>CM065914.1:30915000-33373750 GCA_033439115.1 Firmiana major | reverse complement strand
ATGGAAATCTAGTGCGAATCAAAATTCAGCACTAATGTATGTGGAAAATATATGAAATCCCGTGCGAGCTGTGCTCTAGCATGATTCATTCTCACATAATATGATAGATGGCTCTTTAAAAGGGATAGTTTACAAAATGTTAAAATCAGCACTATAAAGTGTGCTTAAGTCACATCAACCTTAAAATCATTAGCCCATCTATTTATTTTCATGCTAAACAGCAGTTAAACACTCACAATAGTAGTTTCCATGCTTTTTGCAACTTTTCACAAAAGTTGACTTTTTGACTAACTAGGGGTAAAATCGTAATTTGCCACTATCGGGTCGCAATAATTATTATTCACTTTCTCTGACCCTCAGAGTTTTTAAGTGAATATAAAATAGACTGAAATACGTGCAGGTATCTCTAACTACTCACAAAAGTCCCTTACCTACAATCACTCGAGAAATTTCACTTTCTCTGCGCTGCTCGTTTCAGCAGTCCGATTTGCTCCTCCAATACTCTCTGGAGCTGCATATAACCATTTATCAGGTTAATTACACTTTTTCTACTGTATTTCACATTAAATACAGTCTATTTCCCTTAATTGTGCCCGTTTACTCTAAATGAGCATAAATACTTTAATTGGGCCTTAATCCGTATTAAGCCCGTTTTTCACTTATTATTTCCCTTCATCAGGGTCTATCGACTCATTGGGTCTATCAATACCCATTGGACTTTATTCCAAACTCTTTGGACAGCCCGTATATCATTTACGACAGTTAATTCAAAATTCTGAATATAATTCACTAAATACGAAATTTAATCCGAAATGCGTAAAATAAAACTTAAATACGCAATAATCACATAAATTGTCGTAAATGAGCTTTACTTACCCGAGATTATGCGACGATACGCAAATCGAAGTTTGATCGGGCTTCCGTTCGGAATTAATCGTCAAACTGCACAATTTCGTATATTTAACTACGGGTCAATTTCTGATTAAATATAATTTAAATAAATTTATCAGAAATCAAATCGGTCACTTTTGACCTCGTATCGACTTACCCGAAGTCCGGTGAAATCCCAAAATTTTCCCTTTTCCTTTTTCTTTCTTTTTCTTCTTTTTCCCATTTTCTCCTTGGCTAAATCGGTCCGGTCCGGTTCAGCGCAGAACCTTCTTCACTGAATCGCCGATTGGTTCAGTCATCCTTTGGTCATGCCGGCGTCTTCCGGCCGATTCCCGGTGCATCACCACCGCAGTTCGGTGCGCATCAGCCTGGGCAACACTCGGTTGGGCTCGATCGGGACCAAGCACCGCCGGTGGCCGTCGGATCTCATCTTTTCCTCCGCGACTTCTCCTCTTCGATTTTTCGACGTCCGACGTCGGTGAAGGCCGTGACTGGTGCCGATGGGTGCGCACGGACCTCTTCTTTGTTTTTCGGTCGCTTTCCTGGCCGTTGGGTCACCGGATGCTTGCCGGTGACTCCTTCTTCCTCGGGTCGGCTTGCGTCGGTTTCCTCTCCATTTTTTCTCTCTCCCCGTGTTCCAAATTTCAGATTTCCTTTTTTTTCTTTTATTTATAGTATATTTCTATTATTATTTTATTCTTAAAATAATAATAAAAATCCTAAAATATCCCAAAAATATCTCAAAAATCATATTAAATTCATTTAGTCCATAAATGAATTTATCAGTTCGATTTTACCTTTTCAGTATATTTTTTCACTATTTTTGGGCTCATTTTCGAGGTAAAAATTTTGATAAATTCTTATAAATTTATATCTTGATCAATTGGGTTCGAAATTAAATATTTTTCTCAATTTTGATCAAGATTCCTCAATTTCATATTTTTAATAAAATTGTCTTATCGAAATTATATCGAATTTTAGTCATTTGACCGTTTTACCCCTGCACTCATTTGGGAATCAACTTAACCCTTATCTCGTTGTTATGTAGCTTACATGCATTTTTTATTTCTCAAATTGTCGATTGCATGTTAGTAAATACTCTTCTTATGATTCAACTATAATAACGAAGTGTTCATACACATAGGAATAATAAGGACTAAGGTACATAAAAATCTGAGTCTGACAAGAAGCAATTACATGAGTTATTAGATATGAGTTCATCAGACCGAGTGTTTCGCCTTGAAGAGCACCGGTTCTGTTTAGGAAAACAAAAAAAGGAAGCCTCCGACTATGTAGTGATTTTTGGTTGGTGAATAAGGCTACCATCAAGAATAAGTATTCCCCTACACGCATTGATGAGCTATTTAGCTTCGGAGAGCACAAATCTTTTCGAGAATGATCTGAGGTCTGGGTATCATCAGTGAAGGTTTCACAATGTGGATGCACCCAAGATAGCTTTCCATAGTCGTTATGTTGTTGATGAACGAGGTATTTAAACCTTACCTAGACCAATTTGTTAGTGTCTTGATTGATGATACTTGGGTGTATTCAAGTCCAGGGAAGAACATGAGCATCACTTAAGAATTATTTTACAAATCCTCCTAGAGACACAATGGTCTACCAAACTAAGTAAGTGTGACTTCTGGTTAGAATATATATCATTTCTGGGTTATGTTGTATCGAGGGATAGGGTATAAGTAGATCCATCCAAGGTAGAGGCAGTTGTTTAGTAGGAGAGACCCAAGACGGTTACAGAGGTCCGTAGTTTTTTGAGTTTGGCTAGGTATTACAGATGGTTGTTGAGGGTTTCTTGAAATTAGTTGCTCTGTTCACACGTCTCATTCGAAAGAAGGTGGCGTCTGAGAGGGGTGATAAAACGTGAAAAGAGTTTTGGTGAATTGAAGCATAGACTGACCACTGTACCTATTCTCACCATACCAAACAGCTCAGGAGGTTTCTCAGTATATATAGATGCCTCGAAATAAGGACTGGATTGGGTATTGATGTAAATGGGAAGATAGTCACTTATTGATCCAGACTACTCAAGGACCATGAGAGGAACTATTCGACCCATGACTCAGAGTTGGTAGCCATAGTGTTTGCACTGAAGGTATAACACCATTACTTATACGGTAAGAAATTTGATGTATGCACTGATCATAAACGCCCTAAGTATTTGTTTGCACATAAAGAGTTAAATATGAGATAACAATGAAGGTTAGAGCTTCTGAAAGATTATGATTGCGAGATAGTGTTCTATTCGGGAAAGCCTAATGTTGTGGCTGATGCATTGAGCAGGAAGAGCCTCGGAGTGGTATCGTACATGATGGTCAGGGAACATGAGCTGCTCGAGTAGTTTGCTCACCTCAGTTTAGATATAGACCCTCTTAATGTTGACAGTGATTAAGTGAAAGCTAGCCTGAGATTAAAACCGGATTGGATTAGCTGGATTTGATAGGCTTGTGTGATGTCGACAGAGTGTCGATAGTGTGAGTCAGATTCAGAGGGGTACAGTGACAGAGTTCATAGTGAGTGATAATGACTTACTGAGGTTCTGAGGCATAATATGTGTTCTCAAGGACCACAATTGATGAAATTGTTATTATCAGAAGCTCACTTTTCGAAATATACATTTCATTTGTGGAGCGATAAATGTATTAGAATCTCTAAAAAGGGTATTGGTGGTCAAGCATGAAAAGAGAGATTGTAGAGTTAGTAGCGAAGGGTCTCGTATGTCAGCAGAGTAAGGTAGAGTATCTGAACCTATATGGTTATTGCAGCCTCTACCTATATTGATATAGAAATGGGAGTACGTTACCATGGATTTCATCATGAGTTACAGAGGACCCGTAAGAATCACGAGGCTATTTGGGTGATAGTCGATTGATTGACGAAGTCAACCCACTTCCTAGTCATGAAATCCACAGATACTCTGAGTGCGTTAGTGAAGTTATATGTATGGAGACTTGTGGAACACTATGTAGCATTCCAGTGAGCATAGTGTCAGATAAGGATTCCTGCTTCATTTATCAATTTTGGGAACATTTTCAGGAAGCTATGGGAACCCGAGTGAGTTATAACATAGCTCTTCATCCTCACATCGATGGACAATCAGAGAGGATCATCCAGACATAGGAGGATATGTTGAGAGCATGTGTAATGAATTTGAAAGGCTCATGGGATGATCGTTCATCATTAACCAAGTTCATCTACAATAACAGTTATCACTCTAGTATCAGAATAGCACCGTATGAGGCATGGTATAATAGTAGGTGTCATTCTCCGATTGGATGGGAAAAGTGGGTGATCGACAGATATTTGCTCTCGATTTTGTGAAACGAGGCTCTGAGGATGTTCAATTGATGTGTAAGTGATTGAGAACATCTCAAAGCAGACAGTAAAGCTATGCTGACAAGAGACGAAGGCCATTAGAATTCATCGAGGGTGAATCAGTGGTTTAGAAGTTTCTTCTTTGAAAAGGGTAAGGAGATTCAGAGAGAAAGGAAAATTAAGTCATCGTTACATTGGATCGTTTAAGATATTAGACAGAGTGGGAGATAAGGCATATAAGTTGGCATTGCCGCCATAATTAGCAGGTGTTCAGAACGTCTTCCACGTCTTTATGCTTCAGAAATACCATCCAGACCCGACACATAGGATTAGATATTAGCCATTGGAGTTCAATAAGAACATGTAGTAGCTAAAAAAACTAGTTCGAATATTGGATAGGAAGGAGAAAGTACTACGGTCTAAAACGATCTCCCTAGTTAAAGTCTTTTGGTAGTATCACACTCCGGATGAAGTTACATAAGAGCTGGAGAGCCTGATATGGGAAAAGTACCCCTGACTTTTCGAGGAGTGACTCGATTTTAATTTGGAGGACTAAATTTCTTGAAGGAGGGGAGGAATGTAAGGCCTGTACTTTTATATGTATTTTTGATGATTCTGTGCTGTACACACAAGTTACATAATATGTTAGTCATAAGAAATGGACTTTTTATGCTGTAAGTGTGAATATATTGCAAAATGATTAGTGAAACATCTAAATGCAATCTTTCCTTGAAATTTTGGAAAAATTAGCATCTGGAATCCTGCAGATGAATGATAGATCGATCTCCTTACATGACAGGATCAATCTTGTAATTATAGAATGAAATTACAAAGGTTTTATAGGTAAGCAGATCGATCGCGAATGGTTTCTGGCTAAAACAGATTGATTCCATTCCAAGAGCAGTGATGATTCTATATTTTTAGATTTATTTGTGCTTAATTTCCTAATTAATTATTTAAATCCCTAATTTATTTTGTTAATTACCCCCTTTATTTAATTAAAATTTTCATGTTTGCAGATAAATTAAATCCAGATGAATTTTGAATATTTCAGTAGAAAATAGACCGAAATTAGGCTAAAATCGAGATTGGACCATGCGGACAACACGAGCCTAACACATCGAATTGGATAAGAAGACAAATGACATGAAAATATTTATTTCAATGAGCCAATGGTGTGAAGACAAGTGGCCAATCAATGCCAACTCATCTAGGATTGAGAAATTACAATTGTACCCCTAAATTTGTATATAAATAGACATGATGAGCAATTGAAAAATGGAGTAATTTAGGAGTAGTTTTTTAGAAGTAGTTTAGTTAGAGTAGAAGTATTGCTAGATTAAAGTTTTTATTTTCTAGGTTTTTAGTTTTTCTTTTCTTTTCAGCCACACTCCTCTGGTTTATAAAAAATTTCCATTTTACTATTGTTCATGGATCTTTAAAATTTATTCAATGAAAAAGAAAGTTTCAGTTTAGCATCTCTTTAATCTTGTTTTTTTTAATATAGCAGTAGATCACCCTTTAAGTTTTTCCATGCTTTTCTTATATATATATATATATATATAGTTTACTTCCTGTTTTTAAGCTTTTGCATATTCCGATTTCATGAATCCCATTTTTTTAATGATATTTTCATTATGAATTTTTTTTTACTGCTCATTCGTTATTAGCGTGATTCACTGTGTCATACCTCAATCAGTATTGCCTGTGTCTTGTTTTGGTATTTTGATGCGGGTGTGAGGAGTTGCTGAACTGCAGCCATATTACTCAACCCGATTACCACTGTTTCCTGTTTATTTTCCTGCACATTTAATCTATACTTGGTTTATATTACATTAGCTAGTTCGAGGGAGTCCTGGAGCCGTCAGCCCAAAGCAGTTGCTGTTTTGCACATAGCGTTAAGGATGTTGTAAATACCTGATGTGCGCTGCTGTGAAGTTTGCTGGAGCATAGGATGAGGCTATTGAAACTGGTGTGAAGCAGAAAACGTGGTCGCTGAAGCTGGCGGGACAATTGGCATTGGTGCAGAACTAAGCTAGCATGCGTGGTTGCAGTGGATAGGGATCACATTTCCTACTCTGCTCTCCTCTGTTCATCAACTTCTACTGTTCATTTTCTTCATATCTTTATTTCTTAGTTTTAGACATTCTGCCTTCTCGGTGTCTCTTCAATTATTGTTTATTTACATGTTAGCTGCTTCCTCTTAAGTTATATTTACCTATAAGTTTTCATTGCTACAAGTTTCTTTTCTGTTTCTTCTACCGTGAGCTGTGTTGAAGATAGCCACATGGCATAAGCTATGGCCTGGTTCAGTGTTGCGCCCAGCTGATAAGAAGAACCCGATGCACTCAGTTCTGATGTATAAACGCAGCTGCCAGGATCTGTTGCAGAGTACCAGTACGTGACCACTGTGTGAGGAAATGGCTGGGAGTATGCTGCTGTTGGGAGCAAAGCAGGAGCTGGTATAGTACAGGGTGTAAAACATCTGCGTGGCATGGCTGTTGCAGAGACTGCTAGTGGCACAAATGGTCAGCACTGAAGCAGGGTAGGATGCTTGTACAGGGATGTGAGTGTTGCTGGCGTGGTGATCTGAAGTGGAGCGCCCAACGGTTTGCAGAGCAGATGACCCACGCACATAGCAGTATAGTGCAGAGCATTGTGCGCTGCCGAGAATAGTACAAGACCCTGTTTGGCAGTTTGGCATTTCTCAATTTAAAGCAATTATTTTGTTTAATTGTTATTATTTCTTTTATTATTTGTTAGCTTAGGTATAAGTTAATTTGCATGATAGTTTAATTTTCTTGGTTAATTAGTTTAAGGCTCAGTTTTAATTTTATTAATAATTTTTTACCACAATAGGAATTAAGGCATTAATTTAAGTAGTGTTCATATATAGCATTTACGGTAGAAGTATTTCATGCATTTTTAATTTAATTTTTTTATTTTAATTTAAAAATCCAAAAACATTTATTTTCATGCATTATTCAGCTTTTATTATTTAAGTTAGTAATTAGCTAGAGTTATAATTAATTTAGAATCACCATTTTAGACATCTAGTTTCTTAGTTATATTTAGGAATTTCTTTAAATTACTAGAATTTAATTTCATTATATCATAGGATAGATTATTTAGCATTAGATTAATTTACATAAGATTTTATTAGAATTTTCTAGTGTTATTTATTTTACAGTTGCTTATATTTTTATTTTAGTCTATTTGCATTAATTAATTTTAGTTTCATTATTGTTCATTTGCAAGTTGTTACTTTTATTTGTTTGCAGCGTAGTAAGTAATTTTTTTATTTTCTTTATTGTTTTTTTAGTACTTTTTTAAGCCTTAGTAGATCACCCACTGAATTCATAATTTGCTAGGATATATTTGGGGTAAAATTAACCGGTAGTTAATTAGGCTAATCAACTTCTCTGTGGGACGATAATCTGGGACTCAAATCCCATTATTACTTGTACAACCCGTGCACTTGCAGATAATACATTTAGATAGTATCAAGCAGATCGATCCCACAGCTCACTTACTGAATACTTGTGTAGTTCAGCCAAAGGGAGATCGATCTCTCATCCTTAGAGATCGATCTCACAACACCAATTTCTATTTAAAAGCCCGATAGCGAGTCTTCTTTCGCAAAATATCAAATACCTCTTAATTTTTAACAAGGTGAACAAGTTTCTCACTCTAAAATATCATCACCTTCAAAACAGATTTGAGAAAGGTTGCTTTTATCAAAGTTGTTCCTTGTGAGGAGGAGAACAACATAGTAAAAAAATAGTAGTTAAATTTTTGGATTGAAGGAGCAAGGTGTTTCCTCAATTTTGGCCAAAAGAGAAAGGTTAAGCTGGGTGAGTTTTTAATACATCAACTTCAAGTATGTTAATCTAGACATTTTTATGAGTTGATTGGTGTATGTGTGGCTGGCTGAAACATCCTTGAGCATGCTTAATCATCCATGACCAAATATGGGTTTAGTGTGAGAAAGTGAGAGAAAGTTGATTTTACATGGATTTAATGATGATTTAAAACATGTATTGATGTTATTAAGCACATATACATGATTCTAAGATGGTTTTGTGAAACCAATATGTTAGAATAGATGTTGATTTAAAGTAGGCATAAGAGGTGTATGATGAAATGCCTTAGTGAAGGAAAGTGATGAACTTAAGGCAAGCACACCTTGTGTTTGTCGAAATGCCATGAGAGCTAGGCAACCATGGTGTCGGCCATGGCTAGGTGTGGCGTATCATGCGTGATCGAATAGTCAAGTGAGCCAAACGTTGAGTACCATGGTGTCGGCCATGGCTAGGTGTGGCGTACCATGCGTGATCGAATAGTCAAGTGAGCCAAACGTTGAGTATTCAGCTCAATAAGGCATTGCAGGCCTAAGGTCGGCTCGATATGAATCAGTAGGCTTGATGGGCCCAATAGATTCTTGAGAAATGAATAGTACGATCAAAATGGACTTAAGAGAAAGTAAGGCCCAATAAGAGTAAATGGACCCAATAAGTTAAATCGATTGTAGTGAAAGTGAAATATAGATAAATAAACTGTATTTAATATGATAAATAGTTTCGTGCAGCTCCAGAGATTATATTGGGAGCATATAGGACTGCGCGATCGAGCAGCTCTGAGGAAGTGGAATTACTCGACGTGATTCCAGTTAAGGGAATTTTGTGAGTATTTAGAGGTAGCTGCACGTATTTTAAGAGCAGTTACAGGGCATTAGATTTGCTTGGCTACCTAGAAAAGAAATAATAATTTTTGTGAAAAAATCTGGCTATAGGTGAAAAATATGATTTTGCCCCTGGGAGCAAATTTTACAAAAAGGGTAGTAAAGCTAACAAATTGCATTAATATCATGTTTTGATATTTTTATTAAATATATTACTTCGATTTAAGCAAATTTGTGAATAGGCTGGCTATTGATTTTATAATTTCATGAAATAGCACGAGTCAGGTGCTAACTTTGATTTTGAGTGTGTTTTGTGGAAATAGAGCCACTTATCAGATTTATATAAGTTTAATCGTGCTGGAGCTTTGCTCGCACTAGATTTTGATATTTTAATATGCATGAAATGTGCTGGAGCCTAGCTCGCAGCATATTTTGACTTAAGATGCATGCAAGCCGTACTGGAGCTTTTGCTCGTATGTGAATTTCATTTATTTCTTATGCATATAACCGTACTGGAGCTTTGCTCATATATGATTTTACCATTTTTGATTTTGCATAAAGCCGTACTGGAGCGTTGTTTGTGTGAGGAGTTTTACTGATTATGTATGAAATTGTGCTAGAGCCTTGCTTGCACTGGACTTTTCACACTATGATATGTAATGAATGGTGTTGGAGCCTCCTGTAGACTGTGTGTCATAGTGAGATGATATGCTCGCACGTGTATGTTGAGACATGGGTTGGTTATTGACATGGCATGGGGTGGATAAGACCTATAGCAGGCACCCCCAGACTATGATATGGGTTCATAGAGTACGGTGTACCATGTATGTCATACGGAGTACGCTATACCGTGTAGCCATGACTATGAGATTGGTGATTTGATGTTCTGGCGAGCATGATTGACCCACCTCCCATTGCAGCCGTGATGCCTCAGACACTGGGATCCGTGTAGCTTGGGTTCACAGGGACATAGTCCTCGATTTTTCCTATACAGTAACCTACATGCCTCACGTGATATCAGGCGATCTAGATAGATCATAACAGACCCGAAGGAGGGGTTACGCCTCAATTTGTGACAGAGGTACTTAGATCAATGGTACCAAAGTGGTAAGAACAAGGGTTTTGTCCTGAGTTTGAACCACGATGGGGATGCGTCTCCTAAGAATTTTTGAGTGGAACAAAACCTTGAGGGTCAATGGGCCCAAAGAGGACAATACGTGGAGTTGTAGGACTAGTCAGTAATGGGAGAGAGGCCCAGAGGGGTCTGGCGTGCTCCGAGCCCTGGTCCTCACACTTTTCTTTTTTAGGTTTGCTGTTGTCTGCAGCAGAGATGTCTTAGCTTTCAGGATAGCAATCTCTTGCCATCCCTCTACTTGCTGCTATTATTTCTTCTTCCAGATTTCAGTCAAAGTTTTCCATGTTGCCAAGGCTAACTCTTGAACAACTCCAACTTTCTTTCTTTCTTTGTTTCGTTCCTCAATTTCCTTTCCTGCTATGCCAGTTTTTCGGACAGGTTATCTTCCCCATTCACTGCCATATTTCAGACCTTTCTCTCCTTTCTTTTTACACCCCCCTCTTTATATATATATATATATATATATATATATATAAATATATATATATATCCAATACATAATTTTGTTTTAGTCTTCATGTTTCTCATCCCACATGCTAACTTCCACTCAATCATGTTTGCTGCTGTAGTTTTCCTTTTCCTTTTTGACACTGAGGCCATCATTCATCTACCTAACCAAGAGCTTTCATCCTTTCATCATGTCATCTCCCCTTAATGCATTGTAATCCTAACGGCTGCTCTTGGGATTGGCTTCATTTTGGAAGCCAATCCACGGGTTGTGTTTGTATATATGTATATTTATAATTATACATGTATTTGTATATGTATACCTATACTCTTAACTTGAAGAAGGATTAAAACATTACATATATATCCATATATATATATATATATTTATATACTCAATAAATTTTCCTTATAATATTTGGATTGGATTTATTTTAGTATTTGTACTTACCTATCATAATGGATCATTCGTACCTTAGTCTAACTCATAAAAATTTATTTCTATTCCTCACAATTAATTGTTCCTTAAGTTAAGATATTTTAATTAATTAAATTCTCTCCTAAGTCCCCCGTGTTAAAAATATAATTTAATTTAGTCATCCACCAAAGAACACATTCCTAATCCCAATTGATTAATTTTCTATTTATGATTGAAATTGATTGCATGAAAATTCATGGAGTTTACATTCTCCTTACCTTAGGAAATTTGGTCCAAAAATTTAAAATTACATCAGTCCTAAAAAAAATATGGGTATTTCTCTCGCATTAAGTTTTCCAATTCCCACGTGGTCTCCTCCAAAGTGTGGTACTGCCACAAGACTTTGACCAGAGGAATTGTCTTAGACCGTAACGCTTTCTCTTTCCTATCCAAGTTCTGTATCAGTTTCTCCATATACGTCATGTCCTCCTTTAATTCTAGTGATTCATTCTTTATCACATACGTCGGATTTGGATGGTACTTGTGTAGCATCGAAACGTGGAAGACATTATAGATACTTGATAACTCCGGTGGTAAAGCCAACCTGTATGCTTTGTCTTCCACTCGGTTTAAGATTTTGAAGGGTCTAATATAACGGGACTTAACTTTTCTTTCTTCCTAAACAATTGGAGAACGACACCTCTGACCATACAAAGCTTCATATAGTGCCATTCCGATACTTGAGTGATAATTGTTATTGTCTGCAAACTCTGCTAGCGGCAAATAATCATCCCAAGAGCCTTTAAAATCTTGATTACATTCTCGCAACATATCCTCTAATGTCTGAATAGTTCTCTCTGATTGATCATCTATCTAAGGATGAAAAGTAGTGCTAAAATTTAATTGGGTCCCCATGGCTTCTTGAAAATGTTCCCAAAAGTGGGAAGTGAATTGGGAATCCCTATCAGACACAATGCTCACTGGTACGCCATGTAGTCTTACAATCTCCCATACATACAGATTCACTAGAGCACTCAAAGTATTAGTGGACCTCATAGCTAGGAAGTAGGCGAATTTTGTTAGCCTATCAACAATTACCCAAATCGCATCATGATTCTTTTGGGTCCTTAGTAAACCCATAATGAAATCCATAGTCGTGTGCTCCCATTTCTAGGTCGGTATTGGTAGAGGCTGTAACAATCTTGCAGATTTTTGATGCTTTACCTTAATCTGCTGACACACTTGACATCTGGCCACAAATTCGGTTACGTTTTTCTTCATACCTGACCACTAATAAACCTTTTGAAGATTCTGATACATTTTATTGCTTCTCGGGTGTAAAGTATATCTCGAGGAGTGAGTTTTTGACAATATCAATTTTTTGACAATATCAGTTTCTTTAACTGTGGATCATCAGGAACACAAACTCTACTCTTGAACCCCAATAGAACATCAGTGCTAATTTCAAAATCTGTCAGAGTACCCAATTGGATCTGACTAGCCATATCTATACAATACTGATCAATACGCTGAGCCTATCGGATTTCATCAATCAAGTTCGGTTCTATTGTTAGGCTAGCTATCACACCATAACTGGCAATGTCAGATGATTCAATGTCCATGTTGAGGCTTACAAACTGTTTCAACAACTCGTATTCTTGCATCATCATATAAGATACCATCCCGATATTCTTTCTTCTTAAGTCATTTGCTACTACATTTGCCTTCCCAAGGTGGTAAAGAATCTCACAGTCGTAGTCTTTCAGAAGTTCTATCCATCTCTTTTTCCTCATATTTAATTCTTTATGTGAAAAGAGGTACTTGAGGCCTTTATGGTCTGTAAAGATTTGAAACTTCTCTACATACAAATAATGGTGCCATATTTTCAGTGCAAACGCCACAACTGCTAATTCCAAATCATGGGTCGGATAGTTCTTCTCATAATCTTTTAGTTGTCAAGAATCATAAGCAACTCCCTTCCTATTTTGCATTAACACATATCCCAGGCCTTGACTAGATGCATTCGTTTACACCAAGAAGCCTTCCGAACTGATGAGGTTAGTCAAAATGGGTACGGTGGTCAGTTTGTGCTTCAATTCTTGAAAGCTTCTTTCACATGAGTCACTCCACTCAAATATGATATTCTTCCTCGTAAGTCATGTCAGAGGAGCAGCTAACTTAGAAAAACTCTCTACAAGTCTTCTATAGTACACTGCCAAACCTAGGAAACTCCGAACTCAGTAACAGTCTTAGGCCTTTCTCATTGAACTACGACCTCAATCTTGGATGGATCCACAGACACATCGTCCTTTGACACAATATGACCCAAAATGCTATTTGATCTAGTCAGAAATCACAGTTGCTGAGCTTGGCGTATAATTCTTCTCCCTGAGGGTTTGTAGAACCATTCCCAAATGTTGCTCATGATCTTCTCTAGACTTGGAGTACACGAAAATATCATCGATAAACACTATGACAAATCTACCAAAATACGACTTAAGTACTTCATTTATTAATGCCATAAAAACTGCAGAAGCATTTGTTAACTCGAAAGACATAACTAAGAACTCATAATGTCCGTATTGGGTCTAGAAGGCTGTCTTAGGTACATCTTCACTTTTAATCTTCAACTGGTAGAACCTTGACCTCAGATCAATTTTGAAAAAGATCTCTGCTCCTCGCAGTTGGTCGAACAAGTCATCTATACGTGGCAGGGGATATTTGTTCTTGATGGTTGCCTTGTTGAGTAATCTATAATCAATACACAGCCTGAGGCTCCCATCTTTCTTCTTAACAAACAAAATCGGTGCACCCCAAGGTGAGACACTCGGTCTGTTAAATTTCTTATTCAACAATTCTTGTAATTGCTTCCTTAGCTCTTCCAATTCAATAGGAGTCATTCTGTAAGGTGGTTTGGATATTGACTCAGTACCAGACACTAAATCGATACAGATTTCCATCTCTCTATCTGGAGGTAACCTTGGTAAATCATCTGGGAATATGTTAAGAAACTCTCTAACCATGGGAATATCTCACAACTCCAGACTTGCCTTATTCGTGTCGGTTACATAAGCAATGTAACCTTCAAAATATTATCCATAAGAATCATACCATCAAACTACCAATTTTCTTTCATTACTTTCCAGAAAAAACTTACAACATATTCTTCGGGCATATAAAAGGTAATCGTCCTATTGTGACAATCAAGGACAACTTGATTTATTACTAACCAGTCCATATCTAATAGTTTTTCTACATTCAGTAGCAGGTTTTCAGTAAAACACAGCCAGGTATACTCAAATGTATCTAAACAATGTACAGTAATGTTGAGGATGTAGGTTTTTTTAACTTTCTCTAACTCCTAACATTGACTCGTATTAAGCCAACCTCGCTCTGATACCAACTTATGTAACAACTCGATTTACTTAGAATTTGGTTGGGCTACGAGTCAATGCTAGATCAGTACAGTGAATTTTCTTATCATTTATATGTAAGCATAACATAAAGTTAACATCCTTGATTTAAAATCAGAAGGATATTTTTCAATTAATTAGAGTTATCATTCAATTACAAAATAACTACGTTGACATCCCCAGATACATTTTATAAACATTACCGTACTTACAAAATTTTAGATACAAAAGAACTTCTACTTTGAGTATACCTTTTACGCAGAAGAAAACTCCGCGGTATGGCTACACAAAAGAATCCTACTTACTAGTGATTCCAGCTACTGAAATTACTTTGTGGAGGAAAGTAAGGGGTATGTTCTTCGTGCTCAGTAAGAAAAAGAGTGTGGATAGTAGATAAATACACTAACTATATGGCACAATAGGGTTATCATGTAGAAAATACCAAAACCATTAGCATGCAGTAAAATCAGAGTCGAATATAAAAAACAGTGTCAGTATCTTTAGTGGAAACAATGTACTGAAATAATTTTGGGTACAAAACTTTATTCAATAGGATATAAAAATTTTCATGTAATTCAACAAGCCAAACAGTCAGTTCAGTAAATCAAATAGATGAGATAAGGCAGACATGCTAAGGGCAGTATGACAAATGACCAATGTTGGTGACTCTGAGCATCACTGATCAAGTGTGCTAGGATGTCAATCACCGTAAGAGTGGTCAGCTACTCAACTGGCTCACAGTACAATATGTTTGAAGATAGAATGCATAGTACAACGTACTCGCATGTGTGTTGCACGGTACATTGTACTCCGTGGACTATAGTAACAGTAGCAGTAACAGTAATAGTTGCTAAGGGCAGTATGACAAATGGCCAATGTCGGTGGCTCTATTCTTCACTGATCAGGTGTAATGAGATGTCAATCACCGTGGGAGTGGTCAGCTACCCAACTGACACACAATACAGTATGTCGAAAGATAGAATACACGATACAACGTACTTGCATGCGTGTTGCACGGTACATTGTACTCCGTGGACCACAGTAACAGTAACAGTGTAGCATGAATTTAGAAAACCCTTTATCTCCAATAAGTGCGAACCAAGTAGTGCAACACATAGCCAGCACACAGCTCAAGCACATTTTATCCAGTACAGATTGCTAAGCAGCTCATTTTTATCAAAACAATTCTAAACACAGTTCAGTACATAAAGCAATTTAATAAAGGAGCTGGCTCATCATTCTTTGGTTAAAAACCTTAGTATGCAGTATATGGCAATTAAAACTAGGGATTTCAAGTTAAAAAAATAAATTAAGTTGTATCGATACCTATATAAGTAAATTAAATTTTTATCGGTAAGGTTAGGCCATTTAACTGAGGCTAAAGTTTTCTATAATTCCCATAGATATAAAATCATCCTAAAATTTATATATACAGTTCAACAGTAAATAAATACATGTGATTATCTTTAACAGCTCACAAAATTATCCTAACCCCGGTGGCTGACAGTGGTTCCTTTATGTCCTAGTACCAAGAGTCGGTTAGCCCGTTCTTGATCGTTTGCTTGCTTCGAAGCTGCAATAAATTATGAATCACTTAATTAGTCATTGTTAGCTTATATCTACTTTATTATACCCCGATTGAGTTTGAACTCGGTTTATTTAATTGTGCTATCTTAATATAAAATAGGCTAATAATCACTCTAAATTCATTATTATATATTTCATATATCTTGATGAGCTGTCTTCACCTCTTTGAAAATGTTAATTAAACTACACTATATCTCCCTAATTTGTCCTTTTCCTTTATATTGGTTCACGTTTAGTACAACAAGGATAGCTCTTGTTTTACCTTAAAACAGCCCCATTAAATCTGTATTGGAAACCATCCTTGACCAAAACAAAGCAGTAACAACAATGCATGATAGTAGCAAACAAGTAAAGTGCAAAATTGGGAGAAGCAAATGGTGTGATAGGGATGAGTAAGAAAATAAGGGAGGGAGGTTGATTGTAAGACATTGGTAGTAAGAAAGACAATGCGCAGGAAACAAGTTGGATTTATTTTCTTCTTCCTGTTTTCCCACTTTACGTCACCAATACACTTTCTCTCAATTCAATTCTTCTTATTTCTGGTAAAAATTTCTTTCAATCCTTTTTATTTATGGTTTTCAGCTTCTCGGTTTGCCTTTTTTATGCCGATCGCATCTCTTAGTTTTCAGCCCCCTTTCTTTCATGTTTCTTACATCTTCAAACTACTCCTATCATCATTTTCCCTTCAACCGAACCTTAGTAGTCTCCAACAGGCATTACCTTACTAGTGTTTTCATATTCCACCTAACGTTTTTAAGTTGGCAGCCCCTTACAATGTCCTCTGTCCCATACTTTGGTTCTTCTATTTTAACCCATCTTCAGCATTTGTCCTCCTCCTCTTGGGATATTCGGACTCATCACTGTGTGAGAACTGTGAATTTTGTATACCCCATATATGAGAATCATAATTTGGTGTATGTAATTATGATATGTTAATGTACACGCAAGTTTTAAATATGATGAAGTATAAAAAGATGAGATTTTTAAGTCTTGAATGTGTATGGATTGAAATATGAACTATGAGGTAGACTTTGAGAAGTTTTACATTGAGTTTTCTGCAAATTGATGCAGTAGCAGTACAAACTGTGAAGGCCAGATCGATCTCCAAGGATGAGAGATCGATCTCATGGCTACAGAATGTAGAAAATGTGCAAGAACTGATAGGCAGATCGATCTCCAATGGAAGAGGATCGATCTCCTTATGATTATGTAATGAAGAGATCGATCTCGTGAGGCATTTTGTAAGGAGAAGATTGATTTCCTTAAGGAGCAGATCGATTTCATGAAGCATTCTGTAAACTAGAGATCGATATCATAATTAGAGCAGATCGATCTCATAAAGCCATTAAGAGATCGATCTTACCCCACGACAGATCGATCTCCTAGGCATAAAATTACCTTAAATTATTCGCAAATTTAAATGCAGATAGATCTCATCAAGAGACAGATCGATCTCCTACCCTTAGTCTATATAAAGCCCATTTGTTTTTACTGAAAATCGATCTCTCTCTCTCCCAAATCACCATTTTCAAACCCTAGCTTTCTCTCCCCTCTAAAACACCCATTTTCGTCCAAATCGAAGGTTGTAGCAAGAAGGAAAGTTGTTCCTCATCCAAAGGTGAACAACATACTTAGAAATCAAAAGACGAATTGAATTGAGGCAAGAGTTAAGCACTCCACAAGTTTTGGGTAATTTTTTAAATCTCGATCTTTGATTTTGAAGTAATTTTTGGTGATTGTGAGCATGGGCATTATGATGAAATAGTTGGAAAATGATTAGGGATTGATGAAATTATGATTTTGTTGGAGTAGAGATGTTATTATGCAATTGTGGTAATTTTGGGAATTATGGCTATAAATTAGAATTGAGACAATGTGGTGAATTTAACATAGAATATGGTATGAGAACGTGGAATTTTGAGGTGTAGTGGATGAGTATATGAATTGTGATAGAGTTATGAGAATTGAGTTAATTGAGGTGTTAATGAGAAATGAGCAAATGTGTGCTTAATAATGCGATTGAGTTGGGTTATTGATGTTTTTAACATTGTTTGGACAGCTCGGGAGTTCCAAAGAGGAATACTAGACTAGTCCGTGATACGGGAGAACGGTTACACTATACGAGGTGCAAAGAGGTAAGGGAAAACTTAAACTCGTTTGTGTATGTGTTTTGATGTTAATTGTAGCATGAAAAGTGATTCAAACAAACAAACATGTTCTTATGAGTTGTGAATGAGTAGTGCACACGATTTTATAGCCGATTGGGGCCCAAGTTTTATGAGTTATAAACTAAGCGTGAAAATGTTTTACAAACGTTTTGTGTTTAAAAAGTGATTGTGCTGTGCAAATTATTACTATGTTAATAAATCCCTTACCCCCTTACTAAGCGATTTAGAAGCTCACCCTGTTTTCTCTCCCCCCAAATTTCTTCAAGTGAAGAGAAGTTTCCTGTGACGTACGAAGTATTGGCTAGTGGAGGACTTGAGCTCCAGGCCATATATTTGTATTTGAGGTATAATTTACATTTCATGTACCCAGACTTATCTTGTATTTACAGACACTTGATGCACATTGATGAAAGGATGTATTCAGATTAATTAACTTGGAATTGAGTAATGTATATTGTACAAAATATAATTATGAGATGATGGGATTCTGAGGTATGATATGTATGATAATGTATGACACTACACAGGAATGCACCCTTTATTGTGAATGGATGTGAAAAAGGTTTAAATTTTCCTTGTTTTTCGCGTTTACGGGGCGTCACAAAGTTTTCTTGGTATCAGAGCTTATGGTGTTTAGTACTGTTAGTGTCGGTTAAGTGAAATATAATACATCCCAATTATCTGTATAAGTTTGGTCATGAATTGAAATTGAGGATTGAGATTTCAATCGATTTTGACGTGTACACGCATGAAACTTATTGAGATTGAGAATGAGTGGACGACGAGGTCGTTCGAGGAGGCAGGCAGAGTCTCTTCCGCCACCTGCCCTACAACCAGAGAGTCTTATCTCTCGATTTAACCAAATTGAACATGATGTACGACGAGGTTTTGAGCAAATGGCAGCGCTATTCGCGTAACACTTTAGAGTTAATGCCTCGGGTACTACTCCTACACCACCACAAGGACCTCACGTGCCCCCAGTACAGATAGACCCGGTGCCTCCCATCACTCAGCCTGGTGACAGAAGTACGGTCCAACTGAAGGACCTTTTGAAAATGAATTCGCCCGTATTCAAAGGGAAAAAGGATCTCGCTGAGGCTGAAGAGTGGCTGACTGAGTTGAGAGTCATATTTGACTATTTGGGATGCATTGATGCTGAGAGGGTCAGTATGAGCGATTATATGTTGAAAGGGAGAGCGCAAGATTGGTGAGGTACTACCCAGGGTATCTTGATGTCCAACCAGGATGTGATTAGCTGGGAAAAGTTTCAAGAGGCTTTTAGAGCCCAATTTGTACCACGAGTTGCTCAGAGAAAGAAGTAGGCAGAGTTTCTGAGTCTAATACAGGGCGATATGTTTGTGGATGATTATGAGAGCCGATTTACTGCATTATTGAGATATGACCTAGAGACATTCAAGAATGAAGAGCTCCGTATAGTGAGATTTGTGTATGGATTAAAGCCCATCATCAGAGATCGATTGATAGGGCTATGTGTTACTGAGTTTGGAGATGCTCTGAGATGAGCGCAAGAGATTGAGAGGGGAATTGAAATTGTACAATCCCAGAATGAGTTTGGAGCAGTGACTAGGGACATGGGCAAGAGGCCAGCGGTGTCCCAGGTAGATGTTTGGAGAGGTTCCTTCAAGAGAGGAAGGATTGAGGTATAGAAGGGCAGATTGGAGAGACCCAGAGGTTATCCTATTATCAGGGAGACCCCTCGATATGTTAGGCTTAAGATGAGGGTTTGCAGAGATTATGGCCGATCGCATGAGGGGAGTTGTACTGGGTTGATTCATGGATGTTTTAGATGTGGAGACATGGGTCGTAGAGTAAAAGATTGTCCTCAACCTTAGATACCACATGCTCCAGAGCCTACCAGACAGCAGCCTCAAAGAGTGAATCCCCAAAAACGGGACACTGCTGTAGAGAATGGACAGAAACCCGTCACACAAGGACGTGTGTTTGCTTTGGACAAGGAAACAACAGACACTTCAGCAAAAACTATAAGAGTACACTTTCTGTCTGTAATCATGAGGCTCATATGTTGATTGATCCAAGATCCACGCATTCGTTTATTTCTGAGCATTTTGCATGTAGATTAACTTGAAGTTTGAACCTGTAGAGTATATACTACATGTAAATACCCCTTAGCGTGAATCCTAAAGAACTGATTTAATTTGTAGAGGATGTGAAATAAAGGTGGGAGATAGAGTAATGTTAGCATATCTAATAATGTTAAATATACATGGATTTGATGTAATTTTGGGAATGGATTGGTTGACAACTAATCGAGTGAGTTTAGACTGCTACACTAAGATTGTAACTTTCTCCCTACCTAAACCCTACAGTGTACATTTGAAATATTGATTAAATAAACATATGGAATTTTGTAAGTAATTGGAAATTTTGATGTTATTTTTGAGAGTACTAAATTTGAGTATTCATGTGAAGGTTATGAAACATTCACCTCAGATGATGATTGGGAACATCCGAGGATTGAGGATATACCTGTGGTATGTGAATTTCTGGATGTTTTCCCAGATGAATTGCCTAGTTTACCACCTGAGAGAGAGCTAGAGTTTACCATTGATTTGGTACCGGATACTCAGCCTATCTCTAGACCTCCGTATAAGATGGCATTAGTGGAACTAGAGGAATTGAAGAAGCAACTACAAGAGCTATTGGATCAGGGATTCATTAGACCCAGTGTCTCACCGTGGGGAGCACCAGTATTATTCGTGAGGAAGAAGGATGGTAGTCTCAGATTGTGCATAGACTACCGACTGTTGAATAGAGGCATGGTGAAAAATAAATACCCATTGCCTAGGATTGATGATTTACTTGATCAACTGAGAGGGGCATCAGTCTTCTCTAAGAGTGATTTAAGATCGGGCTATCACCAATTGAGAATTAAGGAAGAAGACATTCCGAAGATGACCCTTAGGACGAGGTATGGCCATTTTGAATTTCTAGTGATGCCCTTCGGATTAACGAATGCCCCTGCAGCTTTTATGAGACTAATGAATGAGGTATTTAGAGACTATCTAGATAAGTTTGTGATAGTTTTTATTGATGATATCCTGGTGTACTCTAGGTCATATAAGCTCCGCACAACATTTGTGGTTAGTACTTCAGATACTCCGAGATAAACAATTATATGGAAAGCTTAGTAAGTGTGAGTTTTGGTTAGATCGGATAGCTTTCCTAGGTCATATAGTTTTAGAGGAAGGAGTATCAGTGGATCCACATCATCAGATGATTATATAAATGCCATACTTAATATAACATATTTAATATAATAACGGTAGATTCAACCTAATATTCAATCTAATATTGATAGAATATAATAATTAAGAATAGAATAAATCTATTTAAAATTTTAAAAATTATTTTAATTATTTTATTTTAATTATTTAATTCTATTTGTATTTTATTTTAATTATTTAATTCTATTTGATTAGATTTATCTATTCAATGAAAAATTGAAACACGATAATTTCTTGCTGATTCCCTATGGACATCATATCTAGATAGATAAAATACCTCATTAGATAACTATAGCTGTGTAACAACTTAGGTTCTGGGGTTACATAGAATTGCTGTAGAAGCTGTGCTTAATTGGGAGAGACCGAGGACAGTTACTGAGGTACGAAGCTTCCTTGGTTTGGCAAGGTATTACAGAAGATTTGTGGAAGGATTTTCTAGGATTGCCGCTCCTTTGACTAAGCTCACGCGCAAGGAGACTCCATTTATATAGACTGATCAATGTGAGCTGAATTTTCAAGAGTTAAAGAGGAGGTTAACAGCGACACCTGTGTTGACTATGCCTGAGAGATCAAGAGGATTTTTCATGTATAGTAATGCTTCTCATCAAGGATTGGGGTGTGTGCTCATGCAGCATGGAAGAGTGGTCGCTTATGGATCGCGGCAATTAAAAGATCATGATCGGAATTACCCCACGCATGATTTGGAGTTAGCCACTGTGGTATTTGCCTTGAAGATTTGGCGACACTACTTATAAGGGGAAAGATTCTAGATCTTCACTGGCCACAAGAGTTTGAGGTATCTTTTCGATCAGAAAGAGTTAAATATGAGACAAAGGAGATGGATGGAACTCCTTAAGGATTATGACTACGAGATTCTATACCATCCAGGTAAGGCGGACGTAGTTGCTGATGCCCTGAGCAGAAAGAGTATGATATCTGCTATGATAATCAGGGAATGGGATTTACTGGAACAGTTTGTCAAACTCCGGATCCGAGTTAAAGAGGTAGAGATTGGATTTTTGGCTAGCCTGTGAATAGAACCCAGGATCATGGATCAGATTAGAACTGGGTAGTACAATGATTAGAGGTTGATAGATATGGTTAGCTAAGATAAGCAAACTTCGCAGTCGGATCTCACAATCAGTGAGGATGGATTGTTGAGATTAAGAGGATGAATTTATGTACCAGATGATGATACCCTGAAGAGACAGATACTGAGAGAATCCCATTGCTCGCAATACACCATGCACCCAGAGAGTACTAAGATGTATCAAGATTTGAGAAAGGTGTACTGGTTGAGTGATATGAAGGGAGACGTGGCAGAGTATGTAGTATGCCAGCAAGTGAAAGCTAAGCATCAGAAGCCCGAAAGATTACTACAACCTTTACTTGTACCTACATGGAAATGGGAGCATGTCACCATAGACTTTATTATGGGTTTATCGAGGACCCAGAGAGGTCGTGACGCTATATGGGTTATAGTGGATAGATTGACAAAGAGTGCCCACTTCCTCGCCATCAAGGGAACAAATATTGTGGATGCCTTAGCTGAGTTATATGTCAGTGAGATAGCTAGATTACATGGGGCTCCAGTGAGTATTACTTCTGATAGAGATTCCCGATTTACTTCCAGATTTTGAACTCAGTTTCATGAGTCCATAGGATCTCGATTAAGTTTAGTATTGCCTATCATCCTCAGACTGTGGTCAGTCAGAGAGGATTATTCAGACCCTGGAGGATATGTTGAGGGCGTGTACGATGGATTTTAAAGGATCATGGGATGATCACCTACCCCTAGCAGAGTTTGCGTACAATAATAGCTATTATGCAAGTTTTGGAATGATACCTTTTGAGGCTCTATATGGTAGGAGGTGTAGATCTCCTGTAGCTTGGGAAGAAGTTGGTGACAGAAAGATAAATGCTCCTGAGCTTGTTGATCAAGCTGTACAGAGTGTGAAACTCATATGTGAGAGATTACGGGCTGCATAGAGTAGACAGAAGAGCTACGCGAATGTGTATAGATGGCCACTAGAGTTTGATGTTGGTGATTCAGTATTTATGAAGATATCACCGAGTAAGGGTATCATGAGATTTGGGAAGAAAGGGAAATTAAGTCCTCGATACATAGGACCATTCGAGATTCTTTAGAGAGTGGGAGAGGTAGCCCACAGATTGGCATTAACCCCACAGATGTCCGGAATACACGTCTTTCATGTGTCTATGTTGAGGAAGTACCACCCGGACCTTTCTCATGTCATAGAGTATGAAGAGATGGACATACAAGAGGACATGAGCTATACTGAAGAACCCGTCCAGATCCTTGATAGGAAAGAGAAAGTGCTTCAGACTAAAAACATCCCATTAGTGAAAGTTCTATGGAAACATCACTCAATGGAAGAGGTAACCTGAGAATTGGAGAGTCTCATGAAGGAGAAGTACCCCCATCTGCTTGACGGTTGAGTTGAATTTGGAGGACTAAATTCTTTTTAAGGTGGGGAGGATATGAGAACTGTGAATTTTGTATACCCCATTTATGAGAATCATAATTTGGTGTATGTAATTATGATATGTTAATGTACACGTAAGTTTTAAATATGGTGAAGTATAAGAAGATGAGATTTTTAAGTCTTGAATGTGTATGGATTGAAATATGAACTATGGGGTAGCCTTTGAGAAGTTTTACATTGTGTTTTCTACAAATTGATGCAGCAGCAGTACAAACTGTGAAGGCCAGATCGATCTCCAAGGATGAGAGATCAATCTCATGGCTTCAGAATGCAGAAAATGTGCAAGAACTTATAGGCAGATCGATCTCCAATGGAAGAGGATTAATCTCCTTATAATTCTGTAATGAAGAGATCGATCTCATGAGGAAGAAATCGATCTCATAAGGCATTCTGTAAGGAGAAGATCGATTTCCTCAAGGAGCATATCGATCTCATGAAGTACTCTGTAAACTAGAGATCGATCTCATAATTGGAACAGATCGATCTCATAAAGCCATTAAGAGATCGATCTTACCCCATGACAGATCGATCTCCTAGGCATAAAATTGCCCCAAATCGTCCCCAAATTCAAATGTAGATCGATCTCATCAAGAGCCAGATCGATCTCCTACCCTCAGTCTATATAAAGACCCTTTTGTTTTTACTGGAAATCGATCTCTCTCTCTCCCAAATTGCCATTTTCGAACCCTAGCTTTATGTCCCCTCCAAAACACCCATTTTAGTCCAAATCAAAGGTTGTAGCAAGAAGGAAAGTTGTTCCTCATCCAAAGGAGAACAACATACTTGGAAATCGAAAGACAGATTGAATCGAGGCAAGAGTTAAGCATTCCACAAGTTTTGGGTAATTTTTTAAATCTCGATCTTTGATTTTGAAGTAATTTTTGGTGATTGTGAGCATAGGCATTGTGATGAAATAGTTGGGAAATGATTAGGGATTGATGAAACTATGATTTTGTTGGAGTAGAGATGTTATTATGCAATTCTGGTATTTTTAGGAATTATGGCTATAAATTAGAATTGAGACAATGTGGTGAATTTAACATGGAATATGGTATGAGAAACGTGGAATTTTGAGGTGTAGTGGATGAGTATATGAATTGTGATAGAGTTATGAGAATTGAGTTAATTGAGGTGTTAATGAGAAATGAGCAAATGTGTGCTCAATAATGTGATTGAGTTGGGTTATTGATGTTTTTAACATCATTTGGACAGCTCGGGAGTTCCAGAGAGGAATGCGAGACTGGTCCGTGATACGGGGGAACGATTGCACTATACCAGGTGCAAAGAGGTAAGGGAAAACTTAAACTCATTTGTGTATGTGTTTTGATGTTAATTGTAGAATGAAAAGTGATATGAACAAACAATCATATTTTATGAGTTGTGAATGAGTAGTGTACATGATTTTATAGCCGGTTGGGGCCCAACTTTTATGTGTTATAAACTAAGCGTGAAAATGTTTTACAAATATTTTGTGTTTAAAACATGAAAAGAGATTTGGGCTCTACGTTGAGGCGTACTAAGATTGAGAAATGTGTGCGTGGCTTTACCGGTTGGGACTCAATTTTTAACATGTTTTGTGTTGGGTACACAAATGTTTTAAATGAGATTTATGAGAGAAAACCATTATGAGTTCTACGTGACGGCAAAACGTTTTATATGATAATGGCTAATGATTGAGACTTAGGCATGTCATGTTGAATACACATCAGGCTTTGCTTTGGTAGCATGTAAGTCCGGGCCTTGTTCTGGGAACATGTAAGTTCGATTATTCCTCCGCTTTGGTAGCATTAGGAGGCCTTGCTCTGGTAGCATGTAAGTCCGATATTCCTCCGTTTTGGTAACGAGAGATGCCTCCGTTTTGGTAACATGAGATGACCCCCGTTCTTGTAGCGCTGGGTGGCCTTGCTTTGGTAGCATGTAAGACCGATAGAGTGGGCCACCTGGGAACCGACCTTGGGACCACATGATAGTGTGCATAAGGAGAGGCATTGCTCTGGTAGCATGTAAGGTCAGGCCTTGTTCTGCTAACGCGTAAGTCCAATATACCATGTACACGACCATATGTCGACGTTCCCTTTTATGAGGATGCCTGGGATATGCACCCAGAGGAGATTTATTATGAAGTGACATGACGAGTTTTATATGAGTTTTATTGCCTAGTCTCCTTTTTATACACATGAGTTGTGTTTTGTGGCTGTGCCACGTGCATTATATTGAGGTGATTTTTATCACGTTTTATGAGAAAAGCCATTATCGCATTCTGATTTCCACATGCTTGAGACTGTGATTTGTACTGAGTTATGTACTCTCATGTTTTTACGTGATTTTAGAGAAATGAGATGAGAATGATGTTTTCATGAGTTCATGCTACATTTTAATTGAGTTTCAACTACGAGATAAAATGATTGTGCTGTGATAATCATTACTATGTTAATAAATCCCTTACCCCCCTTACTGAGCGATTTAGAAGCTCATCCTGTTTTCTCTCCCCCCAGATTTCTTTAAGTGAAGAGAAGTTTCCTATGACGTATGGAGTATTAGCTAGTAGAGGACTTGAGGTCCAAGCCATATATTTGTATTTGAGGTATAATTTACATTTCATGTACCCAGACTTATCTTGTATTTACAGACACTTGATACACATTGATGTAAGGGATGTATTAGGATTAATTAACTTGGAATTGAGTAATGTATATTGTACGAAATATAATTATGAAATGATGAGATCCTAAGGTATGATATGCATAATAATGTATGACACTACACAGGAATGCACCCTTTATTGTGAATGGATGTGAAAAAGTTTTAAATTTGCTTTGTTTTCCGCGCTTATGGGGCGTCACACACTACCTGAATCACATCATTTTACTTGTTTTGTATTTAGTCTATGTTAGTTGCTTAGCTCATCGGTTTTTCAGCCTTCACTTACTTCAGTTCTTCTTTTTTCACGTTAGGTTTTTAGGCTTCCTCATTTTATTTCTTTACTCTAGCTCATGTCTGCTTATATCTATATATAGTTCACTACCTTGGCCAGCCTTTAGTCAGATTCTGTCCTCCTCTCACTAACATCTTTTGTCAACTTTTCCATTTAACGTTTGCTGCTGTCTGCAACAGACATGTCTTAACTTTCGGGATAACAATCTTCTGAAATCCCTCTACTTGCTGCTATCATTTCTTTCTTCAGTTTTCAGTCTCGATTTTACCTGTTGCCGAGGCTAACTCTTCATCGACTCCAACTTTCTTTCTTTCTTTGTTTTGTTCATCGATTTCCTTTCGTTCCATACCAATTTTTTGGACAGGTTATCTTCCCCATTCATTGCCATATTTCATACCTTTCTCTCATTTCTTTCAGCCGCCCCCTCTTTATATATATATATATATATATATATATATATATATCCCATACATATTTTTGTTCTAGTCTTCATGTTTCTCATCCCACACACTAACTTCCACTCCATCATGTTTGCTACTGTAGTTTTCCTTTTCCTTTTTCACACCGAGGCCATCATTCATCTACCTAACCAAGAGTTTTCATCCTTTCATGAAGTCATCTCCCCTTAATGCATTGTAATCCTAACGGCTGCTCTCGGGATTGACTTCATTTTAGAAGCCAATCCACAAGTTGTGTTTGTATATATGTATATTTATACTTACACATGTATTTGTATATGTATACCTATGTTCTTAACTTGAAGAAGGATTAAAACATTACATATATATCTATATAATCAATAAATTTTCCTTATAATATTTTGATTCAATTTAATTTAGTATTTGTACTTACCTATCATAATGGATCATTCGTACCTTAGTCTAACTCATAAAAATTTATTTGTATTCCTCACAATTAACTGTTCTTCAATTTAAGATATTTTAATTAATTAAATTCTCCTAAGTTCCTCGTGTTAAAAATATAATTTAATTTAGTCATCCACCAAAGAACACAATCCTAATCCCAATTGATTAATTTTCTATTCCTGATTGAAAAAGATTGCATGAAAATTTGTGGAGTTTACAGTTGCAAATGACTCTTTAATGCATGTGACTTCGTCGTGTAGACAACTCATGAACAACAAGGACTCAATTTATTTGAAGGCAAAAGGTATTTCAACCAGGATTTTAAGGAACCTCTCTGCAGGGCCCAGTTTTTTTTATGGGCTAATTTGACAGCTGATTTACCAGCTCGAAGAAGTAGACTTGTCACGACCCCTAATTTACGAAAAATCTCTACCCTTTTTTTATCCATTATTCTTACCTTCCTCCAATCGTGAACAACTTCACCACCAATAGTTGGGCTGTGCATCGGTGTTAATCTCATCCAACCATACCATTTTAATTCACATTTTATTTTAACGTAAACACTTGCATTTTATAGTTAGAGTTGCAATTTTGCATGTGTTTACAATTCTTTACATCCCCAAATGTTACATTCAAAATATTATTGTGCTATTGCATGTCTAGATATCAAACTGTACAAATGTGTATACCTTTATATGATGGAATGCAGTGGTACTAGGAATCAAATCCTCAATCGCTCTCAATCTACTGAAAGTGCTCTGTAGATGGGGAAAATAAGGGGGGTGAGCAACCACACGCTCAGTAAGGCAATCATGCGAGCAAGTAGATAACTGTCCTATCTACATGATCATGATGCCATGCATAAAACCACGGAGTTACACGTCATACCTAAAAACATCATTTCATGCACGTGCTCATGGTATATGAAGTAGTTCATGCTATTCAAATCAGTGCACAAGTCGGTAAATAAAGCATGGAAAATCATCATGCGTCATGCTCGACACAAATCAGTACCAAATCACCATCCGTCAGGACTCAACCCCTCCCTCGAACTGTCTTGAACCACAAAATAATTTAAATCATGCAATCATCATAAATCAGGTGACAAGTGAGATTAGGCAAATAATAAGGGTAATATCTAGGTCTATGGCCATATCCTCTGTGATCTCAGGTTACACGGATCCTAGTGTGCGAGGTATCACACCTATCTGCTTTCGCATGGGAGGTGGGTCAATTCCTACCCGTCTGTCCATAGCAGATTATCCCTCGTCTGAAGACGGTATATATATATATACAAGAACGGTACAACGTACTCTATGCTACATGCATGGTACAACGTACTCCGTGGACTCATATCATCATATCAAATCATGTCACATCTCAAAACACATGTGCAAGCCTATTTAATCAATGTGACACAAATTACACCCGAAGCTCCTAGCACGGCTCTTAACATGTCATAAAATCACATGCGAGCAAAGCTCTAGCACGACTGTAAATGTATAGTGAACATCTAGTGCGAGCAATGCTCCAACACTATGTCATAAAATCCATGTGAAAACTAGTGCGAGTTAGGCTCCAGCACTCATGTATATAAAAACTCTAGTGCGAGCATAACTCTAGCACTAATGAATGTATGAAAATGTCAAATCTCATGTGAGCAGTGCTCCAACATGCTTTATTTCGACGAAAGCCATGTAGGTGACTAATTTTTTTTTTGCAAAGAATGGTTATTAAAACCAAATCAAGCTGTTTTCTTGCAAACCATTTAAATGCTAGCCAGCCTACCTATCCACATGCCAAAAACGGTAAAAGACTCAAGAACATCTTGTTCATGCTTTTCATGATCTTTTCTAAATTCTCAATTTTACCCTTCCCAAGGGTAAAATGGTTACCATTCTGGACCCCTTAAAATGTTATTTCTTTTCTATGACCCTTAGACATCTTAAGAAATTGTAAATGGGCCCGAAAAAGCGTATAGATATCTCTAAGAGCCAACAAAATTCCCTTACCTCAAATCGCTTGGAAACTGCTTCTTCCTCCTTTCTCGCTTTTCGTGATTGGGTCTAATTGGCTCCGAATATATCCTCGGGAGCTGCAAATATTCATCAATCACATTAGTCAACACTGATAACTCATTATTCTAACTTCATCATAGTCAATATATGTTATTGGGCTTATTTGCTCTTATTGGGACCAATTACACCTTAATGGCCTTACCTCATTTTAAGCCAATTCACATAACACTATTCACTTCACCTAGGCCCATTATCTCTCATTGGATCGAATTTTAGGCCCATTGACCTTATTGGGTCGATTGCATCAAGCTTGGCCCATGATCACATTCAGCTATGGTATGGTGGTCGAACACCCATCACGCCACCATGGCCGAATGCTAGCCATCGTCACGTCATTCCTAGCCAATTTGGCTAGCAAACTCACTTAGTTATTTTATCAAGCACTTGGCATGCATGCTTTAACCTTAGTTTTCCATTCATTCATGCATTTTCACAAACTCCTTATATGCACACTTCATAACTTCATCCAATTCCATAAACTGATTTCACAAAACCATCTCAAAATCATGCATATAACATCACCAACACCATAGTATAATCAATTCATCATTAAATCAACCATAGCTCACTTTCTCACACTAAACTCATATTCTATCATGGATAATTAAGCATGCTCAAGGATGTTTTATCCAACCATACATACTCCAATCAACTCATAAAAATGTCTAGATTAACATAATTGAAGTTGGTGTATTGAAAACTCACCTAGCCTAACCTTTCTCTTTTGGCCAAAATTGGGGGAACACCTTGCTCCTTCAATCCAGAGATTCAACTACTAGTTTTTGACTATGTTGTTCTCCTCAGCACTATGAACAACTTTTCTAAAAGCAACCTTTCTCAAATCTGTTTGGAAGGTGATGATATTTTAAAGTGAGAAAACTTGTTCACTTTGCTAAAATGGAGAGATATTTGATATTCTGGGGAAGAAGACTCAGCTGTCGGGCTTTTAAATAGAAATGGGTGTTGTGAGATCGATCTCATAGGTGAGAGATCGATCTTCCTTTAGTTGAACTACACAAGTATTCAGTAATTAAACTGTGGGGATCGATCTGCTCTTGGGAATGGATCGATCCTTTCTAGCTAGAAACCATTCGAGATCGATATATTTTTGGGAAAAGATCGATCCTTTCTAGGTAGAATCACATCAAGATCGATCTGCTTATGGGAAGGGATCGATCCTTTCTATGTAGAATCACATTGAGATCAATCTGCTTGCCTATAGAACCTTTGTGATTTCATTTTGGAATTATAAGATCGATCCTGTCATGTAAGAAGATCGATCTGGCATTCATCTGTAGGATTCCAACTGCTATTCTTTCTAAAATTTCAAAAGAATGATTGTATTTAAATGCTTCACTAATAATTTTGCATTCTATTCAGACTTAGAGCATAAAAAGGTCCATTTCTTATGATTCACATATTATGTAACTTGTGTGTACAACTTAGAATCATAAAGGGTACATAGAATTCATGGGCATTACATCTCGTATGATTCATATAGCATGCAACAAGTGTGTACATCATGGAATCATACAGAATACATATAAAGGTACGGGCCTTACATGATCATTTCATGTTTTAAGTCCTTATATTCAGTCGGAATGGTTTAAATTCCATTGGTTTAGTCGGTGGCCACTTTAGCCCTTATTTAGCAATTACATGGATTCATGAATATGCATTCATTCTCTTTGCAATTTCATTCAAGCAAAAGCTTTTCTTATGATTCAATTAACATATGGAAATGTGTACATCATATGAATTGTAAGGAATACATCACCAAAAGTGGGTCTTACATAATCTCCCCCACTAAGGAAATTTGGTCCTTCAAATTGGAATCAAATCAGTCGATGAATAACTTTGGGTACGTCCCCCGCATCAAGCTCTCCAACTCCCATGTAGATTCCTCCGCAGTGTGATGCTGCCAAAGAGCTTTCACTAAGGGAATCGTCTTTGACCTCAACACCTTCTCCTTGCTATCTAATATCCGAACCGACTTCTCAATATACAATATACTCTCGTTGAGCTCCAATGGCTCATATCTAATCACATGAGTCGGTTCTGGGTGGTACTTCCGTAACATGGAAATGTTGAAGACGTTATGAACGCCTGTTAGCTCAGGTGGCAATGCTAGCCTGTAGGCCTTATCTCCCACTTTATCAAGTATCTCAAAGGGTCCAATGTAACAAGGATTTAGCTTCCTTTTCTTTCTGAACCTCGTTATACCCTTGGAAGGAGAAGCTCGTAAAATATCGACTCACCCACTATAAACTCCAATAGTCTTCATCTCCTATCAGTATAACTCTTTTGTCTACTCTGAGCTATCCGTAACCTCTCACAAATCAACTGGATGTCTTCAGAGGCTTGTCTCACTAAGTCGGGAGCAAATATCTGTTGGTCACCCACCTCTTCCCATCCAATAGGGGAAGGACATCTATAACCATACAAAGCCTCACATAGTACCATCCCGATACTAGAATGATGACTATTATTATAGGCGAACTCTGCGAGTGGTAAATGGTCATCCCAAGAGCCTTTAAAGTCCAGTGCACACGCTCTCAACATGTCCTCCAAGGTCTATATAGTCTTCTTTGACTGACCATCTGTCTGAGGATGGAAAGCTGTGCTAAAACTCAGTTGGGTTCCCATAGCTTCCTTAAAATGTTCCTAGAAGTGGGAAGTGAAGCGGGAATCCCTATCTGACACAATGCTCACCGGAATACCATGCAATCTCACTATCTCGTGCACATACAAATCTGCCAGAGTACTAAGAGTATCAGTGGCTCTCATAGCTAGGAAATGTGTCGACTTCGTCAATCTGTCCACTATTACCCAAATCGCATCGTGATTCCTGCGGGTCTTAGGTAAACCCATCACGAAGTCCATAGTGACATGCTCCCATTTCTTAGTCGGTATAGGTAGAGGTTGCAATAACGCTGCATGCTACTGATTCTCTACCTTCACCTGCTGACAAATGAGACACTTTGCCACATACTCCGCTACATCTCTCTTCATCCTTGACCACCAATACTCTCTCTGGAGGATCAATTACATCTTGTTACTCCCCGATGTAGTGTATACTTTGACGAATGAGCTTTTGTCAAGATCAACCTCCTGATCTTTGGGTCATCAAGAACACATATCCTACCCCTGAACCTTAGCAATCCATATGAACTTAACTCAAAATTAGTCTCTGTATCCCTCTATATCTGTCTGATAATATCAATGCATTACTGATCAATCTGCTGAGCCAGCTGGATACGATCTACCACATCCAGTTCCAACCGCAGGCTAGCTACCATACAACCACTATCAGTAGCAGGCGGAGTTACATCTAAACTGAGGCTCGCGAACTATTCCAACAGCTCGTGTTCCCTGATCATCATGCACGATACCAACTCGAGATGCTTCCTGTGTAAGATCCCGTATATGTATAATGGTAATGTGTGTAATTGGATCGAATAAAATGAATGGACTTGTAATGTAAAGTATGATTTATGTAAGTCCATGGATTCAATGTATGTATGTGTAATATAAATTGTGACGTACATGCAAGTTTTATTGAGTGTGAATATGAAGAAATGAGTTATGGCAAGTGATGGATGTGATTGAGACTCAAGATGAGTAGTGTGGTAAAATGGAATGGAGTTATGCTTCCATTTGGTTTTATGTTGCATACCTTTGAATATACAATGAATGCACACAAGTTTCAATGTGCATAAGGTATGAATGGATGCCATTTTCAAAGTTATAAAGGTGGATGGATGAGGAAATGGCCATGGCAATAGATTAAGGGTGTGTTGGTATGAGTTGCAGCAATGAAACTGCAGGAAATCTGGAAAACATGAGGTCCAGATCGATCTCCTAGGATGAGAGATCGATCTGGAAGAGCCAGAATGCTCTTATTTGGGCAAAAGAATTGAGTAGATCGATCTCCAATGGAGCCAGATCGATCTCTCAAGCATTCTGTAGTGGAAAGATCGATCCCCAAGCACCCAGATCGATCTCCTTAGCTCTCTGTTTAGGACCAGATCGATCTCATGCTTCGACAGATCGATCTCATGCTTCAACAGATCGATCTCATTGTTTCGACAGATCGATCTCAGGCTTAAAAAATACCGTGAAAAAGAGGGATTTTAAGGGACCAGATCGATCTCCTCTTGGACCAGATCGATCTCCTAAAGTCATTTCTATATAAGGAGAGCTGAAAAATCTGGAAATCTCGGAAAAACACCAAACTTTACAATTTCAACCCCAAAAACCCAACTTTCCCTCTCTAAAATCAGCCATTTTCAGTGAGATTTGGAGAGAGATCATTAGAGGCAAAGTTGTTCCTATCAAAGAGGAGAACAACATAGTGAGAGGGCATTTTCCCATTTTTGGAATTGAAGGAGTTGAGGGCATTACCAATTGGAGCAAGAAGAGAAATCATATTGGTAAGATTCTAACACTCCAATCCAAATGCATTAGCTATTTAATTGATTTTGGAGTTGATTGGTATGAGTATTGATGGATAAACTACCTAGGAATGTAGTGGAAGTGGTGTGACCTAGAAATCTAAAATGGGTATAATGTGAGGATATGTGGGATTGAATGAGCTTATGATTTATGGCATGCTAAAGTTGTTATTGGGGTAATGTTTATGATTGTAGATGGTTAAATGGAATTACTTGGTGAGTTGGAGAAATTGTGAAAATGGGTATGTTTATGATTGATAAAATGCCATAGTGAGGGAATTCATGGAATATGAACACTATGAGCTTAATGTCGATTTAACATCGATTTTGAATAAGTTAATAGGCCTCAGAAGATCCATAGACTCGAGTTATGGGTAAAGTAATGAAACGAGGCCATATAAGCGTTAATAGAGGCTATAGGTTAAATTGACTATAGCAAGCGCAAGGGTTGCATTGTATGGATCGAATATAATGCGGGATACGATTTTGTGCAGTCCCCGAAGAGTTCGTTGAAGGCGAGCCGAACCGTACGAGTAAGCAGCTTAAGGAAGTGGAATCACGCATCGCGATTCCAGGTAAGGGAATTTTGTGAGTATATAGAGGTAGCTGCTCGTACTTTGAACTTGTGGGTGAATATTGGGTGTTGTATGAAATGCATGAATTGCTCAAATAAATGATTGATGGTATTCGTGAGTGACGATGAGTATATGCGTGGTTTTGGATTTGAAGTGGATTTTATGAAATGGGATAGTAAGGCTAATAATTGCATAAATCTAATGTTTTGATGTTTTTCCAAAACGAATTGCTTGGCTATGAGCAAGCTTGTAGATAGGTCGGCTAGTATTGTATTGTTGTTGTGGAAAAGCATTTGTGAGTGCTAAACCCGCATTGCCGGGATTGATAAATTGTATATGAGCCGCCTATCACATTTGTATGACATAAATCGCGCTAGAGCCTCGCTCGCGCTGGATTTCTATGTTTTCATTTGTATGAAACGTGCTGGAGCCTAGCTCGCACCTTGATTTGGAAACTATAATGATATTTACAAACCGTACTGGAGCTTCTGCTCGTACGTGGATTGTGAATGGTTGTCTTACGAGTATAACCGTACTAGAGCTATGCTCGTACACGCCTCTTTATGAGAAGATGCATGATGCATGAGTCGTGCTAGAGCTTTGCTCGCACAAGCTTGTACAATGGGATTCGTATAGGGTTGTGAAAGTGGGTAAGATCCTTAAGCCTTACATCCTTAAGCTAACATCCTTAAGCCCGAGGAGGCAGGGAGGCTCTGTTAGGCGGGGAGGCTCTGTTTGGTGGGGAGGCTCTCTTACGGTGGGATCCTTAAGCCAACATCCTTAAGCCCAAAGAGGCGGGGAGGCTCTGTTAGGCAGGGAGGCTCTCCTACATGGGTATGGTAAAGGTAAGATCCTTAAGCCCTACATCCTTAAGCCAACATCCTTAAGCCCAAAGAGGCGGGGAGGCTCTGTTAGGCGGGGAGGCTCTGTTCGGTGGGGAGGCTCTCTGACGGAAAGGATCCTTAAGCCCTACATCCTTAAGCTAACATCCTTAAGCTAACATCCTTAAGCCCAAAGAGGCGGGGAGGCTCTGTTAGGCGGGGAGGCTCTGTTAAGCGGGGAGGCTCTGTTTGGCAGGGAGGCTATCCTTCACGGAATATGGAAAACTCTTGGTATGGGGTAGATAAGACCTAGGAATGGCACCCCCGATCACGATATGAGTTGCGAAGTATGCTGTACCGTGTATATCACATGGAGTACGATGTACCGCATGATGGTTATGTGATGAGAAAGTCTGGCGAGGGATAATCCATCTTCGTGCCAGCATGATACCCCGCACACCTGGATGCGTGTGGTCTGGGATGATTTATGATGTAATGATTCACATAGGCACTTTTGATATAGTGACCTAGATTTATACACATGCGTGAATTGTGGAATGTAAATGTGGTTGTGGTTTGTGAGTTGATTTGGTGGTGTTATGGTGTTGGTTTAAAAAGGAAGTTTCTTAAAGAATTGCCCTTTAATGAATTTAAATGAGATTGAGCATGAGATGATTTATACATGATGTCTCTACCATGTTTTATATGCCAATGCACATGATTTTGATACATGATATATATGTATATTCATATGGCATAGTTTTATTCCTCATGCTCCTACTATAAATGATTTATGCATAACACTATCAGCATGTAGATAGAGTAGTTATCTACCATGCTTGCATTATTACCTTACTGAGCGTGTGGTTGCTCATCCCACTCTATTTTCCCCCTACAGAGCGTGCATAGTAGCCCAGTGAGGACTGAGGCGTATTATTTTGGACTCCGCTGCATCTCCATCGCTAAGAGGTATATACACAGTGATTCTTTTTTTATCTAAACAATGTAAAAGCACAGTATTCTTTTGAGTTGTACTTATGGGGGATGTAGATGTCAGTAAAATATGTATTCGTATAAATACACGATTAAATGCACATGTATGACATCGCTTTAATTAATTGAGAATGAATGAGATGTGGTGTTTATTATTGGCTCACAGCCCAACAGTGTGTGGTGAGTTTAGTTCACGACCGGGTAAGGTAACAGTAAAACGCGAAAAATTTTCAGTGATTTTCGGTTTAAGAGAATGGAATTGGGTCGTGACATCCTACCCAGTGCATCAGCTACTACGTTCGCCTTACCTGGTTGGTACAAAATCTCACAGTCATAGTCCTTCAGAAGCTCAAGCCACCTTCTCTATCTCATGTTCAACTTCTTCTGTGAGAACAGATACTTGAGGCTCTTATGGTTAGTAAATACCTGAGATTTCTCACCGTAAAGATAATGACGCCATATCTTAAAGGTGAATAAAATAGCCACCAACTTTAGATCTTAGGTCAGGTAGTTCCTCTCATGATCCTTCAGCTGCCTAGATCTATAGGCAACTACCTTCTCATCTTGCATCAATACACAGCCCAGTCCTTGGTACAAAGCATCTGTATATACAGAAAAACCTCCTCAGCTGGTAGGAATGGTGAGAATAGGAGCGGTGGTCAATCGACGTTTCAACTCTTGAAAACTCTTCTCACATCTATCATCCCACATAAACTCAATATTTTTTCTCATGAGACGTGTCAACGGAGCAGCTAATCTCGAGAATCCCTCGACAAACCGTCGATAATACCCAGCTAAACCTAGGAAACTCTTGATCTCCGTGACTGTCTGGGGTAACTGCCATTGAACCACTGCCTCAATCTTGGATGGGTCCACTGATACACCATCCCTCGATACAATATGGCCCAAAGAAGAGATATGTTCTAGCTAAAAGTCACACTTATTGAGTTTAGTGTATAACTTCTTCTCTTAGAAGGTCTGTAGCACTATCCTCAGGTGTTGCTCATGCTCCTCCCTAGATCTCGAGTACACCAAGATGTCATCGATAAACACAATAACAAACCGATCCAAATATTGGTGAAACACCTCATTCATCAATGACATAAAGGCTGCGAGAGCATTCGTCAACCCGAATGGCATAACCATAAACTCATAATGACCATACCGACTACGAAAAGCTGTTTTTGGTACATCTCCATCCCAAACTCTCAACTGATGTTACCCAGATCTCAGATCTATCTTAGAAAAGACCTGCGCCCCTCAAAACTGATCTAACAAGTCATTGATGCGTGGAAGGTGATACTTATTCTTGATGGTCACCTTATTCAACAACCTGTAGTCAATACACAATCAGATGCTCCCATCATTCTTCTTTACAAATAGAACCGGTACTCCCCAAGGTGATACACTTGGTCTGATAAACTCCTTATCCAACAACTCCTGTAACTGCTTCTTTAGTTCCTCAAACTCAATCAGAGCCATTCTGTACGGTGGCTTGGATATCGGCTCTGTATTAGTGCCAAATCTATATAAAACTCCATCTCCCTATCTGGCGGTAACCCTGGTAAATCATTCGAAAAGATATTTGGAAATTCCCTAACCATTTGGATATCTCTCAATTCTGGACGTGCCTTATATGCCTCAACCACGTATGCAATATAACCTTTAAAAAATTAATCATTTAGTCAGCATAGAAATTCATCCATTTCTATTACAACAACTACTGTTTGCATTACTTTTCAAGGGAACTTTACAATACATTATTCGGGGAAACTTACGGTAACGCTATCTACCCCTGAAAATGTTACCGTCTTAGAAAAACAATCTACCACAACACCATTTACAACCAACCAATCCATTCCTAGGATTACGTCAAAGTCTCTTATATGCATTAAAATGAGGTCGGCTGACATTTCCTTTTTCCCTACTTTCAACTTGCAATCCCTAAACACATATTCCACTAGCTGACTATTGTTCATGGGAGTGCTTATCAGCATCTTCCTACTTAACAGGGTAAGCTTCGCATATTTAAACGACTTATATGCAAATAAGGGTGATACAAATGAGTGCTTGGCACCAGGATCTATCAAAACATAAGCTTTGAGATTAAAAATCAAGATGGTACCTTTCACCACATCTGAAGACTGATTCGCAGTATCTTAGTTCAGAGTGTGTACTTGCCCTCTGCCAACTACATGCTTCCCCTTTTCTTCAACTGTCGCACTTTGTCTCGGAGTAGGAGTATCAACAAGAGTTCTCTCTGTCTCCTTGCCCTTCTGTGGGGCACTCTCAGTCATCTCTAGGCAATTTTGGATCACATGCCCTGACTTTCCACAAAAAACATACTGCAGGGGGTCTATAATACGGTCGAGTACCATGGTATCTACCACACTTACTGCACTGCTCTGTAGTAGGCATGGGCCCTCCAATCACTATGCCCTTCGCTAGAGCTGTAGCTGGATACATGAGAGGCTTAACTATTCTCTCTCGGATCTCCTCAATCTGCGACCTCTTCCCAAATAATCTTTTGCTCCCTCTATAACTGAAGCCACTATCCACTACCGGTCTCTCCTATCTCTGTCCCTTACTTTACCAACCTTCCCAAAATTTGAGGCATTCCACTTAATATCCTATTCACACAACTACGCCCTGTGCATTGCCTCCTCATAGGTCGGTATATATAAGGGAGCTAATCGGGATCTAATGGCTGGTCTTAGTCCATCCATAAACTTTCGGACCTTCTTGACCTTACTATCCATCGTGTTAAGATCATACCGGCCTAGGGAGATAAATATTGTCTCATAGTCGTCGATCGATCTGCTCCACTATGTCAATCCCAAGAACTTCATCTGCAGCTTCCGCTGTGCAGTATCCGAAATATACTGCCTCTGAAAGGCCTCCAAAAATATATCCTAGCTGATCTCTGTATGTCGGGCTCTCAGAATGGGTCTGGTGGACTTCCACCAATGCTCTGCCGATCCTTTAAGCATGAATGCAGTAAAAACAACCATTTCTGTATTAGTGCACTCAAAAAATCCATATAACTTATCGATCTCATTCACGCAGTCCTTTACAGCTACTGGGTCCTTAATCCCAATGAAAGATGACGGTCTAAACTTTTAAAATTATCGTAATCTATCTAGGTCACATCCATAACTCCAACCTCTACATCTTGTGGTGGATCAACAAGAGAAGGCGTATCTTGTACTGGTAAGGGTGTGAGAGTATCCGTAGTCTGGGGTCTTTGGGTTAGCTGTATAGGCATCTTAGGAGCATCTGCCTGTTCAGCATCACCCTGTGCGGTAGGACCCTGTCCGCCTCTAGCTCCATGTATCGATTGGGCAACCAACTCCAAAATCATCTCTATGCTCTGCTCTATCCTCACGAAGCGTGCCACAGTACTCTCCGGTCTCTCTGTCGGATCCTGTGAGGCATGCTTAACATCAGCCTTTACCTCCATCTCCTCCTAAGTCTCATGTGATGATGCCTCAGCACGACTCTCAGGCCTACCCCTACGGCCTCTAGCTCGTGCTCTCGCCCCTCAACCGTGACTATTATTAGGCATAATGCCCAGATTCCTACATTCATAACCATTTCTTAGTCAAACCCATCTCGATATACACAGTTGTATTTAAACAAGCACAGTAACATGAAGATGTAATTTTCCTAATTATTAACACCGACACATATCAGACCAACTCGGCTCTAATACCACCTCTGTCACGACCCTAAATTTACCAAAAATCGTTACCATTTTTTTGATCCATTATTCTTACCTTCCTCCGATCGTGAATAGCTTTACCACCAACAGTTGGGTTGTGCATCAGTGTTAATCTCATCCAACCATACTATTTCAATTCACATTTTATTTAAACGTAAACATTTGCATTTAATAGTCAGAGTTGCGATTTTACATGTGTTTACAATTCTTTACATCCCCAAATGTTACATTCAAAATATTACTGTGCTATTACATGTCTAGATACCAAACTGTACAAATGTGTATACCTTTATATGATGGAATGCAGCGGACACTAGGAATCAAATCCTTAGTCGCTCTCAATCTATTGAAAGTGCTCTGTAGAGGGGGCAAATAAGGGGGGTGAGCAACCACATGCTCAGTAAGGCAATCATACGAGCAAGTAGATAACTATACTATCTACATGATCGTGATACCATGCATAAAACCACACAGTTACACATTATACCCAAAAACATCAGTTCACGAACGTGCTCATGGTATATGAAGTAGTTCATGCTATTCAAATCAGTGCACAAGTTGGTAAATAAAGCATGGAAAATCATCATGCAAGGTACACTTGAAACAGTTCATGCACGTGTTAATGGTATATAATGTAGTTCATGCTATTCAAATCAGTGCACAAGTCGATAAATAAAAGTATGAAAAATCATGATGCGAGGAGCACTTAAAACAGTTTATGCTCGACACAAATCAATACCAAATCACCATCCGTCAAGACTCAGCCTCTCCCTCAGACTGTCTTGACCTACAAAATAATTTAAATCATGCAATCACCATAAACCAGGTGACATGTGAGATTAAGCAAATAATAAGGGTAATATCTAGGACTATGGCCATATCCTCTGTGATCCCAGGCTACACAGGTCCTAATGTGTGGGTGATGAGCCCTAAGGGTAATACCGCAAGCGCACGGGTCGTACAAGTAATAATGGGATTTTGAGTCCCGAGTTATCGTCCCTCTGAGAAGTAGGTTAGCCTAGTTAACTACCGATTAATTTTTACCCTAAGCATATCCTAGAAAATTATGAAATTTTGAGTGGGTGATCTACCAAGTCTAGAATTGAAAATACCGAAAAGCGATAAAATAAAAAAGAACTAAATAAAACCGAGCAAAATTTACTTAGAGTGCTCCATGCAATTAAAATCAAAAACCTACAAAAGAAATTAAAATAGTTAAAACTAATTAACGCAATAAAATGCAATTATGAAAACAACGCAATAAAATTAAACTACAATTAAACTATCCTAAAAATGCATGTAATTAAACTAATAAAAGTTACAAATTGAAGTAATCCTAAAATCTAATTAAAATTGCTTGAAAAACATTTAATCTAGATTAATTCTAAATGCCACTTATAAAGCACTAAACTAAATTAAAATCCTAAAACATTTAATTAACTACTAACTAACATTAATACTACAAATTAAATTAACATACGAAAAGATTTAAACTAACCTAGCATTGCAATTGATTTAACTAAATAACTAACAACTAACACATGCATGGAAATGGATTAATTAACTATATGAATGCCAAACAAGGCCTTAGGATTTTAAACCATCCAACAACTCCCTCCAAAATACTATTCATGAATTTCACATTTTCATTTTTTCAGGTGCTGTCGGGTTGGTAGCTTAGGCGTGTCTAGCTGCTGCCATGCCTCTCGGTTCTGACTCTCACCAACTCTGCCTCGGTTTCATGCACCTCCTTCTTCTCTGCCCATGCTTCTGGCTGCCAGGCATGATCTACACGTTTCCATTCAGCTGCAGGTAAGCAACTGCTCTCGGGCTGCTCTCGGTTCCAGGTGAAATCTGCTGGTTGCTGGTCTCGGTTCAGGCATGTATCCCGATGCTCTTAACACCCGTTCAGCTGCTGTTCCTCGGTGTCTTGCTACTGCTATGTACCAGCTTCAGTTGTGGGGTTCAAGGCTATAGCAGACTGAAGTGGATCAATGAAACAACATATAGATGACAGCAAAGTGAGAATGAACAGGATTAGAAAATCAAAACAGAGCATAACAGAGTGCATTGTAGTTTCCCGATCACTGCCAAGATGATTTCAGTCCCTGCTCTGTGATGCATGGGGACATTAAGTAACAATGAGTAAGCTGTAAATGGCCAACTAACTAAAGGAAAAAGAACAGGGAATGCAGTGATGCACAAACACAAAACCGAGAAGGAAAAGTGCAGTAAACAGAAGCGGAAGCAAGCATGAATATGCAGAAAATAATGACTCCTGTGTACTGCACAAAACATTAAATGACACAAGGGAAATCAACAACAATCCATTACTAGATGAAAGTTTCAACAACTAAAAGAACTAAATGAAGATTGATACTGAAAAATAATTAACCAAACTACAAATGCCGAATGTACATGAACCGTGAACCATCACCCTCGGGTTGCATCAACTTCTTTTCCAACATGATTCCACATTGCTCTTGATGTGGAACAATGTTCAACATCCATCCACATCAAGGCACCAGAACCGAAATGAAGAAGAATGAAAGAAGAACAAATACCCAAGTGATCAAATGACTTAAAGCGGTAAAACCATTGCAACCGAAAGCTAAAGAAAAAAAAAAAAAAACACAAATCTTTGAAACCGAGAGGTAGAAAATGGAGACTTAAATCATTTGTCATTAACTTTTATCTATAACTAAGTAAACAAGGAACATATATAAATGGATGCTTTTGCAAACCGAAAAGAAAAATAAGGTGAAACAACCTTGCTAAAGGAAACCGAGAAGATTCAGAAAATGGAAGCAAAAAATTTTCATTAAGTGAATAGTGCATGAATAGTAAAATGGTGCTAAGAAAACTAAAAACCTCTCGGGAAAGCCTAAAAACAAAAGCAGTAAATCTCAAGCTACCTTAGAAAACTATTCTACCCTAAGAAATTACATCCCTTTTTCAATTGTCATCTTCCTATTTATAAGCACACTAGGGGTAAAATGGTAATTTTCACATCCTTGATGAGTTGGCATTTTTTTGGCCACTTGTCTTCACACCATTGGCTCCTTGAAAAGATATTTCCATGTCATCGGTCTTCTTGTCCAATTGGTTGTGCTAGGTGACATGACTCGTGTTGTCCGCGTGGCTCAATCTCGATTTTAGCCCAATTCCGGTCCGTTTTCTACCGAAATATTCAAAACTTATCCGGATTTGATTTATCTGCAAAAATGAGAATTTTAATTAAATAAAGGGGATAATTAACAAAATAAATTGGGGATTTAAATAATTATTTAGGAAATTAAACACAAATAATTCTAAAAATATAGAATTATCAGTGGGGTATCACACCTATCTGCTTCCACACAAGAGATGGGTCATGTCCTAGCCACCGGTCCATAGCAGATTATCCCTAATCCAAAGACGATATATATATATATATATCCAAGAACGGTACAACGTAGTCCATGCTACATGCTCGGTACAACATACTTCGTGGACTTATATCATCATATCAAATCATGCCACATCTCAAAATGCACGTGCGAGCCTATTTAATCCGTGTGACACAAAGTCTACTCGAAGCTCCTGACACGACTCCCAACATGTCATAAAATCACATGCGAGTAAAGCTCTAGCATGTTTGAAATGTATAGTGAACATCTAGTGCAAGCAAAGCTCTAGCACTATGTCCTAAAATCCATGTGAAAATAGTACGAGCTAGGCTCCAGCAGTCATGTATGTAAAACTCTAGTGCGAGCACAGCTCCAACACTAATGCATCTATGAAAATGTCAAAAATCGTGTCAGCAGCGCTCCAGCACGCTTTATTTCCACAAAACCCATGTAGGTGGCTAATTTTGTTGCAAAGAATGGTTATTAAAACCAAATCAAGTTATTTTCTTGCAAACCATTTAAATGCTAGTGAGCCTACCTATCCACATGCTAAAAGTGATAAAGACTCAAGAACATCATGTTCCTGCTTTTCATGATCTTTTCTAAAATCTAAATTTTTACCTTTCCCAGGGGTAAAATGGTAACAATCCTGGACCCCTTAAAATGTTATTTCTTTTCTATAACCCTCAGACATTTTAAGAAATTGTAAATGCGCCCAAAAACACATACAAATATCTCTAAGAGCCAACAAAATTCCCTTACCTCAAATTGCTTGGAAACTGCTTCTTTCTCTTTTCTTGTTTTTCGTGCTTAGGTTTAACTGGCTTCGGATATATCTTCGGGAGCCACAAATATTCATTAATCACATCAGTTAACACTAATAACTCATTATTCTGACGTCATCATAGTCAATATATCTTATTGGGCCTATTTGCTCTTATTGGGACCAATTACACCTTAATGGCCTTACCCCATTTTAAGCCCATTCACACAATACTATTAATTTCACCTAACGCATACAAATATCTCTAAGAGCCAACAAAATTCTCTTACCTCAAATCGTTTGGAAACTGCTTCTTTCTCCTTTGTTATTTTTCGTGATTAGGTTTAATTGTCTCCGGATATATCTTCGGGAGCTACAAATATTCATTAATCACATCAGTCAACACTGATAACTCATTATTCTGACGTCATCATAGTCAATATATCTTATTGGGCCTATTTGCTCTTATTGGGACCAATTACACCTTAATGGCCTTACCCCATTTTAAGCCCATTCACATAATACTATTAATTTCACCTAGGCCCATTATCTCTTATTAGACCGAATTCTAGGCCCATTGACCTTATTAGGTCGATTGCATCAAGCTTGGCCCATGATCACATTCAGCCATGGCGTGGTGGCCGAACACCCATCACGCCACCATGGTCGAATGCTAGCCATCGTCATGCCATTCCTAGCCAATTTGGTAGGAAACTCACTTAGTTATTTTATCAAGCACTTGGCATGCATTCTTTAACCTTAATTTTCCGTTCATTCATGCATTTTTAGAAACTCCTTATATGCACACTTCATAACTTCATCCAATTCCATAAACTGATTTCACAAAACAATCTCAAAATCATGCATATAACATCACCAACACCATAGTATAATCAATTCATCATTAAATCAACCATAGCTAACTTTCTCACACTAAACCCATATTTGGTCATGGATGATTAGGCATGCTCAAGGATGTTTTAGCCAACCACACATACACCAATAAACTCATAAAAATATCTAGATTAACATAATTGAAGTTGGTGTATTGAAAACTCTCATAGCTTAACCCTTCTCTTTTAGCCAAAATTAGGAAAACACCTTTCTCCTTCAATTCAGAGTTTCAACTACTAGTTTTTAACTATGTTGTTCTTCTCATCACTATGAACAACTTTGCTAAAAGTAACACTTTTGAAGTCTGTTTGGAAGGTGATGATATTTTAAAGTGAGAAAACTTGTTCACTTTGCTAAAATGGAGAGATATTTGATATTCTGGGGAAGAAGACTCGGCTGTTGGGCTTTTAAATAGAAATGGGTGTTATGAGATTGATCTCTAAGGTGAGAGACCAATCTTCCTTTGGTTGAACTACATAAGTATTCAGTAATTAAACTGTGGGGATCGTCATGCTCTTGGGAAGGGATCGATCCTTTCTAGCTAGAAACCATTCGAGATCGATCTATTTTTGGGAAGGGATTGATCCTTTCTAGGCAGAATCACATCGAGATTGATTTGCTTTTGGGAAGGGACTGATCCTTTCTATGCAGAATCATCTTGAGATCAATCTGCTTCCCTATAAAGCCTTTGTGATTTCATTCTAGAATTACAAGATCGATCCTGTCATGTAAGAAGATCGATCTGGCATTCATCTACAGGATTCCAACTGCTATTCTTTCTAGAATTTCAAAGGAAAGATTGCATTTAAATGTTTCACTAATCATTTTGAATTCTATTCACACTTAGAGCATAAAAAGGTTCATTTCTTATGATTCACATTTATGTAACTTGTGTGTACAACATAGAATCAGAAAGGGTACATAGAATTCATGGGCCTTACATATCTTATGCTTCATATAGCATGCAACAAGTGTGTACATCATGGAATCAAAAGGAATACATATAAAGGTACAAGCCTTACATTATCATTTCATGTTTTAAGTCCTTATATTTAGTCAGAACGGTTTAAATTCCATTGATTTAGTCGGTGGCTACTTTAGCACTTATTTAACCATTACATGGATTCATGAATATGTATTCATTCTCTTTGCAATTTTATTTAAGCAAAAGCTCTTGTTATGATTTAATTAACATATGGAAATGTGTACATCATATGAATCATAAGGAATATATCACCAAAAGTGGGTCCTACAATACTTTCATGTCACTTGGAAAAAGCAAGTCTGTCTTGCTATATCTACTTTATTTTATCTAGGACAGGTTGCTCTTGAGCCTGCTTCAGAGTTTGAAGTTTTTATTTCTATCTTGAATTTGGAAGGAAAGAGAAGCTATTCATTGCTTACTTTTCTCTCTATCTATATGGAAACTAACTTGCAATATTTGATTTTTCAGTTGGAGAACTCAACCTTCTAGCTTTTGCCACCATGAGTAGTGTTACATGCTACCTACACTTCCTGGGTCAGCTTAACTTAGACCTCTGCAAGCTTGTCATAAACCTCATCCCATTCCCTCGGTTATATTTCCTCATGGTTGGATTTGCACCTCTCACATCTCGTGGTTCCCAACAGTACAGAGCCCTTACTGTCCCTGAACTTACTTAATAAACGTGGGATGCCAAGAACATGATATGTTCTGCTGATCCTCAACATGGTCGATACCTCACAGCTTCAGCTATGTTTCGTGGCAAGATGAGTATAAATGAGGTTGATGAGCAAATGATCAATGTACAAAACAAGAACTCATCGTACTTTGTTGAAAGGTTTCCAAACAATGTGAAGTCTATCATTTGTGACATCCCTCTTAATGGCTTGAAGATGTCATTCATATTTATTAGGAATTCTACTTCAATCCAAGAGATGTTCAAGAGGGTTAGTGAGCAATTCAGTGCCATGTTCCACATGAAGGCTTTCTTGCTTTGGTACATTAGCGAAGGGATGTGTATTCGTGTTCATCTCCTAACTCTTTGCCTGAAGAGAAATATTTCCTTCGCAGTCTTCCTCGATTTGGAGCTTTAATTGATTCAGGTCATTCTTTCTTTTTTATTATTATTATTATTATTATTATTATTATTATTATTATTATTATTATTATTTTGTCTAATTTTTTCATGTGATTGATCTAATACTTATTACACAACCATATTTAATTCTTTTTTTTACCACATTGCTAGATACTCTATGGCTCTGAAATTAACTTCGTCTATGACACTGAAATAGAATTTTGCTTCTTGCATGATCATGACTTCCGATAGGGCGTGTCTTTCATTGATCACCATCTACGTCGACAACAGTTTCTGGCGGGGTGTGTCACTCATTGATCACCCTCTACCTTGATAATGATTTTTGGTGGGGTGTGTCACTCACTGATCACCCTCTACCTCAACAACGGTTTCTGACAGGGTGTGTCACTCGCTGATCACCCTCTACCTTGACAATGGTTTTTGGCTGGGTTTGTCATTCGTTGATCATCCTCTACCTCGACAACAGTTTTTGGTGGGGTGTGTCACTCGTTGATCACCTTCTACCTCGACAACGGTTTTTATTCATAATGAAGATATGGAGAATATTGAAGAACTTAGAAGAGCATTGCAGGTTCATCAAGACTTTTTGGTTGACAATTGGAATAACGAGTTTTAGATATCGCTTGGACGGTTTTTTTTGCAACGGACATTGGCATGAGTTTTTTTTTGTTTTTTTCAGCATTCCATCTATGTCATATAAGACTTTAATTATTATAATTTATTTTCCCTTCACCATTTATACTCGTGCAAGTAAAGAGTTTTTTTTTTTTGGTGTGACTGAACTTAGGATGAAGGAATTTCCTAAGCTACTTACGTACCTTCTAAGAGAAAGATCAAGTCAGTACGTAGTTCTTTTGTTTTTTTGTTTTTGCCTTAATTTTTGCCTAGTTCGTCCCAATTAGGTTTTTAATCTAGCACATTTTTTTATTTATTATTTGCCTTAATTTTTTCCTAGATCACCCCAATGAGGATTTCAATCTAGCAGATTTTCTCTTTTTCTTTTTTTTTTTAATTTGTGTATAAAAATTGCAACTTTTTCGCATAGTAGCATTTCAAAAATTTCCCATTGATAGGGCCAACTCGCAATCCTTCACTGTTGACTATCTTATAGGAATTGTTTGTATAAACTTCTTACACATCATAAGGTCCATCCCATTTGGAAGTAAAGTTATCACCGGGATGATGATGTAAGTTAATTAGCCTGCGTATAGCAGGAACTAAATCTCCTAGTTGAAAAGAACGTGGGCGGACTTTCTTATTAAAGGCTTTAGAGATACGTGCTTGGTAACATTCAAGATGTTGTTGTGCTTGCAAATGTTTTTCATCCAACACTTCAAGTTCTTGGAGATACAATTGGACATTGTTTTCTTGTGTTAAGCCTTCTTGGATAATAATTCTTAAGGTAGGAATTTGACATTCCAACGAAAGAATGGCTTCGAAACCATAAACAAAGGCATATGGAGTAGCTTGTGTGGATGTTCGATATGTGGTGCGATACGCCATAGTGCTTCTCCGATTCTTTTAAGCCAATCTCTCTTATTTTTTATAACTACTTTCTTCAACAGATTACAAAGTGTCTTGTTGAATGCTTCTGTGAGGCCATTTGCTGAAGCATTATACATGGAAGAATTGTATTGTTTGAAGTAGAATTTCTCACAAATTTATCCATTAGGCTATTGTAGAATTATTTGCCATTATCAGTGATGATGTACCGAGGAACTACATAGCAATAGATGATTTACACGCGAATGAACTCTATTACTTGTTTTTTCTTGACCTCTTTGAAAGGTAGTGCTTTTGCCCATTTGGAGAAATAATCTGTTGCTGCAAGAATGTATAAGTGTCCTTGTGAAGACTTAAGCAATGACCCTATAAGATCAAGACCCCATCCATCAAAAGGCCAAGATACGACTGTGGAATAAAGAGGCTCTAGTGGTTGATGTATGTAATAGGCATGGTTGACATTTCTTTGTAAAGTCTATGGCATCTTGCACCATTGTAGGCCAATAGTACCCCATTCTCTTAATCTTATGATACATGTAGGCCAAGGTATGTTGCCTTATGTCGTACTTTAAACTTGTGACATAAATCATTTAGAAGTTTCCATGCTGAATATAATCAATAATATGTTGTCGCCAATCTTCAACCTCAATTGTGTATACCGATATCACACTAACTTCTTCTTGAACTATGCCTTGAAGAGGTACTAGCCATCTATAACATATTGGAACATTCAACTTTTTATCATCATTGATGGCCAGAGTTGTTGCAAAGTTAGCCAAAGCATCTGCCTGTCGATTTTCATCTCTCGGGATATGCTTCAACGCTATGTAATCAAACTTTTCCATCAATCGTCTAACATATTTGAAATATGGAATCAAATCTTCTTTCTTGACTTCATATTCTACCAAGAGTTGATGGATTATTAGCTTAGAATCTTCATATACTTCAATGTCTTTAATCCCCATTTCGAATGCCACTTCCAAGCCTACGATAAGTGCTTGATATTTAACAACATTGTTAGAGCATAATTCGATCAAGACAAAAGAATATGGCAAGACTTGATTGTAAGGGGTAACAAAGATTGCCCCCACTCCTACTCCATTTTGTCTTGCTGCACCGTCAAGGAATAGTTTTTAACTTGGCTTTAGGTTGACAAAGAGGACCTCTTTATCAGGTAAATCATCTGACACTTTCCAATCAGATGGGACAAGATGATCTGCTAGAAAATCTGCCAAGGCTTACCCCTTTACTTCCTTTTGAGGAACATAAACAATGTCATATTGTTGAAGGATTATTGCCCACTTTGCCAATATCCAAGAAAGAATTGGTCTGGACAAGATATATTTCACAGGATCTACTTGTGCTATTAAGTGAACCGTGTATGCTTACATGTAATGTCTTAGTTTATCAATGCCGAAGAATAATGCAAGACACATTTTCTTAATAGAGGAGTAATTCTGCCCCTACAAGTGTTTGACTTAAATAGTATAAAGCTCTTTCTTTCTTTTGTTCATCTTCTCGTGCAAGTGATGCCCCCAAGGACCTATTTTGTGTAGCAATGTAAATGATTAATAGCTTTTCAGGTACCGGTGCTCCCAAAACTAGAGGATTAAGCAAGTATTTTTTTAATTGCATTAAAAGCGTTGCTACATGATTCATCCCACTCGAATCGCGCATCCTTCTTCATTAGTCGACTGAATGGTTGGCATCTTCCAGCTAAGTTTGAAATAAACCTTCGAATGTATGCCAATTTACCCTGAAGACTTCAGAGCTCTTTCAAATTTGTAGGCTCTAGCATATTCTGGATAACATCTATCTTAGACTGATCTATTTCAATGCCTCAGTGTCTTACGATAAAACCAAGGAACTTCTCATATGTGACTCCAAAAGAACATTTCAGCAGTTCATCTTTAGTTGGTATTTCCTCAGCTTATCAAACATCGAATGAAGATCTTCCAAATGGTGATTTCTTCTTCTTAGCTTGACCATAATATCATCAACATAACATTCTACTATTTTATGTAACAAGTCATCAAAAATTCTCTGCATAGCTTGTTGATAGGTTGCACCAACATTTTTTTAATCCAAATGGCATTATTTTATAGTAATAAATACCCTTAGGTGTCCGAAATGCAGTTAGTTCTTCATCTTTTGGTGCCATTCGGATTTGATTATATCCAGATGATCCATCCATGAATGACAAAGCCTCATGACCTATAGTAGCATCGACCATAATCTTGGTAATGGGCAATGGAAAATCATCTTTTGGACATGCATTATTTAGATCGCGAAAGTCAACACAGATGCAAAGCTGTCCATTCTTCTTTTTCACTTGCACTATATTATCTATCCATGATGGATATTTCACTTCTTGTATGAATCCCACCTCAATTAACTTGTTGACCTCAACTTCTATGAATGAGATAAGGTCAGGTCTAAAGTGCCTTTAGGACTATTTAACTGGCTTTACTCCTGTAAAACCTATAATTAACATGTAATCTTTATGATTTTGTGAAGTATGGATGAGTCACAATTGATATAAATCATAAGGAATAAATGTATTTAAGTTTTAAATGTGTATGAAATGTAAAATGGATGGTTAAGTAAATCAAATACCAATGTAATAGTGATTTTGGGATAAAAATTACAGCAGAACTGCTTTAGGAAGGGAGCAGATCGATCTCATCGATAATACAGATTGATCTCATAGGTTGAATATGCAATGGCACAACATCTGCAAGAGGCAGATCGATCCCTTAATAAGAGCAGATCGATCCTTCAATGATGCAGATCGATCTGAAGCAAGTTCTGGTTGAAGCAAATTAATTTCCATAAGGCTCGGGTTGCAACAAATCAATCTCATTGCAAGGCTAAATCGATCTCCTTAAGGTTCTGAGTAATGCAGATCGATCTCATGCTTAGGGGTAGATCGATCTCATATGGCTTGAAAGGTCAGTTTTGAGGAGAAAAGTGCAGGGAAGATCGATCTCATGTAGTTGACAGATTGATCTCTATGAGCCAATTTTATAAATACAGGGCTCTGCACTTCAATTTTTCCCAAGCAACATCATTCCATTCAACAACTAAAGTTAAACCGAACATTTCATCACTAGAAAACTTCAGTTCACAATCAGTTTTGAGTGAGATATAGTTAAGCAAAGTTGTTCTTGGTAAAGAGGAGAACATCATACTTGGAAACAAGAAGTTGGAATCAAAGATTGGAAGAGCAAGGAGGATTTTACCAATTTTGGAGAAAAAGAGGAAAATTCCAGCTAGGTAAGATTTAATGCACCAAGTTGATATATGTTAATCTAGGTGTATTGGTGAGTTAATTGGTATTGATATAAATTGTTGAAAATAAAAGGATCCTGAAAAATAAGCATGACCTAACTAGTGGCATGAAAGTGAGAAAATGAGGAGAAATGAAGATAGATATATGAAAAATATGGTATAATACCATAATAGAAGAAAGTGATAAAATCTATGTATTTAATTGAGATTTGGCAAATGGAACAAGTATATTTCGGTATACTAACGTAAATAATTATAACAGCTTCAAAAATCACCGTGGAAGCTCATCGGACTGTGAGAGTGAGTAGCACCGAGGAAGAGAGGTCACGTGACATAATCCGAGGTAAGGGAATTTTGTGAATAGCTAGAGATAGCTACACGTATTTCGAATAGACTTTCGATATTATATCCTATATGAATTCCCGTGAATAGGCATGTTGTTGTGATAGGGACTCATGAGGATAAGTGTGATTTTATCCAAAAATACGGTGAAAAAGCCTTAGAAGCATGTTGTGACTAAAATTCATAGTTGCATGATAAAATGGCTAATGTATTCATGTATATGCGAAAACAGCACATTTGAGTGCCTATTTGATTTACTTGGGTGAATTACGATTTGAATAGTCATTTATTAGGGTTTTGTGTGAAAACCATAAGTGTTAGAGAATAATCACACTATATTTTGAGGTATGCATCACATAGTACTTAAGTGTATTTTCGTACTAAATTTTAAATGTGATTTATGCATGTTAAAGTATTGAGAGCATTGCTCGTACTCAGTTTTATTAATTGATGCATTATAAAGTGTTGGGAGCTTTGCTCATACTCAGTTTTACATGATAGAGTACTGGGAGCATAGCTCGTACTCAGTTTTCATTGATTATACATTATAGAGTATTGAGAGCTTTGCTCATACTCGTGTTTTTACATAACATAGTGTTGGGAGCATTGCTCACACTAGAGTTATATCATTATGATATAGTCGTGTTGGGAGTTTACTTGCACGTACCAGTTTTGAAAAGAGCATGAAACAGCCGTGTTGGGAGCCTATGCTGACTATGTGTCGCATCGATAGTATATGCTCACATGTGTATTATTTTGAGATATGGCTGAGGGTTATCAAAAAATAGAACCCATGGTATGAGGACTAAGACTCATGGTATAACCAAGGTATGAGGACTAAGACTCATGAGAGCATCCTACCTTAAGATAGGGTCTGTGGAGTACTGTTTACTGTGTATGTCACATGGAGTACGTTGTACCGTGAGTACTTGAATGGACTTGGACAAGACTGGTTAGTAGTGGGAGTGGGATCCAGTGGAATTTGGTGTGCTCTAGGATCAGGTCCTCAGTTGAGAGCTGACGGTAGAGATTTGACCCACCTCCCGTTACAGCAATTGTAAGACCCTACACACTGATTACTGTGCAGCCTGGGATTACAAAAAATGAGTTATGATCATAATCTCAGAACATGTAGTCGCCTATCTCGTTTTCTTTTCATGCAATGTAAATTGATATTTCTTGAATGAATTATCACATGGTTTTATAACCTGAACATGTGAATTTGTGAGTTGTAAAAGGGTAACCCGAGGTATGGGTGAGGCCCAGATTTTCATGTTTTTAAACATGATGATATGCCATATTATTCGATTTAATTGAATGGCATGATAAATGTGAATTTTATTAAAGTACATGAGAAATGTAATATTTTGCATAAATTGCTGAGGTTGTTAAACCAGCATGTTTCCAGTTTTTATAACTGATTATTTGTATATATATATATATATTGCATAAAAGCTTTAAGCAAGGTGCATGTTTTAGATACGAATAGTTATGGAAATGATTTCAAGGCATGAGCATAGTATTTTGTAGATAGTGTGGTTATCTACTTGCTTGCTTGATTTCCTTACTGAGCTGTGAGCTCACCCCCTTATTATTTCCCTCTTTACAAAGCATCCATAGTAGGTGGACACGGCTGAGAATTGGTAGACTTTAATCTGCTGCCTATCCATCGTACGAGAGGTATACACACCTGACATTTTGTACTGAACATTGTGACAGCACAGTTATGTAAATGAATGTACAATCGGGGAAGTATATGTACAAATATTTGTATTAATGTATAAGAGTTTATGTTATAGAAAAGAATATTAAATTCTATGTATGCTATGAATGAATGTGAATAGATGACTAATATCGAATCACAACCCAACGTTTGATATGAGTGATGACAGGAGGAAAGGTACGTAAAATGCGAAAAAAAAAATTGTGCTCATTTTGGTAGGTCACGGGAGGGGAGTTTGTGATAACTCCTATTCGAATAACCAAGTTCTGAACTGCAACTTTCGGATCAAGTTTAGGCATTTCTTTATATGTCAAGGCGAAAACGTCTTTGTATTATAGCAATAGTACGACATGCTTTTCTTTTTTTTTTTTGGGCTAAGAAGTGCACTAAAAAATATAGGGCGAGGTGCATTCGAAGTACCAAGATTCACATTCTTAAGCTCGTCAATAGTTGCTTGCCCCTCATCTTCTAAAGCAGCAGAAACTTCTTCTACTTCAATTTCGGATGACTCTTTAAGCTCATCTTCAGACGATTCGTCATCTGTACTCTCATTGATGGTCACATGATATGTTGAATAAATTTTTGTCTCATCTTCATTGAGGAGTAAAAGTGAATTGGTGTCTATAACAGTATGACGTTGCACTTTTAAGGGCCCTTCTGTAGAGATTTCAAGATCCAAACGTCTCTTCATGCGAGATGGAATCAAGCTTTGAATTTCTTTATCATTCAGTTTAGTGTGATTTTGACTCTTCTTTTGATGCACTTCACTGCTTGAAGCGGTTAATTTATCAAAAACTGAGTTGGGCCTTCTAGATGCTTGATGCAACTCAGGGTGAGGGATATTCAGTCTATCAAACATTGAAATACGGGTTGTTGGCATTCCCAAACGATAAAATACTGACACACGAGTAATGTTTTGGGACGAATGAGTTGGTGAAGTTTTCGATTCATCAGATTCTTTAGTAACCTCCACTGAAATGTGTTGAGTACTAGTCGATTTATTTTTCCTGCCAACATGAATTCATACTAGGTTTTGGTATTCATGTCTTAATCCATCTTTTGGAAAAGGTTTCCCATCCAACTCGTTTATAAGCTTTTTATGGGTTTTAATAATTCCTTGCAACTTTGCAGTCGTCTTCCCTTCATGCAACTCATTCATGGATGATGGCTTGGAAAAGTCAAACTCAGCCTTAGCGATCAATTTATAAGCCTTTGGATTGTAATTTTCAACAGTACGACCTTAAGGCAAAGTCCCATGTTCTATTGCACCTTGGGACGGTTGAGCGAACCCTTTCAATGGCTTTTTGGTTTGAGTAATGTTAATCAGGGACAACGTGCAAGCATCCTTCAACAATTGTATGTCTTCATTTACCTTGTTAGGAGAACACTCTGCTTGGTTAAATTCTGAGCATTCCAAGAATAATGATTGACCTTACTTGCGACACGCCTTTGGAATATAGCGAAGGATTGGAGTTTCTTTTACCTCAATGGGTGAGGATTTGACTAGCTTGTCCCTTGCTGTGTCCTCTAATGTAAGCTTTCTAACTGTTGTTGCTCTAAACAACAATGAAATGATGCTGGTATGATCTTCTCCACGTGTCTTGGATATTCTGCAAAAACAGTGAAAGTCAGAGAGGTGCAGGGATCTGTCCCTGCACGCGCACTCCAATGCTTAAGTCAAAAAACTATTTAAGCATAGTTTTTGTATGTAAAATAGAGATTAGGGTTTTTTTGATCATACCTGGTATATTTATAGACATTTTTTAGAATTAAGTCGGGCTTCATATTTTTTCAGGGCTTGCGAATATTCTGGGCCCAAAACTATGGGATTCGGATCTGAGGCCCAGGCGCATGTTTGGGCTGCGATAGAGTTATTAGATACTCTGTCGCAGACTCAAAGTCTGCCTCTGTGCGGATAAGTTGAAAGTGTGACAGAGGTTCGAAGACCTTTGCCGCAGTCCTTGCGACAGAGTTCTGCCGCGGCTCACTCTGTCACAGTGACTCTGTCACTACTCTGTCCGTCGCATACATACTCTACCGCAGAGGTCTATCGCCTCTTACTGCTGGACTCAAAAGCAAAGATCTTTCGCGTGTATACTCTGTCGCATGGTAACTCCTATTGCAGGAGGACTCTGCCGCATGGTAACTCTATCGTAAAAAGGACTCTGTCGCATGGTAACTCTATCGCGGAGGACTCCGCCGCATAGAAACTCTATGGCAGGAGGACTCTATCGCCACCATTCGGTAACTGCCACATGGCTTATGCCTCTTGATGGTTGTATCTGACACGTGGCTGTCCTCTGTTGGTTAATGTTTGTATACGTGGACTTTAATGGGTATGACCAGTATCAATTGATCCCCACTCCTTGGTAGGAAAGTTTCCTGCGAAAGAGTATGACTTGTTTTTTTTTTCAGTTCACTATTCCTGAGCTGTGCGTGTGCAGATTACTGTGCACGTGCGAATGCGGCCACGCTTATATATAAGCTCTCAGGCATCGTGGTATCTGCTGAGTTCTCTTGCATAGGATCACTCTGTCGAATACTCTTCTCGAACTCTATCGCAACTCTACCGCTACTCTACCGTAACTCTGTCGCAACTCTACCGCTAATATACTACAACTCTGTCGCTACTCTACCGCAACTCTGCCGCATAACCACTACTGTCTCACGACTCTGTCGTGTGAGCCAATACTCTATTGCGCCGTTCTTGTACTGTTTGCCACTCCCCTGTCGCAAACACTCTGACGCTGTAATCCAGTATCTTCCTTCGCCTTTGCAAGTGCATCTTTGGTCGTTAGGTAAAACTTTGTCACCGATACTTTTTTCTTTGTGGTTTTTCTTGAGTTCCAAAATAGCCGGTCATGGTATAGGGAAGCATATAGAGCTAGGAGTTAGATCGACTTTGAAGGCAGTTGACATTAAGGATCTTATGTCGAGATTTCCATTGCCCGATGGGTACTCTTATAGACTTCCAAACCCTCAAGAAAACAATATACGTAGCATGTCCGACGGGGCTATTATTTTCAGAGCATCTTTAGAGCTAGGACTCCATTTTCTAATTTTCGACTTTGGAGCTTCTTTTCTTAGGACACATAGGATTGCCCCTGGACAACTGCATCCTTATGCATGGATGCAATTAATTGGCTTTACTGTGCATTGCCGATTGAGGGGTGTTTCTCCATCTCTTCCCTTACTTGATACTTTTTTTAGGTTCCGAGGTAGCTCCGGTTTAGTTCCCTATTCTCTTCAATGGGTGTATAAGCTCGAATTTGAAAATAGGTTATTCGAAAAACCTGCCAATAAGCTTCATAGATTTGATTCGAAGTGGCTTATTGTGGAGACGCCTGGGGGCTTGGATTTCCCTACTCGTTGGGAAACTAGATGTGAAATCCCTAAGGGCCCCCAGATTTCTACACTCAGGGAACAGTTATCTTTAGATATTGATAGATTATTAGTTGATAATCCCATTAATCTTGATACTCTTCTATCAAATGAAAATTTGACGTCTGTTGGTTGGGGTGTATGTCCCATTCCTATTTTCGCCCCCTCTATTCCTCCCTTGAATCTTCCATCATCGATTCCTTCTGAGTTGAACCCAGAACTTCTAAGGTCGCAAGAGGATATAGGGAGCACAAATAGAGAGTCTAGCTTTGGGAGTGATCTCTTAGCTGATCTGAGCGACTGGGAGAGGTTCGGTTCAACTTTTATGGTCCTTCCGGATGATGATATGCTAAATATAGATTCCCTTCAGGAGCATTTTGATTCTCCTGATGGTAACTTTTCATGCTATTTGATTTATTGTTTGTTGGTTTTGACTATGTTTCTGATAATTTACTCTATTCTTTTGTAGAGATGAGCCATATTAGACGTTCTTTGGCGCGTTAAGGGGTGGAGGGAGGTTTATGTAGCAATCCTACTAGAAAGAGGCCTCGCTTGATTGATGATGTTCCCAGTGAGGCACCAGTTCCACATCCATTACCCCGTGCTCAGACCCCGCATCCTTCTAGACAAGAGATGCCTCCTTCTGCGGAATAAAGGGATCCTTCTCGGGATAGATGGAAGGCTTCTTCCTCTTCAAGGAGGGCTTTCGATTCTTCTGGATTGTCTCGATCTGAAGAGCGTGCTGAGTGCAATATAATTTCGTCTCAACGAAAGAATCGGAGGCACTTGTACATTGAGCCGTCAATGGGGACTAGGCCAATTCTCCCCAGGATAGGTCCTGTTGACGAGAGATCCTATCTCGTAGACGGTGGTTTCATCATGAGGGGGTTTGAGTTCCGGGTATACCCGGGAGTGCGTGACAACGATACCTTGGATTCTCTCGGGGTGACGTCTCGACTGAGTTGGGCCACTATTCTCCCGAGGGACGAAGCTCGAATATTCAGGAATTATCCAGAAGGGGAAGACTTAGCTGATGTGGAAGCGCTGAGGGTAATCTTCATATTCTTTTTTTGTTTAATTTCTTTTTGCTCTACTTTGAGTTTGACTTTTTGTGTTTCTTTTCAATTTTCTCAGAGGACCGTGTCCAACAATGCTCAACACTAAGCCTATTGGGAGCGAGCTGACAAAGAGATCCGAGAGTTGAAGGACAAAGTCATGGAGTTGTCGAATACTGTCAACAACTTATCCGGGCTCCCAGACATGGTGTGAAGCTTAGAAGATCAGCTCTCGAAAGTGCTCCAGGATTTGAATCATGCCAAGGGGGATCTTACTGTCGAGACGGCTAGGTCTAACAAACTCAATGAAGATCTTCAATAGGCCCAAGCCGAACTGGACAGTATGCAGTCTAAATATGGGTCCTTGATGGGTAGCAATCAGGAGCTGGAACAATACGTCGTCGAACTAGAAAGTCGGGCCACTCCCTCTCTTAACCAAGTTGAGATTGATAGCATCAGGGCGGAGGCGGTGAAGGAGTACCTTCTTTCTAGATATTGCCTAAAGCAAAAAGAGGACTTTTCAGTGCCATATGCAAAATATGGTTTTTACCTCGCTAGATCCTGGTTGGAGAAACATAGGGAAAGGGAAGAATTCCCTGAGCTTCAATATACGTGCGAGGTCATGTTATTTGACGCTCCTGATTGGATAAAATATGAACCAGAGGCTGAATCCCCTGATGAGCTATTTAAGAAGCTGCGGAGGATGATCTCGCAAACCTGACTGGTCCGTGGGAGCCTGTGAGCCTAGATAATGCTCCCAAACCCATTGGTGCCCTCGACGACCTAGATGGAGAAGATGGTCAGCAGTCCTTAGAATGCGAGGGTCTGTCGACGCTTGATCCTCAGCCTCAATCTCGTGCAGATTGAATTATTTTTTTGTATTTCTTTTTGAACATTCTGTTGTTCTTTTTGAACATTTTGTTTTTCTTTTTTTTTTTTGGACTTTTTCATGCTTGTAAAGATTTTCTTGAATGAATAATGCTAAAGTTTTATCTGTTCATGATTCATATTGCTTTGTTAGTTATCCTTTCGCTATTTATCGCTTATTTGTTTATTTGTTTTACTTACTCGTATGTCTATTTATTCGTATATGCTCCCTAATTCTTGATAGAAAGACATACTTTCAGAAAGGATTACATATGTAAACATACCTTTTTCTAATGCCTAACCACTATGACGCGAGAGCATCTTCAGTTCTTACGGCCAATACGGTTCCATTGTCTAGCCACAGTGATGTAATTGCGCCTTAGGCTCTTACGGCTCGTCTGATTTTTTACGCCTGGCCACAGTGACGCTATTACACCTCAGGCTCTTATGGCTCGTCTGATTTTTTACGCTTAGCCACAGTGACGCTATTGCGCCTCAGGCTCTTACGGCTTGTCTGATTTTTTACGCCTGGCCACAGTGACGCTATTGCGCCTCAGGCTCTTATAGCTGGTATGATTTTTTACGCCTGGCCACAGTGACGCTATTGCACCTCAGGCTCTTACGGCTCCTTTGATTTTTTACGCCTGGCCACAGTGACGCTATTGCACCTCAGGCTCTTATAGCTCATCTGATATTTTACGCCTGGCCACAGTGATGCTATTGCGCCTCAGGCTCTTAAGGCTCGTCTGATTTTTTACGCCTGGCCACAGTGACGCTATTGCGCCTTAGGCTCTTACGGCTCGTCTGATTTTTTACGCCTGGCCACAGTGACGCTATTGCGCCTCAGGCTCTTACGGCTCGTCTAATTTTTTACGCCTGGCCACAGTGACGCTATTGCGCCTCAGGCTCTTACGGCTCGTCTAATTTTTACTCTTACGGCTCGTCTAATTTTTTACACCTGGCCATAGTGACGTTATTGCGCCTCAGGCTCTTACGGCTCGTTTGATATTTTACACTTGGCCACAGTGACGCTATTACGCCTCAGGCTCTTACGGCTCGTCTGATTTTTTACGCCTGGCCACAGTGACGCTATTGTGCCTCAGGCTCTTACGGCTCGTCTGATTTTTTACGCCTGGCCACAGTGACGTTATTATGCCTTAGGCTCTTACGGCTCGTTTGATATTTTATGCCTGGCCACAGTGACGCTATTGCTCCTCAGGCTCTTTCGGCTCGTCTGATTTTTTACGCTTGGCCACAGTGACGCTATTGCGCCTCAGGCTCTTACGGCTCATCTGATTTTTTACGCCTGGCCACAGTGACGCTATTGCGCCTCAGGCTCTTACGGCTCTTCTATCTTCTGTCACAAGATTTTAGATTTATAAAAGTTGGAAATATAATAGAAGAACAATCTGCATAATGATCAGATAATGGTATCTTGTGACAGTGTAAATAAATAACAATGATACGAGAATATAAGGATCGAGGAAGAAAACATAGTGATTAATTCAAATACAATTTCAAATGGTTTGAGTTCCATGTTTTTCCTATTTTCTTCCCTTGCAGAGTTTTCAGGATGCAGGTGTTGGGCCCAATCCTTCGTTTGATTTGGTATGGACCTTCCCAATTGGCTCTGAATTTTTCGTCTTCCCTCAAGGCATTCATGATATGTGACTTTCTAAGCACCAAATCTCCCTCGGACATCGGTCTGTCTTTCACCTGACTGCTGTAGTAGTTGACCACCATCTGATGATAGGATGCAAGCCGGATAGCTGCTGCCTCTCTATACTCATCAAGCAAATCTAGATTTTCCCTTAGCCCTTGTGAATTCTTTTCTTCGACTAAAGGCACTACCCTGGATGACAGTGCTCCAATTTCCACTGGAATCAATGCTTCAGTGCCGTATACAAGGCTAAACGGCATTTCCCCAGTTGATACCCGACTAATGGTACGATATGCCCATAAGACACTAGGCAGCTCGTCCACCCATGCTCCCTTAGCTTTATCCAATCTGGTCTTCAACCCATGAAGGAGAGTTCGATTACTGACTTCGGCTTGTCCATTAGCTTGAGGATATGAAACAGAAGAAATCCTTAGCTAAATGTCAAGGCGCTTACAGAATTCACGGAAGGCGTCACAATCAAACTATTTTTCGTGATCAACATTTAAGATACGTGGGATCCCGAACTGGCAGATAATATCTTTCCACACCATCGCTTCCACTTTCTTCTCCATGATTGTAGCTAAAGGCTCTACCTCGATCCACTTTGTAAAATAATCGGTGGCAACCAATAGAAACTTTCTTTGACCCGTAGCTAATGGGAAGGGTCCTAGAATGTCCAATCCTCATTGTGCAAAAAGAGTTGGTTGTATCGTACTCTGGAAGGGAGTCACTGGGGCCGTTGTTATCGGTACAAACCTTTGGCACTTGTCACACCTGCGGGCTTTATCCATCGTATCTTTTTTAATGTCGACCAATAGAATCCCGATCGCAATATCTTAGCAGCAAGGGCTCTAGCTCCCAAGTATTCACCACAAATTCCTTCGTGTACCTCAGCTAGGACATAGTTTTCTTGCTCTGGCCCCAGGCACTTTAACAAAGGCGATGGATACCCCCTTTTGTACAATTCTCCGTTTATCAGTGTGAACTTTGCCCCTTGTATCCTTAAGCGACGAGCCTCGTCCTTATCTTGCGGGAGTGTACCTTCAGTGAGATACTATTTGAATGGGGATCTCCAATTGTTTTCCACTTTAATGTCACACACTTCGACTTCTTCAATACTAGGCTGTTCGAGTCTCTCCACCTTCACTATTCTTCCTCCGGTCTCATTGGAAGAGGCTAATTTGGACAATGAATCTGTATGTGTGTTTTCAGACCGATTAATTTGTATTAGCTGGAAGTTTTTGAAAGTCCGAGCCAGAGATTGGACTTTCTTTAGATAAGGGACCAGTATCGGCTCTCGAATCTCATACTGCCCACTGAACTGGTTTACCACCAGTTGAGAATCACTATGCGCCACCAGGTGGTGAACTTGCAACCTCTCTGCCAGCTTCATTCCAGCAATTAGAGCCTCATACTCTGCAATATTGTTTGAACTAGGGAACCCAAACCCAAAGAGTATTCTAAGGATTTCCCTTCTGGCGACACTAAGACTATACCTGCCCCACTTCCATTCGCACTTGATGCTTCGTCAACATACAGTAGCCACGGTTAAATTTCCTTTCCACTATTGTTGCTCGGGTAGTACATTCCACTATAAAGTCTGCTAAAGCTTGGCCTTTGATAGCCTGCCTGGGTTGGAATGCGATATCATACTCTCCAAGTTCCACTGCACATTTCACTAGTCTCCTTGAATGTTCAGGCTTCTGAAGGATTTGCCTTAACGGTTGATCTGTCAAGACAGTGATGGAGTGTGCCTAAAAATAAGGGTGCAACTTACGAGAGGCCATCACAAGGGCTAATGCTAGCTTTTCGGCCAGCGGATAACGGGTCTTTGGGTCCAGTAGTATCTTACTCACATAGTAGATGTGACGGTACACTATTTCATCTTTCTTCAGTAGTACTGCACTGACGACGAATTCACTGACTCCCAAGTACATATATAACTGTTCCCCTTCCAAAGGTCTTGTCAATAAAGGTAATTGCTTCAAGTATTCCTTTAAGCCTTCAAAAGCTTTTTGACAATCATTTTTCCATTCAAAATTCTTTCTTCCCCGCAGAGTTTTGAAGAATGGCAAGCTCTTTTCTGCAGACTTTGATAAAAAGCGATTTAGAGCTGCTATTTGGCCTGTCAACCTTTGGACATCTCTCACTGTGGTTAGTGGCTTCATGTCTATAATTACCTGTACCTTTTCAGGATTTGCCTCAATACCCCTGTTAGTGATCATGAATCCTAAGAACTTCCCTGACCTCACTCCGAATGAGCACTTGCTAGGATTTAGCTTCATACTGAATTTTCTCAGCACATCGAACACCTTGGACATCTGATGAGCGTGAGACTCTCCTACTCTACTCTTGATAATCATATCATCCACATAGGCTTCCATAGTATTTCCCAGAAGATCTTTGAACACTTTGTTCACCATTCGCTGATATGTGGCTCCAGCATTCTTTAAACCGATTGGCATTACCCGATAACAATATGTTCCATCATCGGTTATAAAAGAAGTCTTCTCTTCATCTTCTAGGTGGAGCATAATTTGATGATATCTAGAGAAAGCATCTAAAAAACTGAGGAGTTCATATCCGGACGTTTCATCCATAAGCCTATCAATTCGGGGCAAAGGGTACGAATCTTTAGGGCAAGCTTTATTCAAGTCAGTGAAATCCACACACATTCGCCATTTCCCATTGGATTTCTTCACCATTACTACATTGGCCAGCCACTCAGGGTAGTAGACCTCTCTAATAAACTCGGCTTCTAAAAGTTTATTGATTTCTTCAGTGATCGCCTTCTGTCTTTTCGGGGTAAAATTCCTCTTCTTTTGCTTGACAGGCCTATACCCGGGTGAGACATTAAGCTCATGACAAATCACTTCAGGATTAATCCCGGGCATATTAGCCGACGTCCAAGCAAAGACATCTGAGTTTCTCTGTAGGCATTCAGCTATCTCCTTTCTTGCTTGTTCATTTACCTGAGTCCCTATGAATGCCTTGTTCTCTTCATCCCCTTTGACTAGCTCAATGGCTTCCGTTTTCTCTACAGGTTGAGGCTTAGGAGGGTCATCTATGCACAAAGTCTCCTTTCTCTGTACTCCTTTGTTGGTGGTAGAAGCGATATAACAAGTACGAGCCCTCTTTTGATCTCCTCATACTTGCCCAACTTCGTTGGGAGTAGGGAACTTCATTAATAAGTAACAAGAGGATATCATCGCCCTCATATCATTTAATACAGGCATCCCTAGGATTATGTTGTAAGTAGCTGAGGTTGACCTCACAACCATGAACAATACCTATCGTGTCACATCCTTTGGACTTTCCCTTAGAGTCACAGGCAACTCTATAGACCCGACTACCTTCACCTTTTCACCCATAAATCCATACAATGGTGTTATAACATGTCTTAATCTATCTTTGGATACATTCTTTTTCTCAAAGCAATTCCAATAGATTAAGTTTACCGAACTTCCATTATCGACTAGGATTCTGCTCACCGGATGTTTCGCCACCACTACGGATATTACCATAGGATCATCATGAGGCACGACAATATCACCCTTGTCTGCCGGAGTGAACACAATGGGTTCTTCATCTGCCTTCTCCTCCATCACAGCATGAACCTGATATGCTTGTCTTGCGTAACTTTTACGGGAAGCAGAGGAGCTTCCTGCCATCGATTCTCCTCCTATGATAACATTTATTGCCGGGCCGATAGGTTCGTTATTCGGTTGATTACGTCGAGGGATAGGCCTAGCTGCTTCATTCCTTGGCCTATTTCTTCCGTTATCATTATTTTGCATATTCCGCGGACGATCATTCCTTCGATCTCGCGGAGGTTAACGAGGCCTTTCACTTCTCCACAGGAAGCGGTTAATTTTCTACTCTCTAGCTAACCTCTCTAACTGATCCATTAGATCTCTGCATCTTTCAGTGGGGTGACCATGAGCGGCATGAAATTCACAATAGGCATCAGGGTTTCGCCCCACATCTCCAATCTTCTTTTTAGGGAATTCCAACAGTCCCGTCCTCTCAATAGCTGCAAGTATAGAGGTGCGAGGCTCATTCAATCTGGTATAACCTTCATACCTGAGTCTAGGAGCCTTGTCTAATCTGACAGGTCTTGGGGAGCTTCTTTCAGGTACATCTCTCTCTCTTTTTCTTCCCTCCCTTGCCTCTCTAGATTGTACCATCTTCATTATTTCCTCTTGAGCCACGTATTTATTTGCTCTAGCAAATAAATCAGAAAGGGTCGCTAGCTGATCAAGAGAGAGGGATTCTTGCAGCTTCTCAGATTTCGTCTCCTGTAGCATTGCAGCCATGACTACTCCTACTGGTGGATCCTTCACCTCTAAGGTTGCATCTCGAAAATGATCTACATAATTCTCCAATGGCTCTTTATTCCCTTGTTTAAGGGTCAGCAGATAAGTAGCGTCCTTCTTCCTTTGGCTATTGATCATGAAGGCTCTTAAAAATTCACTTCGTAACTGATCGAAGGATGAGATAGAACCCTCACTTAACCCATTAAATTATTTTAGTCCATGCCCCGATAGTGTAAGCTAGAAGGCTCTGCACATGATTTCATCTTCCCATCCATGGAGTAGCATGAGAGACTCATAACTCTATATATGGTCGTATGGGTCTGCTTTGCTAGCGTAAGTGGCCATAGAAGGCATCTTGAACTTCTTTAACAAGGGTTTGTCCATAATCTCTGCACTGAAAGGGACTTTCCTTCTCTGACTATCATCAGGAGACACTAGCTTCTTCTTTTCTAAAATCCTTTCAACAACCTTCTCAACATTTTTCGACCCTCGAGTCGAGTACGCTCCCCTCTCTTCTGGACTAGAAGAGTTTGAGTGGTAAGCACTCCTTCCTCCTCTGTTCTGGAGACTTTGCACATGGTCGGTTCCCCGGCTAAATATCTCCTCCTCGTTCAAGGTTTCCCGACCTCTAGGGGTCTGCCCTGTATCCTTTCTTCCAGCACCTCCCATTCCGTGATTCGACCTGGTACCCTCGAAATAGTCTCGGGGGTCATGACTATTCTGTCTCTGTCGCTCCCTATACCTGTGATCTTCAAAGTCATGCTCCAATTCAGTTGCAAAAGTCCTGTGCCCTGCAGGAGAGTTCTGCAGCCTATACTCTACGGGGGAACTCTGCCACCTATGATCTGTAGGAGAGTTTTGCCGCCTATACTCTGCGGGGGAGCTCTATCACCTATACTCTGCAGGGAGCTCTGTCACCTGTGCTCTGCGGGGGAGCTCTGTCTCCTGTGCTATGCGGGAGAGCTCTGCCGCCTGTGCTCTGCGGGAGACCTCTGTCGCCTGTGCTCTGCGGGGGAACTCTGTCGCCTGTGCTCTACGGGAGAGTTCTGCTCAGTTGTGTTCCCGACAATGTTCATTCGCCTCAGACCTTCGGCAGGGTTCACCTCCAGCAACCCTACTACAGGGCGCCTCCTTGGACCTGCGGTAGAGTTTACTCTTAAGGTTACTGCAGGGTTATCCTCCAAACTCGCAGTAGAGTTTGAAATCAAGCCAGTGGCAGTATTCTGTCCCCAATCTCCTTGTCCAGCATTCACCATGGTAGAGGGTTTAACTCTCTCGTAAGTCTGTCTCAAGATGTTCTCCCCTACCATCTGTTGCACTTTTAGAGGTAAGCTAAATTGCGGGAGAACGTTTTTGAAGAAATTCACCATAACCCTCAATGCTGTCATGGTCTCCTCATTCTGACACTTCAGAGCCTCAAATTCATCGAGGGAAACTGAGGCAACTCTGCCGCCCTTTTCATTCTACTCTTGTCCTTGCTCTGGTCTGACAGGAGGACTCACAGAATTCTCTTCTCCCAGATTTGCCGCTGTTGTCGAGCGTGTTCTCACCATTTTGATAGGGAATCTGACTTTTCGTTCTGATTCCTACAGACGACGCCAATTGTTGTTTCTCTAAACAACAATGAAATGATGCTGGTGTGATCTTCTCCACGTGTCTTGGATATTCTGTAAAAACAGTGAAAGTCAGAGAGGTGCAGGGATCTGTCCCTACACGTGTACTCCGATGCTTAAGTCAAAAAACTGTTTAAGCAGAGTTTTTGTACGTAAAATAGAGATTAGGGTTTTTTTGATCATACTTGGTGTATTTATAGACATTTTTTAGAATTAAGTTAGGCTTCATATTTTTTCAGGGCTTGCGAATATTTTGGGCCCAAAACTATGGGATTCAGATCTGAGGCCCAGGCGCGTGTCTGGGCTGAGATAGAGTTATTAGATACTCTGTCGCGGACTCAGAGTCTTCCTCTTTGTGGATGAGTTGAAAGTGCGACAGAGGTTCGAAGACCTCTGTCGCAGTCCTTGTGGCAGAGTTCTGCCATGGCTCACTCTGTCGCAGTGACTCTGTCGCTACTCTATCTGTCGCATACATACTCTACCGTAGAGGTCAATCGCCTCTTGCTGCTGGACTCAAAAGCAGAGGTCTGTCGCGTGTATACTCTGCCACATGGTAATTCCTATCGCAGGAGGACTCTTCCGCATGGTAACTCTATCGCGAAAAGGACTCTGCCGCATGGTAACTCTATCGCGGAGGACTCTGTCGCATAGAAACTCTATCGCAGGAGGACTCTATCGCCACCATTCGATATCTGCCACATGGCTTATGCCTCTTGGTGGTTGTATCTGACATGTGGCTGTTCTCTGTTGATTAATGTTTGTATACGTGGACTTTATTGGGTATGACCATTATCACTAACAAACCTAAAACTTTTTTTTTTGTTTTTGCATTTTTTCTTTATTCATTTTATTTAAATTTTCATGAGAACTTTTTTTCAGTCATCTTTATCGATATTAAAGGTGAACCTCTCAGATCTTTACATGCTAGGTTTGGATATTAAAGATATTATAACGGTTCCCAAATTATCCCTCGCTATCATTCAAGAGAACTAGTAAGGTAATCTAATCCTCACCTAATAGCTACAAACGAAAATAATTAAACCTAAGTGCAGTCATCTTTACCGATATTAAAGGTGAGCTTTTTAGATCTTTACATGTTAGGCTTGGATATTAAATATATTAGAATGGTTCCCAAATTATCCCTCATTATCTGTCACGACCCTCTCTCTCTCTATCCATGACTTTTACCTTACTTCCAATAGTTGGGTTGTGAGTCAACATCCAATCCATATCTCATCCATTTTAATTTAATAATTTCATACAAATGAAATGGAATAGAAACTGGACTTTTATATATGTGTGCAGAAATGTTTACATCAGTTTCTATTATATACATCCCCAAAAATACAAAAGATCACTAGACTGTGTATTAATTTACAGGATACAAAACTTTTTCATCTCAAGTGTATACCTCTCTATACTGCTGGATGACTGAAGCAACACGATAGCAGGGACGACTGTAGTGTACTCACTGCTACTAGAATCTGTGGAGGAGAAATAAAGGGGTGAGCTAACACACTCAATAAGGAAAATATGAAAGCAGGTAGATAACTACACTATCTACATGCTAAAAATATACATTCATTTTTCCTTGTAAAACATATGCATTCTTTAAAATAACTTTCATCAATGCAAAATCATTAATTAGCTATATGGGTATATGCATATTCACACAACATATTCTTTTCACACAACTCATCTTTAAAATCACACATTAGAAATCACTTTGCACTCAGCAAATCAATATACATGAGACATAATTATGGGTTATTATATCCCTAGACACACAACAAGGGAAACATATGTCACCACACACAGTAGTGACTATGTCATATCACTCAGATAAATATAGGATTTATGGCCATAGTCAGATTCCAGGCAATACTGATCAGGTGTGCGAGAACCCTATGCTTGGGGAGGCGGATCAACCATCCCTTCACCTCATATTGAAATCACGACACATCATACTCCATGGCTAACGTTCATGGTACATCATGCTCCCGTGGATCCTTATCACCCATTTCCATTGTCTCAAAATCTCGTACGAGCAGGTCTATGCAAGACACATAACAATACACGACGGCTCCAACATGGTTTTGTACTCATTACATCACATCCAGAAACCACGTGCAAGTAGGTCAATGCAAGACACACAACAATACATGACGACTTTAGCACGGTTTTACTCAACACATAGCATAATCATAAAAAACCTTGTGTGAGCAACTCAGCGTAAGAGTACACAGCATACCTAAGGCATCGAGCACGATTTTACTATGAAATTACATGCGAGCATAGTCAGAGGAAGACACACAGCAATACTCGAAGACTCCAGAATGATTCCCAAAATCTAGTGCGAGCTCTCAAGTGGAACACACAACATTATTGAGGCATCGAGCATCCTTTTCACTTTTCTAAAAAATCTCTTTAAAAAATGATGTGCGAGCAGGGCTGGTAAATCTACCGTTGCCACATAGGCTTTAGCACAATTTCTCACAGAAAAGAAATTGAAGGCTCTATTCACTGAGTATGAGTGAGAGGGTGATCTCCCTTCAATCACTCGTTAAAAACTTTTCATGCAAATACTAAGTCGGGAGCCAATATATCATTATTCTTTCTCAAAATATTTACAAAACCTCTTTTCACAACAATGACATGGAAGTCATGCAGCTCATACTTATAGACTTCTTCACATACGTAGGTTTCACCTAGATATATCAATATCTACATAACTATCTCATACATTCGCACACAGTAGGTAAGAAAACATACGTATAGCTATCTCTAATAGCTCGCATAAGTCCCTTACCTCGAATCACGCTCGAATCACTTTCCTTCGATTTCCTCTGTTCGTGATCCGGTCTTATCGACTCCAAGTATATCTTCAGGAGCTGAAATTGTGTACTACACACATCAGTATACTTTCATATACTTCATTTCACTTGCATGATATTCAAATCAATGCATTGAGCCATTTTACACCAAATTTTGGTTTTATATCGTCTTATCGGACTTTACTCCCTCTCAAGTCCATTTCGACTATTTTATTCATTTCTCGAGAATCCGTTAGACTCCTCGAGTCTATTGATTTGTATTGAACTGGCTTCAAGCTTACAATGCCTCAAGTTTATTATTTTCTTTCTTTATAGCATTTCATCAAACACTTAGTCCGCCCATCATAAATTCTCATCTAATCCCACTTATGCATTTCAATATGTCAACTTAGCATCATCTATACATGCTCGTTAACATCTCTACATGCTCAAATCTTCATTAACTCTATGCCATTTCAATTTTTTCCTTATTAAATCCATTCTAGGTCATAGCTTTATTTAATCATGTTTATCACATTTCAACCAACAATATATACACCAAATCACTCATCATCATGCCTAGATTAACATAGATGAGATTGTTGCATTGAAATCTTACCTATTTCAGTTTTTCTCATTTTTCACCCAAATTTGGGGAAAGCTCTTTTCCTTTCTTAATCCAATGATTCGACCTCCTGTTTTCAACTATGTTGTTCTCCTCCTCTCTAGGGACAACTTTTCTGAAATGAACTTCTCTAAACTCTCTAAGGAAAGTGTTGAGAATTTAAAGAGAGAAACTAGGTTACTTAGCTTCAAAATGGAAGGTTGTTGAGTTGTTTTCGTGAAATGCAGTTCAGCTGCCCAGTTTTTACAGAAACGACTTAATGAGATCAATCTTCATAAGTGAGGGATCGATCTTCTCTTGCTTTAAGTCTCTCGGAATTCAGTTTTCAAGCATGAGGGATCGATCAGTACTGAACGGTAAGATCGATCTTAGCCAGGCAAATAACTTTAGAGATCAATCTGCTAGAGGGATGAGATCGATCTGCTTCTGGCCGAGACATAATGAGACCGATTTACCTGAGGATGAGATCGATCCTTGCTTGGCAGAAACATGCCGAGATCGATCTGGCTTGAAGAAGGGATCGATCTCCCCTTGTTCTGCAGCATACTTAGTTGAAATTCATCCCAAATTTTCATGGCTAACTTCATATTAATTTGCTTCACTACCCATTTTGCATTCAACCCTCATTTATCACTTAAAAAGGTCCATTTCTTAAAATTCATACATAACGAAACTTGTGTGTACATTATAAACTCACATAACAAGTGTGTACATCAAATTTACGAACCTTGCATCTCTTATGATTCATATTACATGAACAAGTGTATACTTAGGGAATAATAATGATATATATGAAAATACGGGTCTTACATTATCATTCAAGAGAACTAGTAAGGTACTCTAATCCTCACCTAATAGCTACAACGAAAATAATTAAACCTAAGTAAGAATGTTTCATTAGACCATGCAAAGATTATCACCTTATGAACTCTACTCCCTCCTAAGAAGAACAGAGCCAAACATGCATGCTCATGTAAGTGAGTGTGTATGAAGGAACAAATGTTTATTTATCATGTTTTTCTTCTTCTTAAGAAACCCAATCAAATTAACACTTTTAGGCAAAACTCAATATAACCCAAGATTAAACATTGACCTCACTTTGTAATATCCCTAAAAGAGTCGCCAGGTTGTCATAACATGTTAAGTCCATGAACCTAATTGTTAGACATAAATCTAGGAGTCGCCACCAACCATTCTCTTCCTTGATATGATTGGTCACCTATTTAACCTAAGGACGTCCTAAGCTCTACCAAGGACTTATAAAAGGGATAAGCACTGGTCTACATTCAAAGTTCTAGGTTCGAGAGTACGATTACGAGTAAGGAAGGTTTCAAGCACCCTCCAAAACCCATCTTAAAATGGTACGAACCTAGTCTTATATTATTCTAAGTTTACCTTTAACTGATACTAATTTCAATTATTAATTATCAAAGAACATTTCTATGTCATTTGTAATATTCTGGTCAAATTCTTAGAAAATCTTCCTTAACGTAGGAGTATTTAATTAATCCCATTTGATTTAATTAAAAAAGGCTTTATTGTTAGATTAGTTGAGTGTTTTATGAACATTTTATGTCACGACCCATTTTATCCTCTTATTACTGAAAATGACTATAAATTTTTTGCGTTTTATTGTTACTTTACCCGATCGTGAACAAACTCACCACATACAGTTGGGCTGTGAATCAATAATAATCCACTCGCAATATCCATTCTCAGTTAATAAAAGTGATTTCATACGTTTGAACGCCAATCATTCATTTATACAAAAGATGATTACTGACATCTACATCCCCCATAATTACATTTCAAATGACTACTGTGCTTTTACATTGTTTAGATACAAAAAGGAATCACTATGCATATACCTCTGAGTGATGGAGACGCAGCGGATATCTTAACCAAAATGCCTCAGTCCTCATTGGGCCACTATTTACGCTCTATAGAGGGGGAATATAGAGAGGGATGAGCAAACCACACGCTCAGTAAGGCAATAATGCAAGCATGGTAGATAACTACTCTATCCACATGCTGATAGTGAATGCATAAATCGTTTATAGTTCGGAGCATGAGGAAAACAAAACTATGCCATATGCGTATACATATATCATGTATTTAAATAATGTAAATTGGCATAATAAAACATGGTAAATCATCATGTACAAGTCATCTCATGCTCAATTGTCAAATCACATAAGAAAAAGGGAAATTCACTTGAAACATCCTTTTTAAATCACATTATAAAGCTCTTTCTCAAACACATACAATCCCATCACAAACCATTTTCTCAGTCATAAACATCATTACCATTTCACAAATCAAATCCCACAAGGCTCGACCCCTCCCTCGGGTCTACCTTGGATAATCACAATCACACATATGTAATAAAAACTAGGTCACTATATCAAAAGTGCCTATGTGGACTAACTACTTCATAAATCATCCCAAACCACACGCATCCAGGTGTGCAGGGTATCGTGCTAGCACAAAGGTGGATTATCCCTCGCCAGACTTTCTCATCACATAACCATCGCGTGGTACATCGTACTCCATGTGATATACACGGTATAACATACTTTGCGGACTCATATCGTAATTGGGGGTGCCATTTCTAGGTCTTACCTACCCCATACCAAGAATTTTTCATATCCATGTAGGAGAGCCTCCCTGTCGAACAGAGCCTCCCTGCCCCTCCAAGGCTTAAGGATGTTGGCTTAAGGATCCTTCTGTACCCATGTAGGAGAGCCTCCCTGTAGAACAGAGCCTCCTCGCCTCCTCGGGTTTAAGGATGTTGGCTTAAGGATCCTTTCGTAAGAGAGCTTCCCCACCAAACAGAGCCTCCCTTCCTCTTCGGGCTTAAGGATGTAGGGCTTGAGGATCTTACCGTAAAAGAGCTTCCCCACCGAACAGAGCCTGCCTGCCTAACAGAGCCTCCCCGCCTCCTCGAGTTTAAGGATGTTAGCTTAAGGATGTAGGGCTTGAGGATGTTACCAACTTTCACGACCTCATACGTATCGCAATGTGCAAACTTGTCGAGCAAAGCTCTAGCATGACTCATGCATCCTATCATAAAGAGACCACGTACGAGCATAGCTCTAGTACGGTTATACTCATAAGAAAAACCACTCGAGAGCCACGTACGAGCAGAAGCTCCAGTACGGTTAATAAACATCATCATAGTTTCCAAATCAAGGTGCGAGCTAAGCTCCAGCATGTTTCATACAAATGAAAACATAGAAATCTAGCACGAGCGAGGCTCCAGTGCGAATTAAATCACATACACATGATAGGCGGCTCACATACATTCAAAACATCTCAAAACATGTTTAGCGCCTCACATGGGCTATTTCACAACATCATTCAAGTACTAGCCAGCCTATCCTTTTATTTGCTCAAATCAAAGCATTGTGTTTTGTGAAAACATTTAAAACACGTGATTTATGCAATTATTAGCCTTACTATCCTTTTTTATACATCCATATAAACTAAATCATATACGTACTCATAATTGTTCACATACATCATCAACCACTTTTCCAAACCATCATGCAAATTTACAACACCCTATATACCCACAAAATATGAGCAGCTACCTCTATATGCTCACAAAATTCCCTTACTTGGAATCGTGATGCGTGATTCCACTTTCTTAGAGCTGTTTACTCATACAGTTCGATTTGTCTCCACCGAACTCTTCAAAACTATTCATAATCATATTTCACATCATTGTAGTCCATTATAATGCAACCCTTGTGCTTACTATAGTCAATTCAATCTATAGCCTCTATTAACGCTTATGAGGCCTCGTTTCATTACTCTACCCATAACTCAAGTCTATGGATCTTCTTAGGCCTATTAACTCATTCTAAATCGATATTAAATCGACATTAAGCTCATAGTGTTCATATTTCATGAATTCCCTCACTATGGCATTTATAAAGCATTTACATACTCATTTTCACAATTCCTCCAAACTCACAATGTGGTTTCATTTAACCATCACAATCATTCATACTACTTTGACGACAACTTCTCATAACCCATAAGTCATCAACATACCCAATTCACACTTTCTCACTCTAGACTCATTCCATTTTCTAGGTTATATGTGTTCCATTGCTTTCTAGATGATTTCTATCATCCATATACATGCCAATCAACTCTAAAATTAATTAAATACACAATGTACTTAGGCTGGAGTATTGGAAGCTTACCAAATCTGATTTCTCTTCTTGCTCCAAATGACAATGCCCTTAGCTCCTTCAATACCAACAATGGGATTTTGGGTTCCAACTATGTTATTCTCTTCCTCAAGATGAACAACTTAGTGTCTAATGGCCTTCCCTCAATTCTTACTGAAAATGGCTGATTTTAGAGAGATAAGTCTAGGTTTTGGGTGAAAAATGGAAGGGTGATGTTGTTTTCCCAAAATTTTTAGATTTCAGCACTCTTTTTATAGAAATAGCTTGAGGAGATCGATCTACACTAGGAGGAGATCGATCTGGTCCCCTTAAATCCTTCTTTTTCACGGCATTTTAAGCAGGAGATCGATCTGTCGAAGCTTGAGATCGATTTGTTCCCAAACAGAGAGCTAAGGAGATCGATCTGTATGCTTAAGGATCGATCTTTTTATTACAAAATGGTTAGGAGATCGATCTGGCCCCATTGGAGATCGATCTGCTCTATTCCATTACTCAAATAAGAGCATTCTGGCTCTTCTAGATCAATCTCTCATCCTATGAGATCGATCTGGCCTTCATATTTTCCAGATTTTTTACAGTTTTCCTGCTGCAACTTACACCAAAACATCCTTAATCTACTGCCATGGCCATTTTCTCATCCATCCACCTTTATGACTTGAAAATGACATCCATTCATACCTTATTCACATTGAAACTTGTGTGCATTCCTTGTATATCCAAAGGTATACTATATACAACCAAATGGAAGCATTTATATTCATGCAACTTCCTTCCATTTACTGCACTACTCATTTTGAGTTCCAATCACATTCATCACTTATAAGAACTTATTTCTTCATATTTATACACTATGAAACTTGTATGTACATTGCAAATCATATTACATGTATGTACATCGAATCCATGAACTTACATCAATCATACTTTACATTACAAGTCCATTCACATTTATTTGATCCAATTACACACATTACAACTATAAATAAACGGGGTTTCACATTTTAAATTTTCTACTTTTTATTTTGATTTTCCTTATTTTTCCAATTTTGACCTTTATCATTTTTATCTAATTTTTATTCTATTCTATTTATTATTTTTATTTTTATTTGCTTGAAAGTAAGCATCAATTTTTTTTTGTTGAAAATATTTCTTCAAACCTTCCAACATTCTGGTCAATTTTAAAGGAAAACTTTTTATCTAGGAATTTTTTCGATGTTACACATATGCATTGTTGACTTTGAAATACTATTATTTTGATTTGACCTTAAGGAACTTAGGTGGAATGTAATTTTGATTATGAAACATGATTGCATTTATTGTTTAATTGTTATATGATCATGCTAGATACATGTGGAAAGTTAAATATGTATTAATTTAGAGCTAAGATTCATATATTCATATTTAAACTTAAGAGTATCCTGTATCATTAAGCCATGTATTTTTTTGTAAAAGTATTGATACCAGTTGCATTTGAATATTGATGGGACATATCGAGTATCGATATGCTATCGTGACATTGAAACAAAAGCTCATGCTCTGTTCCATGTACTAATATAGCTAAAGAGAGTATTGATACTACTTGTTTTGTTTGTTAATTACCTGAAAAAAAATCCAAACAAATCAACCATTCTAATTAAATTAACTAGCAAGTCAATTATCTAACAAAGTATTGATCAACATAATTAGATAATCTTAAATTAAATAAATCAATACTGATTTACTAATTTGCTAAAAAAACTTAATTTATTAAGCCAATTACATAATTAATTAAATAAAATAAAAACAAACAAATAAAACAACACAAAATAAAAAGAAAAGAAAGTCTTACAATTGGATCAGGTCAGGTGACGGCAACATGCATGAATACTTTTCAAGCAAGTATCCATGTCAAGCTTATGTTGCAAATGCGGTATTGTTTCACTATCACTCCAAACTAAAAAAATGCTATTGTCTTCAGCTTGTATATAAAGTTAAAAACAATTTTTTTTCACTTTTCTTTCTCCCTTTGCTCTATCTTTCTTCTCTTTACATACTCTCTTTCTAAAATCCCTCTTTGACCACTTGAAAACGTCTGACCACTGTCGCATCTATCGTAGTCCACTATCAACCACCTCCCTTGGTCACTGAAAGTACACTAAAAATATTGGAAACAACCTAGAAGTCCACCTAAAATATGAGAAATGGCCTACCAGTCAACCTAGACACAATTTTGTAGCTAGAATTCCTTAAATCCAAATATATTCGCATAGATCTAAGAGAGAAATCCCTAAACCTTTTCTTCCTAGCACCAAAATCAAACCTAAAAACACCTTTAAGATTCCTATCCAAAACCTAAACATAAAATTAAGAACCCTTAGATTTTTAAGCCAAAAATAATTTAGAACAGAATACCCCAAAACACTAACTATTATTATTATTATTATTATTATTATTATTATTATTATTATTATTATTATTATTATTATTATTATTATTATTATTATCTATCGATGGTATTCTTTTGTTCCTTGTGCATTTTTCTTGCTGCTAAAATGATTAAGTTTAATTGTATTTGAATTTGGTCTTTATGCTGTTGATTTTAGTTAATTACCTTGATTTTTCACCTGGATTTTATTAGGTTTTTGATGGTGAAATTGTTTATGATAATTGTACCCTATCAAATCTAAAAAGGATTAGGGTTTTTTTTTCCTTAGATTATCGTTCTGTATATGTTTCTTTCGTCTCTCTTATTGTTGTTGTTGTTGTTGGCTTAAATAATAAATAGAGTGGGAGGTGAATCAGATTTTCTATATTTAAATTTAATTCTCTACTCTAATTCACATTTAGCTCTATCCTACCACAATAGCAATTTACTTAGATAAATAAAGAAGCACAATAAATAAAAGATATAGGGTACAGAGAAATGTACAAAAGATGTTTATAGAGGTCCTCTCCGTTAGGCACCCCTCAAGAAGTTGTTAAATTCACTATGAATATTGGATTTACACCTTTTCTTTTTAAGACTCAAGAGTAACCTTTACATACTTCAATTTTCTAGACTCAAGGAGAAACATAAACCTTCATTTTTCAAGGCTTAAGGAAAAATCCATTGCAACCTCTTTTTTCAAGGTTTAAGGAAAAACCTCCCTAAATACCTAAATCTTACCTTACAAATTTGCTCACAATGGTTTCACTCCTTATTTACAAATGGTGGATTAAGGATAAAAATTTGTCTAACCCATAGACCACTAACAAGGTTGTGTGATTACAGGTTTAACATAAGAATATTACAATGAGCCTAAAGGAATGTATAATGAAATTTGTCTCACAAATGAACGAAATCTAGATACTTGATTGAGCAATTTGACTCTTATGTTTTGAACTCTTTAAGTTTCCTTTTATACCCTTTTATGAAATATGGTCGTTGGAGTGCTTTATTTGAATTTCTTCCCTTGCAAGACACACAAATCTAGCTATTGGAATATGCAAAGCGTAAGGGATATTGATACCTTAACCCTAAAATATTGATATCTGAATGCAACATTTAGCTTTTGTCAAGGGTAACGATGAAGGTATTGATACCATGCATCAAACTAGTCAAATATTTCAATTAATGGAGATGGGTAAGTTACATGCTTATGTTACATGCTCAAATTAATGTTAGTTGTGTATTTTACATTAGCTTATTTAGAAGTATGTATAAATATGAGAATAATAGTTAAGATATGATTGGCTTGATTATTTAACTTTTGTTAAGTTATGAATTGAAAGTCGAAAGATTGAGAAGTATTTTGGATTTTTATTAAACAAAAATTTTCTTACTTTTTAGGATTGAGTCTAAGTAAAAATTTTGTAGGTATATCTTCTGAAAGCTTTCACAAGACACAACTCATCCACTAGAGGAGGCTTAGGAGTTTGAAAGCTTATTGTATAAACTGAATGCAATCGTGGCTACTACGAAAGTAAGGAGTTGATATTTAGGAATTGAATTTATGACTTTAGTTAGGATTTGCTAGAGGACTAGCAAAGCCTAAGTGTTGGGGAATTTGATAAGTGTTTATTTTGCTATATTAATATTATCTAATAATATTTTTTTAGTTTTATGTTGTGTTTAAAAGTGCTATGTAATGTTCTTTTGATGTTATAGGCATTAAAAATAGACTTAGGAGAGAAAATGAAGCCAAAAGGACACTTTTTTACATTTTTGGACCAGTAAGGGTATTTTGGTAATTTTACCTGTCATCAAATTTTTGTGGAAAAAGTGAACTTCAAAATTATAGAGGACTTCTCAAGATTTTCGGAATGTCCAAGATCATCCAAATCAAAGTTCATTTGATGGGTCGAAAGTTCTTGTAAAGTCAGCATCAAATTAGGAAAGTCAAATTCCTAGTCAAAGTGGGACTATTACAAGGATAATTGAAGAAATTAAGGGAAAGTCCATGGTGAATTGGTAAGATGAGTTGGCAACCATGTTAACTACTCAAGATAATTTTTGAAGAAGTATTATTAGATAAATATTAGTAATTAGGAATCCTAATCCTATTGAAACTAGACTTTTACTCTATGTATGATTAAGATTATTCCCTCACTATATAAAGGGACCTAAGGATGACCATTATACACACTAATTAGTCTTAGTTTTATTTTAATTATTTACTTTTATGTTGTGAATAACGATTTCTTTTTTATAAATTAATAGTTGGCCAATTGGGTTGTTTTTTTATATTGTGATCTTGGTTTCTTTTATTTGCTTTTTCTTTTTATCTTTTCTTAACAAAACTGATTACTTTATTATTCTTTCAAGGTGCTGAATTGTTCTTTGCATGTTCTTTATATTTAAAAGTTGGTTTTTATAAAAGCATAACAAGATTTTTGATTTGTATAGTTTAGTTTATAAAGTTGTCGAATTCATTCTTCTTGCATGCTATCTTGTTACTTTTCTTTTCAACTTGCTTCCTATCACGCCCCGAAAGCGTGGAAAATAGAGAAAATTTAAAACTTTTTAAATTCAAATCACAATTAAGGGTGCATTGCTGTACAGTGTCAAACATCATCATACATATCATGCCTCAGGATCTCATCATTAAATAGTATATATCATATCATATACATTACTTAATCCCACGTTAATTAATCCTAATACATCTCATACAATGTTGTACATCAAGTGTCTGTAATTACAATAATTGTCTGGGTATATGAAAAGATAAATGATACCTCAAAATGAAATATATGGCTCGGAGCTCAAGCCTCCACTAGCCACTACTCTGTACATCGCAGTGAAACCCTTTTCACTTGAAAAAATCTGGGGAAAGGTAAAACAGGGTGAGCTTCTAAATCGCTCAGTAAGAGGGTAAGGGGTTCATTAATAAGAAAATGATTTGCACAGCACAATCATTTTGTTTTACATGATAAACTCAATAAACTCAGTGGAAAATGTAGCATGAATAGTTAAAACATCATCTCAAGGCCCATGTAAAATGTCACGCCCCGAAAATGCGGAAAATAGGGCTAATTTAAAACTTTTACTCGTTAATTCACAAATAAAGAGTGCATTCCTGTGCAGTGTCATACATCATCATAATTATCATGCCTCAGGATCTCATCATGATATAATAAATATTGTATTATACCCATTACTCGATTACAGTCAATTAATCCTAATACATCCCGTATAATGTCATGCATCAAGTGTCTGTAAGTACAATAATAGTCTGGGTATATGAAAAGATAAATATACCTCAAAGTACAAAAATATATAGCCTGGAGCTCGGATCCTCCACTAGCCACTACTCCGTACGTCGCAGGGATGTCCTTATTCACTTGAAGAACTCTAGGGGGAAAGAAAAACAGGGTGAGCTTCTAAATCGCTCAGTAAAGGGGGGTAGGGAACTCATTTCATAAACCAAAATGCACATCACAAAGCATTTATTTGTATGTGAAACTCATTTGAAAACCATAGCATGAAAATATTCAAAACGACACTCTCATGTGTCAAGTCATGTGAAAACATGAAGTAAAAGGCTCACTCTAGAGCAAAACTAAGCATGTGAAAATACGCGTTAAACGCTTTCTCAAATAACGTGGCATAGCCACTGATTTAAAATCACACGTGGCATAGCCACAATACACACGTGGCAAAGCCACTGAATTATTTTCTCACGTGGCATAGCCACAAAACACACGTGGCAAAGCCACTGATTATTTTCTCACGTGGCATAGCCATAAAATAGGGTTTCTCAACGTGGCACTGCCACCAATGGGGTTTTCTCAACGTGGCACAGCCACCAATGGGTTTCTCAACGTGGCACAGCCACCAATGGGGTATACGTGGTACAGCCACCAATGGGTTTCTCAACGTGGCACAGCCACCAATGGGGTATACGTGGCACAGCCACCAATGGGTTTCTCAACGTGGCACAGCCACCAATGGGGTATACGTGGCACAGCCACCGATTGGGTATACGTGGCACAGCCACCAATGGGTTTCTCAACGTGGCACAGTCACCAATGGGGTATACGTGGCACAGCCACCAATGGGTTTCTCAACGTGGCACAGCCACCAATGGGGTATACGTGGCACAGCCACCAATGGGTTTCTCAACGTTACCAGAACGGAGAAGAATTCGGGCTTACATGCTACCAGAGCAATGCCCGGTGTGTACTCACAACTACACACCCAAGTCTTATCACATAAGACAGGTTTGCCTTCACGTAGAACTCGTAATGGTTTTCTCTCATAAAACTCATTTGAAATCGTTTTGTACTCAACGCAAAACGTAGTAAAACCGAGTTCCAATCGGCAAAGCACACGTACACATTTCTCAAATCACAATATTGCCTTAACGTAGAGCCCAGTTATAAACTCATAAAACATTGGGCTCCAACCGGCTATAAAATCGTGTGCAGTTCAAATCTCAACACAAAACTCTCAACATGCTTGTTTATAAATCATAAATCATGCTATAACAGTTTACAAATCACATACACAAATGGTTTAGATTTCCCTTACCTCTTTGCACCTCGTATAGTGCAATCGTTTCCCCCGTATCACGGACTAGTCTCGCATTCTACTCTGGAACTCCCGAGCTGTCCAAACGATGTTAAAACATCAATACTCCACATCACATAAGCCTCAATTCTTAAAATCGAGCATCATCGCTCATAACACCTCAATTTTCTCAATTTCTCGTAACTCAACCCTAAACTACAACTCTATTCACAATATCCCAATGTTCGATATCTCTAATACCAATTATCTACGCTAATTCTCCACATTGTCCAATTTTCCATTTATAGCTCACAATTTCCTAAATTCACCAAAATTCTCAATATGCATATCACTCCTACCACATTGAAATTTAATCAATCCCTAGTCATCTTTCAGCCATTTCAACACAAATTCAACCACCAATAACATCAAAATCAACTCAAATATCAAGATCGAGGTTTAGAAATTACCCAAAGCTTGTGAGACGCACAACTCACGCCTCGATCCGATTCGTCCTTCGATTTCCAAGTATGTTGTTCTCCCTTTGATGAGGAACAACTTTCCTTCTTACCACAATAGCTGATTCGGCCGAAAATGGGGGATTTGGAGGAGTGAGAAACTAAGTTTTTGGAAAAATGGAGGTTTAGAAGAGAGAGAAAGTAAGATTTCAGGAGAAAACACGGGTCCCTTATATAGACTGGAGGTAGGAGATCGATCTGTCTCCTGGGGAGATCGATCTGCGTTTGAATTTTGGGGACGATCTGGGCAATTTTATGCCTAGGAGATCGATCTGTCGAGGGGTGAGATCGATCTCTTTATGGCTTTATGAGATCGATCTGTGCCTTGAGGAGATCGATCTTCTCCCAAACAGAAGCATTTGGAGATCGATCTCTTCCTCATGAGATCGATCCCTTCTCAAACAGATTCATAAGGAGATCGATCTCTTCCTTTGGAGATCGATCTGCTCCTCAAATTTCCCCTTCCTCGTCATTTTTAATTCACCAGATCGATCTCTCCTTCTCCCAGATCGATCTGTCCTCATGGATCAAGCTTATTTTACACACTTAACACATAAATCTCCAATTATAATTCCCACAATTCACTTAGCTCAATAAATTACACTTCAATTTATTATTACATCATTAAATATGTCTGAAATTCTCAGATCTCACATCCTCCCCACCTTAAAAGAATTTGGTCCTCCAAATTCAACTCAACTAATCAAAATAGATGGGGGTATTTCTCCTTCATGAGACTCTCTAGTTCCCACGTTGCCTCTTCCCTTGAGTGATGCTTCCACAAAACTTTCACTAATGGGATGCTCTTGGTTCTCAGTACCTTCTCCTTTCTATCGAGAATCCGGACGGGTTCCTCAGTATAGCTCATGTCCTCCTGTATGTCCATCTCATCATACTCTATAACATGAGAAGGGTCCGGGTGGTACTTCCTCAACATAGACACATGAAAAACATTGTGTATTCCGGACATCTGTGGGGGTAATGCCAATCTGTAGGCTACCTCTCCCACTCTCTCAAGAATCTCAAATGGTCCTATGTATCGAGGACTCAATTTCCCTTTCTTCCCAAATCGCATGATACCCTTGCTCGGTGATACTCTCAGAAATACTGCATCACCAACATCAAACTCGAGTGGCCGTCTACGCACATCCGCGTAGCTTTTCTGTCTACTCTGTGCAGCCCGTAACCTCTCACATATGAGTTTCACACTCTGTACGGCTTGCTCAACAAGCTCGGGAGAATTTATCTTTCTGTCACCGACTTCTTCCCAAGCTACAGGGGATCTACACCTCCTACCATATAGAGCCTCAAAAGGTGCCATTCCAATACTCGCATGATAGCTGTTATTGTACGCAAACTCTGCTAGGGGCAGGTGATCATCCCATGATCCCTTAAAATCCATCGTACACGCCCTCAACATATCCTCCAGGGTCTAAATAGTCCTCTCTGACTGACCATCTGTCTGAGGATGATAGGCGGTACTAAAACTCAATCGAGATCCCATGGACTCCTGAAACTGGGTCCAAAATCTGGAAGTAAACCGGGAATCTCTATCAGAAGTAATACTCACTGGAGCCCCATGTAATCTAGCTATCTCGCTGACATACAGTTCAGCTAAGGCATCCACAGTATCTGTGCTCTTGATGGCAAGGAAGTGGGCACTCTTGGTCAATCTATCCACAATGACCCATATCGCGTCACGACCTCTCCGGGTCCTCGGTAAACCTATAATAAAGTCCATAGTGACATGCTCCCATTTCCATGTAGGTACAGGTAAGGGCTGTAGTAGACCTTCGGGCTTCCGATGCTCAGCTTTCACTTGCTGGCATACTAAACACCTGGCCACATACTCTGCCACATCTCGCTTCATACCACTCCACCAATACACCTTTCTCAAGTCTCGGTACATCTTAGTACTCCCTGGGTGCATGGTGTAACGCGAGCAATGAGATTCTCTCAGTATCTGTCTCTTCAGGGTATCATCGTCCGGTACACAAATCCGTCCTCTGAACCTCAATAATCCATCCTCACTGATGGTGAGATCCGACTGCGAACTCTGCTCAGCTTGGCTAACCATGTCTATCAATCTCTGATCACTGCGCTGCCCAGTTCTAATCTGATCCATGATCCTGGGCTCTATCCGCAGGCTAGCCAAAAATCCAGTCTCTACCTCTTTAACTCTGATCCGAAGTTCGGCGAACTGCTCTAACAAATTCCATTCCCTGATCATCATAGCAGATATCATACTCTTCCTGCTCAGGGCATCAGCAACCACATTCGCCTTACCCGGATGATAAAGAATCTTGCAGTCATAATCCTTAAGGAGTTCCATCCATCTCCTTTGTCTCATGTTTAACTCTTTCTGATCAAAGAGATATCTCAAACTCTTGTGATCAGTGAAGATCTGGAATCTTTCCCCATATAAGTAGTGTCGCCAGATCTTCAAAGCAAATACCACAGCGGCTAACTCCAAATCATGTGTGGGGTAATTCCGCTCATGGTCCTTTAGCTGTCGCGATCCATATGCGACCACTCTTCCGTGCTGCATAAGCACACACCCCAATCCTTGATGAGATGCATCACTATACACCGAGAATCCTCCTGATCCCTCAGGGATAGTTAACACAGGTGCCGCTGTCAATCTCCTTTTTAATTCCTGAAAACTGAGCTCACATTGATCAGTCCATATGAACGGAGTCTCCTTACTCGTGAGTTTAGTTAAAGGAGCGGCAATCCTAGAAAATCCTTCCACAAATCTCCTGTAATACCCTGCCAAACCAAGGAAGCTTCGTATCTCAGTCAATGTCCTCGGTCTCTCCCAATTAAGCACAGCTGCTATTTTACTCGGATCCACTGATACTCCTTCCTCTGAGACTACATGCCCAAGGAAAGCTATCCGGTTCAGCCAAAACTCACACTTACTAAGCTTTCCGTATAATTGCTTATCTCGGAGTATCTGAAGTACTAACCACAAATGCTGTGCATGCTCCTCATACGACCGAGAGTACACCAGGATATCATCGATAAAGACTATCACAAACTTATCCAGATAGTCTCTGAACACCTCGTTCATCAATCTCATAAATGCTGCAGGGGCGTTCGTCAATCCAAAGGACATCACCAGAAATTCGTAATGGCCATACCTTGTCCTAAAGGCCGTCTTTGGAATATCTTCCTCCTTGATCCTCAATTGGTGATAGCCCAATCTCAAATCAATCTTAGAAAAGATTGATGCCCCTCTTAGCTGATCAAGTAGATCGTCAATCCTGGGCAGTGGGTATTTATTCTTCACCGTGGCTTTATTCAACAGCCGGTAGTCTACACATAATCTGAGACTACCATCCTTCTTCTTAACAAATAGTACTGGTGCTCCCCACGGCGAAACACTGGGTCTAATAAACCCTTGATCCAATAACTCCTGTAGTTGTTTCTTCAATTCCTCAAGTTCCACTAATGCCATCCTGTAGGGAGGTTTAAAGATCGGCTGAGTATCCGGTACCAAATCAATGGTAAACTCCAGCTCTCTCTCTGGTGGTAAACCTGGCAATTCATCTGGGAAAACATCCAAAAATTCGCAAACCACAGGTATATCCTCAATCCTCGGATGTTCCCGCTCATCGTCTGAGATGAGTGTCTCATAACCTTCACATAAATAATCACATTTAATAATCTCCAAAATAATGTTAAAATTCTCAAATTACTCACTAGAAATCCACATAATTATTCCCTCAATATCTCAATCGTACACTGTAAGGTTTAGGTAGGGAGAAAGTTACAATCTTAGTGTAGCAGTCTAAACTCACTCGATTGGTCGCCAACCAATCCATTCCCAGAATTACATCAAACCCATGTATATTCAACATGATTAGGTCTGCTAACATCACTCTATCTCCCACCTTAATTTCACATCCTCTACAGATTAACTCAGTTCTCTGGGATTCACGCATAGGGGTATTTACATGTAGTATATATTCTAGAGGTTCAAACTTCAAGTTTAATCTACATGCAAAATGCTCAGAAATAAACGAATGCGTGGATCCTGAATCAATCAACACATGAGCCTCATAATTACAGATAGAGAGTGTACCTCTTATAGTTTCTGCCGAAGCGTCTGTGGTCTCCTTATCCAGGGCAAACACTCGTCCATGTGCCACAGGTTTCTTCCCTTTCTCTGTCGCAGTGGCCCGTCTCCGGGGATCCACTCTCTGAGGCTGTTGTCTAGTGGGCTCCGGAGCATATGGTATCTGAGGTTGGGGACAGTCCTTCACTCTGTGACCCATGTCACCACATCTAAAACATCCATGGATCGACCCAGTATAACTTCCCTCATGCGATCGACCACAATCTCTACAAATCCTCATCTCCGGCCTGACATATCGAGGGGCCTCCTTGATAATAGGATAGGCTCTAGGTCTCTCCAATCTGTCCCTCTGCACCTCAATCCTTCCTCTTCTGAAGGAACCTCTCCGAGCCTCTGACTGGAAAAGTGCTGGCCTCTTGCCCTTATCTCTATTCACCGCTCTGAGCTCATTCTGGGATTGTACCATCTCAATCCCTCTTTCAACCTCTTGTGCTCGTCTCAGAGCATCTCCAAACTCGGTAATACATAGCCCCATCAGTCTATCTCTAATAACGGGCTTCAACCCATACACAAACTTCTCTGTGCGGAGCTCTTCACTCTTGAAGGTCTCTGGGTCATATCTCAGTAGTGCGGTGAACTGGCTCTCATAGTCATCCACCGACATGTCACCCTGTACCAAACTCAAAAACTCGGCTTGTTTCCTTCTCTGGGCGGCTCATGGTACATATTGGGTTCTAAAAGCTGTCTGAAACTCTTCCCAACCAATCACATCCTGGTGGGACATCAAGATACCCTGGGTAGTACCCCACCAATCTCGAGCTCTCCCCTTCAGCATATAGGCACTCATACTGACTCTCTCAGCATCGGTGCACCCCAGTAAATCAAATATAACTCTCAACTCCGTCAACCACTCCTCAGCCTCTGTAGGATCCTTCTTTCCCTTAAATGCGGGTGGATTCATCTTCAAAAATTCCTTTAGTCGGACCTTACTTCTGTCCTCAGGCTGAGTGACGGGAGGCACTGGGGGTATGGGAGGTCCTGGTGGTGGTGTAGGGGTAGTATCCGAGGCATTAACTCCAAAGTGTTGCGCGAATAGCGCCGCCATCTGCTCAAAACCTTGCCTCACATCGGTCTCAATCCGATTAAATCGAGAGTTAGGACTCTCTGGTTGTGGGACAGGTGGTGGAGGGGACTCTGCCTGCCTCCTCGAACGACCTCGTCGTTTACTCATTCTCAATCTCAACCCGTCTCCTGCGCGTACATAACACAATCGATTGAAATCTCAATCCTCAATTTCAGTTCATGACCAGACTATTACAGACACTTGGGATGTATTCCATTTCACTTAACCGACACTGACAGTACTAGACACCCTAAGCTCTGATACCAAGAAAACTCTGTCACGCCCCGAAAATGCGAAAAATAGGGCTAATTTAAAACTTTTACTCGTTAATTCACAAATAAAGAGTGCATTCCTGTGCAGTGTCATACATCATCATAATTATCATGCCTCAGGATCTCATCATGATATAATAAATATTGTATTATACCCATTACTCGATTACAGTCAATTAATCCTAATACATCCAGTATAATGTCATACATCAAGTGTCTGTAATTACAATAATAGTCTGGGTACATGAAAAGATAAATATACCTCAAAGTACAAAAATATATAGCCTGGAGCTCGGATCCTCCACTAGCCACTACTCCGTACGTCGCAGGGATGTCCTTATTCACTTGAAGAACTCTGGGGGGAAAGAAAAACAGGGTGAGCTTCTAAATCGCTCAGTAAAGGGGGGTAGGGAACTCATTTCATAAACCAAAATGCACATCACAAAGCATTTATTTGTATGTGAAACTCATTTGAAAACCATAGCATGAAAATATTCAAAACGACACTCTCATGTGTCAAGTCATGTGAAAACATGAAGTAAAAGGCTCACTCTAGAGCAAAACTAAGCATGTGAAAATACGCGTTAAACGCTTTCTCAAATAACGTGGCATAGCCACTGATTTAAAATCACACGTGGCATAGCCACAATACACACGTGGCAAAGCCACTGAATTATTTTCTCACGTGGCATAGCCACAAAACACACGTGGCAAAGCCACTGATTATTTTCTCACGTGGCATAGCCACAAAATAGGGTTTCTCAACGTGGCACTGCCACCAATGGGGTTTTCTCAACGTGGCACAGCCACCAATGGGTTTCTCAACGTGGCACAGCCACCAATGGGGTATACGTGGCACAGCCACCAATGGGTTTCTCAACGTGGCACAGCCACCAATGGGGTATACGTGGCACAGCCACCAATGGGTTTCTCAACGTGGCACAGCCACCAATGGGGTATACGTGGCACAGCCACCGATTGGGTATACGTGGCACAGCCACCAATGGGTTTCTCAACGTGGCACAGCCACCAATGGGGTATACGTGGCACAGCCACCAATGGGTTTCTCAACGTGGCACAGCCACCAATGGGGTATACGTGGCACAGCCACCAATGGGTTTCTCAACGTTACCAGAACGGAGAAGAATTTGGGCTTACATGCTACCAGAGCAATGCCCGGTGTGTACTCACAACTACACACCCAAGTCTTATCACATAAGACAGGTTTGCCTTCACGTAGAACTCGTAATGGTTTTCTCTCATAAAACTCATTTGAAATCGTTTTGTACTCAACGCAAAACGTAGTAAAACCGAGTTCCAACCGGCAAAGCACACGCACACATTTCTCAAATCACAATATTGCCTTAACGTAGAGCCCAGTTATAAACTCATAAAACATTGGGCTCCAACCGGCTATAAAATCGTGTGCAGTTCAAATCTCAACACAAAACTCTCAACATGCTTGTTTATAAATCATAAATCATGCTATAACAGTTTACAAATCACATACACAAATGGTTTAGATTTCCCTTACCTCTTTGCACCTCGTATAGTGCAATCGTTTCCCCCGTATCACGGATTAGTCTCGCATTCCACTCTGGAACTCCCGAGCTGTCCAAACGATGTTAAAACATCAATACTCCACATCACATAAGCCTCAATTCTTAAAATCGAGCATCATCGCTCATAACACCTCAATTTTCTCAATTTCTCGTAACTCAACCCTAAACTACAACTCTATTCACAATATCCCAATGTTCGATATCTCTAATACCAATTATCTACGCTAATTCTCCACATTGTCCAATTTTCCATTTATAGCTCACAATTTCCTAAATTCACCAAAATTCTCAATATGCATATCACTCCTACCACATTGAAATTTAATCAATCCCTAGTCATCTTTCAGCCATTTCAACACAAATTCAACCACCAATAACATCAAAATCAACTCAAATATCAAGATCGAGGTTTAGAAATTACCCAAAGCTTGTGAGACACACAACTCACGCCTCGATCCGATTCGTCCTTCGATTTCCAAGTATGTTGTTCTCCCTTTGATGAGGAACAACTTTCCTTCTTACCACAATAGCTGATTCGGCCGGAAATGGGGGATTTGGAGGAGTGAGAAACTAGGTTTTTGGAAAAATGGAGGTTTGGAAGAGAGAGAAAGTAAGATTTCAGGAGAAAACACGGGTCCCTTATATAGACTGGAGGTAGGAGATCGATCTGTCTCCTGGGGAGATCGATCTGCGTTTGAATTTTGGGGACGATCTGGGCAATTTTATGCCTAGGAGATCGATCTGTCGAGGGGTGAGATCGATCTTTTTATGGCTTTATGAGATCGATCTGTGCCTTGAGGAGATCGATCTTCTCCCAAACAGAAGCATTTGGAGATCGATCTCTTCCTCATGAGATTGATTCCTTCTCAAACAGATTCATAAGGAGATCGATCTCTTCCATTGGAGATCGATCTGCTCCTCAAATTTCCCCTTCCTCGTCATTTTTAATTCACCAGATCGATCTCTCCTTCTCCCAGATCGATCTGTCCTCATGGATCAAGCTTATTTTACACACTTAACACATAAATCTCCAATTATAATTCCCACAATTCACTTAGCTCAATAAATTACACTTCAATTTATTATTACATCATTAAATATGTCTGAAATTCTCAGATCTCACATAAAAACATGATAATAAATGGCTCAATTCAAGGTTACAAGCATGTAGAAATCAAGATGCGATAATGACTTTTCTCTTTAAAACGTGATGAAAATCACTGCAATAGTAATGCACATGGCACAACCACTAAATAAAATCTACACGTGGCACGACCACTAATTAAAATCCGCACGTGGCACAACCGCCAAACACACGTGACACAGCCACTGATTTAGATCCGCACGTGGCACAGCCACCAAATACACGTGGCACAACCACTGATTAAGATCCGCACATGGCACAGCCACCAAATACACGTGGCACAGCCACCAAATACATGTGATAGGTAACCAACGCTACCAGAGTAGGGGTTATCTCAAGTTACCAGAATGGAGGAATATCGGACTTACTTGCTACTAGAGCAATGCCTGGTGTGTATTCAAAATGACACACCTAAGTGTCAATCAATATCCATTATCATAAAAATCGTTTTACCTTCACCTAAAGCTCATAATGGTTTTCTCTCACAAAACTCATTTCAAACCATTTTGTACTCAACACAAAACATGTTAAACCCGAGCTTCAACCGGTAAAACCAAGCACACATTTCTCAAATCTTAGTGCGCCTTAACGTAGGGCCCAAAACACTTTTCACATTTTAAACACAAAATGGTTATAAAACATTTTCACGTATAGTTTACAACTCATAAAAGTTAGGCCCCAACCGGCTATAAAATCGTGTGCAATTCTCATTCACAACACATACAACAGGCTTGTTTTCTCAATCGAAAATCATGCTACAATATTATCACAAAACACATACACAAATGAGTTTAGTTTTCCCTTACATCTTTGCACCTCGTATAGTGCAATCGTTCCCCAATACACGGACTAGCCTCGCATTCCACTTTGGAACTCCCGAGCTATCCAAACAATGTTAAAAACATCAATGTCTCAACTCAATTTCATTATCGAGTATACATTTGCTCATATTTCTCACTAACACCTAAATCTCTCAATTCTCATAACTCTATCACCTTTCATAATCTCATTTACTACATTTCCAATCCTACATTTATTATTCACAAAAATCCATGCCGATATTCATCTCATTCCCTCAATTTCAATTTATAGCCCAAAACTCCCAAAATTGCCACAAATCGCATAATAACATTTCTACTCAAACAAAATCATAGTTTCATCAATCCCTAATCATTTCCCAACTATTTCATCACAATGCCCATGCTCACAATCACCAAAGATTACTTCAAAATCAAAGATTGAGGTTTAGAAAATTACCCAAAACTTGTGGAGTGCTCAACTCATACCTCGATTCGATTCGTCTTTTGATTTTCAAGTAGGTTGTTCTCCTTTGGGTGAGCAACAACTTTTCTTCTTGCCACAACTCTTGATTTGGATGAAAATGGGTGATTTGGAAGAGAGAGAAAGCTAGGGTTCGGTTGAAATGGAGGTTTGAAAGAGAGAAAAAAGATGAAATGCAGGAAAACATAGGGGTCCTTTTATAGACAGAGGGTAGAAGATCGATTTGGCTCTTGATGAGATCGATTTACATTTGAATTTGGGGATGATTTGGGGTAATTTTATGCCTAGGAGATCGATCTGTCAAGGGGTGAGATCGATCTCTTAATGGCTTTATGAGATCGATCTGCTCCAATTATGAGATCGATCTCTAGTTTACAGAATGCTTCATGAGATCGATCTGCTCCTTGAGGAGATCGATCTTCTCCTTAACATAAACATTTTGAGATCGATTCCTTCCTCATGAGATCGATCTCTTCATTATAGAATCATAAGGAGATCGATCCTCTTCCATTAGAGATCGATCTGCTCACTTAATTTCCTCCTTGTCATTTTTAACTTACCAGATTGATCCTCTCTTCTCTAAGATCGATCTGGCCCCATAGTTTCACACTTTAACATAAAATCTCATTTATAACATATTCATCACTTAAAATTTCATTCCATACCACCTCAATATATGAAAACATCATATTTAATTCAATCAATTACACTTCATGTTCTCATTACATAATTTGATAAGTGTAATATTCTCAGATCTCACACTTCCTTTGTTAGGATTTACATTCTTTTGCATCTAGATTCATTGATTTGCATGTTTAAATAATATTCTTGCATAACATTAATAAAAATCGATTGTTTGCATATAAAATTTAGTTTTTTTGTTTTCTTGCTTCTTGCTTAGTTTAATTAGATATTTTCTTTCGAAATCTAATTGTGTCATTAATATATAGTCTTTTCTTCTTGTCAACTAGGGTAACATAATATATAGCATATGAGTTTCTTGCATGTTCTTAGGAAATTGTGTTATTATCTTTATAATTAGTGTCACGACCCTCAACTTACCAAAAATCAGCGTAAATATTTCACTTTTCATACATTATTTATTATTCGTTCTTACCTTACCTCGATCGTGATCAGCCACACTCTCAAACCGTTGGGCTATGTGTCAATGTTTACCTCATCCAACCAACATTTACATTTACATTAAAATTTTGAAGTAAACACTTGTATAAATAAATCAGAGTTGTTTACATGTGTTTACATTGCTTTACATCCCCACTAGTTACATATAAAATGCTACTGTGCTATAGAAAGTTTAGATACAAAAATTTCATCAATGTGTATACCTTACGTGATGGGATGCAGCAGATACCAAAAGGGAAAAGCCTCCGATTGCTCTCAGTCTATACTCAAATCTTTATAGAGAGGGAAAAATAAGGGGGTGAGCAAACCACATGCTCAGTAAGGCAATCATGCGAACAGGTAGATACTGCACTATCTACGTGATCGTGATGCCATGCTCAAAACCATACAGTTTCTCATTCATATTTCAAAAGCATTAGTTCATGCTTGTGTTAACAGCATGTAAAGCAATACATGCTATTTAAATCAGTGCAAAAATCAAATTTAAAGCATGGCGTTAATCATCATGCAAATTTCATAAATCAAGCATGGCATTAATCATCATGCATATTTCATAATTAAAGCATGGCATTAATCATCATGCATCAATGCACTTAAAACCATTAACATACTCTCTCATCTCAAACCAAATCAATACTTGTCAGGACATCAGCCTCTCACTCGGGCTATCCTGACCCACAAATCAGTTCAAAACATGGATTTCATTCATAAAATAATAGACATGTGAGATAGGCATTATAATAAGGGAAATCTCCTCTAGGACTATGGCCATATCCTGTGACGCAGGCTACACGGATTAGGTGTACGGGGTATCACCACTATCTGCTTCCACACGGGAGGTGGGTCATGTCCAGCCCACCAGTCCATAGCAGATCTAACATCGTCCGAAGATGGTATATCACAATCTCAACATGGTACAACGTACTCAATGCTACCTGCACGGTACAACGTACTCCGTGGACCCACATCAACACATCATATTCACGCCACATCTCAAATAAATGCACTTGCGAGCCTATTTAATTGGTATGACTTCTTGTCTACCTGAAGCTCCTAGCATGGCTATCAACATGTCAACTCTCAACAATGCATGTGCGAGCCTATTTAATCGGTGCGACACCCAATTTGCTCGAAGCTCCTAGCACGACCACAAGTTTGGTGGGTATCTAATGCGAGCTATGCTCCAACATCATGCCAAAACTAGTGTAAAGTCTGTGCGAGCTCAACTCTGGCACAATATCATAAAAACTCTAGCACTCATGCATATGAAAACACATTAAATCTCGTGCGGGTCATACTCTAGCACACTTTCATTCTCATGAAATCCATGTAGGTGGCTCAATTCTTTACAAAACATGGTTGTAAACCAAATCAAATAATTTCTTTTGTAAATTGTTTCAAATGTTAGCCAACCTACCCATCATTTGCTAAAAAGCAATAAAACAAGGTTTTCAAAGCTTTATGCTTTTGTTTTCATGAGCATTTCTCAAAAACTCTTTGCCCTACAATCACCCAATATCATTTCCTAGTATCACATGCACTCTAACAAAACATTTAAGCGCCCAAATTGAGCATAGATATCTCTAAGAATCCACACAATTCCCTTACCTGGATTTACTCAGGGTGTGACTCTTTTCCTCTTAGCTTCTCATGCTTTTAGCTCAACGTGCTCTGGTGTATCCTCGAGAGCTGCAATTCATTCGTCAAACACTTGAGTTAACGTTGCTAACTCTCATTCAACTATGCATTTTACCGAATGCCTTAAATGCCCATTTTACCTATTTTGGGTTATGATTCATTCCATAATACCATCATAAAATCATACCCACAACACCCTTATCACCTTAAGACATCCTATTCATCATTTATTCCACTACATTCCACTTTCTCACACTAACCCATTTTTAGGTTATAATCATTCCATGGCATTCTAGGTAGTTTCTACCATTAACAATCACACCAATTAACTCCCAAAATCAAAACTTAAACAATGTACTTGAGTTGGTGCTTTAGAAACTCACCTCTTTGGATTTTCTTCTCACTCCAAATGACTATGCTCATTTGCTCCTTCAATCCAATAAATGAGGGAATGCCTCCAAGCTATATTGTTCTTCTCCTTGATGTGAACAACTTTGCGTTTAATAGCCTTCCCTCAAATCTTATTGAAAATGGGTGGATTTAGAGAGAGAAAGCTAGGTTTTGGGTTGAAAATGGTAGAGTGAGAGTGTTTTTTCGAAATCTGCAGATCCAACTGCTCCTATTTATAGATTTAAATTAATGAGATCGATCTGCCTTGGGTGGAGATCGATTTGGTCCTCTTAAAAATCCCTCTTTTTCACCACATTTGAGGGCAGGAGATCGATATGTCGAAACCTTGAGATCGATCTGTCTCAGGCAATAGCTTAAGGAGATCGATCTAGCTAGGGAGGAGATCGATCTGCTCCAACCCGAGAGCTAAGGAAATCGATCTGTTTGCCTTAAGAATCGATCCTCATTTTACAAAATGTTTAGGAGATTGATCTAGCTCCATTGAAGATCGATCTGCATTGTTCCTATTGCTCGAATATGAGCATTTTGACTCTTCCAGATCGATCTTTCATCCTATGAGATCGATTTGAACTTCACATTTTCTAGATTTTTTGCAGTTTTTCTGCAGCAACTCACTCCCAAACATCCTTAATTTGCTGTCATGGTCATTTCCTCATCCAGTTACCTTTAAGACTTGAAAATGGCATTTATTTATACTTTATACACATTAAAACTTGTGTGCATTCATTGTATAACCAAATGTATGCCATACAAAACTAAATGGAAGTGCACAACTCATGCAAATCTTCATTCCATTTTACCACACTACTCATATTCCATTCCACCCACATTCATCACATACCAAAGTCCATTTCATCATATTCATACATAATGAACTTGTACGTACATCACAACTCTTATTACAAACGTGTACATTGAACTTATGGACTCTACATCATTTATGCTTCCCATTACAAATACATCACTATTTACACTTATACAAAGTTACACATATATGGGGTCTCACAATAAGGGTCTTTATGCTTTCTTGCATTTTTTCATGATATTTGTGTTAGTTTCAAGCATGTGTAGGGAGCAGTTCTCTTAATTCAGTTGGTATGCAATCTTAATCTTTCTTCAATAATTTTTTGTTGTGAGAAATAAGAACTAATAATATGTCATTTCTTACGTATCAAAGAGTTTTTATAGCAAGGTAATATGATTGTTAGTTTAATTATATATGTTGCAAACTATTTAATTAAATATAATGATCTAATACTAGAATTAAATTGTTAAGTTTTTAATAGTTTAATTCATAAGAGTTAGAGGAAAATCTAAGTTTAATTAGATAACTTAAGTTCTTATTTTTATTGATTAATTTTAATCAAGATCTTTTACATATTCTAGTGCAACTACACAAATATTTCTAAGGAATTCTCTTCTAGATGATTTAAGTAGTTAGAGATTAATTATGAAGTTTTCTTATAATTATCTAAGCAGTAAGGAAAGACGGTGATGGCATGGTTTCGTTGTAACATTATGTAATGCCTATAGTTTTACATGTACTTCTTATGAAGCTATGATGTATAAGTACATTGTTCTATGTGTATAATGACAAAAGGATGTAAGGATGATGAATCTAATGTATAATCCATGATTTCAAGTGTGGGCACAAGTTTCATTGCCTATGAATTATATTGAATGGAAGTTATTATATGTTAGTTGCGTACGGAATGAAAAATGGGGTATTAGGTAAATAAAGATGAATTACAAAGTGAAAATCTGCAGAAAACTGTAGTAATGAGGGTGCAGGGAAGGAGTAGATCGATCTCCCATGAAGGAGAGATCGATCCCCTCTCACAAAATGCCTAATATCAGTTCAATTGAATAAGGCAGATAGATCTCATGGGAAGGTAGATCGATCTCCTTGGGTCTCTGCCTGGAAGGAATCGATCTCTCACAAGGCACAGATCGATCTCCAAACGTCTTGGCTAAGAAGAGATCGATCTCCCTCAAGCAATAGATCAATCTCATTAAGGTTCTGTAAGGAGAAGATCGATCTCCTACAAGAGGCAGATTGATCTCCAAGAAGGATTTCGCTTACAACAGATCGATCTCATCATGAAGAGCATATCAATCTGGTAGTAGTTATGTTAGGTGAAAGGACTACCAAACCATGCAGAGATTGATCACCACAAGGGACAAGATCAATCTCATGTCTCTGCATCTATAAAAAGAGCATGGGATTGAGCTGAAGATCAGATTTTCATCCTACCAAACCCGTACCTATCATTTTCCCTCAAAGAATCAAGCTTTCTCACTCTAAATATCATTACATTCCAGTCAGATTTGGGAGAAGCTCAAGAAGGGAAAGTTGTTCCTTGAAGTAAGGAGAACAACATACCCAAAAATCACATATTGGCTTGATCAAAAGGAAGAGAATAGACTACAACAAGTTTGGCTAAGGAAAATGCTAAGCTAGGTAAGTTCTTCAACCCTCAAGCTTTAAATGTGAGTTTTTAAATACTTTATGGATTGAATGGTATGTGAAATCTTAATAGGAATGATATTAGAAGGGTGAAAACATTAAGTCTTAAGGAAGGGTAAGAAATGATGATTGCAGTGATGAGTGAGTAATATTAAGTGGGATTTATTAAGAAATATGATAAAAGGGTTTGTGAAAGTATGAGTAAGCAAGTAGATGACAATGTGGGTGTTTAAAAGAAGAAGAGGAAAAATGACGTAATGATTTACACGTGTAGATTGGAATACGTTAGAACACGATTAACCTGGATCGTGAATGGAGCAAACGAGATGAAGGAAATACAAGTGCGATTCGAGGTAAGGGATTGTATGTTAGCGATAGAGATATTTGTACGTATTTTACTGCAATTTTAGTAGTTATGACGCTAGAAATATTATACTTAGCTATTGAGCCTTATGTGAATTGAAATGTACTATGGTATGGATGATGAAAATGGGATGTGGGAAAGAAAACAGCCTGGCATGCATGTTTTTAATGTTTTTACAACTATACGTTGTTTTGTGACTGAAAAATGAAAATGGATAGGTTGGCTAGTTTTACATGTTTAGCATGGAATGACATGCTACGATAATAGACATGATTTGAGTTTTGAAAGAGAAAAATAGCCACTTATTAGATTTGAGATGTGAAATGGTGATAGAGTCTTAGCTCACGCCTGCTTTAATGATTTGACTATGCTAAAGTTTTTACTAACATATGTTCTCATGAATTTGTTAAACTGTGTTGGAGCATAGCTCGCACGTGGTTTCACGATGTTGATATTGTGCTGGAGTTTTGCTCACACAAGTATTTATGGTTTTATGATGATAATGATGTGCTGGAGCCTAGCTCGCACAACGATTTTTGAGATGATACAGTGCTAGAAGTAGTTGCTCGCACTGAGAGATACCACACTGGAGCCTTACGAAAACTGTGTGTCAGGCTGATTCTGGTCGCCTAGTATATGGACATGGTTAAGGATGATAAGTCCATCGGTGTAGGGTACATGGACTGGGTCCACGGGGGTACGTTGAACCGTGTAGTTGTCCGTGGAATACTGTGTATCGTTCTAGGTACACGTGGGTACGAGTATCGCGTAGATGACACATGGTGTACATTGTACCTTGAGTATATGTGATGTGAGGAGGAAGATGACGATGATTAAGATGAGTCGAAGGGTAGGATCGACCCATCCCCCTTTAGGCGAGTGATGCCCTTTGTACACCTAATCAATGAGGCCTGGGATCACTGACTATGACCATATGTCGTGGATATTTATTTGTCTAAAATTCCATACCTATCTTAGAGATAAGAAAGAGATTTGAGAAACTTAGAAAAAGAAAGAAATTTGATGAAAAGAAACGATTTGCTAGAAGAATGAGATATTGTGATTTGATAAATATCTTGATTTGAATACTTGTGCTATAATAGCACTGTTTTATGGCATGTTTCTCCAAAAGGAAATAATGAGCACTGATTTTTATGAAAATGCCAATGAGAGGAAAATGTTTTAATACATTTTCCATTGATATCTTCATTTATAAATGAAAGATGATTTTGTTGATCATGCATGGGCTATGTAGATAGTACAATATCTACTTGTTAGCATTCTTTTCCTTATTGAGTTATGGTTTGCTCATCCCACTATTTTCCCCTCCAGATACTGAAAAGTAGAGCAGTGCGGTGGTCTCCAAATTGGTTTTTGTGCTAGTCAGCTCCCACCAGTTGCTAAGGTATAAGAAATGTAGACACATAAGCATTTTGTATCTATCATTCTGTATCGTATAGTCATACATTGACAATGATAAAATTGTATGGGGATGTTATGTAATGATATTATACTTATACAATTGATTTTGTATATCTACACACATGCTGGGAATGTGTGAATTAAAGTTTTTAAATATTTCCTCTATAAATATATAGAATTAGTAAATTGCATTGGCTCACAGCCCAACCATATGTGGTATGTGTATGGATGAAAGGCAGCTGGAGTCAGGGTGTGACAAAAATTGGTATCAGAGTATGGTTGGTTTGATGTGAGTCGATATTTAGGATTTAGAAAATGTACATCCCCAAGTTACTGTGCGATATTTAGATACAAATGTGTATATGGAGCTGATAGTGACCTAAGAGTTTGTTATAATTGCAGGAAGCTAGTAGGCTTGTGAGATATGCCTAAGAGACACCACAAGAGGGGAGCGAGCTCATGAGCTCAAGGGTGAAATGATAGGATAAAGAGGCATGGTAGATCGTGCTCTAGTCATGAACCCCATGATCAGATAGTGACTCCCGATCCTCGGGTAGCCAGATTAGAGGAGGACATGTGTACGATGATGACCATGATGGGTCAGATCATGTTTAGATTGGAGGGTATACCCGGTACAGCAGAGCAAGCTGCACCGACTCCCCCAGTAGCTGCACCTGAACCCGATAGACCACGGGGTTCCCCTATTCGACCAGTTCCTCCTCTAGTGGCCCCACAGCAGTCTGATGAAGATTATGATTTTGGGCATGGTTATGGTTGTGATATGGAAAGGTTGAGGTATTTTATAGATTTTAAGCCTCCTTCTTTTAGTGGGGTAGAGGATCCAGTTGTGGCTGAGGACTGGATAAGTCAGATGGAGAAACTATTTGATTTTTGTAGATGTTCGGCTACGAAAAGGGTAGCGCTTGCAACCTTTGTATTGAGAGGCGAAGCAGATGTGACGCCCCTAAAGCGCGAAAAACAGTGCAAATTTAAAACTTATCTACCTCAATACATAGTTATAGGTGCATTCCTTTACAGTGTCATGCATCATCATACATCAATTTTAAAACTTACACCTCAGGATCGTATCATCTAATGTATCTATCTCATACCATATACATTCCTCAATTCAGAGTTAGAATGTATCTAATCCATTTCTAGGTTATAATCATTCCATGCATTCTAGGTAGTTTCTACCATTAACAATCACACCAATCAACTCTCAAAATCAAAACTTAAACAATGTACTTGAGTTGGTGCTTTAGAAACTCACCTCTTTGGATTTTCTTCTCACTCCAAATGACTATGCTCATTTGCTCCTTCAATCCAATAAATGGGGGAATGCCTCCAAGCTATGTTGTTCTTCTCCTTGATGTGAACAACTTTGCGTTTAATAGCCTTCCCTCAAATCTTATTGAAAATGAGTGGATTTAGAGAGAGAAAGCTAGGTTTTGGGTTGAAAATGGTAGAATGAGAGTGTTTTTTCAAAATTTGTAGATCCAACTGCTCCTATTTATAGATGTAGCTTGATGAGATTGATTTACCTTGGGTGGAGATCGATCTGGTCCTCTTAAAAATCCCACTTTTTACGACATTTGAGGGCAAGAGATCGATCTGTCTCAGGCAGTAGCTTAAGGAGATCGATTTGGCTAGGGAGGAGATCGATCTGCTCCAACCCGAGAGCTAAGGAAATCGATCTATTTGCCTTAAGAATCAATCCTTACTTTACAGAATGTTTAGTAGATTAACCTGGCTCCATTGAAGATCAATCTGCACTGTTCCTATTGCTCGAATATGAGCATTTTGGCTCTTCCAGATCGATCTCTCATCCTATGAGATCAATTTGACCTTTATATTTTTCAAATTTTCTACAGTTTTTCTATAGCAACTCACTCCCAAACATCCTTAATTTGCTGTCATGGTCATTCCCTCATCCAATTACCTTTAAGACTTGAAAATGGCATCTATTCATACTTTATACACATTAAAACTTATGTGCATTCATTGTATAACCAAAGGTATGCCATACAAAACTAAATCGAAGTGCACAACTCATGCAAATCTTCATTCCATTTTACCACGCTACTCATATTCCATTCCACCCACATTCATCACATACCAAAGTCCATTTCTTCATATTCAAACATAATGAACTTGTACGTACATCATAACTCTTATTACAAGCGTTTACATTGAACTTATGGACTGTACATCATTTATGCTTCCCATTACAAATACATCACCATTTACACTTATACAAAGTTACACATATATGGGGTCTCACAATTAGGGTCTTTATGCTTTCTTGCATTTTTTTATGATATTTGTGTTAGTTTCAAGCATGTGTAGGGAGTAGTTCTCTTAATTCAGTTGGTATGCAATCTTAATCTTTCTTCGATAATTTTTTGTTGTGAGAAATAAGAACTAATAATATGTCATTTCTTAAGTATCAAAGAGTTTTTATAGCAAGGTTTTATGATTGTTAGTTTAATTATATACGTTGCAAACTATTTAATTAAATATAATGATCTAATACTAGAATTAAATTGTTAAGTTTTTAATAGTTTAATTCACAAGAGTTAGAGGAAAATCTAAGTTTAATTAGGTAACTTAAGTTCTTATTTTTATTGATTAATTTTAATCGAGATCTTTCATAAATTCTAGCGCTACTGTACAAATATTTCTAAGGAATTCTCTTCTAGATGATTTAAGTAGTTAGAGATTAATTATGGAGTTTTCTTATAATTATCTAAGCAGTAAGGAAAGACGGTGATGGCACAGTTTCGTTGTAACATTATGTAATGCCTGTAGTTTTACATGTACTTCTTATGAAGCTATGATGTATAAGTACATTGTTATATGTGTATAATGACAAAAGGATGTGAGGATGATGAATCTAATGTATAGTCCATGATTTCAAGTGTGGGCACAAGTTTCATTGCCTATGAATTATATGGAATGGAAATTATTATACGTTAGTTGCGTACAGAATGAAAAATGGGGTATTAGGTAAATAAGGATGAATTACAAAGTGAAAATCTGCAGAAAACTGCAGTAATGAGGGTGCATGGAAGGAGTAGATCGATCTCCCATGAAGGAGAGATCGATCCCCTCTCACAAAATGCCTAATATTAGTTTAATTAAACATGGCAGATAGATCTCATGGGAAGGCAGATCGATCTCCTTAAGTCTCTGCCTGGAAGGAATCAATCTCTCACAAAGCACAGATCGATCTCCAAATGTCTCGGCTAAGAAGAGATCGATCTCCTTCAAGTAATATATCAATCTCATTAAGGTTCATAAGGAGAAGATTGATCTCCTACAAGAGGCAGATCGATCTCTAAGAAGGATTTTGCTTGCAACAGATCGATCTCATCATGTAGAGCATATCGATCTTGTAGTAGTTACGTTAGGTGAAAGAACTACCAAACCATGCAGAGATTGATCACCACAAGGGACCAGATCAATATCATGTCTCTGCATCTATAAAAAGAGCATGAGATTAAGCTGAAGATAAGATTTCCCTCCTACCAAACCCACACCTATTATTTTCCCTCAAAGAATCAAGCTTTCTCAGTCTATATATCATTACATTCTAGTCAGATTTGGGAGAAGCTCAAGAAGGGAAAGTTGTTCCTTGAAGTAAGGAGAACAACATACCTAAAAATCACATATTGGTTTGATCAAAAGGAGGAGAATAGACTACTACAAGTTTGGCTAAGGAAAAAGCTAAGCTAGGTAAGTTCTTCAACCATCAAGCTTTAAATGTGAGTTTTTAAACACTTTATGTATTGAATGGTATGTGAAATCTTAATCGGAATGATATTAGAAGGGTGAAAACATTAGGTCTTAAGGAAGGGTAAGAAGTGATGATTGTAGTGATGAGTGAGTAATATTAAGAGGGATTTATTAAGAAATATGATAAAAGGGTTTGTGAAAGTATGAGTAAGCAAGTAGATGACAATGTGGGTGTTTAGAAGAAGAAAAGGAAAAATGACGTAATGATTTACAAGTGTAGATTGGAATACGTCAGAACACACTTAACCCGGATTGCGAACGGAGCAAACGAGACGAAGGAAATACAAGTGCGATTCGAGGTAAGGGATTGTATGTTAGCGATAGAGATATTTGTGCATATTTTACTGCGATTTTAGTTGTTATGACGCTAGAAATATTATACTTAGCTATTGAGTCTTATGTGAATTGAAATGTACTATGGTATGAATGATGAAAATGGGATGTGGGAAAGAAAATAGCCCGACATGCATGTTTTTAATGTTTTTACAACTATACGTTGTTTTGTGACTGAAAAATGAAAATGGATAGGCTGGCTAGTTTTACATGTTTAGCATGGAATGACATGATACGATAATAGACATGATTTGAGTTTTGAAAGAGAAAAATAGCCACATATCAGATTTGAGATGTGAAATGGTGATAGAGTCTTCCCTTACACCTGCTTTAATGATTTGACTATGCTGAAGTTTTTACTTGCATATGTTTTCATGAATTTGATAAACCGTGCTAGAGCGTAGCTCGCACGTGGTTTTACGATGATGATATTCTGCTGGAGTTTTGCTCACACAAGTTTTTATGGTTTTATGATGATAATGATGTGTTGGAGCCTAGCTCGTTCAACGATTTTTGAGATGATACAGTGCTAGAAGCAGTTGCTCGCACTGAGAGATACCATACTGGAGCCTTGCGGTAACTGTGTGTCACATTGATTCTGCTCGCCCGGTATATGAGACATGGTTAAGCATGATGAGTCCATCGGTGCAGGGTACATGGATTGGGTCCACGGGCATACGTTGAACCGTGTAGTTGTCCGTGGAATACTATGTATCGTGCTGGGTGCACGTGGGTACGAGTATCGTGTAGATGACACATGGCGTACATTATACCTTGAGTATATGTGATAATTCTATTTTTAATAGAATTATTTGTGCTTAAATTCCTAATTATTTATTTAATCCCTTATAATTTTATTAATAATCCCCTTTATTTAATTAAAATTCTTTAATGTGTAGATAAATTAAATCTGGATGAAACTCAGTCGTTTTCATCAAAATTGGGCTAAAAACGGGCTAAAGGAGACTGGACCACTTCCAATTTGTAGACCGAGTCACCAGTCATCTGGACATGCGTGATGCTAGGTGCCCGTATTTTATTTGCGCAAAAACGATAAGATTAGAAGACACCATGCCAACCTCCTGGAGGATACACGTCGGGCCACATCGCACAACAAATTGGACAAAAAGACTAATGACATGGAAATATCTACTTTGCAGCAAATTAAAGGAAAACAAGTGGCCAAACAATGCCAACTCATCTAGGATGGATAAATTATCAATGTACCCCTAAGTGTGTGTATAAATAGAATATGATGGCAATTGAAAAAATGGAGTAAGAAGTAAGAGTAATGTAAGTAGAGGTAGGCTAGGGTAGTTTGTAAGGTAGAGTAATTTAGGAGTAGTTTTTATAAGTAATTTAGGAGTAGTTGTAATTCTAGGGTAGCTTTAGTTTTTAAGTTTTTTTTTTTCCAAGAATTTTTCTGTTAGCCATTTTAATTTTTTTACTATTCATGTAATTTTCATTTTCTTTATGAAAAGCTTGGATTTTACCTTCCATGTTTTTCTCGGTTTTGCAATTTCTTTGCTTTATTCTTGATTCAATTCACTTAAGCTCTTTTTATGAACATTCTTGTTTCGGTTAATGGTATTCATCTTTTGCTTGATTTTCATTTATCTTCACTGTTGAGAAATGTTGAATGGAGGGGAGGCTCAGGTGACAAAGCAACACTCCATAATGTTTTTTTTTTTTTTAGTTTGAATTGATGAACAGTAAAGAGGGGAAGAAGACGTCGATGACAGTGGTTATCTTCTTCAACTATTTCACTGTATTAATTCATTAGAATTTCGGTTTTGCATTAGTTGTGTTTTGAGTTTCTTTTGTTTTCCTTTATGGTTATTGCATCTATGATTTAATCCTTGTATTTTTTTTTAGCTTCATTTTCTGGATTGTAGTGTCGGTTCTTCTTACCAACTTCTTAATCCCGATTTTTTTTTTACTATCTTTGTTTTACATTCTCCCTCTTTATGTTCGGGTGGCAGTGGTGCTGCTTCATTCTTCTATTGCATTCTGTCTTGGATACATTCTGTTGAGGAAGTGTAAAGCAAGGGTAGCGGCCATTGTTCAGTGCTGAAGCAAAGCATTAGGATGGTACTGCAAGCAGCCGGGCAGCATAAATGAAGCTGATTTTTTTTGCCTTCCAGTTCACTCTGTTTGTCTCTGTTTCAATAGAATTTACTATTTATAAGTTGGTTATTATTTCAGTTGAATGTTAATGACTGATTTTCATCTCTTTGGAGCCTGTTAAAATGGCCTCACTATCTCCATTTTATGCTGCCCCGTTTTTGCTATATTGGCCTGCCTAGGTAGAGTAGAGTTGGGACATGCGAATCAGAGCAGCAATTCATGCTGCTGAGTAAAGGCCACAGTACACGGACTTGGGTGGCAGACGATGTGCCTGATTGTTCGGGTATTTCTTGGACTGAAGCAAAATCATGGATGGTGTTGAAGATAAGGATCAAAGACGAGGGAACAGCAGCAGCTGGCATGGTATTGCAAAAGATGAATAGCAGCTTGGAGCAACACTTGCAGCGGACAACATAGTTTAAAGGCAGTAGCAGCACCTGGAGACAACCTCAACCCGAGACCAACGCCTAGAGAAGCAGTCGGACAGAAGCAGTATAATAGGCAGGACGAACAGTAGCTGAAGCAGGTCGAGGATAGTGGCGTTGTCATCACATGGACAGAACCAAGAGTAGAGTTCAGGACACCTAGAGCAGAGGACAAACCGAGAGCATGCTGGAACAAATTGTGCTAAAGATGGAGCATGAACTGTACTGCATGTCAGGACCACTTGGCTTAGTAATCGATTAAGGCCACGTTTGGCCACTTCCTTTGTACGATTTGATGTTTGCATTTTTCTTCATAGTTTAATGTTCCATGCAATTACGTTGCTTTATCTAAGTTTTGTTATTTTTTATTTATTTATTACTTTCTAGCTTAGTTAGATAGAATAGTTTAATTCTCTTAGTTTGTTGTTTTAAGTTCTAATTTAATTTCAGTAATAATTAATTGGTGACTAGATTAGGATTTAAGAATTAGATTTTGCATTCAGAGTTAAATTAGAGGAGTATCATGTTATGCATTTTTAATCTTTCATTTTAAAATTTAAAAATCCAAAAATAATTTTTCATGCATTAGTTAATTTTTATTGTTAAGTTAGTAATTAGTGATAATTAGGATTAATTTAGATTTAATATTTTAGACTTTTAGATTTATAGTTAATTTCTTAATTAATTTGCATTTTTATTAATTAGTTTAATTACATGCATATTTTATTCTAGGATAGTTTAATTTTAGTTTAATTAATTTTGTTTCTTTATTTTCATATTTGTATTTTTAATTGCGTTAATTACTTTTAATTATTTTAATTATCTTTTGTAGGTTAATGTTTTTAATTGCTCGGAGCTTTGTAAGTAATTTTAGCTCGGTTTTATTTTCTTTATTTTATAATTGTTATTATTTTCAGTTTTTTTAATTTTAGCTTTTTAGATCACCCACTTATCTTCAATTCATAATTTGCTAGGATATACTTAGGGTAAGATTAATCGGTAGTTAATTAGGCTAATCAACTTCTCTGAGGGACGATAATTCGAGACTCAAATACCATTATTACTTGTACGACCCGTGCACTTGCGGACAATACGTTTAGATAGTACCAATATGTGATGTGAGGAGGAAGATGACGATGATTAAGATGAGCCGAAGGGTAGGATCGACCCATTCCCCTTCAGGCGAGTGATGCTCTGTGCACACCTGATCAGTGAGGCCTGGGATCACTGACTATGGCCATATATCGTGGATATTTGTTTGCCTAAAATTTCATACCTGTCTCAGAGGTAAGAAAGAGATTTGAGAAACCCAAAAGAGAGAAATTTGATGAAAAGAAATGATTTGTGAGAAGAATAAAGATATTGTGATTTGATAAATATATTGATTTGAATACTTGTGCTGTAATAGCACTATTTTATGGCATGTTTCTCCAAAATGAAATAATGAGCACTGGTTTTTATGAAAATGCCTATGAGAGAAAAATGTTTTAATACATTTTCCATTGATATCTTCATTTATAAATGAAAGATGATTTTATTGATCATGCATGGGCTATGTAGATAGTACAGTATCTACCTGTTAGCATTCTTTTCCTTATTGAGTTGTGGTTTGCTCATCCCACTATTTTTCCCTCTAGATACTGAAAAGTAGAGCAGTGCGGTGGTCTCCAGATTGGTTTTTGTGTTAGTCAGCTCCCTCCAGTTGCTAAGGTATAAGAAATGTAGACACATAAGCATTTTGTATCTATCATTCTGTAACAAATAGTCATACATTGGCAATGATAAAATTGTATGGGGATGTTATGTAATGATATTATACTTATACAATTGATTTTGTATATCTACACACATGCCTGGGAATGTGTAAATTAAAGTTTTTTAAATATTTCTTCTATAAATGTATAGAATTAGTAAATTGCATCGGCTCACAGCCCAACCGTATGTGGTATGTGTAGGGATGAAAGGCACCCGGAGTCGGGGTGTGAAATAAATTTGTATCAGAGCGTGGTTGGTCTGATGTGAGTCGATGTTTAGGATTAAGAAAATGTACATCCCCAAGTTACTGTGCGATATTTAGATACAAATGTCTATGTGAAGCTGGTAGTGACCTAAGAGTTTGTTATAATTGTAGGAAGCTAGCAGCCTTGTGAGATATGCCTAAGAGACACCGCAAGAGGGGAGAGAGCTCACGAGCTCAGGGGCGAAATGATAGGACAGAGAGGCATAGTAGATGGTCCTCTAGTCATGAACCCCATGATCAGATAGAGACTCCTGATCCTCAGGTAGCCAGATTGGAGGAAGACATGCGTACGATGATGACCATGATAGGTCAGATCATGTCTAGATTGGAGGGTATACCGGGTACAGCAGGGCAAGCTGCACCGAATCCCCCAGCAGCTGCAGCTGGACAATATGCTGCTTGAAGCTTAAGTCCTCCACCTGCCACTACTCCGTACATCGTAGGAATCTCTCTTCACTTGAAGAAATCTGGGGGGATATTGTAAATAGGGTGAGCTTCTAAATTGCTCAGTAAGGAGGGTAAGGGACTCATTTACAAAATCATAAATTACACAGCACAATCATTTGTTTTGTAAGTGAAACTTAATAAGCCCAATAGAAGACGTAGCATGAAATCATTAAAACATCATTATCATCTCATTTCTCTAAAATCATGCAGAAACATGAGAGTAAATGGCTCAGTACAAAACCATAGTTACAAGCATATGAAAATCAGGATGCGATAATGGTTTTTCTCATAAAAACGTGATAGAAATCACCTCAATAATAATGCACATGGCAAAGCCACAAAACACAATCTCATGTGTAAAACAGAGACTAGGCAAATAAAACTCAGATAAAAGCATCCGTCATGGCACATCAAATTAATCTCCTCTGGGTGCACATCCCAGGCATCCTCAAAAGGGGGAACGTCGACAATATGGTCATGTACATGGTGTATTGGTCTTACGTGTTACCAAAACAAGGCCTGGACTTACATGCTACTAGAGCAAGGCCTCTCCTCATGCACACTATCAGTCTTACATGCTACCAAAGCAAGGCCCGAACTTACATGCTACCAAAGCAAAGCCACCCAGCGTTACCAAAATAGGGGTCATCTCACTTACCAGAACAGAGGCATCTCTCGCTACCAAAACGGAGGAATATCGGAATTAGATGCTACCAGAGCATGGGCCGGACTTATATGCTACCAATGCAAGGCCCGATGTGCTATCACATGACACGCCCAAGTCTCAATAACAACAATTATCATATAAAACCATTTTGCCTTCTCGTAAAGCTCATAATGGTTTTCTCATAAAACTCATATGAAAACCATTTTGTACTCATTACAAAATATGTTAAAATCGAGCTCAAACCGGTAAAACCACGCACACATTTTTCAAATATCAGTATGCCTTAACGTAGAGCCCAAATCCCTTTTCACTTTTAAACTCAAACTGTTTGTAAAACAATTTCACACTTAGTTTACAACTCATAAAAATTGAGCCCCAACCGGCTATAAAACCGTGTGCAATAAATGAATCACAACTCGTAAAAACATGCTTGTTTCTCAAATAACATTTCATGCTACAATTATCATCACAAATCACATACACAAATGAGTTTAAGTTTTCCCTTGCCTCGTTGCACCTCGTTTAGTGCAATCGTTTCCCTAAACAATGGACTAGCCTCGTATTCCTCTTTGGAACTCTCGGGCTATCCCAACGATGTAAAAACATCATCAATACGTCATCACCTTATCTCAAATGTCAACATCGAGAATAATTGCTCACATTCTAATAATTTCTCAATACCTCAATAATTCTAACAACCCTAATCATTTTCAGCAAGTTCATCACAATCCCTATAGCCACAATCGTAGAAATCTATTTAAAAATCAAGGATTAAAGCTTAGAAATTTACCCAAAGCTTGTGGAGTGCTCATTTCACACCTCAACTCAAATCGTCCTTCAATTTCCAAGTATGTTGTTCTCCTTTTGATGAGGAAGAACTTTCCTTCTTACCACAACCTTTGATTCAAACGAAAATGAGCATTTTGAAGGAGAGAGAAAGTTAGGAATTCAGCTAAAAATGGAGATTTCAATTTTTTTGGAGAGAGAAAAGATGAATCCCAGCAAAAACACAAAGGTCTTTATATAGGCAGACGACGGGAGATCGATCTTTTTTATAGGAGATCAATCAGCTTTTGAATTTGAAAACGTTTTAGGCAACTTTTATGCCTACTAGATCGATCTGTCGTGGGGGTAAGATCGATCTCTTAATCTAAGGGAGATCGATCTGCTCCTTGTGAGGAGATCGATCTGATTTTTACAGAATTATTTATAGATCGATCTGCTCTTGTAGGAGATTGTTCCCTTTAAGGCAGAATCACAAGGAGATCGATTTGCTCATTTAAATCTTTCATTCCTTGTTACTTTGGCCTACCAGATCGATCCCTTCTCTTCCAAGATCGATCTGGCTTCATAGTTTCACACTATGGTTGCACACTTAACACAAAATCTCCATATATAATTGCCATAGTTTGCTCCATTTACTATTTCTCATTCAATACTCATTTATCACTTAGAAATTTCATTCCTTACCACTTCAATTTATGAGTACATCACATTTAGCTCAATCAATTATACTTCACGTTCACATTACATAATTAGATGTGTATAGAATTCTCAAGTCTCACATCCTCCCCGCCTTTAAAGAATTTGGTCCTCCAAATTCAACTCGACTCGTCAAAACAGATGGGGGTACTTCTGTCAGACCCAAAATTTTTGTAGCTTGTTCCTTATGATTCCTATGTGTATGAACACTTTATTACATAGTTGAATCATAAGAAGAGTATTTACTAACATGCAATCGACAATTTAAGAAATTTAAAAATGCATGTAAGCTACATAACAATGAGATAAGGGTTAAGTTAATTCTCGAACGAGTGCAGGGGTAAAACGGTCAAATGACTGAAATTCGATATAATTTTGATAAGACAATTTCATTAAAAATATGAAATTGAGGAATCTTGATCAAAATCGAGGAAAATATTGAATTTCGAGTCCAATTGATTAAGATATAAATTTATTAGAATTTAGCAGAATTTTCACCTCGAAAAATGAGCCCACAAATAGTGAAAAAAATATATCGAAAAGGTAAAATCGGACTGATAAATTCATTTACGGATTAAATGAATTTAATATAATTTTTGGAGATATTTTTAGATATTTTTGGGATATTTTTGGGATATTTATGGGATTTTTATTATTATTTTATAATAAAATAATAATAAAAATATATTATAAATAAAAGAAAAAAAAGAGAAACGGATTGAAAATCGGGGAGAGAGAATAGAGGAAACGGAAGCAAACCGACGGAAGAAGAAGACCACCGGACGGCGAGCACTGGCCACCCCACGGGCAGGCCAGCGACCGAAAAAGGAAGAGGAGGACCGTGCGCACCCATCGGCACCGGTCACTCCATCCACCGACGCCGGACGCCGGCGAATCGAAGAGGTGAAGCCGCGGAGGAAAAGAAGGAATCCGGTGGCCATCGGCTGTGCTTGGTCCTGATCGAGCCCAGCCGAGTGTTGCCCAGGCTTAGGCGCGTCGAACGGCGGTGGTGATGCGTCGGGAACCGGCCGGAATACGCCGGCACGACTAAAGGATGCCTGAACCGGTCGGCGGTTCTGGGGAGAAGGTTCTGCGCTGAACCGGACCGGACCTGTTCAGCCAGGGAGAAAAGGGGAAAAAGAGGAATAAGAAAGAAAAAGGAAAAGGGAAATTTTTGAGATTTCACCGGACTTCGGGTAAGTCGATACGAGGTCAAAAGTGGCCGATTTGATTTCCGATGAATTTATTTAAATTAAATTTAATCAGAAATTAACCCAGAGTTAAATATAATAAATTGTGCAGTTCGACGATAAATTCCGAACGAAAGCCCGATCGAACTTCGATTTGAGTACCATCGCATATTCTCGGGTAAGTAAAGTTCATTTACGATAAATTATGTGATTATTGCGTATTTAAGATTTATTTTACGCATTTCGGATTAAATTCCGTATTTAGTGAATTATATTCGAAATTTTGAATTAAATGTCGTAAATGATATACGGGCTATCCAAAGAGCTTGGGATAAAGCCCAATGGGTATTGATAGGCCCAATGAGTTGATAGACCCTGATGAAGGGAAATAATAAGTGGAAAACGGGTTTAATACGGATTAAGGCCCATTAAGGATTTTTAAGGCCAATTAAGGGAAAATAGACTGTATTAATGTGTAATACAGTAGGAAAAGTATAATTAACCTGAGGAATGGTTATTTACAGCTCCGAAGTTTACATTGAGAGCTGATCGGACTGCGGGATTTAGCAGCACCAAGGAAGTGAGGTCACGTGACGTGATCCGAGGTAAGGGACTTTTGCGAGTAGTTAGAGATACCTGCACGTATTTTCGTCTGCTGTTACATTCATTTAAAAACTCTGAGGGTCAGAGAATGTGAATAATAATTATTGTGACCCGATAGTGGTAAATTACAATTTTACCCCTAGTTAGTCAAAAAGTCAACTTTTGTGAAAAGTTGCAAAAAGCATGGAAACAATTATTGTGAGTGTTTAATTGCTGTTTAGCATGAAAATAAATAGATGGGCTAATGATTTTAAGGTTGATGTGACTTAAGCACACTTTATAGTGCTGATTTTGATGTTTTATAAACAATCCTTTTTAAAGAGCCATCTATCATATTATGTGAGAATGAGTCGTGCTAGAGCATAGCTCGCACTGGATTTCATATGTTTTCCACATACATTAGTGCTGGATTTTTATACGCACTAGATTTCCATGACATGCATGATAGAGTACTGGAGTTTTACTCGTACTCAGTTTTATATGATATATGCATGACAGAGTGCTGGAGCGATTAGCTCGTACTCGAGTTTTACATGAGATACATGACAGAGTACTGGAGCGTTGCTCGTACTCGATTCTTCATGGTTTATACATGACATAGTACTGGAGCTATTGCTCGTACTTGATTTAATACATGAACTATGCATTGACCTAGTTGCTAGAGGTTACTCGCACTAGAGTTGAGTTTGTGATGTGAAACAGTGTTTGAGCGCAGTGTCGACTGTGTGTCACACTCGAGGGCGCACACTGTATGTGATATTATATACATGGTACCTATTCATGCCGCATTTTTATGTGACTGAGTGTCACATTTTGAGAGGATGGCCAGCATGAGGGTATTTGTGAATGTGGTATGATATTTCCACAGGCGCAAGGGCTAAGACCTATAGTAGACACCCTGACTGTGATGTTGATATTCCACAGGTGCGAGAGCTAAGACCTATGGTAGGCACTCTGACCGTGAGGACGGGTCCACGGGTGTACTTTGTACCGTGTCTGAGTGGCGCGAGGTGTACGCTGTACCGGGTGTTGTGGAGTTGAGGAGGATATAGCTGACGGTTGTGATGGATTGACCCCCCTCCCGTTGCAGCAGTGATGCCCCGCACACCGAGATCTGTGTTGCTTGGGATCACATGTCGGATATGATCATAGTCCAGGATACTATTTGCACTTAACCACAGAGTCTTACATGATATATCACATTGATTGAATGATTTAAACTGCGGACAGACCTGAGGGATGGGTCGGACTCCGATTTTGTGTTGTGAATCATTTGATGCCATATTTATTGTGATGTAAATATACATGGCATGATTTACATAAAGGCATGACTTATATACGATGCATTATTTTGCACTACATGCCTACATTTGAGAAAGAAAGCATGATTTTCTATACATGGGATTTATTCTGTACAAGTATATATATTATATTTCAAGACATGCTTTTAAAGCGAGTAAAGGAAATAATGTTTTCAAGGCATAGCATTATTTTGAGTAGATAGTGTTGATATCTACTTGCTTGCCTGATTTCCTTACTGAGCGCGTTGTATTCTCACCCCCCTTTCTTTACATCTCTCTACAGAGCATCAGTAGAGCGAGAGCTATCGAGGGATAGTGTCCCAGAGTCCACTACTAGTTCCTATCGATCGCTAGGTATACATATTATGTACAGTTGTGTATCTAAATATAGAAACAGCACAGTGATGTATACGTTATATATTATGGGGAATGTATTTGTATTAGATTTTTTTATAATCTTACATATATGATAAAAGCAGTTACAGTCAGTAATAGTATGTTGACATGTATGTATGATATTGGATATGTGGTAAGCGAGGACTCTGACATCGAATCACAGCCTAACCATTGAAGAGAGGAAAGGTAAGTCAAAATGCAAAAAAATTTTGTTGTGATTTTGGATAAAGTCATGGATTGAGAATGGGGTCCTGACAGAATGGTATCAGAGCAGAGGTTGGTCTGATGTGAGTCGGTGTTAGAAAATAAAAAAGTGTACATCCCCATAGTACTGTGCTGTGTTTAGATATAACTGTGTATACCGGATAGGAGATGGACTAATTCATTATTCTGAATACAGGAACTTTGCCTTTATGGCAAATACGCGTAGTGGTAGAGGTATGAGAGGTAGGGCTCGAGGCCAGGGAGATAGACCTGAGGGACGAGCCGCTGCCGGACCATTACCTACGCATGAGACTCCAGGTGCTACTGAGGCACCCGAGTGTGCAGAGACGCGCTTCACAAGATTAGAGCGTGGTCTCGAGACTATTATCAAGATACTGGTACAGACGATGCCAGGTAGGCAGGGACAGGAGGCAGAAGCTGCTACAGGAGAGGCAGTTGCCCCTGATACACCTACGCAGACAACTGATGCACAGAGGACTGTAGATACTCCTACACCTCCACTGGTTTCGGGTGGTATTGGATTAGGATATGGATGTAATCTACATTGGTTGCGAGAATTCCAAAAGTTTAGACCTCCATCCTTTAGTGGGGTCAAGGACCTAGTGGCTGCTGAGGAGTGGTTAGCAAAACTGGAGAAGTTTTATGGATTCTTCGAGTGTACGACCTCGGAGATGGTCGCGTTTGCTGCGTTCCTACTGAAGGGAGCTGCAGAGCATTGGTGGAAGTCCACCCGACCTATATTGAGATCCCGACACGCAGATATCAGTTGGGATATATTTCGGGAGGCCTTCAGGAGGCAGTTTATTCCCGACACCGCACAGTGGAAACTTCAGGCAGAGTTTTTGGGACTACACCAGGGGAGTTTATCTGTGGACGAGTATGAGACTCGATTCCTATCCTTAGGAAGATATGACCCGGATACCATGTACAGTGAGACCAGGAAGGTCCACAGGTTTATTGATGGGTTGAGGTCGGTGCTACGGTCTAAGTTGGTCCCATTAGACATAGTGACCTATGAGGAAGCAGTGCGCAGGGCGCAACTATGTGAGCAAGATTACGAGAGGAATGCTTTCGAGTTTGGAAAGTTTAGCCGTAGCCGAGATATACAGAAGAAGAGGTCGGCTAGAGATTTCAGTTATCGAGGAGGGAGGAGACTCTTCGGTAAGAAATCACGAGTAGAGGAGGCACGAGAGATATATGCTAGACCTCCTGCTTATCCGACTGTAACCCCAGCAAAGGGCATTATCATGGGAGGATAGAGGCCTACTGCAAATTAGTGTAGAAGATACGGTAGATCACATGGAGATAGACCGTGTTCACGGGGTGCTATGGTATGTTTTCGATGTGGGAAACATGGGCATATGGCTAGAGAATGCCAAGAGGCATTTGCACCACTAAGGGACAGGGAGCCTGATAGAACCCCAGCTGGTACGTCTGCTCAGAGAGGTAGAGCAACGGCAGAGGAGAAGGGGAAACAAGTGATGGGTCAAGGGCGAGTACATGCTTTGGACCAGGGAACAGCTGATGCTTCATCAGATGTGATTCGAGGTAACATCCTGATTTATGATATTGAAGCATATGTTTTAATTGATCTTGGAGCCACACATTCTTTTGTATCGCCTTCATTTGCATGTAAATTAGCAAGACATGTAGAGCGTACACATTTGTGTACGATGATGTTGATTAGTATGCCTATGAATAGTAGTCAAGTGGTAGAATATGTATTTAATGACTGCAAGTTGAGAGTAGGGGATAAGGAGATGACAACCAATCTAATATTACTAAGTATGAGTGTCTTTGATATAATATTATGAATGGATTGGCTATCTGCAAACCATGCTGTTTTAGATGGTTATGCTAAGACAGTTATGTTCCCTAACCCTACTAGATATGTTGTAAAGTTTAATAAGAATAAATGACAGGAGTAGTTATGATTATTACGTGGTTACTGATTTAGAAAACCTTCAACATATCAAGGTTTCATTGCGTACGTGGTAGATATGGATAAGGCACATCTGGAGTTGTCAGATATTACTGTGGTCAGTGAGTACCCAGATGTTTTCCCGGATGAATTGTTAGGGTTACCACCAGACAGAGAGATCGAGTTCTGCATAGATCTGGTACCTGGTACGGAGCCTATTTCGAGACCACCATATCGCATGGCCTTAGTTGAGCTGGAGGAGCTCAAGAGACAGTTACAGGAGCTGTTGGATAGGGGTTTTGTTCGATCGAGTGTTTCACCTTGGGGAGCACCGGTTCTGTTTGTGAGGAAGAAGGATGGGAGCCTCCGATTGTGTATAGACTACTGATTGTTGAATAAGGCCACCATCAAGAATAGATACCCCCTTCCACGCATTGACGACTTGTTAGATCAGCTTCAGTGAGCACAGGTCTTTTCCAAGTTTGACCTGAGGTCTGGGTATCATCAGCTGAAGGTTCGGGGTGGAGATGTACCCAAGACAGCATTTTGTACCCGATATGGCCACTATGAGTTCTTGGTCATGCCATTCGGATTGACGAATGCTCCAGCTGCTTTCATGGCTTTGATGAACGATGTGTTTAAGCCATATTTGGACCAGTTTGTTATCGTCTTCATCGATGACATATTGGTGTATTCGAGATCCAAGGAGGAGCATGAGGAGCACCTCAGGATCGTGCTGCAGACGTTACGGGAGGATGAGTTATATGCTAAGCTCAATAAGTGTGACTTTTGGTTGCACAGATCTTGTTTTTGGGACATGTTGTATCGAGAGATGGTGTATCAGTTGATCCATCTAAGATAGAGGTTGTGGTTCAGTGGGAATAGCCAAGGACAGTCACCGAGATCAGGAGTTTTTTGGGTTTAGCTGGATACTATCGGAGATTCGTTGAGGGATTTTTGAAGTTGGCTGCTCCGTTGACACGTCTTACTCGAAAGAGTGCACCGTTCATATGGAACGAGGATTGTGAGAAGAGTTTTGAGGAGTTGAAGCGTCGATTGACCACCGCTCTGATTCTCACTATCCCTACCAGCTCAGGAGGATTTACAGTGTATACCGATGCTTCGCATCAGGGACTGGGCTGCGTATTGATGCAGGATGGGAAGGTAGTTGCTTATGGATCTAGACAGCTAAAGGATCATGAGAAGAACTATCCGACCCATGATTTGGAGCTAGCAGCGGTAGTGTTTGCATTGAAGGTATGGCAACACTACTTATATGGTGAGAAGTTCCAGATATTTATCGACCACAAGAGCATCAAGTATCTGTTCTCACAGAAAGAGCTGAACATGAGACAGAGAAGATGGCTAGAGCTTCTGAAAGACTACGATTGCGAGATACTTTATCATCCGGGTAAGGCTAACGTTGTAGCCGATGCCTTGAGCAGGAAGAGCCTGGGGATGGTATCCTACATGATGGTTAGGGAACATGATTTGCTAGAGCAGTTTGCTAGCCTCAGTTTGGGAGTCGTGCCTTCTGACATGGATACAGGCTATGTGATAGCTAGTCTACGCTTGGAGCCGAATCTGTTGGACAGGATCAGAGTAGCTCAGCAGACTGATCCATTTTGTATGGATGTGAGTAGTCAGATGAAGAAGGGCACCGTGACTGATTTTTAGTTGAGTTCTGATGGACTACTGAGGTTCAGAGGCAGATTGTGTGTTCTCGAGGATCCAGGACTCAGGAGATTGATATTGGCGAAAGCTCATTCGTCGAGGTATACGTTACATCCGGGGAGTAACAAGATGTATCAGAACCTCCGAAAGGTATACTGGTGGTCGGGTATAAAGAGAGATGTAGCAGACTTCGTGGCAAAGTGTCTCATATGTCAGCAGGTGAAGGTAGAGCACCAGAAACCTGCAGGATTGTTGCATCCTCTACCTATACCGACATGGAAATGGGAGCATATCACCATGGATTTCGTGATGGGTTTACCGAGAACCCGCAAGAATCACGATGCTATATGGGTGATCGTCGACAGGCTGACGAAGTCAGCCCACTTCCTAGCTATGAGAGCTACCGATACTCTGAGTTCATTAGCAGAACTGTACATACGCGAGGGAGTGAGGTTACACGGTGTACCAGTGAGCATAGTCTCTGATAGGGATTCCCGATTCACATCCCACTTTTGGGGACATTTTCAGGAAGCCATGGGAACCCAGTTGAGTTTGAGCACTGCTTTCCATCCTCAGACAGATGGTCAGTCAGAGAGGACCATACAAACTCTAGAGGACAAGTTGAGAGCATGTGTGCTAGATTATCGAGGCTCCTGGGATGACTACCTGCCACTAGCCAAGTTCGCCTACAACAACAGTCATCATTCGAGTATCGAGATGGCACCGTATGAGGCTTTGTATGACCGTAGATGTCGTTCCCCTATTAGATGGGAAGAAGTGGGTGACCGTAAGATTTTCGCTCCTGACATGGCTATGCAAGCATCTGAGGAGGTCCGTTTGATAGTAGAGAGACTGAGGACAGCTCAGAGTAGACAGAAGAGTTACGCTGACAGGAGACGTAGGCCACTAGAGTTTGCAGTTGGTGAATCCGTGTTTTTGAGAGTTTCTCCTTCCAAGGGCATAGCGAGATTTGGGAAGAGAGGGAAACTAAATCCTCGCTACATTGGACCCTTTGAGATACTTGATTGAGTGGGAGATAAGGCATATAGGTTGGCATTGCCACCGGACTTATCAGGTGTCCATAACGTCTTCCACATATCGATGCTTCGGAAGTATCACCCGGATCTGGCACATGTGATTAGTTACGAGCCTTTGGAGCTCTGAGAGGACATGTCATATGTTGAGAGACCGATTCGGATATTGGATAGGAAGGAGAAGGTATTGAGATCGAAGACCATCAGATTAGTGAAGATTCTCTGGCAGCATCATACTTCAGAGGAAGCTACTTGGGAGCTAGAGAGTCTGATGTGAGAGAAGTACCCTCACCTATTTGATGACTGACTTGGTTCTAATTTGGAGGACCAAATTTTCTGAGTGGGGGAGGATTGTCAGACCCAAAATTTTTGTAGCTTGTTCCTTATGATTCCTATGTGTATGAACACTTTATTACATAGTTGAATCATAAGAAGAGTATTTACTAACATGCAATCGACAATTTAAGAAATTTAAAAATGCATGTAAGCTACATAACAATGAGATAAGGGTTAAGTTAATTCTCGAACGAGTGCAGGGGTAAAACGATCAAATGACTGAAATTCGGTATAATTTCGATAAGATAATTTCATTAAAAATATGAAATTGAGGAATCTTGATCAAAATCGAGGAAAATATTGAATTTCGAGTCCAATTGATCAAGATATAAATTTATTAGAATTTATCAAAATTTTCACCTCGAAAAATGAGCCCAAAAATAGTGGAAAAAATATACCAAAAAGGTAAAATCGGACTGATAAATTCATTTACAGATTAAATGAATTTAATATGATTTTTGGAGATATTTTTAGATATTTTTGGGATATTTATGGGATTTTTATGGGATTTTTATTATTATTTTCTAATAAAATAATAATAAAAATATATTATAAATAAAAGAAAAAAAAGAGAAACGGATTGAAAATCGGGGAGAGAGAATAGAGGAAACGGAAGCAAACCGACGGAAGAAGAAGACCACCGGACGGCGAGCACCAGCCACCCCACGGGCATGCCAGCGGCCGGAAAAGGAAGAGGAGGACCGTGCGCACCCATCGGCACCGGTCACTCCATCCACCGACGCCGGACGCCGGCGAATCGAAGAGGTGAAGCCGCGGAGGAAAAGAAGGAATCCGGCGGCCATTGGCTGTGCTTGGTCCCGATCGAGCCCAGCCGAGTGTTGCCCAGGCTTAGGCGCGCCGAACGGCGGTGGTGATGCGTCAGGAACCGGCCGGAATACGCCGGCACGACTAAAGGATGCCTGAACCGGTCGGCGGTTCTGGGGAGAAGGTTCTGCGCTGAACCGGACCGGACCGGTTCAGCCAAGGAGAAAAGGGGAAAAAGAGGAAAAAGAAATAAAAAGGAAAAGGGAAATTTTCAAGATTTCACCGAACTTCGGGTAAGTCGATACGAGGTCAAAAGTGACCGATTTGATTTTCGATGAATTTATTTAAATTATATTTAATCAAAAATTAACCCGGAGTTAAATATAATAAATTATGCAGTTCGACGATAAATTCCGAACGGAAGCCCGATCAAACTTCGATTTGCGTACCATCGCATATTCTCAGGTAAGTAAAGTTCATTTACGATAAATTATGTGATTATTGCGTATTTAAGATTTATTTTACACATTTCGGATTAAATTCCGTATTTAGTGAATTATATTCGAAATTTTGAATTAAATGTCGTAAATGATATACGGGCTATCCAAAGAGCTTGGAATAAAGCCCAATGGGTATTGATAGGCCCAATGAGTCGATAGACCCTGATGAAGGGAAATAATAAGTGGAAAACGGGCTTAATACGGATTAAGGCCCATTAAGGATTTTTAAGGCCCATTAAGGGAAACTAGACTGTATTAATGTGTAATACAGTAGGAAAAGTATAATTAACCTGAGGAATGGTTATTTACAGCTCCGGAGTTTACATTGAGAGCTGATCGGACTGCGGGATTTAGCAGCACCAAAGAAGTGAGGTCACGTGACGTGATCCGAGGTAAGGGACTTTTGCGAGTAGTTAGAGATACCTGCACGTATTTTCGTCTGCTTTTACATTCACTTAAAAACTCTGAGAGTCAGAGAAAGTGAAAAATAATTATTGCGACCCGATAGTGACAAATTACGATTTTACCCCTAGTTAGTCAAAAAGTCAACTTTTGTGAAAAGTTGCAAAAAGCATGGAAACAATTATTGTGAGTGTTTAATTGCTGTTTAGCATGAAAATAAATAGATAGGCTAATGATTTTAAGGTTGATGTGACTTAAGCACACTTTATAGTGCTGATTTTGATGTTTTATAAACAATCCCTTTTAAAGAGCCATCTATCATATTATGTGAGAATGAATCGTGCTAGAGCATAGCTCGCACTGGATTTCATATGTTTTCCACATACATTAGTGCTGGATTTTTATACGTACGAGATTTCCATGACATGCATGATAGAGTACTGGAGTTTTACTCGTACTCAGTTTTATATGATATATGCATGACAGAGTGCTGGAGTAATTAGCTCGTACTCGAGTTTTACATGAGATACATGACAGAGTACTGGAGCGTTGCTCGTACTCGATTCTTCATGGTTTATACATGACATAGTACTGGAGCTATTGCTTGTACTTGATTTAATACATGAACTATGCATTGACCTAGTTGCTGGAGGTTGCTCGCACTAGAGTTGAGTTTGTGATGTGAAACAGTGTTTGAGCACAGTGTCGACTGTGTGTCGCACTCAAGGGCGCACACTGTATGTGATATTATATACATGGTACCTATTCATGCCGCATTTTTGTGTGACTGAGTGTCACATTTTGAGAGGATGGCCAGCATAAGGGTATTTGTGAATGTGGTATGATATTTCCACAGGCGCAAGGGCTAAGACCTATAGTAGGCACCCTGACTGTGATGTTGATATTCCACGGGTGCGAGAGCTAAGACCTATGGTAGGCACTCTGGCCGTGAGGACGGGTCCACGGGTGTACTTTGTACCGTATCTGAGTGGCACGAGGTGTACGCTGTACCGTGTGTTGTTGTGGAGTTGAGGAGGATATAGCTGACGGTTGTGATGGACTGACCCCCCTCCCGTTGCAGCAGTGATGCCCCGCACACCGAGATCTGTGTTGCTTGGGATCACATGTCGGATATGATCATAGTCCAAGATACTATTTGCACTTAACCATGGAGTCTTACATGATATATCACATTGATTGAATGATTTAAACTGCGGACAAACCTCAGGGATGGGTCGGACTCCGATTTTGTGTTGTGAATCATTTGATGCCATATTTATTGTGATTTAAATATACATGGCATGATTTACATAAAGGCATGACTTATATACGATGCATTGTTTTGCACTACATGCCTACATTTGAGAAAGAAAGCATGATTTTCTGTACATGGGATTTATTCTGTACAACAATATATATTATATTTCAAGACATGCTTTTAAAGCGAGTAAAGGAAATAATGTTTTCAAGGCATAGCATTATTTTGAGCAGATAGTGTTGATATCTACTTGCTTGCCTGATTTCTTTACTGAGCGCGTTGTATGCTCACCCTCCTTTCTTTACATCTCTCTACAGAGCGTCAATAGAGCGAGAGCTATCGAGGGATAGTGTCCCAGAGTCCACTACTAGTTCCTATCGATCGCCAGGTATACATATTATGTACAGTTGTGTATCTAAACATAGAAACAGCACAGTGATGTATACGTTATATATTATGGGGAATGTATTTGTATTAGATTTTATATAATCTTACATATATGATAAAAGCAGTTACAGTCAGTAATAGTATGTTGACATATATGTATGATATTGGATATGTGGTAAGCGAGGACTTTGATATCGAATCACAGCCCAACCATTGAAGAGAGGAAATGTAAGTTAAAATGCAAAAAAATTTTGTAGTGATTTTGGATAAAGTCATGGATTGAGGATGGGGTCCTGACAACTTCTCCTTTATGAGGCTTTCTAATTCTCGAGTTGCCTTTTCCATTATGTGGTGTTTCCATAAAATTTTCACTAATGGAATGCTTTTAGTCCGAAGTAACTTCTCTTTTCTATCGAGAATTCGTACAGGTTCTTTAGTGTAGCTCATGTCCTTTTGTTTGTTCATCTCTTCATACTCTATGACATGAGAAGGGTCTGGGTGGTACTTCCCTAACATAGATACATAGAAGATGTTGTGTATTCCAGACATCTATGGGGGTAATGCCAATCTGTAGGCTACTTCTCCCACTCTCTCAAGAATCTCGAATGGTCCATTGTATCGAGGACTCTGTTTCCTTTCTTTCCAAATCTCATGATACCTTTACTCGGTGATATCTTCAGAAACACTGCATCACCAACATTAAACTCGAGTGGTCGTCTATGGACATCTGTGTAGCTTTTTTGTCTACTCTGTGTAGCCCGTAATCTCTCACATAAGTGTTTCACACTCTGTATAGCCTGCTCAACAAGCTCGGGAGCATTTATCTTTCTGTCACCCATTTCTTCCCACGCTACAAGGGATCTACACCTCCTACCATATAGAGCCTCAAAAGATACCATTTCAATACTCGCATGATAGCTATTATTGTACGCAAACTCTGCTAGGGGTAGGTGATCATCCCATGATCCCTTAAAATCCATCGTACACGCCCTTAACATACCCTCTAGGGTCTAAATCGTCCTCTCTGACTGACGATCTGTCTGAGGATGATAGGCGATACTAAAAGTCAATTGAGATCCCATGGACTCTTGGAAATGGGTCCAAAATCTGGAGGTAAATCGAGAATCTCTATCAGAAGTAATATTCACTGGAGCCCCATGTAATCTAGCTATCTCGCTGACATATAACTCAGCTAAAGTATCCACAATATCTGTGCTTTTGATGGCAAGGAAGTGAGCATTTTTTGTCAGTCTTTTCACTATGACCCATATAGCGTCACGACCTCTTTGGGTCCTGGGTAAACCCATAATAAAGTCCATGGTGACATCCTCCCATTTCCATGTAGGCACAGGTAAAGGCTGTAATAATCCTCCGAGCTTTTGATGCTCAGCTTTCACTTTCTGGCATACTAAATATCTGACCACATAATCTGCCACGTCTCACTTCATACCACTCCACCAATATACCTTTCTCATATCTCGATACATTTTAGTATTCCTTGGGTGCATGGTGTATCGCGAGTAGTGGGATTCTCTCAGTAACTGTCTCTTCAGGGTATCATCGTCTGGTACACAAATTCATCCTCTGAATCTCAATAATCCATCCTCACTAACTATGAGATTTGACTGCGAAGTTTGTTCAGCTTGGCTAACCATATCAATCAACCTCTGATCACCACGCTGTCCAGTTCTAATCTGATCCATGATCCTGGGCTCTATTCTGAGACTAGCCAAAAATCTAGTCTCTACCTCTTTAACTCTGATCCGGAGTTCGACGAACTGCTCCAATAAATCCCATTCCCTGACCATCATAGTAGATATCATACTCTTCCTGATCAAGGCATCAACAACTACGTTCGCCTTCCCCAGATGGTACAGAATCTCGCAGTCATAATCCTTAAGGAGTTCCATCCATCTCCTTTGTCCATATTTAACTCATTCTGATCAAACAGATACCTTAAACTCTTGTGGTTAGTGAAGATCTGGAATCTTTCCCCATATAAGTAGTGCTACCAGATCGTCAAGGCAAATACCACAGCGGCTAACTCCAAATCATGTGTGGGCTAATTTCACTCATGATTTTTCAACTGTCGTGATCCGTAGGCGACCACTCTTCCATGCTGCATGAGCACACACCCCAATCCTTGATGGGAAGCATCACTATACACTGAAAATCCTCCTGATCCCTCAGGGATAGTCAATACAGGTGTCGCTGTTAATCTCCTCTTTAATTCCTAAAAATTGAGCTCACATTGATCAGTCCATATGAACGGAGTCTCCTTGCGCTTGAGCTTCGTCAACGGAGCGAAAATCTTGGAAAATCCCTCAACAAATCTTCTGTAATACCCTGCCAAACCAAGGAACTTTGTACCTCCGTAACTGTCCTCGGTCTTTCCCAGTTAAGCACAGCCTCCACTTTAATTGGATCGAGTGATACTCCTTTCGTTGAAACAATATGACCAAGGAAAGCTATCTGATCCAGCCAAAACTCACATTTACTAAACTTTCCATATAATCGCTTATCTCAGAGTATCTGAAGTACTAACCACAAGTGCTATGCATGCTCCTCATAAGACCGAGATTACACTAAGATATCATCAATAAAGACTATCAAAAACTTATCTAGATAGTCTCTAAACACCTCATTCATTAACCTCATAAAAGCTGCTAGGGCATTCGTCAATCCAAAGGACATCACTAGAAATTCATAGTGGCCATACCTTATCCTGAAAGTCGTCTTTGGAATATCTTCCTCTTTAATCCTCAATTGGTGATAACCCGACCATAAATCAATCTTAGAGAAAACTGAGGCCCCTCTCAGCTGATCAAGCAGATCGTCAATCTTGGGCAATGGGTATTTATTCGTCACCCCTTTATTCAATAATCTATAGTCTATGCATAATCTGGGACTACCATCATTCTTCCTTATGAATAACAATGGTGCTCCCTACCGTGAGACACTAGGTCTAATAAATCCTTGATTTAATAACTCTTGTAGTTGTTTCTTCAATTCCTCTAGTTCCACTAATGCCATCCTATACGGAGGTCTAGAGATAGGCTGAGTATCTGGTACCAAATCAATGGTAAACTCCTGCTCTCTCTCTGGTGGTAAATCGGGCAACTCATCTGGGAAAGCATCCAGAAATTCACACATCCTGGGTATATCCTTAATCCTCGGATATTCTCGGTTATCATCTGAGATGAGTGCTTCATAACCTTCACATCAATAATCAAGTTTAGTACCCTTAAAAGGTAACATCATAAATCTCAAATCGTTTACAAAAATTCCACACATTTATTTCCTTAATATTTCAAATATACACTGAAAGGTTCAGGTAGGGAGAAAGTTATAATCTTAGTGTAGCAGTCTAAGCTCACTCCATTGGTTGCCAGCCAATCCATTCCCAAAATTACATCAAACCCATGTATATTTAACATCATTAGATCTGCTAACACTACTTTATCTCCTACCTTTATTTCACATCCTCTACAAATCATATCTGTTCTCTAGGACTCACGCATAGGGGTATTTACAGGTAGAATAAACTCTAGAGGTTCTGTAAGACCCCGTATATGTATAATTGTATATATGTACATAGAAACGTAAATGGAGTTATACTATGAATTCATAACTGTGTAAAGTCCATAAATTCAATGTACACACTTGTGATAAGAGTTGTGATGTACGTACAAGTTTCACTATATAGGAGCATGAAGAAATGGACTTTTATATGTGATGAATGTGAATGGAATGAAAAATGAGTACTATGGTAAAATGGAAATAAGATTTCATGAGTTGTACACTTCCATTTAGTTCATATGGTATACCTTTGGTTATACAAAGATTTCACACAAGTTTTAATGTGCATAAAGTATGAATGGATGCCATTTTCAAGTCTTAAAGGTAACTAAATGAGGAAATGACTATGGCAGCAAATTTAAGATGTTTTGGTGTAAGTTTCTATAGAAAAACTGTAGCAAAATCTAGAAAATATAAAGGCCAGATCGATCTCATAGGATGAGAGATCGATCTGGAAGAGCCAAAATGCTCTTATTTGAGCAATGGTATAGGGCAGATCGATCTCTAATGGGGCCAAATCAATCTCCTAAACATTCTGTAATGAAAAGATCGATCCTCAAGCATACAGATCGATCTACTTAGCTCTCTGGTTAGAGTAGATCGATCTTAAGCTTCGACAGATAGATCTCATACTTGATAATGCTGTGAAAAAGAGGGATTTAAGGGGACCCAATCAATCTCTTCCTAGTATAGATCGATCTCCTTCTAGTGTAGATTGATCTCATCAAGCTATTTCTATCAAAGGAGCGGTGAAATTTGTATTTTCCTGAGACTGAACTTTCCTTTCCATTCCAAAAATCAAAACCTAGCTTTCTCACTCCTAAATCCAGCCATTTTCAGTAAAATTTGAGGGAAAGCTATTAGAGACAAATTGTTCACATAAAAGAGAAGAACAACATAGCTTGGAGGCATCTTTGCATTTGTTAGATTGAAGGACAAAAGGTGCATTTCCATTTGGAGCAAAGAGGAAATCAAGCTAGGTGAGTTTCTGATGAAACAACTCAAGTACATTGTTTGGATACTGATTTTGGAGTTGTTTAATGTACATATGAATGGTAAGAATAACCTAGAAATGGTCTAGTGTGAGAAAGTGAAATGTAGAAGTATTAATGATGAATGAGTTATCTTAAGATGATGATTGTGTTGTGGGAATGATTTGGAGGTTTGATTTTGGGATAAATTGTGAGATTTGTCACAAGGGGTAAAATGTGTATTTAAGGCATTGGATAAATGCATAGCTAAATAAGAGTTAAAAGTGTTAACTCAAGTGTTTGATGGATGAATTGCAGCTCCCGAGGAAACACCAGAGCAAGTCAAGATAAGAACGTGAGAAGCGTAAAGGAAGAGAGTCGTACCCCGAGTAAATCGGGGTAAGGGAATTGTGTGGACTCTTAGAGATATCTGTTCGTAATTTGGGCGCTTAAATGTTTTGCTAGAATGCTTGTGATACTAGGAAATGATATTGGGTGATTGAAGGGTAAAGAGTTAGGTTTTGATGAAATGTGCATGTAAACAAAAAGCATGATGTTTTGAAAACCTTATTTTATCCTTTTTCGTAAGTGATTGATAGGTTGGCTAATATTTGAAATGTTTTACAAAAGAAATGAGTTGTTTTGGTTTGTTAACCCATAATTTGCAAAGAATTGAGCCACCTACAGTGATTTCGTGAGAATAAAAGCGTGCTAGAGTATGACTTGCACGAGATTTGATGTGTTTTCAGACACATGAGTGCTAGAGCGTAGCTACTAGTTTTCACATGGATTTTTATGATGTTGTGCTAGAGTTAAGCGGGCACAGACTTTATACTAGTTTTGACATGGTGTTGGAGCATGGCTCGCATTAGATGCTCACCTAACTTGTTGCCGTGATTGGAGCTTCGGGTAGACTTGGTGTCGCATCGATTAAATTGGCTCGCATGCATATTTTGAGAATTTGACATGTTGGTAATCGTGCTTGAAGCTTCGGGTAGACTTGGTGTCACACCGATTAAATAGGCTCGCACATGCATTTTGAGATGTGGTGTGATATGATGTGTTGATTAGGTCCATAGAGTACGATGTACCGTGCAGGTAGCATGGAGTACGTTACTGTGTTGATATTGTGATATGTCGTCTTCGAACGATGATTTTTCTGCTATGAACCGACCAGTTAGACGCGATCCACCTCTCCTGCGGAAGTAGATAGTGGTGATACCCCGCACACCTGATCCGTGTAGCTGGTATCACAGGATATAGCCATAGTCCTAGAGGATATTTCCCTTGTTGTATTACCTATCCACATTTCTATTGCTGTATGTATAAATCCATGTTTGAAATGTTTTATGGGTCACGATAGTCCGAGGGAGGGACCATTATTTTGAGATGAAAGTATGTTAATGGTTTTAAAGTGCATGTACGCATGATGTGCTTTCCATGCCTTATTTGTGAAATATGCATGATGGATATTTCATGCTTTGAATTGATTTGTGCACTATATTTTAATAGCATGAATTATTTTACATACCATTAACACAAGCATGAACTCATATTTGAGAAAATGAGATGAAACGTATACTTTTGAGCATGGCATCACGATCACATAGATAGTGCAATATCTACCTGTTTGCATGATTGCCTTACTGAGCATGTGGTTTGTTCACCCCCTTATTTTCCTCTCTCTACAGAGATTTGAGTATAGATTGAGAGCGACTGAAGGCTTTCCCTTTTGGTATCTGTTGCATCCCATCGCGTAAGATATACACACTTGAATTATTTTGTATCTAAACTAGACATAGCCCAGTAGCATTTTGTATGTAAACATTGGAGATGTAAAGCAATGTAAACACTTGTAAACAGTAACTCTGATGTATTTATAAAAGTGTTTACTTCTGAAATTATGTTACAAATTAAATTTTTATGGAGGGATGAGGTAGACATTGGCACACAGCCCAACTGTTGATTGTGTAGCTGATCACGATCGAGATAAGGTAAGAACACATAATGAATAAAGTATAAAAATAAAAAAATTGACGTTGATTTTGGTAAGTTGAGGGTTGTGACAGAAGTTAGAATTAGAACACAGTTGGTCTGATGTGTGTCGATGTCTAAAATTCTTAATAACTTGGAAAATTACATCCTCATGTTACTGTACTTGTTTAGATGCAATTGTGTGTGTTTTAATGGGTTTGACTAAGAGATTGATGTGAATGTAGGGAATTGAGCATTATGCCTAATACTAATCGCGGTAGAAGGGCGAGAGCGCAAGCTAGAGGCCGTAAAGGTAAGCCTGGGGGTAGTGTTGAGCCGAAAACACACGAGACTCAGTATAAGGTTGAGGTGGAGGCTGAGGTTGAGCACGCTCCACAGGGTCTGGAGGAGAGGCTCGAGAGTACTGAAGCTTACTTCGCTAGGATTGAACGGAGCATAGAGATGATCTTGGAGTTGGTCACCCAATCTTTACCAGGAGTTGGCGGTAGATAGAGTCTCGCTACACAGGGTGATGCCGAGCAGGCGATAGCTCCCGAGGCACGGGCACGACCAGCCCAGAGACCTCAGATGGCAGATATACCCCCACCCACACAAGATGTGCCTACGTCAGTTGATACACCAGGCAGTTGAGGTTGGGGATATGGATGCGATTTGGATAGATTGCGATAGTTTCAGAAGTTTAGACCATCGTTTTTCAGTAGAGTTAAGGACCCAGTAGCTGCAGAGGATTGGATCAATGAGATTGAGAAGCTATACGGGTTCTTTGAGTGCACTACTGTCGAGATGGTAGCGTTTATCGCGTTTATACTGAAAGGATCGACAGAACATTGGTGGAAGTCCACCAGGTCTATTCTGAGAGCTCGACATACAGAAATCAGCTAGGATGTGTTTTTAGAGGCCTTCCGGAGACAGTATGTCATGAATACTGCTTAGTGAAAGCTAAAGATGGCATTTTTGGGACTGCAAGGGAGTAGGACGGTGGATGAGTATGAGATAACCTTTATCTCCCTAGGTAGGTATGATCCCAATACGATGAGTAATGTGGCTGAGAAAATCTAAAAGTTTATGGATGGACTGAGACCGACTATCAGGTCCAAATTAGTCCCCTTGGACATACCGACCTATGAAGAGGCAGTGCACAGGGCGCAATTGTGTGAGCAAGATGTTGACAGAATCACCTCAGAGTTTGGAAAGGTTGGTAAGATGAGGTACAGAGATAAGAAGAGACTAGTGATGGATAGAGGCCTCAATTATAAGGAAAGCAAGAGATTTTCTGGAAAGAGGCCGAGGATCGAGGATATCTGGAAGAGGATAGCTAATCCTCCCATGTATCCGGCCATAGCTCCAGCTAAGGAAATTATGATTGAAGGGCCGCGGCCTACTACAGAGCAGTGTAGTAAGTGTGGAAGGTACCATGGAACTTGACCATGCTATGAACCTCAGGTAGTATGCTTCAGATGGGGAAGCTAGGGCACATAATCTAAGATTGCCTAGAGATGGCAGAAAGAGCCCCACATAAGGGCAAGGAGCCAGAGAGAGCTCTAGTTGGGACAGCTGATGAGGGTTACAGTTGAGGAAAAGGGGAAGCAGGCAGTGGGTGTGAGCAGAGGATGGGTGCACGCACTGGACCAAGACACTGCGGACTAGACTTCAGATGTGGTTAAAGGTACCATCCAAATCCTTGATTTAGAACCATTTATATTATTTGATCCTGGTGCCACACATTCCTTTATATTGCCATCCTTTGCATGTAAATTGTTGAAGCACGTAAAACCCGCACTGCTAGATAAAATGTTAATGATATCTACCCCTATAAATAATAGTCAGTTGACTGAGCATGTATATAAAGATTGTAAGATGAGGATAAGAGGTAAAGAAATGACAGTCGAGTTAATTTTAGTAAATATGAGTGATTTTAATGTGATCCTAGGAATGGATTAGTTGGCTACCAATCATGTTGTTATGGATTGTCATGCAAAAACTTTGATATTTCCAAAGATAGTCAACCTTGTTGTAAAGTTGGTGAAATGAAATGAAAGAATATGTTATTGCAATTGAGAAGAGTATAATCTAGTTACATGATAATTTATGGATGAATCTAATTTACAAATTACATATGTGTATGTAATGATTTGTGTTACTAACGGTGGGAAGGATAATATGAAAGGTTCATTGCTTATGTGATTGAGACAGATAAGGCACGTCCGGAGTTGATAGACATCCCAGTGGTTAGGGAATTTCTAGATGTCTTCCCAGATGAATTTCCAAGGTTACCTCCAAATAGGGAGATGGAATTTGGTATAGACTTGGCACCTGGTACAGAGCCGATATCTAAGCCACCATACAGAATAGCTCAAGTTGAGTTGGAAGAACTAAGGAAACAGCTGCAAAAGTTTCTGGAGAAAGGGTTCATCATGCCGAGCGTCTCATCTTAGGGAGTCCTGGTTTCGTTTGTAAGGAAGAAGGATGGAAGCCTCCGACTGTGTATAGATTACCGGTTGTTGAATAAGGCCACCATCAAGAATAAGTATCCCTTTCCACGCATCGATGACTTGTTGGATCAGCTTAAGGGAGCGTAGGCCTTTTCCATGATAGATCTGAGATCATGGTACCATCAATTGAAGATACGGAGTGGAGATGTACCTAAGACAGCTTTTCACACCCGGTATGGACATTATGAGTTTATGGTTATTCCATTCGGGTTTACGAACGCTCTCATAGCTTTTATGTCATTGATGAATGAGGTATTTCACTAGTACTTGGATCGATTTGTTATTGTGTTTATTGATGATATACTGGTGTACTCAAGATCTAGAGAGGAGCATGAACAGCATCTAAGGATAGTGCTACAGACACTAAACTTAGTAAGTGCGACTTTTGGTTGGAACAGATCTCTTTTCTTGGTCATATAGTGTCGAAGGATGGAGTGTCAGTGGATACATCAAAGATTGAGGCAGTGATACAGTGGCAGAGACCCCAGACAGTAACAAAGATCAAGAATTTCTTGGGTTTAGCTGGATATTATCGAAGGTTTGTGGAGGGATTCTCGAGATTAGCTGCTCCGTTGACCCGTCTCACGAGGAAAAATGTGGAGTTTGTTTGGGACGATAATATGAGGGAAGCTTTGAGGAGTTGAAAAGGAGATTAACCACAACTTCGATCCCCACCATTCCTACCAGCTCAGGAGGTTTCTCGGTGTATACGGATGCATCACATCAAGGATTGGGCTATGTACTTATGCAGGATGGGAAGGTAGTAGCCTATGGATCTAGACAACTGAAGGATCATGAGAGGAACTACCCGACCCATGACTTGGAGTTGGCAGCACTGGTGTTTGTGTTGAAAATATGGCGCCACTACCTTTATGGAAAGAAATTCCAAGTGTTCACGGATTACAAGAGCCTTAAGTACCTGTTCTCGTAAAAAGTGTTGAACATGAGACAGAGGAGATGGCTCGAGCTTTTAAAGGATTGTGATTGTGAGATCCTGTACCACCCGGGTAAAGCAAATATGGTTGCTGATACATTGAGTAGGAAGTATCTCGGGATGGTATCATTTATGATGATCAGGGAACACGAGCTATTGGAACAGTTCACGAACCTCAGTTTAGATGTGACCTCGCCCAGTGCTGATATTGGTGTTATGGTAGCTAGCTTACAATTAGAACCGGATCTGGTAGATCGAATCTGATAGGCTCAGTGGATTAATGAGCAGTGCAGTAATATTGTCGGGCAGATACAGAGGGGCACGTAGACTGATTTTGAGTTGAGTTCTGATGGATTGTTGAGGTTCAGAGGTAGGATATGTGTTCCTGATGATGCAGAGATCAGAAGGTTGATCTTGACAGAGGCTCACTCATCGAAGTATACGATACATCTAGGGAGTACTAAGATGTATCAAAACCTTTGAAAAGTTTATTGGTGGTCTAGAATGAAAAAGCACATTACTGAATATGTTGCTAAGTATCTCGTTTGTCAGCAAGTGAAGGTAGAGCATCAGAAGCCTGCAGGGTTATTACCGCCTCTACCGATACTGACTTGGAAGTGGGAGCACGTCACCATGGATTTTGTGATGGGATTATCGAGGACTCATAGAGGTCATGATGCCATATAGGTGATTGTGGATCGATTAACGAAGTCAGGCCATTTTCTAGCTATTAGAGCTACCAATACTCTGAGCCAGTTAGCGAACTTGTGTATACGTGAGATAGTGAGGCTACATGGAATTTCAGTGAGCGTTGTTTCTGATAGGGATGCCCACTTCACTTCACATTTCTAGGACCATTTTCAGGAAGCGATGGGGACCCAGTTGCGTTTTAGCACCGCGTTCCATCCTCAGACAGATGGTCAGTCAAAGAGGATTATACAGACCCTGGAGGATAGGTTAAGAGCGTGTACGTTGGATTTCGAAGGCTCTTGGGATGATGATAATTCTATTTTTTATAGAATTATTTGTGCTTAAATTCCTAAATATTTATTTAATCCCCATATTATTTTATTGATAATCCCCTTTATTTAATTAAAAATTCTTTAATGTGCAGATAAATTAAATCCAGATGAAACTCAGGCGTTTCAGTCGAAATTGGGCTAAAAATGAGCTAAAGGAGATTGGACCACTTCAAATTTTGCAGATCGAGTCACCAGTCGTCTAGACACGCGTGATGTCAGGTGTCCATATTTTATTTGCTCTGAAACGATAAGATCAATAGACACCGAGCGAATATTTTGGAAGGCACACACCGGGCCACATCGCATAGCGAACTGGACAAACCGACAAGTGATGTGGAAATATCTATTCTGCAGCAAATCAATTGAAGATAAGTGGCTAAATAATGCCAACTCATCTAGGATGAAAAATTACCATTGTACCCCTATGTTTGTATATAAATAGAACATGATGGCAATTGAAAATGTATGTAGGTTAAGGTAGAATAGCTTTTAGATTAATTTTAAAAGTTTTCTTTAAATTTCCGCATAGTTTTTTTTTACAAGTTGTTTTACTATTCATTTCATGTTCTTCATTAATCTTTGTTAAATTCATTTCAATGGAAACTCATTTTTATTTCATGCTCTCGGTTTGGAACCATTAGTTCTTTTATGTGCCAATTTTTATTCACAAAGATTACTCCTTATTATAGCTCTCGGTTTTTCCTTGAACATTGTTTATGTTTCCTTAGTTTTATTTGAAAAAGCCATCATCTTTAAGTGCTCTCAGATTTGTGTTCTGTGTACATTCGATGCCTTACTTCTTCCTTTATCTAAGTTATTTGGTTATAGTGCTTGAATGTGGGCAAATGCTAGGCATTATTTCACATTAAAGCAATGTGGAACCATGGCATTAAGAAGCTAGAATAGAGGAAACCGATGGTGATGAGTTGAGCTGCGGGTCTGAGAGTGTTACCTCCATTGCTGTTTAGTTTATTTTTTTATCTATTTATTGTCTCTCGGCTTCAATCTTCTGGGTTGCTTCATTTTCTTGTTCTTTCTTTTCTTGATTTCATTCTGACTTACATGCATTTTATGTTTCAGTTCTTGGTTGCATTTAGAGTGTAGCTTCCATTTTTACTGCATGTTCATTATGTTTCTTTAATCATTTTATTTACTGCATTTCATTCCACCTTATAGTTATTTGTTCATTTTCTGCTTGTTAACGGTTAGTGTAAAGGTTAGGATGAGTTTTCAAGTGTAGAGTCTAAGAAGTAATCCGTAGAAGCATAAGTTCACTCTTAGTTTCATTTTTACTCTCTGTTATGCTCTGTTTCGGTTATTGCTTACTATTTCTATAAGTTTTGTGCTTTCTGGTTTTGTTGCTTTGTTGTTATTGTTGCTGAGCATAAAGTTGGGCACCGAGGAGGCTGAAGATGATGTTAGACTAGGATGCAGCTGTTGCTATTGAAGTAATCCCTTGGCACCCAACTGTTGTACACGAGCTGAATGATGCAGAAATCAGAAGCAACATGTTGCAGTAGACATTAGCTGGGCAGAGGACGTGTGAGGCAGAACAACATGTTGGACGTGCTTGTTAGTTGGGCAAGACAGCAGCTGGGAGCAGCCGTACGACAGGAGCAAAGTGCAGGACAAAGCAGACTGGCCGCATGTCCGTAGCACCTGGAGGCAGGTCAAAATAACGGAGAAGACAGTGCAACAGTGCACTTGCAAAACAAAATCGGGACCACTTTGTTTATTATTTGATAAGGCCACGTTTGGCTAGCCCATTATAGTTGTTAATTCATTTTGCATGCATTTTTAGCTAGATTAAGTTCAAGTTTATTATTTAATTTAGTTAGTTGATTTCTAATTCGCATGTTAGTCATAGTTTCTTTGTTGCATGAGTTTAACTTAGATTTAATTTGGTTACTAAGTAATTTTTATTCTAGCATTAGGGGATGTGCTTAAAATTAATTTAGATAAACTCATTTTATGCATTTTAAGTTTTAGTGAAAATTCCAAAAAATGTGTTTCATGCATTAGTTAGATTTTAGTGTTAATTTAGTATTTAGATATATCTAGGAGTAATTTTAGATTCATTAGTTTAGACATTTAGATTTATGATTATTTTTCTTAATTTTCTAGGATTTTATTTTATTAGATCTTAGGTTTGTTTAAATTGCAATTTTTATTAATTAATTTGCATGCACATTTCACTTTAAGTTTGTTTAAATTTTAGATTAATTTTATTTCTTTATTTTCATATTTACATTTTATTTTAATTGCGTTAATTAATTGTTTTAATTTTCTTTTGTAGGTATTTTCTTTAATTGCTCGGAGTTCAATAAGCAAATTTAATTCAGTTTTATTTTCTTTATTTTAATGTTTATTGTTTTCAATACGTTTAATTAGCCTTAGTAGATCACCAACTTAAATTTCATAATTTGCTAGGATATACTTAGGGTAAGATTAACCGGTAGTTAATGTGGCTAATCAACTTCTTTGTGGGACGATAACTCGGGACTCAAATCCTATTATTACTTGTACGACCCGTGCACTTGCGGACATATACCTTTTGGGCGTGTCAAGTTTTTAGTGCCGTTGTCGGGGAAGTTTTAATTAGCCAGTAATTAATATCGTTGAAATTATACTTAGGTGTAATTCTAGCCTGTAAATATTTAGGTTGTAAATATTTAGATTAGTTAATTTTCTCATAATTAATTAAAATAAAAAATTGAAAAATTAAAAAACTTAAAAATTTTTCTAAGGACTTTTTGATGTTTGCATGCGTAGAGTAAGGAGTTTTGATTGCTTTCCTCTAGATTTTGAAATCGAACGAACTCTTAGGAAAATTCGAAAGGACTCTAGGAAATTTATAGCTCCGCTGCAACACACGATGACAGAAAATAGGGAAATCAGGACCGTTGGGGATTATGCGGTGCCGACGATTGGAGGATATTATACTGGCATTAGGCCACCAGCAGTCCCTGCTAATAATTTTGAAATTAAGTCGTCCATCCTCCAGATGATCCATACCTCTTTGCAGTTCAGTGGGCTTCCATAGGATAACCCACATGCACATCTCAGGCAATTCCTAGACTTATGCAACACGTTCAAACACAATGGATTATCTGACGATGCGCTTAGGGTTAGATTATTCCCCTTGTCACTTAGGGATAGGGCGAGACACTGGTTGACCTCTCTGCCTCCAAGATCAATTTCTACATGGGACGAGTTAGCCCACCAATTTCTAGCCAAATTTTTCCCTCCTTCTAAAATGGCCAGACTACGTAGCGATATATCCTCCTTTGCCCAGTACGACTCTGAATCTCTTGACGAAGCATCGGAACGATATAAGGAGCTTCTTAGTAAGTGCCCTCATCACGGCCTACCTCTATGACTGCAAGTCCAGACCTTCTACAATGGACTTACAAGCTAGAATAGGACCATAGTGGACGCTGCTTCGGGTGGAGCCTTGATGTGTAAAACAGAGGAGGAGGCTTATGAGCTGCTAGACAAGATGGCGGCTAACAACTATCAATGGTCCTCGGAAAGGCAATTGCGAAAGAAATCGACGGGTATATATGAGCTCGACACTCTGTCCACCTTGACCTCTCAAATGCCAATCTTACAAATAAGATGGAGTCGCTCAGTACCCAACCTAATCCTTCCAACAATCCTAACCCTGTGTTTTTTGTCCAAAGTTTTTTTCTGTCGTGTGATCTGTGTAGTGGTACCCACGCTGTGGATAGGTGTCCACTTAACCTAGAATCGGTTTAGTACGTTGCCTCTAAGCAACAGAACAACCCTTTTTCAAACACCTATAATCCAAGGTGGAGGAACCATCCTAACTTTTCTTGGAGCCAAAACCAAGGGCAAGCTTCTAATTCTACACCAGTAGGACCCCCAGGTTTTCAAGCTTCACAGGTTCAGGTACAACTACAGCATCAATTTCCTCACCACCCACCACCTCCATATCCACATCATCCACCTAATCATTCCCATCCATTCCACTTCCATCAACCACCACCATCACCACAACCCCAGCATTCATCGGCAGCTGAGAAGAAACCCTCGCTTGAGGAAATGTTCACAACGATCTTGTAAAATCAAGCTGCTTCAATTAAGAACCTAGAGGTTTAGGTAGGACAGATAGCAAACGCTCTTAGTCAATATCCTCAGGGAACCCTTCCTAGTAACACTGAAGCCAATCCTATTAGGCAAAGGGAAGGGAAGGAACATGTGAAAGCTATCACCCTTAGGTGTGGCAGATAGCTAGTAACTCCCCCTGTTAAGTCCAGACCTGACCAGCCCTTAGTTGAAAAACCCATAAGTTCTAATGAAGCAGCTCAGAAGGAGCAAGAATCAAAAGATCAAGCTGCAAAGGAAACAAAGCCATGCATTTCTTCACCTTTACTTGTTTCCTTGTCACAACCTTCTTTAACCTCTGATGCTACAAAAGTTCCCACTACATCTCCTCCTTTTAGACCACCAGTCCCTTTTCCTCAGAGATTTCACAATCAAAAATTAGACCAATAATTTGTAAATTTTCTTGAGGTTTTTAAGAGACTTTACATCAACATTCCATTCGCAGATGCCTTAGAGCAAATGCCAAGCTATGTGAAGTTTATGAAGGACATCCTCTCTAGGAAAAGAAGATTGGAAGATTATGAAATGGTGGCCTTAACTGAGGAATGTAGTGCCATTATCCAGAGAAGGTTACCCCGCAAGCTCAAGGATCCCGGGAGCTTTACCATACCATGCACTATTGGAAATTTATTCTTTGGTAGAGCCCTGTGCGATTTAGGAGCGAGTATAAATTTGATGCCTTTATCTATCTATCAGAAGTTAGGAATAAGGGATGCCAAGCCCACCACAGTGACCCTCCAGTTGGCCGATCGATCAATTAAATATTCGAAGAGGGTCATTGAGGATGTCTTAGTAAAAATGGACAAGTTTATTTTCCCTGCAGATTTTATCGTGTTGGACATGTAGGAAGACAGGGAAGTCCCAATTATACTAGGTAGACCATTCCTAGAAACTAGTAGAACTTTAATAGATGTACAGAAGGGGGAGTTAACAATGAGAGTTCAAGATCAGGAAGTCAAGTTTAATGTGTTCAAATCTCTAAGGTTTCCTGATGACTCTCACGATTGTTTTAGGATGGATTTAGTAGAAGAGGACATCACTGAGGAGTTTTTTAAGACACACCCTTTAAACCCTTTAGAAGCCTCCTTAGTGAAATCTGTTGATCTTAGAGAGTATAGTGAAGATGATGATGAGGTCTATAAGACTTTACAGTTGTTAAAGGTCACTCTTTTTAAGGAGATCGCCCAATTTGAGACATTAGACTCTTCATTTAGTCCAGTTTCAAATATCATTTCATCCACCAGTGATCCTCTAGCATTAGAACTCAAACCTTTACCCTCACATCTTAGGTATGCTTACTTAGGTGAATCCTCCACACGATCGGTAATAGTATCTGCTGCTCTCTCTAGTGATCAGGAAGCAAAATTACTACAAGTGTTAAGAGAGCATCAAAAGGCTATAGGCTGGTCTATCTCTGACCTTAAGGGTATTAGTCCCTCTATCTGTATGCATAAGATACTATTGAAGGAAGGGTATAGGTCATCCATAGAGCACCAACGTCGATTGAACCCTGTAATGAAAGAAGTTGTCAAGAAGGAGATCATTAAGTGGTTAGATGTAGGGATTATCTATCCCATTCTTGACAGTGCCTGGGTGAGCCCAGTACAATGTGTCCCTAAAAAAGGAGGGATGACAGTGATCGAGAATGAAAATAATGAGCTCATCCCCACTAGGACTGTCACTAGTTGGTGAGTATGTATGGATTATAGGAAACTCAACAAGGCCACCAGGAAAGACCATTTCCCTTTACCCTTCATTGACCAAATGTTAGATCGATTAGCTGGTCACGAATTCTACTATTTACTGGAAGGATACTCTGGGTACAATCAAATAGCTATAGCCCTGGAAGACCAAGAAAAAACTACCTTCACCTATCCCTATGGGACCTTTGCTTTTAGAAGAATGCCTTTTGGCCTATGCAATGCACCTGCTAAATTCCAACGTTGCATGATGGCCATATTCCATGATATGGTGGAGGATTTTCTTGAGGTTTTCATGGATGATTTCTCAGTATTTGGGGATAGCTTTGATTTATGTTTGCAAAATTTAGCACTAGTGCTGAAGAGGTGCGAAGAAACAAACTTAGTGCTTAATTGGGAGAAATGCCACTTCATGGTAAAAGAAGTATAGTGCTAGGGTACAAAATCTCTGCTAGGGGGATAGAAGTGGATAAGGCCAAGGTGGAAATTATTGAGAAGTTACCTCCCCCTACCACTGTAAAAGGAATTAGAAGTTTCCTGGGCCATGCAGGATTTTACAGAAGGTTATTAAGGATTTTTCGCAGATATCTAAACCTTTATGTAATCTCCTTGAGAAGGACACTGTGTTTTGCTTTGATGAGAAATGCTTAGAAGCATTTAAGACTTTGACGAAAAAATTAGTTACAGCCCTTGTAATCATAGCTCCAGATTGGAGTTTACCTTTTAAGCTTATGTGTGATGCAAGTGATTATGCTGTCGAGGCTGTACTAGGATAAAGAAGAGGAAGAGTCTTTTATGCTATTTACTACGCAAGCAAAACACTTAATGAAGCCCAGATGAACTATGCTACTACCGAAAAGGAGTTATTAGCTATGGTACTCGCCTTTGATAAGTTTCGCTCCTATCTCATTGGTACTAAGGTAGTAGTATATACTGATCATGCTGCCATTAAATACTTAGTCTCTAAGAAAGATGCAAAGCCGAGGCTGATTCGATGGATCCTCCTACTACAGGAGTTTGACTTGGAGATTAAGGATAGGAAAGGTACGGAGAATCAGGTTACTGACCATCTATCTAGATTAGAGAGTGGACTTAAAGAAGATGGTACAACTATTAATGAGTCCTTTCCTGATGAGCAGCTATTTACTTTCGGGCACTCCATATTGCCTTGGTATGCTGATTTTGTAAATTATCTGGTGAGCAATGTGATGCCACCTGATTTAACTGCCCAACAAAAGAAAAAGTTTTTGAGAGATGTCAAGTATTATGTTTGGGATGAACCCTTCCTATACAAGCAATGTAAAGATCAAATTTTGAGAAGGTGTGTTCCCATGGAAGAAGTAGAGGATATACTTAGACATTGCCATTCTTCTGATTATGGAGGGCATTTTGGAGGAGAGAGGACAGCAGCCAAGGTTTTACAATCTGGATATTACTGGCCCACGTTATTTAAGGATGCCCACTACTTTGTGCTGAAATGTGATAGATGTCAGAGGGTAGGTAATATTTCCAAAAGAAATGAGATGCCTCTGACTAATATTTTAGAAGTAGAACTCTTTGATGTTTGGGGTATTGATTTCGTGGGACCATTTGTTCCTTAATATGGAAATCTCTATATTCTAGTGGCTGTGGACTATGTGTCAAAATGGGTTGAAGCAATGGCCTTACCGACTAATGATGCCAAGGTAGTGATAAGGTTTTTAAAGAAGAATATTTTTACACGATTTGGCACAACTAAGGCTATCATTAGTGATGGAGGATCCCACTTTTGCAATCGAAGTTTTGATGGGCTATTAAAGAAATATATGGTCAAACATAAGGTAGCCATTGATTATCACCCACATACGAGTGCCAAGCAGAGTTGTCCAATTGGGAAATTAAAGGGATATTGGAGAAAACAGTGAACTCAAGTAGGAAGGACTGGTCCATTAGGTTAGAGGATGCACTTTGGGCCTATAGGACAGCCTTCAAAACACCTTTAGGAATGTCCCCTTATCAGCTTGTGTATGGTAAAGCCTGTCATCTACCAGTAGAGCTTGAGCACAAGGCCTACTGGGCCCTTAAGAACCTGAATTTCAACTTAGAGGCAGCAGGGGAGAAAAGGCTGCTACAACTTAATTAGTTAGATGAGTTCAGGTTACAGGCATATGAGAATGCCAAGCTTTACAAGGAAAAGACTAAGCGATGGCATGATAAGAAAATTAAGGAAAGACACTTCGAGCCAGGCCAGCAGGTTCTGTTGTTTAATTCACGCTTGAAGTTGTTTCCAGGAAAGCTTAAGTCTAGGTGGTCAGGGCCCTTTACCATTACACAAGTATTCCCTCATGGAGCCATTGAAATTATGGATGAGACCCTAAATCAACCCTTTAAGGCTAATGGGGGCAGACTGAAACACCATTTTAGGGGAGGATTTGATCGTCAGCATTCTATGACCACTTTAGCTGACCCTCCTACTTCTAATCTTGCTACTTAGCTTCATTTTTCTTTTTCACTTTTTGTACAGTTCTTTTATTTTCTGTTATTTCTTTCTTTATTTATTTTGCAGATGTCTCTTCTAGAATTACATTGTTAATCAAGCTTCAATTGTTTATCATCATTAGAAAGGGGAGTACTCTGTTCCTGAACTTCAATTATTACATTATCTGCACACTGAGGACACTGTGCACTTCAAGTTTGGGGGAGGGGATATTACTTGAGCAGTTTTCGAAAATGTGGGCAAAAATTGAAAAAATTTTCAAAAGTTTTTCGAAAATCTGAGCTTAAACTGTTTGATTTTGGGATGATTTAGTGCTTAGCATGTAGTTTTCCCATATTCCAATGATATGACCCCATGATTAAGTATGATTTTGATTGACTTAGAAACATGATTATAGGAAAAGCATAAAGTTGAATTCTTGAATTTGTCTTGATTCTGATTGTGATTTCCTCATCATACGCACATGTCATGTCATGAATTTGTATATTTATTTAGAGAAAGCTTATGTGGACATAGGATTACATTTTTTCAGTTGATTTTTTGCATCATATTCTAGAATTTGCTTGATCTGATCTCGAGGTGAAATATTAGATCGCACTTAATTAGAGAGATGATTTAGGCTATCTTTGGATTGTTTGAGCCTTTCGAGCCATCCCTGTACATACTTTATCCCTAGTCACCCATCTGGGCCAAATAAGCTTTTCTCTGTAAATACACCTGCATAATTTCCTTAGCTTAAACTCTTTTCCTATCCCTTAGCCCAAAAGCATGGAAAGTTATCGGATATATTTTGAGCTTTGTACATATAGGTATCTGGTGATAGTGAAAATTTCAAAAAAAATGTGAAGAAAAAGAAAAAGAAAAAGAAGAAAAATACAAAAATAGAATAAAATGTTTAGTGAAATAAATAAGTTTGGGGGAAATAAATGAGCTCTTACATTAAATATCCTGAAAGTAATGCATGTTAAGGGGTAATTAAACCTAAATCGACTTTATCATACCTTAGCCCCAGCCTTACATTACAAGTTTAATGAAGTCCTATTGATCTTTGGTTAAGTGTGACTACATTAGTGGAGAGAGAAGTGAAAAGCAAACTTATGGGAATGATCACATGTCATTGACTTTGCATTCACTGTGTTTGCATAATCTGATCCGGATAATGTACTGTGAAGTGACTTTGACATTTTCACACACACATGAGGAGTCCAATTTGGGTTAGGACTTATGATGGAATAATTCTGAATGTTTGACTTGTAATTGTGAGTCTTTGATTTCATAGTCTGTACTTTTTCTTTGAGGATAATGTTGGGGAAATTATTATGTTTAGTACTTGTCATTTCTACAATTATTTTATTTTGCTTGAGGACAAGCAAAGGCTCAAGTTTGGGGGTGTGATAATTCTATTTTTTATAGAATTATTTGTGCTTAAATTCCTAATTATTTATTTAATCCCTATATTATTTTATTAATAATCCCCTTTATTTAATTAAAAATTCTTTAATATACAGATAAATTAAATCCATATGAAATTCAGGCGTTTCAGTCAAAATTGGGCTGAAAACGAGCTAAAGTAGATTGGACCACTTCAAATTTTACAGACTGAGTCACCAGTCGTCTGGACACGCGTGATGCCAGGTGTCCATATTTTATTTGCTCCGAAACAATAAGATCAACAGACACCGAGCAAATATTCTGGAAGGCACACGTCGGGCCACATCGCACAGCCAGCTGGACAAACTGACAAGTGACATGAAAATATCTATTCTGCAGCAAATCAATTGAAGACAAGTGGCCAAATAATGCCAACTCATCTAAGATAAAAAATTACCATTGTACCCCTATGTTTGTGTATAAATAGAACATGATGGCAATTGAAAATGTATGTAGGTTAGGGTAGAATAGCTTTTAGATTAATTTTAAAAGTTTTCTTTAAATTTTCACATAGTTTTTTTACAAGTTGTTTTACTATTCATTTCATGTTCTTCATTAATCTTTGTTAAATTTCATTTCAATGGAAACTCACTTTCATTTCATGCTCTCGGTTTGGAACCATTAGCTCTTTTATGTGCCAAATTTTATTCACAAAGATTACTCCTTATTATATCTCTCGGTTTTTCCTTGAACATTGTTTATGTTTCCTTAGTTTTATTTGAAAAAGCCATCATCTTTAAGTGCTCTCGGATTTGTGTTCTGTGTACATTCGGTGCCTTACTTCTTCCTTTATCTATGCTATTTGGTTTTGGTGCTTGAATGTGGGCAAATGCTAGGCATTATTTCACATTAAAGCAATGTGGAACCATGGCATTAAAAAGCTAAAATAGAGGAAACCGATGGTGATGAGTTGAGCTGCGGGTCTGAGAGTGTTACCTCCATTGTTATTTAGTTTGTTTTTTTTATCTATTTATTCTCTCTTGGCTTCAATCTTCTGGGTTGCTTCATTTTCTTGTTCTTTCTTTTCTTGATTTCATTCTGACTTACATGCATTTTATGTTTTAGCTCTTGGTTGCATTTAGAGTGTAGCTTCCATTTTTACTGCATGTTCATTATGTTTCTTTAATCATTTCATTTACTGCATTTCATTCCACATTATAGTTATTTGTTCATTTTCTGCTTGTTAACAGTTAGTGTAAAGGTTGGGATGAGTTTTTCGGTGTAGAGTCTCAAGAAGTAATCCGTAGGAGCATAAGTTCACTCTTAGTTTCATTTTTACTCTCTGTTATGCTCTGTTTCGGTTATTACTTACTGTTTCTATAAGTTTTGTGCTAACTGGTTTTGTTGCTTTGTTGTTATTGTTGCTAAGCATAAAGTTGGGCACCGAGGAGGCTGAAGATGATGTTAGACTAGGATGCAGCTGTTGCTGTTGAAGTAATCCCTTGGCACCCAGCTGTTGTACACGAGCTGAGTGATGCAGAAATCAGAAGCAAGATGTTGCAGTATACATTAGTTGGGCAGAGGACATGTGAAGCAGAACAGCATGTTGGACGTGCCTGTTAGCTGGGCAGGACAGTAGCTGGGAGTAGCCGCACGGCAGGAGTAGAGTGCAGGACAAAGCAGCCTAGCCATATGTCTATAGCACCTAGAGGCAGATCAAAATAACGGAGAAAACAGTGCAACATTGCACTTGCAAAACAAAATCGGGACCACTTTGTTTATTATTTGATAAGGCCACGTTTGGCTAGCCCATTGTAGTTGTTAATTCATTTTGCATGTATTTTTAGCTAGATTAAGTTCAAGTTTATTATTTAATTTATTAGTTGATTTCTAATTTGCATGTTAGTCATAGTTTCTTTGTTGCATGAGTTTAACTTAGATTTAATTTGGTTACTAAGTAATTTTTATTCTAGCATTAGGGGATGTGCTTAAAATTAATTTAGATAAACTCATTTTATGCATTTTAAGTTTTAGTGAAAATTCTAAATAAATGTGTTTCATGCATTAGTTAGATTTTAGTGTTAATTTAGTATTTAGATAGATCTAGGAGTAATTTTAGATTCATTAGTTTAGACATTCAGATTTACGATTATTTTTCTTAATTTTCTAGGATTTTATTTTATTAGATCTTAGGTTAGTTTAAATTGCAATTTTTATTAATTAATTTGCATGCACATTTCACTTTAAGTTTGTTTAAATTTTAGATTAATTTTATTTCTTTATTTTCATATTTGCATTTTATTTTAATTGCGTTAATTAATTGTTTTAATTTTCTTTTGTAGGTATTTTCTTTAATTGCTCGGAGTTCAGTAAGCAAATCTTAGTTCAATTTTATTTTCTTTATTTTAATGTTTATTGTTTTCAGTACGTTTAATTAGCCTTAGTAGATCACCAACTTAAATTTCATAATTTGCTAGGATATACTTAGGGTAAGATTAACAAGTAGTTAATTAGGCAAATCAACTTCTCTGTGGGACGATAACTCGAGACTCAAATCCCATTATTACTTGTACGACCCGTGCACTTGCGGACATATACCTTTTGGGCGTATCAGATGACCATTTGCCACTCATAGAGTTTGCCTATAATAACAGTTTTCATGCGAGTATCGGGATGGCACCATATGAGGCATTGTATGGGCGTAGATGCCGTTCCCTTATTGGATGGGAAGAGGTTAGTGACTGATAGATTTTTACTCCTGATTTGGTTAGACAAGCCACTGACGATGTCTAGTTGTTTGGTGAGAGGTTATGGACAGCTCAGAGCAAACAAAAGAGTTATGTTGACAGGAGACGGAGACCACTAGAGTTTGATGTGGGTGATTCAGTGTTTTTGAAGGTCTCTCCTTCGAAGGGGATTATGAGATTCGGGAAGATGGGGAAGTTGAGCCCTCGATATATAGTGTCATTTGAGATACTTGATATGGTGGGAGATACGGCTTATAGGTTGGCGTTGCCACTCGAGTTAGCAAATGTACATAATGTCTTCCACGTATCTATGTTACGGAAATACCACTCGGATCCGACACATGTAATAAGGTATGAGCATTTGGAGCTCAATGAAGGCATGACATACATTGAGAGGCCAGTTCGGATACTGGATAGAAAAGATAAAGTGTTGAGGACAAAGACAATTGCCTTAGTGAAAGTCCTTTAGCAACATCACACTGTAGAAGAAGCCACATGGGAATTGGAAAGTTTGATGTGGGAGAAGTATCCTGAGTTATTCACGAATTGAATTGGTTCTAATTTAGAGGACCAAATTTTCTAAGTGGGGGAGAATGTGAGACCCCGTATATGTATAATTGTTTATATGTACATAGAAACGTAAATGGAGTTATACTATGAATTCATAAGTGATGTAAAGTCGATGAATTCAATGTACACACTTGTAATAAGAGTTGTGATGTACGTACAAGTTTCACTATGTAAGAGCATGAAGAAATGGACTTTCATATGTGATGAATGTGAATGGAATGAAAAATGAGTACTATGGTAAAATGGAAGGAAGATTTCATGAGTTGTGCACTTTCATTTAGTTCATATGGAATACCTTTGGTTATATAAAGATTTCACACAAGTTTTAATGTGCATAAAGTATGAATGGATGCCATTTTCAAGTCTTAAAGGTAACTAGATGAGGAAATGACAATGGAAGCAAATTTAGGATGTTTTGGTGTAAGTTTCTATAGAAAAACTACAGCAAAATCTAGAAACTATGAAGGCCAAATCGATCTCATAGGATAAGAGATCGATCTGGAAGAGCCAGAATGCTCTTATTTGAGTAATGGTATAGGGCAGATCGATCTTCAATGAGGCCAGATCGATCTCCTAAACATTCTATAATGAAAAGATCGATCTGCAAGCATACAGATCGATCTCCTTAGCTCTCTGGTTGGAGAAGATCGATCTCAAGCTTCAACAGATAGATCTCATGCTTGACAATGCTGTGAAAAAGAGGGATTTAAGGGGACCGGATTGATCTCTTCCTAGTATAGATCGATCTCATCAAGCTATTTCTATAAAAGGAGCAGTGAAATCTTTATTTTCCCGAGACTGAACTTTCCTTTCCATTCCAAAACCCAAAACCTAGCTTTCTCACTCCTAAATCCAGTCATTTTCTGTAAGATTTGAGGGAAAGCTATTAGAGACAAAGTTGTTCACATCAAAGAGAAGAATAACATAGCTTGGAGGCATTTCCCCATTTGTTGGATTAAAGGACAAAATGTGCATTTCCATTTGGAGCAAAGAGGAAATCAAGCTAGGTGAGTTTCTGATGAAACAACTCAAGTACATTGTTTGGATATTGATTTTGGAGTTGTTTAATGTACATATGAAGGATAGGAAAAACCTAGAAATGGTTTAGTGTGAGAAAGTGAAATGTAGAAGTATTAATGATGAATGAGTTATCTTAAGATGATGATTGTGTTGTAGGTATGATTTAGAGGTGTTGATTTTGGGATAAATTGTGAGATTTACCACAAGGGGTAAATTGTGTATTTAAGGCATTGGATAAATGCATAGCTGAATAAGAGTTAAAAGCGTTAACTCAAGTGCTTGATGGATGAATTACAGCACCTGAGGATACATCGGAGCAAGTCGAGATAAGAACATGAAAAGCGTAAAGGAAGAGAGTCGCACCCCAAGTAAATCGAGGTAAGGGAATTATGTGGACTCTTAGAAATATCTATGTGCAATTTGGGCACTTAAATGTTTTGCTAGAATGCATGTGATACTAGGAAATGATATTAGGTGATTGAAGGGAAAAGAGTTGGGTTTTGATGAAATGTGCATGCAAACAAAAATCATAATGCTTTAAAAACCTTGTTTTGTGCTTTTTGGCAAGTGATTGGTAGGTTGGCTGACATTTGAAATGTTTTGCCAAAGAAATGAGTTGTTTTGGCTTGTTAACCCATAATTTGCAAAGAATTGAGCCACCTATAATGATTTCGTGTGAATGAAAGCATGCTAGAGTATGACTCGCACGAGATTTGATGTATTTTCTTACGCATGAGTGCTAGAGCGTAGCTCGCACTAGTTTTCACATGGATTTTTATGATGTTGTGCTAGAGTTGAGCTCGTACAGACTTTATACTGGTTTTGGTATGGTGCTGGAGCATGGCTCGCATTAGATGCCCACCTTACTTGTTGCCGTGCTTGGAGCTTCGGGTAGACTTGGTGTCGCACTGATTAAATATGCTCATACGCGCATTTTGAGAATTTGACATGTTGGTAGGTGCTTGGAGCTGGCAGACTTGGTGTTGCAACAATTAAATAGGCTCGCACGTGTAATTTGAGATGTGGCGTGATATGATGTGTTGATTAGGTCCACGGAGTACGCTGTACCGTACAGGTAGCATGGAGTACATTGTACCATGTTGAGATTATGATATGCCATCTTCGAATGATGATTTTTTTGCTATGGACCGATGGGTTGGACGTGACCCACCTCCCGTGCAAAAGCAGATAGTGGTGATATCCCGCACACCTAATCTGTGTAGCCGGTATCACAGGATATGGCCATAGTCCTAGAGGATATTTCCCTTGTTGTATTGCCTATCTCACATGTCTATTTCTTTGTGAATAAATCCATGTTTGAAATGTTTTATGGGTCAAGATAGTTTGAGGAAGGGACCGAATCCTGACTAGAATTGAATTGTTTTGAGATGAAAGTATGTTAATGGTTTTAAAGTGCAGTACACATGATGTGCTTTCTATGCCTTATTTGTGAAATATGCATGATGGATATTCCATGCTTTAAATTGATTTGTGCACTAAATTTTAATAGCATGAATTGCTTTAAATACCATTAACACAAGCATGAACTCATATTTGAGAAAATGAGATCAAATGTATACTTTTGAGCATGGCATCACGATCACGTAGATAGTGCACTATCTACCTGTTCGCATGATTATCTTACTGAGCGTGTGGTTTGCTTACCCCCATTATTTTCCCCTCTCTACAGAAATTTGAGTATAGATTGAGAGTGACTGGAGGCTTTCCCTTTTAGTATCCACTGCATCCCATCACGTAAGGTATACACACTTGAATTATTTTGTATCTAAACTAGACATAGCACAGTAGCATTTTGTATGTAAATGTAAAGCAATGTCAACACTTGTAAACAGTAACTCTAATGTATTTATAAAAGTGTTTACTTCTGAAATTATGTTACAAATTAAATTGTTATGGAGGGATGAGGTAGATATTGGCACAAAACCCAACTATTGAGTGTGTAGCTGATCACGATCGAGATAAGGTAAGAACACATAATGAATAAAGTATAAAAATAAAAAAATTTGCGCTAATTTTGGTAAGTTGAGGGTTGTGATTGGTAAGTTGAGGGTCGTGATAGGTTCAAACTTTAAATTTAACTTCCATGTGAAATGCTCAGAAAAAAACGAATGTGTGGACCCTGGATCAATCAACACATGAGCCTTATGATTACAAATAGAGAGTGTACCTCTTATAGTTTCTGCAGAAGTGTCTGCTGTTTCCTTATCCAGAGCGAACACACGTCCCACTGTGACTAGCTTCTTCCTTTCTCTGCAGCAGTGGCCCGTCTCGAGGGATTCACTCTCTAAGACTGTTGTCTGGTAGGCTCTAGAGCATGTGGTCTTTGAGGTTTAGGACTGTCTTTTACTCTATGACCCATGTCTCCACATCTAAAACATCTACGAATCAATCTAGTACAACTTCCCTTATGCGGTCGGCCACAGTCTCTACAAACTCTTATCTCAGGCCTAACATCTCGAGGGGTCTCCCTAATGATGGGATAAGCTCTGGGTCTCACCCATCTGCCCTTATGTGCCTCAATCCTTCCTCTTCTGAAGGAACCTCTCCAAATATCGATTTAGAAAATTGCTGGCCTCTTACCCTTATCCCTAGTCATAGCTCCAAACTCAGTAATACACAACCCTATCAATTGATCTCTGATGATGGGTTGTAGTCCATATATAAATCTCTCGATGCGGAGCTCTCTATTCTTAAAGGTCCCTAGATCATTTTTCAATAGAGTGGTAAATCGTCTCTCGTAATCATCCACAGACATATCGTATTGTACCAGACTCAAAAACTTAGCCTGCACCCTTCTCTGGGTAGCTCATGGTACGTATTGGGCTTTAAAAGCCGTCTGAAACTCTTTTCAGCTAATCACATCCTAGCGGGACATTAGAATACTCTGGGTAGTACCCCACCAATCTTGAGCTCTCCCTTTCAACATATAAGCACATATACTGACCCTCTTAGCATTTGTGCATCTTAAATAGTCAAATATGACTCTCAACTCAGTTAGCCACTCCTCAGCCTCTACGGGATCCTTTTTCCCCTTGAATGCGAGTGGATTCATTTTCAAAAAGTCCCTCAGTCAGACCATACTTTCGTCATCGCGCTGAGTGGTGGGAGGTATTGGGTCCATCGATACTGGGGGTGCGAGAGGTTTTTGTGGTGGTGTAGGAGTAGTACCCGAAGTATTAACTGCAAAATGTTACACGAATAGCGCTGCCATCTACTCAAAACCCTATCGCACATCTTGCTCAACCTGATTAATTCGAGAGTTAGGACTCTCTGGTTATAGGGCAGGTGGCGGGGGTGGCTCTGCCTACCTCCTCAAACAACCTCGTCGTCCAATCATTTTCAATCTCAATATGTTTCTTACGCGTACATATCAAACTTGATTGAAATCTCCATCCTCAATTTCAGTTCATGACCAGACTTATACAGACACTTGGGATGTATTCTAATTCACTTGACCGACACTGACAATACTAAGCACCCTACGCTCTAATACCAAATAAACTCTGTGACACCCCGAAAACGCGAAAAACATGGTAAATTTAAAACTTATCTACCTTAATACACCGTTATAGGTGCATTCTGTGCAGTTTCATGCATCATCATACATCAATTTTAAAACTTACACCTTAGGATCTCATCATCTAATGTATCTATATCATACCATATACATTCCTCAATTCAGAGTTAATCAATCCTAATACATACCATACATCATTGTTCATCAAGTGTCTGTAAATACAACTTTAGTCTGGGTACATGAAAGGTTAAAATATACCTCAAAATACAATATGCGGCTTGGAGCTCAAATCCTCCACTAGCCACTACTCCGTACGTCACAGGGATCTCTCTTCACTTGAAGAAATCTGGGGGGATGTTATAAATTAGGTGAGCTTCTAACTCGCTCAGTAAGGAGGGTAAGGGACTCATTTACAAAATCATCAATTACACACCACAATCATTTATTTTGTAAGTGAAACTCAATAAGCTTAATAGAAAACGTAGCATGAAATCATTAAAACATCATTATCATCTCATTTCTCTAAAATCATGCATAAACATGAGAGTAAATGGCTCAGTACAAAACCATAGTTACAAGCATATGGAAATCAGGATGTGATAATGCCTTTTCTCATAAAAATGTGATAGAAATCACCTCAATAATAATGCACGTGGCAAAGCCACAAAACACAATCTCATGTGTAAAATGGAGAATAGGTAAATAAAACTTAGAGAAAAACATCCTTCATGGCACATCAAATTAATCTCCTCTGGGTGCGCATCCCAGGCATCCTCAAAAGAGAGAACATCGACAATATGGTTGTGTACATGGTGTATTTGTCTTACGTGTTACTAGAACAAGGCCCGAAGTTATATGTTACTAGAGCAAGGCCTCTCTTCATGCACACTATCGGTCTTACATACTACCAAAGCAAGGCCCGGACTTACATGCTACCAAAGCAAAGCCACCCAACGTTACCAGAATGGGGGTCATCTCACGTTGCTAGAACGGAGGCATCTCTCGCTACCAAAACGGAGGAATATCGGTCTTAGATGCTACCAGAGCAAGGCCCGAACTTATATGCTACTAAAGTAAGACCCGATGTGCTATCACATGACACATCCAAGTCTCAATAACAGCCATTATCATATAAAACCGTTTTGCCCTCACGAAGAGCTCATAATGGTTTTCTCATAAAACTCATCTGACAATCCTTTTTGTACTCATTACAAAATATGTCAAAACTGAGCTCAAATTGGCAAAACCATACACACATTTCTCAAATCTCAATACGCCTTAACGTAGAGCCCAAATCCATTTTCACTTTTAAACTCAAACCGTTTGTAAAACAATTTCACACTTTGTTTACAACACATAAAAATTGGGCCCCAACTGACCAAAAAATCGTGTGCAATAATTGAATCACAACTCGTAAAAACATGCTTATTTCTCAAATAACATTTCATGCTACAATTATCATCACAAATCACATACGCAAATGAGTTTAAGTTTTCCCTTACCTTGTTGCACCTCATATAGTGCAATCGTTTCCCTAAACAATAGATTAGCCTCACATTCCTCTCTAGAACTCCCGGGCTGTCCCAACTATGTAAAAACATCATCAATATGTCATCACATTATCTCAAATCTCAACATGGAGCATAATTGATCACATTCTCATAATTTCTCAATACCTCAATAATTCTAATAACCTTAATCATTTTCAGCAAGTTCATCACAATCCCTATTGCCACAATCACAGAAATCTACTTAAAAATCAAGGATTAAAGATTAGAAATTTACCCAAAGCTTGTGGAGTGCTTATTTCACGCCTCAACTCAAATCGTCCTTCGATTTCCAAGTATGTTGTTCTCCTTTTGATGAGGAACAACTTTTCTTCTTACCACAACCTTTGATTCGAACGAAAATGGACATTTTAGAGGAGAGAGAAAGCTAGGGATTCGGCTAAAAATAGGGATTTCAATTTTTGGAGAGAGAAAAGATGAATCTCAGCGAAAACACAAGGGTCCTTATGTAGGCAGAAGGCAGGAGATCGATCTTCTCTTGTAGGAGATTGATCTGCCTTTGAATTTAGGAATGTTTTAGGCAACTTTTATGTCTACCAGATCGATCTGTCGTGGGGGTAAGATCGATCTCATAATCTTAGGGAGATCGATCTGCTCTTTGTGAGGAGATCAATCTGATTTTTACAGAAACATTTGGAGATCGATCTGCTCCTGTAGGAGATCGATCTCGTTAAGGTAGAATCATAAGGAGATCAATTTGCTCATTTAAATCTTTCATTCCTTGTTATTTTAGCCTACCAGATCGATCCCCTCTCTTCCAAGATCGATCTGACCTCATAGTTTCACACTACGGTTGCACACTTAGCATAAAATCTCCATATATAATTGCCATAGTTTGCTCCATTTATTATTTCTCATTCAATACTCATTCATCACTTAGAAATTTCATTCCTTACCACTTCAATTTATGAGTACATCACATTTAGCTCAATCAATTACACTTCATGTTCACATTACCTAATTAGATGTGTATAGAATTCTCAGGTCTCACACCAGAGCACTAGTGGAAGTCCACCGACCTATGTTGAGGACTCAGGGTACAACGATCACATGGGATATGTTTTTGGGTGCTTTTAGAGAGTAATATATCCTAGATACTGGTTGATGTAGGCTACAAATGGAATTTTTTAATCTGACTTAAGTGAACTGAAGAGTGGATGTGTACGAGTCACGATTCACCTTATTGGGCCGATATGATCCAGACTCTATCAGGAGTGAAGCAATTAAGGTCCGCGAATTTGTTGATGGACTAAGACCTTCTATTAGAGCTAAACTGGCTCTATTTGATGTTGCTACCTACAAGGAAGCCGTAAGAAGGGCCCAATTGTGTGAGCAGGACTATGACCTATAAATTTCAGAGTTTAGTTGGGGTAAGGACAAGGATCCGAGAAAATTGAGAGATGGCAAGGGTACCAGATTTGTTCAGAGATATCTTGGTAAGCGTCGGAAAGAGGCAGATGAGTCACAAAAGAAGGCTGTTATGCCTATTATGCATCCGACCCCAACATTAGCTAAGGGTATAGTGATTGATAGACCTCGACCGACTACTGATCATTGTAGAGTATGTGGTCGATATCATGGTAGTAGGCCCTATCATTTCCAGGGTACACAATATTTCAAATGTGGTAGAGTTGGACACTATGCAAGGGATTCTCCAAAAGCAATTAAGGTAGTCCCGAAGAGGGGCAAGGAGCCAGAGAAAGTTCTTATAGTTACACCTCCTGCTAGGAAGAGAGCCACGACTGAAGAAAAAGGGAAGCAAGTTGTGGGCCAAGGTAGGGTATATTCAATAGACCAGACATCAGCAGATACCTCTTTTGAGGTGATAAAAGGTACAATTCTGATTTTTAATTTGAAAGCTATAGCTTTATTTGATTCTGGTGCTACGTATTCCTTTATATTGCCTGCATGTGTATCAAAGTTAACAAGTTTTGTAAAGCCCACATACTTAAATGGGACTTTATTAATAAGTACTCCAATGAGAGTTAGTCAATTGGTTGAACAAGCATGTAAGGATTGTAAAGTGAGGGTAGGAGATAAGTGTACGACAACTAATCTGATTTTGCTGAAAATGTATAACTTTGATGTAATCTTGGGAATGGATTGGTTAGCTACCAACCTTGCTATCTTAGACTATCACTCTAAATCTGTTATATTTTCTTTACTTGAGGAATTTGTTGTTAAATTTTATAAGAAGTAATAAATTCTTGATTTTGTAGCGAGTAAAGTGCATTGGTACATAAATGACATAAATGTTGTTTTGAAGGTTTTATTGCTTATGTGGTGGACTTGAAAAAATACATCCTGATATGATGTCATTCCCATGGTTAAAGAATTTTCTGATGTCTTTCCAGACGACCTATCAGGATTACCACAGGATAGAGAAGTGGAATTCGGTATAGACTTGACACCTGGAACCGAGCCAATATCCAAACCACCATATAGGATGGCTCTAGTTGAACTAGTGGAATTGAGGAGATAGTTGTAGGATATGCTAGTTAAGGGGTTTATAAGACCAGATGTCTCACCATGAGGAGCCCCGATATTATTTGTGAAGAAAAGAGATGGGAGTCTTAGGTTCTGTATTGATTATCGGATGTTGAACAAGGCTACCATTAAGAATAAGTACCCCTTACCGTGCATCAATGATCTATTGGATCAGCTTTGGGAACACGAATGTTTTTCAAGATAGATTTGAGGTCTAGGTATCATCAATTGAAGATTCGGAATGAAGATGTGTCCAAGACAGCTTTTCGCACCCGTTATGGTCATTTCAAATTCCTGGTGATGCTTTTCGGGTTGACAAATGCGCCAGCAACTTTTATGGCTCTAATGAATGAGGTATTCAAGCCATACCTGGATCAATTTGTGATAGTATTCATAAATGATATATTGGTTTATTCCAGATCTAGGAAAGATCATGAGCAGCACTTGAGGATTGTTTTGCAAACCCTCCGAGAGAGGAAGTTGTATGCTAAGCTTAATAAATGTGACTTTTGGCTAGAGTAGATTTCTTTTCTGGGCCATGTTGTATCGAAGGATGGGGTGTTAATAAATCCATCCAAGATTTAAACTATTGTTCAGGGGGAACAACCTAGGACAATCACAGAGATCAGAAGCTTTTTGGGTTTGGCAGGATACTACAAGAGATATTTAGAAGGTTTCTCTAGATTGGCTGCTTCGTTAACACGTCTTACAAGGAAGAACGTGAGTTTATGTGGGATGAAGCATGCGAGAGGAGTTTTTAGGAACTTAAGCGCCGATTAACCACCGCACCAGTTCTCACCATTCCTAACAACTCAGGGAACTGTTCTGTTTACACGGATGCTTCGCACCAAGGGCTATTCTGTGTTTTGATGCAGAGTGGAAGGGTAGTTGCTTATGGATCCAGATAGTTGAAAGACCATGAGAAGAACTACGCCACTCATGATTTAGAGTTGGCGGCCGTAGTATTTATATTGAAGATATGGCATCACTACTTGTACGGTGAGAGATTCTAGATCTTTACGGATCACAAGAGTCTTAAGTATATGTTCACACAGAAGGAGTTAAACATGAGACAGAGAAGGTGGTTAGAAGTCCTCAATGACTATGATTGTGAGATTTTGTACCACCCGAGGAAGGCGAATGTGGTTGTCGATGCATTAAGTAGAAAGAGTCTCATATTGGTATCATATATGATGGTTAAGGAGCACGAGTTGTTGGAACAATTCACGAACCTTAGTTTGGATGTGACTCCACTTGAGATTGGCAATCATGGGATTATAGCTAGCTTGACATTAGAACTGGAATTGATTGAGAGAATCTGGCAAGCTCAGCAAAATGATCAATGGTGTATTGATGTAATTAGCCAAATTTAGAAAGGTGAGGGCACTAACTTTGTATTGAGTTCATATAGACTACTAAGGTTCAAAAATAGGATATGTGTACCTAATGATCCAGAGCTTAGGAAGTTGATTTTATCAGAGGCTCACTCATCGAGATACACAGTACACCCATGGAGTAGTAAAATGTATCAAAATCTTCGAAAAGTATATTGGTGGTCTGGAATGAAAAGAGATATAGCTGAGTATGTTGCTAGATACCTCATCTGTCAGCAGGTTAAGGTAGAGCATCAAAAACCTAGAGGATTATTACGACCTTTACTGATACCGATATGGAAGTGGGAGCATGTCACCATGGACTTTGTGATGGAGTTATCGAGAACTCGTAAGAACCATGATCTATTTGGGTTATTGTAGATCGATTGACGAAATTAACACACTTTTTAGCCATGAGATCGACAGATACTTTGAGTGCATTGGCGAACTTGTATGTACTAGAAATAGTGAGACTACATGGAGTCCTAGTGAGTGTTGTTTCTGATTGGGATGCCTGCTTCACCTCTCATTTTTGGGGACATTTTCAGGAAGTGATGGGGACCCAATTGAGTTTTAACACCGCTTTTCATCCTCAGACAGATGGTCAGTCTGAGAGGACTATACAGACCCTAGAGGATATGTTAAGAGTGTGTGTGCTGGATTTTAGAGGCTCATGGGATGATCACTAGCCACTGATTGAGTTCGTCTACAACAATAGTTATCACTCAAGTATTGGTATGGCTCCGTATGAGGCTCTATATGGTTATAGATGCCGATCGCCTATTAGTTGGGAAGAATTTTATGACAGACAGTTTCTTACTCTCGATTTAGTTAGACAAGCCTCAAAGGATGTTCGGATAATAAGTGAGAGGCTGAGAACGGCTTAGAGTCGATAAAAGAGCTATGTTGACAGAAGACAGAGACCACTTGAGTTCGTTGTGGGTGAGTCTATATTTTTTAAAGTATCTCCTTTTAAGGGAATAACGAGGTTCAAGAAGAAGGGAAAACAAAGTCCTCGTTACATCGATCCCTTTAAGATTTTGGATAGAGTGGAAGACAGAGCATATAGACTAGCCTTACCACCTGAGCTAGCCAAGGTTCAGAATGTTTTCCATGTTTCCATGCTCAAGAAGTACCATCCGGATCCAACACATGTAATTAGCTATAAGCCATTAGAGCTTAAGAAGAATATGTCATATGTAGAGAAGCCAATCCGGATATTGGATAGAAAAGAGAAGGTGTTGCGGAACAAATCGATTTCATTGGTTAAGGTCCTGTGGTGACATCATACATCAGAGGAAGCCACCTGAGAGTTAGAGGATCTGATGAGGGAGAAGTATCCCCAACTTTTTGAGGAATGAACTTGATTCAATTTGGAGGACTAAATTTTCTAAGAAGGAGAGAAATGTAATGCTTGTAGTTTTACATGTACTTCTTATGAAGCTATGATGTATAAGTACATTGTTATATGTGTATAATGACAAAAGGATGTAAGGATGAAGAATTTAATGTATAGTCCATGATTTCAAGTGTGGGCACAAGTTTCATTGCCTATGAATTATATGGAATGGAAATTATTATACGTTAGTTTTGTACGAAATGAAAAATGGGGTATTAGGTAAATAAGGATGAATTACAAAGTGAAAATCTGCAGAAAACTGTAGTAATGAGGGTGCAGGGAAGGAGCAGATCGATTTCCTATGAAGGAGAGATCGATCCCCTCTCACAAAATACCTAATATCAGTTCAATTAAACAAGGCAGATCGATTTCATAGGAAGCCAGATCGATCTTTTTAAGTCTCTACCTGGAAGGAATCGATCTCTCACAAGGCACAGATCGATCTCTAAACGTCTCGGTCAAGAAGAGATCAATCTCCCTCAAGCAACAGATCAATTTCATTAAGGTTTTGTAAGGAGAAGATCGATCTCCTACAAGAGGCAGATCGATCTCCAAGAAGGATTTTGCTTGCAATAGATCATCTCATCATGAAGAGCATATCGATCTGGTAGTAGTTATGTTAAGTGAAATGACTACCAAACCATGCAGAGATCGATCTCCACAATGGACTAGATCGATCTCATGTCTCTACATCTACAAAAAGAGCACGAGATTTAGCTGAAGATCAAATTTCCCTTCTACCAAACCCGCACCTATCCATTTTCCCTCAAAGAATCATGCTTTCTCTCTCTAAATATCACTACATTCCAGTCAGATTTGGGAGAAGCTCAAGAAGGGAAAGTTATTCCTTAAAGTAAGGAGAATAACATACCCAAAAATCACGTATTGGTTTGATTAAGAGGAGGAGAATAGACTACTACAAGTTTGGTTAAGGAAAAAGCTAAGTTAGGTAAGTTCTTCAACCCTCAAGCTTTAAATATGAGTTTTTAAACACTTTATGGATTGAATGGTATGTGAAATCTTGATAGAAATGATATTAGAAGGGTGAAAACATTAAGTCTTAAGGAAGGGTAAGAAATGATGATTGTAGTGATGAGTGAGTAATATTAAGAGGAATTTATTAAGAAATATGATAAAAGGATTTGTGAAAGTGTGAGTAAGCAAGTAGATGACAATGTGGGTGTTTAGAAGAAGAAGAGGAAAAATGACGCAATGATTTACACATGTAGATTGGAATACATCGGAAAACGATTAACCCAGATTGCGAATGAAGCAAATGAGATGAAGGAAATACAAGTGCGATTCGAGGTAAGGGATTATATACTAGCGATAGAGATATTTGTTTGTATTTTACTGCGATTTTAGTAGTTATGATGCTAGAAATATTATGCTTAGCTATTGAGCCTTATGTGAATTGAAATGTATTATGATATGATTGATGAAAATAGGATGTGGGAAAGAAAACAGCCTGACATGCATGTTTTTAATGTTTTTACAACTATACGTTGTTTTATGACTGAAAAATGAAAATGGATAGGTTGGCTAGTTTTACATGTTTAGCATGGAATGACATGCTACGATAATAGACATGATTTGAGTTTTGAAAGAGAAAAATAGCCACCTATCAGATTTGAGATGTGAAATGGTGATAGAGTCTTAGCTCACACCTGCTTTAATGATTTGACATTGCTGAAGTTTTTACTCGCATATGTTTTCATGAATTTGATAAACCGTACTGAAGCATAGCTCGCACGTGGTTTTACGATAATGATATTGTGCTGGAGTTTTGCTCGTACAAGTTTTTATGGTTTTATGATGAGAATGATGTGCTGGAGCCTAGCACGCACAACCATTTTTGAGATGATACAATGCAAGAAGCAGTTGCTCACACTGAGAGATACCACACTGGAGCCTTGAGGAGACTGTGTGTCACGCTGATTCTACTCGCCTAGTATATAAGACATGGTTAAGGATGATGAGTCCATCGGTGTAGGGTACATGGACTGGGTCCACGGGCGTATGTTGAACCGTTTAGTTGTTCGTAGAATACTATGTACCTTGCTGGGTGCACGTGGGTATGAGTATCGCGTAGATGACACATGGCGTACATTGTACCGTGAGTATATGTGATGTGAGGAGGAAGATAATGATGATTAAGATGAGCCGAAATGTAGGACCAACCCATCCCCCTTCAGACAAGTGATGCCTTGCGTACACCTGATCAGTGAGGCCTGGGATTACTGACTATGGCCATATGTCGTGGATATTTGTTTGCCTATGATTCCATACCTATCTCAGAGATAAGAAAGAGATTTGAGAAACCCAGAAAAGAAAGAAATTTGATGAAAATAAATGATTTGTGAGAAGAAAAGAGATATTGTGATTTGATAAATATCTTGATTTGAATACTTGTGCTGTAATAGCACTATTTTATGGCATGTTTCTCCAAAAGGAAATAATGAGCACTGATTTTTATGAAAATGCCTATCAGAGAAAAATGTTTTAATACATTTTCCATTGATATCTTCATTTATTAATGAAATATGATTTTATTGATCATGCATGGGCTATGTAGATAGTACAATATCTACCTGTTAGCATTCTTTTCCTTACTGAACTATGTTTTGTTCATCCCACTATTTTCCCTCTCCAGATATTGAAAAGTGGAGCAGTATGCTGGTCTCCAGATTGGTTTTTGTGTTGGTCAGCTCCCACCAGTTTCTAAGGTATAAGAAATGTAGACACATAAGCATTTTGTATCTATCATTTTGTATTGCACAGTCATACATTGACAATGAGAAAATTGTATGGGGATGTTATGTAATGATATTATACTTATACAATTGATTTTGTATATCTACACACATGCCTGGGAATGTGTGAATTAAAGCTTTTAAATATTTCCTCTATAAATGTATGGAATTAGTAAATTGTATCGGCTCACAGCCCAACCGTATATGGTATGTGTAAGGATGAAAGGAACCCAAAGTTGTGGCGTGACACATTACGATTAAATGCTTAACTGAATGAGATGTTTAGAATTCAATGAGCAATAAATATGAGATCCAAGGTAGTCAAAATGCATTCTAATTGAAGTCTTTTGCATATTTGTCTTCAAACCATTTTCTTTACTTTTTTTTTTATTCTTTGTCGACTTTTTTATATTAGTTTAAGTAATTTAGTTAGCTAAAATAGTTAAAATAGCTTTCTTGTTTACAAAACCCCCTCAAGGTTTCTTCTTTGTTTTCATGACTATTAATTAACTTGATTGTTTTCGCTACAGTCTCTATGGGATCGACCTTTACTTCCATAGCTACTTGTTAGTGGATTTAAAGAGTTATTTTTGGTAGCCTGGTGACATACAAAATTTTGGCGCAGTTGCTGGAACTGTAAGTCAATTTGAACTCTTTGCTTAATTATAGTTCTAATTTGCACCTTTAATGTTTCTTTTGTAGGAGTTGATGTCTAACATATCCCGTATAAATCAACTTCAGAAAATAAGAGATTTTGTCTAAGTAACCAAGGCCATCTGACATCACTTTAATTCCAAATCCTATTTATTCAAGTGACTCTGAGGAGCAAGAAATCATGGCATAAGAAGCATCCCCATCACAAAGAACATTAAAAGATTTGGTGGCACCAACTTAAACCAAAAGCCACTATGTATTGCTTTCCCTAATATTGATGCTTCCTTTAAATTAAAATCTGGCCGAATTCATCTTTTGCCCACTTTTCGTCGTCTTGCAAGTTAGGACCCACACAAACATCTTAAGGAGCTCCATGTAGTGTGTTCTATCATGAAGCCTATTGGAGTGATTGAAGAGCAAATTAAACTTAGAGCTTATCCTTTATCTTTCGTCGATTCTGTCGAAGATTGACTCTATTATTTCCCAAGTGGGATCATCAACTCTTGGGAGGAGATGATGAGGTTATTCTTGGAGAGACACTTTCCTACTTCAAGAGCTATTAATATAAGGAAGGAAATATGTAAGATTCGTCAAAACAATGTTGAATCCTTATATAAGTATTAAGAGAGGTTTAAAAGTGCGAGACCCTATATATGTATAATTTGTAATATGTGTAAATGGAACTATAAGATGAATGATTTTTGTATCAAGTAAATGTGAATGAATTCAAATGAGATTGAATGAGTATCATGGGTGCATGTGAAGGTTAAATAAGGGCTGAAGTAGCCACGAAATTAAACGAATGAAACTTCAAGCATCCGGAATGAGTATAAAGACGTAAAACATATAAACGAGTGATGAACGAAGAATTATACAAACTTTTCTGATTTCCAAGTAATACACACAAGTTTCATAATATGAAAATCATAAGAATTGAGCCTTACCATGCCCTAAGTATGAATGGATTGCAAAATGACTAGTCAAGCAATCAAAGGCAAGTTAACCTTTAAAAATTCTGAGAAAAACTGTAGTGGAAATGCAGAAAATGAAGGGCAGATCGATCTCCCGTTAAAGGTAGATCGATCTCTTGTGTAAAATGAGGCAATTTAGAGTGAAATATGCAAGGCAGATTGATCTTCCCAATTACCCAGGTCGATCTAAATTTGACTCTGCCAAGCCTAGATCGATCCCCCACTCAAGCAGATTGATCTCCTTAACTCTCGAGTTGGAGTAGATCGATCTCCTCTTAAGACCAGATCGATCTCCTTAGCTTTCTGCTTGAAGCAAATCGATCATGTTTCATTATGCAGATCGATCTCATTATAAAGAACAGATCGATCTCATGCATTCGACAGATCGATCTCATGCCTTCAAAATGTCGTGAAAATGAGGAATTTAAGCAAGGTAGATCGATCTCCACTCTATGCATATCGATCTCATCAAGCAAATTCTATAAATATGGAGCAATTGGATCTGCATTTCACGGGACTAAACCATTCCATTCCATTTTCAATCCAAAAATCTAGCTTTCTCACTCCTAAATCCACCCATTTTCATTGAGATTTGAGGGAAAGCTATTAGATACAAAGTTGTTCATATCAAAGAGAAGAACAACATAGCTTGAAGTCATTTCCCCATTTGTTGGATTTAAGGAACAAGGAGCATTTCCATTTGGTGCAAGGAGGAAATCAAGCTATGTGAGTTTCTAAAGCGCCAACCTAAGTACATTTGTTTAGATATTGATTTTGGAGTGGATTGGTATGTATATTAATGGTAGAAACTACCTAGAATGCAAAGGAACAATTATGACCTAGAATAAGTTTAGTCTGAGAAAGTGAAATGTATTAGAATGAATGATGTATGTGATATCTTAAGGTGATAATGGTGTTGTGAGTATGATTTTAAGATGGTATTATGGAATAAATTGTGAGACTTACCAAAAAAGGGTAAAATGTGTATTTAAGTCATTGGTAAAATGCAGAATGGGCCAAACTTAATGAAAAAGGCTCAATGAAATATATTGACTAGTTGAATTCAAAATGTGAGTTAGCAACATTAACTCAAGTGATTGGTGTATGATTTGCAGCTTCCGAGTAATACACCCAAGCAAGTTGAGCCAAAAGCGCAAGAAGTTAAGAGGAAGAGAGTCGTGCCCCGAGTAAATCGAGGTAAGAGAATTGTGTGGACTCTTAAAGATATCTGTGAGCATTTTGGGGTGCGATATGTTTTCTAGAATGTATGTGATAATAGGAAACAAAATGGGTGATTGAAGGGCAAAGAGTTGGGTTTTGAGAAATATGCATGAAAACTAAAAGCATGATGCTTTGAAAATCCTGTTTTATTGCTTTTGAGCAAGTGATTGGTAGGTTGGCTAACATTTGAAATGATTTGCATAAGAAATGACTTGATTTGGTTTTATAACCATGCTTTGCAAAGAATTGAGCCACCTACATGGATTTCGTGAGAATGAAAGCGTGCTAGAGCATGACTCGCAAGAGATTTGATGTGTTTTTATATGCATGAGTGCTGGAGCTTAGCTCGTACTAGTTTTCACATGCATTTCTATGACGTTGTGCTAGAGCTTAGCTCACACAGATTTTATACTGGTTTTAACATGGTGCTGGAGCATAGCTCGCATTATATGTCCACCATACTTGTTATCGTGCTTGAGATTACTCGCACGTGGTTTTATGACATGATTGATAGACGTGCTAGGAGCTTCGAGTAGACTGGGTGTCTCACCGATTAAATAGGCTTGTACATGCATATTGAGATTTGGCGCGATATGATGTGATGATATGGGTCCACGGAGTACATTGTACCGTGTATGTAGCATGGAGTATGTTGTACCATGTTAAGATTGTGATATACCATTTTCGGACAATGTTTAGTTTTGCTATGGACCGGGGGGTTGGACGTGACCCACCTCCCATGCGTAAGCAGATAGAGGTGATACCCCGCACAACTGATCCATGTAGCCTGGGATCACAGAGGATATGGCCATAGTCCTATAGGAGATTTCCTTATTATATTGCTTATCTCACATGTCTTTTGTTTAATGAATAAATCCATGTTTGAAATACTTTGTGGGTTAGGACATTTCGAGGGAGGGGCTGAGACCTAACAATGGTTGATTTTATTGAGAAGGGAAGTTTGATAATGGCTTTAAAGTGCACTTACACATGATGATTTTCCATGCCTTATTTGTGAAATATGCATGATGGTTTTCCATGCTTTGAATTTGATTTGTGCACTGAATTAAATAGCATGATTTGCTTTACATGCCATTAATACAAGCATGAACTAATGTTTTGAGGGTGATGATGAAATGTGTGGTTTGAGCATGGCATCACGATCACGTAGATAGTGCAGTATCTACCTGTTCGCATAATTGCCTTACTGAGCATGTTGTTTGCTCACCCACTTATTTTCCCCCTCTCTACAGAGCATTGAGTAGGGCGACTGGAGATTTCCTTTTTGGTACCCGTTGCATCCCATCACGTAAGGTATATACACTTGGAAAATTTTGTATCTAAACTTTCTATAGCATAATAGTATTTTGGATGTAACCTTTTGGGGATGTAAAGCAATGTAAACACTTGTAAACAGTTAATCTGATTTATTTATACAAGTGTTTACTTCTAGATTTTAATGCAAATCAAATTGTTATGTTTGCATAAGATTGACATTGACACACAGCCCAACTGTTGAGAGTGTAGCTGATCACGATCGAGGTAAGGTAAGAAGGAATAATAAATAAGGTATAAAAAGTGAAAAATTTGTGAAGATTTTTGGTAAGTTGAAGGTCTTGACAAAAAGGCTCTGTGCCAGTTGTCCATACCATCAAATTAATGAGCAACTCTTCATCCAATACTTCTATGAAGGATTTCTACCCCATGAAAGAGGAATGAGAAATGTGGCTAGTGGAGGAGCTTTGGTGGACAAGACAAAGAATTTGATTGTTAATATGGCTGCTAATTCCTAATAGTTTTACACTAGAGTGAAGCCCTTTCAAACTTGTACATAAGGTAAGTGTTTCGCCTTTTGAACAACAGCTTAAAGAGTTGACTTCTTTGGTTTGTGAACTTGTTGTAGAGACAAAGCAACAAGTTAAGGCGCATGGACTTTGCTCAAACATGGGACATCGTACTGACATGTGTCCAACTTTGCAAGAAGATCACCTTGAACACGCGAATGCAATAGGTGGCTTTCTTGGACAGCTATAAGCTCAACGCAAGTATGATCCATATAGTAACAGTACAATCCAGGATAGATGGATCATCCCAACTTGCAATATGAGAATAGGCCTGCCCCATATGTTCCACCTCAATAAAGGCCTAATAATCCTTAACAGCCAAAGCCCCAATTCTAAGTAAGGCCCAAGCCCAAACACAAGGTATACCTATTAAGGATATGATAAAGTCTGTTGTTGACAATTCTATTAAATTTCAACAGGAATCTAGGTTGAATATGCAAGAGATAAGAGCTAGCATTAAGAATCTTGAAAATCAATTGAGACAATTAGCTGCAAGAATAACCAATATGAAGGCTCAAAATTTGGGTTAGTAACTTTTCCAAGTTGCGATCAACCCAATGGAGAATGCTAAGGCAGTTATTTTGAGGAGTGGTGACACACCCTAAGGGTATTGTTCGCAAGTGCACGGGTCGTACAAGTAATAATGGGATTTGAGTCTCGAGTTATCGTCCCTCAGAGAAGTTGGTTAGCCTAATTAATTACCGGTTAATCTTACCCTAAGTATATCTTAGCAAATTATGAGATTAAAAGTAGGTGATCCATTAAGGCTAAAAATTAAAATTACTGGAAAGCAACTAAATAAAATAAAACCGAACTAAAAATACTTACAATGCTCCAAGCAATCAACCTACAAAAGAAAATTAAGACAATTAATTACGCACTCAAAATAAAATGCTAAAATAAAAAAGCAAAATTAATTAAGCTAAAATTAAACAAACATAAGGTAAAATGTGAATGTAATTAAACTAATTAAGAAAATGCAATTTAAACTAACTTAAAGTCTAATAAGATAAACATCTACTTACCTAAAGAAATTCTTAAACTTAACTCTAACTAAATGCTAATAAAACAAAATTTAACTAATGCATGCAAATAAATTTAATCTAAATCAATTCTAAATACAACTCATAAAATACTAAAATAAAAATTAAATCCTAACATGTATAAACTAAAAGTAACTATTAACTAAGACGTAAAACTAAAGATTAAATTAACACCTTAAAATATTAAATTTACCTATCAATTACCACTATTCTAACTAATACTAATGAAAATAATCAAAAATACAATAAAATTCCAATGAAACCATAACCAAACGTGGCCTTAGACAATTTAAATCATTCAAAGATCCCTCCAAATACTATTCACGTTCTTCACCAAAACATTTCCATGCATTGCCAGGCATGCTCTCGGTTCAGGCCTCCTGCATTCATCAACTGCTGTCCAGATTTGCCCAGCTTCATTCCAGCTACTATCTGCGGGGGTCTGTCCACTGGTGCTGTCCTTGCCATCGCTCCTCCAACCATGCACCTCCTCTGCAATGTGTCTATGCTGCAGTACTGTCTCTGCTCAGCAGCATGATCTGCTGCTCTGATTTGCCTCTGTCAAGAGCACCAGCCTTGCATGCACATTTCTCGGCCAGCCCAACTCCACGCAATACCTCACCTTGCCACTTTCTACCCAACTGTTCATTCTCTGCAATTGTATTGCATTTGCGGCAAGACACCTGCCTCAAGTCAGTTACCACCAGAAGCAGTCGGGATGCTCCTACAACACATATCGCAGAGATCGTTTCTGCAACAACCAATCGAAACCCAACACAGCATCCACATCCTTGCTTGCTTCACATGCATTTCAGATTGCAATGCTCCATGAGTTGATCAGCAACTGGGAGCAACAATCCAACAGCCATGCCATTGTTTGAGCAGTGCGTTTCCCTTTGGCAACCATAAACAGAGGAGAACAGAGGAGGAAGCCCCTGCTATTGTTGCCAAGTAACTCGTCCAGTGCAAGTTCAGGCTATTCGGCGTCCTAAATGACTCAAGTTCCGCCTCCTGCCTAGTCTGTTATGCATTCGACCATAAACCAGCAAGCACCTTTCCTTCCCTCAAATCTCGTGCTTATTCATCAATGACTAAGATTAAAGCAAACAAACTAGCTATTTCGGGCAACGTAGATCAAAACAGAAAAACGAAAATAAGCATGGAAACATTTAAATGATGATAAAACAAAACTAAAAAAAAAAAACAAGACAAACAATCATAAAAAAAACAGTAAACCGAGAATAAAACTAAAAGAATGAAACCATACAAAATCGGGAATGATAAACTTTTCATTAAAAGTTCAAGTTAAAACAATAAAGGAACTAAACTTTGAGCTAAACCAATAAGAAAATGGACAATGGTGGCTGCTGTCACCAGCCAAAAAACATAAAATGCCTAAGGAAAATAAAACCTAAAATAAAATGTTTAACCTAAAAAAACTAAAAGCCGGCCCCTTTTCAATTGACATCTTTTTCTATTTATACACACACTTAGGGGTGCAATTGTAATATTTTCATCCTAGATGAGTTGACATTACTTAGTCACTTGTCTTCACACCATTGGCTCCTTGAAAAATAATATTTCCATGTCATCTATGTAAGACCCGAATTTAATTAAAATACGAAATGAATGAGTATTCGTGAAGGGAAGTCGGGTTAAATTAATCCCGAACACGTGTAAGGGCAAAATGGTCAAAAGATCGAAAGTCGGTATAATTTCGATAAGGAAATTTAATTGAAAATAATGGATTGAGAAATCTTGGTCAATAAAGGTGAAATAAATTTATTCTGGATTAAATTGATCAAGATATCAATTTATTGGAATTAATTGGGATTAATCGAGATTTTTAGTTCGGAAAAATAATCCCGAAAATAATCAAAAAATATACTAAAAAGTCATTCGGGACAATATCCCGAAAATACGGAGAAATTATACCTGAAAAAGGGTTAAAATATAATAAATAAATTAAATAAAATTAAATTAATTAATTTAGAATTAAATAATAATTTTTAAGGATATTTTAAGGGATATTTTGGATTTTTATAGAGTATTTTAATGAATAGTATAATAATTAAAATAAATAATAATAATAAAAATAATTAATAAAATAAATGAAAAAAAAAGGAAATCAGAAAACGAAATCGCGAAAGAGAAGCAGAGAACGAAAACGGAAGCAGCTGACCGAGGAGCATCCCGATCGGCGACCGGTGGCGACCAGGCGAGGGCCGGCGAAGGAAGCCCGATGCCAGGCGATCTTGTTGCCACCGGTGACACGCACCAAGGACGCCGGAGGATGCCGAAAAACGGAGGAGAAGGTCGCGGGAAAGAAAGGGTCACCGGCGGCGAACGGCGGCGATTCGGGCGGATCCGAGGCCCGATTCCGAAAGCCCAGGCGACGGCGGTCCTTTCTGCACCGGTATCGACCGACGAAACGGCGGGAAACGCCGACGACGGCCAAGAGGAGGAAAATGGGTCCGACGACCGAGGGAGAAGAGCCGAACCTGCGGCGTTCCGGTGAGCCCGACCGAAACCGAGGGCTGATTCGAGATGCGGATGACCTTGCGGAGCCACTGGCGGTGGAAGCCGGCAGAGAACTGGCCGGCAAGGTGGTGAACCGGTGGAACCGGAGAGAACCGGCGGTCTGAAACGGTCCGAACCGGACTGAACCGGTTCAGCCAAAAAGAGAGGAAAAAAGGAAGAAAAAGGGAAAAAGAAAAAGAGAAAAAATTGGGAAAAATTCCTGTGATGCAATCGAGCTTCGGGTAAGTCGATAAGCGGTCAAATTGACCGATTTAAATTTTGGAATATTTAATTTAATTAATTTTGGGCCGAAAACTTATCCGAAAAAATTATGAAATTATGTAGCTCGACGATTGGCATCCACCGAGAGCTTGAGATAGCCTCGATTTGCGGACTAGCATGGAATCTCGGGTAAGTGACCCTTATTTACGACAATTTACATCGTTATGCGTGATATGAATTTAAATTCCGCATAAATTGAATTAAATTATGGAAATTTAGATAAATTGTCGTAAATATTAAATTTATCTATTCGAGAGTTAGAATGAGGCCCAATAAATTATTGGTGGGCCCAATGAGCCCAATAGGCCTCGATAAAGCAAAAATTAAGTGAAAAGCGGGCTTAAGGCCGATTAAGGCCCATTAAGGTGCAATCGGGCCCAATAGGGGTAAATGGGCCCAACGATTTAAATTAAGCCCAGAAAATAGGAAATACAATTAAATTGTATGTTATCTGACCTGAGGAATATTGATACGCAGTTCCGGGCATTGGATTGAGAGCATATCGGACTGCGCGACGAGACAACAGTGGAAAAGAAAAGGTCAGACTCGACAGGAAAATAAGGTAAGGGAATTCTGCGGACTGCTAGAGGTAACTTTATGCAATTTTAAGTTCATTTGCAGTCTTTAAAAATTACCTGAAGGGTCTAGAGGTCAATTAATAATTTTAGTGCCCCGAATGGGCAAATTACTAAAATACCCTTGTTAAGGGTAGAACTTACAAATTTAGGAAAAATTGGGAGGAGCAAGGACAAGAGGTTCCTGCTCGTTCTGGAGGTATTTTAACACATGCATGAGTAGGCTGGCTCACTTTTAAAGAAAAATGCATAGCATTGCATACCTTAAACGATGTAATTTCTGTGAAAACTATTTGGAGATAACCGAGCCGCCTACGTGTTTTTATTTACATGTGACGTGCTAGAGCTCAGCTCGCACGATGTTTGATTTGTGTTATGCATGCATTAGTGCTAGAGCGAGAGCTCGCACTAGAGTTTTACATGCATGGGTGCTAAAGTCTAACTCGCACCAGATTTTACATGATTTTCGTGACAGGGTGCTAGAGTCTAACTCGCACCATATTTTTACATGATTTTCGTGACACGGTGCTAGAGTCTAACTCGCACCAGATTTTATAAGATTTTCATGTGATTTATATACAAAGTGTTGAGCTTAGCTCGCACTAGTTTTACTGGATTTGTGGAGTAGCGCTGTCTGCCCTTGGAGTCAGCCAAAAGGCCCAACAGGCTCAAAAGACATCTTAGGTGGGGTGAGAGTGAGGGATGGGGTTGGCGGCCTTGTGGGGATGTAAAGCGGGCTCTGCCAGTTTTACTTGATTGATGAGAGTGCTGAGCATCGCTCGCACTGATTTTATGAGAACATGCGATGAGCCGTGCTTGGAGCATCGGGTAGACTGTGTGTCACCGATTAAATAGTCCCGCACGTGCGTTTTGAGACATGACATGAGTATAGAGATATTATATAGGTTCACGGAGTACGATGTACCGTGCAAGTAGCATGGAGTACGATGTACCGTGTGGTATCTTCGGATACGGCGTCTCCAGATGCAGCATCTTCGGATCCCTAGGATCGGATAAGACTGACGGAATGGATTGACCCACCTCCTGGGCGGTTTCCAATCATGGTGAGAACCCGCACACTAGGATCCGTGTAGCTGAGGAACTCCCGAGGACACATATGGCCATAGTCCTGGTTATTGCCGATATACAGACGTTGCCTAGTCTCGCATGTTGATGATTTTGACGATGTTTGAAACTGGGTTTTAAACTAAATTTGCATGATGGTATTCCCATGCTTTTCAAACCCATGTGTGAATGTAAACCGATTTTCATGGTTTTGTGTGAGTCAGGATCACCCGAAGGAGGGGTCGAGTCTTGACTTTATTGTGAAATTTTTAAATGAGAAAGATATGATTTTGAATATAATTGCATGTTGAATTTTCCATGCAAATGTGTTTTACATAACATCATAACTCATATCATTTGTTTTAAAATGTGTGGAGAAAGGGTGGTTTATGCATGGCACTACGTTCATGTAGGTAGTATGGTTACCTACTTGTTCGTAGGGTTGCCTTACTGAGCTTGATGTGCTTACCCCTTTCATTTTCTCCCACAGATAATCTCCAGTTGAAGTTGAGGCGACTTAGTACTGCATTCCGGATATCCGCTGCTGCCCATCAACATAAGGTATATACACTTGTACATATTGTATCTACATAAGCATAACACAGTAACATATTTGTAAGTAACTTTAAGGGATGTATAAATAATGTAAACAATTATAAATGACTGGAGAAGAGTTAAGTTATATGGTAAATGTATGGTGGGACTGGCATTGACGCACAACCCAATTATTAGTGGAGTGTGGTCACAATTCGAGGACAGGTAAGAATTTAAGTAAAAATAACAAAACGCGAAAAATTAACTCTGATTTTTGGGTAGTTTGGGTCGTGACAATCTATCTTTTTGTCCAATTGGATGTGCTAGGCTCGTGTTGTCCGCGTGGTCCAATCTCGATTTTAGCTCAATTTTAGTCCATTTTCTACCAAAATATTCAAAATTCATCCGAATTTAATTTACTGCAAACATGAGAATTTTAATTAAATAAAGGGGATAATTAACAAAATAAATTGGGGATTTAAATAATTAATTAGGAAATTAAGCACAAATAATTCTAAAAATATAGAATTATCACACTCCCAGACTTGAGCTTTTGCTTGTCCTCAAGCAAAACAAAATAATTGTAAGAATGACAAGTACTAAACACAATAATTTCCCCAATATTATCCTCAAAGAAAAAGTACAGACTATGAAATCAAAGAGTCACAATCATAAGTCCCACATTCAGGATCATTCAATCATAAGTCCTAACCTAAATTGGACTCCTTTTGAGTGTGTGAAAAATGTCAAAGTCACTTCACAGTACATTATCCGGATTAGATTATGCAAACACAGTGAATGCAAAGTCAATGACATGTGATCATTCCCATAAGTTTGCTTTTCACTTCTCTCTCCACTAATATAGTCACACTTAACTAAAGATCAATAGGACTTCATTAATCTTGTAATGTAAGGCTGGGGTTAAGGTATGATAAAGTCGATTTAGGTTTAATTACCCCTTAACATGCATTACTTTCAGGATCTTAATGTAAGAGCTCAAATTTATTCCCCAAACTTATTTATTTCACTAAACTTTTTTTTTCTATTTTTGTCTTTTTCTTCTTTCTTCTTTTTCTGTTTTTCTCTTTCATTTTCTTTTTATTTTTATTTTTATTTTTTTTAACATTCACTACCACCAGATACCCATATGTACAAAGCTCAATATATATCCTAATGACTTTCATGCTTTCAGGGTAGGGGATAGGAGCAAAGTATTTAAGCTAAGGAAAATTATAAGCAGATGTATATACAGAGAAAGTCTTATTTGGCCCAGATGGGTGACTAGGGATAAAGTATGTACAGGGATGGCTCGAAAGGCTCAAACGATCCAAAGATGGCCTAAATCATCTCCCTAATTAAGTGTGATCTAATATTTCGCCTTGAGATTAGATCAAACAAATTCTAGAATATAATACACAAAATCAACTAAACAAATGCAATCCTAAGTCCACATAAGCTTTCTCTAAATAAATATACAGATTCATGACATGACATGTGCATAACATAAGGCAATCACAGTCGGAATTAAGACAAATTCAAAAATTCAACTTCATGCTTTTCCTATAATCATGCTTCTTAGTCAATCAAAATCAGACTTAATCATGGGGTCATATCATTGGAATATAGGAAAACTACATGTTGAATACTAAATCATCCCAAAATCAAACAGTTTAAGCTCAGATTTTCGAAAAAAAATTTGAAAAAAATTTCAATTTTGCTCAAATTTTCAAAAAATACTCAAGTGATATCCCCTCCCTAAACTTAAAGTGCACAGTGTCCTTAGTGTGCAGATAATATAAGATTTGAAGTTCAAGAACAAAGTACTCCCCTTTCTGATGATGATGAACAACTGAATCTTTTATTGAAAGCGTAAAACTAGAAAATAAATCTGCAAAATAAACAAAGAAAGAAACAACAGAAAAGAAAAAGAAAAAGAACTATATACAAAAAAAAAATTGAAAAGAAAAATACAACCACTTCAAATGCAGCTAAAGAACACAACACTCAGCAACAGTGCAAAGAGTAGGAGGATCATCCAGAATGGTGACAAAATATCAACAGTTAAATACTCCTTAACTCTATCTACTTCCCTCCTTCTTTGAGAATTCTTGTGCTCAAGCCTTATATCCTCATTAATCTCTATCTTAAAACACTCTTGAGAGTCATCAGAGAGCTTCAAAGGTTTGAAAACATTAAATTTCACTTCCTGATCTAGGACTCTCATAGTTAACTCCCCCTTCTGTACATCAATTAAGGTTCTACCAGTCGCTAGGAAAGGTCTGCCTAGTATAATGGGGACTTCCCTGTCTTCCTTCATATCCAAAACAATAAAATCTGCAGGGAAAATAAATTTGTCCACCTTTACTAGCACGTCCTCAATAACCCCTTTTGAATATTTAATAGATCGATTAGCTAGCTGAAGGGTCACTGTGATAGGCTTGATATCCCCTATTCCTAACTTTTGGTAGATCGACAGAGGCATCAGATTGATACTAGCTCCTAAATCACACAAGGCTCTACCAAAGAACATATTTCCAATAGTGCAGGGTATGGTAAAACTCCCGGGATCTTTAAGCTTGGGGGGTAATTTCCTCTGGATAATTGCACTACATTCCTTAGTTAAGGCCACCGTCTCATAATCTTCCAATCTTCTTTTCCTAGAGAGGATATCCTTTAGAAACTTCACATAACTTGGCATTTGCTCTAAGGCATCTGTGAAAGGAATGTTGATGTGAAGTTTCTTAAAAACCTCAAGAAATTTGGCAAATTGTAGATCTAGCTTTTAATTCTGGAACCTCTGAGGAAAAGTTACCGGTGGTCTAACCGGAGGAGATGTAATGGAAACATGTATAGCATCAGAGGACGAGGAAGGCAATGAAGAAGAAGGTATAGATGAAGAAGCGCCCAACTTTGTTTCCTTTGCAGCCCGATCCTGATGTTCCTGCTCCTTTTGAGCTGCCTCTTTAGAACTTATGAGTTCTTCAACTATGGGCTCAACAGGATTGGACTTAACTTATGGCTCCTCTAGCTCTTTACCGCTCCTAAGGGTGGTGGATTTAACATATTCCTTACCGTCCCTTTGCCTAATAGGATTAGCTTCAATGTTACTGGGGAGGGTCCCTTGAGGACGTTAACTAAGAGCATTTGCTATTTGTCCTACATGAACCTCTAAGTTCTTAATTAAAGCAGCTTGATTTTGCAGGATAGTCTTGAACATTTCCTCAAGGGAGGGCTTCTTCTCAGCTGCTGGTGCTGGTGCAAGTATATGTTGTGGCTGGATAGGTGGCGGTGGTTGTGATGGATGATGTGGGTATGAATGATGAGAAGGCGGATGGAATGGAAATTGCGGCTGTGGTGGTACATGAACTGGTAGAGCTTGAAAACCAGGGAGTCCTACAGGTCTAGAGCTAGAAGTTTGCCCTTGGTTTTGGCTCCAGGAGAAGTTAGGATGGTTCATCCACCCTGGATTATAGGTGTTTGAAAAAGGGTTGTTCTGTTGCGTTTGAGAAGGGGCAACATACTGAACCGATTCTAAGTTGAGCGGACACCTATCTACAGAGTGGGTACCACTACACAGCTTGCAGGAGAGAAAAGGACTTTGGACAGAATAAACAGGATTAGGATTGGAGGAAGGATTATGCTGGGTACTGAGCGACTCTACCTTCTTTATAAGATTAGCTATTTGAGAAGTCAAGGTAGACAGTGTGTCTAACTCATATATACCCGCAGCTTTCCTAGGCAACTGCCTCTTCGACGACCATAGATAATTGTTAGCTACCATTTTATCTAACAGACCATAAGCTTCCTCCTCCATCTTACACATTAAAGCTCCTCCCGCAGCAGCATCTATTATGGTTATATTCTGTCTAGAGAGCCCGTTGTAGAAGGTTTGGACTTGAAGCCATAAGGGTAGGCCATGGTGGGGACACTTCCTAAGAAGGTCTTTGTATCGTTCTTATGCTTCATAAAGGGATTCAGAATCGAATTGAGTAAAAGAAGATATATCACTACGAAGTTTAGCCATTTTGGAGGGAGGAAAGAACTTAGCTAAAAATTAATGGGCTAACTCGTCCCAGGTGGAGATGGATCTCCGAGGTAAAGTGGTCAGCCAGTGTCTTGCTCTATCCCTAAGAGAGAAGGGAAATAGTCTAAGCCTAAGTGCATCGTACGAGAGTCCATTATGCTTGAAAGTATTGCACAGATCTAAAAATTGCCCTAAGTGAGCATGTGGGTCATCATGGGGGAGCCCACTGAACTGTAACGAACTTTGGATCATCTGGAGGATCGAAGGCTTAATTTCAAAATTGTTTATAGGGACAGCTAGTGGCCTAATGCCGGAATAATATCCTCCAATCGTCGACATTGCATAATCTCCAACGGTTCTAATTTCCCTATTTTCTGTCATTGTGTTTTGCAGCGGAGCTTTAAATTTCCTAGAGTCCTTTTGAATTTTTCTAAGAGTACGTTCAAATTCAGGATCTAGAGGAAAGCAATCAAAACTCTTGGCTCTACGCATGCAAACATCAGAAAGTCCTTAAAATTTTTTTTTTTAATTTTTAAATTTTTGATTTTTTTTAAATTAACTAATCTAGATTAAACTTCTAAATATTTACACCGTAAATATTCACAAGCTAGAATTACACCTAAGCATAATTTCACCGATATTAATTAATGACTAATTAAAACTTCCCCGGCAACGGCGCCAAAAACTTGACACGCCCAAAGGGTATTGTCCGCAAGTGCACGGGTCGTACAAGTAATAATGGGATTTGAGTCTCAAGTTATTGTCCCTCAAAGAAGTTGGTTAGCCTAATTAATTACCGGTTAATCTTACCCTAAGTATATCCTAGCAAATTAAGAGATTAAAAGTGGGTGATCCATTAAGGCTAAAAATTAAAATTACTGGAAGGCAACTAAATAAAATAAAACCGAACTAAAAATACTTACAATGCTCCAAGCAATCAACCTACAAAAGAAAATTAAGACAATTAATTACGCACTCAAAATAAAATGCTAAAATAAAAAAATAAAATTAATTAAGCTAAAATTAAACAAACCTAAGGTAAAATGTGAATGTAATTAAACTAATTAAGAAAATGCAATTTAAACTAACTTAAAGTCTAATAAGATAAACATCTACTTACCTAAAGAAATTCTTAAACTTAACTCTAACTAAATGCTAATAAAACAAAATTTAACTAATGCATGCAAATAAATTTAATCTAAATCAATTCTAAATATAACTCATAAAATACTAAAATAAAAATTAAATCCTAACATGTATAAACTAAAAGTAACTATTAACTAAGACGTAAAACTAAAGATTAAATTAACAACTTAAAATATTAAATTTACGTATCAATTACCACTATTCTAACTAATACTAATGAAAATAATCAAAAATGCAATAAAATTCCAATGAAACCATAACCAAACGTAGCCTTAGACAATTTAAATCATTCAAAGATCCCTCCAAACACTATTCACGTTCTTCACCAAAACATTTCCATGCATTGCCAGGCATGCTCTCGGTTCAGGCCTCCTGCATTCATCAACTACTATCCAGATTTGCCCAGCTTCATTCCAGCTACTATCTACGGGGGGTCTGTCCACTGGTGCTGTCCTTGCCATCGCTCCTCCAACCATGCACCTCCTCTGCAATGTGTCTATGCTGCAGTACCGTCTCTACTCAGCAGTATGATCTGCTGCTCTGATTTGCCTCTGTCAGGAGCACCAGCCTTGCATGCACATTTCTCGGCTTGCCCAACTCCACGTAATACCTCACCTTGCCACTTTCTACCCAGCTGTTCATTCTCTGCAATTGTACTGCATCTGCGGCAAGACACCTGCCTCAAGTCAGTTACCACCAGAAGTAGTCGGGACGCTCCTACAACGCATACAGTAGAGATCATTTCTGCAATAACCGATCAGAACCTAACACATCATCCACATCCTTGCTTGCTTCACATGCATTTCAGATTGGAATGCTCCATGAGTTGATCAGCAACTGGGAGCAACAATCCAACAGCCGTGCCATTGTCCGAGCAGTACGTTTCCCTTTGGTAACCATAAACAGAGGAGAACAGAGGAGGAAGCCCCTGCTATTGTTGCTGCCAGGCAACTCGTCCAGTGCAAGTTCAGGCTATTCGGCATCCTTAATGACTCAAGTTTCGCCTCTAGCCTAGTCTGCTATGCATTCGACCATAAACCAGCAAGCACCCTTCCTTCCCTCAGATCTCGTGCTTATTCATCCACGATTAAGATTAAAGCAAACAAACTAGCTGTTTCGGGCAACGTAGATTAAAACAGAAAAACGAAAATAAGTATGGAAACATTTAATTGATGATAAAACAAAACTAAAAAAAAAAACAAACGATCATAAAAAAATAGTAAGCCGAGAATAAAACTAAAAGAATGAAACCTTACAAAACCGGGAATGATAAACTTTTCATTAAAAGTTCAAGTTAAAACAATAAAGGAACTAAACTTTGAGCTAAACCAATAAGAAAATGGACAATGGTGGCTGTTGTCACCAGCCGAAAAACATGAAATGCCTAAGGAAAATAAAACCTAAAATAAAATGTTTAGCCTAAAAAAAACTAAAAGCTACCCCATTTTCAATTGACATCTTTTTCTATTTATACACACACTTAGGGGTACAAGTGTAATATTTCCATCCTAGATGAGTTGACTTTGTTTGGCCACTTGTCTTCACACCATTGGCTCCTTGAAAAATAATATTTTCATGTCATCTGTCTTTTTGTCCAATTGGATTTGCTAGGCTCGTGTTGTCCGCGTGGTCTAATTTCGATTTTAGCTCAATTTCGATCCATTTTTACCGAAATATTCAAAATTCATCCAGATTTAATTTATCTACAAACATGAGAATTTTAATTAAATAAAGGGGATAATTAACAAAATAAATTGGGGATTTAAATAATTAATTAGGAAATTAAGCACAAATAATTCTAAAAATATAGAATTATCAAGTGGAAAGGAAGTCGAAGTTAGGAAACCTCCCAAAGCCCTTGTTGACAAGAATGAAATAGAGGGGAAAAACTGCAAATTGATCTAGCACCTTTTTTGCACCCACTGGTAAAGAAACCTCCAATTAATGTTTGCATTAAACCTCTACCTTTTCCTAACAGGTTAGCAAAGGCAACTAAAGAAGAGAAAGATAAGGAAATCTTGAAGACTTTTCATTTGATAGAAGTTAACATTCCTCTGCTTGATGCAATCAAGTAAGTGCCCTAGTATGCTAAGTTTTTTGAAGAATTGTGTACTAATAAGAGGAAATTATAAGGTAACGAAAAGGTAAGTGTGAGGGAGAATGTCCCGTTGTCATCCTAAGAAAGCTCCCCCAAAAGGTGTAAGGATCCTAGAACTTTTAGTATATCATGTAAAATTGGAGATAAAAGGTTTGAAAAAGCTGTGCTAGATTTAGGTGCTTCAATTAATGTTATGCCTTTGTTTATTTTTTAAAAAATTTGAATTTAGGACCTTTGAATAAGGCAAGTGTAATTATTCAACTTGTTGATAGATCTAATGTATATCTTGATCGTGTTATTGAGGTTGTTTTAGAGCAAGTTAATGAGTTAGTCTTTCCTGTTGATTTTTATGTGTTAAATGTAGAGGATGATAATTCTCATAATATGGCATCCATTCTTTTAGGAAGACCATTCTTAAAAACTGCTAAGATTAAAATTGATGTGCATAATAGAATATTAACTATGGAATTTTATGGTGAGCTTGTTAAATTTAATATTTTTTAAGCCATGAGATATCTTAGTGATGTTCATTATGTTTTTGGCATTGATGTGATTGATACTCTAACCTAACAATATTTTTGAGTTTGATAGGGAGGACATGCTTAGAGTGGTTTTGTGTCATAATATCATGGAAATCGAATTGCTCATGCCATTAGCCAAAGTCGATATTCTTCATGTCCCTAATACTAAAGTCGACTTCCACCTTGAGCAAGCCAAAATCGAAAGCCTTCCCCCACTTTATAAGAATCAATAAGACCTCTGTGGATAATTAAGTCAATTGCTCCCTTAAAGATCAGAAAATCGATAGCCTTCCTTGCAATATTACAGGAAATATCGAACATATCCCATGCTTACAATATAAAATTCCATAATACCATCATTTATGCCAAAATCGAGGCCACTCTTTGCACCATAAAGGCCAAGTTGACATCCCCTATTCTCAAAAATTTGAAATCAGTTCCATTGACTCAAACCATGCCAAAATCGATTCCTCATGCTTTTATAATTATAAAGTCGACACTCACTTTACACTTTATAAAGTTGTCGACTATGATGATGAGATATTTGAGGAAGTGGTGACCTTTAACTCTTTGAAAGAGGTAAATATTTCTTATAAATTGAATTGCCAAAATCTAACTAACCTTTTTTAACTTTAGTGGTGCAGGCTCCCAAAATTGAATTGAAGCCATTATTAGAGCATATTAAATATGTGTTCTTGGGAGAATTGGAGACTCTACTGGTAATTATTGCAAGTGATCTTGCTCTTTTACACGAGGAGAAATTAGTAAAAGTTTGAAAAATCACAAAAGTGCAATAACATGGGTGATTGCTGACATCGAGGAAATAAGCTCTGTCACTTGCATGCATAGAATACTTCTTGAACAAGGTTCAAAACCCACCAGAGAAGCTCAACGAAGATTGAACCCTCTAATGATGGAAGTAGTGAAGAAAGAAATTGTGAAGTTACATGAAGTAGGATAATATACCATATTTTTTATAGCAAGTGGGTGGGCCTAATTCAAGTTGTTCCAAATAAATCTGGCGTCACGATGGTGAAGAATGAGAGCGACAAACTAATCCCTATAAGAATCCAAAATGGGTGACGTGTTTACATTGATTATAGAAAACTTAATAGTGTAACTTACAAAGATAACTTTCTTTTGCCTTTTATTGATCAAATGTTTGCAAAGTTAGCTAATAAAACTCATTATTGTTTTTTTTATGGTTATTCACATTATAAAGAAATTGTGCTTGCACCCAAGGACTAAGAGAAGACTACTTTCACTTTCCCTTTTGACACTTTTACTTATAGAAGTATGCGTTTTGGTCTTTGCAATGCCTCTGCCACATTCCAAATATTTAGCGTAGTAGTCTTCGCTCTAAAAATCTAGTGCCACTACTTGTATGATGAGAAATTTTAGATCTTCACTGAGCATAAGAGTTTCAAATTTTTTTTTGTAAAAAGATTTGAATATGAGATAATGTAAATAGATGGAACTTCTCAAAGACTATAACTATGAGATCTTGTACTATCCCAGTAAGGTAAATGTTGTTTTCGATGCTCTGAGCAGAAAGAGCACTGGTATGGTTTCATACATGATGGTTTAGGAGTGGGTTCTATTAAAGAGGTTTACAAAATTATATTTAAATGTAGAACCTGCAAATGACTGCTTGATAGCAAGCTTTCGGGTTAAGCCATCACTTTTCGATTAGATCAGACAGGCTCAGAGAGAAGATTCGATTTTGATTTAGTGGGTTAGTCAGGTAGAGCAAGATCAAATGTCTGGGTATAGGGTTAGTGAAGATGGTATTCTTTGATTCAAAAATCGGATATGTGTGCCACAAGATGATACCCTTCAAAAATTGATATTGGATGAGGCCTATAATTTGATATACATGTTTCATTCGGGTATACTAAAATGTACTAGAATTTACAGGGAGTCTACAGATGGGTAGGTATGAAGAGAGACATCATAGATTTTGTGTCAAAATGTCTCACGTGTCTGTAGGTTAAGGTTGAGCCTCAAAGGCCTGTGCGGCTGCTCAAACCTTTACTAATACCGACATAGAAGTGGGAGCATGTGACCATGGATTTTGTGATGGGACATCCCTGAATTCAAAAAGGTCATGATTCTGTTTGGATAATTATGGATCATCTGACCAAGTCTACCCACTTTTTACCTATGAGAGATACAAATTCCCTTAGTTCACTCATAGAGCTATATGCTAGGGAGATTGTCAAGCTACACGGAGTTTGAGCAAGTATTGTATTAGATAGGGATTCGCACTTTACTTCCCGATTTTGGGAACACTTTTAGGAAGCTATAGAATCCTGACTATAGTTTAGCATAGCTTTTCATCCAAAGACTAACAGCTTGTTTGAACGGACTATACAGACCTTGGAGGGTATGATCAGGGCTGGTGCCATTGATTTTTCAAGCTCTTGGGATGACCATCTGGCTTTAACTGAATTCGCTTATAATAATAGATATCATTATAGTATAAGGATTGCTCTTTATGAAACTTTATATGGATGAAGATGTGGATCTCCTATTGCTTGGGAAGAAGTGGGTGAATGCAGGATATTTGCTCCTAAGTTGGTAGAGAAAGCTTCTAAGGTAGTGAAATTGATTAGTGACATATTATGAAGAACATAGAGCCATCAAAAGAGTTACGCTGATACTAGGAAACGACCACTTGAGTTTCAGACTAGGGATAAGGTTTACCTCGAAGTGTCTCATTCTAAGAGTGCCAAGAGATTCGAAAAGAAAGGAAAGCTCACTTCTCGCTTTATCGATCCTTTTGAAATATTAAAGAGGGTAGGAGAAGTGGCATACCATTTAGAATTTTCGCGTAGTTATCTGGTGTGCTCAATTCATGTGTCTATGCTTTGGAAATATCAACCGGATCCCTCCCCCGTCATTCATTATGAACCATTGGATATTAGAGAGGATTTGAGCTACATCGAAAAACCAATCTGGATATTAGATAAAAAATAGAAGACACTTTGATTGAAATCGATCCCGCTACTAAAGGTTCTCTAGCAACATCATACCTCAAAGGAGGCTACTTGTGTCACGACCCTCAATCCACCAAAAAATCCACTACAAAATTTTTGTTTTTCATTATTTATTTAATCCATTTCTTATTGTTTGTTCTTTATCTTTACCTTACCTGATTGTGAACATCTACACCACCAACAGTTGGGTTATGTATTGGTGTCAATCTCATCCAATCATACCATTTCAAATTACAATTCATTTAAATCTAAACACTGGTATTTCGAAATCAGAGTTGTTGTTTATATGTGTTTACAATCCTTTGCATCCCCAAAAATTACATTTAAAGATATTACTGTGCTTTGACATGTCTAGATATAAAAACTATACAAATGTGTATACCTCATGTGATGAGATGCAGTGAACACCAAAATTCCAATCCTCAATCGCCCACAATCTACTGTAAGTGCTCTGTAGAGGGGGAAAATAAGGGGATGAGCAAACCATGCACCCAGTAAGGCAATCATGTGAGCAGGTAGATAACTATACTATCTACGTGGTCGTGATGCCATGCTTAAATCACACATTTATTTGTCATACTCTAAAACGTATGCTCCTTCTTATGTTCATGACATGTAAAGCATTTGTGCTATTTAAATTAGTGCACAGTTCTCAAAACATAGCATGGACAATCATCATGCATAAATCAAAATCAAGGCATGGTAAATCATCATGCACAGTGCACTAATCAAGCATTTCAAATCTCAACACAAACCGATACAAAATCATCATTTATCAGGACTCAACCCCTCCCATGGACTTTCCTGACCCACAAACACATTTCAAAACATGGATTTCTCATTCAACAATAGACATGTGAGATAGGCATATAATATCAATAAGGGTAATAACTAGGACTATGGCCATATCCTCTGTGATCCCAGGCTATACGGATCCTAATGTGCGGAGTATCACCTCTATCTACTTCTGCACGGGAGGTAGGCCGCGTTCAAGTCCCCGGTCCATAGCAGAATCCATTGTCCAAAGACGACATATTTATAATATCACACATGGTACAACGTACTCCATGCTACTTACACGGTACAACGTACTCCATGGACCCATGTCATCACAATATATCCTGCCACATTTTAATAGCACGTGTGAACCTATTTAATCGATGTGGCATGCAGCCTACCCGAAGCTCCCAGCACGGCTTTCGACATGTCATAAAACCACGTGCGAGTAGTCTCAAGCATGACAACAAGTATAATGGACATCTAGTGCGAGTTATGCTCCAGCACCATGTCACAACTCGTATGAAAACTAGTGCCAGCTAAACTCCAGCACAATGTTATAAAATCCATGTAAAACTCTAGTGCAAGCATCACTCTAGCACAAATGCATGTATAAAACACGTCAAATCTCATGCGAGCAATGTTCTAGCATGTTTCATTTCCACAAAATTTATGTAGGTGGCTCATTCTTTACAAAGAACAGTTATGAAGCCAAATCAAGCTACTTTTTGTGCAAATCATTTCAAAAGCTAGCCAACCTACCAATCACATGCTAAAAAGTAATAAAAAGATTTCAAAGCATCATGCTCTTGCTTTTAATGCATATTTCTCAACAACCAAATTCTTTGCCCTTCAAAAAATCTATTTCATCCTATGACTCTTATATACGTTAAAAATCGCCCATGTACCTGAAAGGCGTACAGATATCCCTAGGGCTAACACAGTTCCCTTACCTCAGTTCTCTTAGAAGAAACTCTTCCTTCTTCCTTTCTCGCTTTTCACGATTTGGCTCAACTTGCTCCCGATTTATCCTCGGAAGCTGCACAAATTCATAAATCATATGAGTCAATACCGAAAACTCATATTCAGACTTCAACTAATCGATATATCTCATCGAGCCTATTTCATTAAGTTTGACCCATTATCATATTTAGCCATCATTATGCCATTTCTAGTCAATTTAACTAGCAACACACTTGGTTACTTATCAAACACTTGGTATAAATGTTTATCCATAACCTTCCATCATTTATGCATTCTCTACAACATCATTTATGCACATTTTTATCACTTGACTAATCTCACAATGTGGCTTCATCCAATCATCTTAAAGTCAAGGTAAACTCTTCTCACATTTATCGTCCCACATAAATTCAACATTCTTTTCTCGTGAGACGTGTTAATGGAGCAGCCAATCTCGAGAATCCCTTCACAAACCATCGATAATATCCAGCTAAACCCAGGAAACTCTCGATCTCTGTGACTGTCTGGGGTCTCTGCCACTGAACCACTGCTTTAATCTTGGATGGGTCCATTGACACACCATCATTTGATACAATATGACCCAAAAAAGAGATCTGCTCTAGCCAAAAATCACACTTACTGAGTTTAGCGTATAACTTCTTCGCCCGGAGGGTCTGTAGAACTATCCTTAGGTGCTGTTCATGCTCCTCTCTAGATCCTGAATACACCAAAATGTCATCGATGAACACGATAGCAAATCTATCGAAATACTGGTGAAACACTTCATTCATCAATGACATAAAAGCTGTGAGAGCATTCGTCTCCTTCCTGAATTCTCAACTGGTGGTACCCAGATCTCAGATCTATCTTAGAAAAGACCTGCGCTCCCCGAAGCTGATCTAGCAAATCATCGATGCGTGGAAACCGGTACTTATTCTTGGTGGTCGCCTTATTCAACAACCGGTAGTCAATACAAAATTGGAGGCTCCTATCCTTTTTCTTTACAAATAAAATCGGTGCTCCCCAAGGCGATACACTCGATCTGATGAACCCTTTATCTAACAACTCCTGTAACTACTTATTCAGTTCCTCAAACTCAATCAGAGCCATTCTGTATGGTGGCTTGGATATCGGCTCTGTATCAGGTGCAATTCTATACAAATTTCCATCTCTCTATCTGGCGATAACCCTGGTAATTCATTTGGAAAGACATATGAAAATTCCCTGACCACTAGGATGTCTCATAATTTCGGGCATGCCTTATCCGCCTCAACCACGTATGCAATGTAACCTTTCAAAATATCAATATCAAATTAGTATAGAAATTCATATGTTTCACTCATAACCACAACTGCTTTCATTACTTTTCAAGAGGATTTTACATTACATTTCTCGGGCAAACTTACGGTAATGCTATCTAAACCTGGAAATGTTACCGCCTTAGAAAAACAATCCTCTACAGCACGATTTGCATCCAACCAATCCATTCTTAAGATTTATCAAACTCTCTCATATACATTAAAATGAGGTTGGCAGTCATTTCCTTTTCCCCTACTTTCAACTTACAATCTCTAAATACATATTCCACTAGCTGACTATTTTTCATGAGAGTACTTATCAGCGTCCTCTTACTTAACGGGGCGAGCTTCAGATACTTAAACAATTTACATGCAAATGCAGGCGATACAAATAAATGTGTGGCACCAGGATCTATCAAAACATAAGCCTCAAGATCAAAGATTAAGATGGTATCTTTCACCATATCTGACAACTAATCTATAGTATCCTGGTCTAAGGCGTATACTCACCCTCTGCTAACCACCTACTTTCCCTTCTCTTCAGCTGTCGCCTTCCATCTCGGAGTAGGAGTATCAACAGGAGCTCTCTCCGGCTCCTAGCCCTTCTGTGGGGTACTCTCAGTCATCTCTGGACAATTTCAACTTAGATACCTTGGCTTCCCACATCAGAAACATACTGCAAGGGATCCATAACATGGTCAAGTCCCATGGTACCTACCACACTTATTGCACTGTTCTGTAGTAGGCGATGGCCCTCCAATCACTATACTCTTTGCTGGAGCTATGACTGAATATATGAGAGGCTTAACTATCCTCTCTCGTATTTCCTCAATCCTCGGCCTCTTCCTAGAAGATCTCTTGCTTCCTCTATAATTGAAGCCTCTATCCAGTGTGGGCCTCTTCCTATCTTTGTCCCTCACTCTACTAACCTTCTCAAACTCTGAGGCAACTCGTTCAATATCCTGTTCACATAACTGTGCCCTGTGCACTGCCTCCTCGTAGGTCGGTATGTCAAAGGGAACCAATCGGGACCTGATGGATGATCTCAATCCATCCATAAATTTTTGAACCTTCTTAACCTCATTGTCTATCATATTAGGGTCATACCTGCCCAAGGAGATAAATTTAGTTTCAAACTCATCCATCGATCTGCTCCCTTGGGTCAAATCCAAGAATACCATTTGCAGTCTCCGCCTCGGAGTATCCGAAACATATTACCTTTGGAAAGCCTCCAAAAATACATCTCAGCTGATCTCTGCAAGCCGAGCTCTCAAAATAGGTCTAGTGGACTTCCACTAATGTTCAGTCGATCCTTTCAACATGAATGTGGCAAATGCTACCATTTCGCTAGTAGTGCACTTGAAAAACCCATAAGTTTCTCTATCTCATTCACCCAGTCCTCCGCAGCTACTGGGTCCTTAACTCCACTAAAAGATGACGGGTTAAATTTTTGAAATTGTCTTAAGCTATCCAAGTCACATCCATAACCCCAATCTCTACTTCTTTGTGGTGGAGCAACAGTAGAAGGTGTTTCCTATACTGGTGGAGGTGTAGGAGTATCTGTAGTTTGAGGTTCTTTGGCTGACTATGCAGGCATTTCAGGAGAAACAGTCGATTCATCATCATCACCTTGTGCAGCTGGCTCTTGCCCACCCCCAGCTTCAGGTAACGTCTGGGAAATCAATTCTAAAATTGCCTCTAAGCTCTGCTCTATCCTCGTGAAGCATGCCTCAATACTCTCCAGTCTCTCTGCCGGACCCTGTGGAGCATGCTCAACATCAGCCTCCACCTCTACCTCCTCGTGAGTCTCATATGGCAATAACTCAGCATGGCCCCTAAGCCTACCCCTCTGGCCTCTAGCTCGTGCTCTCACCTCTCTACCGCGACTGGTATTAGGCATTGTGCTAAGATTCCTGCATTAACAATCATTTCTTAGTCAAACCGATCTCGATATACATAATTGTATCTAGACATGCACAGTAACATGGGGATGTAATTTTACTAAATTTTGACACCGACACACATCAGACCAACTTAACTCTGATACCACCCCTGTCACGACCCTCAATCTACCGAAAATCCACTACAAATTTTTTGTTTTTCGTTATTTATTTAATCCAGCTACACCACTAACAGTTGGGCTGTGTATCAGTGTCAATCTCATCCAATCATACAATTTCAAATTACAATTCATTTAAATGTAAACATTGGTATTTCTAAATCATAGTTGTTTTGTTACATGTGTTTATAATCCTTTACATCCCCAAAAATTACATTTAACGATATTACTGCGCTTTGACATGTCTAGATATAAAAACTATACAAATGTGTATACATTGTGTGATGGGACACCAAAATTCCAATCCTCAGTCGCCCACTATCTACTGTAAGTGCTCTATAGAGGGGGAAAATAAGGGGGTGAGTAAACCACGGGCTCAGCAAAGCAATCATGCGAGCAGTTAGATAACTGTACTATCTACGTGGTCATAATGCCATGCTTAAATCACACATTTATTTTTCATACGCCAAAACATATGCTCATGCTTGTGTTCATGATATGTAAAGCAATTCATGCTATTTAAATTAGTGCACAGTTCTCAAAACATAGGATGGAAAATCATCATGCGTAAATCAAAATCAAGGCATGGTAAATTATCTTGCATAGTGCACTTATCAAGCATTTCAAATCTCAACACAAATCGATACAAAATCATCACTTGTCAGGACTCAGCCCCTCCCATGAATTTTCCTGATCCACAAACATATTTCAAAACTTAGATTTTTCATTCAATAATAAACATGTGAGATAGGTAGATAATATCAATAAGGGTAATAACTAGGACTATGACCATATCCTATGCGATCCTAGGCTACACGTATCCTAGTGTGTAGGGTATCACCTCTATCTGCTTTCATACGGGAGGTGGGTCACGTCCAACCCGTCGGTCCATAGCAAAATCCATCGTCCGAAGACGGCACATATATAATATCACACACGGTACAACGTACTCCATGCTACTTGCACAGTACAATGTACTCTGTGGACCCATGTCATCACAATATATCCTGCCACATCTCAATACGTACGTGCGAGCCTATTTAATCGACGTGACACACAGCCTACCCGAAGCTCCCAACACGACTTTCGACATGTCATAAAACCATGTACGAGTAGTCTCAAGCACGACAAATAGTATAATGTCATAAAACCATGTCAAAACTTGTATGAAAACTAGTGTGAGCTAGGCTCCAACACAATGTCATAAAATCCATGTAAAACTCTAGTATAAGCATCGCTCCAGCACTAATGAATGTATAAAACACATCAAATCTCTTGCGACCAGCGCTCTAGCACGTTTCATTGCCACAAAACTCATGTAGGTGCCTCATTCTTTGCAAAGCACGGTTATGAAACCAAATGAAGCTATTTTTTGTGTAAATCATTTCAAATGCTAGCCAACCTACCAATCACAACCTAAAAAGCAATAAAACGATTTCAAAGCATCATGCTCTTGCTTTTAATGCACATTTCTCAAAAACCCAATTCTTTTCCCTTCAAACATCCATTTCATCCTATGAACCTTAGATACGTTAAAAATCGCCCATGCTCCCGAAAGGCATATAGATATCCCTACTGCTAACACAATTCCCTTACCTCAATTCTCTTGAAAGCAACTCTTCTTTCTTCCTTTCCTGCTTTTCGCAATTAGGCTTAACTTGATCTGGATTTATCCTCGGGAGCTGCACACATTCATAAGTCATATGAGTCAATACCGATAACTCATATTTAGACTTCAACTAATTGATATATCTCATCGAGCCTATTTCATTAAGTTTGACCCATTATCATATTTAGCCATCATTATGCCATTTCTAGTCAATTTAACTAGCAACACACTTGGTTACTTATCAAATACTTGGCATAAATGTTTATCCATAACCTTCTATCATTTATGCATTCTCTACAACATCATTTATGCACATTTTTATCACTTGACTAATCTCACAATGTGGCTTCATCCAATCATTTCAAAATCATGCATATCACCTCACTAACAACTTGATATAATCCTTTTTATCATCTAATCAACCACATTCTATTTTCTCTCACTAAACTCATTCTAGGTTATGCTTGTTTCATTACATTCTAGGTAGTTTCATTCATCAGTACATACACTAATATACTCACAACAACCACTAGATAAATATACTTAGAGTCGGTGTATTGGAAACTCACCTAGCTTGACTTTCCTCTTGCTCCAAATAAGAAAACTCCTTACTCCTTCAATCCAACAAATGAAATGTTGACTCCAAGTTATATTGTTCTTCTCCTCATAATGAACAACTTTGCTCTAATAGCTTTTTCTCAATTCTTTTTGGAAGAGGGTGTATTCTAGATTGAGAAAGCTTGGTATTTTGGGTAGAAATGGAAGAGGTGTGTTGGTTTGTTAAAGAAAAAGGTTTTAACGTGGGGTATTTATAGATTGAGAGTGATTAGATCGATTTGCTAGGGTGAAGAGATCGATCTTCCTTTAGTTTTAGCCATCAAATTCTCAAGTTTAAAATGGGAGAGATTGATCTGCTCATTAGGGTGAGATCGATCTTGGCTTGGCAGAAGCTTGAGGAGATTGATCTGCTCATGGGCAGAGATTGATCTACTCTTGACAGAATCAAATGGAGATTGATCTGCACCTAAGAGGGGATCGATCTGGGATTGGTAGAGGCAAATGCATATCGATATGCTAAATGGGGAGCTCGATCTAGCCTTGGCAGATTCACTAGGAATTGTTCTGCTTGCGTAAGGGATCGATCTGCCTTGGATAGGAGATCGATCTTACCTTCATCTGAGGCATTTCTTACTGCATTTTTCCAGATTTTTCAAGGGTAAATTCATATTCATTACTCCAATACTCATTTTTCATTTTAATCCCACTTAGAGCATATGAAGTCTCGTTTCCTATGATTCACATACAATACGAATTGTGTCTATTGCTTGAATTCATAAAGAATACACAGAATTCACAGTCCATGCATTATCATTTTGTGTCTTCATTCCTTATCTTCAATCCAAATTCTTAAAGTTCCATTTGTTTAATTTGTGGCCACTTCAACCCTTATTTATCCTCTATTTGTATCTTGACACTCATTCATCCCATTGCAATTCATTCACATTTACATGATCCAAAATCATTTGTCTTATAATTCCATTAACATATATTACAAAGTTATACATACATGGGGTCACACAACTTGAGAGTCAAAGAGCTTGATACGAGAGAAATGCCCTTATCTTTTTAGATCAGATTGAGTCGAGTTACTATTTATTGTGCCTATACGTCTTTAGAATAGCTCAAAGTACTAAAATGACCTTTTATGTCTATTTTGGTGCAAATAAGGCCGCTTGCATACGGAGAGGGTTGTGGGCCCTATAGAAGTGTGCACTTATACAGACATATCTGAATCATCTTAATATGATGATATATGACTTCAAATAAAATTTTGAATCCTCAGAGATTTATTTTTTAACTTATCTCGATAAACGTGAAATAATTGTTAAAATGACGATTTTATCTATAGGTCAAATTTTTTATTTGAATGAATGGACACTGTAGACTTATTTAAGCTTTGACCAAAGCTTATGATGAGCTTAATTTCACTATATCCTACTAGTTTGATCAACCATCTTCTTTAAAAGTCATAAAAAATTCCCACAACATTCATAAGAAAATAGAAAAAAATAAGAAAAACATGATTTTCATTCACATACGAAGCTTGTCACCCTTTTTTCTCCCATTTTTGGCTCAAACATCCTTCTACAAACTTGTTCTACACAACTCATCTACAACATATCCAAAATTCAAAGGTAAATCTTGTTATTTGGATGAGTTTTGGCTTGTAGAAGAATAAATGGGTATGGTATGGTTTAGGCCAAATTCATGGAGTTTAAGTTTGATTCAATCTATGGCTTTTCTCTATGTTAATGAGGGATTAATATAGAGTATTCCCATGTAAATAGATTGAAGCAAATCAACCTCTAAGAGTGAGAGCACCATTAGGCCAAAATAGGTTTATTGGGGGTAATGTTGGTTGCAATGCTTCAATTTAATATATGTTGATTCATACGATATATAGTGATGTTATATGAACTCAATTGGAAGAAATAAAGTGTGCATGATGTTGTTGTAGTGTAAATCCCTAGGGTTTTAAAGAGAGAAAGTAGAATTTATATGGAATATCATAGGGGTTCTTTAAATAGATATAAGAAACATCTAATTGAGCGTAAAATGAATTATATTGTGGCTTAAAAATGATTATAGGACCGTTTTGTAATTTTGGCCAAAGTAAGGGTATTTTGGTAATTTTACCATTGCAGTGTAATTTTAGCCATGAACTAGTGTTAAGCGTGTATACGAATGATATGTGCATTTAGAATGATTTGAAAATGTATTTTTATAACTTTTGTCTCTTTATGACATAATGTGACATAAGCGACGTTAGGCTAAAATGTAGCCTTTAATCGATTTTAAAATATTATGAATGTCTTACTAAGCAAGTGTGTGATGTTGTAGGCTTTTGGAGCGAAACCATATTATGAGAGCTGCTTTGCTAAAGCTATGATAAACTAGAGCTTAATGAAGCTTTAGTAAGTTTAATTCCATAAGCTGCAGTTTAACCGCATATCAATTGTTTTATGTTTTGAATCAAACATTTAATTATTGTAAGTACTTTATTTGAACTTTTCGAATAAGTATGTGAACCTTTTGATTGATTTGAAATATGAAATGTATTAAATGAACTGAATTGGAGATATAAATTGTTCTCTACTTTGAAGGATGGATAATGAGCAATTGTTACTCGGTCTTATTGTAGAAATTTAGTAAATTGTTCATATGGAGACAGCCCTGAGTTTACATAGGTAGTTTGGCTTGTTTGACATTGTCATGATAGGTTCCGGTTCTGATCACTAGAACTGTAAACATTTGGATCTATGGCCATAGGTAGCACCTTAGTTTTTGGAGTAGCTTCAGCTCACTGATAGCTACAGGGGGAAAATATTTATTAGGATATACTTATTGACTTCACCTATATTCGTATTGTCACACCCCGACTCCGGGTGCCTTTCATCCATACATATACCACTCATGGTTGGGCTGTGAGTCGACGTAATTATTAATTCCATACATTTATAGTGGAAATGTTTGAAACTTTAAGAACACACTACCAGGCATGTGTGTAGATATACAAAATCTTTTATATAAATAAAATATCTTTACATAACATCCCTATACAATTCTCTCATTTTCAATGTATGATTGTGAGATACAATAGGATAGATACAAAATACTTTTGTGTATACAATTGTTATAACTTAGCAACTGGTAGGAGCTGACTAACACAAAAGATCTGGAGACCACCGCACTGTTCTACTTCTCATTATTTGGAGGGAAAAATAGTGGGATGAGCAAATCACAGCTCAGTAAGGAAAATGATGCTAACAGGTAGATACTATACTATCTACGGAGCCCATGCATGATCAACAAAATCATATTTCATCATGAATGAAAATATCAATGGAAAATGCATTTAAATCATTCTTCTATCAAAGGCATTTTCATAGAAATCAATGCTGAATACTTCTATTTGAAAACATATCATAAATCAGTGCTATCACAACACCAGCATTCAAATCAGGCTATTTATCAAATCATAATATTTCTTTTCTTTTCACAAAACATTTCATTTCATCAAATTTCTCACTTTTCTTATTTTCTCAAATTTCTCTTATCTCTGAGATAGGTAGGGAATTTAGGCAAACAAATATCCATGACATATGGCCATAGTCAGTGATCCCTGGCCTCACTGATCAGGTGTGCACAGGGCATCACTTTCCTGAAGGGGGATGGGTCAGTCCTACCCTTCGGCTCATCTCAATCATCATCATCATCTTCCTCATCATATCACATATACTCACGGTATAATGTACTCCATGTGTCATCTACGCAATACTCATACTCGCGTGCAGATAGCACGGTACATAATATTCCCCAGACAACTACACGGTACAGCGTACGCCTGTGGACCTAATCCATTCACCATACCTTGATGGACTTATCATCCTAAACCATGTCTCATATACCACGCGAGCAGAATCAGCATGACACACAGTCTCCGCAAGGCTCCAGCGTGGTATCTCTCAATGCGAGCAACCACTTCCAGCACTGTATCATTTCAAAACTCATTGTGCGATCTAGGCTTCAACACATTATCATCATCATAAAACCACGTGCGAGCTATGCTCCAGCACAGTTTATCAAATCATTAAAAAATATGCAAGTAAAATCTCTAGCATAGTCAAAATCATCAAGACAGGTGTGAGCTAACGCTCCAACACCAATTCACATCTCAAATCTGATAGGTGGCTATTTTTCTCTTTTAAAGACTCAAATCATGTTTATTAACGTAGCATGTCATTCCATGCTAAACATGTAAAACTAGCCAGCCTATCCATCATCATTTCTCCATCATAAAAATAACATTTAGTTGTAAAAACATTAAAAACATGCATGTCATGTTGTTTTTCCTTCCCGCATCCCATTTTCACAATTCACATCATAGTACATTTCATATCACTTATGGCTTAATAGCTAAGCATAATATTACTAGCGTCATAACTACTAAAATCGCTGTAAATACGTACGAATATCTCTATCGCTAACATACAATCCCTTACCTCGAATCGCACTTGTATTTCTTTCGTCTCATTTTCTCCGTTCGCGATCCGGGTTAATCGAGTCTCAACATATTCTAATCTACATGCATGAATCATCAAGTCATTTTCCTCTTCTTTTTCTAAACATCCATACTGTCATTTACTTACTTACTCATGCTTTCACAAACCTTTTATCATATTTCTTTATAAATCCATCTAAAACCATTCACTCAACACCACTAACATCATAGTGTTACAAGATCATCATAATAGTAAACTCAATCTATTGCTCTTCTAGACATATTCTGAGTCAAGTGAGTTCTAAGCATCCTAGCCATATTCTACTAACACAAATACATCTATCAACTCCTAAAATCACTTAAAACATTATGCTTGGAGTTGAGAGTTTTGAAGACTTACCCAACTTAGCTTTTTCCTTGGTCAAACTTGTTGTAGTCTATTCTCCTCCTCTTGATGAAACCAATATATGATTTTTGGTTATGTTGTTCTCCTTACTTCAAGGAAAAACTTCCCTTTCTTGAGCTCCTTCCAAATCTTGTTGGAATGTAGTGATATTTAGAGTGAGAAAGCTTGATTATTTGAGAGAAAAGGGTAGGTTCGGGTTTGGTAGGAAGAAGAATCTGATTTTCAGTCCAAACCCGTGCTTTTTATAAATGCAAAGACATGAGATCAATCTGGTCCCTTTTAGAGATCGATCTCTACATGATTTGGTAGTTTTTTTACCTAACGTAACCATTACCAAATCGATCTGCTCTTCATGATGAGATCGATCTATTTGTAAAGGGGAGATCGATCTGTTTTCTTGTGAGAGATCGATCTCTTCCAGGCCGAGACTTAAGGAGATCGATCTGCCTTACTATGAGATCGATCTGCCTTGTTCTAAATGAGTTAATACTTAACATTTCATGAGAGGGGATCGATCTCTCTTTCATGGGAGATCGATATGCTCCTTCCCAGCACCCTCATTACTATAGTTTTCTACAGATTTCCTATGAATAACTCATTCTTATTTGCCTAACACCTTATTTTACATTCTGTGCACAACCAACGTATAATAGTATCCATTCCATATAAATCATAAGCAATAAAACTTGTGCGCACAACTTAAAATCATGAATTGTACATTAGATTCCATAACTTCTATATCCTTTATTAATTGTACACATGTAGTAGTGTGCATACACACCATAGCTTCATAAGAAGTACATGGAAAACTAGAAGCATGACATTTCTCCCCTCCTTAGAAAATTTGGTCCTCTAAATTGAACCAAGTCTATTCCTCAAAAAGTTGGGGATATTTCTCCTTCATCAGGTCCTCTAACACCTAAGTGGCTTTCTCTGATGTATGATGTTGCTATAGGACCTTAACAAATGAAATCGACTTGTTCTGCAATACCTTCTCTTTTCTATTTAATATTCGAATTGGTTTCTCTACCTATGACATATTCTCCTTGAGCTCCAATGGCTCATGGCTTATTACATGTGCCGGATCCGAATGGAACTTCCGGAGCATAGAAACATGAAAAACATTGTGGTCCTCTGCTAGCTCAGGTGGCAAGGCTAGCCTATATGCTCTATCCCCCACTCCATCCAAAATCTCAAAGGGACCGATGTAACGAGGACTTAGTTTTCCCTTCTTCCCGAACCTCATTATTCCCTTAGAAGGAGATACTTTCAAAAGTACAAACTCACCCACAGCGAACTCGAGTGGCCTCCGTCTCCTGTCAGTATAGCTCTTTTTTCAACTTTGAGCCTTTCGCAGCCTCTCACATATTATCCGAACATCCTCTGAGGCTTGTCTAACTAAATCGAGAGCAAGCAACTGTCTGTCACCAAATTCTTCCCAACCAATAGGCGATCGACATCTATGACCATATAGTGCCTCATAAGGGGCCATACCAATACTTGAGTGATAACTGTTGTTGTAGGCGAACTCAATCAGTAGCAAGTGATCGTCCCATGAGCTTCTAAAATCCAACACACATGCTCTCAACATATCCTCCAAGGTCTGTATAGTCCTCTCTGATTAACCATCTGTCTGAGGACTGAAAGTGGTGCTAAAGCTCAATTGGGTCCCCATCGCTTCCTGAAAATGTCCCCAGAAGTGGGAAGTGAAGCGAGCATCCTATAAGAAACAACACTCACTAGGACTCCATGCAATCTTACTATTTCCCGTACATACAAGTTTGTCAACGCACTCAAAGTATCTATAGATCTCATGGCTAAAAAGTATGCCGATTTTGTCAACCGATCTACTATAACCCAAATAGCATCATGGTTCTTACGGGTTCTTGGTAATCCCATCACAAAGTCCATGGTGACGTGCTCCCACTTCTATGTCGGTATCGGTAGAGGTCGCAATAATCCTCCAGGTTTCTGATGTTTTACCGTAACCTGCTGACAGATGAGACATCTAGCAACATACTCAGCTATATCTCTTTTCATTCTAGACCACCAATATACCGTCCGGAGATTTTGATACATTTTACTACTCCCTGGGTATACTGTGTATCACGATGAGTGAGCCTATGATAGAATCAACTTCCTAAGCTCTGAATCCTTAGGGACACATATTCTATCTCTGAACCTTAGTATTCCATTTGGGCTTATTACGAAATCAGTGCCCTCACTTTTCTGAATTTGGCTAATTAAATCAATACACCATTGATCATTCTGTCGAGTTTGCCGAATTCTCTCAATCATCTCCGGTTCTAATCTCAACCTGGCTATAATCCAATGACTGCAACCCTCAAGTGCGATCACATCTAAACTAAGGTTCGTGAATTGTTCTAACAACTCGTGCTCCCTAACCATCATATATGATACCACCCAGAGACTCTTTCTACTCAATGCATCGGCAACCACATTCACCTTCCCCGGGTGGTACAAAATCTCACAATCATAGTCTTTGAGAAGTTCTAACCACCTTCTCTGTCTCATGATTAACTCCTTCTGTGAGAACAGATACTTAAGACTTTTGTGATCTGTAAAGATCTGGAATCTCTCACCATACAAGTATTGGCATCATATCTTCAATGTAAATACTACGATTACCAACTCTAAATCATGAGTGGTGTAGTTCTTCTCATGATCTTTCAGTTGTCTGGATCCATAAGCAATTACCCTTCCATTCTGCATCAAAACACAGCCCAGTCCTTGGTGTGAAGCATCTATGTAAACAGAAAAGTCTCTGAGGCTGGTAGGAATGGTGAGAACTGGCGCGGTGGTTAATCTGTGCTTAAGTTTCTAGAAGCTCCTCTCACATGCTTCATCTCACATAAACTCCACATCCTTCCTCATCAAACGTGTCAACGGAGCAACCAATCTAGAGAAACCCTCTACAAATCTCCTGTAGTAACCAGCCAAACCCAAAAAGCTCATGATCTCTGTGACTGTCTTGGGCTGTTCCCACTGAACAATAGCCTCAATCTTAAATGGATCTACTGACACCCCATCATTCGATACAACATGGCCTAGAAAAGAAATTTGCTCCAACCAAAAGTCACATTTACTGAGCTTGGCATACAACTTTCTCTCTCTGAGGGTTTGCAAAACAATCCTCAAGTGCTACTCGTGATCTTTCCTCGATCTGTAATAAACCAATATATCATCTATGAATACTATCACAAATTGATCTAGGTATGACTTGAATACCTCATTCATTAGAGCCATAAAAGCTGCCAGTGCATTTGTCAACCCGAAAGGTATCACCAGGAATTCGTAATAACCATAGCAGGTGCGAAAAGTCATCTTGGGCACATCTTCCTTCCGAATCTTCAATTGATGATACCCAGACCTCAGATCTATCTTGAAAAAGATCTATGCTCCCTGAAGCTGATCCAACAAATCATCAATGCGCGACAAGGGGTACTTATTCTTAATGGTAGCCTTGTTCAACATCCGATAATAAATACACAACCTAAGGCTCCCATCTCTTTTCTTCAAAAATAACACTGGGGCTCCCCATGGTGAGACACTCGATCTTATAAACCCCTTATTTAGCATATCTTGCAACTGTTTCCTTATTTCCTCTAGCTCAATTAGAGCCATCCTATATGGTGGTTTGGATATTGGCTCTGTTCCAGGTGTCAAATCTATACCAAATTTCATTTCTTTATCCGATGGCAATCCCGGCAGGTCGTCTAGAAAGACATTAGGGAATTCTCTAACCACCAGAATGTCATCTATATCCAAATGTGTTTTGTCCAAATCCACCACATAAGTAATAAAACCTTCAAAATAATATTTATATCATTTTTGTACCAAAGCACTTTACTTGTTACAAAATCAGGATTTCATTACTTCTCATAAAATTTTACAACAAATTTCTCAAGTAAAGAAAATGTAATAGACTTAGAGTGACAGTTTAAGACAGCATGATTGGTAGCTAACCAATCCATTCTCAAGATTACATCAAGGTCATACATAATCAGCAAAATCAGATTAGCTATCATGCACTTATCTCCTACTCTCACTTTACAATCTTGGTATACTTGTTCAGCTAATTGACTAACTCTCATTGGAGTACTTATTAATAAAGTCCTATTTAAGTATGTGGGTTTTACAAAACTTGTCAACTTTAATGCACATGTAGGCGATATAAAGGAATGTGTAGCACCATAATCAAATAAAGCTATAGCTTCCAAATCGAAAATCAAAATTGTACCTTTTATCACCTCATAAGAGGTATCTACTGATGCTTGATCTATCGCATATACCCTACCTTAACCCATAACTTACTTTCCTTTTTCTTTAGTCATGTCTCTCTTCCTTGCAGGAGGTGTAACTGTAGGAACTTTCTCTGGCTCCTATCTCCTCTGCGGGACTGCCTCAACTACTTCTGGACAATCCTTTGCATAGTGCCTAACTCTACCACATCTAAAGCATCGTGTACCCTGAAAATGATAGGGCTTACTACCATGATATCGGCCACATACTCTACAGTGATTAGTAGTCATCCAGGGTCCACCAACCACTATACCCCTGGCTGATGTTGGAGTTAAATGCATAATAGGTCTAGCAGCCTTCTTCTGTGACTCATCTGCCTCTCTCTAACGCTTGCCAAGATATCTCCGACCAAATCTGGCACCCTTGTCATCTCCCAATTTCCTCGGACCCTTGTCCTTACCCCAGCTAAACTCTGAAATTTATAGGTCATAGTCTTGCTCACATAACTGGGCTCGTCGTATGACTTCTCTGTATGTAGCAACATCAAATGGGCCAATTTAGCTCTAATCAAAGGCCTGAGTCCATCAACAAATCTGGGAACCCTAATAGCTTCACTCTTGATAGAATCTGGATCATATCGGCCCAATGAGGTGAATCGTGACTCGTACTCATCCACTATTCGATTCCCTTGAGTCAGATTAAAAAATTCCATTTGTAGTTTAAGTCGAGTAGCATCTGGGATATGTTGCTCTCTAAAAGCACCCAAAAACATATCCCATGTGATCGTTGTACCCTGAGTTCTCAACATAGGTCTGGTGGACTTCCACCAGTGCTCTGTTTCGCCTCTCAATACCAAGGCCACAAGAGCTACTCTTTTCATAGCCGAACATCTACAAAAATCAAACAGCTTCTCCATCTGACTTATCCTGTCATGCCCCGCTTTCGGGAACCCTTCTATCCATACATTCTCTACTACGGTTGGGCTGTGAGAAGATGCAATTACTAAAAATTTATTCATTTACAGCGGAATATTTAAAACTTTAATTCACACTCCCAGGTGTGTGTGTAAATACACAAAATTAATTGTATAAATACCATGTGCTTACATATCATCCCCATAATACTGTTTACAATTCCAAGATATAACTGTGCGATACAATATATTAGATATAAAATACTCGTGTATACAAATCTTATACCTTTACAGATTGTGGGAGCTGTTTAGCACAAAAGATCTAGAGATCACCACTCTCTTACTTCTCAGTACCTGGAGGGGGAAAATAGTGGGATGAGCAAACCACGGCTCAGTAAGGAAATGTATGCTAGCAGGTAGATATCGTACTACCTACATAGCCCATGCATGCATAAACCAAAACCATGTTTTCGTTATAAATGGAAATATATGTTTCTCAATAGCATTTTCGTGTAAATCAAATGTCAAACTTCCATTTAAAACATGCTCATAAATAGTGCCCTCATGGCACGAATGTGAAATCAGAGATTTATTAAAACACGAAATCTCTTTCACTTCTCAAATCATTCTTTCTCGCAAGTCTCTTTCTTTTCTGAGATTGTCTCTGTTTCTCGATTCTCTGAGACAGGCATGGAATTTTAGGCAATCAAATATCCACGACTTATGGCCACAGTCAGTGATCCCAGGCCTCACTGATCGGGTGTGCACAGGGTATCACTTCGCCTGAAGGGGGATGGGTCAGTCCTACCCTCCGGCTCATTTCAATCCACCTCATCTCCTCGTATACTCATGGTGAAGATACGTCGTGTGTCATCTACGCGATACTCGTACTCACGTGCACCCAGCACGGTACATAGTATACCAACGGGTGACTACACTATTCTACGTACAACCGTGGACCCAAGTCCATACTCCAACTCCGATGGACTTTCTATCCTTAAACCATGTCTCATATACCAGGCGAACAAGCAGCGTGACACACAGTCAACGCAAAGCTCCAGCGCGGTACGATCTATCGTTAAGGCCCAGCCCGTTCAATTGGCTGTCGGCTGGTATCCCCTTAGGTCCCAGACCCCCAGGTTTACCTTAACTCAATAAAACAGGTGCGAGCAAAGTTCCCGCACTTCCTCAAAACCCTCGTGCGAGTTAAAACTCCCGCACGGTACATCAAGGCCTTAAAACGGGTGTGAGCTAACGCTTCAATACCAAATCTCATCTCAAAACTGATAGATGGCTATTTTCTCTTTTTAAAACTCAAAACACGTTTATTCATACAGCATGCCTCTTCATGCTAAAACATGTAAAATTAGCCAACCTATCATCAACATTTCTCAATCATAAATAACAATGTAAAATTGAGAAAATCATTGAAAACATGCATATCATGCTATTTCCTTACCCTATCCCATTTCTCAATACATATATACGTCATAGTACTTTGCATACTTCCATATCATTTCATAGAATTATCATATCGTACTAGTCTAGCAATATATCTACGAAATTGCCGTAAAATACGTACGAACATCTCTATAGCTAACACACAGTCCCTTACCTCGTTTTACTTGTGTGCAACTATCCGCCTTTATGCTTCTTGCGTTCTCATCTCGACTTGCTCCGGCGTATCATCCAAAACTGAAATTCATCCATCAACATTTGAGTTAATGTTTCTAACTCTTATTCAACTAAGCATTTATCCAATGCCTTAATTACACATTTTTACCCTTTGTGGTAAATCTCACAATTTATCCCAATATCAACATTTCCAAACCATTTCCACAACATACTCATCCACTCAAGATATCTCATTCATCATAAACACTCCCACACTCCACTTTCTCACACTTGACCATTTCTAGGTTATATTCATTTCATACCATTTTAGGTAGTTCTATCCACAATATGCACACCCAAATATCTTTATAATCATTAACTAAACCAATGTACTTGGATTTGTGCATTAGAACTTACCTCATTGGATTTTCCTCTTGCTCCAATTAGGATTGTCCTTTATTTCTTCAATCCATCAAATGGGGAAATGTCTCTAGACTATGTTGTTCTTCTCTTTGATGTGAACAACTTTGTCTCTAATAGCCTTTCCTCAAATCTTACTGAAAATGGCTGGATTTAGGAGTGAGAAACTAGATTTCTTTGAGTTGAAGTGAAAAGGAAATGTTTGTCCCGAAATTCTGATGATCCAACTGCTTCCATTTATAGTTTTGACTTGATGAGATCGATCTTCCTTGGGTGGAGATCGATCTGTTCCTCTAAAATCCCTCTTTTCTAAGACGTTTTAAAGGTAGGAGATCGATCTGTCAAGACTGGAGATCGATCTGCTTTCAAACAGAAGCTTAAGGAGATCGATCTGGTCTTAGGGGAGATCGATCTGCTTCCAACCCGAGAGCTAAGGAGATCGATCTGCTTCCTTTGGAGATCGATCTGTTCCCTTCCATTTCTCACATAAGAGCATTCTGGCTCTCCCAGATCGATCTCTCATCCTATGAGATCGATCTGGCCTTCACAACTTCCAGATTTTCTTGCAATTTTTCTGCAATAACCCTTACCAAACACCCTTAATTTGCTACCATGATCATTTCCTCATTCATTCATCTTTGAGACTTGAAAATGGGATCCATCCTCACTACATACACATTAAAACTTGTGTAGAATCTTTGTATGACCAAATATATACGATATTACTCAAATGGAAATATACACTTATGTAAATCTTTCCTTCCATTTTACTATACTACTCATATTCCATTTCGATCACACTCTTCTCGTATTCAAGTTCATTTCTTCCTACTCATTCGTAATGCAACTTGTACGTATAATCACAATTCTTACTACAAGTGCGTACATAATCTTATGAACTTACATTGCATACACTTCACATTACAATACATCATCTTACTTATGATTTTATTTACATTCCCATGTTCCTATATACATAGCTATACACATACGGGGTCTCACATATCCAATCCTCAGCTACTGCTGGATCCTTTACCCCACTAAAACAATGAGCCTTAAAGTCCATAAAATGCCTCACCCTCTCAACATCACAGCCATAACCATGACCCAATTCATCATCATCACACTGCAATGTGGCCATTGGAGGAGGAACTGGTCGAATAGGGGGACCTCGTGGTCTATCTGGTTCGGGTGGTACAGGTGCAACATTCTCAGGTTCAGGTGCAGCTGCTGGGTGATTCGATACAGCCTGTCATTCTGTACCGGGTATACCCTCCAATCTACACATGATCTAACCGATCATGATCATCATCGTACGCATGTCTTCCTCTAATCTTGCTACCCGAGGATCGGGAGTCTCTATCTGATCATGGGGTTCATGACTAGAGGACGATCTACTCTGCCTCTCAGTCCTATCATTTCGCCCTAAAGCTCGTGAGCTCTCTCCCCTCTTGCGGTGTTTCTTAGGTATAGCTCACAAGCCTGTTGACTTTTCTACAATTATAACAAACTCTTAGATCACTATCAGCTCTATATACACATTTGTATCTAAATATCACATAGTAAATTGGGGAAATATCGCACAGTAAATTGGGGATGTACATTTTCTAAATCCTAAACATTGACTCACATCAGACCAACCTTGCTCTGATACCAAATCCTATCACACCCCGACTCTAGGTGCCTTTCACCCATACATATACCATTCACGGTTGGGCTGTGAGTAGATATAATTATTAATTCCATACATTTATAGTGGAAATGTTTAAAACTTTAAAAACACACTCTCAAACATGTGTGTAGATATACAAAATCTTTTATATAAATAAAATATCTTTACATAACATCCCGATACAATTCTCTCATTTTCTATGTATGACTGTGCGATAAAATAGGATAGATACAAAATGCTTTTGTGTATACAATTGTTATACCTTAGCAACTGGTAGGAGCTGACAACACAAAAGATCTAGAGACCACTGCACTGTTCTACTTCTCAGTATTTGGAGGGGGATAATAGTGGATGAGCAAACCACAGCTCAGTAAGAAAAAGGATGCCAACAGGTAGATACTATACTATCTACGTAGCCCATGCATGATCAACAAAATCATATTTCATCATGAATAAAAATATTAATGGAAAATGTATTTAAATCATTCTTCTATCACAAGCATTTTCATAAAAACCAATGCTCGATACTTCCATTTGAAAACATATCATAAATCGGTGCTATCACAGCACCAGCATTCAAATAAGCCTATTTATCAAATCATAATATCTTTTTTCTTTTCACAAAATATTTCATTTCATCAAATTTCTCACTTTTCTGATTTTCTCAAATTTCTCTTATCTTTGAGACAGGTAAGGAATTCAGGTAAATAAAAATCCACGACATATGGCCATAGTCAATGATCCCAGGCCTCACTGATCATGTGTCCATATGGCATCACTTGCCAGAAGGGGGATGGGTTAGTCTTACCCATTCGACTCATCTCAATCATCCGCATCATCTTCCTCTTCATATCACATAAACTCACGATACAACAGACTCCATGTGTCATCTATGGGATACTCATACTCACGTGCACATAGCATGGTACATAGTATTCCTTGGACAAATACATGGTACAACGTTCGCCCGTGGACCCAATCTATCCTGGTACGAGACTAGACTCACTCGAAGTGACCTAGACGTGTTTTTCGCAAGTGCACAGGTCGTACAAGTAATAATGAGATTTGAGTCCCGGATTATTGTCCCATAAAGAAGTTGAATTTCCTAATTAAGTACCGGTTAATCTTACCCTAAGTATATCCTAGCAAATTATGAATCTTTAATGGGTGATCTACAAGGCTAGAATTAAAAAGTACTGAAATACTAAAAACTATAAAATAAAGAAACTTAAACAGAGCTAAAATTACTTACAGAGCTCTAAGAAATTAAAAAAAATACCTACAAAAGATAATTAAAACAGTTAACATTAATCAACGCAATTAAAAATGAAAATATGAAAATAGGAAACAAAATTAACTAGATTAAAATTAAACAAGCTTAAAATAAAAATAAAATATGCATGTAATTAAACTACTTAATAAAAATGCAAATTAAGCTAACCTAAAGTCTAATAAAATAAAACTTCTATTAACCTAAAGAAATTCTTAAATCAAACTAAGAAATTAACTACCTATAAAATCATCCTAAATTAAATCTAACTCTATCTAGTTGCTAAACTAAAATCTAAACAATGTATGAGAAATATTTTTGGATTTTTCAATTTAAAGTGCAAACTTACTTAAAATTGCCTAAAATACTTCTGCTACTAATTTTAATTATGTACTACCTAAATACTAAATTTAATTCTAAATTCCTAATTAAAACTAAATATAAACTAACAAGTAAGGAACAATAATATGCAAATTAAATTAAGACTATTTTTACCTAAACTAACCTAAGCTAAAAAGAAAAAAATAAAGTTAAAGGGAATAATAATAATAAAACAAGATAACAAATATTGTCACGCCCCGAAAATGCGGAAAATAGGGCAAATTTAAAACTTTTTATTCATTAATTCACAATTAAGAGTGCATTCCTGTGTAGTGTCATACATCATCATAATTATCATGCCTCAGGATCGCAACATAATATAGTGTATATTGAATCATATACATTACTCAATTCCAAGTTAATTAATCCTAATACATCCCATACAATGTTATACATCAAGTGTCTGCAATTACAGTAATTGTCTGGGTACATGAAAAGATAAAAGATACCTCAAAATACAATATATGGCCTGGAGCTCAAGTCCTCCACTAGCCACTACTCCGTACGTCGTAGGGAGATCCTTTTTCACTTGAAGAACTCTGGGGGGAAAAGAAAACAGGGTGAGCTTCTAAATCGCTCAGTAAAGGGGGTAAGGAACTCATTTCATAAACCAAAATGCACATCACAAAATGTTTATTTGTATGTGAAACTCATTTGAAAACCATAGCATGAAAGTACTCAAAACGACATTCTCATGTCTCAAATCATGTGAAAACATGAAGTAAAAAGGCTCACTCTAGAGCAATAACAAAGCATGTGAAAACAATGCGATAAACGCTTTCTCAATGAACGTGATAAAATCACTGAAATAGTAATGCACGTGGCACAGCCACTAAACACACGTGGCATGGCCACTGATTTAAATTCACACGTGGCATAGCCACTAAACACACGTGGCATAGCCACTGATTTAATTTCACACGTGGCATAGCCACTAAACACATGTGGCATAGCCACTGATTTAATTTCACACGTGGCATAGCCACTGGATAGGGTTTCACATGGCAACGGCCACTAATTAGGGGTTCTCACATGGCAACGACCACCAAATAGGGTTTCTCACGTGGCAACGACCACCAAATGGGGTATCACGTGGCAACGGCCACCAATGGGGTTTCTCACATGGCAACGGCCACCAAATGGGGTATCACGTGGCAACGGCCACCAATGGGGTTTCTCACATGGCAACGACCACCAATGGGGTTTCTCACGTGGCAACGGCCACCAATGGGGTTTCTCACGTGGCAACGGCCACCAAATGGGGTTTCACACGTGGCAACGGCCACTAAGTATTCGTGGCACAGCCACAGAATGGGTTATTCTCACGTTACCAGAACGGAGAAGAAATCGGGCTTACATGCTACCAGAGCAATGCCCGGTGTGTACTCAAAATTACAAATCCCATACAATAGCTTATCTCGGAGTATCTGAAGTACTAACCACAAATGCTGTGCATGCTCCTTATACGACCGAGAGTACACCAGGATATCATCAATAAAGACTATCACAAACTTATCCAGATAGTCTCTGAACACCTCGTTCATCAATCTCATGAATGTTGCAGGGGCATTCGTCAATCCAAAGGACATCACCAAAAATTCGTAATGGCCATACCTCGTCCTGAAGGCCGTCTTTGGAATATCTTCTTCCTTGATCCTCAATTGGTGATAGCCCGATCTCAAATCAATCTTAGAAAAGACTGATGCCCCTCTCAGCTGATCAAGTAGATCATCAATCCTGGGTAGTGGGTATTTGTTCTTCACCGTGGCTTTATTCAACAACCGGTAGTCTACACATAATCTGAGACTACCATCCTTCTTCTTAACAAATAATACTGGTGCTCCCCACGGTGAAACACTGGGTCTAATAAACCCTTGATCCAATAACTCTTGTAGTTGTTTCCTCAGTTCCTTAAGTTCCACTAATGCCATCCTGTAAAGAGGTTTAGAGATCGACTGAGTATCTGGTACCAAATCAATGGTAAACTCCAGCTCTCTCTCTGGTGGTAAACCTGGCAATTCATCTGGGAAAATATCCAGAAATTCACAAACCACAGGTATATCCTCAATCCTCGGATGTTCCCGCTTATCGTCTGAGATGAGTGTCTCATAACCTTCACATGAATAATCATATTTAATATTCTCCAAAATAATATTAAAATTCTCAAATTACTTACTAGAAATCCACATAATCATTCCCTCAATATCACAATCGTACACTGTAAGGTTCAGGTAGGGAGAAAGTTACAATCTTAGTGTAGCAGTCTAAACTCACTCGATTGGTTGCCAACCAATCCATCCCCAAAATTACATCAAACCCATGTATATTCAACATGATTAGATCTGCTAACATCACTCTATCTCCCACCTTTATCTCACATCCTCTACAGATTAACTCAGTTCTCTGGGATTCATGCATAGGGGTATTTACATGTAGTATGTATTCTAGAGGTTCAAACTTCAAGTTTAATCTACATGCAAAATGCTCAGAAATAAAGGAATGCGTGGATCCTGAATCAATCAACACATGAGCCTTATGATTACAGACAGAGAGTGTACCTCTTATAGTTTCTGCCGAAGTGTCTGCGGTCTCCTTATCCAGGGCGAACACACGTCCCTGTGCCACAGGTTTCTTCCCTTTCTCTGCCGCAGTGGCCCGTCTCCGGGGATCCACTCTCTGAGGCTGTTGTCTAGTGGCTCCAAGACATGTGGTTTCTGAGGTTGAGGGCAATCCTTCACCATGTGACCCATGTCTCCACATCTAAAACATCCATGGATCGACCCAGTACAACTTCCCTCATGCATTCGGCCACAATTTCTGCAAAACCTTGTCTCTGGCCTGACATCTCGAGGGGTCTCTCTAATCTGCCCTTCTGTACCTCAATCCTTCCTCTTCTGAAGGAACCTCTCCGAGCCTCTGTTTGGAAAATCGCTGGCCTCTTGCCCTTATCTCTATTCACCGTTCTGAGCTCATTCTGGGATTGTACCATCTCAATTCCTCTTTCAATCTCCTGTGCTCGTCTCAGAGCATCTCCAAACTCAGTAATACATAGCCCTATCAATCTATCTCTGATGACGGGCTTCAACCCATACATAAACTTCTCTGTGCGGAGCTCTTCACTCTTGAAGGTCTCTGGGTCATATCTCAATAGTGCGGTGAATTGACTCTCGTAGTCATCCACAGACATGTCACCCTATACCAAACTCAAAAACTCGGCCTGTTTCTTTCTCCGGGCGGCTCGTGGTACATATTGGGTCCTAAAGGCTGTCTGAAACTCTTCCCAACCAATAACATCATGGTGGGATATCAAAATACCCTGGGTAGTACCCCACCAATCTCGAGCTCTCCCCTTCAGCATATAGGCACTCATACTGACCCTCTCAGCATCGGTGCACCCCAGATAATCAAATATAATTCTCAACTCCGTCAGCCACTCCTCAGCCTCTGTAGGATCCTTCTTTCTCCTAAACACGGGTGGATTCATCTTTAGAAAATCCTTCAGTCGGACCATACTTCTATCATCAGGCTGAGTGACGGGAGGTATTGGGGGTATGGGAGGTCCTTGTGGTGGTGTAGGAGTAGTACCCGAGGCATTAACTCCAAAGTGTTGCGCGAATAACGCTGCCATTTGCTCAAAACCTTACCTCACATCGGTCTCAATCCAATTAAACCGAGAGTTAGGACTCTCTGGTTGTGGGACAGGTGGCGGAGGGGACTCTGCCTGCCTCCTCGAACGACCTCGTCGTTTACTCATTCTCTATCTCAACTCGTCTCCTGCTCGTACATATCACAATCGATTGAAATCTCAATCCTCAATTTCAGTTCATGACCAGACTATTACAGACACTTGGGATGTATTCTATTTCACTTAATCGACACTGACAGTACTAGACATCCTAAGCTCTGATACCAAGAAAACTCTGTCACGCCCCAAAAATGCAGAAAATAGGGCAAATTTAAAACTTTTTATTCATTAATTCACAATTAAGAGTGCATTCCTGTGCAGTGTCATACATCATCATAATTATCATGCCTCAGGATCGCAACATAATATAGTGTATATTGAATCATATACATTACTCAATTCCAAGTTAATTAATCCTAATACATCCCATACAATGTTATACATCAAGTGTCTGCAATTACAGTAATTGTCTGGGTACATGAAAAGATAAAAGATACCTCAAAATACAATATATGGCCTGGAGCTCAAGTCCTCCACTAGCCACTACTCCGTACGTCGCAGGGAGATCCTTTTTCACTTGAAGAACTTTGGGGGGAAAAGAAAACAGGGTGAGCTTCTAAATCGCTCAGTAAAGGGGGTAAGGAACTCATTTCATAAACCAAAATGCACATCACAAAATGTTTATTTGTATGTGAAACTCATTTGAAAACCATAGCATGAAAGTACTCAAAACGACATTCTCATGTCTCAAATCATGTGAAAACATGAAGTAAAAAGGCTCACTCTAGAGCAATAACAAAGCATGTGAAAACAATGCGATAAACGCTTTCTCAATGAACGTGATAAAATCACTGAAATAGTAATGCACGTGGCACAGCCACTAAACACACGTGGCATGGCCACTGATTTAAATTCACACGTGGCATAGCCACTGATTTAATTTCACACGTGGCATAGCCACTAAACACACGTGGCATAGCCACTGATTTAATTTCACACGTGGCATAGCCACTGGATAGGGTTTCACGTGGCAACGGCCACTAATTAGGGGTTCTCACGTGGCAACGGCCACCAATGGGGTTTCTCACGTGGCAACGGCCACCAAATGGGGTATCACGTGGCAACGGCCACCAATGGGGTTTCTCACGTGGCAACGGCCACCAATGGGGTTTCTCACGTGGCAACGGCCACCAAATGGGGTTTCACACGTGGCAACGGCCACTAAGTATACGTGGCACAGCCACAGAATGGGTTATTCTCACGTTACCAGAACGGAGAAGAAATCGGGCTTACATGCTACCAGAGCAATGCCCGGTGTGTACTCAAAATTACACACCTAAGTCTTATCACACAAGACTGGTTTGCCTTCACGTAAAACTCATAGTGATTTTTCTCTCATAAAACTCATTTGAAAACTGTTTTGTACTCAACACAAAACATAATAAAACCGAGTTCCAACCGGTGAAACACGCACACATTTCTCAAATCTCGATATTGCCTTAACGTAGAGCCCAATTCATTACTCACACAAATCCGACGATTTATAAAGCAATTTCACACTCAGCTTATAAACGCATAAAACAATGGGCTCCAACCGGCTATAAAAATCGTGTGCAATTATAACTCAACACAACACTCAACATGCTTGTTTTATAAACCACAAATCATGCTATAATAGTTTACAAATCACATACACAAATGGTTTAGATTTCCCTTACCTCTTTGCACCTCGTATAGTGCAATCGTTTCCCCCGTATCACGGACTAGCCTCGCATTCCACTCTGGAACTCCCGAGCTGTCCAAACGATGTTAAAACATCAATACTCAATTATCTCATAAACCTCAATTCTCAAAATCGAGCATAATTGCTCATAACACCTCAAATCTCTTGATTCTCGTAACTCTACCCCGAACTACACTCTCATTCACAATATCTCAACGTCCTACATTTCTCATGTCAAATCATCTACGCTAATTCACCACATTGTCTACATTTCCATTTATAGCTCAAAATTCCCAAAATTACCAAATATCAACATTACTCCAACTACATTGTAATTTCATCAATCCCTAATCACTTTCCAGCTATCTCAACGAAATGCTAACAACTAACATCACCAAAATCACCTCAAATATAAGGATCGAAGTTTAGAAATTACCCAAAACTTGTGGAGAGCTTATCTCTTGCCTCGATTCGATCCGTCTTTCGATTTTCAAGTATGTTGTTCTCCTTTTGATGAGGAACAACTTCCCTTCTTGCCACAACCTCTGATTCGGCCGAAAATGGGTGTTTTGGATGAGTGAGAAAGTTAGGTTTTCGGTGGAAATGGGGTTGGAAGAGAGAGAAAGTGAAATTGCAGGAGAAAAATAGGGGTTCCTTATATAGACTGGAGTTAGGAGATCGATCTGGCTCTTGAGGAGATCGATCTGCGTTTGAATTTTTGGGACGATTTGGGGCAATTTATGCCTAGGAGATCGATTTGTCGAGGGGTGAGATCGATCTCTTTATGGCTTTATGAGATCGATCTGCTCCTTGAGGAGATCGATCTTCTCCCAAACAGAATCATTTGGAGATCGATCTCTTCCTCATGAGATCGATCTTCTCTCAAACAGATTCATAAGGAGATCGATCCTCTTCCATTGGAGATCGATCTGCTCCTTAAATTCCTCCTTCCTTGTCATTTTTAACTCACCAGATCGATCTCTCCTTCTCCCAGATCGATCTGCTCCTTAAATTTCTCCTTCTTTGTCGTTTATAACTCACCAGATCGATCTCTCCTTCTCCCAGATCGATCTGTCCTCATAGTTTCACATTTATTTTAACACTTAACATATAAATCTCCAATTATCATTCCCACAATTCACTTAGCTCAATAAATTACACTTCAAATTATTATTACATCAATAAAATATGTCTGAAATTCTCAGATCTCACAAATATGCATAATAATTGATTTAAGACAAATTGGGAATGCCAAACATGGCCATAATCAGAATTCCCAGATGGCTTGTGGTCCCGTGGACGTTTCTCTTTGGCTGCTCCATGCGTTGTCCTGCTCTATGTATACTACCGCTGCCACCATCCTGCTCTGCATCCTAGTACTGTCCCAGGTAATGTCCAGCTCCTGCTCTCGATTCCTGCTCTCCTGGTTTGTACCAGCTGCAACAAGTCATGTAAACTACCTTCAGAAAACACATAGCAGCCCACTACATCTGGTTCCTGTCCACTGCTTCTGCTTCAGATCTTGGCTTGCACAACTCCCTGCCTGTACCGCTGCACAGTCTATCTGCTCCTGCCGTCTCCAGTACTGTTGTACATGTCGCACATTCCCTGACCTTCCCTTAGCACCAGTCATCTACCATTGAAAGCAAACAGCAGCAGTGTACAACAGTCACTGAGAATGCACAACAGTTAGTGCTACAGCAGACTGACCTCCGCGGTGCTTGGTTCTTGCAGCACAGATTATGTTCTACTAAACAGGATGAGAACAACAAAACAGCTTAATGACTGATTAATTCAGTAAGAACGTGAAACTGGAAATCAATCTTGGTTTAAAGCTAAATATCAGTAAAGGAACATCAATAAACAGTGCAAAAACTTGAAACAGAGCTAAACAAAGATGCCAACAGCTGCTAAAAAGAAAATAAAACTAATCCTTAGAATTATTAAAGAAAATAAGACATGCATCTAATGGAAACTACAACAGTTAATGAAAATTGAAAATGCAACTAGATAACCAAACTGAGATTAAAAACACAGCAAAGAGTAGAGGAAATTAGCTGCTATCACCAGCTTCCTAGTACCCAATGCAGCAAACAGGAGATAACAAAATTATCAAGCATACAAGTAGAAAAATGTAAAAAGAAATATGTAGGAATTGAACAATAAACAGTGGCGTCGGGATGAGCTATATCGCTGTGGTTCATGGCGCCTCACACCCGAATGGAAAGTAAGCACTACCGAAAGCAATCAGCGAAAATGTACATGAAAAAAAAATAAAACTTTTTGCTAAAGCAGTTTTTTTTTTACAATGCCGACTTTTAATAAAATAAAAACTGGTAAAAATAAACATATCCATGGAAGTTGTCAACATGAACTACAAAAGAACTAGGAAAGAAATGAAACTTTTCATCAACAAAATACAGGAAGTTGCCGTGAACAGTAAAAATTGAAAATAAGAACAATGGTGGCTGAAAAAAACTATTCTGGGAAAGCTTAAAAATAAGGAAAATAAATCCTAAAGTTACCCTAAAAACTATTCTACCTTAACTACTACCCCTCTTTCAATTTCTATCATATTCTATTTATACACACACTTAGGGTTACAATGGTAATTTTTCATCATAGATGAGTTGGCATTGTTGGGGCACTTGTCTTCATTTGATTTGCTGCAGAGTAAATATTTCCACGTCATCCGTCTTCTAGTACACTTAGTTATACGATGTGACCTGACGTGTGTCTTCCAAAAGGTTGGCACAATATCCGTCGATCTTATCTTTTTGAAGCGAATAAAATTCTAACACCCGACATCCCACGTGTCCAGACGAATGGTGACTCGGTCTGCAAATTGGAAGTGGTCTAGTCTCCTTTAGCCCGTTTTCAGCCCATTTTTGACTGAAACAACTGCGTTTCATTCAGATTTAATTTACCTGCACATTAAAGAATTTTAATTAAATAAAAGGGGATAATTAATAAAATAAATTGGGGATTTAAATAATTAATTAAGAAATTAAGCACAAATAATTCTATTAAAAATAGAATTATCACACACCCAAACTTGAGCTTTTGCTTGTCCTCAAGCAAAGCAAAATTCATGCAGGAATGACAAGTACCAACATAATAATTTCTCCAATATTATCCTCAAAGAAAAAGTACAAACTATGATCTCAAAGACTCACAATTACAAGTCCAACATTCAGAATCATTCAATCATAAGTCCTAACCCAAATTGGACCCCTCGTGTGTGTGTGAAAATGTCAAAGCCACTTCACAGTACATTACCCAGATCAGATTATGCAAACACAGTGAATGCAATGTCAATGACAAGTGATCATTCCCATAATTTTGTTTTTCACTTATCTCTCCACTAATGTAGTCACACTTAACCAAATATCAATAGGACTTCATTAAGCTTGTAATGTAAGGCTGGGGCTATGGTATTATAAAGTCGATTTAGGTTTAATTACCCCTTAACATGCATTACTTCTAGGATCTTCAATGTAAAAGCTCAAATTTATTTCCCCTAAACTTATTTATTTCACTAAACTTTTATTCTATTTTTGTATTTTTCTTCTTTCTTCTTTTCTTTTTCTTTCATTTTCATTTTTTTAATATATACTTCGTCACTATCACTTAATACCCATATGTACATAGCTCACAATATATCCCATTGACTTTTCATGCTTTCGGGGTAAGGGATAGGAACAGAGTATTTAAGCTACGAAAAAAATTTTGCAGGTGTATTTACAGAGAACAACTTATTTGGCCCAAATGGGTGACTAGGGGTAGAATATGTACAAGGATGGCTAGAAAGGCTCAAATGATCCAAATATGGCCTAAATCATTTTCCTAATTAAGTGTGATCTAATATTTCACTTTGAGATAAGATCAAACAAATTCTAGAATATGATGTACAAAATTAACTGAACAAATGCAAGCTCATGTCCACATAAGCTTTCTCTAAATAAATATATCGATTCATGACATGACATGTGCATAAGATGAGGAAATCACAATCAGAATCAAGATAAATTCAAGAATTTAACTTCATGTTTTTCCTATAATCATGCTTCTTAGTCAATCAAAGTCAGACTAAATCATGGGGTTATATCATTGAAATATGGAAAAACTACATGCTAAGCACTAAATCATCCTAAAATCAAACAATATAAGCTCAGATTATCGAAAAAAAAAATTTGAAAATTATTTTCTCAGATTTTCAAAAAAAAATTGAAATTTTTTCCAATTTTGCCCAAAATTTTCAAAAATGCTCAAGTGATATCCCCTCCCCCAAACTTAAAGTGCAGAGTGTCCTCAGTGTGTAGATAATATAAGAATTTAAGCTTAAGAACAGAGTACTCCCCTATCTGATGATGAACAATTGAAGCTTGATTGAAAGCGTAGTACTAGAAAAGAAATCTACAAAATAACAAAGAAAGAAACAACGGAAAAGAAAAAGAACTATATACAAAGTGAAAATAAAAAATTAAGCCACTTCAAATGCAGCTGAAGAAAACAACACTCAGCAGTAGGGCGAAGAGTATGAGGGTCAGCCAAAGTGGTGACAGGGTGCTAACAGTCTGATAATTCTATTTTTAATAGAATTATTTGTGCTTAAATTCCAAATTATTTATTTAATCCCCATATTATTTTATTAATAATCCCCCTTATTTAATTAAAATTCTTTAATGTGTAGATAAAATAAATCCAGATGAAACTCAGTCGTTTCAGTCGAAATTGGGCTGAAAACGGGCTAAAAGAGACTGGACCACTTCCAATTTGCAAACTGAGTCACCAGTCGTCTGGACACGCGTGATGCTAGGTGTCCAAATTTTATTTACTCTGAAATGATAAGATCGACAGACACCGTGCGAACATTCTGGAAGGCACACGTCGGGCTACTTCACACAGGCAACTGGACAAACCGACAAGTGACGTGGAAATATCTGCTCTGCAGCGAATCAAATGAAGACAAGTGGCCAAACAATGACAACTCATCTAGGATCAAAAATTACTATTGTACCCCTAAGTGTGTATATAAATAGAAAATGATGTTAATTGGAAAAAGGAAGTAATTAAGGGTAGAGTAGCTTTTAGGTAAATTTTAAAAGCTTTCCTTTAAAATTTCCACACAGTTTTTTTTTTAGCAAGTTTTTCTACTGTTCATTCATTTTTTATGTTCTTCATTAGCCTTAGATAATCTTATTTCAGTGAAAAGCAATATCATTCATGTTCTCAGTTTGAAAAAAACTAGTTCTTTTATTGTTAAGTTCTATTTTACATAGTTTATTTCCTAGTTGATTTGCTCTCGGTTTTGCTTAACAGTTTATGTTTTTGGTTTGATCAATCTTTATTTTTTGTTCTTGTTTTTGGTTTATTCTCTTTGCATTCGGGTAGCCACAAAATTCCATTATTATAGTCTCGATTCTTCCTTTGTTTATGCCATTTGGTTTTGATGCTTTGATGTGGGTTGATGCTTAGCATTTATCCACATCAATGGCAAAGTGGAACCTCGGTTAGAGAAAGGAAGGAAGCATCTCGAGCTGATGGATTCTCATTGATGAAGCACGTTGATGTTTTTAGTTATAACTTTCACATGATTCCTCTCGGTTTTAATCTAATCTTTTACTATGCATCATTCTTCTATTCTTTCCTTATTTCATTTGGTGTTTGCATCCATTTCCTGATTCGGTGCTTGATTGCAGTTAGAGTATGACCTCCATGTTTACTTCATTTATTTATGTTTCTTGCATTTAGTTCATTTACTGCATTTTATTTCAGCTTCATTGTTGTTTGTTACTTGTTGTTGGATTGTTAAAAGAATGTGGTTAATTGTCCAGTGTAGAGACTTAAGAAGCAATTCGTAGGAGCATAGTTTAATTCTTGGCAGGAAGTTAACTTCACATTTTTTCCTCTGTTTAGCTCTGTTTTCTTATATCCTACCACTGTTCATCACATTTTAGTTGTTGTATTGTTTGTAAATTTTTTAAAGGAAGCTCTCGGTACCAGGAATAGGCAAAGATGACGTTGGCGCATGAATAGCAGTAAGCAGTCGTCGAGCTTGATGTTACAGAGCCGAGAAAGAGGATAAAACAGTGATCATGTTCGGGACAATACTGCTGGTACTGCATGAGAGGACACACGTGGGAGTGAACTGGGCATGCTGAGGAAGGAGCAACAATAGTAGAAGCAAGCCTCGCCTGGAGCAATACCAGGTATGAGCCGAGAGCCAATACAGCAGCAGGACACCTGCAGCAGAGGACAACCTGAGAATGCTGGAAATGCAAATTGAAAAGATAATGAACAGTACCAGCAGCTTGTTGGGACCATTTGGGTGTTTTGCAATTCGGTTAAGGCCTTGTTTGGCCACCTCTATTTTGTTTAGTTTATGGCATTTTTATTATTTTGATTGTTTTATTAGTAGTTAGTTTAGTGTAGTTGTTAATTGATAATTGTAGGTTAAATTTAATGGTTTAAGTTGTTAATTTAATCTTAGTTTTAAGTCTTAGTTAATAGTTAATTTTAGATTATATGTGTTAGGATTTAATTTTCAGTTTAGTATTTTATGAGTCATATTTAGAATTAATTTAGATTAAATTTATTTTCATGCATTAGTTAGATTTTGTTTTATTAGCATTTAGTTAGAGTTAAGTTTAAAAATTTCTCTAGGTAAGTAGATTTTTTATCTTATTTGTCTTTAAGTTAGTTTTAATTGAATTTTCTTAGTTAGTTTAATTACATTCACATTTTATTTTAGGATTGTTTAATTTTAGTTTAATTAGTCTTTTTTAGTTATTTTCATATTTGCATTTTATTACGTTAATTAATTTTAGCTGTTTTAATTTTCTTTTGTAGGTTGATTACTTGGAGCATTGTAAGTATTTTTAGCTCGGTTTTGTTTTATTTAGTTCTTATTATTTTGTTGCTTTCCAGTAATTTTAATTAGTCTAGTAGATCACCCATTGCAACTTGATAATTTGCTAGGATATACTTAGGGTAAGACTAACCGATAATTAATTAGGCTAATCAACTTCTCTGCGGAACGATAACTTGGGACTCAAATCCCATTATTACTTGTACGACCCGTGCACTTGCGGATAATACGTTTAGACCGTACCAAGTTTTTGGTGTCGTTGCCGGGGAAGTTTTAATTAGTCGTTAATTAATATCAGTGAAATTATGCTTAGGTGTAATTCTAGCTTGTAAATATTTAGGTTGTAAATATTTAGAGTCTTAGTTTAGTTTAGTTAATTTTCTTATAATTAATTAAAAAAATAAAAATTAAAAAAAAACTTAAAAAAAAACTTTCTGAGGACTTTGTGATAGTTTCATGCGTAGAGCCAGGAGTTACGATTGCTTTCCTTTAGATCCTGAAATTGAAAGAACCCTTAGGAAAATTCGAAAGGATTCTAGGAAATTTATAGCTCCGCTGCAAAGCACTATGGAAAAAATAGGGAAATCAAGACCGTGGGAGATTATGTTGTGCCGACGATTGGCGGATATTATACCGGCATTAGGCCACCAGCTGTCCCTGCTAACAATTTTGAAATTAAGCCTTCCATCCTTTAGATGATCCAGTCCTTTTTACAGTTCAGTGGGCTTCCGCATGATGACCCACATGCTCACCTTAGGCAATTCCTGGACTTGTGCAACACGTTCAAACACAATGGATTGTCTGATGATGCATTTAGACTTAGACTATTCCCCTTCTCACTTATGGACAGGGCGAGACACTGGTTAACCTCCCTGCCTCCAGGATCCATTTCTACATGGGACGAGTTAGCCCATCAATTTCTAGCCAAATTTTTCCATCCTTCAAAAATAGCCAGACTCCGTAGTGATATATCGTCCTTTGCCCAATACTACTCTGAATCTCTTTACGAAGCATGGGAACGATATAAGGAGATTCTTAGGAAGTGCCCTCACCATGGCCTACCTTTGTGGCTGCAAGTCCAGACCTTCTATAACAGACTTACAAGCCAAAATAGGACCATCGTGGACACTATTGCGGGTGGAGCCTTGATGTGCAAAACAGAGGAGGAAGGTTATGAGTTGTTAGATAAGATGGCTGCTAACAACTATCAATGGTCCTCGGAGAGACAATTGCCAAAGAAGTAGGCGAGTATTTATAAGCTTGACACGCTGTCTACCTTAACCTCTCAGATCGCTAATCTTACGAAGAAGGTAGAGTCGCTCAGTACCCAACATAATCCTTCCACCAATCCTAACCCAGTGTTTTCTGTCCAAAGTCATTTTCTCTCTTGTGATCTGTGTAGTGGTACCCATTCTGTTGATAGGTGTCCACTTAACTTAGAATCGGTTCAGTACATTGCCCCCCCTAAGCAACAGAATAACCCTTTTTCAAACACCTATAATCCAGGGTGGAGGAACCATCCTAACTTTTCTTGGAGCCAAAACCAAGGGCAAGCTTCTAATTCTAGACCAGTAGGACCCCCAGGTTTTCAAGCTCCACAGGTTCAAGTACCACCTAAGCATCAATTTTCTCACCACCCACCACCTCAGTATCCACATCATCCACCTAATCATTCTCATCCATCCCACTTCCATTAACCACCACTTCCATAACCCCAGCACTTACCAGCAGCTGATAAGAAGCCCTCGCTTGAGAAAATGTTCACAACGATCCTGTAAAATCAAGCAGCTTCAATTAAGAACCTAGAGGTTTAGGTGGGACAAATAGCAAATGCTCTTAGTCAACGACCTCAAGGGACCCTTCCTAGTAATACTGAAGCCAATCCTGTTAGGCAAAAGGAGGGTAAGGAACATGTAAAAGCTATCACCCTTAGGAGTGGCAGAGAGCTAGTAACCCCACCAGTTAAGTCCATACCTGACCAGCCCATAGTCAAAAACACATAGGTTCTAGTGAAGCAGCTCAGAAGGAGCAGGAATCAAAAGATCAAGCAGCAAAGGAAACAAAGCAAGGCAATTCTTCACCTTCACCTGTTTCTTTATCACAACCTTTTTTATCCTCTGATGCTACAAAGGTTCCAACTACATCCTCTCCTGTTAGACCACCAGTCCCTTTTCCTCAAAGATTTCAAAATAAAAAATCGGACCAACAATTTACAAAATTGCTTGAGGTTTTTAAAAAACTTCACATTAATATTCCCTTCGCAGATGCCTTAGAGCAAATGCCAAGCTATGTGAAGTTTATAAAGGACATCCTCTCTAGAAAAAGAAGATTGGAAGATTATGAGATGGTGACCTTAACGGAGGAATGTAGCACTATTATCCAGAGGAGATTACCCCCCAAGCTCAAGGATCCCGAGAGCTTTACCATACCATGCACTATTGGAAATTTATTCTTTGGTAGAGCTCTGTGCGATTTAAAAGCTAATATAAATTTCATGCCTTTGTCTATCTATCAGAAGTTAGGAATAGGGGATGCCAAGCCCACCACAGTGACCCTCCAATTAGCTGATCGATCAATTAAATATCCGAAGGGGGTCATTGAGGATGCCTTAGTAAAGGTGGACAAGTTTATTTTCCCTGTTGATTTTATCATGTTAGATATGGAGGAAGACAGGGAAGTCCCCATTATACTAGGCAAACTATTCTTAACGACTGGTAGAACTTTAATAGATGTACAAAAGGGGGAGTTAACAATGAGAGTTCAAGATCAGGAAGTCAAGTATAATGTGTTTAAATCTCTAAGGTTCCCTGATGACTCTCCCGATTGCTTTAAGATGGATTTAGTGGATAAGGATATCACTGAGGAGTTTTCCAAGACACATCCTTTAAACCCTTTAGAAGCCTCTTTAGTGAAATCTGTTGATCTTAGAGAATATAGTGAAGATAATGATGAGGTCTATGAGACTTTACAATTATTAGAGGTTACACATTTTGAGGAAATTGCCCAATTTAAGACACTAGACCCTTCATCTATTCCAGCTTTAAATATCTTTCCATCCACTAGTGATCCTCCAACATTAGAGCTCAAACCTTTACCCTCACGCCTTAGGTATGCTTACTTAGGTGAATCCTCCACACGATCGATAATAGTATCCGTTGCTCTTTCCAGTGATCAAGAAGCAAAATTACTACCAGTGTTAAGAGAGCATCAAAAGGCTATAGGCTGGTCTATCTTTGACCTTAAGGGTATTAGTCCCTCTATCTATATGCATAAGATACTATTGGAGGAGGGGTATAGGTCATCCATAGAGCACCAGCGTCAATTGAACCCAGTAATGAAAGAAGTTGTCAAGAAGGAAATCATTAAGTGGTTAGATGCAGGGATCATCTATCCTATTTCTGAGAGTGCTTGGGTGAGCCCAGTACAATGCGTCCCTAAAAAGGGAGGGATGACAGTGACCGAGAATGAAAATAATGAGCTCATCCCTACAAGGACTGTCACTGGTTGGCGAGTATGCATGGACTATAGAAAACTCAATAAGGCCACCAGGAAGGACCACTTCTCTTTACCCTTCATTAACCAAATGTTAGATCAATTAGCTGGTCACGAATTCTACTGCTTGTTGGACGGATACTCTGGGTACAATCAGATAGCTATAGCCCCAAAAGACCAAGAAAAGACTACCTTCACCTGTCCCTATGGGACTTTTGCTTTTAGAAGAATCCCTTTTAGCCTATGCAATGCACCTGCTACATTCTAGCATTGCATGATGGCCATATTCCATGATATGGTGGAGGATTTTCTTGAGGTTTTCATGGAAGATTTCTCAGTATTTGGGGATAGCTTTGATTTATGTTTGCAGAATTTGGCACTAGTATTAAGGAGGTGTGAAGAAACAAATTTAGTGCTTAATTGGGAGAAATGCCACTTTATGGTGAAAGAAGGTATAGTGTTAAGGCACAAAATCTCTACTAGGGGGATAGAAGTGGATAAGGCTAAGGTGGAAATTTTTGAGAAGTTACCTTCCCCTACCACTGTGAAAGGAATTCGAAGTTTCCTAGGCCATGCAGGATTTTACAAAAGGTTCATTAAGGATTTTTCTCAGATATCTAAGCCTTTATGTAATCTCCTTGAGAAAGATACTATGTTTTGCTTTGATGAGAGATGCTTAGAAGCATTTAAGACTTTGAAGGAAAAATTAGTGACAACCCCTGTAATCATAGCTCCGGATTGGAGTTTACCTTTTGAGCTTATGTGTGATGCAAGTGATAATGCTGTCGGGGCTGTACTAGGATAAAGAAAAAGAAGAGTCTTTTATACTATCTACTACGCAAGCAAAACACTGAATGAGGCCCAAATGAACTATGCTACTACCGAGAAGGAGCTGTTAGCTGTGGTATTTGCCTTTGATAAGTTTCGCTCCTATCTCATTGGTACTAAGGTAGTAGTATATACTGATCATGCTGCCATTAAGTACTTAGTCTCCAAGAAGGATGCAAAGCCGAGGCTGATTCGATGGATCCTCCTACTACAGGAGTTTGACTTGGAGATTAGGGATAGGAAAGGTATAGAGAATCAAGTTGTTGACCATCTATCTAGATTATAGAGTGGACTTAAAGAAGATGGTACAGCTATTAATGAGTCATTTCCTGATTAGCAGCTATTTACTTTCGAGCACTCCAGATTACCTTGGTATGCTGATTTTGTGAATTATCCGGTGAGCAACGTGATGCCACCTAATTTGACTACCCAGCAAAGGAAAAATTTTTTGAGTGATGTCAAGTATTATGTTTGGGATGAACCCTTCCTATACAAGCAATGTAAAGATCAGATTTTGAGAAGGTGTGTTCCCATGGAAGAAGTAGAGGATATACTTAGACATTGTCATTCTTCTGATTATGAAGGGCACTTTAGAGGATAGAGGACAGCAGCCAAGGTTTTGTAATCTGGATATTACTAGCCCATGTTATTTAAGGATGCCCACTACTTTGTGCTGAAATGTGATAGATGTCAGAGGGTAGGTAATATTTCCAAAAGAAATGAGATGCCTTTGACTAATATTTTAGAAGTAGAACTCTTTGATGTCTGGGGTATTAGTTTCATGGGACCATTTGTTCCTTTATATGGCAATCTCTATATTCTTGTGGTTGTGGACTATGTGTGGAAATGGGTGGAAGAAATGGCTTTACCAACTAATGATGCCAAGGTAGTGGTAAGGTTTTTGAAGAAGAATATTTCCACACGATTTGGCACACCTAGGGCTATCATTAGTGATAGAGGATCCCACTTTTGCAATCGAAGTTTTGATGGGCTGTTAAAGAAATATGGTCAAACATAAGGTAGCCACTGCTTATCACCCACAGACGAGTGGCCAAGTAGAGTTATCCAATAGGAAAATTAAAGGGATATTAAAGAAGACAGTGAACCCAAGTAGGAAGGACTGGTCCATTAGGTTAGAGGATGCACTTTGGGCCTATAAGATAGCCTTTAAAACACCTTTAGGAATGTCCCCTTATCAGCTTATTTATGGTAAAACCTGTCATCTACTAGTAGAGCTTGAGCACACGGCCTACTGGGCCCTTAAGAACCTGAATTTCAACTTAGAGGCAGCAGGGGAGAAGAGGCTGCTACAGCTCAATCAGTTAGATGAGTTCAGGTTGCAGGTATATGAGAATGCCAAGCTCTACAAGGAAAAGACTAAGTGATGGCATGATGAGAAAATTAAGGAGAGACACTTCGAGCCAGGCCAGCAGGTTCTGTTGTTTAATTCACACTTAAAGTTGTTTCCAGGAAAGCTTAAGTCTAGGTGGTCAGGTCCCTTTACCATTACACAAGTATTCCCTCATGGAGCCATTGAAATTATGGATGAGACCCTGAATCGACCCTTTAAGGTTAATAGGGGCAGACTAAAACACTATTTTAGGGGAGGGTTTGATCGTCAGCATTCTGTGGCCACTTTTGTAAGACCCCGTATATGTATAATGGTAATGTGAATAATTGGATCAAATAATATGAATGGACTTGTAATGTAAAGTATGATTGATGTAAGTCCATGGATTCAATGTATGTATGTGTAATATAAATTGTAACGTACATACAAGTTTCATTGAGTATGAATACGAAGAAATGAGTTCTAGCAAGTGATGGATGTGATTGAGACTTAAGATGAGTAGTGTGGTAAAATGGAATGGAGTTATGCTTCCATTTGGTTTTATGTAGCATGCCTTTGAACATACAATGAATGCACACAAGTTTCAATGTGCATAAGGTATGAATGGATGCCATTTTCAAGTTATAAAGGTGGATGGATGAGAAAATGGCCATGGCAATAGATTGAGGGTGTGTTGGTATGAGTTGCAGCAATGAAACTGCAGGAAATCTGGAAAACATGAGGTCCAGATCGATCTCCTAGGATGAGAGATCGATCTGGAAGAGCCAGAATGCTCTGATTTGGGCGAAAGAATAGAGCAGATCGATCTCCAATGGAGCCAGATCGATCTGCCAAGCATTCTGTAAGTGAAAAGATCGATCCTCAAGCACCCAGATCAATCTCCTTAGCTCTCTGTTTGGGACCAGATCGATCTCATGCTTCGACAGATCGATCTCATGCTTCAACAGATCGATCTCATTGCTTCGACAGATCGATCTCAGGCTTAAAAATGCCGTGAAAAAGAGGGATTTTAAGGGACCAGATCGATCTTCTCTTGGACCAGATCGATCTCCTCAAGTCATTTCTATATAAGGAAAGCTGAAAAATCTAGAAATCTCGGAACCTCCCAATTTCAACCCCAAAAACCCAACTTTCCCTCTCTAAAATCAGCCATTTTCAGTGAGATTTGGAGAGAGATCATTAGAGGCAAAGTTGTTCCTATCAAAGAGGAGAACAACATAGTGAGAGGGCATTTTCCCATTTTTGGAATTGAAGGAGTTGAGGGCATTACCAATTGGAGCAAGAAGAGAAATCATATTGGTAAGATTCTAACACTCCAATCCAAATGCATTAGCTATTTAATTGATTTTGGAGTTGATTGGTATGAGTATTGATGGATAAACTACCTAAGAATGTAGTGGAAGTGGTGTGACCTAGAAATCTAAAATGGGTATAATGTGAGGATATGTGGGATTGAATGAGCTTATGATTTATGGCATGCTAAAGTTGTTATTGGGGTAATGTTTATGATTCTAGATGGTTAGATGGAATTACTTGGTGAGTTGGAGGAATTGTGAAAATGGATATGTATATGATTGATAAATGCCATAGTGAGGGAATTCATGGAATATGAACACTATGAGCTTAATGTCGATTTAACATCGATTTTGAATAAGTTAATAGGCCTAAGAAGATCCATAGACTCGAGTTATGGGTAAAGTAATGAAACGAGGCCGTATAAGCGTTAATAGAGGCTATAGGTTAAATTGACTATAGCAAGCGCAAGGGTTGCATTGTATGGATCGAATATAATGCGGGATACAATTTTGTGCAGTCCCCGAAGAGTTCGTTGAAGGCGAACCGAACCGTACGAGTAAGCAGCTGAAGGAAGTGGAATCACGCATCGCGATTCCAGGTAAGGGAATTTTGTGAGTATATAGAGATAGCTGCTCGTATTTTGAACTGGGTGAATATTGGGTGTTGTATGAAATGCATGAATTGCTCAAATAAATGATGGATGGTATTTGTGAATGATGACGAGTATATGCGTGGTTTTGGATTTGAAGTGGATTTTATGAAATGGGATAGTAAGGCTAATAATTGCATAAATCTAATGTTTTGATGTTTTTTCAAAACGAATTGCTTGGTTTTAAGCAAGCTCGTAGATAGGACGGCTAGTATTGTATGGTTGTTGTGGAAAAACATTTGTGAGTGCTAAACCCGAATTGTCGGGATTGATGAATTGTATATGAGCCGCCTATCACACTTGTATGACATAAATCGCGCTAGAGCCTCGCTCGCGCTGGATTTCTATGTTTTCATTTGTATGAAACGTGCTGGAACCTAGCTCGCACCTTGATTTGGAAACTATAATGATATTTATAAACCGTACTGGAGCTTCTGCTCGTACGTGGATTTTGAGTGGTTGTCTTATGAGTATAACCGTACTAGAGCTATGCTCGTACGCACCTCTTTATGAGAAGATGCATGATGCATGAGTCGTGCTAGAGCTTTGCTCGCACAAGTTTGCACAATGGGATACGTATAAGGTTGTGAAAGTGGGTAAGATCCTTAAGCCTTACATCCTTAAGCTAACATCCTTAAGCCCAAAGAGGCGGGGAGGCTCTGTTAGGCGGGGAGGCTCTGTTCGGTGGGGAGGCTCTCTTACGGTGGGATCCTTAAGCCAACATCCTTAAGCCCAAAGAGGCGGGGAGGCTCTGTTAGGCAGGGAGGCTCTCCTACATGGGTACGGTAAGATCCTTAAGCCCTACATCCTTAAGCTAACATCCTTAAGCCCGAGGAGGCAGGGAGGCTCTGTTAGGCGGGGAGGCTCTGTTCGGTGGGGAGGCTCTCTTACGGAAAGGATCCTTAAGCCCTACATCCTTAAGCTAACATCCTTAAGCCCGAGGAGGCAGGGAGGCTCTGTTAGGCGGGGAGGCTCTGTTCGGCGGGGAGGCTCTCCTTCACAGAATATGGAATACTCTTGGTATGGGGTAGATAAGACCTAGGAATGGCTCCCCCAATCACGATATGAGTTTGCGGAGTACGCTGTACCGTGTATATTACATGGAGTATGATGTACCGCATGATGGTTATGTGATGAGAAAGTCTGGCGAGGGATAATCCATCTTCGTGCCAGCATGATACCCCGCACACCTGGATGCGTGTGGTCTGGGATAATTTATGATGTAATGGTTCACATAGGCACTTTTGATATAGTGACCTAGATTTATACACATGCGTGAATTGTGGAACGTAAATGTGGTTGTGATTGTGAGTTGATTTGGTGGTGTTATGTTGTTGGTTCAAAAAGGAGGTTTCTAAATGAATTGCCCTTTTATGAATTTAAATGAGATCGAGCATGAGATGATTTATACATGATGTTTTACCATGTTTTATATGCCAATTTTACATGACTTTGATACATGATATATATGTATACTCATATGGCATAGTTTTATTCCTCATGCTCCTACTATAAATGATTTATGCATAACACTATCAGCATGTAGATAGAGTAGTTATCTACCATGCTTGCATTATTGCCTTACTGAGCGTGTGGTTGCTCATCCCACTCTATTTTCCCCCCTACAGAGCGTGCATAGTAGCCCAGTGAGGACTGAGGCGTATTATTTTGGACTCCGCTGCATCTCCATCGCTAAGAGGTATATACACAGTGATTCTTTTTGTATCTAAACAATGTAAAAGCACAGTATTCTTTTGAGTTGTACTTATGGGGGATGTAGATGTCAGTAAAACATGTACTCGTATAAGTACACGATTAAATGCACATGTATGACATCGTTTTAATTAATTGAGAATGAATGAGATGTGGTGTTTATTATTGACTCAAAGCCCAACAGTGTGTGGTGAGCTTAGTTCACGACCGGGTAAGGTAACAGTAAAACGCGAAAAATTTTCAGTGATTTCGGTTAAAGAGAATGGAATTGGGTCGTGACAACTTTAGCTGACCCTCCTACTTCTGATCTTGCTACTTAGCTTCATTTTTCTTTTTCACTTTTTATACAGTTCTTTTTCTTTTCTGTTGTTTCTTTCTTTGTTTATTTTGCAGATTTCTTTTCTAGTTTTATGCTTTCAATCAAGCTTCGATTGTTTGTCATCATCATCAGATAGGGGAGTACTTTGTTCTTAATCTTAAATGTTTATATTATCTGCACACTGAGGACACTGTGCACTTCATGTTTGGGGAAATGGATACCACTTGAGCATTTTTCGAAAATTTGGTCAAAATTGAAAAAAATTTCAAATTTTTTTTCAAAAATATGAGCTTAAATTGTTTGATTATGGGATATGACCCCATAATTAAGTCTGACTTTGATTGACTGAGAAGCATGATTATAGGAAAAGCATGAAGTTGAATTCTTGAATTTATCTTGATTTTGATTGTGATTTCCTCATCTTACGCACATGTCATGTCATGAATCTGTATATTTATTTAGAGAAAGCTTATGTGGACCTAGGATTGCATTTGTTCAATTGATTTTGTGTATCATATTCTAGAATTTGTTTGATCTAATCTCGAGGCAAAATATTAGATCACATTTAATTAGGGAAATGATTTAGGCTATCTTTGGATCGTTTGAGCCTTCCGAGCCATCCCTGTACATATTTTACCCCTAGTCACCCATCTGGGGCAAATAAGCCTTTCTCTGTAAATATGCCTACTTATAATTTTCCTTAGCTTAAACACTCTTTTCCTATCCCTTACCCCGAAAGCATGGAAAGTCATTGGATATATTTTGAGCTTTGTACATATGGGTATCTGGTGATAGTGAAGGTTTAAAAAAATGAAATGATGAAAAAAAAGAAGAAAAAGAAAAGAAAAAAAAGAAGAAAAATACAAAAATTGAATAAAATGTTTAGCAAAAAAATAAGTTAGGGGGAAATAATTTAAGCTCTTACATTAAAGATCCTAGAAGTAATGCATGTTAAGGGGTAATTAAACCTAAATTGACTTTATCATACCCTAACCCCAGCCTTACATTACAAGCTTAATGAAGTCCTATTAATCTTTGATTAAGTGTGACTACATTAGTGGAGAGAGAAGTGAAAAGCAAATTTATGGGAATGATCACATGTCATTGACTTTGCATTCACTGTGTTTGCATAATCTGATCTGGATAATGTACTGTGAAGTGGCTTTGACATTTTTCACACACACACGAGGGATCCAACTTGGGTTAGGACTTATGATTGAATGATTTTGAGTGTTTGACTTGTAATTGTGAATCTTTGAGATCATAGTCTGTACTTTTTCTTTGAGGATAATATTGGGGAAATTATTATGTTTCGTACTTGTCATTCATACATGAATTTTGTTTTGCTTTAGGACAAGCAAAAGTTCAAGTTTGGGGGTGTGATAATTCTATTTTTAATAGAATTATTTGTGCTTAAATTCCTAATTATTTATTTAATCTCCATATTATTTTATTAATAATCCCCCTTATTTAATTAAAATTCTTTAATGTGCAGATAAAATAAATCCGGATGAAACTCAGTCATTTCAGTCGAAATTGGGCTGAAAACGGGCTAAATGAGACTGGACCACTTCCAATTTACAGACCGAGTCATCAGTCGTCTGGACACGCGTGATGCCAGGTGTCTGAATTTTAATTGCTCCGAAACGATAAGATCGACAGACACCGTGCGAACATTCTGGAAGGCACACACCGGGCCACATCACACAGCCAACTGGACAAACCAACAAGTGACGTGGAAATATCTGCTCTGCAGCGAATCAAATGAAGACAAGTGACCAAATAATGCAAACTCATCTAGGATGAAAAATTACTATTGTAACCCTAAGTGTGTATATAAATAGAAAATGATGTCAATTGGAAAAAGGAAGTAATTTAGGGCAGAGTAGCTTTTAGGTTAATTTTAAAAGCTTTCCTTTAAAATTTTCGCACAGTTTTTTTTTAGCAAGTTTTTCTGTTGTTCATTCATTTTTGATGTTCTTCATTAGCTTTGGATAATCTTATTTGAATGAAAAGCAATATCATTCAAGTTCTCGGTTTGATAAAAACTAGTTCTTTTATTGTTAAGTTCTATTTTACATAGTTTATTTCCTAGTTGATTTGCTCTCGGTTTTCCTTAACAGTTTATGTTTTTGGTTTGATCAATCTTTATTTTTTTTTTTTGTTCTTGTTTTCGGTTTATTCTTTTGCATTCGGGTAGCCACCAAATTCCATTATTATAGTCTCGGTTCATCCTTTGTTTATGCCATTTGGTTTTGATGCTTTAATGTGGGTTGATGCTTAGCATTTATCCACATCAATGGCAAAGTGGAACCTCGATTGGAGAAAGGAAGGAAGCATCCCGAGCTGATGGATTCTTATTGATGAAGCACGTTGATGTTTTTAGTTATAGTTTTCACATGATTCCTTTCGATTTTAATCTAATCTTTTACTATGCATCATTCTTCTATTCTTTCCTTATTTCATTTGGTGTTTGCATGCATTTCCTGATTCGGTGCTTGATTGCAGTTAGAGTATGACCTCCATGTTTACTGCATTTATTTATGTTTCTTGCATTTAGTTCATTTACTGCATTTTATTTCAGCTTCATTGTTGTTTATTACTTGTTGTTGGATTATGAAAAGAATGTGGTTGATTGTCCAGTGTAGAGACTCAAGAAGCAATTCGTAGGAGCATAGTTTAATTCTTGGCAGGAAGTTAACTTCACATTTTTTCCTCTGTTTAGCTCTGTTTTCTTATATCCTACAACTGTTCATCACATTTTAGTTGTTGTATTGTTTGCAAATTTTTTTAAGGAAGCTCTCGGTACCAGGAATAGGCAAAGATGACGTTGGAGCATGAATAGCAGTAAGCAGTCGTCGAGGTTGATGTTGCAGAGCCGATAAGGAGGATAAAACAGTGATCATGTTCGGAACAGTACTGCTGCTACGCAGAAGAGGACAGACGCGGGAGTGAGCTGGGCATGCCGAGGAAGGAGCAGCAACAGTAGAAGCAAGCCTAGCCTGGAGCAGTATCGGGTCTGAACCGAGAGCCAGTACAGCTGCAGGACACCTGCAGCGGTAAGATCCGAAATTAAATCGTAAATTTTATGAGGTAGAAAAATGTTCACAAATTTAAAGGAATGGGATTTGGACTGAAAATAAGGATTCAAATCATAAAATGAATGAGTTTTCATGAAGGAAAGTTTGACTGAATTAATCCCGAACAAGTACAAGGGTAAAATGGTCAAATGATTGAAAGCCGGAATAAATTCGGTAAGAAAATTTAATTAAAACTAATGGGTTTGAGAATCTTGATCAATAATGAAGAAATAATTAAATTTCGAGTCCAATTCATCAAGATCCGAAATTTTAGAAATACCGAAAAGTCACTCGGGACAATATCCCGAAAATACGGAGAAATTATACCAGAAAATATAATAAATAAATTAAATTAAATTAAATTTATTTAATTGGAATAAAATAATAGAATTGTAGATATTTTTAGATTATTTTAGACTATTTTAATGAATAGTATAATAATAAAATAATTTATAAATAAAAAATAAAATAATGAAGTTAAAAAACAAAAAAGAGAGAAATCTGAAACAATCGGGGAGAGAGAAAAATAACAAAAGAATGGGAAACCGAGAAGGAGACCCGCGCGTGGCCGACCGACCCACGTCCACCGGCGATCATCACCCTCCGACGAAGGGCCGAGGGGAAAGAGGAGAGGCCGACGAAGCTTTGGGCACCGACAACGCGCGCTAAGGACGCCGGAGAACGCCGGGAAACGGAGGAGAAGGCCGCGGGAAAGAAATGGTCACCGGCGGCGAACGACAGCGATCCGGGCAGAAATAAGGCCCGATTCTGAAAGCCCAGGCGACGGCGGTTCTTTCTGCACCAGTAGCAGCCAACGAAACGGCGGGAATCGCCAGCGACGGCCAAGGGAAGAAATGGGTTCCGACGGCCGAGGGAGAAGAGCCAGACCGGCGACCTTCCGGCGACCTCGACCGAAGCTGAGGCCAGATTCGAGCTGCGGACGACCTTGCGGAGCCACTGGCGATGGAAACCGATAGAGAACCGGTCGACAAGGCGGTGAACCGGAGAGAACCGGAGTGAACCGGGGTGAACCGGCGGTCTGAACCGGTCTGAACCGGACTGAACCAGTTCAGCCAAAAAGAGAAGGAAAAAAGGGAGAAAAATGGAAAAAGAAAAAGAGGAAAAATTGAGGAAAATTTTAGTGATGCAATCGAGCTTCGGATAAGTCGGTAAGCGGTCGAATTGACCGATTTAAATTTTGGAATATTTAATTCGATAAATAATCGACTGAAAGTTTACCCGAAAATATATTTAATTGTGTAGCTCGACAATTGGCATCGACCGAGAGCTCGAGATAGCCTCGAATTTCATACTATCATGGAATCTCGGGTAAGTGACCCTTATTTACGATAATTTACATCGTTATGCGTGATATGTATTTAAATTCCGCATAAATTGAATTAGATGTTGGAAATTTAGATAAATTGTCGTAAATAATAAATTGAGCTATTCGAGAGTTAGAATGAGGCCCGAGGAATTGTTAGTGGGCCCAATGAGCCCAATAGGCCTCGATAATGTGAAAATTAAGTGAAAAACGAGCTTAAGGTCGATTAAGGCCCATTAAGGTGCAATCAGGCCCAATAGGGATAAATGGGCCCAATGATTTAAATTAAGCCCAGAAAATGGGAAATACAATTAAATTGTATGATATCTGACCTGAGGAATAATTATACGCAGTTCCGGGTATTTGATGGGGGAGCAGATCGGACTGCGCGACGTGACATCAATGGAAAGGTCAGACTCGACAGGAAAATAAGGTAAGGGAATTTTGTAGGTATATAGAGATACCTATACGTATTTTTGAGGGGATTTACAGGGTCTAGAATCTCTTAAACTATCTAGAAACGAAATAATAATTTTGCAAAAACCGGGGCATAGGTGAATAAAGAAAAATGACGATTTTACCCCTGGGAGTAAAATTTACAAAAAGGATAGTAAGGCAGATAAATTGCATGATTATCATGTTTTTAATGTTTTATATGATTATATTGCTTTGATTTAAGAAAATATTCACATAGGTTGGCTATTGATTTCGTGAAATATACGAAAGGGTACCGGTTTGTACCGGTTACTATTTTAAAAGATGTTTTGTCAAGATTTAGCCACCAATCGTATTTATACAAGTAAAAAGAGTGCTAGAGTCTTTCTCGCACTCAAGTTTACTGATTTATTTCTCATGAAAAGTCGTACTGGAGCATTGCTCGTACGAGGAATTTATGTGTGCACAAAATCGTGCTGGAGCTTCTCTCGCACGAGATTTTAGATATCATGATATGCATAGCGTGGTGTTGGAGCTTCGCTCGCACTAGACGTGAGTTGACATGCATATAGTCGTGCGGAAGCCTCCTGTAGAGTGTGTGTCACAGAGAGTTGAGATGCTCGCACATATACTTTGAGACATGGGTTGGTTATCGACATAGTATTGGGGTGGATAAGACCTACGGCAGGCACCCCCAGACTATGATATGGGTCCACGGAGTACGTTGTACCGTGTATGTCACACGGAGTACGCTGTACCGTGCAGTCATGATGACTCTATGATGTTACTTGATATTCTGGCGGGTAGGACTTGACCCCACCTCCCGTTGCAGTTGTGATGCCCCGCACACCGGGATCCGTGTAGCCTGGGATCACAGGGACAAAGTATGGCCATAGTCCTCGATTTTCATACCGTAACCTACATGCCTCACATGATATTATACGGTCTGAATAGACCAGGACGAACCCAAGGGAGGGGTAATGTCCCGATTTTATATTTTTAAAAGAGATGTGATTTAATGAATCAAGGTATTCCCGAGAGATGGGTTTGACCTTAATGAAGTTGTTTTATGATGAAACAAATGAGTTTTAATGTGATGAGTTTATGATTAAACAAATAAGTTTCAAAGTGATGAGCTTTGTGATTAAACAAATGAGTTTAAAGTGATGAGTTTATGATGAAACATATAAGTTTTTGAGTGTTGAGTATATGATGAAACAAATAAGTTTTAAATGTGACGAGCATGCGATGACATACATGATGATTTTTCCATATCTATTTCACATGTCGATTTCATGATTTCTCTTATATGATATATACATACATGTGGCATCGTTTTAGTCATACCTCATGCTCCAAATGTAAACGATTTTATATCATGACATTATCAGCACGTAGATCGTATAGTTATCTACCTGCTTACATTATTGCCTTACTGAGCTGTTTATGCTCACCCTTTCATTTTCCACCCCATAATGTACATTCAGTAGAAGAGAACGACAGTAGTCATATCCGCTACTTCTTATCAGGATCAGGTATACACCTTTGTATAATTTTTGTATCTGAACATATAGATGCACAGTACTGTACATGGATGTAATATTGGGGATGTATTTATTTAAAATAAATTGATATGTAAATGAAATATGAAAATGGAATGGTAAATAGGTGAGAGGTGACTAACACCGAATCATAGCCCAACTGTTTAGTAGTGTAACTGTTCACGACGAGTAAGGAAATAAAAAAGGAAAAAAAAATTTGTAGGGATTTTTAGGTAATTTGGGTCGTGACAGAAAAGATGGTATCAGAGCTGAGTTGGCCTGATATGAGTCGGTGTTAGTAGTTAAGTAAAATTACATCCCCATGTACTGTGTATTATTTAGATACAATTGTGTATATCAAGATGGAACAGCAGCTAAGATTTTAGTTTCGAATGCAAGAATCTAGTTTTATAATTGATAGTCGCTATAGTAGAGGGGCGAGTACACCTACTCGAGGCCATAGAGATCGGCCTGAGAGTCGAATGAGTCGTCATATGAGACTCAAGATGAGAGTGAGGTGGAGGCTGATGTTGAGCATACTCCACAGGGTCCTATAAAGAGACCAAACAGTATTGAGACACGCTCCAAGAGGATGGAGTGGAGTGTAGAAAATATTTCAGACTTATTTACTTAGTCTATGCTGGTAGTTGAGGATAGGCAGGGTAAAGCCTAAACAGATGCCTCAGACTATAGAGATTTTCACACCCCTCCGGTATTTAGTGAAGTAAAGAAACCAATAGTTACTGAGGACTGGGTGTTTGAGATAGCGAAGTTGTATGAATTTTTCGGTGTATGTTGACTGAGAATGTGACTTTTAAATACGTTTACGTTGGAGACGAGGCGGAGCATTGGTGGAAACCCGCTCGACCCATCTTAAGTGTTAAGCATCCAGAGTTAAGATGAGAAATATTTTGGATGTATTCCGGTGACAGAATTATCCCGGACACTGTTTAAAGAAATTATAGATAAAAGTCCTTACTCTGACCCAGAGGATTTGATTTATTGATGAGTATGATTTATGAGTATGAAACTCGGTTATATTCTTTGGGCAGATATTACCTCGACACTATGAACAAGTGACAGTCGAGATGTCTAAAAGTTCATGGAAAGGGCTCAAATTGTCGATTAGAGTCTGATTGGCTCACTACTTATGTCGAGGCAGTGCGCAAAATACAGTTGCGTGAATAAGATCGAGTGTTGGACGCCTCTGAGATTGGGAAAGGTAGTAAGGGTCGAAATAGAGACAGAAAAGAGAATCGAGAAATGACAAAGATGTTAAAATGGGAAAATGTTAATTGGTAAAAGATTTAATTTGATGAGTCATGGAGTAAGATAATTGGTAAGGCCCCAGTGCATCCAATTTTGGCACTCTTGAGGGGCATTGTGATTGGAGGACCCCGACCTGCTACGAAGCAGTGTAGCAGTGTAAGCACTGTAAGCAGTGTGGGATGTGTGGTACCACGGAAGGAGGGTCTATACCTACACTGTATTGATGAAAATGGCCGTTAAGTGTGGTAAGACGGACCATTGATTTTGATTGCACAGAGTTGGGCGAGCTCGCCCCACAGAAAAGTAAAGAGACAGAGAAAAACTTCGTTGGTATAGCTATAACGAAAAAGGAGGCCATGGCCGAAAGAAAAAGGAAAGTAGGTTGTTGGACGAAGGCGAGAGGATGTCTTGGACCAGGACACTATTGATGTTTCATGGATGTGGTGTAAGATACCACACTTGTTATGAATAATTTGAAGTAATATTGAGAATAAATCTCAATTGGTCGGCTGCAAATTATGATGTTCAGAATTCTATTCTAAGATAGTGATATGGTTACCCTTGAAAAGTATACTGTAAGTGTTGAAAAGTGATAAAAAGGGGTGCAATAGTTGAAATTAAAGTAGTAAAGGATTGTACTCACGGAATGAATAATGAAAGAGTTTTGTCATGATTGATATACTAAGGAGATAATCTTTGAGATATGCTTGATTCTGAATACAAGATGTATTGGAGTAAGAGGCATATGCAAGGTAAGAATATATGTGATACGTGAAGTAAATTGGGATTAAAGCAATTAGTAGCGAATATGAATTGTGACCACATGGACTGATATGTAAAGTAATTGTGGTTAAGTCTAAGGGTTAATAAAGGTATTTCAAAATACCTCCCCGCCTGAAGACTTGACAGCGTCTAAAAGTATATATATATAACCTATAACGTGAAATCGATCGTCGTAATAAATACCTTTAGCATTAAGATACCTTTACTAAGACGATAAGAATATTAAAGTTCGACAAATCATAAAGGTTAACATAGTAAAATTTAATAAGAGCCGTTAAGATAAGAAAAGGAAATGACGCAGGTTAGTACCTAAAAACGTAAGCGATTTTGAAGGATCTTATACGCTTATGCGTAAATAAGTTAAGGATTTGGATGATTGAAATATGTAGTGGAGTTCAACTGCAATGAGTTATTTAAACTTTACCTGGACCGATTTGTCATCATCCTTATTGATGATATGTTGAGTGTAGTTAAAGTCTAGGGCAAATTATAAGCAACAATTGGAAAATTACTTTTACAGATGGTTGCTGCGAGTTCTAAAAAGGGTATACTTTGTTGGCACGTTTAACTAAGAAAATGTGGTCTTTGAATGAGATGATAAATAAGATGATAGATGTGACATGAATTTCGGTGTAGTGAAGTATGAACTGACCACCGTGATTATTTTCACCATACCCAACAGCTCAAGAGGTTTCTCAGTTTGTATGGATACCTCAAAATCATGAATGAGCTGTGTATTGATGCAAAAGGGAAGATAGTCGATTGTGAATCCAGATACATCAAGAATCATGAAAGGACTATCCAGTCCATGATTTAAAGTTGACAACGATAGTGGTTGTATTGAGTATATGACACTATTATGTATACGGTGAGAAATTTCAGATATGCACTGATCATAAAAGCCTCGAGTATCTGTTTTCACAAAAAGAGGCGAATATGAGAATACATGTGGGTTAGAGCTTCTGAGAGATTTTGATTGTGAAAAATTGTACCACCCAGGAAAGGCTAATGTGATGACTGATGCTTTGAGTAGAAAGAGCCTCGGGATGGTACCGCATATGATGGTCAGGGAGCGTGAGCTGCTAGAGCAGTTGTAAGCCTTAGTAGTGATGTGATTCCCTCTGATGATGACAGTGATTGTGTGACAGCTAGCCTGAGACTAGAACCGGATGAGAGTACCCGGATTTGACAGGCTTAGCATGATGATCGGCATGGTGTCGATAGTATGGGTCAGATTCAGATGGGTACAGTGATAAAGTTCACAGAGAGAGATGATGGCTTACTGAGGTTCAGAGACAGTATAAGTGCTCCCCAAGACCATAGTTGGTGAGGTAGAGTTATTATCAGAAGCTCACTCTTCGGGATATACAGTGCATCCGAGAAGTAAGAAATATATTGAAATCTTAGAAAAGAGTATTGGTGGTCAGATATGAAAATAGATATAGTGGAGATTGTGGAAAGGTGCCTAGTATGTCAACAGAATAAGGTAGAGTATTAAAAGTCTGCAAGGTTATTGCAGCCTCTACCTATATCGACACGGCACGAAAATGGGAGCAAGTCTCCATGAACTTGGTGATGGGTTATAGAGGACTCAGATGAATCACGAGACTATTTTAGTTAGATGATAGTCGATAGAGTGACTAAGTCTACCCACCTTCTGGTTATGAAATCCCCAAATACTCAGAGTGTATATGAAGATTTATGTGTAAGGAAGATTGTGGAACATTAAGTAGCGTTCCAGTGAGCATGGTATCATATAGGGATTCCTGCTTCACTTCCCATTTCGGGGAATATTTTTCAAGAAGTTATGGGAATCCGACTGAGTATTAGCACAGCTTTCCGTCCTCAGACAGATGGTCAGTCAGAGAGGACTGTACAAGTTCTGGAGGATATGATGAGAGTGTGTGCATTGATTTTATAAGCTCCTGGGATGATCAGTTGCTACAAATTGAAGTCGTCAATAACGATAGTTGGCACTTGAGTATCGGGATAACAAGATATGAGGCAGTGTATGGCTATAGGGGTTGTTTCCCCAAATTGGATAAGAAAAAGTGAGTGACAGATAGAATTATTTTCGACTTTGGATAATAAGTCTCTGAGGATGTTTAGTTAAGGATGAGAGATTAAGAACACCTCAGAGCAGATAGAAAAGTATTGGAATTCACCGAGGGTGAATTAGTATGGTTGAAATGTTTCTTGTCCTAAGAGAATAAGGACATAGCGAACTTTTGGAAGAAGGTAAATTGAGTTTCGCTGGATTGAATCTTTTGAGAGATTGGACAAGTGGGAGATAAGACCTGTAGGTTGGTGTTATCACCTGAATTAACAGGCACCCACAATGTGTCTGTGGGTGATCGAATATGAACTCCAAAAGTTCAGTTTAATGAAAATATAAGTATATTGATAAGTTGATTCGGGCATTAAACAGGAAAGAGAAAGTATTGAGGTTTAAGATTATCTCCCTAATTAAAGTCCTTTGGTAGTAATACACTCCGGAGAAGGTCACATAAGAATTTAAGAGTAATTAAAGTCCTTTGGTAGTAATACACTCCGGAGAAGGTCACATAAGAATTTAAGAGTATGATATGTGTGAAATATCCGGAGTGATTTACAGACTAACTTGGTTCTAATTTGGAGGACCAAATTCTTAAGTGGGGGAGATTTGTAAGACCCGAAATTAAATCATAAATTTTATGAGGTAGAAAAATGTTCACAAATTTAAAGGAATGGGATTCGGACTAAAAATAAGGATTCAAATCATAAAATGAATGAGTGTTCGTGAAGGAAAGTTTAACTGAATTAATCCCGAACAAGTACAAGGGTAAAATGGTCAAATGATTGAAAGCCGAAATAAATTCGGTAAGAAAATTTAATTAAAAATAATGGGTTTGAGAATCTTGATCAATAATGAAGAAATAATTAAATTTCGAGTCCAATTGATCAAGATCCGAAATTTTAGAAATACCGAAAAGTCACTCAGGACAATATCCCGAAAATATGGAGAAATTATACCAGAAAAATGATTAAAAATATAATAAATAAATTAAATTAAATTAAATTAAATTTATTTAATTGGAATAAAATAATAGAATTGTAGATATTTTTAGATTATTTTAGACTATTTTAATGAATAGTATAATAATAAAATAATTTATAAATAAAAAAATAAAATAATGAAGTTAAAAAAAAAAAGGAGAAATCTGAAACAATCGGGGAGAGAGAAAAATAACAAAAGAATGGGAAACCGAGAAGGAGAGCCGCGCGTGGCCGACCGACCCATGTCCACCGGCGATCATCACCCTCCGACGAAGGGTCGAGGGGAAAAAGGAGAGGCCGGCGAAGCTTTGGGCACCGATGACGCGCGCCAAGGACGCCGGAGAACGCCGAAAAATGGAGAAGGCCGTGGGAAAGAAATGGTCACCGGTGGCGAACGACAGCGATTCGTGCGGAACTAAGGCCCGATTCTGAAAGCCCAGGCGACGGCGGTTCTTTCTGCACCAGTAGCAGCCAACGAAATGGCGGGAATCGCCGGCGACGGCCAAGGGAAGAAATGCGTTCCGACGGCCGAGGAAGAAGATCCGGACCGACGACCTTTCGGCGACCTCGACCGAAGCTGAGGCCAGATTCGAGCTGCGAACGACCTTGCGGAGCCACTGGCGACGGAAGCCGACAGAGAACCGGCCGGCAAGGTAGTGAACCGGAGTGAACCGAAGTGAACCGGGGTGAACCGGCGGTCTGAACCGGTCTGAACCGGACTGAACCGGTTCAGCCAAAAAGAGAAGGAAAAAAGGGAGAAAAAGGGAAAAAGAAAAAGAGGAAAAATTGGGAAAAATTTCAGTGATGCAATCAAGCTTCGGGTAAGTCGGTAAGCGGTCGAATTGATCGATTTAAATTTTGGAATATTTAATTCGATAAATAATCGACTGAAAGTTTACCCGAAAATATATTTAATTATGTAGCTCGACAATTGGCATCGACCGAGAGCTCGAGATAGCCTCGAATTTCGTACTATCATGGAATCTCGGGTAAGTGACCCTTATTTACGATAATTTACATCGTTATGCGTGATATAAATTTAAATTCCGCATAAATTGAATTAGATTTTGGAAATTTAGATAAATTATCGTAAATAATAAATTTAACTATTCGAGAGTTAGAATGAGGCCCGAGGAATTGTTAGTGGGCCCAATGAGCCCAATAGGCCTCGATAATGTGAAAATTAAGTGAAAAACAGGTTTAAGGTCGATTAAGGCCCATTAAGGTGCAATCGGGCCCAATAGGGATAAATGGGCCCAATGATTTAAATTAAGCCCAGAAAATGGGAAATACAATTAAATTGTATGATATCTGACCTGAGGAATAATTATACGCAGTTCCGGGTATTTGATGGGGGAGCAGATCGGACTGCGCGACGTGACATCAATGGAAAGGTCAGACTCGACAGGAAAATAAGGTAAGGGAATTTTGTAGGTATATAGAGATACCTATACGTATTTTTGAGGGGATTTACAGGGTCTAGAATCTCTTAAACTATCTAGAAACGAAATAATAATTTTGCGAAAACCGGGGCATAGGTGAATAAAGAAAAATGACGATTTTGCCCCTGGGAGTAAAATTTACAAAAAGGATAGTAAGGCAGATAAATTGCATGATTATCATGTTTTTAATGTTTTATATGATTATATTGCTTTGATTTAAGCAAATATGCACATAGGTTGGCTATTGATTTCGTGAAATATACGAAAGGGTACCGGTTTGTACCGGTTACTATTTTAAAAGATGTTTTGTCAAGATTTAGCCACCTATCGTATTTATACAAGTAAAAAGAGTGCTAGAGTCTTTCTCGCACTCAAGTTTACTGATTTATTTATCATGAAAAGCCGTACTGGAGCATTGCTCGTACGAGGAATTTATGTGTGCACAAAATCGTGCTGGAGCTTCGCTCGCACGAGATTTTAGATATCATGATATGCATAGCGTGGTGTTGGAGCTTCGCTCGTACTAGACGTGAGTTGACATGCATATAGTCGTGCGGAAGCCTCCTGTAGACTGTGTGTCACAGAGAGTTGAGATGCTCGCACATATACTTTGAGACATGGGTTGGTTATCGACATAGTATTGGGGTGGATAAGACCTACGGCAGGCACCCCCAGACTATGATATGGGTCCACGGAGTACGCTGTACCATGTATGTCACACGGAGTACGCTGTACCGTGCAGTCATGATGACTCTATGATGTTACTTGATATTCTGGCAGGTAGGACTTGACCCCACCTCCCGTTGCAGTTGTGATGCCCCGCACACCGGGATCCGTGTAGCCTGGGATCACAGGGACAAAGTATGGCCATAGTCCTCGATTTTCATATAGTAACCTACATGCCTCACATGATATTATACGGTCTGAATAGACCAGGACGAACCCAAGGGGGGGGTAATGTCCCGATTTTATATTTTTAAAAGAGATATGATTTAATGAATCAAGGTATTCCCGAGAGATGGGTTTGACCTTGATGAAGTTGTTTTATGATGAAACAAATGAGTTTTCATGTGATGAGTTTATGATTAAACAAATAAGTTTCAAAGTGATGAGCTTTGTGATTAAACAAATGAGTTTAAAGTGATGAGTTTATGATGAAACATATAAGTTTTTGAGTGTTGAGTATATGATGAAACAAATAAGTTTTAAATGTGACGAGCATGCGATGACATACATGATGATTTTTCCATGTCTATTTCACATGTCGATTTCATGATTTCTCTTATATGATATATACATACTTGTGGCATCGTTTTAGTCATACCTCATGCTCCAAATGTAAACGATTTTATATCATGACATTATCAGCACGTAGATCGTATAGTTATCTACCTGCTTACATTATTGCCTTACTGAGCTGTTTATGCTTACCCTTTCATTTTCCACCCCACAAGGTACATTCAGTAGAAGAGAACGACAGTAGTCATATCCGCTGCTTCTTATCAGGATCAGGTATACACCTTTGTATAATTTTTGTATCTGAACATATAGATGCACAGTACTGTACATGGATGTAATATTGGGGATGTATTTATTTAAAATAAATTGATATGTAAATGAAATATAAAAATGGAATGGTAAATAGGTGAGAGGTGACTAACACTGAATCATAGCCCAACTGTTTAGTAGTGTAACTGTTCACGACGAGTAAGGAAATAAAAAAGCGAAAAAAAATTTGTAGGGATTTTTAGGTAATTTGGGTCGTGACAGAAAAGATGGTATCAGAGCTGAGTTGGCCTGATATGAGTCGGTGTTAGTAGTTAAGTAAAATTACATCCCCATGTACTGTGTATTGTTTAGATACAATTGTGTATATCAAGATGGAACAGCAGCTAAGATTTTAGTTTCGAATGCAAGAATCTAGTTTTATAATTGATAGCCGCTATAGTAGAGGGGCGAGTACACCTGCTCGAGGCCATAGAGATCAGCCTGAGAGTCGAATGAGTCGTCATATGAGACTCAAGATGAGAGTGAGGTGGAGGCTGATGTTGAGCATACTCCACAGGGTCCTATAAGGAGACCAAACAGTATTGAGACACGCTCCAAGAGGATGGAGTGGAGTGTAGAAAATATTTCAGACTTATTTACTTAGTCTATGCTGGTAGTTGAGGATAGGCAGGGTAAAGCCTAAACAGATGCCTCAGACTATAGAGATTTTCACACCCCTCCGGTATTTAGTGAAGTAAAGAAACCAATAGTTACTGAGGACTGGGTGTATGAGATAGCGAAGTTGTATGAATTTTTCGGTGTATGTTGACTGAGAATGTGACTTTTAAATACGTTTACGTTGGAGGCGAGGCGGAGCATTGGTGGAAACCCGCTCGACCCATCTTAAGTGTTAAACATCCAGAGTTAAGATGAGAAATATTTTGGATGTATTCCGGTGACAGAATTATCCCGGACACTGTTTAAAGAAATTATAGATAAAAGTCCTTACTCTGACCCAGAGGATTTGATTTATTGATGAGTATGATTTATGAGTATGAAACTCGGTTATATTCTTTGGGCAGATATTACCTCGACACTATGAACAAGTGACAATCGAGATGTCTAAAAGTTCATGGAAAGGGCTCAAATTGTCGATTAGAGTCCGATTGGCTCACTACTTATGTCGAGGCAGTGCGCAAAATACAGTTGCGTGAATAAGATCGAGTGTTGCACGCCTCTGAGATTGGGAAAGGTAGTAAGGGTCAAAATCGAGACAGAAAAGAGAATCGAGAAATGACAAAGATGTTAAAATGGGAAAATGTTAATTGGTAAAAGATTTAATTTGATGAGTCATGGAGTAAGATAATTGGTAAGGCCCCAGTGCATCCAATTTTGGCACTCTTGAGGGGCATTGTGATTGGAGGACCCCGACCTGCTACGAAGCAGTGTAGCAGTGTAAGCACTGTAAGCAGTGTGGGATGTGTGGTACCGCGGAAGGAGGGTCTATACCTACACTGTATTGATGAAAATGGCCGTTAAGTGTGGTAAGACGGACCATTGATTTTGATTGCACAGAGTTGGGCGAGATCGCCCCACAGAAAAGTAAAGAGACAGAGAAAAACTTCGTTGGTATAGCTGTAACGAAAAGGGAGGCCATGGCCGAAAGAAAAAGGAAAGTAGGTTATTGGACGAAGGCGAGAGGATGTCTTGGACCAGGACACTATTGATGTTTCATGGATGTGGTGTAAGATACCACACTTGTTATGAATAATTTGAAGTAATATTGAGAATAAATCTCAATTGGTCGGCTGCAAATTATGATGTTCAGAATTCTATTCTAAGATAGTGATAAGGTTACCCTTGAAAAGTATACTGTAAGTGTTGACAAGTGATAAAAAGGGGTGCAATAGTTGAAATTAAAGTAGTAAAGGATTGTACTCACGGAATGAATAATGAAAGAGTTTTGTCATGATTGATATACTAAGGAGATAATCTTTGAGATATGCTTGATTCTGAATACAAGATGTATTGGAGTAAGAGGCGTATGCAAGGTAAGAATATATGTGATACGTGAAGTAAATTGGGATTAAAGCAATTAGTAGCGAATATGAATTGTGACCACATGGACTGATATGTAAAGTAATTGTGGTTAAGTCTAAGGGTTAATAAAGGTATTTCAAAATACCTCCCCGCCTGAAGACTTGACAGCATCTAAAAGTATATATATATATATAACCTATAACGTGAAATCAATCGTCGTAATAAATACCTTTAGCATTAAGATACCTTTACTAAGACGATAAGAATATTAAAGTTCGACAAATCATAAAGGTTAACATAGTAAAATTTAATAAGAGTCGTTAAGATAAGAAAAGGAAATGACGCAGGTTAGTACCTGAAAACGTAAGCGATTTTGAAGGATCTTATACGCTTATGCGTAAATAAGTTAAGGATTTGGATGATTGAAATATGTAGTGGAGTTTAACTGCAATGAGTTATTTAAACTTTACCTGGACCGATTTGTCATCATCCTTATTGATGATATGTTGAGTGTAGTTAAAGTCTAGGGCAAATTATAAGCAACAATTGGAAAATTGCTTTTACAGATGGTTGCTGCGAGTTCTAAAAAGGGTATACTTTGTTGGCACGTTTAACTAAGAAAATGTGGTCTTTGAATGAAATGATAAATAAGATGATAGATGTGACATGAATTTCAGTGTAGTGAAGTATGAACTGACCACCGTGATTATTTTCACCATACCCAACAGCTCAAGAGGTTTCTCAGTTTATATGGATACCTCAAAATCATGAATAAGCTGTGTATTGATGCAAAAGGGAAGATAGTCGATTGTGAATCCAGATAAATCAAGAATCATGTAAGGACTATCCAGTCCATGATTTAAAGTTGACAACGATAGTGGTTGTATTGAGTATATGACACTATTATGTATACGGTGAGAAATTTCAGATATGCACTGATCATAAAAGCCCCGAGTATCTGTTTTCACAGAAAGAGGCGAATATGAGAATACATAGTGGGTTAGAGCTTCTGAGAGATTTTGATTGTGAAAAATTGTACCACCCAGGAAAGGCTAATGTGATGACTGATGCTTTGAGTAGAAAGAGCCTCGGGATGGTACCGCATATGATGGTCAGGGAGCGTGAGCTGCTAGAGCAGTTGTAAGCCTCAGTAGTGATGTGATTCCCTCTGATGATGACAGTGATTGTGTGACAGCTAGCCTGAGGCTAGAACCGGATGAGAGTGCCCGAATTTGACAGGCTTAGCATGATGATCGGCATGGTGTCGATAGTATGGGTCAGATTCAGATGGGTACAGTGATAAAGTTCACAGAGAGAGATGATGGCTTACTGAGGTTCAGAGACAGTATAAGTGCTCCCCAAGACCATAGTTGATGAGGTAGAGTTATTATCAGAAGCTCACTCTTCGGGATATACAGTGCATCCGAGAAGTAAGAAATATATCGAAATCTTAGAAAAGAGTATTGGTGGTCAGATATGAAAAGAGATATAGTGGAGATTGTGGAAAGGTGCCTAGTATGTCAACAGAATAAGGTAGAGTATTAAAAGTCTGCAAGGTTATTGCAGCCTCTACCTATATCGACACGGCACGGAAATGGGAGCAAGTCTCCATGAACTTGGTGATGGGTTATAGAGGACTCAGATGAATCACGAGACTATTTTATTTAGATGATAGTCGATAGAGTGACTAAGTCTACCCACCTTCTGGTTATGAAATCCCTAAATACTCAGAGTGTATATGAAGATTTATGTGTAAGGAAGATTGTGGAACATTAAGTAGCGTTCCAGTGAGCATGGTATCATATAGGGATTCCCGCTTCACTTCCCATTTCGGGAAATATTTTTCAGGAAGTTATGGGAATCCGACTGAGTATTAGCACAGCTTTCCGTCCTCAGACAGATGGTCAGTTAGAGAGGATTGTACAAGTTCTGGAGGATATGATGAGAGTGTGTGCATTGATTTTATAAGCTCCTGGGATGATCAGTTGCTACAAATTGAAGTCGTCAATAACGATAGTTGGCACTTGAGTATCGGGATAACAAGATATGAGGCAGTGTATGGCTGTAGGGGTTGTTTCCCCAAATTGGATAAGAAAAAGTGGGTGACAGATAGAATTATTTTCGACTTTGGATAATAAGTCTCTGAGGATGTTTAGTTAAGGATGAGAGATTAAGAACACCTCAAAGCAGATAGAAAAGTATTGGAATTCACCGAGGGTGAATTAGTATGGTTGAAATGTTTCTTGTCCTAAGAGAATAAGGACATAGCGAACTTTTGGAAGAAGGTAAATTGAGTTTCGCTGGATTTAATCTTTTGAGAGATTGGACAAGTGGGAGATAAGACCTGTAGGTTGGTGTTATCACCTGAATTAACAGGCACCCACAATGTGTCTGTGGGTGATCGAATATGAACTCCAAAAGTTCAGTTTAATGAAAATATAAGTATATTGATAAGTTGATTCGGGCATTAAACAGGAAAGAGAAAGTATTGAGGTTTAAGATGATCTCCCTAATTAAAGTCATTTGGTAGTAATACACTCCGGAGAAGGTCTCGTAAGAATTTTAGAGTATGATATGTGTGAAATATCCGGAGTGATTTACAGACTAACTTGGTTCTAATTTGTAGGACCAAATTTCTTAAGTGGGGGAGATTTGTAAGACCCGAAATTAAATCGTAAATTTTATGAGGTAGAAAAATGTTCACAATTTTAAAGGAATGGGATTCGGACTGAAAATAAGGATTCAAATCATAAAATGAATGAGTGTTCGTGAAGGAAAGCTTGACTGAATTAATCCCGAACAAGTACAAGGGTAAAATGGTCAAATGATTGAAAGCCGAAATAAATTCGGTAAGAAAATTTAATTAAAAATAATGGGTTTGAGAATCTTGATCAATAATGAAGAAATAATTAAATTTCGAGTCCAATTGATCAAGATCCGAAATTTTAGAAATACCGAAAAGTCACTCAGGACAATATCCCGAAAATACGGAGAAATTATACCAGAAAAATGATTAAAAATATAATAAATAAATTAAATTAAATTAAATTTGTTTAATTGGAATAAAATAATAGAATTGTAGATATTTTTAGATTATTTTAGACTATTTTAATAAATAGTATAATGATAAAATAATTTATAAATAAAAAAATAAAATAATGAAGTTAAAAAAAAAAGAGAAATCTGAAACAATCGGGGAGAGAGAAAAATAACAAAAGAATGGGAAACCGAGAAGGAGACCCGCGCGTGGCCTACCGACCCATGTCCACCGGCGATCATCACCCTCCGACGAAGGGTCGAGGGGAAAGAGGAGAGGCCGGTGAAGCTTTGGGCACCGACGACGCGCGCCAAGGACGCCGGAGAACGCCGAAAAACGGAGGAGAAGGCCGCGGGAAAGAAATGGTCACCGACGGCGAACGACAGCGATTCGTGCGGAACTAAGGCCCAATTCTGAAAGCCCAGGCGATGGCGGTTCTTTCTGCACCAGTAGCAGCCAACGAAACGGCGGGAATCGCTGGCGACGGCCAAGGGAAGAAATGGGTTCTGACGGCCGAGGGAGAAGAGCCGGACCGGCGACCTTCCGGCTACCTCGACCGAAGCTGAGGCCAGATTCGAGCTGCGGATGACCTTGCGGAGCCACTGGCGACGAAAGCCGACAGAGAACCGACCGGCAAGGCGGTGAACCGGAGTGAACCGAAGTGAACCGGGGTGAACCGGCGGTCTGAACCGGTCTGAACCGGACTGAACCGGTTCAGCCAAAAAGAGAAGGAAAAAAGGGAGAAAAAGGGAAAAAGAAAAAGTGGAAAAATTGGGAAAAATTTCAGTGATGCAATCAAGCTTCGGGTAAGTCGATAAGCGGTCGAATTGACCGATTTAAATTTTGAAATATTTAATTCGATAAATAATCGACTGAAAGTTTACCCAAAAATATATTTAATTGTGTAGCTCGACAATTGGCATCGACCGAGAGCTCGAGATAGCCTCGAATTTTGTACTATCATGGAATCTCGGGTAAGTGACCCTTATTTACGATAATTTACATCGTTATGCGTGATATGAATTTAAATTCCGCATAAATTGAATTAGATTTTGGAAATTTAGATAAATTGTCGTAAATAATAAATTTAGCTATTCGAGAGTTAGAATGAGGCCCGAGGAATTGTTAGTGGGCCCAATGAGCCCAATAGGCCTCGATAATGTGAAAATTAAGTGAAAAACGGGCTTAAGGTCGATTAAGGCCCATTAAGGTGCAATCGGGCCCAATAGGGATAAATGGGCCCAATGATTTAAATTAAGCCCAGAAAATAGAAAATACAATTAAATTGTATGATATCTGACCTGAAGAATAATTATACGCAGTTTCGGGTATTTGATGGGGGAGCAGATCGGACTGCGCGACGTGACATCAATAGATAGGTCAGACTCGACAGGAAAATAAGGTAAGGGAATTTTGTAGGTATATAGAGATACCTATACGTATTTTTGATGGGATTTACAGGGTCTAGAATCTCTTAAACTATCTAGAAACGAAATAATAATTTTTTGAAAATCGGGGCATAGGTGAATAAAGAAAAATGACGATTTTGCCCCTGGGAGTAAAATTTACAATAAGGGTAGTAAGGCAGATAAATTGCATGATTATCATGTTTTTAATGTTTTATATGATTATATTGCTTTGATTTAAGCAAATATGCACATAGGTTGGCTATTGATTTCGTGAAATATACGAAAGGGTATCGGTTTGTACCGGTTACTATTTTAAAAGATGTTTTGTCAAGATTTAGCCACCTATCGTATTTATACAAGTAAAAAGAGTGCTAGAGTCTTTCTCGCACTCAAGTTTACTGATTTATTATACGTAGTTCCGGGTATTTGATGGGGGAGCAGATCGGACTGCGCGACGTGACATCAATAGATAGGTCAGACTCGACAGGAAAATAAGGTAAGGGAATTTTGTAGGTATATAGAGATACCTATACGTATTTTTGAGGGGATTTACAGGGTCTAGAATCTCTTAAACTATCTAGAAATGAAATAATAATCTTTTGAAAACCGGGGCATAGGTGAATAAAGAAAAATGACGATTTTACCCCTGGGAGTAAAATTTACAATAAGGGTAGTAAGGCAGATAAATTGCATGATTATCATGTTTTTAATGTTTTATATGATTATATTGCTTTGATTTAAGCAAATATGCACATAGGTTGGCTATTGATTTCGTGAAATATACGAAAGGGTATCGGTTTGTACCGGTTACTATTTTAAAAGATGTTTTGTCAAGATTTAGCCACCTATCGTATTTATACAAGTAAAAAGAGTGCTAGAGTCTTTCTCGCACTCAAGTTTACTGATTTATTTCTCATGAAAAGCCGTACTGGAGCATTGCTCGTATGAAGAATTTGTGTGTGCACAAAACCGTGCTGGAGCTTCGCTCGCACGAGATTTTAGATATCATGATATGCATAGCGTGGTGTTAGAGCTTCGCTCGCACTAGACGTGAGTTGACATGCATATAGTCGTGCGGAAGCCTCCTGTAGACTGTGTGTCACAGAGAGTTGAGATGCTCGCACATATACTTTGAGACATGGGTTGGTTATCTACATAGTATTGGGGTGGATAAGACCTACGGCAGGCACCCCCAGACTATGATATGGGTCCACGAAGTACGCTGTACCGTGTATGTCATACGGAGTACGCTGTACCGTGCAATCATGATGACTCTATGATGTTACTTGATATTCTGGCGGGTAGGACTTGACCCCACCTACCGTTGCAGTTGTGATGCCCCGCACACCGGGATCCGTGTAGCCTGGGATCACAGGGACAAAGTATGGCCATAGTCCTTGATTTTCATACAGTAACCTACATGCCTCACATGATATTATACGGTCTGAATAGACCAGGACGAACCCAAGGGAGGGGTAATGTCCCGATCTTATATTTTTAAAAGAGATGTGATTTAATGAATCAAGGTATTCCCGAGAGATGGGTTTGACCTTGATGAAGTTGTTTTATGATGAAACAAATGAGTTTTAATGTGATGAGTTTATGATTAAATAAATAAGTTTCAAAGTGATGAGCTTTGTGATTAAACAAATGAGTTTAAAGTGACGAGTTTATGAAGAAACATATAAGTTTTTGAGTGTTGAGTATATGATAAAACAAATAAGTTTTAAATGTGACGAGCATGAGATGACATACATGATGATTTTTCCATGTCTATTTCACATGTTGATTTCATGATTTCTCTTATATGATATATACATACATGTGGCATCGTTTTAGTCATACCTCATGCTCCAAATGTAAACGATTTTATATCATGACATTATCAGCACGTAGATAGTATAGTTATCTACCTGCTTACATTATTGCCTTAATGAGCTGTTTATGCTCACCCTTTCATTTTCCACCCCACAGGGTACATTCAGTAGAAGAGAACGACAGTAGTCATATCCGCTGCTTCTTATCAGGATCAGGTATACACCTTTGTATAATTTTTGTATCTGAACATATAGATGCACAGTACTGTACATGGATGTAATAATGGGGATGTATTTATTTAAAATAAATTGATATGTAAATGAAATATGAAAATGGAATGGTAAATAGGTGAGAGGTGACTAACACCGAATCATAGCCCAACTGTTTAGTAGTGTAACTGTTCACGACGGGTAAGGAAATAAAAAAGCGAAAAAATTTGTAGGGATTTTTAGGTAATTTGGGTCGTGGCAGCAGCAGAGGACAACCCGAGAATGCTGGAAATGCAAATTGGAAAGATAATAAATAGTACCAGCAGCTTGTCGGGACCACTTGGGTGTTTGCAATTCGGTTAAGGCCTTGTTTGGCCACCTCTATTTTGTTTAGTTTAATTTTTATGGCATTTTTATTATGTTGATTGTTTTATTAGTAGTTAGTTTAGTGTAGTTGTTAGTTGATAATTGTAGGTTAAATTTAATGTTTTAAGTTGTTAATTTAATCTTAGTTTTAAGTCTTAGTTAATAGTTAATTTTAGATTATATGTGTTAGGATTTAATTTTTAGTTTAGTATTTTATGAGTCATATTTAGATTTAATTTAGATTAAATTTATTTTCATGCATTAGTTAGATTTTGTTTTATTAGCATTTAGTTAGAGTTAAGTTTAAGAATTTCTCTAGGTAAGTAGATTTTATCTTATTAGACTTTAAGTTAGTTTAAATTGCATTTTCTTAGTTAGTTTAATTACATTCACATTTTATTTAAGGATTGTTTAATTTTAGTTTAATTAGTCTTTTTTAGTTATTTTCATATTTGCATTTTATTGCGTTAATTAATTTTTACTGTTTTAATTTTCTTTGGTAGGTTGATTGCTTGGAGCATTGTAAGTATTTTTAGCTAGGTTTTGTTTTATTTAGTTCTTATTATTTTGTTGCTTTCCAGTAATTTTAATTAGCCTAGTAGATCACCCATTGCAACTTCATAATTTGCTAGGATATACTTAGGGTAAGACTAACCGGTAGTTAATTAGGCTAATCAACTTCTCTACGGGACGATAACTCGGGACTCAAATCCCATTTTTACTTATATAACTCGTGCACTTGCGAATAATACGTTTAGATCGTACCACAATCAAATCCTCCTAAGCCCTATCTACTTCCCTCATTCTTTCAGATTTCTTGTGCTCAAGCCTTATATCCTCTTTAACCTCCATCTTAAAACACTCTTAAGAGTCATCAGGGAGCTTCAAAGGTTTGAAAACATTAAACTTCACTTCTTGATCTAGAACTATCATTGTTAACTCCCCATTCTGTACATCAATTAAAGTTCTACCAGTCGCTAGGAAATGTCTACCTAATATAATGGGAACTTCCCTGTCTTCTTCCATGTCCAATACGATAAAATTCACAGGGAAAATAAATTTGTCCACCTTTACTAACATTTCCTCAATGACCCCCTTCGGATATTTAATGGATCAATCAGCCAACTGGAGGGTCACTGTAGTGGGCTTGGCATCCCCTATTCCTAACTTCTGATCGATAGACAAAGGCATCAGATTTATACTGTCTCCTAAATCACACAAGGTTCTACCAAAAAACAGATTTCCTATAGTGCAGGGTATGGTAAAGCTCCCGGGATCCTTGAGCTTAGGGGGTAATTTCCTCTGAATAATTGTACTACATTCCTCAGTTAAGGCCACTATCTCATAATCTTCCAATCTTCTTTTCATATAGAGGATATCCTTCAAAACCTTGACATAACTTGGCATTTGCTTTAAAGCATCTGCGAAAGGAATGTTAATGTGAAGTTTCTTAAAAACCTCAAGAAATTTAGTGAATTGTTGATCTAGTTTTTGATTTTGGAACCTTTGAGGAAAAGGTACTGATGGTCTAATTGGAGAGGATGTAGTGGAAACATGTATAGCATCAGAGGATGAGGAAGGCTATGAAGTAGAAGAAGGTAAAGATAAAGAAGCTCCTAGCTTTGTTTGCTTTGCAGCCCGATTCTGATGTTCTTGCTCTTTCTGAGCTACTTCATTAGAGCTTAAGGATTCTTCAACTATGTGTTGTTCAAGGTTGGACTTAACTTGTGGATCATCTAGCTCTCAGCTACTCCTAAGGGTGATGGCTTTCACATGTTCCTTACTCTCCCTTTGCCTAACAGGATTGGCTTCGGTGTTACTAGGAAGAGTCCCTTAAGGACGCTGGCTAAGAGCATTTGCTATTTGTCCAACCCGAACTTCTAAGTTCTTAATTGAGGTAGCTTGGTTTTGCAGGATAGTCGTGAATATTTCCTCTAGTGTTGGCTTCTTCTCAGCTGCTGGTACTGGTGCAAGGTAATGTTGGGGCTGCATAAGTGATGGTGGTGGTGGTGGATGGTGAATTTGAGGTATATAGGGATGATTAAATGGGTGATGTGGAAATTACTGCTATGGTATTACATGAACCGGTGGAGCTTGAAAACTAGGGGGTCCTACAGGTCTGGAATTAGAAGGTTGTCCTTGATTTTTGCTCCAGGAAAAATTAGGATGGTTCTTCCTCCCTGGGTTGTAAGGGTTTGAAAAGGGGTTATTCTGTTTCTTTTGAGATGGGGCAACGTACTGAACCGATTTTAGGTTAAGCGGACACCGATATACAGAGTGTGTACCACCACACTGATCACAGAAAAGAAAATAACTTTGGACAGAATAAACAGGATTAGGACTGGTGGAAGGATTATACTGGGTATTGAGTGACTCTACCTTCTTTGCAAGGTTAGCTACTTGAGAGGTCAAGGTAGACAGTGTGTCGAGCTCATAGATACCTACTGACTTCTTAGGCAGTTGCCTCTCCGAAGACCATTAGTAGTTGTTAGCAGCCATCTTGTCTAACAACTCGTAAGCTTCCTCCTCTGTTTTGCACATTAAAGCTCCACCCGCAGCAGCGTCAACGATGATCCTATTTTGGCTTGTAAGTCCGTTGTAGAAGGTCTAGACTTGTAGCCATAAAGGTAGGCCATGATGAGGACACTTTTCTAAGAATCTCCTTATATCGTTCCCATGCTTCGTAAAGAGATTTAGAATCAAATTAGGCAAAGGAAGATATGTCACTACGGAGTTTGGCCATTTTATAGGGAGGAAGAAACTTAGCTAAAAATTGATGGGCTAACTCGTCCCAAGTAGAAATGGATCCTAGAAGCAAGGAGGTTAACCAGTGTCACGCCTTATCCCTAAGCGAGAAGGGGAGTAATCTAAGCCTAAGCGCATCATCAGATAATCCATTGTGGTTGAAGGTGTTGCACAGATCCAGGTATTGCTCGAGGTGAGCATGTGGGTCGTCATGCGGAAGCCCACTACTGTAGCGAGGTTTGGATCATCTGAAGGATTGCAGGCTTAATTTCAAAATTGTTCGCAAGGAAAGTTGGTGGCCTAATGCCGGTATAATATCCTCCAATCGTCAGTACTGCGAAGTCCCAAAGGTCCTAATTTCTTATTTTCTGTTATGTTTTGCAGCGGAGCTATTAATTTCCTAGAATCCTTTCGAATTTTTCTAAGAGTTCGTTCAATTTTAGGATCTAGAGGAAAGCAATCAAAACTCTTGGCTCTACGAATGCAAACATAAAAAAGTCCTTCAAAATTTTAAGTTTTTAAATTTTAAAATTTTTTTTAAGAGAAAATTAACTAATCTAGATTAAAGCTCTAAATATTTACAACTTAAATATTTATAAGCTAGAATTACACCTAAGCATAATTTCATCGATATTAATTGATGGCTATTATTTTCCCTGGCAACGGCTCCAAAAACTTGGTATGAGACTAGACTCACTCGAAGTGACCTAGACGTGTTACCACAAGCGCATGGGTCGTACAAGTAATAATGGGATTTGAGTCTTGGATTATCGTCCCACAGAGAAGTTGAATTGCCTAATTAAGTACTGGTTAATCTTACCCTAAGTATATGCTAGCAAATTATGAATCTTCAATGGGTGATCTACAAGGCTAGAATTAAAAAGTACTGAAAATAATAAAAACTATAAAATAAAGAAAATTAAACAGAGCTAAAATTACTTACAGAGCTCCAAGAAATTAAAAAAAAAAACCTACAAAAGATAATTAAAATAGTTAACAATAATCAACGCAATTAAAAATGCAAATATGAAAATAAGAAACAAAATTAACTAGATTAAAATTAAAAAAGCTTAAAATAAAAATAAAATATGCATGTAATTAAACTATTTAATAAAACTGCACATTAAATCAAACTAAGAAATTAACTACCTATAAAATGATCCTAAATTAAATCTAAGTCTAACTAGTTACTAAACTAAAATCTAAATAATGCATGAGAAATATTTTTGGATTTTTCAATTTAAACTGCAAACTTACTTAAAATTACCTAAAATACTTCTACTACTAATTTTAATTATGTACTACCTAAATACTAAATTTAATTCTAAATTCCTAATTAGAACTAAATATAAACTAACAAGCAAGGAACAATAATATGCAAATTAAATTAAGACTATTTTTACCTAAACTAACCTAAGCTAAAAATAAAATTAAAGTTAAAGGGAATAATAATAATAAAACAAGATAACAAATATGCATAAAAATTGATTTGAGACAAATTGGGAATGCCAAACATGGCCTTAATCAGAATTTCCAGATGGCTTGTGGTCCCATGCACATTTCTCTTTGGTTGCTCCATGCGTTATCCCGCACTCTGTATACTACTGCTGCCACCATCCTGCTCTGCATCCTGGTACTGTCCCAGGTAATGTCAAGCTCATGCTCTCGGTTCTTGCTCTCCTGGTTTGTACCAACTACAACAACTCATGTAAACTACCTCCAGAAAGCACACAGCAGCCCACTACGTCTGGTTCCTGTCCACTGCTTCTGCTTCATGTCTCGGCTTACACAGCTCCCTGCCTGTACCGCTGCACGGTCTGTCCGCTCTTGCTGTCTCCAATACTACTGTACATGCCGCACATTCCTCGGCCTTCCCTCAGTACCAGTCATCTACCATTGAAAGCAAACAGCAGTAGGGTGTAACAGTCATCGAGAATGCACAGCAGTTAGTGCTGCAGCAAACTGACCTCTGCGGTGCTTGGTTCTTGTAGTACAGATTATGTTATGCTAAACAAGATGAGAACAACATAATAGCTTAATGACTGATTAATTCATTAAGAACGTGAAACAGGAAATCAATCTTGGTTTAAAGCTAGATATCAGCAAAGGAACATCAATGAACAGTGCAAAAACTTGAAACAGAGCTAAACAGAGATGCCAACAGCTGCTAAAAAGAAAATAAAACTAATCCTTATAATTATTAAAGAAAATAAGACATGCATCTAATGGAAACTACAATAGTTAATGAAAACTGAAAATGCAACTAGATAACCGAATTGAGATTAAAAACACAGCAAAGAGTAGAGGAAATTAGCTGCTGTCACCAGCTTCCTAGTACCCAATGCAGCGAACAAGAGATAACAAAATGATCAAGCATACAAGCAGAAAAATGTAAAAACAAATATGCATGAATTGAACAATAAACAGTGGCGTCGGGATGAGCTATATTGTTGTGGTTCATGGCTCCTCACACCCGAATGAAAAGTAAACACTACCGAAAGCAATCAGCGAAAATGTACATGAAAAGAAAAAAATAAAACTTTTTGCTAGAGCAATTTTTTTTTTTTTACAATGTTGACTTTTAATAAAACAAAAACTTGTAAAAATAAACATATCCCGGCACCACTGTTTATTATTCAATGTGAACTGCAAAAGAACTAGGAAAGAAATGAAACTTTTCCTTAACAAAATACAGGGAGTTACCGTGAACAATAAAAATTGAAAATATGAACAATGGTGGCTAAAAAAACTATTCCGGGAAAGCTTAAAAACAAGGAAAATAAATCTTAAAGTTACCTTAAAAACTATTCTACCTTAACTACTACCTCTCTTTCAATTGCTATCATATTCTATTTATACACACACTTAGGGGTACAATGGTAATTTTTCATCCTAGATGAGTTGGCATTGTTTGGCCACTTATCTTCATTTGATTTGCTGCAGAGTAAATATTTCCACGCCATCCATCTTCTAGTACACTTAGCTGTGCGATGTGGCCTAGCGTGTGTCTTCCAGAAGGTTGGCACGGTATCCGTCGATCATATCTTTTCAAAGCGAATAAAATACTAACACCCGGCATCGCACGTGTCCACACGAATGGTGACTCGATCTGCAAATTGAAAGTGGTCCAGTCTCTTTTAGCCCATTTTTAGCCTATTTTTGACTGAAACGACTGAGTTTTATCTGAAATTAATTTACCTGCACATTAGGAATTTTAATTAAATAAAAGGGGATAATTAATAAAATAAACTAGGGATTTAAATAATTAATTAGGAAATTAAGCACAAATAATTCTATTAAAAATAGAATTATCACATCCACCCTACCCTGATGGACTCATCGTCCTAAACCATGTCTCACTTACCAGGCAAGCAGAATCAGCGTGACACACAGTCTCCGTAAGGCTCCAACGTGGTATCTTTTGGTGCGAGCAACCACTTCCAGCACTGTATCATTTAAAAAATCATTGTACGAGCTAGGCTCCAGCACATTATCATCATCATAAAACCACGTGCGAGCTAAGTTCCAGCACTATTTATCAAATCATGAAAACATATGTGAGTAAAATCTTCAGCATAGTCAGAATCCTTAAGACAGGTGTGAGTTAAGGCTCCAACACCAATTCACATCTCAAATTTGATATGTGGCTATTTTTCTCTTTTAAAGACTCAAATCATGTTTATTAACGTAGCATGTCGTTGCATGCTAAACATGTAAAACTAGCCAGCTTATCCATCATCATTTCTCAGTCACAAAAACAACATTTAGTTGTAAAAACATAAAAAACATGCATGTCATGTTATTTTTCCTTCCCACATCCCATTTTCACAATTCATACCGTAGTACATTTCATATCACTTATGGCTCAATAGATAAGCATAATATTACTAGCGTCATAACTACTAAAATCGCTATAAAATATGTACGAATATCTCTATCGCTAACATACAATCCCTTATCTCGAATCGTACTTGTATTTCCTTCGTCTCATTTGCTTTGTTCACGATCCGAGTTAATCAAGTCTCAACGTATTCTAATCTACATGCATGAATCATCAAGTCATTTTCCTCTTCTTTTTCTAAACATCCATATTGTCATATTAATAATTCTATGAAAATAGAATTATTTGTGCTTAATTTCCTAATTAATTATTTAAATCCCCAATTTATTTTATCAATTATCCCTTTAATTTAATTAAAATTCTTTAATGTGCAGGTAAATTAAATCCAGATGAAACTCAATCGTTTCAGTCAAAAATGGGCTGAAAACGGGTTAAAGGAAATTGGACCACTTCCAATTTACAGACCGAGTCACCAGTCGTTTGGACACGTGGGATGTCGGGTGTTAGTATTTTATTCGCTCCGAAACGATGAGATCAACGGACACCGTGCTAACCTTCTGGAAGACAAACGTCGGGCCACATTGCACAGCCAAGTGTACTAAAAGACGGGTGACGTGAAAATATCTACTCTGCAACAAATAAAATAAAGACAAGTGGCCAAACAATGCCAACTCATCTAGGATGAAAAATTACCATTGTACCCCTAAGTGTGTGTATAAATAGAACATGATGGCAATTGAAAAAAATCAAGTAGTGTAGTTTTTATAAGTAGTCTAGAGTAGAAAGTAGTGTAGGTAGAATAGCTTTAGTTTTATTTTTTCCTTGGTTTCTTTAGAAGCTTTTCTAGAATGGCTTTAGCCTCCATTTTGTTTTTTCATAGCTACTGTTCGTGTTAATTTGTTCTTTTGTATGAAAAGCTTCATTTTTCTAATTTTTTTTAACATTTTCACGTTATTTTCATCCACTATGTTTTGCATTCTCGGTTTCACAAGTTCATTGTTGTCCATGTTAAGTTTTCATCAATTTACATTTCATGAAAAGCTCCCTCTCACCGATTAGTTTTATTTATTTTATATTTCTCGTTTTCCTTCTCAAGCTCTTGGGTGCGCTTATTTTGGGTAGTGCCGAGAGGTTGGTTATTTGATGGTGTATCATGGTTATGCAGGAGGCTAGTAGGATACATGAATGAACCTAGCACCTTTGTTCGTTACTGCATGTATTAATTTTCTTTCTATTTTTCGTTCGGTTCTATGTGCTATTTCCTTATTTAGATTCAATGCTTGCCTTTGCTAGACAAAGTCTCGATGCTAGCTGCTGCTAGGAAAAAAATAAAATGATGTAGGGAGTAAGGCTTGAATGCAAGACAAGGTAACCCAGGAGGTTTCAACACCGATTGTTTGCTGGGTTGTGGTGTACTGAACACGCAGCTAAGCTCTCTCATGCTTCTGTTCAGGACGTGCAGGGAGAAAGATGCATGCACTAGAGACGTGGCTTCTGCATCTCGATTCTATCCTAGCCCTGCACGGCATGGGAAGGAAGGCATGGCGAGAGGTGTAGAACTGGAAGCTAGCAGAGTGTGGTATTATACACAAACTGGTAGCATAGAACCGATACCCAATTTCTCCTTTGTTCTGCTCTGTTTCCATTTAAGTGTACTGTTCATTTAGCTATTTTAGTTTATATACTAATCTACCTGGTATTTGATAGATAGGTTGTTGTGGGTTATCATCTTTATTGCTTACAAGTTTAATGGTAAGATTGGCTATCGTGGTATCATTGTTCAGCACTGAATCAGAACCAAAGTGTCGAGCTGAGGCAATGTTACTGGAACGTTTGCTGCTACCTCGTGGGCTGCTGTTGAACTAGAGAAGAACAAGCTGTTAACAGAGCTGGCAACGTGTGCGGAGAGCAAGTCTGGATAGGAAGCAGCTGGGCAGTCTGGCTAATGAACATGATCAGCAGCAGTCGAACAGAGCCGAGAGTAGGATGGCTGAGCAGGACTGAGAGCAGTACTGGCAACACATGCAAGAAGATAAACGTGGGGCTGGCATGTTGGAGCTTGGCTTGCTGATGAATGAAACTTGAAGCAGTTGGAGACGTGCAGAGGCTGTATAGTGTGCAGGACAGAACCAAGAATGGGAGCGGAGCATGAACCGAGAGCAGGAGCTGGACATGCAGACCTGGAAATAAAGGAAATGTGCACACTACTATTGCACAATCGGGATTTGTTAGCTGGGAAACTAAGCAAGGCCATGTTTGGCCCTTAGAATTAATACTAATTATTATATTTTGCTTTTATATTGTTTTGTTAAATGGTACTTATACATTTTATTGTTTGTTAGTCTAGGTATATATTAATTTGCATATTAGTTTAATTTTCTTAGTTTATTAGTTTAAAGTTTAGTTTAATTTTATTAGTAGCTAATTTGTGACTATATTAGAATTTTGGAATTAGATGTTGCACTTAGGATTAAATTAGAGGACTATTATTTTATGCATTTTTAAGTTTTCATTTTAAATTGAAAAAATCCAAAAATATTATTTCTCATGCATTAATTAGATTTTGTTTTAGTGTTAGTAATTAGTTAGAGTTAGATTTAATTAGGATTATCTTATAGGTAGTTAATTTATTAGTTTGATTTAAGAATTTATTTAGGATTAATAGAAGTTTTATTTTATTAGACTTTAGGTTAGTTTGCATTTTTATTATGTAGTTTAATTACATGCATATTTTATTTTAAGTTTGTTTAATTTTAATTTAATTAATTTGTTTCTTTATTTTCATATTTGCATTCTAGTTTAATTGCATTTTAGTTAATTAATTTTAACTGTTTTAAGTTTCTTTTGTAGGTTGTGCTTTTAATTGCTCGGAGCTTCGTAAGAAATGTTAGCTCGATTTTATTTTCCTTATTTTATAGTTTTTATTATTTTCAGTATTGTTAGCCATGTAGATCACCCACAAAAATTCATAAGTTGCTAGGATATACTTAGGGTAAGATTAACCGGTAGTTAATTAGGCAATTCAACTTCTCTGTGGGACGATAATCCGGGACTCAAATCTCATTATTACTTGTACGACCCGTGTACTTGCGAATAGAACGTCTAGGCCACCTATAGTGGGCGTAGCTCGTATCAAGTTTTTGGTGCCGTTGCCGGGGAAGACAATTAACCAGTAATTAATATCAGTGAAATTACGCTTAGGTATAATTCTAGCTTGTAAATATTTAGGTTGTAAATATTTAGAAGTTTAATCTAGATTAATTAATTTTCTCTCTCACAAAAAAAAATCTTGAGGACTTGTTAATGTTTGTATGCGTAGAGCCAAGAGTTATGATTGCTTTCCTTTAAATCCTGAAATTGAACGAACTCTTAGAAAAATTCGAAAGGATTCTATGAAATTATTAGCTCCGTTGCAAAACATCATGGCAGGAAATAGAGAAATTAGGAACGTTGGAGATTATGTAATATCAAAAATTGGAGGATATTATACCGGCATTAGGCCACCAGCTGTCCCTACGAACAATTTTGAAATTAAGCCTGCAATCCTTCAGATGATCCAAACCTCGCTATAGTTCAGTGGGCTTCCGCATGACGACTTACATGCTCACCTCGGGCAATTTCTAGACTTTTGCAATACATTCAAGCACAATGGATTATCTGATGATGCGCTTAAACTTAGATTATTCCCCTTCTCGCTTAGGGATAGTGTGCGACACTGGTTAACCTCCTTACCTCCAGGATCCATTTCTACATGGGATGAGTTAGCCCATCAATTTCCAACTAAGTTTTTCCCTCCCTCTAAAATGGCCAAACTCTGTAGCGACATATCTTCCTTTACCCAGTTCGATTTTAAATCTCTTTACGAAGCTTGGGAATGATATAAGGAGCTTCTTAGGAAGTGCCCTCATCATGGCCTACCTTTATGGCTGCAAGTCCAGGCCTTCTACAACGGACTTACGAGCCAAAATATGACCATTGTTAACGCTGCTGCGGTGGAGCTCTAATGTCCAAAACAGAGGAGGAAGCTTGCAAGTTGTTAGACAAGATGGCAGCTAACAATTATCTATGGTGCTCAGAGAGGCAATTGCCCAAGAAGTCGACGGGTATCTATAAGCTCGACACGCTGTCTACCTTAACCTCTCAGATTGCTAACCTTCCAAAAAAGGTAGAGTCGCTCAGTACCCAACATAATCCTTCCACTAATCTTAACCCTGTGTATTCTATCCAAAGTCCTTTTCTTTCCTGTGAGCTGTGTAGTGGTACACACTCTGTAGATAGGTATCCGCTTAACTTAGAATCGGTTCAATATGTTTCTCCACTTCAAAAGCAACAAAACAACCACTTGTTAAACACTTACAACCCAGGGTGGAGAAACCATCCTAACTTTTCCTGGACCTAAAACCAAGGGCAATCGTCTAAGTCTAGACCTGCAGAACCCCCTGGTTTTCAAGCTTCATCGGTTCATGTACCACCACAGCCGTAATTTCCATATCATCTGCCTCATCAACCATCCCCACCTCAATTTCAGCATCATCCACCTCACTTCCATCAACCACCACCACCACCACAACCGCAGCACTTACCAGGAGCTGAGAAGAAGCCCTCGCTTGAGGAAATGTTCACAACGATCCTGCAAAATCAAGCTGCCTCAATAAATAATTTAGAAGTTCAAGTTGGACAAATAGCCAATGCTCTTAGCCAACGTCCACAAAGGACCCTTCCTAGTAACACTAAAGCTAATCCTGTTAGGCAAAGGGAGGGTAAGGAACATGTTAAATCCATCACTCTTAGGTGTGACAGAGAGCTAGATGAACCACAAGCTAAGTCTGATCCTATTAAGTCCACAGTGGTAGAGCCCATAAGTTCTAAAGAAGCAGCTCAGAAAGAGCAGGAACCTAAAGATCAGGCTGCAAAGGAATCAAAGATAGGTGCTTCTTCATCTATACCTTCTTCTACTTCACAGCCTTCCTCGTCCTCTAACACTACAAATGTTTCCACTACATCCCCTCTAGTTAGACCACCAGTTCCTTTTCCTCAGAGGTTTCAAAACCAAAAGCTTGACCAACAATTTACCAAATTTCTTGAGGTTTTTAAGAAACTTCACATCAATATTCCTTTCACAGATGCTTTAGAGCAAATGCCAAGTTATGTGAAGTTTTTAAAGGACATCCTCTCTAGGAAAAGAAGATTGGAAGATTATGAGGCGGTGGCCTTAACTGAGGAATGTAGTGCAATTATTCAGAGGAAATTACCCACCAAGCTCAAAGATCCTGAGAGTTTTACCATACCCTGCACGATTGGAAATCAATTCTTTGGTAGAGCCCTGTGTGATTTAGGAGCCAGTATCAATCTGATGCCCTAGTCTATTTACCAAAAGTTAGGAATAGGGGATGTCAGGCCCACCACAGTGACCCTTTAGCTAGCTGATCGATCCATTAAATATCCGAAGGGGGTCATTGAGGACGTGCTAGTAAAGGTGGATAAATTTATTTTCCCTGCGAATTTTATCATGTTGGACATGGAAGAAGATAGGGAAGTCCCTATTATACTAGGTAGACCTTTCCTAGCGACTGGTAGAACCTTAATTGATGTACAGAATGGGGAGTTAACGATGAGAGTCCAAGATCAGGAAGTAAAGTTTAATGTTTCCAAACCTTTGAAGCTTCCTGATAACTCTCAAGAGTGTTTTAAGATGGAGGTTAAGAAGGATATAAGGCTTAACCAAAAGAAATCTGAAAAAAAAGGAGGGAAGTAGATAGGGCTCAGGAGGATTTGACTGTCAGTACCCTATCACCACTTTGGCTGACCTCCATACTCTTCGCCTTGCTGCTGAGTGTTGTTTTCTTCAACTGCATTTGAAGTGGCTTAATTTTTATTTTCACATTGTATCTAGTTCTTTTTTTCTTTTTCTTTTTCATTGTTTATTTCTTTATTTCTTTTACAGATTGCTTTTATATTACGTTTTCAATCAAGCTTCGATTGTTCATCATCATCAGAAAGGGGAGTACTCTGTTCTTGAGCTTAAATTCTTATATTATCTGCACACTGAGGACAATGTGCACTTTAAGTTTGGGGGAGGGGATATCACTTGAGCAATTTTGGGCAAAATTAGAAAAAATTTTAAAATTTTTTCGAAAACCTGAGAATGAATTTTCAAAATTTTTTCGAAAATATGAGCTTATGTTGTTTGATTTTGGGATGATTTAGTGCTTAGCATATATTTTTCCCATATTCCGATGATATGACCCCATGATTTAATCTGACTTTGATTAAGTAAGAAGCATGATTATAGGAAAAGCATGAAGTTGAATTCTTGAATTTATCTTAATTCTGATTGTGATTGCCTCATCTTATGCACATGTCATGTCATGAATTGGTATATTTATTTAGAGAAAGCTTATGTGGGCATAGGATTGCATTTGTTCAGTTGATTTTGTGCATCATATTCTAGAATTTGTTTGATCTTATCTCGAGGTGAAATATTAGATCACACTTAATTAGGGAGATGATTTGTGCCATCTTTGGATCGTTTGAGCCTTTCTAGACATCCTTGTACATATTTCACCCCTAGTCACCCATCTTGGACAAATAAGCTTTTCTCTGTAATACACCTGCTTATTTTTTTTCCTTAGCTTAAATACTCTGTTCCTATCCCTTACCCTGAAAGCATGAAAAGTCATTGGGATATATTGTGAGCTATGTACATATGGGTATTAAGTGATAGTGAAGGAGTATATATAAAAAGAAATGAAAAAGAAAGAAAAAGAAAAAGAAAAGAAGAAAGAAGAAAAATACAAAAATAGAATAAGATGTTTAGTGAAATAAATAAGTTTGGGGGAAATAAATTTGAGCTCTTACATTGGAGATCCTAGAAGTAATGCATGTTGAGGGGTAATTAAATCTAAATCGACTTTATCATACCTTAGCCCCAGCCTTACATTACAAGTTTAATGAAGTCCTATTGATCTTTGATTAAGTGTGACGACATTAGTGGAGAAAGAAGTGAAAAGCAAACTTATGGGAATGATCACTTGTCATTGACTTTGCATTCACTGTGTTTGCATAATTTGATCCGGGTAATGTACTGAGTAGTGGCTTTGATATTTTCACACACACACGAGGAGTCTAATTTGGGTTAGGACTTATGATTGAATGATTTTGAATGTTGGACTTGTAATTGTGAATCTTTGAGATCATAGTCTGTATTTTTTCTTTGAGGATAATATTGGAAAATTATTATGTTGGTACTTGTCATTCCTGCATGAATTTTGTTTTGCTTGAGGATAAGCAAAATCTCAAGTTTGAGGGTGTGATAATTCTATGAAAATAGAATTATTTGTGCTTAATTTCCTAATTAATTATTTAAATCCCTAATTTATTTTATCAATTATCCCCTTTATTTAATTAAAATTTTTTAATGTGCAGGTAAATTAAATCCGGATGAAACTCAATCGTTTCAGTTAAAAATGTGCTGAAAATGGGCTAAAGAAAACTGGACCACTTCCAATTTACAGATCGAGTCACCAGTCGTCTGGACACGTGGGATGCCGGGTGTTAGTATTTTATTCGCTCTGAAACGGTGAGATCGACGGACACCATGCTAACCTTCTGGAAGACAAACATCGGGCCACATCGCACAACCAAGTGTACTAGAAGATGGGTGATGTGAAAATATCTACTCTGCAGCAAATAAAATAAAGACAAGAGCCCAAACAATGCCAACTCATCTAGGATGAAAAATTACCATTTTACCCCTAAGTGTGTGTATAAATAGAACATGATGGCAATTGAAAAAAATCAAGTAGTGTAGTTTTTAGAAGTAGTCTAGAGTATAAAGTAGTGTAGGTAGACTAGCTTTAGTTTTATTTTTCCCTTGTTTTTGTTTAGAAGCTTTTCCCGAATAGCTTTATCCTCCATTTTGTTTTTCCATAGCTACTGTTCATGTTAATTTGTTCTTTTGTATGAAAAGCTTCATTGTTCTATTTTTTTTAAACATTTTCACGTTATTTTCATCCACTATGTTTTGCATTCTCAGTTTCACAAGTTCATCGTTATCCATGTTAAGTTTTCATCAATTTACATTTCATACAAAGCTCCCTCTCACCGATTAGTTTTATTTATTTTATATTTCTATTTTCCTTCTCAAGCTCTCGGGTGTGCTTATTCTGGGTAGTGCCGAGAGGTTGGTTATTTGATGGTGTATCATGGTTATGCAGGAGGCTAGTAGGATACATGCATGAACCTAGCACCTTTGTTCGTTACTGCATGTTTTAGTTTTCTTTCTCTTTTTCGTTCGGTTCTGTGTGCTATTTCCTTATTTAGATTCAATGCTTGCCTTTGATAGACAAAGTCTCGGTGCTAGCTGCTGTTAGGAAAAAACTAAAATGCTGTAGGGAGTAAGGCTTGAATGCAGGACAAGGCAATCCGGGAGGTTTTAGCACGGATTGTTTGCTGGGTTGTGGTATGCTGAAGACGCAGCCAAGCTCTCTCTTATTTCTGTTGAGGACATGCAGGGAGAAGGATGCGTGCGCTGGAGACGTGGCTTCTGCATCTCGATTCTGTCCTAACATTGCACGGCATGGGAAGGAAGGCATGGTGAGAGGTGCAGAATTGGAAGCTAGTAGAGTGTGGTATTATACACGGGTTGGTAGCATAGACCCGAGACCCAATTTCTCCTCTGTTCTACTCTGTTTCCATTTAAGTGTACTGTTCATTTAGCTATTTTAGTTTATATACTAATCTACCTAGTATTTAATAGATAGGTTGTTGTGGGTTATCATCTTTATTGCTTACAAGTTTAACGATATGATTAGCTGCCGTGGTATCACTGTTCAGCACTGAATTGGAACCGAAGTGCTGATCTGAGGCAATGTTGCTGGAACGCTTGCTGCTTCCTCGTGGGCTGCTATTGAATTGGAGAAGAACAAGCTGTTGACAGAGCTAGATAGAGCTGGCAACGTGTGCAGAGAGTAGGTCTGGATAGGAAGCAGCTGGGCAGTCTGGCCAATGAACATGATTAGCAGCAGTTGGACAGAGCCGAGAGTAGGATGGCCGGGCAGGACTAAGAGCAGTACTAGCAACACATGCAGGAAGATAAACGTGGGGCTGGCGTGTCGGAGCTTGGCTTGTTGATGAATGAAACTTGAAGCTGTTGGAGACTTACAGGGGCTGTACTGTGTGCAGGACAGAACCGAGAATGGGAGCTGAGCATGAACCGAGAGAAGGAGCTAGACATGCAGACCTGGAAATGAAATAAACGTGCACACTACCATTGCACAGTCGGGATTTGTTAGGTGAGAAACTAAGCAAGGCCACGTTTGGCCCTTTGAATTAATACCAATTATTATATTTTGCTTTTAGATTGTTTCATTAAATGGTACTTATACATTTTATTGTTTGTTAGTCTAGGTATATATTAATTTGCATATTAGTTTAATTTTCTTAGTTTATTAGTTTAAAGTTTAGTTTAATTTTATTAGTAGCTAATTTGTGACTATATTAGAATTTAGGAATTAGATGTTGCACTTAGGATTAAATTAGAGGACTATTATTTTATGCATTTTTAAGTTTTCATTTTAAATTGAAAAATCCAAAAATATTATTTCTCATGCATTAATTAGATTTTGTTTTAGTGTTAGTAATTAGTTAGAGTTAGATTTAATTAGAATTATTTTATTGGTAGTTAATTTCTTAGTTTGATTTAAGAATTTCTTTAGGATTAATAGAAGTTTTATTTTATTAGACTTTAGGTTAGTTTACATTTTTATTATGTAGTTTAATTACATACATATTTTATTTTAAGTTCGTTTAATTTTGGTTTAATTAATTTGTTTCTTATTTTCATATTTGCATTCTAGTTTAATTGCATTTTAGTTAATTAATTTTAACTGTTTTAATTTTCTTTTATAGGTTGTGCTATTAATTGCTCGGAGCTTTATAAATAATTTTAGCTCAGTTTTATTTTCCTTATTTTATAGTTTTTATTATTTTCAGTATTGTTAGCCATGTAGTTCACCCACAAAAATTCATAATTTGCTAGGATATACTTAGGTAAGATTAGCTGGTAGTTAATTAGGCAATTCAACTTCTCTGTGGGACGATAATCTGGGACTCAAATCCCATTATTACTTGTATGATCCATGCAGTTGAGGATAGAACGTCTAGGTCACCTATAGTGGGCGTAGCTCGTATCACATATACTTACTCATGCTTTCACAAACCTTTTATCATATTTCTTTATAAATCCATCTAATAAAACCATTCACTTAACACCAATAACATCATTGTGTTCCAAGATCATCATAATAGCAAACTCAATCTATTGCTCTTCTAGACATATTTCTAGTCAAGTGAGTTCTAAGCATCCTAGCCATATTCTACTAACACAATATACATCCATCAACTCCTAAAATCACTTAAAACATTATGCTTAGAGTTGATAGTTTTGAAGACTTACCTAACTTAGCTTTTTCCTTAGTCAAACTTATAGTAGTCTATTCTCCTCCTCTTGATCAAACCAATATGTGATTTTTGGGTATGTTGTTCTCCTTACTTTAAGGAACAACTTCCCCTTCTTGAGCTCCTTCCAAATTTGGCTGGAATGTAGTGATATTTAGAGTGAGAAAGCTTGATTATTTGAGAGAAAAGGATAGGTGCGGGTTTGGTAGGAAGAAAAATATGATTTTCAGTCCAATCCCGTGCTCTTTTACAAATGCAGAGACATGAGATCGATCTGGTCCCTTGTGGAGATCGATCTCCGCATAATTTGGTAGTCCTTTTACCTAACGTAACCACTACCAGATCGATCTGCTCTTCATGATGAGATCGATCTGTTTGTTAAGGGGAGATCGATCTATTTCCTTGTGAGAGATCTATCTCTTCCAGGCTGAGACTTAAGGAGATCGATTTGCCTTACTATGAGATCGATATGCCCTGTTCTAAATGAGCTAATACTTGACATTTCGTGAGAGGGGATCGATCTCTCCTTCATGGGAGATCGATCTGCTCCTTCCCTGCACCCTCATTACTATAGTTTTTTTGTAGATTTCCTATGGATAACTCATTCTTATTTGCCTAACACCTCATTTTACATTCCGTGCACAACCAACGTATAATAGTATCCATTCCATATAACTCATAGCCAATAAAACTTGTGCACACAACTTAAAATCATGAATTGTACATTAGATTCCATAACTTCTATATCCTTTATTAATTGTACACATGTAGTAGTGTGCATACACACCATAGCTTCATAAGAAGTACATGAAAAACTACAGGCATTACACATATGATCTGATTATCGAACTTTGTGAATATTATATCGAACTATATGTTTTCAAAATTTTTTTATGATATATGAACATAATACGAATTTTATCGAACCATACGACTTTAATTCGGTTTATTGAACCTTGTAAAAGTATATGGGAAATGCGTGGTAAAATGTATTTTGATGTAAGTGTTCGATTTAAAAATTTTGATATATAAGAATTTATGACTTTTGAACTTGCATTAAACCTCGATTTCTGCATTTGGATATGTTATTGTATTTCAGACTCATGTATATCATATTTCATTCAAGATGGTCAGGTCTGATTGACAATTAAGGTATTTCAAAATACTTCTCTACCTAAAAGACTTGACAGCATCTAGATAGGATTCAAATCTGAAACCCAACCAAATGTGATTTATTGAAGACTAATTTATGATATGAACTTTTGACATGATAATTGATTTCGAAAGGTGATTTTATATAGCATGCATTCTACTTAAACTAGTATTTCTGCTTTGGTTAATTCTGCACTTGTATGATTGGCTTACTGAGCTTCCCTTAAGCTCATCTCCTCTTTTTTCCATCATAGGTCAATTGCAGAGTTAATCTTGATCAATAGTTGTATCTGGTACTAAAGTTTCTGACTTTAGAACTCTCGTAGACATTTATCGGTATACATTTAACAGTAAAATTATTTTCTTTTTTGACAGAATTGTTCCAATAGCTAAGTTGGGATGTGTACTACATGTATGAATGTTTATATTATTGAAACTCGGGTTATTGGGATGTAAATGCGTTGATTATTGACAAAGTGTCAAAAATAGTAAAATAATGTATTATTTCATTGTTCATTTTTTTGAAGTATAAGATGAACTCCAAAAATTCTAAAAATATTATGGAAAGTAGATATAAGAGTGTTATAAATAACTGGGTTTTAAGTTTTGAATTTGGACTGCTGTGGAATATTTTCAAGCTATTTTTCTATATTGACTGATAGGGGAAAATATAGTTTTACGCAAAAACTTTGCCGAAATTGTTTTCGATGTCAATTTTGATTTAAGAATATGACTAGGACCTTAAGTACGATGTTTTAAATCGATATTGTATAAATGAATGCATAATATAACTGTAGGATTGCACTCGCACGATAAACAATTGTTAGTGTTATTTGAATAAATGAGCCATAATAGCTCTATTTTCGCAATAAGTGATAAGGACATCATGTTCCTCGGGATATGACATATTTTATTAGTATTAGAGCAGAATTGCCTTGCAAGGTATGTCCAAAAAAGGCCCTTTGAGTCATTTACATCTCGTGCACATCCTGTGGTACTAGTCTGTCTAAATATAAGTTGTGAGTTTGAAATGGATATTGGCTTAATGCATGTTATTTTTTTATACAGAATTGTTGAAAACTTAAAAATAGAGAGAACACCATCTTATTATTTTTCTCATCTGTGGGTGCCAGAGATGACCGATCTACACGCTCGCATGAACCACATGGAGTGAAATTTTACATATATCACAATTGCATTACAGAACCTGACTGTTACGACTACCTTGTTGGTATAACAGTTGCGTAACTTGCAATAAGCACAGCCCCCACCACTAAAAAATGTACCACCTTCAGTACCCCTAGCACAGCAATAGGCTCCACCTGTAGCTTCTATTCTGTCAGAGGTACTCGCACCTTCTTAGTCAGCTCCACAGCCACCACCTCTTCAGCCGCAGGTAATCCCAGTTTCATATCCTATCGTAATTTTTTTTGTAAGACCAAGATTTTTATGTAGCTTATTCCTTGTGATTCCTATATGTACAAACCTTTTTATTATGTTGGTTGAATAATAAGAAGAGTATTTACTAGAATGAAATTGTGAGTAAAGTAGTTAAACACACATAAGCTACATAAAAGGCCAAATAAGGGCTACAAGAGCCACAAGCTAAACCAAGTAGATCTAAATCATTCTGACTAAAGATAAGAACTTATAATGGGAAAATATAGAGAACGCATGAAGGAAAGTCAGTTTGATTTGGTCCCGAACACATTGAAGTAAAGGAAGCGCCAAAAAGGAGTTATACGAGTATGAAATGGTCCGTCTAAGGTGTTTTTGACATATTCGCCTCCCGAAAATGGCCAAAACGTAAAGACAAGAGTCTAAACCATAAAATACGACACTTTCAAAATTTTAAGAAAAAAGTCAAACGTGGTCAATGGTCTAGAATAGTCAAGGGTAGTTAAAAAAAGTGGACTTTGACCATAGTTAACTAACCATGGTTTAAATTTAACCTAAGTAAGGTTAAAAAGTGGGGAAGAAATATTTTTGTTTAAAAACTTGATATTCATCCCCTGCAGTATGGAAAATTAATTTAATCGAAATCCAGATTAAATTAAATGGGTAAAATGCAATGAACCAAAGTTGAAATTTTTAAAGCCCATTAAGGTATAACAAATGTAGGCTAAATTTCTTAGGCTCAATTGGCTGAGTTGTTGGGCCAATTGGTGGGCCCAATATTAAGTCAATTTAAGGCCCAGTTGATAGAAATATTTTCAACCCAAAATAAAAGCCTAAATCGAGAAGCCCAAACCAAAAAGCTCATTAGCTAAACCTAAGCCCATCCATTAGTAAATTAGTTAAAAGCCCAAATTGTAAACTATAACCCAAACCATTACAAGCCCAAATTAATGGCTGAATTTGTGACTTAATGACTAAGTCTATTAGCTTAAAAATCAGCCAACACACCATCATCTTCATCCTTTCATTCTCGACAAACAAGAGATTTAACAACCACAGTTTCAAGCTTTATCTCACTAGAAATCATAGCCCAACTGTTGGTGGTTAAATTATGACAGAAAGAAAGGTAAGTAAAAGTGAAAAATTTATAGTGGTTTTTGGTAAAAGTCGGTCGTGACAGAATGGTATCAAAACAAAGTTCGTTTGACGTGAGTCGGTGTTAGTTGTTAGGAAAATTTATATCCCCATATTATTTTGTTGTGTTTTGATACGAATGTGTATTCCGAGATGGGAATTGACTAAGTAATGGTTGTGAATGCAGGAATCGAGCCATTATGGCTAATACCAGCCATGGTAGAGGTGCGAAAGTGAGAGGTTGGGCTAAAGGCCCTAGAGGTCGGCCTGAGGGCTGAGATGAGTCTGAGTCTTTATCTGACCCAATGGCTCCAGGTCGCACTGAGGTACCAGAGGGTATCGAGGCACATTTCACAAGGTTAGAGAGTAGCCTAGAGACCATGATGAAGATGTTTACACAAGCTATGCATGGGAGGCAAAGCTCGGATGCAGGGATGACTACTAGACAAGGAGATGCTCCTGATACACCTGCACAGCTTGTACAAACACCACAGCCTACGGATACCCATACACCTCCACCAGTTCAGGATATGCCATCTCCTATTGACCCGCAGCAGGTTAGTAGTGGCTTGGGGTACGGTTATGACTTGGATAATCTACGACAGTTTCAGAAGTTTAGACTAGCATCATTTGGTGGGGTTAAGGACCCAATGGTTACTAAGGATTGGATTGGAGAGATCAAGAAGTTATACAGATTCTTTCAGTGTACGAGTTCAAAGATGGTTGCCTTTCCCGCGTTCACATTGAAGGGAGCGGCAGAGCATTGGTGGAAGTCCACCAGAGTGATATTGAGAGCCAGGTTGAGATTAGTTGGGAGATATTTTTGCATGCCTTCAAGAGGCAGTATGTCCTTGATACGATGCAGTGGAGGCTGCAGATGTACTTTTTTAGGGTTGAGCCAGGGGAGTCAGTCGATGGATGAGTATGAGACGAGATTCATATCCCTGAGAAGGTATGACCCTGATACTATGTGTAGTGAGACCAGGAAGGTCCATAGATTTGTTGATGAAGTGAGGTCGGCGCTACAGTCTAGATTAATTCCATTGGATATTACGACGTACGAGGAGGCAGTGCGTAGGGAGCAAGTTTGTGAGTAAGATTATGAGAGGAATACCTCTCAGTTTGGGAAGGTTAACCGGAGTTGAGATAGAGATAAGAAGAGGTCGATGAGAGACAATGGCAAAGGTTTTGGTTATCGAAGAGGGATAAGACTCTTCGGTAAGGGACCATGGATTGAGAAGATACAGGGGAAGATAGTTAGACCTCCTGTATATTCGGCCATAGGTCCAACTAGAGGCATTGTTATCGGAGGGTAGAGGCTTACTATTGAGTAGTGTAGTAGATGCGGTAGATATCATGGCGATAGACCTTATCCGATGGCGTCTGTAGTTTATTTTCGATGTTGGAAACCAGGGTATATCGCGAGAGCTTACCTAGAGTGGTTTGAGTTTGCCCCACAGAAGGGCAAGGAGATAGAGAGAGCTCTAGTTGATACATCTGCTCCAAGGAGGAGAGCAATAGCTGAGGAGAAGGGGAAACAAGTGGTTGGTCGAGGACGAGTTGTGAGACTCCATATATGTGTAACCTTGAATATGTGTAAATTGGATTTAGAAATGAATACACGCAAGTTTTAAAGTATACAACGAGTGTAAGAATGATATTTTCATGAGAGGAATGTAAGTATATTGAATTTTGAGTGGTGTGGAAAAATGGAATGAAGATTTACATGAGTTATGCATTTTCGTTTAGTTATATTATATACCTTTTTGTTATACAAAGATTCCACACAAGTTTTAATGTGTAGGATGTATGAATGGATGCCATTTTTGAGTCTTAAAGGTAATTGGATGAGGAAATGGCCATGACAGCAAAATGCATGAAGTTTGGTATGAGTTGCTGTAGAAAACTGAAAAAAATCTAGAAATATGAAGGCTAGATCGATCTCATAAGATGAGAGATCGATCTGGAAAAGCCAAAATGCTCTTATTCGAGCAATGGAACAGGACAGATCGATCTCCAATAGAGTCAGAATGATCTGCTAGACATTTTGTAATGAGAAGATCGATTTTTAGGCAAGCAGATCGATTTTCTTAGCTCTCGGGTTGGAATAGATCGATCTCCTCCCTAGCCAGGTCGATCTCCTAAAGCTGCTGCCTGAGACAGATTGATCTCATGCCCTCGACAGATCGATCTCATGCCTTCAAATGTCGTGAAAAAGAGGGATTTAAGAAGACTGGATCGATCTCCACCAAAGGCAAATCAATCTTATCAAGTTAAATATATAAATAGGAGCAGTTAGATCTGCAGATTTCAAGAAACAATCTCACTCTACCCTTTTTAATCCAAAACTCTAGCTTTCTCTCTCTTAAATTCGTCCATTTTCAGTAAGATTTGAGGGAAGGCTATTGGATACAAAGTTGTTCAGATCAAAGAGAAGAACAACATAGCTTGGAAGCATTTCCTCCTTCTGTTAGATTGAAGGAGCTAGGAGCAGTGTCATTTTAAGTGAGAAGAAAATCCAAAGAGGTGAGTTTCTAAAGCACCAATCCAAGTACATTTGTTAAGTCATTGATTTTGGAGTTGATTGATGTGCTTATTAAGGGTAGAAACTATCTAGAATGTAATGGAATGAGTATAACCTATAAATGAGTTATTGTGAGAAAGTTAAATGCAGTGGAATAAATGATGAATAGGATATCTTGAAGTGATAATGGTGTTGTGGGTATGATTTTAAGGTGGTGTTATGGAATGAATTGTGAGACTTACCCAAAAAGGGTAAAATGAGTATTTAAGGCATTAGGTAAATTGCATAGTTGAATGAGAGTTAGCAGTACTAAATCAAGCGTTTGATGAATGAATTACAGCTCCCGAGGATACATCGGAGCAAGTTGAGCTAAGAATGTGAGAAGCGTAAAGGAAGAGAGTTGCAACCCGAGTAAATCGAGGTAAGGGAATTGTGTAGACTTCTAGAGATATCTGTGAGCAATTTGGGCTTTTAATGTTTTGCTAGAGTGCATGTGATACTAGGAAATGAAAACGGGTGATTGAAGGGCAAAGAGTTGGGTTTTGAGGAAATGTGCATGAAAACAAAAGCATGATGCTTTGAAAACCTTGTTTTGTTGCTTTTTAGCAAGTGATTGGTAGGTCGGCTAACATTTGAGATGATTTGCAAAAGAAATGATTTGGTTTGGTTAATAACCGTGTTTTATAAAGAATTGAGCCACCTACATGGTTTTCGTGAAAATGAAAGCGTGCAAGAGCATGACTCGCATGAGATTTGATGTGTTTTCATACCATGAGTGTTAGAGCGTAGCTCGCACTAGTTTTCACATGGATTTCTATGATGTTGTGCTAGAGTTGAGCTCGCACATACTTTACACTAGTTTTGGCATGGTACTGGAGCATAGCTCGCATTAGATGCCCACCATATTTGTTGTCGTGCTAGAAGCTTCGGGTAGACTGGGTGTCGCACCGATTAAATAGGCTCGCACGTGTATTTTTGAGGATTTGACATGTTGACAGTGGTGCTAGGAGCTTCGGGTAGACTGGGTGTCGTACTGATTAAATAGGCTCGTACGTTCATTTTTGAGATGGGGCGTGATATGATGTATTGATATGGGTCCACAGAGTATACTGTACTGTGCAGGTAGCATGAAGTACGTTGTATCGTGTTGAGATTGTGATATACTATCTTCGGATGTTGTTTAGATCTGCTATGGACTGACGGGCTAGAGGTGACCCACCTTCCGTGTGGAAGAAGATATTGGTGATACCCCGCACGCCTGATCAGTGTAGCCTGGGATCACAAGATATGGCCATAGTCTTAGAGGAGGTTTCCCTTATTATATTTCCTATCTCACATGTCTATTGTTTTATGAATAAATCCATGTTTGAAAATATTTTGTGGGTTAGGACAGTCCGTGGGAGGGACTGATGTCCTTACAAGTGTCGATTTTGTTGAGATGAGAAAGTTTGATAATGGCTTTACAAGTGCACTTACGCATGATGAGTTTTCCATGCTTTACTTATGAAATATACATGATTTATACCAGAATTTGATTTGTGCAGTAACAAATAGCATGAATTGCTTTACATGCCATTAACACCAGCATGAACCAATGCTTTTTAATTGTGAATGAGAAACTGTATGGTTTTGAGTATGGCATCACGATCACGTAGATAGTGCAGTATCTACCTGTTTCACATGATTGTCGTACTGAGCGTGTGGTTTGCTCACTCCCCTTATTTTCCCCTCTCTAGAGAGCATTGAGTTTAGACTGGGCGCGACTGGAGGTTTCCCTTTTTGATAACCGCTGCATCCCATCACGTAAGGTATACACACTTATGAAATTTTGTATCTAAACTTGTCGTAGCACAGTAGCATTTTATATATAATCATTGGGGATGTAAAGTAATGTAAACACATGTAAACATCAACTCTGATTTATTTATACAAGTATTTACTTTTAAATCCTAATGTAAATTAAATCGTTATGGATGGTTGAGGTAAACATAGACACACAACCCAACTGTTGATAGTGTAGCTGATCACGATCGGGTTAAAGGTAAAATCGAATAATAAATAATGTATGAAAAGCGAAAAAACTATGTGATGATTTTTAGTAAGTTGAGGGTCGTGACAGAAGTTGGTATTAGAGCCGAGATGGTCTGACGTGTGTCGGTGTCTAAAAGACTTAGTAAGTTGAAAAATTACATCCCAGTGTTACTGTGCTTGTTTAGATACAATTGTGTGTGTCGATGGGTTTGACTAAGAAATTGATGTGAATGTAGGGAATTGAGCAATTATGCCTAATACCAGTCGCGGTAGCGGGGCAAGAGCGCAAGCTAGAGGTCATAGAGGTAGGCCTAGGGGTAGTGTTGAGCCAGAAACACACGAGGCTCAGGATGAGATTGAGGTGGAGGCTGAGCTTGAGCTTACTCCATAGGATCCAGAGGAGAGACCCGAGAGTACTGAGACTCGCTTCGCAAGGATTGAGCGGAGAATAGAGATGATCTTGGAATTGGTCACTCAGTCATTACGTGGATTGGGGGCAGGCAGAATCCCGCTACACAGAGTGATGCTGAGCAGGTGGCAGCTCTCGAGGCACGAGCAAGGCAAGCCTAGAGACCTCACACTACAAAAAAAAAAACACCTTCAGAAACGGAAAATTAGCGACGAAATTTTTCTGTTGCTAAAAAAACAATTTGTAATCGATTTGTAACGATTTTTGTCACTAATAATGGTACATGTACTATTATGAAAAGGCAACGAAATTTATAACGGAATTCCGTTACAAATTGGTAACGAAATAACGTAAAAATTTAACGCAGGATTTAGCGACGGAATTTCGTTGCTGATGCAATAATTTTTTAATTTTTTATTAAAAATAATATCAATTAAAATTAAAAATCAATTACAAAAGGGCATCAGCTACGGAATTTCGTTTCTGATATCCTAATTTTTTTCGTTTTTATTAATAGTATTATCCATTAAACAAATTTTTTTCATATTCTGTTACAAAAAGCCATCAGCTACGGAATTCTGCAGCTGATACCTTAATTTTTTAATTTTTATAAAATATAATATCAATAAATAAAAAAATTCCGTTACAAAAGGGCATCAGCTACAGAATTTTGTTTCTGATACCCTAATTTTTTCGTTTTTATTAAAAGTATTATCCATTAAACAACTTTTTTTCATATTCCGTTACAAAAGGCCTTCAGCTACGGGGTAGTGAGACTCGAGAGGTCATAGAGGTAGGCCTAGGGGTAGTGTTGAGCCAGAAACACACGAGGCTCAGGATGAGATTGAGGTGGAGGCTGAGCTTGAGCTTACTCCATAGGATCCAGAGGAGAGACCCGAGAGTACTGAGACTCGCTTCGCAAGGATTGAGCGGAGAATAGAGATGATCTTGGAATTGGTCACTCAGTCATTACGTGGATTGGGGGCAGGCAGAATCCCGCTACACAGAGTGATGCTGAGCAGGTGGCAGCTCTCGAGGCACGAGCAAGGCAAGCCTAGAGACCTCACACTACAAAAAAAAAAAAACACCTTCAGAAACGGAAAATTAGCGACGAAATTTTTCTGTTGCTAAAAAAACAATTTGTAATCGATTTGTAACGATTTTTGTCACTAATAATGGTACATGTACTATTATGAAAAGGCAACGAAATTTATAACGGAATTCCGTTACAAATTGGTAACGAAATAACGTAAAAATTTAACGCAGGATTTAGCGACGGAATTTCGTTGCTGATGCAATAATTTTTTAATTTTTTATTAAAAATAATATCAATTAAAATTAAAAATCAGTTACAAAAGGGCATCAGCTACGGAATTTCGTTTCTGATATCCTAATTTTTTTCGTTTTTATTAATAGTATTATCCATTAAACAAATTTTTTTCATATTCCGTTACAAAAAGCCATCAGCTACGGAATTCTGCAGCTGATACCTTAATTTTTTAATTTTTATAAAATATAATATCAATAAATAAAAAAATTCCGTTACAAAAGGGCATCAGCTACAGAATTTCGTTTCTGATACCCTAATTTTTTCGTTTTTATTAAAAGTATTATCCATTAAACAACTTTTTTTCATATTCCGTTACAAAAGGCCTTCAGCTACGGAATTCCGTAGCTGATACCCTAATTTTTTAATTTTTATAAAAAATAATATCAATAAAAAAATTTCGTTAAAAAATGGCATCAGCTACAGAATTCCGTAACGGATACCCTATTTTTTAAATTTTTATAAAAAAGAATATAAAAAAGTAAAAATTTCGCTACAAAAGGGCATCGGCTACGGAATTCCGTTACTGATGCCCTAATTTTTTATTTTTTATAGAAAAGAATATAAAAAAAATAAAAATTCCATTACAAAAGGGCATCAGCAACGAAATTTCGTTGCTGATGCCCTATTTTTATTTTTATTAAGAATAAAACTAATTAAACATAAAAATTTCATTACAAAAGGGTATCAGCTACGGAATTCTGTTGCTAATGCCCTATTTTTTATTTTTATTAAAAATAAAACTAATTAAACATAAAAATTTCGTTAAAAAAGGGTATCAGCTACCAAATTTCGTTACTGATGCCCTATTTTTTATTTTTTATAGAAAAGAATATAAAAAAATAAAAATTCTGTTACAAAAGAGTATCAGCAACGAAATTCCGTTGCTGATGCCCTATTTTTATTTTTATTAAGAATAAAACTAATTAAACATAAAAATTCTGTTACAAATGGGCATCAGCTACGGAATTCCGTTGCTGATGCCCTATTTTTTTTTTATTTTTTTATAGAAAAGAATATAAAAAAGGAAAATCCCGTTACAAAAAGGTATCAGCAACGAAATTTCGTTGCTGATGTCCTATTTTTTATTTTTATTAAAAATAAAACTAATTAAACATAAAAATTCTGTTACAAAAGGACATCAGCTACAGAATTCCGTTGCTGATGCCCAATTTTTTTTATTTTTTATAGAAAAGAATATAAAAAATAAAAATTTCGTTACAAAAGGGCATCAGCAAAGGAATTCCGTTGCTGATGCCCTATTTTTATTTTTATTAAGAATAAAACTAATTAAACATAAAAATTCCGTTACAAATAGGCATCAGCTACAGAATTCCGTTGCTGATGGCCTATTTTTTTTATATTTTATAGAAAAGAATATAAAAAAATGAAAATTCCATTACAAAAAGGCATCAACAACGGAATTCCGTTGTTGATGCCCTATTTTTCTATTTTTATTAAAAATAAAACCAATTAAACATAAAAATTCCGTTAAAAAAGGGCATCAGCAACGAAATTCCGTTGCTGATGCCCTATTTTTTTTATTTTTTATAGAAAAGATTATAAAAAAATGAAAATTTCGTTACAAAAAAGTATCAGCAACGGAATTCCGTTGCTGATGCCCTATTTTTTTATTTTTATTAAAAATAAAACTAATTAAATATAAAAATTTCATTACAAAAGGACATCAGCTATAGAATTTCGTTACTGATACCCTATTTTTTTATTTTTTATAGTAAAGAATATAAAAAAAATGAAAATTTTGTTACAAAAAGGTATCAGCAATGGAATTCCGTTGCTGATGCCCTCTTTTTTTATTTTTATTAAAAATAAAACTAATTAAATATAAAAATTCCGTTACAAAAGGACATCAGCTACGGAATTCCGTTGCTGATGCCTTTTTTATTTTCATTAAAAATAAAACTAATTAAACATAAAAATTCCATTACAAATGGGCATCGGCTACGGAATTCCGTTGCTGATGCCCTATTTTTTTATTTTTTATAGAGAAGAATATAAAAAAATGAAAATTTCGTTACAAAAAGACATCAGCAACGGAATTCCGTTGCTGATGCTCTATTTTTTTATTTTTATTAAAAATAAAATTAATTAAATATAAGAATTCCGTTACAAAATGGCATCAACTACAGAATTTCGTTGCTGATGTCCTATTTTTTTATTTTTTATAAAAAAAATATAAAAAATAAAATTTTTGTTACTAAAGACATCAGCAACGAAATTATGTTGCGGATGCCTTATTTTTTGATTTTTATTAAATAAAACTAATTAAATAAATAAATTAAAAAAAAAAAAGTGGGCGGGAATCGCGCGACACGACCGACCCCCTTTCTTTTCATTTCTGCAACATAGAGTAAAAAATATATGATAATATTAAATAAAGAAAAAAGAGTAAAGTAAAAAAAAAAAAACGAAGACAAAGAAGGAAAAGAAAAAAAAAAGAAACATATATGGTACCCCCCAAGTTTTTCTTCTCTTCGCAGGACCCCCTTCCCCCCTGTCTCTCTCTCCCGTCCTCTCCCCTGCCGACCAGCCTCAGCTACCGCCGGTGACACCTTTTCCCCCCTCTCCCATTTCCCTCTACCAGCCGCAGACTCCCTCCCCTGTGTGTCCCTCTCGCGCGACCCTCTCCCCGGTTTCCTGTCGTCCCTTGCTTCGCCGCCGACGCCACGCCTGGATCGGAGAGCCCCACAGACCGGTGAATTTCTTTGCAACTTTAGATATGCATGCATCCAACCGTTACAAAATCGTGGAGGAAGCTCAAACAGTCAATGACAACAAATTATCTGAATTCGAAAAGAAATTTCAGGTAATTATTGTTCTTAATTCAGACAGATGTGCTTTTTTTAAAGCTGTTTACAGTGAAATACTATACAAGCTATTACACATGTAGGAATGTGCTGCTAATGAAGAGAAGCAATTGTTACAAAAGGTGGTAGAGCTACTTGCAGGTTCAAGTGCTAGGAAGAAAAAATTGGTATTAATGGCTTCTAGCCTTGTCGTTCTTAATGGGCTGTGTTTTCTTGATATGTGTTTGATAACATTTTTAGGGGTTGGGGAATAATTTCTTTGTATTTTTTCCTTTAGATCCAAATGGCAGTCCATGATCTCCGGGAAAAAGCTTCAAGCAAAACCAGTGAACTACAGAAAGAAATGTCTACCATGCAAGAGTAAACTTTTGTTGTTAAAACCGAATGGAACGTTCACATGGAAAATACAGAATCGCACTATCTTGAAGATACTTCTGCTATAGAAAGTGAAAGGAAAGACATGGTAGAGGTTCTTCAGAACTGGTATGGGTTGTTTTCGTAATGATGATGGCAATGCATTAAGCACATTTTCCCCTTTCATCAGTTTCCTGCTTTAAAGGTTTTTATATGCACTGAACGTTCTACAAAATTCATGTGCAGTTTGAAGAAAGCAAAAATAAGTTCTCAGCAGTGGAGGAATGCTCAAGAATCCCTTCTCAGCCTAGAAAAGATAAATGTTGATTCTGTGGATTCCATTGTTAGGTATGCTACTCCTCAAAGAATTTTAGAAATTTTCAGATCTAAATCACTGATCATCATCTTCTCTTTGTTTAATTAGGGGAGGGATGGAAGCCAATCAGATCTTCTGCGATCAATTTTCTTTTGCTGTCTTAACCGCACATGAAGATGTAGACACTGCAATTAACAGTTGCCTAACGTCCATTGATCGTAAGTATCTAGCTTCGCAAAACTAAATGAATATCACATATTAAGTTGTGGATTATATTACAACAAATTTCAATAGCCTGATCAATAAAACTCCGGCAGATTCATTACAACTTGACCACGATGCTTGCGGGAACATGAATTCCATGATCGTTCCTTGTTGTGAGGATTTGAGGGAACTGAAGGGTGGCCACTACCACAAGATTGTAGAAATTACAGAGAACACCGTAAAATGTCTTGAGGATGAATACATGGTAAGACTATGAACTCTTGTGTTCTTTTTATTTTATCTCATTATTGTTGTTTATGTTGAACAAAATAATTAAGCCTGTTTAGCCAACATCCTTATGACCGATTAAGGAAGAGTTGATTCATACTGTAAGACTTGAGTTCAAATCGAAGTAACCTCAATCACCATTCTCTAATTATCAAATTTAAAAAATATTAACCCCGACACACAGGTTGACAAGTCGACTTGTTCAACACCAAGGAAGAGATCATTCAACCTTCCCAGTGTGTCATCCATTGAGAAACTGAAAATGCCTCCTTTTGAGGAATTACTGAAGCAGTTTTGGGAATCAAAAGCAGCAAAACTAGCGAATGGAGATGCAAAACACATGTTGGTGGCATATGAAGCAGCAGTCCAATCGTTGAAAGACTCCAGAATTCCACTGACTGCTATTAACTACTAAGAAGTGAATAGAAGTGCAACAAATAACAGAAAATGAGTATATTAGTAAGAAAGAAAGGTGTGTACAGAATCATAATACGTATGGCCATGAACATCAATTCTCTCTCTCTCTCTCTCTCTCTCTCTCTCTTCTTGTATTCATTAATTTGTTTGTTGAAAGCTAGAGGTTTCTAAACTTACATGCCTATGCTGAATTTAAGCTTTACCATTTTCCCATGCAAAGCATGTCTAATGGATTTCCCTTGTGTTTTTAGCATTATTTATTTTAACTAGAGTTCAACAGCTTGGGTCTTTATATATTAAAAGCAGAATGAGGCATACTGTTCTTTTCTACATAGAAGCTTCTTGATATAATTGTAGATATTTGACATTTCTTTCAGGTACTGGATAACTTTCTAGAGAGTCAGACAGTTCCTTCTAAGTTGTCAAGGATATCAGTATCTGTAAATTCAAAAGTTCTGCCCACATATGCTCTTAATGATATTTTGATTGCACACCCATGTCCTGCAACAGTTTCTCGGTTTTCATTCAAGTAAGGAATTTATAAATTTCTGTAAGCAAATATGCATGATGTTGCATGCTTTAATATTTTCATTTAGCATATTTGCAGAATTAAAAGGGATGATAAGACCTGTTTACCATTAGTGAACTGCCGATCAAGTGGTCTCAGAGTCTCAACTGTTGCAGGATCAACAGCTGCAATGCTCTCAGCAGGAGGATTTGCAATGCCTATTTTGCCTCAAGATCTCCAATATATGGTAAGAGAGCCTATTTTACCTGGAGGAGCCATTGCTTCTTTAATGCATGGTTTAATCAAGTCAGATCAGTCCCTGGATGCTGCATGGTTTTGTAAAGAGGGTTTGATATATGTTGATGGCTCTCATGTTTTCTATACAATCCAAAATGGGGATACCATTGAAATATCTTCTAAGGCCCTAGTTTTGCAAGTTATCTTACCTCCTCATTTGTAATCATAAAACTCATGTAAAAGAGCTAGCAAATGCTAATCCAAAAGACATCAACATTTTTTAACTTCAAATACTTTATTGGTCTTGTAAATGCAGAAAGGACACATAGAGAATAGTTTTTCATTTTCTTCATAGATAATTCTAATCTTTGATTCTTTGAAAGCCACAAATGTCCATTTAGTGCAAGGATTTTAGAATAATAGGCTGGAGTGATTGCTTCAAATGAAAATCATATATTGACATGTGGGATCGAGTTAAAGACTTGGCATGGATATCATATTCAGTGCATTGTCTGATTAAAATTAATTAGTGAATATTAATCGACTGAAGTGGCAAGGTTTGGCCCTTTTTGGTACACATTTTGGAGGTAGTATGATGTTGAATCTTTGTAGTGTCTGCCTGGAATTAAATATTTTCAGTTGAATTAAGTATTCAGTTATAGAATAATAATAAAATTAATAAAAAAATAAATATGTTTTCAGCAATGGAATTTCGTCTTTGAAATCTTTTAGCTACGGATTAATAATAAAAATCATAAAAAAATGAATACGGTGTTAGTAACAGAATTTCGTCTCTGAAATAAAATATCGACAGAATAAAAAAAAATTGATACAATAAATTAGAATTCAGCAACGAAATTTCGTTTCTAAAATAGTTTAGTTACGGAATTCCATTGTTGATGTCTTTTTGTAACGAAATTTTTTTTATTTATATTATTTTATATAAAAATTAAAAAATAGGGCATTAGGAACGGAATTCCGTTCTCGATGCCCTTCTGTAATGAAATTTTTTTGTTTATATTATTTTGTACAAAAATAAAAAAATATGGTATCAGTAACGGAATTTCGTCGCTAAAAGAATTTAGCTACGGAGTAATAATAAAAAATAAATATACTTTTAGCCACGGAATTCTGTCTCTGAAAGTATTCAGATACGAAATATTAACACAAAATTATAAAAGAATAAATATGTTTTCAGCAACGGAATTCTTTCTCAAAAATACTTTAGCTACGAAATAATATATACTTTTCTTCAGTAACGGAATTTCGTCTCTACAGGGCATCAGCAACGGAATATTAAATTGAAAAATCAATAACTTTCAGTGACGAAATTTGCGTCTCTAAAAGATTTCAATAACGGAATAAATTTTATAACTTTTAAGGATGGAACTAGCAACGAAATTATCTATCTGCAACGGAGGAGTATCAGCCACATCGAAAATAGCGACGGAATTAGTGACGGATATATCCGTCGTTAATTTCGTCTGTAAACGTGATTAGCAACGAAAATGTAATTTTTCTAACGAAAATTTCATTACAAAATCTGTCGTTGAAGGTTCATTTTTTTGTAGTGTCAGACAACGGATACACCTACACCCCCACCCGCACAGGATATGCCTACACATAGCTATACCACATGGCAGTAGAGGCTGGGGTTACGGTTGTGATTTGGATAGATTGCGACAGTTCCATAAGTTTGGACTGTCGTCTTTCAGTGGAGTTAAGGACCTAGTAGCTGCAGAGGATTGGATCAATGAGATTGAGAAGCTATACGGGTTCTTTGAGTGCACTACCACTGAGATGGTAGCGTTTGCCGCGTTTATGCTGAAGGGATCAACAGAACATTGGTGAAAATCCACCAGGTCTATTTTGAGAGCCCAACATACAGAGATTTGCTGGGATGTGTTTTTGGAGGCTTTCTAAAGATAGTATGTTCTGGATACCGTGCAACGAAAGATGAAAATGGAATTTTTGGGACTGACCCAAGGGAGCAAGATTGTGGATGAGTATGAGACAACCTTTATCTCCCTGGGCCGATATAATCCCAATACGATGAGTAATGAGGTTGAGAAAATCCAAAAGTTTATGGATGGACTGAGACTAACCATCAGGTCCAGATTAGTCCCCTTGGATATATCGACCTACGAGGAGGTTGTGCGAAGGGCGCAATTGTGTGAGCAAAATATTGATAGAATTACCTTAGAATTTGGATAGGTTGGTAAAGTGAGGGATATAGATAAGAAAAGACTAGTGCTGGATAGAGGCTTCAGTTATAAGGGAAGTAAGAGATTTGCTGGGAAGAGGTCGAGGATCGAGATGATTCGAGAGAGGACAGTTAATCCTCCTATGTATTCGGCCATAGCTCCAGCGAAGGGAATTATGATTAGAGGGCTACAGCCTACTACAGAGTACTGCAGCAACTGTGGCAAGTACCATGGTACTCGACCATGTTATGGACCTCCTGCAGTATGCTTCAGATTTGGGAAACCATGGCACATAATCAGAAATTGCCCAGAGATGACAAAGAGAGCCCCACAGAAGGGTAAGGAGCCAGAGAGAGCTCCAGTTGGTATAGCTGCTCCGAGAAGGAGGGCTATAGTTGAGGAAAAGAGGAAGCAAGATGTGGGTGCGAGCAGAGGACGAGTGTACGCACTGGACCAGGACACTGCAGATCAGTCTTCGGATGTGGTTAAAGGTACCATCCAAATCTTTGATTTAGAAGCATTTATATTGTTTGATCTTGGAGCCACGCATTCCTTTATATCGCCATCCTTTGCACATAAATTGTTGAAGCATGTAAAACCCACACTGCTAGATAAGATGTTAATGATATCTACCTCTATGACTGATAGTCAATTGACTGAACATGTATATAGAGATTGTAAGATGAGGATGGGAGGTAAAGAAATGGCAGCCGATTTAATTTTATTAAATATGAACGATTTTGATGTAATCCTAGGAATGGATTGGCTGGCTGATAACCATGTTGTTATGGATTGTAGTACAAAACATTAATTTTTCCAGAGATAGAAAATCTTGTTGTAAGTTTTGTGAAAAGAAATGAAATGACATGATCTTTATAAATGAGAAGAGTATGATTTTAATTCATAATACTTGAGGGATGAATCTGTTTATCAATTGTGTATGTGGTGTGATGGTTTATATTACTAACGGTGGAAAGAATAATGTGAAGGGTTCATTGCTTATGTGATTGAGACGGATAAGGCACGTCCGGAGTTGATAGACATACCAGTGGTTAAGGAATTTCTATCTGTCTTTCGGGATGAGTTACCAGGGTTACCTCTAGATAGAGAGATGGAGTTTTTCATAGATTTGACCCCTGGTATAGAGTTGATATCCAAGCCGCCGTACAGAATGGCTCCAATTGAGTAGGAAGAATTAAGAAAGCAGTTATAGGAGTTTCTGGAGAAGGGATTCATCAGGCCGAGCATCTCACCTTGGGGAGTACCAATTCTATTTGTAAGGAAGAAGGATGGAACCCTCCGACTGTGTATAGATTATCGGTTGTTGAATAAGGCCACCATCAAGAATAACTACCCCCTTCCACGCATCGATGACTTGTTGGATCAGCTTAGGGGAGAGCAGGTCTTCTCCAAGATAGATTTGTGATCTAGGTATCATCAGTTGAAGATACGGAGTGAAGATGTACCTAAGACAGCTTTTCGCACCGGTATGGACATTATAAGTTTATGGTTATGCCATTTGGGTTGACGAATGCTCCTGCAGCTTTTATGTCGTTGATGAATGAGGTATTTTTCACCAGTACTTGGACCGATTTGTTATTGTGTTTATTGATGATATACTGGTGTACTCAAGATCTAGAGATGAGCATGAACAACACCTAAGAATAGTGCTACAGACCCTTCGAGAGAATAAGTTGTACGCTAAACTCAGTAAGTGAGACTTTTGGTTGGAACAGATCTCTTTTCTAGGTCATATAGTATCGAAGGATGGTGTGTTAGTGGACCCACGAAGATTGAGGTAGTGATACAGTGGTAGAGACCCCAGACAGTGACAGAGATAAAAAATTTCCTAGGTTTAGCTGGGTATTACCGAAGGTTTGTGGAGGGATTCTTGAGATTACCTGCTCCTTTGACACGTCTCACGAGAAAGAATGTTGAATTCGTGTGGGATAATAAGTGTGAGGAAAGCTTTCAAGAGTTGAAAAGGAGATTAACCACAGCTTCGATTCTTACCATTCCTACCAGCTTAAGAGGTTTCTCAGTGTATGCGGATGCATCACACCAAGGACTGGGCTGTGTATTGATGCAGGATAGGAAGGTAGTAGCTTATGGATCAAGACAGTTGAAGGATCATGAGAGAAACTACCTGACCCATAATTTAGAGTTGGCTATCGTGGTGTTTGCATTGAAAATATAGCGCCACTACCTCTATGGTGAGAAATTTCAAGTGTTTACAGATTACAAGAACCTTAAGTACCTATTCTCGTAGATAGAGTTAAACATGAGATAGAGGAGACGGCATCCTGTATCACCCGGGTAAAGCGAATGTAGAGGCTGATGCATTGAGTAGAAAGTATCTCTGGTTGGTGTCATTCATGATTGTCAGGGAACACGAGCTGTTGGAATAATTCACGAACCTCAGTTTGGACATGACCTCGCCTGACGCTGATAGTGGCTTTATGATAGCTAGCCTGCAGTTAGAATCGGATCTAGTGGATCGAATTCGATAAGCTTAGCAAATTGATCAACAGTCTAGTAATATTATCGGGCAGATACAGAGGGTGCAGAGACTGATTTTGAATTGAGTTCAGATGGATTATTGAGGTTTAGAGGCAGAATATGTGTTCCTGATGATCCAAAGATCAGAAAGTTGATCTTGATAGAGGCTCACTCATCGAGGTATACGATACATCTAGGGAGTACTAAGATGTATCAAAACCTTCAAAAAGTTTATTGGTGGTTTGGGATGAAGAAAGACATTGCTGAACATGTCGTTAAGTGTCTCATTTATCAACAGGTGAAGGTAGAGCATCAGAAGCCTGCAAGGTTATTGCAGCCTCTACCGATACCGACATGGAAGTGGGAGCATGTCACAATGGATTTTGTGATGGGATTACTGAGGACCTGCAGAGGGCATGATGCCATATGGGTAATTGTGGATCAGTTGACAAAGTCATCCCATTTCCTAGCTTTGAGAGGTACCGATACTCTGAGTCAGTTAGTGAACTTCCCACTTCTGGAAATGCTTTCATGAAGCGATGGGGACCCAGTTGAGTCTTAGCACAGCGTTTCATCCTCAGATAGATGGTCAGTTAGAGAGGACTATACAAACCCTGGAGGATATGTTGAGAGCGTGTGCATTAGATTTTGGAGGCTCCTTGGATGACCATTTGCCACTCGCAAAGTTCGCCTATGATAACAGTTTTCATATGAGTATCGGGATGGCACCATATGAGGCATTGTATGGGCGTAGATGTTGTTCCCTTATTAGATGGGAAGAGGTTGGTGACAGACTGATTTTTGCTCCTGACTTGGTTAAACAAGCCTCTAAGGATGTCCAGTTGATTTGTGTGAGATTATAGACAGCTCAGAGCAGACAAAAGAATTATGCTGACAGGAGACGGAGACCACTAGAGTTTAATATGGGTGAGTCAGTGTTTTTGAAGATTTCTCCCTCAAAGGGGATTATAAGATTCGGGAAGAAGGGGAAGTTGAGCTCTCATTATATAGGCCATTCAAAATACTTGATAAAGTGGGAGATAAGTCATACAGGCTAGCATTGCCCCCTGAGCTAGCGAGTGTACATAACGTCTTCCACATATCCATGCTACAGAAATACCACCCGGACCCGACACATATGATAAGGTACGAGCCTTTGAGCTCAATGAAAGCATGATGTACGTTGAGAAGCCAGTTCGAATATTGGATAGAAAAGAGAAAGTGTTGAGGATAAAGGCAATTCCCTTGGCGAAGGTTCTTTGGCAACATCACATGTGGGAGAGGCCACATGGGAATTGGAGAGTTCGATGCAGGAGAGGTATCCTAAGTTGTTCACGGAGTGATTGGTTCTAATTTGGAGGGCCAAATTTTCTTAAGTAGGGGAGAATGTGAAACCCCATATATGTATAACCTTGAATATGTGTATATTGGATTTCGAAATGAATACATGCAAGTTTTAAAGTATACAGCGAGTGTAAGAAGGATATTTCCGTGACATAAATGTAAGTATATTGAATTTTGAGTGGTGTGGAAAAATGGAATGAAGATTTGCATGAATTATGCACTTCCGTTTAGTTATATTATATACCTTTTTGTTAGACAAAGATTTCACACAAGTTTTAATGTGTATGAAGTATGAATGGATGGCATTTTCGAGACTTAAAGGTAACTGGATGAGGAAATGACCATGGCAGCAAAATGCATGAAGTTTGGTATGAGTTGCTATAGAAAACTGCAAAAAAAATCTGGAAATATGAAGGCCATATCGATCTCATAAGATGAGAGATCGATTTGGAAGAGCCAAAATGCTCTTATTCGAGCAATGGAACAGGACAGATCGATCTCCAATGGAGTCAGATCAATCTGCTAGATATTCTGTAATGAGAAGATCGATTTTTAGGCAAGCAGATCGATTTCCTTAGCTCTCGAGTTGGAGCAGATCGATCTCCTCCCTAACCAGATCGATCTCCTAAAACTACTGTTTGAGACAAATCGATCTCAAGCCCTCAACAGATCGATCTCATGCCTTCAAATGTCGTGAAAAAGAGGAATTTAAGAAGACCAGATCGATCTGATCGACCTCCACCCAAGGCAGATCGATCTCATCAAGTTAAATCTATAAATAGGAGCAGTTGGATCTGTAAATTTTGGGAAATAATCTCACTCTACCATTTTCAATCCAAAACCCTAGCTTTCTCTCTCTTAAATTCGTCCATTTTCAGTAAGATTTAAGGGAAGGCTATTGGATACAAAGTTGTTTACATCAAAGAGAAGAAGAACATAGCTTGGAAGCATTTCCTCATTTTCTTAGATTAAAGGAGCTAGGACCAGTGTCATTTTGAATGAGAAGAAAATCCAAAAAGGTGAGTTTCTAAAGTACCAATCCAAGTACATTTTTTAAGTTATTAATTTTAGAGTTGATTGGTGTGCTTATTAAGGGTAGATACTATCTAGAATGCAATGGAATGAGTATAACCTAGAAATGGGTTAGTGTGAGAAAGTGAAATGCAGTGGAATTAATAATGAATAGGATATCTTGAAGTGATAATGGTGTTATGGGTATGATTTTAAGTTGGTGTTATAGAATGAATTGTGATACTTACCCCAAAAGGGTAAAATGAGTATTTAAGGCATTGGGTAAAATGCGTAGTTAAATGAGAGTTAGCAGCACTAACTCAAGCGTTTGATGAATAAATTACAGCTCCCGAGGATACACCGAAGCAAGTTGAGCTACGAACATGAGAAGCATAAAGGAAGAGAGTCACACCCCGAGTAAATCGAGGTAAGGGAATTGTGTGGACTCTTAGAGATATCTGTGCGCAATTTGGGCGCTTAATGTTTTGCTAGAGTGCATGTGATACTAGGAAATGAAATTAGGTGATTGAAGGGTAAAGAGTTGGGTTTTGAGGAAATGTGCATGAAAACAAAAACATGATGCTTTAAAAACCTTATTTTGTTGCTTTTTTAGCAAGTGATTGGTAGGTCGGCTAACATTTGATCTGATTTGCAAAAGAAATGATTTGGTTTGGTTGATAATCATGTTTTGCAAAGAATTGAGCCACCTACATGGTTTTCGTGAGAATGAAAGCGTGCTAAAGCATGACTCGCACGAGATTTGATGTATTTTCATACCATGAGTGCTAGAACGTAGCTCGCACTAGTTTTGACATGGATTTCTATCATGTTGTGCTAGAGTTGAGCTCGCACAGACTTTACACTGGTTTTGGCATGGTGCTAGAGCATAGCTCGCATTAGATGCCCACCATATTTGTTGCTGTGCTAGGAGCTTCGGGTAGACTGGGTGTCGCACTAATTAAATAGGCTCATACGTGCATTTTTTAGGATTTGACATGTTGATAGTCATGCTAGGAGCTTCGAGTAGACTGGGTTTCGTACCGATTAAATAGGCTCGCATGTGGATTTTTGAGATGTGGCGTGATATGATGTGTTGATATGGATCCACAGAGTGCGATGTACCGTGCAGGTAGCATGGAGTACGTTGTACCATGTTGAGATTGTGATATACCGTCTTCAGACGATGTTTAGATCTGCTATGGATCGACGGGCTAGACGTGACCCACCTCTCGTGTGGAAGCAGATAGTGGTGATACCCCGCACGCCTGATCAATGTAGCTTGGGATCACAAGATATGGCCATAGTCCTAGAGGAGATTTCCCTTATTATATTGCTTATCTCACATGTCTATTGTTTTATGAATAAATCCATGTTTGAAAATGTTTTGTGGGTTAGGACAGTCTAAGGGAGGGACTGATGTCCTGACAAGTGTTGATTTTGTTGAGATGAGAAAGTTTGATAATGGCTTTACAAGTGCACTTACGCATGATGAGTTTTTCATGCTTTACTTATGAAATATGCATGATGATTTATGCCATGCTTTAAATTTGATTTGTGCACTAACAAATAGCATGAACTAATGCTTATGTGTTGTGAATGAGAAACTGTATGGGTTTGAGCATGGCATCACGATCACGCAGATAGTACAATATCTACCTGTTTCACATGATTTCCCTACTGAGCGTGTGGTTTGCTCACCCCCTTATTTTCACCTCTCTACAGAGCATTGAGTTTAGACTTGGCGCGACTGGAGGTTTCCCTTTTTGATAATTGATGCATCCCATCGCGTAAGGTATACACACTTATGAAATTTTGTATCTAAACTTGCCGTAGCATAGTAGCATTTTGTATGTAATCATTGGGGATGTAAATTAATGTAAACACATGTAAACAACAACTCTGATTTATTTATACAAGTGTTTACTTTTAAATCTGATGTAAATTAAATGGTTATGGATGGTTGAGGTAAACATCGACACACAGCCCAACTGTTGAGAGTGTAGCTGATCACGATTAGGTTAAGGTAAAATTGAATAATAAATATTGTATGAATAGCGAAAAAAATTTAAGATGATTTTTGGTAAGTTGAGGGTCGTGACACGATTACATGCTTTGGACCGGGGCACAGCTGATGCTTCATCGGTTGTGATTAAGGGTAACATCCTGATTTTGGATCTTGAAGCATATGTTTTAATTGATCCTGGTGCCACGCATTCATTTGTATCGCCTTCATTTGCATGTAAGTTATCGAAATATGTAGAGCGTACACCTTTAAGTATGATGATGTTGATTAGTATGCCCATGAATGACAGTCAGTTAGTAGAGTATGTGTTTAATGACTGTAAATTAAGAGTAGGGAAAAAGGATATGACAACTAATCTAATCTTGTTAAGTATGAGTGATTTCGATGTAATCTTAGGAATGAATTGGTTAGCTGCAAACCATGCTGTTTTAGATTGTTATACTAAGATGGTTATGTTTCTTACCCTTAAAAAGTATATTGTAAAGTTTACTAAAAAGAAATGAAAGCAGTAGTGGAGTATTTAGTAGACAATGTATGTGGCTGACTAAGAAATCAATATGTTGAAGGTTACATTGCGTACGTGGTTGATACAGATAAGCCGCATCCGGAGTTGGCAGATATCCTTGTGGTTAGGGAGTTCCCAGATGTCTTTCCAGATGAATTACCAAGGTTACCACCAGACAGAGAGATGAAGTTCTGTATAGATTTGGTGCTTGAAACCGAGCCTATTTCGAAATCACCGTATCATATGGCCTTAGTTGATTTGGAAGAGCTCAAGAAGCAGTTGAAGGAACTGCTGGATAGGGGGTTCATTAAACCGAGTGTTTCACCTTAGGGAGAACCGATGTTGTTTATGAAGACGAAGGATGGAAGCCTTCGATTGTCTGTTGATTACAGATTATTGAATAAGGCTACCATCAAGAATAGGTATCCCCTTCTACGTATCGATGACTTGTTGGATCAGCTTCGGGGAGCACAGGTCTTTTCCAAGATTGATCTGAGGTCTGGATATCATCAGTTGAGAGTTCGGAGTGGAGATGTACCCAAAACAGTGTTTCAGACCTGATATGGCCACTATGAGTTCTTGGTTAAGCCATTCGAATTGAGGAATACTCCCGTAGCTTTTATAGCTCTGATGAACTATGTGTTCAAGCCATACTTAGATCAGTTTGTTACCGTCCTTATCGATGATATCTTGGTGTATTCGAAGTCTCAGGAAGAGCATGAACAGCACTTAAGGATTGTATTAGAGACCCTCCGAGAGAAGGAGTTGTATGCTAAACTCAGTAAGTGTGATTTCTTGTTAGCACAGATCTCATTTTTGGGACACGTTGTGTCGAAGTATGGGGTGTTAGTGGATCCATCCAAGATTAAGGCTGTAGTTCAGTGGGAATAACTAAGGATAGTCACCTAGATCAGGAGTTTTTTGGGTTTAGTTGGGTACTATCGAAGATTTGTTAAGGGATTTCTTATGTTGGCTGCTCCTTTAACCTGTTTCACTCGGAAGAATATTACATTTGTGTGGGACGATGATTGTGAGAGGAGTTTTCAGGATTTGAAGCATCGATTGACCACTACTCTGATTCTCACTATTCTTACCAGCTCATGAGGTTTTTCAGTGTATACCAAGGCTTCGCATCAGGGACTGGGTTGTGTATTGATGCAGGACGAGAATGTAGTTACTTATGGATCCAGACAGCTAAAGGACCATGAGAAGAACTATCCGACCCATGATTCGGAGTTAGCAGCAGTAGTGTTTGCATTAAAGATATGGTGCTGCTACTTATCCAGTGAGAAGTTTCAGATATTTACTGATCACAAGAGCCTCAAGTATTTGTTCTCGCAGAAGGAACTGAACATGAGATAGAGAAGATGGCTAGAGCTTCTGAAGGACTACGATTGTGAGATACTTTATCATCTGGGTAAGGCTAATGTTGTAGCTGATGCTTTGAGTAGGACAAGCCTTGGGATGGTATCGTATATGATGGTCAGGGAACATGAGTTGCTAGAGCAGTTTTCTATCCTCGACTTGGGTTTTATGCCTTCTGACATGGATACAGACTGTGTGATAGCTAGCTTGAGATGGGAACCAGATTTGGTAGACAGATTTTGACAGGCTTAGCATGTTGATTAGTAATGTATTGATATGACTAGTCAGAAGCAGATGGGCACAATGACTGAGTATGAGTTGAGTTCTAATGGACTGCTAAGGGTTAGATGGAGATTGTGTGTTCCCGGTGATCCAAAGCTCAAAAGACTGATTTTTGTCGAAAGTTCATTCTTTGAGGTACACGTTGCATTCGGGGAGTAACAAGATGTACCAGAATCTTTGGAAAGTGTATTGGTGGTTAGGGATGAAGAAGGACGTGGTAGAGTTTATGGCGAGATGTCTCATTTGTTAGCAAGTGAAGGTAGATCATCAAAAACCTGTAGGGTTATTGTAGCCTCTACCTATACCAACATGGAAATAGGAGCATATCACTATAAATTTCATGATGGGTTTACCAAAGACCGGCATGAATCACGATGCTATATAGGTGATCATTGATAGATTGATGAAGTCAGCCCACTTTCTAGTTATGAGAGCTACCGATACTCTGATTTCATTGGCTGAGTTATATGTACGTGAGGTAGTGAGATTACATGGTGTTCCAATGAGCATTGTTTCGGATAGGGATTCCCGTTTCACTTGGCACTTTTAGGAACATTTTCAGAAAGCCGTGGGAACCCAGTTAAGTTCGAACACCGCTTTCCATCCTCAGACAGATGGTTAGTCAAAGAGGTCTATACAGACTTTGGATGTAAGACCCGTAAATTTTTATGTAATGTTTATGATTCTGGAATGTACAGACAAGTTACAATATATATGAATCATAAGAAATGAATGTTTATAAGTTATAAGTGTGAATGAAATGCAAAATAAGTATAAAAGCAATTGAATGAGAGTCTAACTTTGAAAATTTAGGAAAAATTTCAGCTGAAATGCTGCAGACACGGGGCAGATTGATATCATTGCAAGGGGAGATCGATCTCATTGCCTTGAAATGCAAAGTTAGGGCATTCTGTAAGAGGGAGATCGATCCCTCACACATGCAGATCGATCTCAAGTTACTTCTATGTGGACCAGATCGATCTCCTCCCATGAGGCATATAGATCTCTAGTTGCCTCTGGATAGGCCAGATCGATCTCTGAAGCCTTTTTCCAGGCTAAGATTGATCCCATCCTATAAATAGATTGATCTCATGCAATTAAGCAGATCAATCTCATGCAAATGGGCAGATCAATCTCCTGCCTGCAAGTCGAATTCTGAAGGAGTTTAAACAAGGGCAGATCGATCTCCCACCCATGAAGATCGATCTCATAATGCTTTTCCTATAAAAACTCAACGGCTGAACCTGCATTTCACCAGAGTAGCCCATTTCCTCTATTTTTAACAAGTGACTTAGCTTTCTCACTCTGAAATCACCACTTTCTAATCAGTTTTAAGAGAAGTTCCTTCGAGTAAAGTTGTTCCTAGTTAGGAAAAGAACAACATAGTCAAAGATTGGAAGCTTAAACCTTAGACTGAAGGAGAAAAGAGGTTTTCCCCCAATTTGGTAAAAGGAGGAAAAAAGTCAAGTTAGGTAAGATTTCAATACACCATCTTCTAGTATGTTAATCTAGACATTTTGATGAGTTGATTGGTGTATATAATGTTGGTTGAAATGTTCATTTACATGCTTAAACAACCATGACCTAGAATAGGCTTAGTGAGAGAAAGTTGAAATGGCATGGAGTTGATGATGATTTAAGCATGTAGAGATGTTAGTTAGCACGTATAGATGATTTTAAGATAGTTTTGTGAAATACATATGTTGGAAAAGATGATTGAAAATGGGCATAAGTAGTGTTTGATAAAATGCGATAGAGAATGAAAATGATGAATTCAAGGCATTATGAGAGAAATGTCAGTTCAGTGTGACTCAATAGACCTAAAGAGTCTAATTGATTCTCGAGAAACGAATAGAACGATCGAAATGGACTTAAGAGAGAGTAAAGTCCAATAAGACATAATTAGGCCAAATTGGTGTAAAATGACCCAATGCATTGAATTGAACTTCATGCAAGTGAAAATGAAGCATATTGAAGTATACTGATGTGAATTATAAATCATTGTAGCTCCTGGAGACATAATTGGAGCTGATAAGACTGGATCACGAGCATTGAAAACCAAGGAAAGCGATTCGAGTGTAATTCGAGGTAAGAGATTTATGCGAGCTATTAGAGATAGCTATATGTATGTTTCTTACCTGCTGTGTGCAAAAGAATGCTACAAGTATATAGATATTGATATATCTATGTGAAAGCTAAGTGATAAGAAAAAGATTATTTGCATGAATTACATGACTTTAATGTCTTGTTGTGAAAAGATGTTTTGTAAGTGTTTTGAGAAAGAGTAACAATAGACTGGCTCCCGTTTTAGTAAATTGCATGAAAAGATTTTAACGAGTGATTGAAGGTAGATTGCCCTCTCACTCATATTTAGTGAATGGAGTCGTCTATTCCTTTTCTGTGGGAACTTGTGCTAGAGCCGAAGTGGCATTGGTAGATTTACCAACCTAGCTTGTGCAACATTTTAAAAGGACTTTTGAGAGAAGAAAAATGTGCTAGAGCTGAGTGAAGCTGTGTGATCTACTCTAGAGCTCGCACTAGATTATGGGAACCATGCTAGAGCCATCGAGTATTGCTAAGTGATCTTGGTCTGATTATGCTCGCATGTGACCCCCCTTGATTTATAGAGTTGGGACAAAACCATGCTCGATGCCTCAGGTATTGCTGTGTGATCTCATGTCGAGTTGCTCGCACGTGGTTTTATACGCTTACTGTGTGATGAGTAAAACCGTGCTGGAGATGTCGTGTATTACTGAGTGATCTTGCACAGACCTGCTCGCACGCTATTTTGAGACAATGAAAATGAGTGATAAAGATTCACGGGAGCATGATGTACCGTGAGCATTAGCCATGGAGTACGATGTACCGTGATATCTTAGTGATTCTGTGTGGGCTGAAGGGATGGTTGATCCACCTCCCCATGCATGGGATTCCTGCACACCTGATCAGTGTTGCCTGGAATATGGACTATGGCCATAAGTTCTTTAATCTGTGTGATATGACATTTTGTCACTACTGTATGAGGTGACATATATCCCCCTGCTGTGTGATACAGGGTGAATTGATATCCCATACTATGTCTCATGTAAATTGATTTACTAAGTAATTTGCTTTGTGAAAAGAGATTTATAAGTGTGTACTATGTGAAATGAGAAATGATTATGTATGATTTGAGAAAGAAATGTGCATATACCCATTTAGCAAATTAATGATTTTGCAATTGATGAAGTTATTTTCAAAGAATGCATATGTTTTATAAGGAAAAATAAATGTTTATATTTTGAGCATGTAGATAGTGTAGTTATCTACCTGTTTTCATATTTTTCTTACTGAGCGTGTTAGCTCACCCCCTTATTTCCTCATCCACAGATTCTACGTAGTAGTGAGTTATTGTAGTCGTCCCTGTTACAGTGTTCTCTAGTTCTTCAGCAGTACAAGGTATACATTTATGAGAAAATTTTGTATCCTATAATTTAAAGCACAATCTAGCGATCTTTTGTACGAAAGGGATGTATACAATAGAAACTGATGTAAACGTTTTCATATATATATAAAACAGTTCCTATTTCATTAAATGAATTTTAAATTATGAATGGATGAGATGTGGATATAGATGTTGACTCACAGCCCAACTGTTAATAGTAAGTTAAGTCACGAGAAGAGGGTCGTGACACTGGAGGACATGTTCAGATCATCTGTGCTGGATTTTAGAGGCTCCTGGGATGATCATTTGCCACTAGCCGAGTTCGCCTATAACAATGTTATCATTCGAGTATCGGGATGGCACCATATGAGGCTTTGTATGGCCATAGATGTCGTTCCCGTATTGGGTAAGAAGAAGTGGGTGATTGAAAGATTTTTGCTCCTGATTTGGTTACGAAAGCCTCTGAGGATGTTCGGTTGATATGTGATAGATTACGAACAGATCAGAGCAGACAGAAGAATTATGCTGACAAAAGATGGAGGCCACTAGAGTTTGTAGTTGACGAGTCAGTGTTCTTGAAGGTTTCTCCTTCCAAGGGTATACCGAGATTCGAGAATAGGGGTAAGCTGAGTCCTCGCTACATTGGACCCTTTGAGATACTTGATCGAGTGGGAGATAAGTCCTATAGGTTGGCGTTGCCACCAGACTTATCAGGTGTACACAACGTCTTTCGCATTTCGATGCTTTGGAAGTATCACCTGGATTCGGCACATGTGATTTAGTATGAGCTGTTGGAACTTAGAGAGGACATGTCATATTTAGAATGTGAGACCCCGTATATGTATATATAGGCCTATATATGTAAATGAACTTGTAAGTATGGTGATATACTTGTAATGTGAAGTACATGTAATATAAGTCCATAAGTTTAATGTACACACATGTAATAAGAGTTATGATTATATGTATAAGTTGTATTATGTATGAATATTAAGATATGGACTTAACCATGTGAAGAAATGAGAGTAAAATGGAAAATGTGTAGTGTGGAAAAACAGAAGGAAGATGTGCATGAGTTATGCACTTTCACTTGGTGTATACCATATACCTTGGTTATACAAAGATTTCCACACAAGTTTCAATAGGTATAAAGCATGAATGGATGCCATTGTCAAGCTTTAAAGATGATTGGATGAGAAAATGACTATGACAGCAAATTAAAGTTGTTTTGGTATGAGTTGTTGCAAAAAACTGTAGAAAATCTGGAAATATGAAGGCCAGATCGATCCCATAGGATGAGAGATCGATCTAGAAGAGCCAGAATACTCTTATTTGAGCAATGGAATAGAGCAGATTGATCTCCAAGGGAGCCAAATTGATCTCCTAACACATTCTGTAAAATACAGATCGATCCTTAATGGAACAGATCGATCTCTTTATTTCTCGGGTTAGAAACTGATCAATCTCCTTAACCTTCTGTTTGAAGCAGATCGATCTTCCATACTCGACAGATCGATCTCCTGCCATCAAAATGACTTGGAAAAGAGGGATTTTAAGAGGACCAAATCGATCTCCACCCAAGGTAGATCGATCTCATCAAGCTGAATCTATAAATATGGAGCAGTTGGATCTGCATTTTCGAGACAAAAACCAATCTTTCCCATTTCCAACCTAAAACCTAGCTTTCTCACTCCTAAATCCACACATTTTCAGTGAGATTTGAGGGAAAGCCATTAGAGACAAAGTTGTTTACATCAAAGAGAAGAACAACATAGTTTGGATGCATTTCGCCACTTGTTGGATTGAAGGATCAAAGGTGCATTTCCATTAGAGCAAAGAGGAAATCAAACTAGGTGAGTTTCTAAATGAAATAACTCAAGTACATTTTGTAGATATTGATTTTGGAGTTGTTTGGTATGCATAGAAAGGGTAGAAACTACCTAGGAAGTAATGAATCCACCATGACCTAGAAATGGTCTAGTGTGAGAAAGTGAAATGTGTTGAGATTAATGATGAATGAGATATATTGAAGTTAATAATAGTGTTGTGGTATGATTTTAAAGTGTTGTTAGTGAATAAATTGTGAGATTTACCAAAAAGGGGTAAAATGTGGATTAAGGCATTGGTAAATGCAAAGATGGGTTATATTGACTAATAAGGTCAAATGTGAGTTAACAACTTTAACTCAAGTGGTTTGGATGATTGAATCGCAGCTTTCGAGGATATACCGGAATAAGTCGAGCCAAGAGCGCAAGAAGCTATGAGGAAAAGAGAGTCGCACTCAACTAAATTGAGGTAAGGGAATTGTGTGGACTCTTAGAGATATCTGTGTGCAATTTGGGCGCTTAAATGCTTTGTTAGAATGCATGAGATGTTAGGAAATGAAATTTGGTGATTGAAGGGCAAAAGTTGGGTGTTTGAGAACTGTGCACGAAAACAAAAGCATAATGTCTTGAAAATCATGTTCTATTGCTTTTTAGCAAATGATTGGTAGGTTGGCTGACCTTTGAAATGATTTACAAAAGAAATGAGTTGTTTTGGTTTGTTAACCATACTTTGCAAAGAATTATGCCACCTACATTGTTTTCGTGAGAATGAAAGTGTGCTAGAGTATGACTCGCACGAGATTTGATGTCTTTTATACACATGAGTGCTAGAGCTTAGCTCGCACTAGTTTTCAAACGGATTGCATATTGGTTTTGGCATGGTGCTTGGACCTTAGCTCGCACTAGATGCCCATCTTATTTGTTGTCGTGCTTGGAGCTTCGGGCAGACTTGGTGTCGCACTGATTAAATAGGCTCGCATATACAGTTTGTGATTTTGACATGTTGATAGCCGTGTTAGGAGCTTTGGGTAGACAAGAGGTCGTACCGATTAAATAGGTTCACACATGTGTTTTGAGATGTGGCGTGATATGACGTGTTGATTGGGTCCACGGAGTACGTTATACCATGCAGGTAGCATGGAGTACGTTGTACTGTGTTGAGATTGTGATATGCTGTCTACGGACGAGATCTGCGGTGGATCGGCGGGTAGGATTTGACCCACCTCCCGTGTGGAAGCAGATAGTGGTGATATCTACACATCTGATCCGTGTAGCCGGTATCACATGTTATGGCTGTCACGACCCTTTTTCATTCCCTTTAACCTAAAATCTCAATAAATTTTTCGTATTTTACTGTTATCTTTCCCGGTCGTGAACAAACTCGCCACACACAGTTGGGCTGTGAGTCAATAATAATCATCACTTACCATTCATTCACAATTTAATGAAACGATGTCATACATTCGTAGCTAATCATGTACTTATACAAAAACATGTTTTACTGACATCTACATCCCTCATGAGTACAACTCGAAAGACTACTGTGTTTTTACATTGTTTAGATACAAAAAGAATCCTGTGTATATACCTTTCGACGATGGAAGAAGCAGCGGATGTCCAAAAACACAATGCCTCAGTCATCACTGGGCTACTAAGCATGCTCTGTAGGAGGGGAAAATAGAGAGGGATGAGTAACCACACGCTCAGTAAGGCAATAATGCAAGCATGGTACATAACTACTCTATCTACATGCTAATAGTGTTATGCATAAATCGTTTATAGTACGAGCATGAGGAAGTAAGACTATGACATGTGAGTATACATATATATCATGTATCAAAATCATGTACATTGGCATATAAAACATGGTAAAAACATCATGTATAAATCATCTCATGCTCAATCTCATTTAAATTCATAAAAAGGGCAATTCATTGAGAAACCTCCTTTTTAAAACCCACATCATAAAGCTCTTTCTCAAACACATACAATCCCATAACAAACCATTTTTTCAATCACAAACATCATCATCGTCTCACAAATCAAGTCTAGAAGGCTCGAGCCCTCCCTCGGGTCTACCCTGGACAGTCACAATTACACTTATAGATTAAAATCATGTGATAGTAAGTAATCAAGCAAGGAGACAAGTCACAATATCTCAACTGGCTATGTTGACCAACCGTCATATATCATCCCAGACCACATGGATCCCGGTATGTGGGGTATCATGCTGGCACGAAGGTGGGTTAATTCTCTGCCAGACTTTCTCAAATCAAGCAACCACCACGCGGTACATTATACTCCATGTGATATACACGATACATCGTACTCCGTGGACCCATAACATGGTTGGGGGTGCCTGCCGTAGGTCTTATCTACCCCATACCAAGTGTAACCTCTATAGTCTCAAGTGCACGTGGGAGTACTCTCAATACCACGTCCTAGCCCCTCATGGCCTTGCTCGCCCCTGTTGGGTTCCCTGATTCAGGTCCTAGCCCCTCACCCTCACCCCACTTAAGAGGTCTGTTAGGCCTGTTGGGTTCCCTGAATGGATGATGTTAGGTCCTAGCCCCTCACCCTCATCTCACTCAAGAGGTCTGTTAGGCCTGTTGGGTTCCCTGAACACCAATCCGTATCTCTCACCACGACCTCAGACATACCACACAGTGAAAACCAGCGCGAGCTACGCTCTAATGTGAATTCATGCATCGCTCCAGTACGGTTATATGCATAAGAAAACCACTCAAAATCCACGTATGAGCAAAAGCTCCAATACGGTTTATAAAACATCATCATAGTTCCAAAACAAAGTGCGAGCTAAGCTCTAGCACGTTTCACACTAGTGAAAATATCGAAATCCAGCGTGAGCGAGGCTCTAACGCGATTTATGTCATACAAATACGATAGGCGGCTCATACACAATCAAACAATCCCGGCAATCGGGTTTAGCACTTCACAAATGTTTTTTCCACAACATTAATAAAACACTAGCAGGCCCATCTACAAGCTTGCTTAAAATAAACCCATTTCGTTTTGAAAAACATCAAAACATTAGATTTATGCAATTATTAGCCTTACTATTCCATTTCATAGAATCCACTTCAAAACCAAAATCACGCATATACTTATCATCATTCATGAATACCATCAATCATTTACTTGAGCAATCATGCATTTCATAAAACACCCAATATTCACCCACAAGTTCAAAGTACGAGCAGCTATCTCTATATACTCACAAAATTCCCTTACCTGGAATTGCGATCCGTGATTCCACTTCCTTAAAATTGCTTACTCCTAAAACTCAATTCGTTTCCAACGGACTCTTCGAGACTGCACATAAACGAAATTTCAAATCGTTTTAGTGCATTATAATCTAACTTTTGCGTTTACTATAGTCGATTCGACCTATAGTCTCTATTAACGCTTGTGAGGCCTCGTTTCATTACTTTACCCATAACTCAAGTCTATGGATTCTTTTAGGCCTATTAACTCATTTCAAATCGATATTAAATCGATATCAAGCTCATAGTGTTCATATTTCATTAATTTCCTCACTATGGCATTTTATCAAGCATCTCATATACCCATCTTCATGTCTTCTCTAAACTTATAATATAACTCCACATAACTATTCCAAATCACCCACATTACTCAAATAACAACTTATTATAACCCATAAACCACCAACTCCCCAAATCACACTTCCTCACACTAGAGGCATTCCATTTTCTAGGTTACATTAGTTTCTAACATAACCTAGGTGTTTCCAACCATCCATACTCATGCCAAACCACTCCAAAATCATTTAAATAGACAATGTACCAGAGTTGGAGTGTTAGAATCTTACCAAATCCAATTTCTCTTCTTGCTCCAAATGTCAATGCCCTTAGCTCCTTCAATACCAACAATGGGATTTTGGGTTCCAACTATGTTGTTCTCTTCCTCAAGATGAACAACTTAGTGTCTAATGGCCTCCCCTCAAATCTTACTGGAAATGACTGATTTTAGAGAGAGAAAGTTAGGTTTTTGGGTTGAAAATGGTAGGTTGATGTTTTTTTTTTTTGAAATTTTCAGATTTTCAACACTCCTTTTATAGAAATAGCTTGAGGAGATCGATCTCCAGTAGGAGGAGATCGATCTGGTCCCCTTAAATCCCTCTTTTTCATGGCATTTTAAGCATGAGATCGATCTGTCGAAGCCTGAGATCGATCTGCTCCCAAACAGAGAGCTAAGGAGATCGATCTGTATGCTTGAGGATCGATCTTTTCATTACAGAATGGTTAGGAGATTGATCTGGCCTCATTGGAGATCGATCTGCTCTATTCCATTGCCCAAATAAGAGCATTTTGGCTCTTCCTGATCGATCTCTCATCCTATGAGATCGATCTGGCCTTCATACTTTCCAGATTTTCTGCAGTTTTCTGTAGCAACTCACACCAAACATCCTTAATCTGCTACCATAGTCATTTTCTCATCTATCCACCTTTTTGACTTGGAAATGACATCTATTCATACCTTATACACATTGAAACTTATGTGCATTACTTGTATATACAAAAGTCTACTATATCAAGCCAAATTAGAGCATTTACATTCATGCAACTTCCTTCCATTTACCACACTACTCATTTTGAGTTCCATTCACATTCATCACTTATAAGAACTCATTTCTTCATATTCATACACCATGAAACTTGTATGTACATTACAAATCATATTACACATATGTACATTGAATCCATAGACTTACATCAATTATATTTTACATTACAAGTCCATTCACATTTATTTGATCTAATTACACACATTACAACTATACATGTACAGGGTCTCAGATTCTCCCCTCCTTCAAGGAATTTGGTCCTCCAAATTAGAACCAAGTCACTCTTAAAAAAGTTGGGGGTATTTCTCCCGTATCAAGTTCTCCAATTCTAATGTGGCCTCTTCCGCAGTGTGATGTTGCCAAAGAACTTTCACTAAGGGAATTGTCTTATTCCGTAGCACCTTCTCTTTTCTGTCCAATATCCGAACCGGCTTCTCAACATACGTCATACTCTCGTTGAGCTCCAACGGCTCATATCTTATCACGTGTTGATAATTCTATATTTTTAGGATTATTTGTGCTTAATTTCCTAATTAATTATTTAAATCCCCAATTTATTTTGTTAATTATCCCCTTTATTTAATTAAAATTCTCATGTTTGCAGATAAATTAAATCCGGATGAATTTGAATATTTCGGTAGAAAATGGATCGAAATTGAGCTAAAATCGAGATTGGACCACGCGGACAACACGGGCCTAGCACATCCAATTGGACAAAAAGATAGATGACATGGAAATATTATTTTTCAAGGAGCCAATGGTGTGAAGACAAGTGACCAAACAATGTCAACTCATCTAGGATGAAAATATTACAATTGTACCCTTAAGTGTGTGTATAAATAGAAAAAGATGTCAATTGAAAAGGGGGTAGCTTTTAGTTTTTTTTTAGGTTAAACATTTTATTTTAGGTTTTATTTTCCTTAGGCTTTTTATGTTTTTCGGCTGGTGACAGCAGCCACCATTGTCCATTTTCTTATTGGTTTTGCGCAAAGTTTAATTCCTTTATTGTTTTAACTTGAAGTTTTAATGAAAAGTTTATCATTCCCGATTTTGTAAGGTTTCATTCTTTTAGTTTTATTCTCGGTTTACTATTTTTTTATGATCGTTTATCTTGTTTTTTTTTTTTTTAGTTTTGTTTTATCATCATTTAAATGTTTCCATGCTTATTTTCGTTTTTCTGTTTTGATCTACGTTGCCCGAAATAGCTAGTTTGTTTGCTTTAATCTTAGTCGTGGATGAATAAGCACGAGATCTGAGGGAAGGAAGGGTGCTTACTGGTTTATGGTCGAATGCATAGCAGACTAGGCTGGAGGCAAAACTTGAGTCATTAAGGACACCAAATAGCCTGAACTTGCATTGGACGAGTTGCCTGGCAGCAACAATAGTAGGGGCTTCCTCCTCTGTTCTCATCTGTTTATGGTTGCCAAAGGGAAACGTACTACTTGGACAATGGCATGGCTGTTGGATTGTTGCTCCCAGTTGCTGATCAACTCATGGAGCATTCCAATCTGAAGTGCATGTGAAGCTAGCAAGGATGTGGATGATGTGTTGGGTTCCGATCGGTTGTTAGAGAAATGATCTCTGCGGTATGCGTTGTAGGAGCGTCCCGACTGCTTCTGGTGGTAACTGACTTGAGGCAGGTGTCTTACTGCAGATGCAGTACAATTACAGAGAATGAACAGCTGGGTAGAAAGTGGCAAGGTGAGGTATGGCGGGGAGTTGGGCAGGCCAAGAAATGTGCATACAAGGCTGGTGCTCCTGACAGAGGCAAATCAGAGCAGCAGATCATGCTGCTGAGCAGAGACGGTACTGCAGCATAGACACATTGCAGAGGAGGTGCACGGTTGGAGGGGCGATGGCAAGGACAGCACCAGTAGACAGACCCCCCGCAGACAGTAGCTGGAATGAAGCTGGGCAAATCTGGACAACAGTTGATGAAGGCAGTAGGCCTGAACCGAGAGCATGCCTGGCAATGCATGGAAATGTTTTGGTGAAGAATGTGAACAGTGTTTGGAGGGATCTTTGAATGATTTAAATTGTCTAAGGCCACGTTTGGTTATGGTTTCATTGGAATTTTATTGCATTTTTGATTATTTTCATTAGTATTAGTTAGAATAGTGGTAATTGATAGGTAAATTTAATATTTTAAGTTGTTAATTTAATCTTTAGTTTTAAGTCTTAGTTAATAGTTACTTTTAGTTTATACATGTTACGATTTAATTTTTATTTTAGTATTTTATGAGTTATATTTAGAATTAATTTAGATTAAATTTATTTGCATGCATTAGTTAAATTTTGTTTTATTAGCATTTAGTTAGAGTTAAGTTTAAGAATTTTTTTAGGTAGGTAGATGTTTATCTTATTAGACGTTAAGTTAGTTTAAATTGCATTTTCTTAATTAGTTTAATTACATTCACATTTTACCTTAGGTTTGTTTAATTTTAGCTTAATTAATTTTGTTTTTTTTTATTTAAGCATTTCATTTTGAGTGCATAATTAATTGTCTTAATTTTCTTTTGTAGGTTGATTGCTTGGAGTATTGTAAGTATTTTTAGTTCGGTTTTATTTTATTTAGTTGCTTTCCAGTAATTTTAATTTTTAGCCTTAATGGATCACTCACTTTTAATCTCATAATTTGCTAGGATATACTTAGGGTAAGATTAACTGGCAATTAATTAGGCTAACCAACTTCTCTGAGGGACGATAACTCGGGACTCAAATCCCATTATTACTTGTACGACCCGTGCACTTGCGGATAATACCCTTAGGGCGTGTCAAGTTTTTGGCGCCGTTGTCGGGGAAGTTTTAATTAGTCATTAATTAATATCGGTGAAATTATGCTTAGGTGTAATTCTAGCTTGTGAATATTTAGGGCATAAATATTTAGAAGTTTAATCTAGATTAGTTAATTAAAAAAAATCAAAAAAATAAAAAATTTAAAAATTCAAAATTTTTTTTAAGGACTTTTTGATGTTTGCATGAGTAGAGCCAAGAGTTTTGATTGCTTTCCTCTAGATCCTGAAATTGAACGTACTCTTAGAAAAATTCGAAATGACTCTAGAAAATTTAAAGCTCAGCTGCAAATCTCAATGACAAAAAATAGGGAAATTAGAACTATTGGAGATTATGCAATGTCGACGATTTGAGGATATTATTTCGGCATTAGGCCACCAGCTGTCCCTACAAATAATTTTGAAATTAAGCCTTCGATCCTCCAGATGATCCAAAGTTCGTTACAGTTCAGTGGGCTCCCCCATGATGACCCACATGCTCACTTAGGGCAATCCTTAGATCTGTGCAATACTTTCAAGCATAATGGGCTCTCGGACGATGCACTTAGGCTTAGACTATTTCCCTTCTCTCTTAGGGATAGAGCAACATACTGGTTGACCACTTTACCTCTGGGATCCATCTCCACCTAGGACGAGTTAGCCCATCAATTTTTAGCTAAGTTGTTTCCTCCCTCCAAAATGGCTAAACTCCGTAGTGATATATCTTCCTCTGCTCAATTCGATTCTAAATCCCTTTATGAAGCATGGGAACGATACAAAGACCTTCTTACGAAGTGTCCCCACCATGGCCTACCCTTATGGCTTCAAGTCCAAACCTTCTACAACGGGCTCTCTAGCCAGAATAGGACCATAGTAGATGCTGCTGCGGGAGGAGCTTTAATGTGTAAGACAGAGGAGGAAGCTTATGGTCTGTTAGATAAAATGGCAGCTAACAATTATTTATGGCCGTCAGAGAGGCAGTTGCCTAAGAAAGCTGCGAGTATATATGAGTTAGACACACTGTCTACCTTGACTTCTCAAATAGCTAATCTTACAAAGAAGGTAGAGTCGCTCAGTACCCAGCATAATCCTTCCTCCAATCCTAATCCTGTTTATTCTGTCCAAAGTCCTTTTCTCTCCTGCGAGCTGTGTAGTGGTACCCACTCTGTAGATAGGTGTCCGCTCAACTTAGAATCGGTTCAGTATTGCCTCTTCTCAAACGCAATAGAACAACCCTTTTTCAATCACATATAATCCAAGGTGGAGGAACCATCCTAACTTCTCCTAGAGCCAAAACCAAGGGCAAACTTCTAGCTCTAGACTTGTACGACTCCCTGGTTTTCAAGCTCTACCGGTTCATGTACCACCACAGCCATAATTTCCATTCCATTCGCCTTCTCATCATCCATACCCACATCATCTATCGCCACCACCACAACCTATCCAGCCACAGCATATACTTACACCAGCACCAGTAGCTGAGAAGAAGCCCTTGCTTGAGGAAATGTTCACGACTATCCTGCAAAATCAAGCTGTTTCAATTAAGAACTTAGAGGTTCATGTAGGACAAATAGCAAACACTCTTAGTCAACGTCCTTAAGGGACCCTCCCCAGTAACACTGAAGCTAATCCTATTAGGCAAAGGGAGGGTAAGGAACATGTTAAATCCATCACCCTTAGGAGCGGCAAAGAGCTAGAGGAGCCACAAGTTAAGTCCAATCCTGTTGAGCCCATAGTTGAAGAACTCATAAGTTCTAAAGAGGCAGCTCAGAAGGAGCAGGAACATTAGGATCGGGCTGCAAAGGAAACAAAGTTGGGCGCTTCTTCATCTATACCTTCTTCTTCATTGCCTTCCTCGTCCTCTATTACTATACATGCTTCCATTACATCCCCTCCGGTTAGACCACTAGTACCTTTTCCTCAGAGGTTCCAGAATCAAAAACTAGATCTACAATTTGCCAAATTTTTTGAGGTTTTTAAGAAACTTCACATCAACATTCCTTTCGTAGATGCCTTAGAGCAAATGCCAAGTTATGTGAAGTTTCTAAAGGACATCCTCTCTAGGAAAAGAAGATTGGAAGATTATAAGACGGTGGCCTTAACTGAGGAATGTAGTGCAATTATCCAGAGGAAATTACCCCCAAGCTCAAAGATCCCGGGAGTTTTACCATACCCTGCACTATTGGAAATATGTTCTTTGGTAGAGCCCTGTGTGATTTAGGAGCCAGTATCAATCTGATGCCTCTGTCGATCTACCAAAAGTTAAGAATAGGGGATATCAAGCCTACCACAGTGACCCTTCCGCTAGCTGATCGATCCATTAAATATCCAAAAGGGGTTATTGAGGACGTGCTAGTAAAGGTGGACAAATTTATTTTCCCTGCAGATTTTATTGTTTTGGATATGGAGGAAGACAGAGAAGTCCCCATTATACTAGGCAGACCTTTCCTAGCGACTGGTAGAACCTTAATTGATGTATAGAAGGGGGAGTTAACTATGAGAGTCCTCGATCAGGAAGTGAAATTTAATGTTTTCAAACCTTTGAAGCTCTCTGATGACTCTCAAGAGTGTTTTAAGATAGAGATTAATGAGGATATAAGACTTGAGCACAAGAATTCTCAAAGAAGGAGGGAAGTAGATAGAGTTAAGGAGTATTTAACTTTGATATTTTGTCACCATTCTGGATGATCCTCCTACTCTTTACACTGTTGCTGAGTGTTGTGTTCTTTAGCTGCATTTGAAGTGGTTGTATTTTTCTTTTCACTTTTTTTTGTATATAGTTCTTTTTCTTTTTCTTTTCTGTTGTTTCTTTCTTTGTTTATTTTACAGATTTATTTTCTAGTTTTACGCTTTCAATAAAAGCTTCAGTTGTTCATCATCATCAGAAAGGGGAGTCCTTTGTTCCTGAACTTTAACTCTTATATTATCTGCACACTGAGAACATTGTGCACTTTAAGTTTAGGGGAGGGGATATCACTTGAGTATTTTTTAAAAATTTGAGCAAAATTGAAAATTTTTTCAAAATTTTTTCAAAAATCTGAGCTTAAACTGTTTGATTTTTGGATGGTTTAGTACTCAGCATGTAGTTTTCCCTTATTTCGATGATATGACCCCATGATTAAGTCTGATTTTGATTGACTAAGAAGCATGATTATAGGAAAAGCATGAAGTTGAATTTTTGAATTTGTCTTAATTCTGATTGTGATTGCCTTATCTTATGCACATGTCATGTCATGAATCAGTATATTTATTTAGAGAAAGCTTATGTGGACTTAGGATTGCATTTGTTTAGTTGATTTTGTGTATTATATTCTAGAATTTGTTTGATCTAATCTCAAGGTGAAATATTAGATCACACTTAATTAGGGAGATGATTTAGGCCATCTTTGGATCGTTTGAGCCTTTCGAGCCATCCCTGTACATACTTTATCCCTAGTCAGCCATCTGGGCCAAATAAGACTTTCTCTGTAAGTACACCTGCTTATAATTTTCCTTAGCTTAAATACTTTGTTCCTATCCCCTACCCCGAAAGCATGAAAATCATTGGGATATATTTTAAGCTTTTTACATATGGGTATCTGGTGGTAGTGAATGTTCACAAAAAAATAAAAATAAAAATAAAAAAATGAAAGAAAAAAAAGAAAAAGAAGAAAGAAGAAAAATACAAAAATAGAAAAAAAATGTTTAGTGAAATAAATAAGTTTAGGGGAATAAATTTGAGCTCTTACTTTAAGATCCTGAAAGTAATGCATGTTAAGGGGTAATTAAACCTAAATCGACTTTATCATACCTTAACCCCAGCCTTACATTACAAGCTTAATGAAGTCCTATTGATCTTTAGTTAAGTGTGACTACATTAGTGGAGAGAGAAGTGAAAAGCAAACTTATGGGAATCATCACATGTCATTGACTTTGTATTCACTGTGTTTGCATAATCTAATCCGGATAATGTACTGTGAGTGACTTTGACATTTTCACACACTCACAAGGAGTCCAATTTGGGTTAGGACTTATGATTGAATGATTTTGAATGTGGGACTTATAATTGTGACTATTTGATTTCATAGTCTGTACTTTTTCTTTGAGGATAATATTGGGGAAATTATTGTGTTTAGTACTTGTCATACTTACAATTATTTTGTTTTGCTTGAGGACAAGTAAAAGCTTAAGTTTGGGGGTGTGATAATTGTATATTTTTAGAATTATTTGTGCTTAATTTCCTAATTAATTATTTAAATCCCCAATTTATTTTGTTAATTATCCCCTTTATTTAATTGAAATTCTCATGTTTGCAGATAAATTAAATCCGGATGAAATTTGAATATTTCGGTAGAAAATGGATCGAAATTGAGCTAAAATCGAGATTAGACCACGCGGACAACACGAGCCGAGCATATCCAATTGGACAAAAAGACAGATGACATGGAAATATTATTTTTCAAGGAGCCAATGGTGTGAAGACAAGTGGCCAAACAATGTCAACTCATCTAGGATGGAAATATTACAATTGTACCCCTAAGTGTGTGTATAAATAGAAAAAGATTGCAATTGAAAAGGGGGTAGCTTTTAGTTTTTTTTAGGTTAAACATTTTATTTTAGGTTTTATTTTCCTTAGGCTTTTTATGTTTTTCGGTTGGTGACAACAGCCACCATTGTCCATTTTCTTATTCGTTTTGCTCAAAGTTTAGTTCCTTTATTGTTTTAACTTGAAGTTTTAATGAAAAGTTTATGATTCCCGATTTTGTAAGGTTTAATTCTTTTAGTTTTATTCTCGGTTTACTGTTTTTTTTATGATCGTTTGTCTTTTTTTTTTTTAGTTTTGTTTTATCATCATTTAAATGTTTCCATGCTTATTTTCGTTTTTCTATTTTGATCTACGTTGCCCAAAATAGCTAGTTTGTTTGCTTTAATCTTAGTCGTGGATGAATAAGCACGAGATCTGAGGAAAGGAAGGGTGCTTGCTGGTTTATGGTCGAATGCATAGCAGACTAGGTTGGAGGCAAAACTTTAGTCAGTAAGGACGCCGAATAGCCTAAACTTGCACTGGACGAGTTGCCTGGCAGCAACAATAGCAGGGGCTTCCTCCTCTGTTCTCCTCTATTTATGGTTGCCGAAGGGAAACGTACTGCTCAGACAATGGCATGGCTATTGGATTGTTGCTCCCAGTTGCTGATCAACTCATGGAGCATTCCAATCTGAAATGCATGTGAAGCTAGCAAGGATGTGGATGATGTGTTGGGTTCCGATCGGTTGTTGCAGAAATGATCTTTGCAGTATGCGTTGTATGAGCGTCCCGACTGCTTTTGGTGGTAACTAACTTGAGGCAGGTGTCTTACCGCAGATGCAGTACAATTGCAGAGAATGAGCAGCTAGGTAGAAAGTGGCAAGGTGAGGTATTGTGTGCAGTTGGGCAGGCCGAGAATTGTGCATGCAAGGCTAGTGCTCCTGACAGAGGCACATTAGAGTAGCAGATCATGCTGCTGAGTAGAGACGATACTGCAGCATAGACACATTGCAGAGGAGGTGCATGGTTGGAGGGGCGATGGCAAGGACAGCACCAGTGGACAGACCCCCCGCAGACAGTAGCTGGAATGAAGCTGGGCAAATCTGGACAGCAGTTGATGAAGGCAGCAGGCCTGAACCGAGAGCATGCCTGGCAATGCATGGAAATGTTTTGGTGAAGAACGTGAACAATGTTTGGAGGGATCTTTGAATGATTTAAATTATCTAAGGCCACGTTTGGTTATGGTTTCATTGGAATTTTATTGCATTTTTGATTATTTTCATTAGTATTAGTTAGAATAGTGGTAATTGATAGGTAAATTTAATATTTTAAGTTGTTAATTTAATCTTTAGTTTTAAGTCTTAGTTAATAGTTACTTTTAGTTTATACATGTTAGGATTTAATTTTTCTTTTAGTATTTTATGAGTTATATTTAGAATTAATTTAGATTAAATTTATTTGCATGCATTAGTTAAATTTTGTTTTATTAGCATTTAGTTAGAGTTAAGTTTAAGAATTTCTTTAGGTAAGTAGATGTTTATCTTATTAGACTTTAAGTTAGTTTAAATTGCATTTTCTTAATTAGTTTAATTACATTCACATTTTACCTTAGGTTTGTTTAATTTTAGCTTAATTAATTTTGTTTTTTTATTTTAGCATTTCATTTTGAGTGCGTAATTAATTGTCTTAATTTTCTTTTGTAGGTTGATTGCTTGGAGCATTGTAAGTATTTTTAGTTCGGTGTTATTTTATTTAGTTGCTTTCCAGTAATTTTAATTTTTAGCCTTAATGGATCACCCACTTTTAATCTCATAATTTGCTAGGATATACTTAGGGTAAGATTAACCGGTAATTAATTAAGCTAACCAACTTCTCTGAGGGACGATAACTCGGGACTCAAATCCAATTATTACTTGTACGACCCGTGCACTGGAGGACAATACCCTTAGGGCGTGTGCCGGGTCCGGGTGATACTTCCGAAGCATAGAGAAGTGGAAGACGTTATGTACATTTGCCAAGTCCAGTGGCAATGCTAACCTATACGCCTTATCTCCCACTCTCTCCAAGATCTTGAAGGGTCCGTTATATCTACAGCTTAGCTTGCTCTTCTTACCGAATCTCATAATACCCTTCGATGGTGAAACTCTCATAAATACCGACTCACCCACATCAAACTCTAGTGTTCTCTGTCTCTTATTAGCATAACTCTTTTGTCGGCTCTGAGCTGTCCGTAATCTCTCACATATCAATTGGACATCCTCAGATGCCTGCTACACTATGTCCGGAGTAAAAATCTGTCTGTCACCAACCTCATCCCATCCAATGGGGGATCGACATCTGCGTCCATACAGTGCCTCATAGGGTGCCATCCCGATACTCGCATGATAGCTATTATTATAGGCGAACTCGGCTAACTGCAGGTGATCATCCCAGGAGCCTCTAAAATCCAGTACACATGCTCTCAACATATCCTCCAGGGTCTGTATAGTCCTCTCTGACTGTCCATCTGTTTGAGGATGAAAAGCGGTGCTAAAACTCAGTCGAGTCCCCAGCTCTTCCAGAAAATGTTCCCAGAAATGAGAAGTGAAGCGAGCATCCCTATCAGAAACAACGCTCATTGGTACACCATGTAGCCGTACTATCTCTTGAATATACAGGTTCACCAACTGACTCAGTGTATCTGTAGCTTTTATAGCCAAGAAATGGGCAGACTTAGTCAATCGGTCCACAATAACCCATATGGCATCATGACCTCTGCGGGTCCTCGGTAACCCCATCACAAAATCCATGGTGACATGCTCCCACTTCCAAGTCGGTATCGGTAGAGGCTGCAATAATCCTGCAAGTTTATGATGCTCTACCTTCACTTGCTGACAAACGAGACACTTAGCGACATATTCATCAATGTCTCTTTTCATTCTAGACCACCAATAAACCTTACGAAGGTTTTGATACATCTTAGTACTTCCCGGATGTATCGTATATTTCGATGAGTGAGCCTCTGATAAAATTAACCTCCTGATCTCAGGATCCTCGGGAACACATACTCTGCCACTGAACCTCAATAACCCATCAGCACTTAGCTCAAAATTAATATCCACACCTGTCTGTATCTGTCTCAGCCAATCGATGCACCATCAATCGCTCTGCTGGGCTTGCCGAATACGGCCAATCAATTCTAGCTCCAGTCTCAAACTAGCCATGATCTCAAGTCTCTCAGATCCAGGTGGGGCTACATCCAAATTGAGGTTCGCAAAGTGTTCCAACAATTCATGTTCCTGTACCATCATATAAGACACCAACCCAAGGTTCTTTCTACTCAAAGCATCAGCAACTACATTTGCCTTACCCGGGTGGTACTTGATTTCACAATCATAGTCCTTTAAAAGGTTGAGCCATCTCCTCTGTCTCATATTCAGCTATTTATACAAGAACAGGTACTTAAGGCTCTTATGATCTGTGAACACCTGAAATTTCTCACCATAGAGATAGTGGCACCATATTTTCAAATCAAATACCACGACCGCCAACTCCAAATCAGGGGTCGGGTAGTTCCTCTCGTGATCTTTCAACTATCTAGATCCATAGGCAACTACCTTCCTATCCTGCATAAGCACACAACCCAGTCCCTGGTGTGATGCATCCGTATACACTGAGAATCCTCCTGAGCTGGTAGGAATGGTGAGAACTAGAGCAGTGGTCAATCGACGCTTAAGCTCCTCAAAACTCCTTTCACATGCCTCATCCCATACAAACTTAACATCCTTATGCGTGAGGTGTGTCAATGGAGCAGCTAGTCTGGAGAAACCCTCTACAAATCTTCGATAATATCCTGCCAATCCTAGAAAACTCCTGATCTCAATTACTGTCTTGGGTTGTTCCCACTGTACAACTGCCTCTATCTTGGATGGATCCACTGATACCCCATCCTTCGACACAATATGGCCCACAAATGAGATCTGCTCCAACCAAAAGTTACACTTGCTGAGTTTGGGATACAATTCTTTCTCTCGGAGGGTCTGCAAAACTATCCTCAAGTGCTCCTCATGATCCTCCTTGGACTTAGAATACACCAAAATGTCATCAATGAACACAATCACAAACTTATCAAGGTATGGCTTGAATATATCATTCATCAGTGCCATAAATGCTGCGGGAGCATTCGTCAATCCAAATGGCATCACTAAAAACTCGTAGTGGCCATAACAGGTACAAATTATTATCTTGGGTACATCTCCACTACTGATCCTCAACTGATGGTACCCTGACCGCAAGTCTATCTTAGAAAACACTTGGGCTTATCGGAGTTGATCTAACAAATCATCGATTCTTGGAAGGTGGTACTTGTTCTTAATGGTGGCTTTATTTAACAACCGGTAATCTATACACAGTCGGAGGCTTCCATATTTCTTTCTTACAAATAGAACCGGTACTCCCCAAGGTGAGACACTCGGTTTAATGAACCCCTTCTCCAACAACTCTTGCAACTGCTTGTTTAGCTCTTCCAACTCTATTGGAGCTATTCTATAAGGTGGTTTCAATATCGGCTCTGTACCAGGCACTAACTCTATGTAAAATTCCATTTCCCTTTTAGGTGATAGTCATGGTAATTCATTCGAAAAGACATTAGGGTAATCCGCAATTACAAGTATGTCTCGCAATTCCAGGTGTACCTCATCTTTATCGACCACGTAGGCAATGAACCCTTCACATCATTCGTTCCACTATTAGTGTCACAAGTCATCACATCCATATTCAGCATTCATCATAAATAATAAATTTATCTCTCAAGCATTATGCATTTAAAATCATTCTCCTTTATTTGCAACAAACATACAATTTTCATATCATTTCTTTTCATCAAAGTTTACAATAAGATTGTCTAATCCTGAAAACATCAATGTCTTGGCCTAACAATCCATAACGACACGATTGGTAGCCAACCAATCCATTCCCAATATTACATCAAAATCATTCATATTCAATAAAATTAAATTGGCTATCATTTCCTCTCCCTCTATCTTTAACTTACAACCCCTATATACATGCTCAGTTAATTGACTATCATTCATGGGTGTGGAAATCATCAACATTCTATCCATCAATGTAGGTTTCACATACTTCAACAATTTATGTGCAAAGGAAAGTGATATGAAAGAATGCGTGGCACCAGGATAAAATAATACCAATGCTTCTAAATCAAAGATTCAGATGGTACCTTTAATCACATCTGTTGAAGCATCTGCGGTGTCCTGATCCAGTGCGTGCACCCTTCCTCTACTCACACCTACAACCTATTTCCTTTTTTCCTCACCTGTAGCCCTCCTTCTCGGGGCCGCTGTCTCAACTGGAGCTCCCTCAGGCTCCTTGCCCTTCTGTGGGGCAGTCTCAATCATCTCATTGCAGAACCTCGATATATGTCCCAACCTCCCATATCTATAACACGAGACAGGGGGTATCTGACATGGCCTAGTCCCATGGTATCTGCCACATCTCCTACACTGATCAGTGGTAGGTCGTGGTCCTCCAATAGTCATACCCCTCGGCGCAGTCAAAGCCGGGTATACGGGAGGTCTAGCAGCTCTCTCCTGCACCTCCTCAATCTTAGGCCTCTTCTCGAAAAATCTTTGGCCACCTCTCTTGGCCACTCTACCAAACCCGGATCTCTTCCGATCTTTGTCCTTCTTGACACTAATCCTCCCAAGCTCGGAGGCATTTCGCTCAAAGTCTTGTTCACACAATTGAGCCTTATGTATAGCCTCCTCATAAGTCAAAATGTCGAAGGGAGCTAGCTTAGTTCGGGTGGCCAATCTCAATCCATCCATGAATTTTTGAATCTTCCGGGTCTCACTACCTATTGTGTCCAGGTCATATCTCCCCAAAGACATAAACTTGGACTCATATTCGTCCACAGTTCGGTTCCCCTGACCAGATTCATAAATTCCATCTGCAGCTTCCTCTGTGCGGTGGCTGGAATGTACTGTCTCCTAAAGGCCTCTAGAGATATCTTTCATGAGATCTCAGAGTGTCTGGCCCTCAAAATAGCCTTGGTGGACCTCCACCAATGCTCGACCTCGCCTTTTAACATAAACACGGCAAAGGCTACCTTCTCAACTGAAGTGCATCGAAAAAACCTATACAGTTTCTCCATCTCATACACCCAATCCTCCGTAACCACTGGGTCCTTCACCCCTCTGAACACTGGGGGTTTCAGTGCTTGAAACTCTCGCAACCCTCTCAAGTCACAGTTATAACCCAAATCACTACTGCTCTGCTGTGGAGCGATAGGAGAATCTGTATCCTGTACTGGAGGTGGTGTAGCAATAGCAGTCTTTGCAGTCTGAGGTCTCTCCACCTCTGTAGTTGCCTGTTCAGTAGTAGGCTGTGCCGCGGGACCTTGTCTGTCACCAGCACCCAAGGCCTGCGTGACTATCTCTACCAAATTCTCAATACTCCGCTCTATCCTAGCGAAGCGTGCCTCTGTATCTTCTACTCTTTGAGCAGGGTTCTGTGGAGCCTACTCAGCCTGTGGCTACGCACGGCTCTCAGGTCTACCTCTACGACCTCTAGCACGTGCCCTTGCCCCTCTACCTTTGCGTGTAACAGGCATAGTGCCTAACTTCTTATATTATAATAATTTATTAAGCTCAATCCATCACGGTATACATAGTTATGTCTAAACAAAAGTACAGTAATATGGGGATGTATTTTCCTTAGTTTTATTACTGACTCACATCAGGCCAACTCAGCTCTGATACCAATCTCTATCACGACCCTTTTTCATTCCCTTTAACCTAAAATCTCAATAAATTTTTTACATTTTACTATTACCTTTCCTGGTCGTGAACAAACTCGCCACACACAGTTGGGCTGTGAGTCAATAATAATCATCACTTACCATTCATTCACAATTTAATGAAACGATGTCATACATTCGTAGCTAATCATGTACTTATACAAAAACATGTTTTACTAACATCTACATCCCCCACGATTACAACTCGAAAGACTACTGTACTTTTACATTATTTATATACAAAAAGAATCCTGTGTATATACCTTTCAATGATGGAAGCAGCGGATGTCCAAAAACATAATGCCTCAGTCCTCACTGGGGTACTAAGCATGCTCTATAGGAGGGAGAAAATAGAGAGGGATGAGCAACCACACACTTGTAAGGCAATAATGCAAGCATGGTAGATAACTACTCTATCTACATGCTGACAGTGTTATGCATAAATCGTTTATAGTACAAGCATAAGGAAGTAAAACTATGCCATGTGAGTATACATATATATCATGTATCAAAATCATGTATATTGACATATAAAACATGGTAAAAACATCATGTATAAATCATCTCATGCTCAATCTCATTTAAATTCATAAAAAGGGCAATTCATTTAGAAACCTCCTTTTTAAAACCCACATCATAAAGCTCTTTCTCAAACACATACAATCCCATCACAAACCATTTTCTCAATCACAAACATCATCATTGTCTCACAAATCAAGTCTACAAGGCTCGACCCCTCCCTCGGGTCTACCCTGGACAGTCATAATTACACTTTTAGATTAAAATCATGTGGTAGTAAGTAAATCAAGCAAGGAGACAGGTCACAATATCTCAAATGACTATGTTAGCCAACCATCACATATCATCCCAAACCATACGGATCCCGGTGTGTGGGGTATCATGCTGGCACGAAGGTGGGTTAATTCTCCGCCAGACTTTCTCAAATCAAGTAACCACCATGCGGTACATCGTACCCCATGTAATATACACAGTACATTGTACTCCGTGGACCCATAACATGGTTGGGGGTGCCTGTCGTAGGTCTTATCTACCCCATACCAAGTGTAACCTCTATAGTCTCAAGTGCACGTAGGAGTACTCTTAATACCAGGTCCTAGCCCCTCATGGCCTTGCTCGCCCCTGTTGGGTTCCCTGATTCAGGTCCTAGCCCCTCACCCTCACCCCACTCAAGAGGTCTGTTAGGCCTGTTGGGTTCCCTAAATGGATGATGTTAGGTCCTAGCTCGTCACCCTTACCCCACTCAAGAGGTCTGTTAGGTCTGTTGGGTTCCCTGAACACCAATCCGTATCTCTCACCATGGCCTCATACATACCACAATGTGAAAACCAGTGCGAGCTACGCTCTAGCGCGAATTCATGTATCATAATAAATCTCTTCATACGAGCAATGCTCTAGTATGACATTTATGCATAAAACTATGAAGAAACCACATACGAGCATCGCTCCAGTACGGTTATATGCATAAGAAACTACTTAAAATCCACGAACGAGCAAAAGCTCCAATACTCGTCATAGTTCCAAAACAAAGTGCGAGCTAAGCTCTAGCATGTTTCACACAAGTGAAAATATCAAAATCCAGCGTGAGCGAGGCTCTAGCGCGATTTATGTCATACAAATATGATAGGCGACTCATACACAATCAAACAATCCCGGCAACTGGGTTTAGCACTTCACAAATGCTTTTTCCACAACTTCAATAAAACACTAGTCGGCCCAGCTACAAGCTTGCTTAAAACAAAGCCATTTCGTTTTGAAAATATCAAAACATTATATTTATGCAATTATTAGCCTTACTATCCCATTTCATAGAATCCACTTCAAAACCAAAATCACGCATATACTTATCATCATTCATGAATACCATCAATCATTTACTTGAGCAACCATGCATTTCATAAAACACCTAATATTCACCCACAAGTTCAAAGTACGAGCAACTATCTCTATATACTCACAAAATTTCCTTACCTGGAATCGCGATGTGTGATTCCACTTCCTTAAAGCTGCTTACTCGTAAAACTCGATTCGTTTCCAATGGACTCTTCAGGACTGCACATAAACGAAATTTCAAATCGTTTTAGCGCGTTTTAATCTAACTTTTACGTTTACTATAGTCGATTCGACCTATAGTCTTTATTAACGCTTGTGAGGTCTCGTTTCATTACTTTGCCCATAACTCAAGTCTATGGATTCTTCTAGGCCTATTAACTCATTTCAAATCATTATTAAATCGATATCAAGCTCATAGTGTTCATATTTCATTGATTTCCTCACTATGGCATTTTATCAAGCATCTCATATACCCATCTTCATGTCTTCTCTAAACTCACAATATAACTCCACATAACTATTCTAAATCACCCACATTACTCAAATAACAACTTATCATAACCCATAAACCACCAACTCCCCAAATCACACTTCCTCACACTAGAGGCATTCCATTTTCTAGGTTACATTAGTTTCTAACACAGGCTAGGTGTTTCCAACCATCCATACTCATGCCAAACCACTCCAAAATCATTTAAATAGATAATGTACCAGAGTTGGAGTGTTAGAATCTTACCAAATCCAATTTCTCTTCTTGCTCCAAATGTCAATGCCCTTAGCTCCTTTAATACCAATAATGAGATTTTAGATTCCAACTATGTTGTTCTCTTCCTCAAGGTGAACAACTTAGTGTCTAATGGCCTCCCCTCAAATCTTACTGGAAATGACTGATTTTAGAGAGAGAAAGTTAGGTTTTTGGGTTAAAAATGGTGGGTTGATTTTTTCTTTCAAAATTTTTAGATTTTCAGCACTACTTTTATAGAAATAGCTTGAGGAGATCGATCTCCACTAGAAGGAGATCGATCTGGTCCCCTTAAATCCCTCTTTTTAATGGCATTTTAAGTATGAGATCGATCTGTCGAAGCCTGAGATCGATCTGCTCCCAAACAGAGAGCTAAGGAGATCAATCATATGCTTGAGGATCGATCTTTTCATTACAGAATGGTTAGGAGATCGATCTAGCCCCATTGGAGATCGATCTGCTCTATTCCATTGCCCAAATAAGAGCATTCTAGCTCTTCCTAATCGATCTCTCATCCTATGAGATTGATCTGGCCTTCATACTTTCCAGATTTTCTGCAGTTTTTCTGCAGCAAATCACACCAAACATCCTTAATCTGCTGCCATAGTCATTTTCTCATCTATCCACCTTTATGACTTGGAAATGGCATCTATTCATACCTTATACACATTGAAACTTATGTGCATTACTTGTATATCCAAAGGTCTACTATATCAAACCAAATTGGAGCATTTATATTCATGCAACTTCCTTCCATTTACCACACTACTCTTTTTGAGTTCCATTCACATTCATCACTTATAAGAACTCATTTCTTCATATTCATACACCATGAAACTTGTATGTACATTACAAATCATATTACACATATGTACATTGAATCCATGGACTTACATCAATTATATTTTACATTACAAGTCCATTCACATTTATTTGATCCAATTACACACATTACAACTATACATGTACGGGGTCTCACAATGGCCATAGTCCTAGAGGTTATTACCTTTTATTGAATTGCCTATCTCACATGTCTATTGTTTTGTGAATAAATCCATACTTGAAATGATTTGTGGGTCAGGACAGCCCGAGGAAGGGACTGAGACCCGACAAGTGGTTGAATTGTTTTGAGATATCGGTTGCTAATTTTCAAAGTGCACAGATGCATGATGTTTAATGCCATGCTTTACTTGTGAAATATGCATGATGATTAATGCCATGCCTTATGAAATATGCATGATGGTTAATGCCATGCTTTGAATGGGAATTTGTGCACTAAATTTTAATAGCATGAATTGCTTTACATACCATTAACATAATCATACACTCATGTTTTGAGATAAAATCATGAACTAAATGCTTTTGAGCATGGCATCATGATCACGTAGATAGTGCAGTATCTACCTATTCGCATGATTGCCTTTCTGAGCGTGTGGTTTGCTCACCCCCTTTATTTTTCCCCTCTCTATAGAGATTTGAGTATAGACTGAGCGTGACTGGAGGCTTATCCTTTTTGGTAATATGCTGCATCCCATCGCGTAAGGTATACATATTGTTGTGATTTTGTTTCTAAACTTACGATAGCACAATAGCATTTTGTATGCAACTATTAGGGATGTAAAACAATGTAAACACATATAAACGACTCTGATTTATTTATACAAGTGTTTACTTATAAATAATATGCAAATTGAATTGGTATGGTGGAGTGAGTTAGACGTCAACACATAGCCCAACTATTGAGGAGAGTAGCTATTCACGATTGAGGTAAAGACGGATAATAAATAATGTAAGAAAATGAGAAAAATTTATACGTATTTTGGTAAGTTAAGGGTCGTGACATAGAGAAACCGATTCGGATACTGGATTGGAAGGAGAAGGTACTGAGATCGAAGACTATCGGGTTAGTGAAGGTTTTTTGGCAGCGTCACACTTCAGAGGAAGCTACTTGGGTGTTAGAGAGCCTGATGCATGAGAAGCACCCCTAGCTATTTGATGACTGATTTGGTTCTAATTTGGAGGACCAAATTCTTTAAGTTAGGGAGGATTGTATGACCCGAATTTTTATGTAGCTTATTTCTTATGATTCCTATATGTACAAACCTTTTTATTATGTTAATTGAATAATAAGAAGAGTATTTACTAGAATGAAATTGTGAGTAAAGTAGTTGAACACACATAAGTTACGTAAAAGGCCAAATAAGGGCTACAAGAGCCACAGGAAAAATTGAGTGGATCTAAATCATTCTGACTAAAGAACTTATAATGTGAAAATATAGAGAATGCTTGAAGGCAAGTCTATTTGATTTTATCCCGAACACATTGAAGTAAAGTAAACGCCAAAAAGGGGCTAAACGAGTCCGAAATGGTCCGTTTGAGGTGTTTTCGACATATTCGCCTCCCAAAAACAGCCAAAACGTAAAGATGAGAGTCTAAACCATAAAATACAACACTTTCAAAATTTTGAGAAAAAGTCAAACGTGGTCAATGGTCAAGAAAAGTCAAGGGTAGTTAAGAAAAGTGGACTTTGACCATAGTTGACTAACCATGGTTAAAATTTAACCTAAGGTTAAAAAGTGGGGAAGAATATTTTTGGTTTAAACACTCGATATTCATCCCCTGAAGTATGGAAATTAATTTAATCAAAATTCAGATTAAATTAAACGGGTAACACGCAATGGGCCAAAGTTAGAATTTTTAAAGCCCATTAAGGTATAACAAATGTGGGCCAAATTTCTTAGGCCCATTGGGCCGAGTGTTGGGCCAATTGGTGGGATCAATATTAAGTCAATTTAAAGCCCAATTGATAAAAAAAATTTAGGCCCAAAAGCCCAAATCGAAAAGCCCATTAGCTAAACCTAAGCCCATTAGTAAATTAGTTAAAAGCCCAAATTGTAAACTATGACCCAAACCATTACAAGCCCAAATTAATGGATGAATTTGTGACTTAATGACTAAGTCTATTACCTTAAAAATCAACCAACACACAATCATCTTCATCATTTCATTCTTGGCAAACAAGAGAAACCATTAACAACCATAGTTTCAAGCTTTATCTCACTAAAAATCACAGCCCAACTGTTTATGGTTGAATTATGACAGAAAGAAAGGTAAGTAAAAGCACAAAATTTGTAGTGGTTTTTGGTAAAAGTCAGTCGTGACATTTTTTGTAGTGCCAAGTGAGGACAAGTTTAAACAGTTTCAAAAAATGAGTCCGTCAGTGTTTAAGGGGGTGAAAGACCCAGATGTGGTAGAGACATGGCTAATGAAGACAGAGAAAGTTTTTCGGTATATGGGTTGTTAGCCTGAGGAGAAGGTGCCATTAGCCACTTACATGTTTGAAGAAGATCTAGAACATTGGTGAAGATCTATTCAAGAAGTGTTACAGTGTAAGACCCGAATTTTTATGTAGCTTATTCCTTATGATTCCTATATGTACAAACATTATATTATGTTGGTTAAATCAAAAGAAGAGTATTTACTAGAATGAAATTGTAAGTGAAGTGGTTAAACGCATATAAGCCATGTAAAGGCCACATAAGGGGTATAAGAGCCACAACCTAAGCCGAGTGGATCTAAATCATTTTGACTAAAGAGAAGAATTTATAATGTGAAAATATAGAGAGCTCATTAAGGAAAGTCGGTTTGATTTGGTCCCGAACACATGAAGTAAAGGAAATGTCAAAAAGGAGCTAAACGAGTCTAAAATGATCCATTTGAGGACTTGGTCAATGGTCAAGAAAAGTCAATGGTAGTTAAGAAAATTGGACTTTGACCATAGTTGACTAACCACGGTTAAAATTTAACCTAAGGTTAAAAGTGGGGAAAAACTATTTTTGGTTAAAACACATGATATTCATCTCCTGAAGTATGAAAAATTAATTTAATCGAAATCCGGATTAAATTAAATGGTAAAACGCAATGAGCCAACAATGGAATTTTTTAAAGCCTATTAAGGTGTAACAAGTGTGGGTCGAATTTCTTAAGCCCATTAGGCCGAATTGTTGGACCAATTGGTGGGCCAATTTAAGGCCCAACTGATAGAAAAATTTTTACCCAAAAACCCAACATAAAAGCCCAAATCTAGAAGCCCAAACCGAGAAGCCCATTAGTTTAATTCAAGCCTATTAGTAAATGAAATAAAAGCCTAATTGGTAAACTATAACCCAAACCCATTTAAGCCCAAATTAATGGCTGAAATTGTGACTTAATGACAAAGTCTATTAGCTTAAAAATTAACCAACACATAGTCTTCTTCAACCTTTCATTCTGGGTAAACAAGAGGAAACCATTAACAACCTAGTTTCAAGCTTTATCAGACTAGAAAATCACTACCTTAAAGACATAATTGGAACTTGCAATCTTTATGGAAGTTATTCCAAATTAAGAGAGGATTAACATACTTTGGGATTGGCTATCAAAGAGCCATATTGAAAGAGAGGAAATTTTTCAAAGGTCTCGACCAAAGGGGGAACACCAAGCTAGGTATAATTTTAAGATTCCAATTTCATATATGTGTATCTATGGATTAATTCAAGTTGACTGATGTATGTTTTATGGATCAAAACACGTGAAAACACCATGAATCAATGTTGGCCAAAAATAGGTATTTGTGTTTTGATCAATACCCACTTGATTTTAAGACATGTATAGGTTGGTATGTATGTGTGCATGATTATGGCATAGTTAATTTTAATCAATTTGATCAATGGGTTAATGAATCGAAGATGGCACACAAGGTGCTTGATAAAATGCCTAAGTGAACATAAACAAAGGCTAAGGTATTGCACAATTGGTGTTTGATGAAATGCCTAAGTGAAAGGCTAGCCAAATGGCCATGGTTGGCGTGGTGCTCAGCATGGTGTGGCATGATGGCTCTCAGCCACATGTCATGGCCGAAAGGCCAAATGGGCCTTGTCGAAGTGGTCTTGGCCCAATAAGCAATCATGGGCCTCGGACCAATTCCAATAAGAGTTGGTGGGCCCCACAAGCCCAATAAGCCCAGATGAAATGAATACTAAAGTGAAATGGGTTTAAGAAAGTGTTAGGTGATAATTCTATTTTTTATAGAATTATTTGTGCTTAAATTCCTAATTATTTAATTAATCCCTATATTATTTTATTAATAATCCCCTTTATTTGATTAAAATTCTTTAATGTGCAGATAAATTAAATCCAGATGAAACTCAGTAGTTTCAGTCGAAATTAGGCTAAAAACAAGCTAAAGGAGTTGGACCACTTCATATTTTCCAGACCGAGTCACCAGTCGTCTGGACACGCGTGATGCCAGGTGTCCATATTTTATTTACTCCGAAACGATAAGATCAACATACACCGAGCGAATATTCTGGAAGGCACACGTCGGGCCACATCGCACAGCCAATTGGACAAACCGACAAGTGACGTGGAAATATTTATTCTGCAGCAAATCAATTGAAGACAAGTGGCCAAATAATGCCAACTCATCTAGGATGAAAAATTACCATTGTACCCTTATGTTTGTGTATAAATAGAACATGATGGCAATTGAAAATGTAAGTAGGTTAGGGTAGAATAGCTTTTAGATTAATTTTAAAAGTTTTCCTTAGAATTTTCGCATAGTTTTTTTTTTACAAGTTGTTTACTGTTCATTCCATTTTCTTTATATTCTTCATTAGTCTTGGATTTATTTTTCAATGAAAATCAATTTCATTTCAAGTTCTCGGTTTGATAAAAATCAATTCTTGTATTGTGAAGTTCTATTTTCATAGCTTATTGTCTAGTTGATTTGTTCTCAGTTTCATACTTTGTTTATGTTTTCAGTTGAAGCAATCTTTATTTTTTTTTTAGCTCTCGGTTTGAGCTCCCATGATGCATTCAGGTAACACCTTCTTCCCTTGTTCATGCCCCTTGGTTTTGATGCTTTGATGTGGGTTGATGCTTAGCATTTATTCTCATCAATGGCAATATGGAACCTTAGTTGGAAAGGAATGAAGCAATCCGAGCTACTGGTTTCACGTTACTTTGCTATTCAATTATTTACAATCTCATTTTAATGTTCTGTTGTTAAATATTGCTTCTTTCTATTCGGTTTATTGCTGGTATCCTTGAAAGGTTTGGTTTTTGCTTCATTGATTGAACTACGTACATGCCGCCCTTTTACTGCATATTAATGCTAACCTCTGTTATTTTCTACTGAATATATTTATGCCTCTCGATTTTGCATTTGTTCATCACTACACTTCCTGTCTTTCTTTTATTTAGTTAAGTATTTCCACCCTGCTTTTTGTTATCTACTGTCACCATTCATTGTAGAACATAGAATGAGTTCACCATGGCAGCAAATCGGTGATTAACTTCCACTCTGTTCAGCTCTATTTTCATTTATTCGTACTGTTCATGTTCAGTCTACACTTTCATTCTGCACTAACCAAGTATTTGATAACTATAGATATTTGTTGGTGTCATTTTTCACCATCATCGAGCTGCTGTGAAGGACGTTATGCACACAATGGCAGGTTATGAGTGCAGAAGTTGTGTGACACAGTTCGGCTCCAGCCCTTGTTTCCGTTAGCTATTGTTTGCTACCAGACTGAAGTGGTGCATGAAGCAGATGATGGACAAGCAGAACCAGCACAGTAGACAGGAAGCAGCTGGGTGAGGATTCTGGTGCGCAGCTGATGCAGCCTGTAACTGGGCAAGGAAGTGCATTGTTGTAGAACAACAGAGAATGAAACTGAATTGCAGAAGATGTGTGTTGCTAGAGTCTAATTGTCTGTTTCTGCAGGTACTAGTTGAAGATAGTGGCAGGAATTTGCAGCAAGGCTGGAGCATTCTGCTGTTAGCAGAGGAGGTCGTGTGATGCAGAAGCAGCTGGACAATGCTTGAAGTTGCAGCAGATAGTCGGGCAGCACCTAGACATGATGAGTGCACAGTACCAGTGTAAAATCGGGACCACTTTGCTTATTATTTGATAAGGCCACGTTTGGCTAGCCCATTATAGTTGTTAATTCATTTTGCATGCATTTTTAGATAGATTAAGTTCAAGTTTATTATTTAATTTAATTAGTTGATTTCTAATTTGCATGTTAGTCATAGCTTCTTTGTTGCATTAGTTTAACTTAGATTTAATTTGGTTACTAAGTAATTTTTATTCTAGCATTAGGGGATGTGCTTAAAATTAATTTAGATAAACTCATTTTATGCATTTTAAGTTTTAGTGAAAATTCCAAAAATGTGTTTCATGCATTAGTTAGATTTTAGTATTAAGTTAGTATTTAGATATATCTAGGAGTAATTTTAGATTCATTAGTTTAGACATTTAGATTTATGATTATTTTTCTTAATTTTCTAGGATTTTATTTTATTAGATCTTAGATTAGTTTAAATTGCAATTTTTATTAATTAGATTAATTTGCATGCACATTTCATTTTAAGTTTGTTTAAATTTTAGTTTAATTAATTTTATTCCTTTAATTTTATATTCGCATTTTAATTGCGTTAATTCATTTTAACTGTTTTAATTTTCTTTTGTAGATTATTTGTTTTTAATTGTTCGGAGTACTGTAAGTAAATTTTGCTCGATTTTATTTGCTTTAGTTCTTATTATTTTATTGCTTTCCACTATTTTTAATTAGCCTTAGGAGATCTCCTTCTTTTATTTCATAATTTGCTAGGATATACTTAGGGTAAGATTAACCGGTAGTTAATTAGGCTAATCAACTTCTCTGTGGGACGATAACTCGGGACTCAAATCCCATTATTACTTGTACGACCCGTGCACTTGTGGACAATACCCTTAGGGGCGTATCAAGTTTTTGGCACCGTTGCCGGGGAAGTCTTAATTAGCCATTAGTTAATATCGATGAAATTATACTTAGGTGTAATTCTAGCCTGTAAATATTTAGGTTGTAAATATTTAGATTAGTTAATTTTCTCATAATTAATTAAAATAAAAAAATTGAAAAAAAAAAACTTAAAAAACAAATTTAAGGACTTTCGGATGTTTGCATGCATAGAGCAAGGAGTTTTGATTGCTTTCCTCTAGATCTTGAAATTGAACGAACTCTTAGGAAAATAGGAAAGGACTCTAGGAAATTTATAGCTCCGCTGCAACACACAATGGTAGAAAATGGGGAAATCAGGACCGTTGGGGATTATACGGTGCCAACGATTGGAGTATATTATACTGGCATTAGGCCACCAGCAGTCCCTGCTAATAATTTTGAAATTAAGTCGTCCATCCTCAAGATGGTCCAAACCTCTTTGCAGTTCAGTGGGCTTCTACAGGATAACCCACATGCTCATCTCGGGCAATTCTTGGACTTATGCAACAATTTCAAACACAATGGATTATCTGACGATACGCTTAGGCTTAGATTATTCCCCTTCTCACTTAGGGATAAGGCGAGACACTGGTTGACCTCCCTGCCTCCAGGATCAATTTCTACATGGGATGAGTTAGCCCACCAATTTCTAGCCAAATTTTTCCCTCCTTCTAAAATGGCCAGACTCCGTAGCGATATATCCTCCTTTGCTCAGTACAACTCTGAATCTCTTTACGAGGCATGGGAACAATATAAGGAGCTTCTTAAGAAGTGCCCTCACCATGACCTACCTCTATGGCTGCAAGTCCAGACCTTCTATAATGGACTTACAAGCCAGAATAGGACCATAGTGGATGCTGCTTCAAGTGGAGCCTTGATGTGCAAAACAGAGGAGGAGGCTTATGAGCTACTAGACAAGATAGCGGCTAACAACTATCAATGGTTCTCGAAAAGGCAATTGCCAAAGAAATCGACGGGTATTTATGAGCTCGACACTCTGTCCATCTTGACCTCTCAAATCGCAAATCTTACAAAGGTGGAGTCGCTCAGTACCCAACCTAATCTGTCCAACAATCCTAACCCTGTGTTTTCTATCCAAAGTCCTTTTCTCTCGTGTGATCTGTGTAGTGGTACCCACGCTGTGGATAGGTGTCCACTTAACCTAGAATTGGTTCAGTACGTTGCCCCTAAGCAACAGAACAACCCTTTTTCAAACACCTATAATCCAGGGTGGAGGAACCATCCAAACTTTTCTTGGAGCTAAAACCAAGGGCAAGCTTCTAATTCTAGACCAGTAGGACCCCCATGTTTTCAAGCTCCACAGGTTAGGTACCACCACAGCATCAATTTCCTCACTACCTACCACCTCCGTATCCTCATCATCCACCTAATCATTCCTATCCATCCCACTTCCATCAACCACCACCACCACAACCCCAGTATTCAGTAGCAACTGATAAGAAACCATCTCTTGAGGAAATGTTCACAACAATCTTGCAAAATCAAGCAGCTTCAATTAAGAACCTAGAGGTTCAGGTAGGACAAATAGCAAACGATTTTAGTCAACGTCCTCAAGGGACCCTTCCTAGTAACACTGAAGCCAATCCTGCTAGGCAAAGGGAAGGGAAGGAACATGTGAAAGCTATCACCCTTAGGAGTGGCAGAGAGCTAGTAACTCCCCCTATTAAGTCCAGACCTGACCAGCCCATAATTGAAAAACCTATAGGTTCTAATGAAGCAGCTCAGAAGGAGCAAGAATTAAAAGATTGAGCTGCAAGGGAAACAAAGCCAGGCATTTCTTCACCTTTACCTGTTTCTGTGTCACAACCTTTTTTATCCGCAGATGCTACAAGAGCTTCTACTACATCTCCTCCTGTTAGACCACCAATCCCTTTTCCTCAGAGATTTCAAAATCAAAAACTGGACCAACAATTTACAAAATTCCTTGAGGTTTTTAAGAAACTTCACATCAACATTCCATTCGCAGATACCTAAGAGCAAATGCAAGCTATGTGAAGTTTATGAAGGACATCCTCTCTAGGAAAGGAAGATTGGAAGATTATGAGATGGTGGCCTTAACTGATGAGTGTAGTGCCATTATCTAGAGAACGTTACCCCCCAAGCTCAAGGATCCTCGGAGTTTTACCATACCATCCACTATTGGAAATTTATTCTTTGGTAGAGCCCTGTGCGATTTAGGAGCTAGTATAAATTTGATGCCTTTATCTATCTATCAGAAAATAGGAATAGGGGATGCCAAGCCCACCACAGTGACCCTCCAGTTGGCCGATCGATCAATTAAATATTTGAAGAGGGTCATTGAGGATGTCTTAGTAAAAGTGGACAAGTTTATTTTCCTTACAGATTTTATTATGTTGGACATGGAGGAAGATAGGGAAGTCCCAATTATACTAGGTAGATCATTCCTAGCAACTGGTAGAACTTTAATAGATGTACAAAAGGGGGAGTTAACAATGAGAGTTCAAGATCAGGAAGTCAAGTTTAATGTGTTCAAATCTCTAAGGTTCCCTGACAACTCTCATGATTGTTTTAGGATGGATTTAGTGGATAAGGATATCACTGAGGAGTTTTCCAAGACACATCCTTTAAACCCTTTAGAAGCCTCCTTAGTGAAATTTGTTGATCTTAGAGAATATAGTGAAGATGATGATGAGGTTTACGAGACTTTACAGTTATTAGAGGTCACTCCTTTTGAGGAAATTGCCCAATTTGAGACACTAGACTCTTCATCTATTCCAGCTTCAAATATCATTCCATCCACCAGTGATCCTCCAATATTAGAACTCAAACCTTTACCCTCACACCTTAGGTATGCTTACTTAGGTGAATCCTCCACACGACCGATAATAGTATCTACTGCTCTCTCCAGTGATCAGGAAGTAAAATTACTACAAGTGCTAGGAGAGCATCAGAAGGCTATAGGCTGGTCTATCTTTGACCTTAAGGGTATTAGTCCCTCTATCTGTATGCATAAGATACTATTGGAGGAGGGGTATAGGTCATCTATAGAGCACCAACATCGATTAAACCCTGTAATGAAAGAAGTTGTCAAGAAGGAGATCATTAAGTGGTTAGATGCAAGGATTATCTATCCCATTTCTGACAGTGCTTGTGGGAGCCCAGTACAATATGTCCCTAAAAAGGGAGGGATGACAGTGTTCAAGAATGAAAATAATGAGCTCATCCCCACTAGGACTGTCACTGGTTGGCGGGTATGTATGGATTATAGGAAACTCAATAAGGCCACCAAGAAAGACCACTTATTTTACCCTTCATTGACTAAATGTTAGATCGATTAGCTGGTCACGAATTCTACTGTTTGTTGGATGGATACTCTGGGTATAATTAAATAGCTATAGCCCCGGAAGACCAAGAAAAGACTACCTTCACATGTCCCTCTGGGACCTTTGCTTTTAGAAGAATGCCTTTTGGCCTATACAATGCACCTGCTACATTCCAGCGTTGCATGATGGCCATATTCCATGATATGGTGGAGAATTTTCTTGAGGTTTTCATGGATGATTTCTCAGTATTTAGGGATAACTTTAATTTATGTTTGCAGAATTTAGCACTAGTGCTGAAGAGGTGTGAAGAAACAAACTTAGTGCTTAATTGGGAGAAATGCCACTTCATGGTAAAAGAAGGTATAGTGCTAGGGCACAAAATCTCTACTAGGGGGATAGAAGTGGATAAGGCTAAGGTGGAAATTATTGAGAAGTTACCTCCCCCTACCACTGTAAAAGGAATTCGAAGTTTCCTAGGCCATGCAGGATTTTACAGAAGGTTCATTAAAGATTTTTCTCAGATATCTAAACCTTTATGTAATCTCCTCGAGAAGGACATTGTGTTTTACTTTGATAAGAGATGTTTAGAAGCATTTAAGACTTTGAAGGAAAAATTAGTTACAGCCCCTGTAATCATAGCTCCGGATTGGAGTGTACATTTTGAGCTTATGTGTGATGCAAGTGGTTATGCTGTCGGGGTTGTACTAGGACAAAGAAAAGGAAGAGTCTTTTATGCTATCTACTATGCAAGCAAAACACTTAATGAGGCCCAAATGAACTATGCTACTATCGAGAAGGAGCTGTTAGCTGTAGTATTCACCTTTGATAAGTTTTGCTCCTATCTCATTGGTACTAAAGTAGTAGTATATACTGATCATGCTGCCATTAAGTACTTAGTCTCTAAGAAGGATGCAAAGCCGAGGCTGATTCGATGGATCCTCCTACTATAGGAGTTTGACTTGGAGATTAAGGACAGGAAAGGTATAGAGAATCAAGTTGCTGACCATCTATCTAGATTAGAGAGTGGACCTAAAGAAGATGGTACAACTATTAATGAGTCCTTTCCTGATGATCAACTATTTACTTTCGGGCACTCCAGATTGCCTTGGTACGCTGATTTTGTAAATTATTTGGTGAGCAATGTAATGCCACCTGATTTAACTGCCCAACAAAAAAAAAGTTTTGACTGATGTCAAGTATTATGTTTGGGATGAACCCTTCCTGTACAAGTAATGTAAAGATCAGATTTTGAGAAGGTGTGTTCCCATGGAAGAAGTAGAGGATATACTTAGATATTACCATTCTTCTGATTATGGAGGGCATTTTGAAGGAGAGAGGATAATAGCCAAGGTTTTACAATCTGGATATTACTGGCCTACATTATTTAAGGATGCCCACTACTTTGTGCTGAAATGTGATAGATGTCAGAGGGTAGGTAATATTTCCAAAAGAAATGAGATGCCTCTGACTAATATTTTAGAAGTAGAACTGTTTGATGTCTGGGGCATTGATTTCATTGGACCATTTGTTCCTTCATATGGCAATCTCTATATTCTAGTGGCTGTGGACTATGTGTCAAAATGGGTTGAAGCAATGGCCTTACCAACTAATGATGCCGAGGTAGTGATAAGGTTTTTAAAGAAGAATATTTTCACACGATTTGGCACACCTAGGGCTATCATTAGTGATGGAGGATCCCACTTTTGCAATCGAAGTTTTGATGGGCTGTTAAAGAAATATGGGGTCAAACATAAGGTAGCCACTGCTTATCACCCACAGACGAGTGGCCAAGTAGAGTTGTCCAATAGGGAAATTAAGGGGATATTGGAGAAAACAGTGAACTCGAGTAGGAAGGACTGGTCCGTTAGGTTAGAGGATGCACTTTGGGCCTATAGGACAGCCTTCAAAACACCTTTAGGAATGTCCCCTTATCAGCTGGTGTATGGTAAAGCCTGTCATCTACCAGTAGAGCTTGAGCACAAGGCCTACTGGGCCCTTAAGAAGCTGAATTTCAACTTAGAGGCAGCTGGGGAGAAGAGGCTGCTACAGCTTAATCAGTTAGATGAGTTCAGGCTACAGGCATATGAGAATGCCAAGCTCTACAAGGAAAAGACTAAGTGATGGCATGATAAGAAAATTAAGGAAAGACACTTCGAGCCAGGCCAACAGGTTCTGTTGTTTAATTCACGCTTGAAGTTGTTTCCAGGAAAGCTTAAGTCTAGGTGGTCAGGGCCTTTTACCATTACATAAGTATTCCCTCATGGAGCCATTGAAATTATGGATGAGACCCTAAATCATCCCTTTAAGGTTAATGGGGGCAGACTGAAACACTATTTTGAGGGAGGATTTGATCGTCAGTATTTGTGACCACTTTAGCTGACCCTCCTACTTTTGATCCTGCTACTTAGCTTCATTTTTCTTTTTCACTTTTTGTACAGTTCTTTTTTTTCTGTTGTTTCTTTATTTATTTATTTTACAGATGTCTCTTCTAGAATTACAGTTTTAATCAAGCTTTAATTGTTCATCATCATCAGAAAGGGGAGTACTCTGTTTATGAACTTCAATTCTTACATTATCTGCACACTGAGGACACTGTGCACTTCAAGTTTGGGGGAGGGGATATTACTTGAGCAGTCTTCAAAAATTTGGGTAAAATTCAAAATTTCTTCAAAATTTTTCAAAAATTTGAGCTTAAACTGTTTGATTTTGGGATGATTTAGTGCTTAGCATGTAGTTTTCCCATATTCCAATGATATGACCCCATGATTAAGTATGATTTTGATTGACTTAGAAGCATGATTATAGGAAAAGCATGAAGTTGAATTCTTGAATTTGTCTTGATTCTGTTGTGATTTCCTCATCTTACACACATGTCATGTCATGAATTTGTATATTTATTTAGAGAAAGCTTATGTGGACATAGGGGTGCATTTGTTCAGTAGATTTTGTGTATCATATTTTTAAACTTGTTTGATCTTGTCTCGAGGCGAAATATTAGATCACACTTAATTAGGGAGATGATTTAGGCCATCTTTGGATCATTTGAGCCTTTTGAGCCATCCCTGTACATACTTTATCCCTAGTCACCCATCTGGGCCAAATAAGCTTTTCTCTGTAAATACACCTGCGTTATTTTCCTTAGCCTAAAGTATTCTTTTCCTATCCCTTACCCCGAAAGCATGGAAAGTCATTTGATATATTTTGAGCTTTGTACATATGGGTACTTGGTGATAGTGAAAATTTGAAAAAAAAAGTGAAGAAAAAGAAAAAGAAAAAGAAAAAGAAGAAAGAAGAAAAATACAAAAATAGAATAAAATGTTTAGTGAAACAAATAAGTTTGGGGGAAATAAATAAGCTCTTACATTAAGATCTTGAAAGTAATGCATGTTAAGGGGTAATTAAACCTAAATCGACTTTATCATACCTTAGCCCCAACCTTACATTTCAAGCTTAATGAAGTCCTATTGATCTTTAGTTAAGTGTGACTACATTAGTGGAGAGAGAAGTGAAAAGCAAACTTATGGGAATGATCACATGTCATTGACTTTGCATTCACTGTGTTTGCATAATCTGATCCGGATAATATACTGTGAAGTGACTTTGACATTTTCACACACACACGAGGAGTCCAATTTGGGTTAGGACTAATGATGGAATAATTCTGAATGTTTGACTTGTAATTGTAAGTCTTTGATTTCATAGTCTGTACTTTTTCTTTGAGGATAATGTTGGGGAAATTATTCTGTTTAGTACTTGTCATTTCTACAATTATTTTGTTTTGCTTGAGGACAAGCAAAAGCTCAAGTTTGGGGGTGTGATAATTCTATTTTTTATAGAATTATTTGTGCTTAAATTCCTAATTATTTATTTAATCCCCATATTATTTTATTAATAATCCCTTTTATTTAATTAAAATTCTTTAATGTGCAGATAAATTAAATCTGGATGAAACTCAGTCGTTTCAGTTGAAATTGGGTTGAAAACGAGCTAAAGGAGATTAGACCACTTCAAATTTTGCAGACTGAGTCACCAGTCATCTGGACACGCATGATGCCAGGTGTCCATATTTTATTTGCTCTGAAACGATAAGATCAACAAACACCAAGCGAATATTCTGGAAGGCACACGCCAGGCCACATCGCACAGCCAACTGGACAAACCGACAAGTGACATGAAAATATTTATTCTGCAGCAAGTCAATTGAAGACAAGTGGCCAAATAATGCCAACTCATCTAGGATAAAAAAATTACCATTGTACCCCTAAGTTTGTGTATAAATAGAACATGAAGGCAATTGAAAATGTATGTAGGTTATGGTAGAATAGCTTTTAGATTAATTTTAAAAGTTTTCCTTAGAATTTTCGCGTAGTTTTTTTTTTACAATGTGAGACCCCGTATATGTAAAGTTGTAATGTGTAATAAATATGAATGGACTTGTAATGTAAAGTATGATTGATGTAAGTCCATGGATTCAATGTACGTATGTGTAATATGATTTGTAACGTACATACAAGTTCCATTTGAGTATGAATATGAAGAAATGAGTTCTTATAAGTGATGGATGTGATTGAAACTCAAAATGGGTAGTGTGGTAAAATGGAATGAAGTTATGCTTCCATTTGGTTTTATATAGCATACCTTTGGACATATAATGAATGCACACAAGTTTCAATGTGCATAAGGTATGAATGGATGCCATTTTCAAGTTATAAAGGTGGATGGATGAGAAAATGGCCATGGCAACAGATTAAGGATGTGTTGGTATGAGTTGCAACAATGAAACTGCAGGAAATCTGGAAAACATGAAGGCTAGATCGATCTCATAGGATGAGAGATCGATCTGGAAGAGCCAGAATGCTCTTATTTGGGCAATGGAATAGAGCAGATCGATCTCCAATGGGGCCAGATCGATCTCCTAAGCATTCTGTGATGAAAAGATCGATCCTCAAGCACCCAGATCGATCTCCTTAGCTCTCTGTTTGGGACCAGATCGATCTCATGCTTCGACAGATCGATCTCATGCTTCAACAGATCGATCTCATGCTTCGACAGATCGATCTCATGCTTAAAAATTTTGTGAAAATGAGAGATTTAAGGGGACCAGATTGATCTCCTCTTGGACCAGATCGATCTCCTCAAGCTATTTCTATATAAGAGGGCTGAAAATCTGAAAATTTCGAGAAAAACGCTAATCTTCCATTTCTAACCCAAAAACCTAACTTTCCCTCTCTAAAATCAGCCATTTTCAGTGAGATTTGAAGAGAGACCATTAGAGGTAAAGTTGTTCCTATCAAAGAGAAGAACAACATAGTGGGTAGGCATTTTCCCATTGTTGGTATTGAAGGAGTTAAGGGCGTTGCCATTTGGAGCAAGAAGAAAAATCATATTTGGTAAGATTTTAACACTCCAATCCAAATACATTGTCTATTTAATTGATTTTGGAGTTGTTTGGCATGAGTATTGATGGATAAATTATCTAGGGATGTGGTGAAATTGGTGTGACCTAGAAAACCTAGAATGGGTATAATGTGAGAATATATGGGTTGAATGAGTTTATGATTTATGGGCATGCTAAAGTTGTTATTGAGGTAATGTTTATGATTTTAGATGGTTAAATGAAATTACATTGTGAGTTTGGAGGAATTGTGAAAATGAGTATGTATATGCTTGATAAAATGCCATAGGGAGGGAATTCATGAAATATGAACACTATGAGCTTAATGTCGATTTAATATCGATTCGGAATAAGTTAATAGGCCTAAGAAGAATCCATAGACTCGAGTTATGGGTAAAGTAATGAAACGAGGCCTCATAAGCGTTAATAGAAAACTATAGGTCGAATTGACTATAGTGAACGCACGATGTCATATTATATGGATCGAATATAATGCAGGATACGATTTTGTGCAGTCCCGAAGAGTTTGTTGAAGACGAATTGAACCGTACGAGTAAGCAGCTTAAGGAAGTGGAATCACGCATCGCGATTCCAGGTAAGGGAATTTTGTGAGTATATAGAGGTAGCTGCTCGTACTTTAAATTTGTGGGTGAATATTGGGTGTTTTACGAAGTGCATGGTTGCTAAAGTAAATGATTGATGGTATTCATGAATGAGAATGAGTATATGTGTGATCTTTGGTTTTGGAAGTGGATTCTATGAAATGGGATAGTAAGGCTAATAATTGCATAAATCTAATGTCTTGATGTCTTTCAAAACGAAATTGCTTTGTTTTAAGCAAGCTTGTAGATGGGTCGGCTAATGTTTATTAATGTTGTGGAAAAAGGCATTTGTGAAGTGCTAAACCCGATTGTAGGGATTGTTTGATTGTGTATGAGCCACCTATCGTATTTGCATGACATAAATCGCGCTAGAGCCTCGCTCGCGCTGGATTTCTATGTTTTCACTTGTGTGATACGTGCTTGAGCTTAGCTCGCACCTTGATTTGGAAACTATAATGATGTTTATAAACCGTACTGGAGCTTCTGCTCGTACGTGGCTTTTGAGTGGTTGTCTTATGAGTATAACCGTACTAGAGCTATGCTCGTACGCGTCTCTTTATGAGGGGATGCACGAATCGTGCTAGAGCTTTGCTCGCACAAGTTTGCACTTTATGATACGTATAAGGTTGTGAAAGTTGGTAAGATCCTTAAGCCCTACATCCTTAAGCCAACATCCTTAAGCCCGAGGAGGTAGGGAGGCTTTGTTAGGCGGGGAGGCTCTGTTCGGTGGGGAGGCTCTCTTACGGTGGGATCCTTAAGCCAACATCCTTAAGCCCAAAGAGGCGGGGAGGCTCTGTTAGGCAGGGAGGCTCTCCTACATGGGTACGGTAAGATCCTTAAGCCCTACATCCTTAAGCCAACATCCTTAAGCCCAAAGAGGCGGGGAGGCTCTGTTAGGCGGGGATGCTCTGTTCGGTGGGGAGGCTCTCTTACGGAAGGATCCTTAAGCCCTACATCCTTAAGCTAACATCCTTAAGCCCGAGGAGGCAGGGAGGCTCTGTTAGGCGGGGAGGCTCTGTTCGGCAGGGAGGCTCTCCTTCACGGATATGGAAAACTCTTGGTATAGGGTAGGTAAGACCTAGGAATGGCACCCCCAATCACGATATGAGTCTGCGGAGTACGCTGTACCGTGTACATCACATGTAGTACGATGTACCGCATGATGGTTTTGTGATGAGAAAGTCTGGCGAGGGATAATCCATCTTCGTGCCAGCATGATACCCCACACACCTGGATGCGTGTGGTCTGGGATGATTTACGATGTAGTGGTCCACATAGGCACTTTTGATATAGTGACCTAGTTTTTATACACATGCGTGAATTGTGAAATGAAAATGTGGTCGTGATTGTGAGTTGATTTGGTGGTATTTATGTGTTGAGAAAGAGGTTTATGATGTTGGTTTAAAAAGGAGGTTTCTTAATGAATTGCCCTTTTTATGAATTTAAATGAGATTGAGCATGAGATGATTTATACATGATATTCTTTTTACCATGTTTGATATGCCAATGTACATGATTTTGACACATGATATATATGTATACTCATGTGGCATAGTTTTATTCCTCATGCTCCTACCATAAATGATTTATGCATAACACTATCAGCATGTAGATAGAGTAGTTATCTACCATGCTTGCATTATTGCCTTACTGAGCGTGTGGTTGCTCATCCCTCTCTATTTCCCCCCTACAGAGCGTGCATAGTAGCCCAGTGAGGACTGAGGCGTGGTATTTTGGACTCCGCTACATCTCCATCGCTTAAAGGTATATACACAGTGATTCTTTTTGTATCTAAACAATGTAAAAGCACAGTATTCTTTGAGTTGTAATTATGGGGGATGTAGATGTTAGTAAAAACATGCTTTTGTATAAGTACAAGATTAAATGCAAATGTATGACATCGTTTTATTTAACTGAGAATGAATGAGATATGGAGTTTGTTATTGACTCACAGCCCAACAGTGTGTGGTGAGTTAGTTCTCGACCGGGTAAGGTAACAGTAAAAGGCGAAATTTTTTTAGTGATTTTCGGTTAAAGAGAATGGAATTGGGTCGTGACAGAGATTGGTATCAGAGCTGTGTTGGCCTGATGTGAGTAATTAATAAAACGTAGGAAAGTACATCCCTATAGTACTGTGCTTTTGTTTAGATATAACTGTGTATACCGTGATGGATTGATCTTAATGAATTATTATAATACAGGAAGTTAGGCACTATGCCAGTTACACGCAAAGGTAGAGGGGCGAGAGCACGTGCTAGAGGCCGTAGAGGTAGGCCTGAGAGCCGTGCGGAGCCACAGACTGAGCAGGCTCCACAAAACCCTGCTGGGAGAGCAGAGGATACTGAGGCTCGCTTCGCTAGATTAGAGTGGAGCATTGAGAATTTGGTGGAGATAGTCACGCAGGCCTTGGGCGCCGGTGATAGACGAGGTCCCGCAGCACAGCCTACTACTGAACAGGCAGCTGCAGAGGTGGAGAGACCTCATGCTGCTGAGACAGCTACAGTTACACCACCTCCAGCCCAGGATACAGATTCTCCTATCGCTCCACAGCAGAGCGGTAGTGATTTGGGTTATGACTGCGACTTGAGCAGGTTGCGAGAGTTTCAAGCGCTGAAACCCCCAGTGTTTAGAGGGGTGAAGGACCCAGTGGTTACGGAGGATTGGGTGTATAAGATGGAGAAACTATATAGGTTTTTTCGATGCACTTCAGCTGAGAAGGTAGCCTTTGCCTGTTCATGTTGAAAGGTGAGGCAGAGCACTGGTGGAGATCCACCAAAGCTATTTTGAGGGCCAGACACTCTGAGATCTCGTGGGAGATATTTTTAGAGGCCTTCAGAAGACAGTATATTCCAGCTACCGCACAGAGAAAATTACGGATGGAATTTATGAATTTGGTTCAGGGGAACCGGACTGTGGACGAGTACGAATCCAAGTTTATGTCATTGGGGAGATATGACCCTGACACGATCGGTAGTGAGACCCAAAAGATACAGAAGTTCATGGATGGATTGAGATTGGCCATCCGGACTAAGCTAGCTCCCTTTGACATCTTGACCTATGAGGAGGCTGTACATAAGGCTTAGTTATGTAAGCAAGACTTTGAGCGAAATGCCTCCGAGCTTGGGAGGATTAGTGTCAGGAAGGACAGAGACCGAAAAAGATCCGGGTTTGGAAGAATGGCCAAGAGAGATGGCCAAAGATTTTTTGAGAAGAGGCCAAAGATTGAGGAGGTACAGGAGAGAGCTGCTAGACCTCCCGTATACCCAGCTTTGACTGCGTCGAAGGGCATGACTATTGGAGGACCACGGCCTACTACTGACCAGTGTAGGAGATGTGGGAGATTTGATGGGAATAGGCCCCTCTGATGACCCCTATGGTGTGTTTTAGATGCGAGAGACCATGACATATGGCTAAGCATTGTCCCGAGAAGATGGAGATTGCCCCACAGAAGGGCAAGGAGCCTGAGGGAGCTCCAGTTGAGACAGCAGCCCCGAGGAGGAGGGCTACAACTGAGGAAAAAGGGACACAGGCTGTGGGTGTGAGCAGAGGAAGGGTGCACGCGCTGGACCAGGACACTGCAGACGCATCGACGGATGTGATTAATGGTACCATCCGAATCTTTGATTTAGAAGCATTGGTATTATTTGATCCTGGTGCCACGCATCCTTTCATATCACCTTCCTTCACACATAAATTATTGAAGCATGTGAAACCAACATTGTTGGATAAAATGTTGATGATTTCCACACCCATGAATGATAGTCAATTGACTGAGCATGTATGTAGAGATTGTAAGTTAAAGATAGAGGGGAAGGAAATGATAGCCAATCTGATTTTATTGAATATGAATGATTTTGATGTAATTTTGGGAATGGATTGGTTGGCTACCAATCGTGTTGTGATGGATTATCATGCCAAAACATTGATGTTTTCGGGATTAGACAATCTTATTGTAAATTTTGATGAAAAGAAATGATATGAAAATAGTATGATTGTTGTAAATAAAGGAGTATGATTTTAAATGCATATTGCTTGAGAGATAAATTATTGTTTATGATAAATGTTGAATGTGGAGTGATGGTTTATGTTACTAACGATGAGAGGATAATGTGAAGGGTTCATTACATACGTGGTTGATATAGATGAGGCACACCCGGAATTGAGGGATATAGCCGTAATTACGGATTACCCTGATGTGTTTTCGGATGAATTACTAGGACTACCACCTAAAAGGGAAATGGAATTTTGCATTGAGCTAGTGCCTGGTACAGAGCCGATATCGAAACTACCCTATAGAATGGCTCCGATAGAATTGGAAGAGCTGAAGAAACAGCTGCAAGAGCTGCTGGAGAAGGGGTTTATTAGACCGAGTGTCTCACCTTGGGGAGCACCGATTTTATTTGTAAGGAAGAAGGATGGAAGCCTTCGACTGTGTATAGATTACCGGTTGTTGAATAAGGCCACCATTAAGAACAAGTACCCCCTTCCAAGAATCGATGATTTGTTGGATCAGCTCCAGGGAGCCGAAGTATTTTCTAAGATAGATCTGCGGTCAGGGTACCATCAGTTGAGGATCAGGAGTGGAGATATACCCAAGACAGCATTTCGTACCCGTTATGGCCACTACGAGTTTTTGGTGATGCCATTCGGATTGATGAATGCTCCCGCAACATTTATGGCATTGATGAATGATATATTCAAGCCATACCTGGATAAGTTTGTAATAGTGTTCATTGATGACATTTTGGTGTATTCCAAGTCTAGGGGAGATCATGAGGAGCACTTGAGGATAGTTCTGCAGACCCTCCGAGAGAGAGAATTGTATGCCAAACTCAACAAGTGTAACTTTTGGTTAGAACAGATCTCATTTCTGGGGCATGTTGTGTCAAAAGATGGGGTATCGGTGGATCCATCCAAGATAGAGGCAGTTGTACAGTGGGAACAGCCCAAGACAGTAACTGAGATCAAGAGTTTTCTAGGATTGGTAAGATATTATCGGAGATTTGTAGAGGGTTTCTCCAGACTAGCTGCTCCATTGACACGCCTCACGAGAAAAGATGTTAAGTTTGTATGGGATGAGGCATGTGAGAGGAGTTTTGAGGAGCTTAAGCGTCGATTGACGACTGCTCCAGTTCTCACCATTCCTACCAGCTCAGGAGGATTCTCGGTGTATACGGATGCATCACACCAGGGACTGGGCTGTGTGCTTATGCAGGATAGGAAGGTAGTTGCCTATAGATCGAGGCAGTTGAAAGATCATGAGAGGAACTACCCGACACATGATTTGGAGTTGGCGGCCGTAATATTTGCTCTGAAAATATGGCGCCACTATCTCTATGGTGAGAAGTTTTAGGTGTTCACAGATCATAAGAGCCTTAAGTACCTATTCTCGCAGAAAGAGTTGAATATGAGACAGAGGAGATGGCTCGAACTCCTGAAAGACTATGATTGTGAAATCATGTACCACCCAGGTAAGGCAAATGTAGTTGCCGATGCTTTGAGTAGAAAGAACCTTGGGTTGGTGTCTTATATGATGGTACAGGAACATGAATTGTTAGAACACTTTGCGAACCTCAGTTTGGATGTAACCCCACCTGGATCTGAGAGACTTGAAATCATGGCTAGTTTAAGACTGGAGCCAGAATTGATTGGCCGTATTCGGCAAGCCCAGCAGAGCGATTGACTGTGCATCGATTGGCTGAGGCAGATACAGACAGGTGTGGGTATTGATTTTGAGCAGAGTGCTGATGGGTTATTGAGGTTCAGAGGCAGAGTATGCGTTCCCAGGGATCCTGAGATCAGGAGAACGATTTTATCAGAGGCTCACTCATCGAAGTATACGATACATCCGAGAAGTACCAAGATGTATCAAAACCTTCGGAAGGTTTATTGGTGGTCTGGAATGAAGAGAGACATTGCTGAATATGTCGCTAAGTGTCTCGTTTGTCAGCAAGTGAAGGTAGAGCATCAGAAGCCGACAGGATTATTGCAGCCTCTACCGATACCGACTTGAAAGTGGGAGCATGTCACCATGGATTTTATGATGGGGTTGCCGAGGACCCGCAGAGGTCATGATGCCATATGGGTTATTGTGGAACGGTTGACTAAGTCCGCCCATTTCTTGGCTATGAGAGCTACTAATACACTGAGTCAGTTGGCGAACCTGTATATTCGAAAGATAGTACGGCTACATGGTGTACCAGTGAGCGTTGTTTCTGATAGGGATGCCCGCTTCACTTCCCATTTTTGGGAACATTTTCAGGAAGCGCTGGGGACCCGACTGAGTTTTAGCACTGCTTTTCATCCTCAGACAGATGGGCAGTTAGAGAGGACTATACAGACCCTCGAGGATATGTTGAGAGCGTGTGTGCTGGATTTTAGAGGCTCCTGGGATGACCACCTGCAGTTAGCCGAGTTCGCTTATAATAATAGCTATTATGCTAGTATCGGGATGGCACCCTATGAGGCATTATACTGGCGTAGATGCCGTTCCCCTATTGGATGGGAAGAGGTTGGTGACAGATAATTTTTTGCTCCAGACTTAGTGCAGCAGGCATCTGAGGACGTCCAGTTGATATGCGAGAGATTACGGACAGCTCAGAGCCAACAAAAGAGTTATGCTGACAAGAGACGAAGACCACTAGAGTTTGATGAGGGTGAGTCGGTGTTTCTGAGGGTATCACCATCGAAGGGTATTATGAGATTTGGTAAGAAGGGCAAGCTGAGCCCTAGATATATCGGACCCTTCGAGATTTTGGAGAGAGTGGGAGATAAGGCGTATAGGTTGGCATTGCCACCGGACTTGGCAAATGTCCACAACGTCTTCCACGTCTGGATGCTTCCAAACTATCACCCGGACCCGACACACGTGATAAGATATGAGCCATTGGAGCTCCATGAGAGTATGACGTATGTTGAGAAGCCGGTTCGGATATTGGACAGAAAAGAGAAAGTGTTGCGGAATAAGACAATTTCCTTGGTGAAAGTTCTTTGGCAACATCACACGACGGAAGAGGCCACATGGAAATTGGAGAACTTAATATGGGAGAAATACCCCTAACTTTTTGAAGAGTGACTTGGTTCTAATTTGGAGGACCAAATTCCTTGAAGGAGGGGAGAATGTGAGACCCCGTATATGTAAAGTTGTAATGTGTAATAAATATGAATGGACTTGTAATGTAAAGTATGATTGATGTAAGTCCATGGATTTAATGTACGTATGTGTAATATGATTTGTAACGTACATACAAGTTCCATTGAGTATGAATATGAAGAAATGAGTTCTTATAAGTGATGGATGTGATTGAAACTCAAAATGGGTAGTGTGGTGAAATGGAATGAAGTTATGCTTCCATTTGGTTTTATATAGCATACCTTTGGACATACAATGAATGCACACAAGTTTCAATGTGCATAAGGTATGAATGGATGCCATTTTCAAGTTATAAAGGTGGATGGATGAGAAAATGGCCATGGCAACAGATTAAGGATGTGTTGGTATGAGTTACAACAAGGAAATTGCAAGAAATCTGGAAAACATGAAGGCCAGATCGATCTCATAGGATGAGAGATCGATCTGGAAGAGCCAGAATGCTCTTATTTGGGCAATGGAATAGAGCAGATCGATCTCCAATGGGGCCAGATCGATCTCCTAAGCATTCTGTGATGAAAAGATCGATCCTCAAGCACCTAGATCGATCTCCTTAGCTCTCTGTTTGGGACCAGATCGATCTCATGCTTTGACAGATCGATCTCATGCTTCAACAGATCGATCTCATGCTTCGATAGATCGATCTCATGCTTAAAAATTTTGTGAAAATGAGAGAGTTAAGGGGACCAGATCGATCTCCTCTTGGACTAGATCGATCTCTTCAAGCTATTTCTATATAAGGAGGGCTGAAAATCTGAAAATTTCGGGAAAAACACCAATCTTCCATTTCTAACCCAAAAACCTAACTTTCCCTCTCTAAAATCAGCCATTTTCAGTGAGATTTGAAGAGAGACCATTAGAGGCAAAGTTGTTCCTATCAAAGAGAAGAACAACATAGTGGGTAGGCATTTTCCCATTGTTGGTATTAAAGGAGTTAAGGGCATTGCCATTTGGAGTAAGAAGAAAAATCATATTTGGTAAGATTCTAACACTCCAATCCAAATACATTGTCTATTTAATTGATTTTGGAGTTGTTTGGCATGAGTATTGATGGATAAATTATCTAGGGATGTGGTGGAATTGGTGTGACCTAGAAAACCTAGAATGGGTATAATGTGAGAATATATGGGTTGAATGAGTTTATGATTTATGGGCATGCTAAAGTTGTTATTGAGGTAATGTTTATGATTTTAGATGGTTAAATGAAATTACATTGTGAGTTTGGAGGAATTGTGAAAATGAGTATGTATATGCTTGATAAAATGCCATAGGGAGGGAATTCATGAAATATGAACACTATGAGCTTAATGTCAATTTAATATCGATTCGGAATAAGTTAATAGGCCTAAGAAGAATCCATAGACTCGAGTTATGGGTAAAGTAATGAAACGAGGCCTCATAAGCGTTAATAGAAAACTATAGGTCGAATTGACTATAGTGAACGCACGATGTCATATTATATGGATCGAATATAATGCGGGATATGATTTTGTGCAGTCCCGAAGAGTTCGTTGAAGACGAATCGAACCGTACGAGTAAGCAGCTTAAGGAAGTGGAATCACGCATCGTGATTCCAGGTAAGGGAATTTTGTGAGTATATAGAGGTAGCTGCTCGTACTTTAAATTTGTGGGTGAATATTGGGTGTTTTATGAAGTGCATGGTTGCTAAAGTAAATGATTGATGGTATTCATGAATGAGAATGAGTATATGTGTGATCTTTGGTTTTGGAAGTGGATTCTATGAAATGGGATAGTAAGGCTAATAATTGCATAAATCTAATGTCTTGATGTCTTTCAAAATGAAATTGCTTTGTTTTAAGCAAGCTTGTAGATGGGTCGGCTAATGTTTATTAATGTTGTGGAAAAAGGCATTTGTGAAGTGCTAAACCCGGTTATCGAGATTGTTTGATTGTGTATGAGCCACCTATTGTATTTGCATGACATAAATCGAGCTAGAGCCTCGCTCGCGCTGGATTTCTATGTTTTCACTTGTGTGATACGTGCTTGAGCTTAGCTCGCACCTTGATTTGGAAACTATGATGATGTTTATAAACCATACTAGAGCTTCTGCTCGTACGTGGCTTTTGAGTGGTTGTCTTATGAGTATAACCGTACTAGAGCTATGCTCGTACGCGTCTCTTTATGAGAAGATGCATGAATCGTGCTAGAGCTTTGCTCGCACAAGTTTGCACTTTGTGATATGTATAAGGTTATGAAAGTTGGTAAGATCCTTAAGCCCTACATCCTTAAGCCAACATCCTTAAGCCCGAGGAGGCAGGGAGGCTCTGTTATGCGGGGAGGCTCTGTTCGGTGGGGAGGCTCTCTTACGGTGGGATCCTTATGCCAACATCCTTAAGCCCAAAGAGGCGGGGAGGCTCTGTTAGGCAGGGAGGCTCTCCTACATGGGTACGGTAAGATCCTTAAGCCCTACATCCTTAAGCCAACATCCTTAAGCCCAAAGAGGCGGGGAGCCTCTGTTAGGCGGGGAGGCTCTGTTCGGTGGGGAGGCTCTCTTATGGAAGGATCCTTAAGCCCTACATCCTTAAGCTAACATCCTTAAGCCCGAGGAGGCAGGGAGGCTCTGTTAGGCGGGGAGGCTTTGTTCGGCAGGGAGGCTCTCCTTCACGGATATGGAAAACTCTTGGTATGGGGTAGGTAAGACCTAGGAATGGCACCCCCAATCAGGATATGAGTCTGCGATGTACGTTGTACCGTGTACATCACATGGAGTACGATGTACCACATGATGGTTATGCGATGAGAAAGTCTGGCGAGGGATAATCCATCTTTGTGCCAGCATGATACCCCGCACACTGGATGCGTGTGGTCTGGGATGATTTACGATGTAGTGGTCCACATAGGCACTTTTGATATAGTGACCTAGTTTTTATACACATGCGTGAATTGTGAAATGAAAATGTGGTCGTGATTGTGAGTTGATTTGGTGGTATTTATGTGTTGAGAAAGAGGTTTATGATGTTGGTTTAAAAATGAGGTTTCTTAATGAATCGCCCTTTTTATGAATTTAAATGAGATTGAGCATGAGATGATTTATACATGATGTTCTTTTTACCATGTTTGATATGCCAATGTACATGATTTTGACACATGATATATATGTATACTCATGTGGCATAGTTTTATTCCTCATGCTCCTACCATAAATGATTTATGCATAACACTATCAGCATGTAGATAGAGTAGTTATCTACCATGCTTGCATTATTGCCTTACTGAGCGTGTGGCTGCTCATCCCTCTCTATTTTCCCCCTACAGAGCGTGCATAGTAGCCCAGTGAGGACTGAGGCATGGTATTTTGGACTCCGCTGCATCTCCATCGCTTAAAGGTATATACACAATTATTCTTTTTGTATCTAAACAATGTAAAAGCACAGTATTCTTTGAGTTGTAATTATGGGGGATGTAGATGTCAGTAAAAACATGCTTTTGTATAAGTACAAGATTAAATGCAAATGTATGACATCGTTTTATTTAACTGAGAATGAATGAGATGTGGAGTTTATTATTGACTCACAGCCCAACAGTGTGTGGTGAGTTAGTTCACGACCGGGTAAGGTAACAGTAAAACGCGAAAAATTTTTAGTGATTTTCGGTTAAAGAGAATGGAATTGGGTCGTGACATACAAGTTGTTTACTGTTCATTCCATTTTCTTTATATTCTTCATTAGTCTTGGATTTATTTTTCAATGAAAATCAATTTCATTTCAAGTTCTCGGTTTGATAAAAATCAATTCTTGTATTGTGAAGTTCTATTTTCATAGCTTATTGTCTAGTTGATTTGTTCTCGATTTCATACTTTGTTTATGTTTTTAGTTGAAGCAATCTTTATTTTTTTTAGCTCTCGGTTTGAGCTCCCTTGATGCATTCGGGTAACACCTTCTTCCCTTGTTCATGCCTTTTGGTTTTGATGCTTTGATGTGGGTTGATGCTTAGCATTTATTCTCATTAATGGAAATATGGAACCTTGGTTCGAGAAAGGAATGAAGTAATCCGAGCTACTGGTTTCACGTTACTTTGCTATTCAATTATTTACAATCTCATTTTAATGTTCTGTTATTAAATATTGCTTCTTTCTATTCGGTTTATTGCTGGTATCCTTGAAAGGTTTGGTTTTTGCTTTATTGATTGAACTAGCACATGCTGCCCTTTTACTGCATATTAATGCTAACCTTTGTTATTTTCTACTGAATATATTTATGCCTCTCGGTTTTGCATTTGTTCATCACTGCACTTCCTGTCTTTCTTTTATTTAGTTAAGTATTTCCACCTTGCTTTTTGTTATCTACTGTCACCATTCATTGTAGAACATAGAATGAGTTCACCATGGCAACAAATCGGTGATTAACTTCCACTCTGTTCAGCTCTGTTTTCATTTATTCGTACTGTTCATGTTCAGTCTACACTTTCATTCTGCACTAACCAAGTATTTGATAACTATAGATGTTCGTTGGTGTCATATTTCAGCATCACCGAGCTGCTGTGAAGGAAGTTGTGCACACAATGGTAGGTTGCAGCTGGAGTAGTTATGGGTGCAGAAGTTGTGTGACACAGTTCGGCTCTAGCCCTTGTTTTCGTTAGCTACTATTTGCTACCAGACTGAAGTGGTGCGTGAAGCAGATGATGGACAAGTAGAACCAGCATAGTAGACAGGAAGCAGCTGGGTGAGGATTCTGGTGCGCAGCTGATGCAGCCTGTAATTAGGCAAGGAAGTGCATTGTTGCAGAATAACAGAATGAAACTGAATTGCAGAAGACATGTGTTGCTGGAGTCTAATTGTCTGTTTCTGCGGGTACTAGTTGAAGACAGTGGTAGGAATTTGCAGCAAGGCTGGAGCATTCTGCTGTTAACAGAGGAGGTCGTGTGATGCAGAAGTAGCTGGACAATGCCTGAAGTTGCAGCAGATAGTCGGGCAGCACTTGGACATGATTAGTGCACAGTACCAGTGTAAAATCGGGACCACTTTGCTTATTATTTGATAAGGCCATGTTTGGCTAGCCCATTGCAGTTGTTAATTCATTTTGCATGCATTTTTAGATAGATTAAGTTCAAGTTTATTATTTAATTTAGTTAGTTGATTTCTAATTTGCATGTTAGTCATAGTTTCTTTGTTGCATTAGTTTAACTTAGATTTAATTTGGTTACTAAGTAATTTTTATTCTAGCAATAGGGGATGTGCTTAAAATTAATTTAGATAAACTCATTTTATGCATTTTAAGTTTGAGTGAAAATTCCAAAAATGTGTTTCATGCATTAGTTATATTTTAGTATTAAGATAGTATTTAGATATATTTAGGAGTAATTTTAGATTCATTAGTTTAGACATTTAGATTTATGATTATTTTTCTTAATTTTCTAGGATTTTATTTTATTAGATCTTAGGTTAGTTTAAATTGTAATTTTTATTAATTAGATTAATTTGCATGCATATTTCATTTTAAGTTTGTTTAAATTTTAGTTTAATTAATTTTATTCCTTTATTTTTAAGTTCGCATTTTAATTGCGTTAATTCATTTTAACTGTTTTAATTTTCTTTTGTAGGTTATTTGTTTTTAATTGCTCGGAGTACTGTAAGTAAATTTTGCTAGATTTTATTTCCTTTAGTTCTTATTATTTTATTACTTTCCAGTATTTTTAATTAGCCTTAGTAGATCACCCTCTTTAATTTCATAATTTGCTACGATATACTTAGGGTAAGATTAATCGGTAGTTAATTAGGCTAATCAACTTCTCTGTGGGGCGATAACTCGGGACTCAAATCCCATTATTACTTGTACGACCCGTGCACTTGCGGACAATACCCTTAGGGGCGTGTCATTAGGGCCGTTAAGATTCATTAAGGCCTAATAAGAGTAAATGGGTCCATTAAGTGAAATAGACGATATTAAACGTGAAATACAGTTGGAAAAATATAATTAACATGATAAATGGTTATATGCAGCCCTGGAGTTTATATTGGGAGCTAATTGGGCTTCGGGATCGAGCAGCATTGAGAAAACGATTTCGCTCGGAGTGATTTCAGTTAAGGGGATTTTACGGGTAGTTAGAGATATCTGTACGTAGTTTCGTATGCTTTTACATTTACTTAAAAAGTCCGAGGGTCAGAGAAAGTGAATAATATTTATTGAGACCCGATATGGGTAAATTACGATTTTACCCATACTAAGGGTAAAAAGTCAAAGTTTAGGAAAAGACCTAAAAAGCATGGAAATCACATTTTTGAATATTTTTACTGCTGTTTAGCAGAAGAATAGATAGATTGGTCAATGTTTTTGTGAAATACACAAAATAACCCAATTATGGTGCTAATTTTACGGATTTAAAATATCCCTGTTTAAAGGAGTCATCTATCGAATTGTGTGAAAACAAATCGTGTTAGAACACTGCTTGCACTTGATTTTATATGTTTTCTACATGAAAAGTGATGGAGTGATTGCTCACACTTGATTTCCCATGACATACATGTCATAGTACTGGGGCGTTGCTTGTACTTGGTTTTAATGAGTTTTGTGCATAGATAGTACTGGAGCATTGCTCATACTTAATTTGAAATGTGAAAATATGCATAACCTACTGCTGGAGTGTTACTCGCACTAGAGTTCGATTTTGTGATATGCATAAATAGTGTTTGAGCGGGGTGTCGACTGTGAGTCGCACTCAAAGCGCGCACTGTAGTTTTAAGGTGATATACAAGATATGTTTAAAATCGTGTAGACTGAGTGTCACATAGATGAGATGTTCACATGTGAATTTAGAGACGTGGCATTGATTATCCATTAAGATAGGGTCCACAGGTGTATGTTGTACCGTAAATGTCTCACGGAGTACACTGTACCGTATGTTGTTTGGGAGTGATATGTGGAGTTGAGGAGTTGATAGCTGGTGATTGTGAGGATTTGACCCACCTCCCATTGTAGAAGTGATGCCCCGCACACCGAGTACCATGTAGCCTGGGATCACCATATAAGATATGACCATAGTCCAGGATATTATTGCATATAGCCACCGAGTCTCACATGATTATATCACATGATTTTATATGATTTCGGGTTTACCATGAGGTATAGGTCAGAACCTGATTTATATGCTTTAATTACTGAAATGCCATATTTAACATGTTTGAATTTAAATGGCATGATTTACTTTAAAGGCATTATGAGTTTACAAGGATGTAGTGTTTTGCATGAAATGCCTATATTTGCAAACTCAGCATGATTTTAGTACATGTGATTAAATATGTACATACTATATTAGTTTTCCAATACATGCTTTAAATGTGAAATTAAGGAAAGAGAATTTCAAAGCATGTTATTATTTTCAGTAGATAGTGTAGTTATCTACTTGCTTGCCTGATTTCCTTACTTAGCTAGTGAGCTCACCCCTTTCATTTTCCACCTCTCTACAGAGCCTCCGTAGTAAATAGTACACGATTGAGGACTTGCATTCCTTTTGTCTGTTGCATTCCCATCGAGCGAAAGGTATACACATCATGTACGATTTTATATTTGAACATATAACAGTACAGTGATGTAAACAATGTAATAATGAGGGATGTATTTGTATATTAATATGTGAGCTCACTTATGATACAAAAGTAATTACAATCAATAGATAGTTTATATTGACATGTATATAATCGTAATCGAATGGATGATATGGTTAGCAAGGGAAATGATACTAATACCGAATCACAACCCAAACATGTATGAAATTATGACAGAAAGAAAGGTAGGAAGAAACGAAAAATTTATAGTGGTTTTTAGTCAAAGTCGATTGTGACATACAGATTCAGAAAACAATGATTTCATGGGATAGGTTTTTGACAACATTTTATGTTCAGTACTTCCCTAAGAGTACTCAGAGATAGAAATAAACTGAGTTCTTAAGTTTTGAATAGGGAAGCCTTACAGCGGACTAGTATAAGTCCAAATTTACCACTCTGAGTAGGTACAACCCACTGATTTCGTGGCATGATTCCTGACATGTAGTGAAATTTATTGATGGATTGAGTCTAACTATCAGGGGCCGTATGTCTGTCTTGAATATCACCTTCTACTCTGAAGCAGTTCATATAGCCCAGTTTGTCGAGTAGGATCTAAATAAGACACAAGCTCACTACGAGACCTGGGATAAGGGTAAAGGTAAACGCCCGACTTAGAGTGATTCAGCTTCAAAAAAGAAATCCAAAGATAAAGGTAAGAGTTAAAGTAAAGAGAAGAGGCAGAAGACCAATGAACCTCATTCACAGGCCATAGAGCCAAAGTCGGATCAGCCTTGTTCTTAGTGTGGATAGTTTAATAAGGGTAAGACATGTTACTTGGCTATGAGTGCTTACTTTAAATGTGAAAAAATAGGGCACCTGATCAGAGATTGTTCGATGATGAAACTAGTTGAGAAAACAACGGAGAGACCGATTGGTGTTGCCAGTATTACTGCCACTACCGAGAGAGTTAAGCCTATTGATTAAGGTATGAGATTGGTAGCTCATGGCAGAGTATTTGCTCTTAACCAGGAAATCACTGACGCTTCCAGCTTTATCGTTAAGGGTAAGCTTTTGATCTTTAGTCTTGAAGCATTATGCTAAATAGATCCAAGCTTTATGCATTCATTTATTTCTCCTTTATTTGCAACTAACTGAATGTAGAGCTTGAGTTACTGGAATTTATCCTGCATATAAGCACTTCATTTAGAGAGCCTCAGATGACAGAATTTGTATGTAAAAGAGTAAAGTGAAAGTGAGAGAGAAAGAATTAGAGGCTAACTTAGTTTTACGGAATATGGTTGATGTAGATGTGATTTTGGTTATGAATTGGTTTGCCACCAACCATGCAACTATCGATTGTAGTAAGAAGAGTGTAACTTTCTCTCTCTCTGAGTCAGTTGTAATCGATTTTGCAAAGTAATGAAATGAAAGAATACTTTTTGTTTTGAAATCTTATATGAATATGTGTTATGTGTTGTGAAGGTTACTTGGCTTTCGTGGAGGATATAGACAATGTAACTATGGAGTTATTTGAGATCCCGATAGTCAAAGAGTTGCTTGATATCTTTCCAGATAACTTATCGAGATTACCTCCTAAAAGAGAGACTGAGTTTGTAATTGATGTCTTTGATGGAGTTAGATAAACTAAAGAAACAACTTCAGGAGTTACTAGATAAGGGCTCTATACGCCCGAGTGTATCAGTGTGGGGCACTCTGATTCTGTTTGTTTGCAAAAAAGATGGTAGCCTTCGATTATGTATTGACTATTGACTTTTGAATAGGACCATAGTTAAGAATAAATATCCATTACATTGAATCGACGATTTATTTGATTAGTTGCAAGGTGTAAAGGTATTTTCGAAAATTGATCTGAGGCTTGCTATCACTAGTTGAGATTTAGAGGTGAAGATATCCTAAGGACTGCATTTAGGACTTGATATGGGCATTTTGAGTTCATAGTTATGCCGTTTGGGTTAACTAATGCACCAGCAGCATTCATGAGCCTTATGAACGAGGTATTCAAGGCCTTCCCTGATACATTTGTAATAGTGTTTATCAACGACATCTTTGTTTGTTCTAAGTGCTCAGAACAACATAAACTTCATCTAAGGACTGTTTTATAGGTGGGCATTTATGAAAAAGGGATATCGCAGATTTTATGTCGAAATGTCTCATCTGTCAGCAGATTAAGGTTGAGCATCAAGGGCCTGCGGGGTTGCTTAAGCCTTTACCAGTACTAACTTGGAAGTGAGAGCATGTGACCATGCATTTTGTGATGGGACGTCCTCAGACTCGAAAGGTTCATGATTCTATTTAGGTAATTTTGGATCGTCTAATCAAGTCCGCCCACTTTCTACCTATGAGAGCAATTGATTCCCTTAGTTCACTCGTAGAGCTGTATGTTAGGGAGATTGTCAGGCTACATGAAGTTTTAGTGAGTATTGTATTAGATTGGGATTCTCGCTTTACTTCTTAATTTTGGGAACACTTTCTGTAAGCTATGGGATCCCGACTACAGTTTAGCACAACCTTTCATACTCAAATTGACGATCTGTCTGAACGGACTATACAGACCATAGAGGATATGCTCAAGGCTAGTGCTATTGATTTTTCAAGCTCTTGGGATGACCATTTGGTTTTAGTCGAATTCACTTACAATAACAGCTATCATTCGGGTACGAGGATGGTTCTTTATGAAGCTTTATATGGATGAAGATGTAGATCTCCTATTGCTTATGAAGAAGTGGGTGAACACAGGATATTTGCTCTTGAGTTGGTAGAGAAAGCTTTTGAGGCAGTGAAAATAATTTGTGACATATTGAGAATAGCACAGAGCCGACAGAAGAGTTACGTTGACACCAAGAGATGACCACTTGAGTTTCAGACTGGGGATAAGGTTTTCCTCAAAATTTCTCATTCTAAAGGTATCATGAGATTTGGGCTGAAAGGAAATCTCACCCTCGCTTTACCAGTCCTTTTGAGATTTGAAGAGGGTAGGAGAAGTGGCACACTGTTTGGCACTTCTGCCACAGTTATCAGGTGTGCACAACATCTTTCATGTGTTTATGCTTCAAAAATATCAATTGTATCCCTCTGACATCAGTCGCTATGAACCATTGGATATCAGAGAGGATTTGAGTTACATCGAATGACCAATTTGGATACTAGATAAAAACAAAAAGACACTTCGATTGAAATTGTTCCCATTAGTAAAGATTCTTTGGTAGCATCATGCCTCAAAGGATGCTACTTGGGAGCTAGAGAGCTTGATACGATAGAAGTACCCTTATTTTTTCAGATCAGATTGAGTCAGATTCGAAGGGCTGAATTCTTTACGGTGGGAAGGATGTAACAACTACAAAATTAGTATTTACTATGTTGTTGTACGTCTTTTGAATAGCTCAAATTACTAAAATGCTTTTTTTTGTCTATTTTGGAGTAAATTATGCCGCTTACGGATGAAGAGGGTCGTAGGCCCCGCATGAGTGAGCACCTACACAGACATATCCTAATCATCTAGTATTATATTGCCTCAGGTAAAATTTTGAACCCTTAGAGATTTATTTTTCGACTTATAGTGGTAAATGTGCTACAATTATCAAAATGACGATCTTGTCTATTCTTCGATTTATCAATTTTACTTAGTAGACACTGTAGACTAATTTAAAGGTATATACTCAGTTATGTCAAGCTCTTAAATCCTTGCGTCAGTCTCCGTATCAAGATGTTAATCGGTAAAATTAAAAAAGTGCTTTTATAAGCTAAATCGAAAGAATTTGATTTAAACCATTAAAAAGCTTTGGAAAACTTGGCCAAAGCTTATGATGAGCTTAATTTCACTATATCCGACCACCTTTACTAGCCATATTCCTTAAAAGACAAAAAAGAAAAATTCCCACAAAATTCATGGGAAAATAGAAAAAAAATAAGAAAAACACCATTTTCATTAACATACCAAGCTTGTCACCATTTGTTCTCTCATTTTCAGCCATTTTCAGCTCAACCATTCTTCTACAAACTTGTTCGACACACTCTCATCTACAACATATCTGAAATTCAAAGGTAAATCTTATCATTTGAATGAGATTTGGCTTGTAGAAGAATAAATGGGTAGGCCAAATTCATGGAGCTTAAGTTTGATTCAATCTACGGGCTTTATATATGTTAATGAGGGATTAATATAGAGCATTCCCATGTAAATAGATTGAAGCAAATCAACCTCCAAGAGTGAGAACACCATTAGGATAAAATGGGTTTATTGGGGAGTGTTGGTTGTAATGCTTCAATTTAATATATGTTGATTCATATGATATATAATGATGTTATATGAGCTCAATTGGAAGAAATGAAGTGTGTATGATGGTGTTGTAGTGTAAATCCCTAGGGTTTTAGAGAGAGAAAGTGAAGTTTATACAGAATATCATAGGGATTCCTTAAATGGAGATGAGAAACATGTAATTGAGCATAAAATGAATCATATTGTGGCTTAAAAATGATTATAGGACCATTATGTAATTATGGCCAAAGCAGGGGTATTTTGGTAATTTTACCCTTGTACTGTATTTTTTGCTCTGAACGAGTGTTAAGCATGTATACAAATGATATGTACAATTAAAACGATCTGAAAATGTATTTTTATTGCTTTTGTCGCTTCGTGACATAATGTGACATAAATGAGGTGAGGCTAAATTGTAGCCTTTAACCGACTTTAAGATATTGTGAATGGCTTACTAAGCAAGTGTGTGATATTGTAGGCTTCTAGAGTGAAAACCGTATTGTGGGAGCTGATTTGCTAAAGTTGTGATAAACAAAAGCTCAGTGTAGTTTCTATAAGTTTAATTCCATAAGCTGCAGGTTAACCTCTTACCAATTGCTTTATGCTTTGAATCGAACTATTAATTATCGTAAACACTTTGTTTGAATTTTTAAATATGTGAACCTTTTGATCAATTTGAAATATGAAACATATTGAATGAACTGAATTGGGGATATAACTTGTTCTCTATTTGGCAGGATGGTTACTGAGCAATTGTGTCACGACCCTCTGTCACGACCCAATTCCATTCTCTTTAACCGAAAATCACTAAAAATTTTTCGCGTTTTACTGTTACCTTACCCAGTCGTGAACTAACTCACCACACACTTTTGGGCTGTGAGTCAATAATAAACTCCACATCTCATTCATTCTCAGTTAAATAAAACGATGTCATACATTTGCATTTAATCTTGTACTTATACAAAAGCATGTTTTACTGACATCTACATCCCCCATAAGTACAACTCAAAAGAATACTGTGCTTTTACATTGTTTAGATACAAAAAGAATCACTGTGTATATACCTCTAAGCGATGGAGATGCAGCGGAGTCCAAAATACCACGCCTCAGTCCTCACTGGGCTACTATGCACGCTTTGTAGGGGGGAAATAGAGAGGGATGAGCAACCACACGCTCAGTAAGGCAATAATGCAAGCATGGTAGATAACTACTCTATCTACATGCTGATAGTGTTATGCATAAATCATTTATGGTAGGAGCATAAGGAATAAAACTATGCCATATGAGTATACATATATATCATGTGTCAAAATCATGTACATTGGCATATCAAACATGGTAAAAAGAACATCATGTATAAATCATCTCATGCTCAATCTCATTTAAATTCATAAAAAAGGCAATTCATTAAGAAACCTCCTTTTTAAACCAACATCATAAACCTCTTTCTCAACACATAAATACCACCAAATCAATTCACAATCACAACCACATTTTCATTTCACAATTCACGCATGTGTATAAAAACTAGGTCACTATATCAAAAGTGCCTATGTGGACCACTACATCATAAATCATCCCAGACCACACGTATCCAGGTGTGCGGGGTATCATGCTGGCACGAAGATGGATTATCCCTCGCCAGACTTTCTCATCACATAACCATCATGCGGTACATCGTACTCCATGTGATATACACGGTACAGTGTACTCCGCAGACTCATATCGTGATTGGGGGTGCCATTCCTAGGTCTTACCTACCCCATACCAAGAGTTTTCCATATCCGTGAAGGAGAGCCTCCCTGTCGAACAGAGCCTCCCCGCCTAACAGAGCCTCCCTGCCTCCTCGGGCTTAAGGATGTTAGCTTAAGGATGTAGGGCTTAAGGATCCTTCCGTAAGAGAGCCTCCCCACCGAACAGAGCCTTCTCGCCTAACAGAGCCTCCCCGCCTCTTTGGGCTTAAGGATGTTGGCTTAAGGATGTAGGGCTTAAGGATCTTACTGTACCCATGTAGGAGAGCCTCCCTGCCTAACAGAGCCTCCCCGCCCCTCCAGGGCTTAAGGATGTTGGCTTAAGGATCCCACCGTAAGAGAGCCTCCCCACCGAACAGAGCCTCCCCGCCTAACAGAGCCTCCCCGCCTCTTTGGGCTTAAGGATGTTGGCTTAAGGATGTAGGGCTTAAGGATCTTACCAACTTTCACAACCTTATACGTATCACAATGTGCAAACTTGTGCGAGCAAAGCTCTAGCACGACTCATGCATCCTATCATAAAGAGACGCGTACGAGCATAGCTCTAGTACGGTTATACTCACAAGACAAACCACTCAAAAGCCACGTACGAGCAGAAGCTCTAGTACGGTTTATAAACATCATCATAGTTTTCAAATCAAGGTGCGAGCTAAGCTCCAGCACGTTTCATACAAATGCAAACATCAATACCCGGTGCGAGCTAGGCTCTAGCATGGTTTAATTCACATAAACATGATAGGCGGCTTATAAGCTTTTAAAGCTATCTCAAAACATATTTGGCACTTCACATGTGCTATCACAAACATCAAACCACAATAGCCATCCTATCTATCTATTCGTTTAAAACCAAACACATGTTTTGTGAAAGCATTCAAAACACTTGATTTATGCAATTATTAGCCTTACTTACTATCCCTTTTTATACATCCATGTAAACCAAATCATCTAATATTCACAACTATTTTCGCATACCAAACAACCAATTTCTCAAACGTTCATGCATTTCATAAACACCCTATAATCCCACAAATTACGAGCAGCTACCTCTATATACTTACAGAATTCCCTTACCTGGAATCGCGATGTGTGATTCCACTTCCTTAAAGCTGCTACTCGTACCACTCGATTCGTTTCCAACGGACTCTTAGAGACTGCACAAAATCGTATTCCGCATTATATTCGATCCGTATAATATGACATCGTGCGTTCACTATAGTCAATTCAACCTATAGTTTCTAGTGACGCTCTTAAGGCCTCGTTTCATTACTTTACCCATAACTCGAGTCTATGGATTCTTTTAGGCCTATTAACTCATTCCAAATCGATATTAAATCGATATCAAGCCCATAGTGTTCATATTTCATTGATTTCCTCACTATGGCATTTATCAAGCATTTACATACTCATTTTCATAATTCCACTTAAACTCACATTATAACTCCACATAACCATTCCAAATCATCCACATTACTCATTTAACTACTTTAGCATGCCTATAAACCACCAACTCCCCAAATCACACTCTCACACTAGAGGCATTCCATTTTCTAGGTCACATTAGTTTCTAACACAACCTAGGTGTTTCCATCCATACATACTCATGCCAAACAACTCCAAAATCAATTAAATAGACAATGTACTTGGATTGGAGTATTAGAATCTTACCAAATATGATTTTTCTTCTTGCTCCAAATGTCAATGCCCTTATCTCCTTCAATACCCACAATGGGATTTTGGGTTCCAACTATCTTGTTCTCTTCCTCAAGATGAACAACTTAATGTCTAATGGTCTCCCCTCAATTCTTGCTGGAAATGGCTGATTTTAGAGAGAGAAGTTAGGTTTTTGGGTTAGAAATGGAAGATTGGTGTTTTTCTCGAAATTTCCAGATTTTCAGCCCTCCTTATATAGAAATAGCTTGAGGAGATCGATCTGGTCTAAGAGGAGATCGATCTGGTCCCCTTAAATCTCTCATTTTCACGAAATTTTAAGCATGAGATTGATCTGTCGAAGCATGAGATCGATCTGGTCCCAAACAGAGAGCTAAGGAGATCGATCTGGGTGCTTGAGGATCGATCTTTTCATTACAGAATGCTTAGGAGATCGATCTGGCACCACTGGAGATCGATCTGCTCTATTTCATTGCCCAAATAAAAGCATTCTGGCTCTTCCAAATCGATCTCTCATCTTATGAGATCGATCTGGCCTTCATGTTTTCCAGATTTCCTGCAGTTTCCTTGCTGCAACTCATACTAACACATCCTTGATCTATTGCCATGGCCATTTTCTCATCCATCCACCTTTATAACTTGAAAATGGCAGCCATTCATACCTTATGCACATTGAAACTTGTGTGTATTCATTGTATGTCCAAAGGTATGCTACATAAAACCAAATGGAAGCATTTATATTCATGCAACTTCCTTCCATTTACCACACCACCCATTTTGAGTTTCAATCACATCCATCACTTATAAGGACTCATTTCTTCATATTCAAACTCAACGGAACTTGTATGTACGTTACAAATCATATTACACATACATACATTGAATCCATGGACTTACATCGATCATACTTTACATTACAAGTCCATTCACATTCATTACACATGTCACGACCCAAACTACCCAAAAATCAGAGTTAATTTTTCGCGTTTTGTTTATTTACTTAAATTCTTACTTGTCCTCGAATCGTGACCACACTCCACTAATAATTGGGCTGTGCGTCAATGCCAGTCCCACCATTCAATTACCATCTAACTTATTTCTTCTCCAGTCATTTATAATTGTTTACATTATTTATACATCCCCTAAAGTTACTTACAAACATGTTACTGTGCTATGCTTATGTAGATACAATATGTATAAGTGTATATACCTTATGTTGATGGGTAGCAGCGGATATCCGGAATGCAGTACTGAGTCGTCTCAACGTCTACTGGAGATTATCTGTGGGAGAAAATGAAAGGGGTGAGCACATCAAGCTCAGTAAGGCAATCCTACGAACAAGTAGGTAACCATACTACCTACATGAACGTAGTGCCATGCATAAACCACCCTTTCTCCACACATTTTAAAACAGATGATATAAGTTATGATGTTATGTAAATCAAGAAGCAATAGAAAAGAGAGAAAAAGAATTGTACAAAAAGTGAAAAGAAAAATAAAGCAACATCAAATGAAGTGAAGCTAAGTAGCAGGATCAGAAGTAGGAGGATCAACCAAAGTGGTAACGAAATGCTAACGGTCAAATCCTCCTTCAAAATAGTGCTTAAGTCTACACCCATTAACTTTAAAGGGTTGCTTCAGGGTCTCATTCATGATCTCAATGGCTTCATAAGGGAATACTTATGTAATGGTGAAGGGTCCTATCCACCTAGACTTATGCTTTCCTATAAACAACTTCAAGCGAGAATTGAAAAACAATACTTATTGGCCTGACTCGAAGTGCCTCTCCTTTATTTTCTTGTCATCCCATCGCTTAGTCTTTTCCTTGTAAAGCTTGGCATTCTCATATGCAACCTAAACTCATTTCACTGATTAAGCTGTAGCAGCCTCTTCTCCCTCGTTGCATCTAAATTGAAATTTAGGTTCTTAAGGGCCCAGTAAGCCTTATGCTCAAGCTCCACTAGCAAATGATAGGCCTTACCATAAACAAGCTGATAAGGGGACATCCCTATAGGTGTTTTGAAGGCTATCTTATAGGCCCAAAGTGCATCATCTAACCTAATGGACCAATCCTTCCTACTTAGATTCACTGTCTTCTCTAATATCTCCTTAATCTCCCTATTACATAACTCTACCTGACCACTAGTCTATGGATGATAAGCAGTGGCTACCTTATGCTTGACCCCATATTTCTTTAAAAGCCCATCAAAACTCTTGTTGCAAAAATGGGATCCCTCATCACTAATGATGGCTCTGGGTGTGCTAAATTTCGTAAAAATATTCTTCTTCAAAAACCTTATCACCACCTTAGCATCATTAGTTTGTAAAGCCATTGCTTCAACCCATTTTGACACATAATCTATGACCACTAAATGTAGAGATTGCCATATGAAGGAACAAAAGGTTCCGTGAAGTCTATACCCCAAACATCAAAAAGCTCTACTTCCAAAATATTAGTCAGAGGTATCTTATTTCTTTTGGAAATATTACCTACCCTCTGACATCTATCACATTTCATCATAAAGTAGTGAGCATCCTTAAGCAAGGTGGGCTAATAATATCCAGATTGCAAAACCTTAGCAGTTGTCATTTCTCTTAAAAAATACCCTCCATAATCAGAAGAATGACAATGTCTAAGTATATCTTCCATGGGAACACATCTCCTTTAAACCTGATCTTTACATTGCTCGTACAGGAAGGGCTCATCCCACACATAATGCTTGACATCACTCAAAAACTTCTTTAATTGGGCAATCAAATCTGGTGGCATCACATTGCTCACCAAATAGTTCACAAAATCAGCATACCAGCGCAAATTGGAGTGCCCAATAGCAAATAACTGCTCATCAGGAAAGGACTCATTAATTATTGTGCCATCTTCTTTAAGTCCATTCTCCAATCTAGATAAATGGTCAGCAACCTAATTCTTTATCCCTTTCCTATCCTTAATCTCTAAGTCAAACTCTTGCAGTAGGAGGATTCATCTAATCAATCAAGGCTTTGCATCCTTCTTGGAAACTAAGTACTTAATAGAATCATGATCAGTATATACTACCACCTTAATGCCAATGAGATAAGATCGAAACTTATCAAAAGCAAACACTATAGCCAATAGCTCCTTCTCGGTAGTAGCATAGTTCAATTGGGCTTCATTCAGAGTCTTACTTGCATAATAGATAACATAAAAGACTTTTTCTTTTCTCTGTCTAAATACAACCCTAACTGCATAATCACTTGCATCACACGTCAGCTCAAAAGGTAAACTCCAATCCGGAGCTATGATTACAAGGGCTGTAACTAACTTCTCCTTCAAAGTCTTAAATGCTTCTAAGTAGCACTCATCAAAATAAAATGCAATATCTTTTTCTAGAAGATTACATAAAGGCTTTGAGATTTGAGAAAAGTCCTTTGTGAACCTTCTGTAAAATCCTGCATGGCCTAAAAAACTCTTAATTTTTTTAACAGAGGTAGGGGGAGGTAACTTCTCAATGATTTTCACTTTAGCTCTATCCACTTCTATCCCTCTAGCAGATATCTTGTGCCCAAGCACTCTACCTTCCTTAACCATAAAATGACACTTCTCCTAATTAAGAACAAAATTTGTTTCTTCACATCTCTTCAGAACAAGTGCCAAGTTGTGCAGACAAAGATCAAAGCAATCCCTAAATACAGAAAAATCATCCATGAAGACCTATAGAAAATCCTCCACCATATAATGAAATATGGCCATCATGCAATGCTAGAAGGTAACAGGTGCATTGCATAGGCCAAAAGGCATCCTCCTAAAAGTAAATATCCTGTAAGGACAGGTGAAGGTGGTCTTTTCTTGGTCTTCTGGGGCTATAGCTATTTGATTGTACCCAGAGTACCCATCCAGGAGGCAGTAAAACTTATGACCAGCCAATCTATCTAGCATCTGGTGAATAAAGGGTAAAAAAAAGTGGTCTTTCCTAGTGACCTTGTTAAGTTTCTTATAGTCCATACATACTCACTAACTAATGACAGTCCTAGTGGGTATGAGCTCATTATTCTCGTTCTCAATCACAGTCATCCCTCATTTCTTAGGAACACATTGAACTGGGCTCACCCAAGCACTGTCAAAAATGGGATATATGATCTCAGCATCCAACCACTTAATTATCTCCTTTTTTACCACTTCTTTTATCACAAGATTCAACCTACGTTGGTGCTTTACTGGCGACCTATACCCTTCCTCTAACAATATCTTGTGCATACATATTGAGGGATTAATATTCTTGAAATTAAAAATAGATCAGCCTATAGCTTTCTGGTGCTCTCTCAAAACCTGTAGTAATTTCTCCTCTTGATCAATGGAGAGAGAAGCAGACACTATCACTAGCCTAGTGGAGGACTTACCTAGATAAGCATATCTAAGGTGTGAGGGTATAGGCTTAAGCTCTAAAGCTGGAGGATCACTGGTGGATGGAGAGACATGTAAAGCTGGAGTAGATGAAGTGTCTAAAGTTTCAAATTAGGCAATCTCCATGAGGGGAGTAACCTCTAATAACTGCAAAACCTCATAAACATCATCATCATTCTCATTGTATTCCTTAAGATTAACTGATCTCACCAAGGAAGCTGTAAATACCCTAAATTTCATGAATTGGGAGATACCCATGAATAACAATGTAGCTATTGGAATTAAAGATGTAATTCCTTAGTTAAAGATATAGACTCAATTTTATTTTCTATTTTGAGACCTAAGAGAATTTAAATTTATTTAAATTCTTATTTAATAGGAAAAGCTTAGGAGAACTCAATTAAATAGTGTATTAAAACTTGTATTGTGAATAAGTACCTAATTGACGAGACTTCTAAGTAAATATAATGCCCCATTATACTACAATCAAGTATAATATATGAAGTTAAAATTCTTTTTATTACAAGAAAAAATTCAACAATTATGTGAATATATATATATATATATATTAAAGGTGATGTTTGATTATTCCTTAAGTGAATGTAGGGAAATATATATATATATATATATATATATGTGCATACTTATATGTATGAATGTATGTCCCAGTGTACCTATATATATATACATGAACAAGGGAATTGGCTTAATTGGAGAGCCAATCTTGAGATGCCTTCGGATACCATATGAGAGATATGTATATATATATATATATATATATATATATATATATATATTTATATAATTGTACATATAAGGTTAAGTGTTGGAAATGTCAGGTTTGGGGATGGTGGACTCAGTGAACAATAAAAATATGTATATTTATACTTATTATTGATTAAAAGAAAAGGAATGGAGATGGAAAGAACTGAAAGAAAAAGGAGAGACAAGAGAAACAATTGGGAAACCAAGACTGCCTGCCCAACAAAATCTATTGGAAAGAGATGTAACCTGGGTAGAAGAGTGTCGTTAAAGCGGCTCACTTGATAAAATCAAAGCTGACAATGGGAGATACAATAAGTAAAGACAGAAGAAGCAGGAAACAGTACTCCATTGCAGGAAGATGCAGAAAAAAATTAAACCTGGAGATATAAGTTGATCGAGATATAACCTTGTACAAAATATAAATATATAAATGAATACGTGTAAGCAAGATACAGAATGTCAGCCATGCAGAAACATGAGGGGGAAGAGAAACCAATGTGAAAGTCAGAGCAACTTCTAGTGGAGAAGGGATAACTCGAGAGTTAGTGAGCAGAGTGTACTGACTGCTAGAAAAAAAACTCTGAAAATTGGATGCAAAACGTGGCAGTGGCAGTGGTAGAACTAGCTATGGAAAGGAGCAGGAAGAGGACAAGGACTCTCGGCTGCTACCTTAAAAACGAGAAGGGAGAAACTTGCTGCAATACTTGTAAAGAAACAACTAGAAAACCAGAAGTGAAGATGTTGAAAATAGAATACAAGAGCAAAGACGCAGTGAACAGAAAATGAAAAACAGAGAGGACATGTGGTCTGGAGATGGGAATGGGAAGCAGAGGAGTTATACGAGGTTAATAAACAAAAGAAAGAGAAGAAAATCAAAGCAATACGAGAGTAAGGAGGGATGAGTGGCAGAGAACAATGAATGAGGAAACAGTTGTGGCTGGATCAGAAATGAAACCGAGAAGAAAGCAGGAGCAGGGGATGTTCCCTGGAGGCCAAGTGGTGCTGCAAGGGGGTGTGTAGAGCCACTAAACAGATAGTGAAACTTGGTCTTTTCTTACCTGGACAGTGACGCAAGACGAAGAAGACAAACAAAAAAAGAGAGGAAGCTAAAAACTGAGAGGGCTACGATGGCCTGGAAACAGAGGAGGAAAGGGGAGACTCCTCGGCAACGGGGGTCCAGACGAAAGGTTAGAATAGAGCTGGCTAGGTGGATGAAGAGGGCCTAGACGTGAAGATGATGGTGATGGGGGTGTTGTTGAGCCAAGAAGAATGGAAGGGAAATGGAGAAAACATGGAACAGTAACAACGCAAAAGAAGAAGAAGAAGAAGAAGAAGAAGAAGAAGAAAACAAAGGAGATTGGCGGAAAAATTTGAATGAAAAAAAGAGAAGAAAGTATATATATATATTATATATAAGTATATATTTATAAATATATAAAAATATTTGGAGATAGGAGAGAAGGCACAGAGAATTTGGAAACTCGAGAAAAAGGGGTTCTGGTAGAAATAACCCGAGTGGACCGGAGCCGTCGACTCGCTATGATTGAGACAATCGAGCACAACAGATAGACATCAAGGTAATGAATTTATGCAAGTTTTAAAGATAACTGTACGTACTTTATGATTTCAAGTAGCTAAATAAATACCGTAGAGATAGAAAACCCGATATTACCCTTACGTATAGACTGAACTGAATTGAAAAATATTGAAAAAATTCATAATTGCATAAATTGCATGTTTCCGTGTTTTCATCATTGAAATATTGTTTCTAATGTTATATGGATAGGTTGGTTATTGTTTTTACTGTCTACATTAAAAACATGTTTTACGAAGTTAAGTGTGCTTGAGTGGTAGAAATTCCATGATGGGTGACCTCTCGGGAAATCTCCACTCAAATATTATTTATGCACTGTTTTTGTACTGAATACTGATTTTTATATCATTTTTTGAAAGAGTTGAACCACCAATCAGATTTTCGATATGAAACAGTTCTATGGCCCTCGTATAGACTGTGTGTCACACTGAATTGCTCGCATTGGATTTTTTTATATGATTTATGAGAAAAACCGCCCTAGAGCCATCGTGTATTGTTGTGTGATCTTGCACTGACCTTCTCGCACTAGTTTTTGAGACTAAGGTACTGGTTGATACCCTCAGTCATATTGTACTGTATCGAGGTCCACGGGGCACGTTGTACTGTGTGGACGTACATGGAGTACTTTGCACCGTGTATTGAGTCTTCAGACTACTGAACTGAACTAAACTGTACTTTATTGATTGGCCAACGGGTTGGACTGACCCATCCTCCTGAGGCGTATGACACTCGCGCACACTTGGTCCTTGAGGCACGGGGTCACTGACTATGGCTAATGTTGACTGTACTGTTATTGACCGTATCATACTTTTATTGATTAAATCCCAACCTAGTCTTGACAAACTGAACTATTTATTCATAGAAAGAAAACTGAATTGAACTGTTTACTGATTGAATGAATCGTTTTAAAGAAATGAATTCAAGTGTTTTACTGTATTGATTGAACATTAAATGTTTTTATCTTACCGACCATATTGAATGTATATGTTTTGCATATGGTAAAATATAATACTGGAAATGGAGTGTGATTGAAAGTGTTTTTTAAAGAAAGCGCATCAATTGTGAATCATTTTCAGTATTAATGAATTGATTTATATGCAAGTATTTTACGGTGTTTTATAACTGATCATGGCATCCCTTATAAGCATGTAGATAGTATGGTTGTCTACTGCTTACATAAGTTTCTTATTGAGTGCGTTAAGCTCACTCCTTACTTTCCTCCATAGAGTCCCATCAGTAATTTGGACGCTTCTGTTAGTAAGGCACGTCGCACGGCTAAGGTTCCGCGGAGTCTTTTTTTGCGTCGAAGGTATACCCAGTTGTAAGAAATTCTTTTGTATCTAAAGTTTTTATAAGTATAATAATGCATACAAGATGTGTATGGGCAATGTGAACATATTTTGTTTAAATTGTTACTAAGAAAGAAAAAAAATTAATCAGATTGAGTATTGTTTTGACATAATATCGACTTCTAGCCCAACCGAAATGTGTATAATTCAGGTCGTTAGAAAAGCTTCTAAAGGGTTAAATGAGTATGTCTTAGAGAACTCCTCGGTGATGTCTTTATCTACAATGTCCATCCGAAAACAATCTTGAGAGTCATCGGGAAACCTTAAAGATTTGAAAACATTAAATGTCACTTCCTAATCTTGAAGTCTCATGGTCAATTCCCCTTTCTGCACATCAATCAATGTCTTACCAGTAGCTAAGAAGGGTCTGCCTAGAATGATAGGGACTTCCCTGTCTTTCTCCATATCCAACACAATAAAGTCTACAGGGAAAATGAACTTGTCCACCTTAATTAGAACATCCTCAATGATCCCCTTCGGATACTTAATAGATCTGTCAGCTAACTAAAGGGTCACTGTAGTAGGCTTTGCATCTCCTACTCCTAACTTCTGTTATATGGACCAAGGCATGAGATTAATACTAGCTCCTAGATCACATAGGGCTCTACTAAAGAACTGATCTCTTATGGTGCAAGGTATGGTAAAAACTACCTGGATCTTTGAGCTTAGGGGGTAATCTCCTCTCAATGATGACACTACCCTCCTCAGTAAGTGCCAAGGTCTCATAATCCTCTAATCTTCTCTTTCTCGAGAGGATATACTTCATGAACTTCACATAACTGGACATTTGCTCTAAAGCATCCGCGAAAGGAATGTTAATATGAAGCTTCTTAAATACCTCAAGAAATTTAGCAAATTGCTAATCAAGCTTCTAGTTTTGGAACCTCTGAGGAAAAGGTAATAGGGGTCTAAATGGAGAAAGTGCAGTGGTAGCAGGTGTAATATCAGATGAAAAGGAAGGCTGTGAAGAAGAAGATGAAGATGAAGAAGCACCTGACTTAGTTTTCTTTATAGCTTGATCATCTTGTTCCTGTTCTTTTTGAACCGCCTCTTTAGAACCTAGTGGCTCTGCTATTTTGAGCTAAATAAGATTGGACCTAGCATATAAATCATCTAACTCTTTAACGTTCCTAAGGGTTATAGCCTTAACATGCTTCTTACCCTCCCTCTGTTTGATAGGGTTAACTTCGGTATTACTAAGGAGGGTCCCTTATGGATGCTGACTGCAATCACTAACTATCTGGCTAAGCTGGACTTTTAGATTTTTAATAAAGGCAGCTTGATTCTGCAGGATAGTCGTGAACATCTCCTCAAGTGAAGGCTTCTTCTCAACTGTAATTGTTGGTGCAGATAAGTGTTGGGACTGCATAGGTAACGGTGGTGGTGGATGATGTTGAAACTAATGTGGGTGATGGGAATGATTAGACTGATTATGTGAAAGCTATTGAGGTGGTGGAACGTGAACAGGTGGAACCTGAAAACCAGAGGCTCCCAAAGGTTTAGGATTAGAAGACTGCCCTTGATTTTGGTTCTAAGAAAAATTAGGGTGATTCCTCTACCCCGGATTATAGGTGCTCGAAAATAGATTGTTCTGTTGCCTATGGGGTGTGGCAATATATTGAACAGACTCTAAGTTTAATGGGCACCTATCAATTGAGTGTGTACCACCACACAAAGTGCATGAGATGAAGGGACTTTGGACAGCTAAAACAGGATTAGGACTATTAGCAAAACTATTCTGGGTAGTAAGAGATTCTACCTTCTTTGTGAGATTGGCAATTTGAGAACTTAAGGTAGAAAGTGTGTCCAACTCATAAATACCTACAGCTTTCTTAGGTAAATGCCTCTCTGATGACCATTGATAATTGTTGGCTGCCATCTTATTTAACAAACTATAAGCTTCCTCCTCTGTCTTACACATCAAAGCTCCTCCAGCAGCAGCATCGACTATGGTTCTATTCTGGCTAGTGAGTCCGTTATAGAAGGTTTGGACTTGAAGCCATACAGGTAGGCCATGATGGGGACACTTCTTAAGGAGGTCTTTGTATCATTCCCATGCCTCATAAAGGGACTTAAAGTCGAATTGAGAAAATGAAGATATATCATTGCGTACTTTAGCCATTTTGGAAGGAGGAAAGAACTTGGCTAAGAACTGAGGGGCTAACTCATCCCATGTGGATATGGATCCCGGAGGTAAAGAGGTCAACCAGTGTCTGGGTCTGTCTCTAAGAGAGAAAAGAAATAGCCTAAGCCTATGTGCATCATTCGAAAGTCCATTATGCTTGAAAGTGTTGCATGGATCTAGAAATTACCTTAAGTGAGCATGTGGGTTATCATGGGGAAACCCACTAAACTCAAGTGAAGTTTGGATCATTTGGAGGATCGAAGGCTTAATCTCAAAGTTGTTTGCTGGGCAACTGATGGCCTTATGCCAGTGTAGTAACCTCCTATAGTCGGGACAACATAGTTTCTCACTATCCTAATCTCTCTGTTTTCAGCCATCTTGTCTTACAGCAGAGCTACTATTTTTCTAGAGTCCTTCCTGATTTTTCTAAGTGTTCTTTCTATTTCAAAATCTAAAGGAAAGCAGTCAAAGCTCTTGGCTCTATGCATGCAAACAATCAGAAGTCCTAAGGAATGATTTTTTTTAAGGTAGGAAATTAACTAATCTAAATTAACGCTCTAAATATTTACAACCTAAGTATGTACAAAACTAGAATTATACCTAAGTATAATTTCACTGATATTAGTCAATGGCTAAGTGTGATTGTGTGAACTGTAAACTTTATGAGATTGGCAATGTGAGAATTGTAATTTGGTGAATGTAATTATGATATGTTGATCTACACGCAAGTTTCAAATCTAATGAAGTTTAAGGAGATGAGATTTTTAAGTCTTAAATGTGTATGGATTGAAATATGACCTATGGAGTAAATTGTGATGAGTTTTACATTGAGTTCCTGTAAAATGATGCAGCAGTAGTGCAATCTGTGAAGGCCAGATCGATCTTCAAGGATGAGAGATTGATCCCATAGCTCCAGAATGCAGTAAAATGTGTAAGAACAGACAGGCAGATCGATCCCATAAGCAATCAGATTGATCTTCTATTGCCTCTACCTTCAAAGATCAATCTTCTCACAAGGGCAGATCGATCTCCTTAACTCTCGGCCTAGAAGAGATCGATCTCTACCCTTTAGTAGATCGATCTCCACTTAGGTTTTTATGAAAGAGCAGATCGATCTCCTCCCTCTATCAGATCGATCTTGTAGTTGTTGATGGAGCAGTTGGGAGCAGTTGAATCAAGCAAAGAACGATCTCCTTTAGTACTAGATCGATCTCATAGCCCTTGTCTATAAAAGAAACATTGAACTCTTGCTTGGAACCGAGCCTTTCTCACTCACCAACCCCAATCTTCACCATTTTCACCCAAACCAAGGTTTCTCTCTATAAGATTCATCCTATTTTAGACGAAATTAGACAAAGGGCAAGAGACAAAGTTGTTCCTCTTGGAAAGGAGAACAACATACTAGAAAATCAAAGGTGGGCTTGAGCAAAGGGAAGAGACAAGTGTTCTACAACTTGGTCAAGAGAGGACAAGCTAGGCAAGCTCACAAATCCTTGGTCTAAGCATTATCATTGGGTATATTTGTGAATGAATGCACATATATGTATATACATTTGGTTAGAAATGTATAAGGTATGATGAAACCAACGAATGAGTTTTGTTAGAAAAATGAAACGGGGATACTTTGTGTCAGGACCCCATTCTCAATCCATGACTTTAACCAAAAATCACTACAAATTTTTCGCATTTTTAACTTACCTTTCCTCTCTTCAATGGTTGGGCTGTGATTCGATGTCAGAGTCCTCGCTTACTACATCATCCATTTTCATACATACATGTCAATATATTATTACTGACTGTAACTGCTTTTATTATACATGTAAGATTATATAAAATCTAATACAAATACATTCCCCATAATATATAACGTATACATCACTGTGCTGTTTCTATGTTTAGATACACAACTGTCCATAATAGGTATACTTGGCGATCGATAGGAACTAGCAGTGGACTCAGGAATACTATCCCTCGATAGCTCTCGCTCTACTAACGCTCTATAGAGAGATGTAAAGAAGGGGGGTGAGCATACAACACGCTCAGTAAGGAAATCAGGCAAGCAAGTAGATATCTACACTATCTACTCAAAATAATGCTATGCCTTGAAAACATTATTTCCTTAACTCATTTCAAAAGCATGTCTTGAAATATAATATATATACTTGTACAGATTAAATCCCATGTACAGAAATCATGCTTTCTTTCTCAAATGTAGGCATGTAGTGCAAAACAATGCATCGTATATAAATCATGCCTTTAGGTAAATCATGCCATGTATATTTAAATCACAATAAATATGGCATTAAATTATTCACAACACAATATCGGAGTCCGACCCATCCCTCAGGTCTGTCCGCAGTTTAAATCAGTCAATCAATGTGATATATCATGTGAGACTCTGTGGTGAAATGCAAATAGTATTCTGGACTATGATCATATCCGACATGTGATCCCAAGCAACACAGATCTCGGTGTGTGGGGCATCACTGCTGCAACGGGAGGGGGGTCAGTCCATCACAACCGCCAGCTATATCCTCCTCAACTCCACAACAACACACGGTACAGTGTACTCCCGTGCCACATGCACGGTACAAAGTACACCCGTGGACCCTACATCACAGCCAGGGTGCCTGCCATAGGTCTTAGCCCTCGTAACCATGGAATATCATACCACATCTCTAATACCCTCATGCGGCTATCCTCTCACAAAATGTGACACTCAGTCACACAAGCATGTGGGCATGGGTTTGTAACATGTATTATATATCACATACAGTGCGCGCCTTTGAGTGCGACTCACAATCAACACTCCGCTCAAACACTGTTTCACATCACAAACTCAACTCTAGTGCAAGTAAACCTCTAAAAACTAGGTCAATGCATAGTTCATATATTAAATCAAGTACGAGCAATAGCTCCAATACTATGCTATGCATAATATCATCAAATCAAGTACGAGCAATAGCTCCAGTACAATGTCATGTATAAACCATGAAGAATCGAGTACGAGCAACGCTCCACCACTCTGTCATGTATCTCATGCAAAACTCGAGTACGAGCTAATCGCTCCAGCAGTCTGTCATGCATATATCATGTAAAACTGAGTACGAGTAAAACTCCAGTACTCTATCATGCATGTCATGGAAATCTAGTGCGTATTAAAATCTAGCACTAATGTATGTGGAAAACATATGAAATCCAGTGCGAGCTGTGCTCTAGCACGATTCATTCTCACATAATATGATAGATGGCTCTTTAAAAAAGGATTGTTTATAAAATCTTAAAATCAGCACTATAAAATGTGCTTAAGTCACATCAACCTTAAAATCATTAGCCCATCTATTTATTTTCATGCTAAACAACAGTTAAACAATCACAATAGTAGTTTTCATGATTTTTGCAACTTTTTACAAAAGTTGACTTTTTGATTAACTAGGGGTAAAATCGTAATTTGCCACTATCGGGTCGCAATAATTATTATTCACTTTCTCTGACCCTCAGAGTTTTTAAGTGAATGTAAAAGCAGACGAAAATACATGCAGGTATCTCTAACTACTCGCAAAAGTCCCTTACCTCGGATCACGTCAAGTGACCTCACTTCCTCGGTGCTGCTAACTCTCATAGTCCGATCAGCTCTCAATGTAAACTCCGGAGCTGTAAATAACCATTTCTCAGGTTAATTATAATTTTCCTATTGTATTACACATTAATACAGTCTATTTTCCCTTAATGGGCCTTAAAAATCTTTAATGGGCCTAACTAGGCCTTAAGCCCATTTTCATTTTACTATTCATTTTCGTTGGGCCTATTGGGCTTGTAGGGCCCACCAAATCTTATTGGGCTTATCCTAGGCCCATTACATCTTATTGGGCCTAAAATTCTTGGGCTTGGCCCATTGGGCCTCTCGGCCACATGCCATGGCCGAGAGCTACCCATGCCTCGGTTTCACCATGGCATGCCATCCATGCCTATTATTTAGCAAATTTCACTTAGGCATTTTCACAAACACTTGGTAGGCAACATTACCAATCATCATATAGTTCATTTAGGCATTTTATCAAACACCTTGATTGCCAACAAATTACATGTATTAATTAATCAATTTGATTAATTCTAATTACACCATTAACATTAATACATGTACACTAATCCATTTATGTCTTAAAATCATATTGACATAATTCAATATCCCATTACTCACTCTCGGCCTAACCCACTTCATGGTGATTTAATATGTTTCAATGCTTAAAACATATATCAACATACTTGAAATCATTCATATATTAACATATATGAAATTGGAAATTACAAAATATACCAATGTGGTGTTCACCCTTTGGCCGAAACTTTGGAGGCTTTCGGTTTGCACTCTATGGCTCCTTGATAGCCAATTCCAACATATGTCAATCTCCTTTCAATTTGGAACAACTTCCATGAAGAATGCAAGTTCCAAATATGCCTAATTCCTAGTGATTTCTAGTGAGAGAAAACTTAGATAATATGTTTCAATAGTTTCTTCTTCTAGCCGGATTTGGTGTGATGAAGATGACAATGGTGTGGCTGAATTTATAAGCCACTTACTTAGCCATTAAGCCTTACTTTTCAGCCATTATACTTGACTTTCCAAACCTTAGCCATGAGTCACCTTATGAGTCATAGTTAACTTTAACTATGGTTAGATATTTATCTCATGGGCTTTTCCATTTGGGCTTCTCGGTTTGGGCTTTCTTAATGGGCTTTCGGTCTGAAATTTTTACTATGTGTCGGGCCTTTAATTGTCTCAAAATTTGGCTAATCAATTGGTCCAACAATTTGGTCTAAAGGACCTAAGAATTTCGATATACGTTTAGTATACCTTAATGGGCTTTAAAATTTTCACCTTAGGCCCATTGCGTTTTTAACCATTAAATTTATTCCGGAATCCTTCCAAATAAATTTTCCTTACTTTCGGGGATGATTATCTTGTATTCTGGCCAAGAATATTTTTCCTCAAATTTTCCTCCACACTTAGGTTAATTTTTAACCATGATTAGTCAACTATAGTAAAAGTCCACTTTCTTAACTATAGTTGACTTTTTCCTTAACCATTGACCAAGTTGACTTTTTCTCCAAATTTTGAAAGTGTCATATCTTATGTCTTACACTCTCGTCTTTATGTTTCAATCATTCCCGGTGGGTAATTTCACCCGAAACACCTTTTCTCGCCAAAAAGGTCCATTTTACCCTTTTTAGCTTTTACTCTCGTTTTCTATGTTCGGGACTAAATCAAGCTGACTTTCCTTCATGAGCTCTCTATGCTCTCTCATTTTAAGTTCTTATTTTCAATCAGAAAGATTTAGATTTACTCAGTTTAGCCTGTGACACTTATAGTTCACATTAGGCTTTTTATGTAGCTTTTGTGTGTTAAATCATTTCACTAACACTTTAAGTCTAGTAAATACTCTTCTTATGATTCAACTATAATAACATAGTGTTCATACACATAGGAATCATAAGGAATAAGCTACAAAAATTTGGGTCTGACAATCCTCCCCCACTCAGAAAATTTGGTCCTCCAAATTAGAACCAAGTCAGTCATCAAATAGGTGAGGGTACTTCTCTCGCATCAGACTCTCTAGCTCCCAAGTAGCTTCCTCTGATGTATGATACTGCCAGAGAATCTTCACTAATCCAATGGTCTTCAATCTCAATACCTTCTCCTTCCTATCCAATATCCGAATCGGTCTCTCAACATATGACATGTCCTCTCGGAGTTCCAAAGGCTCGTAACTAATCACATGTGCCGGATCCGGGTGATATTTCCGAAGCGTTGATATGTGGAAGACTTATGGACACCTGATAAGTCCGGTGGCAATGCCAACCTATACGCTTTATCTCCCACTCGATCAAGTATCTCAAAGGGTCCAATATAGCGAGGATTTAGTTTCCCTCTCTTCCCAAATCTCGCTATGCCCTTGGAAGGAGAAACTCTAAAAAACACGGATTCACCAACTGCAAACTCTAGTGGCCTACGTCTCCTGTCAGCGTAACTCTTCTATCTGCTCTGAGCTGTCCTCAGTCTCTCTACTATCAAACAGACGTCCTCAAATGCTTGCGTAACCATGTCAGGAGCGAAAATCTTACGGTCACCTACTTCTTCCCATCCAATAGGGGAACGACATCTACGGCCATACAAAGCCTCATACGGTGCCATCCCGATACTCGAATGATAACTATTGTTGTAGGCGAACTCGGCTAGTGGCAGGTGGTCATCCCATGAGCCTCGATAATCTAGCACACATGCTCTCAACATATCCTCCAGAGTTTGTATAGTCCTCTCTGACTAACCATCTGTCTGAGGATGGAAAGCGGTGCTCAAACTCAACTGGGTTCCCATGGCTTCCTGAAAATGTCCCCAAAAGTGGGAAGTGAAGCGGGAATCCCTATCAGAGACTATGCTCACTAGTACACCGTGTAACCTCACTACCTCACGTACATACAGTTCTGCTAATGAACTCAGAGTATCAGTTGCTCTCATAGCTAGGAAGTGGGCTGACTTCGTCAGTCTGTCAACGATCACCTATATAGCATCGTGATTCCTACGGGTTCTCGGGAAACCCATCATGAAATCCATGGTGATATGCTCCCATTTCCATGTCGGTATAGGTAGAGGCTGCAATAACCCTACAGGTTTTTGATGCTCTACCTTCACCTGCTGACATACGAGACACTTTGCCACGAAGTTTGCTACATCTCTCTTTATACCCGATCACTAGTATACCTTCCGGAGGTTCTGATACATCCTGTTACTTCCCGGATGTAACGTATACCTCGACGAATGAGCTTCCACCAATATCAATCTCTTGAGTCCTGGATCCTCGGGAACACACAATCTGCCTCTGAACCTCAGTAGTCCATCAGAACTCAACTCAAAGTCAACCACTGTGACTTCTGCATCTGACTACTCACATCCATACAAAATGGATCAGTCTGCTGAGCCACTCTGATCTTGTCCAACAAATCCGGCTCCAAGCGTAGACTAGCTATCACATAACCTGTATCCATGTCAGAAGGCACGACTCCCAAACTGACTCTAGCAAACTGCCCTAGCAAATCATGTTCCCTAACCATCATATACGATACCATCCCTAGGCTTTTCCTACTCAAGGCATCGGCTACAACGTTAGCCTTACCCGGATGATAAAGTATCTCGCAATCGTAGTCCTTCAGAAGCTCTAGCCATTTTCTCTGTCTCATGTTCAGCTCTTTCTGCGAGAACAGATACTTGAGGCTCTTGTGGTCGGTAAATATCTGGAACTTCTCGCCATACAAGTAGTGGCGCCATACCTTTAACGCAAACACTACTGCTGCTAGCTCCAAATCGTGGGTCAGATAGTTCTTCTCATGATCTTTCAGCTGTCTGGATCCATAAGCAACTACCTTCCCATCCTGCATCAATACACAGCCCAGTCCCTGATGCGAAGCATCGGTATATATGGCAAATCCTCCTGAGCTGGTAGGGATAGTGAGAATCGGAGCGGTGGTCAATCGACGCTTCAACTTCTCAAAACTCTTCTCACAATCCTCATTCCATACGAACAGTGCACTCTTTCGAGTAAGACGTGTCAACGGAGCAGCCAACTTCGAAAATCCCTTAACGAATCTCCGATAGTATCCAGCTAAACCCAAAAAACTCCTGATCTTGCTGACTGTCCTCGGCTGTTCCCACTGAACTACAGCCTCTATCTTAGATGGATCAATTGATACACCATCTCTCGATACAACATGTCCCAAAAATGAGATCTGTGACAACCAAAAGTCACACTTACTGAGCTTAGCATATAACTCATGCTCTCGTAGCGTCTGCAACACGATCCTGAGGTGCTCCTCATGCTCCTCCTTGGATCTCGAATACACTAATATGTCATCGATAAAGACGATAACAAACTGATCCAAATATGGCTTGAACACATTGTTCATCAAAGCCATGAAAGCAGCTGGAGCATTCGTCAATCCGAATGGCATGACCAAGAACTCATAATGGCCATATCGGGTATGAAATGCTGTCTTGGGTACATCTCCACTCCGAACCTTCAGCTGATGATACCCAGACCTCAGGTCAATCTTGGAAAAGACTTGTGCTCCCTGAAGCTGATCTAACAAGTCGTCAATGCGTGGAAAGGGGTATCTATTCTTGATGGTGGCCTTATTCAACAATCGGTAGTCTATACACAATCGGAGGCTCTCATCCTTCTTCCTTACAAACAGAACCGATGCTCCCTAAGGTGAAACACTTGGTCGGACAAAACCCCTATCCAATAGCTCTTGTAACTATCTCTTGAGCTCCTCCAGCTCAACTAAGGCCATGCGATATGGTGGTCTCGAAATAGGCTCCGTACCAGGCACCAAATCTATACAGAACTCCATCTCTCTGTCTGGTGGTAACCCTGGCAATTCATCCAAAAAAACATCTGGGTACTCACTGACCACAGTAATCTCTGACAACTCCGGATGTGCCTTATCCATATCTACCACGTACACAATGAAACCTTGATATGTTGAAGGTTTTCTATTTCAGAAATCATGTAATAATCATAACTACTCCTTTCATTTATTCTTATTAAACTTTACAACATATCTAGTAGGGTTAGGGAACATAACTGTCTTAGCATAACAATCTAAAACAGCATGGTTTGCAGATAGCCAATCCATTCCAATATTATATCAAAGTCACTCATACTTAGTAATATTAGATTGGCTGTCATCTCCTTATCCCCTACTCTCAATTTGCAGCCATTAAATACATATTCTACAACTTGACTACTATTTATAGGCGTACTAATCAACATCATCATACATAAATGCGTACGCTCTACATGTCTTGCTAATTTACATGCAAATGAAGGCGATACAAAAGAATGCGTGGCGCCAGGATCAATTAAAACATATGCTTCAATATCATAAATCAGGATGTTACCTCGAATCACATCTGATGAAGCATCAGCTGTCCCCTGGTCCAAAGCATGTACTCGCCCTTGACCCATCACTTGTTTCCCCTTCTCCTCTGCCGTCGCTCTACCTCTTCGAGTCGACGTACCAGCTGGAGTCCTATCAGGCTCCCTGCCCCTCAGTGGTGCAGTAACAAATGTCTCTGGGCACTCTCTAGCAATGTGCCCTTGTTTCCACATCGGAAACACACAATAGGAGTTAGCGGACACGGTCTACTTCCATGTTGCCTGCCGCACCTTCTACACTGATCTATAGCAGACTTTTGTCCTCCCATGATAATACCCTTTGCTGGGGCTACAGTCGGATAAGCAGGAGGTCAGCATACCTCTCTCGTGCCTCCTCTACTCGTGATCTCTTACCGAAGAGTCTCTTCCCTCCTCGATAACTGAAATCTCTAGTCGGCCTCTTCCTCTGTATATCTCGACTACGGTTAAACTTCCCGAACTCGGAAGCATTCCTCTCGTAATCTTGCTCACATAGTTGCGCCCTGCGCACTGCCTCCTCATAGGTCACTATGTATAATGGGACTAACTTGGACCGCAAAATCGGTCTCAACCCGTCAATAAACCTGTGGACCTTTCTGGTCCCACTATACATGGTATCCGGGTCATATCTTCCTAGGGATAGAAATCAAGTCTCATACTCGTCCACAGATAAACTCCCCTGGTGTAGTCCCAAAAACTCTGCCTGTAATTTCCGTTGTGCGGTGTCGGGAACAAACTGCCTCCTGAAGGCCTCCCAAAATATATCCCAACTAATGTCTTTGTGTCGGGATCTCAATATAGGTCGGGTGGACTTCCACCAATGCTCTGCAGCTCCCTTCAGTAGGAACGCAGCAAACGCAACCATCTCCGAAGTCATACACTCGAAGAATCCATAAAGCTTCTCCAGCTCTGCTAACCACTCTTCAGCAGCCACTGGGTCCTTGACCCCACTAAAGGATAGAGGTCTAAACTTATAGAATTCTTGCAACCGATGCAGATCACATCTATACCCTAATCCAATACCACCCAAAACCGGTGGGGGTGTAGGAGTATCTACAGTCCTCTGTGCATCAGCTGTCTGCGTAGGTGTATCAGGGGTAACTGCCTCTCCTATCACAGCTCCTGCCTCCTGTCTCTGCCTACCTGGCAACGTCTGTGCCAGTATCTCGATAATAGTCTCGAGACCATGCTCTAATCTCGTGAAGTGCGTCTCTGTACACTCGGGTGCCTCAGTAGTACCGGGAGTCTCATGCGTAGGTAATGGTCCAGCAGCGGCTCGTCCCTCGGGTCTATCTCCCCGGCCTCGAGCCCTACCTCTCATACTCCTACCACTAGGCGTATTTGCCATATAGGCAAGGTTCCTGCATTCATAATAATGAATTAGTTCGTCTCCTATCTGGTATACACAGTTATATCTAAACACAGCACAGTACTATGGGGATGTACACTTTCCTAATTTTCTAACATCGACTCACATCAGACCAACCTCGGCTCTGATACCATTCTGTCAGGACCCCATTCTCAATCTATGACTTTAACCAAAAATCACTACAAATTTTTCGCATTTTTAACTTACCTTTCCTCTCTTCAATGGTTGGGCTGTGATTCGATGTCAGAGTCCTCGCTTACCACATCATCCATTTTCATACACACATGTCAATATATTATTACTGACTGTAAATGCTTTTATAATACATGTAAGATTATATAAAATCTAATACAAATACATTCCCCATAATATATAACGTATACATCACTATGCTGTTTCTATGTTTAGATACACAACTGTCCATAATAGGTATACTTGGCGATCGATAGGAACTAGCAGTGGACTCAGGAATACTATCCCTCGATAGCTCTCGCTCTACTGACGCTCTGTAGAGAGATGTAAAGAAAGGGGGTGAGCATACAACGCGCTCAGTAAGGAAATCAGGCAAGCAAGTAGATATCTACACTATCTACTCAAAATAATGCTATGCCTTGAAAACATTATTTCCTTAACTCATTTCAAAAGCATGTCTTGAAATATCATATATATACTTGTACAGATTAAATCCCATGTACAGAAATCATGCTTTCTTTCTCAAATGTAGGCATGTAGTACAAAACAATGCATTGTATATAAATCATGCCTTTAGGTAAATCATGTCATGTATATTTAAATCACAATAAATATGGCATTAAATAATTCACAACACAATATCGGAGTCCAACCCATCCCTCAGGTCTGTCCGTAGTTTAAATTAGTCAATCAATGTGATATATCATGTGAGACTCTGTGGTGAAATGCAAATAGTATCCTGGACTACGATCATATTCGACATGTGATCCCAAGCAACACAGATCTCGGTGTGCGGGGCATCACTGCTGCAACGGGAGGGGGGTCAGTCCATCACAACCGCCAGCTATATCCTCCTCAACTCCACAACAACACACGGTACAGTGTAATCCCATGCCACGTGCACGGTACAAAGTACACTCGTGGACCCTACATCACAGCCAGGGTACCTGCCATAGGTCTTAGCCCTCGTAACCATGGAATATCATACCACATCTCTAATACCCTCATGCGGCTATCCTCTCACAAAATGTGACACTCAGTCACACAAGGATGCGGGCATGGGTTTGTAACATGTATTATATATCACATACAGTGCGCGCCTTTGAGTGCGACTCACAATCGACAGTCCGCTCAAACACTGTTTCACATAACAAACTCAACTCTAGTACGAGTAAACCTCTAGCAACTAGGTCAATGCATAGTTCATGTATTAAATCAAGTACGAGCAATAGCTCCAGTACTATGCTATGCATAATATCATCAAATCAAGTACGAGCAATAGCTCCAGTACTATGTCATGTATAAACCATGAAGAATCGAGTACGAGCAACGCTCCAGCTCTCTGTCATGTATCTCATGTAAAACTCGAGTACGAGCTAACCGCTCCAGCAGTCTGTCATGCATATATCATGTAAAACTGAGTACGAGTAAAACTCCAGTACTCTATCATGCATGTCATGGAAATCTAGTGCGTATTAAAATCTAGCACTAATGTATGTGGAAAACATATGAAATCCAGTGCGAGCTGTGCTCTAGCACGATTCATTCTCACATAATATGATAGATGGCTCTTTAAAAAGGGATTGTTTATAAAATCTTAAAATCAGCACTATAAAATGTGCTTAAGTCACATCAACCTTAAAATCATTAGTCCATCTATTTATTTTCATGCTAAACATCAGTTAAACAATCACAATAGTAGTTTCCATGGTTTTTGCAACTTTTCACAAAAGTTAACTTTTTGAATAACTAGGGGCAAAATCATAATTTACCACTATCGGGTCGCAATAATTATTATTCACTTTCTCTGACCCTCAGAGTTTTTAAGTGAATGTAAAAGCAGACAAAAATACGTGCAGGTATCTTTAACTACTCGCAAAAGTCCCTTACCTCAGATCACGTCAAGTGACCTCACTTCCTCGGTGCTGCTAACTCTCGCTGTCGGATCAGCTCTCAATGTAAACTTCGAAGCTATAAATAACCATTCCTCAGGTTAATTATAATTTTCCTACTATATTACACATTAATACAGTCTATTTTCCCTTAATGGGCCTTAAAAATCCTTAATGGGCCTAACTAGGCCTTAAGCCCATTTTCATTTTACTATTCATTTTCGTTGGGCCTATTGGGCTTGTGGGGCCTACCAACTCTTATTGGACTTGTCCTAGGCCCATTACATCTTATTGGGCCTAAAATTCTTGGACTTGGCCCATTGGGCCTCTCGGCCACATGCCATGGCCGAGAGCAACCCATGCCTCGGTTTCACCATGACATGCCATCCATGCCTATTATTTAGCCAATTTCACTTAGGCATTTTCACAAACACTTGGTAGGCAACATTACCAATCATCATATAGTTCATTTAGGCATTTTATCAAACACCTTGATTGCCAACAAATTACATGTATTAATTAATCAATTTGACTAATTCTAATTACACCATTAACATTAATACATGTACACTAATCCATTTATGTCTTAAAATCATATTGACATAATTCAATATCCCATTACTCACTCTCGGTCTAACCCATTTCATGGTGATTTAATATGTTTCAATGCTTAAAAATATATCAACATACTTGAAATCATTCATACATTAACATATATGAAATTGGAAATTACAAAATATACCAATTTGGTGTTTACCCTTTGACCGAAACTTTGGAGGCTCTCGGTTTGCACTCTATGGCTCCTTGATAGCCAATTCCAACATATGCCAATCTTCTTTCAATTTGGAACAACTTCCATGAAGAATGCAAGTTCCAAATATGCCTAATTCCTAGTGATTTCTAGTGAGAGAAAGCTTGGATAATATGTTTCAATGGTTTCTTCTTCTAGCCGGATTTGGTGTGATGAAGATGACAATGGTGTGGCTGAATTTATAAGCCACTTACTTAGCCATTAAGCCTTACTTTTCAGCCATTATACTTGACTTTCCAAACCTTAGCCATGAGTCACCTTATGAGTCACCTTATGAGTCATAGTTAACTTTAACTATGGTTAGATATTTATCTCATGGGCTTTTCCATTTGGGCTTCTCGGTTTGGGCTTTCTTAATGGGATTTCGGGCTGAAATTTTTACTATGTCTTGGGCCTTTAATTGTTTCAAAATTTGGCCAATCAATTGGTCCAACAATTCGGTCTAAAGGACCTAAGAATTTCGATATACGTTTAGTATACCTTAATGGGCTTTAAAATTTTCGCCTTAGGCCCATTGCGTTTTTAACTATTAAATTTATTCCAGAATCCTTCCAAATAAATTTTTCTTACTTCCGGGGATGATTATCTTGTATTCTGGCCAAGAATATTTTTCTCCAAATTTTCCTCCACACTTAGGTTAATTTTTAACCATGATTAGTCAACTATGGTAAAAGTCCATTTTCTTAACTATAGTTGACTTTTTCCTTAACCATTGACCAAGTTGACTTTTTCTCCAAATTTTGAAAGTGTTATATATTATGTCTTACACTCTGGTCTTTATGTTTCAATCGTTCCCGGTGGGTAATTTCACCCGAAACACCTTTTCTCACTAAAAAGGTCCATTTTACCCTTTTTAGCTTTTACTCTCGTTTTCTATGTTCGGGACTAAATCAAGCTGACTTTCCTTCATGAGCTCTCTATGCTCTCTCATTTTAAGTTCTTATTTTCAGTCAGAAAGATTTAGATTTACTCAGTTTAGCCTGTGACACTTATAGTTCACATTAGGCTCTTTATGTAGCTTTTACGTGTTAAATCATTTCACTAACACTTTAAGTCTAGTAAATACTCTTCTTATGATTCAACTATAATAACATAGTGTTCATACACATAGGAATGATATGGAATAAGCTACAAAAATTTGGGTCTGACACTTTCTGATGACTTTGAGCTAGCTAAAGTGTGGGTAACGATGTAGGAAAAGATATGAGACAATGTACATACTTAAATGGGGTAACTTGAAATATAACAAAGGTATAGGTATAAATGAGGTGAAAGGAGAAATAAAAATGATGCATATTTATGGGTTAATGATATGTACGAACAGCTCGAGAATTTGACACAAGAAACGAGGCTAGTTCGAGAATCGAGGATATTATACCACTCAAGGTGCAAGAGGTAAGGGAATTAAACCATTTGTGCTTGTCAGTTTTCTAGTGAATGAAACGTTTTAAGAGCATGAAAATGAGTTTGATAAATGAACATGTTTTATGAGATGATTTGATGGGTGGATAATTGTGTGAGTGTTTTGTCGGTTTGAGCTCGATTTTAATGTGATTTGCGTAATTGTGAACACATGTGTTATAACCAAAATAGGTTTTGTGATAACCATCATGAGCTCTACGTGAAGGTAAAACGATTTGTATACAACAATGGCATGTTTTTACTGTTTGAGTGTTTTGCCGGTTTGAACTTGATTTAATGAGTTTGTGTAAATGTGAACACAACATGTTATAACCGAAATGGTTTTGTGATAACTGATAATTCTATTTTTTAATAGAATTTTTTGTGCTTAATTTTCTAATTATTTATTTAATCCCCATATTATTTTATCAATAATCTCCTTTATTTAATTAAAATTCTTTAATGTGCAAATAAATTAAATCCGGATGAAACTCAGTCGTTTTAATCAAAATTGGGCAAAAAATGAGCTAAAGGAGACTGGACCACTTCAAATTTTACAGACCGAGTCACCAATCATTTGGACACGCGTGATGCTAGGTGTCCGTATTTTATTTGCTTCGAAACGATAAGATCGACGAACATTGTGCGAACCTTCTCGAAGACACACGCGGGGCCAAATCGCACATCCAATTGGACAAAAGGACTGATGACGTGAAAATATCTACTCTGCAGTAAATCAAATGAAGACAAGTGGCCAAACAATGCCAACTCATCTAGGATGAAAAAATTACCATTGTACCTCTAAGTGTGTATATAAATAGAAAAAGATGGCAATTGAAAATGATGTAGCCTAGGTTAGAATAGAAGTAATTTAGGAAGTAAGAGTAGTGTAGAGTAATTTAGGAGTAGTTTTAATTTAGGGTAGAGTAGCTTTAGTTTAATTTTAAAGCTTTCTTTAAATTTTTGAATAGTTTTTTTTCATCAAACAATTTTTTTTTTGTTCATGGCAATCAATTTCCTTTCCTTATTTTCAGTTTTGTTAAGCGTCAATTTCTTTAATTTCATGCTCGGGTTATTCTGAAAAGTTTAATTTTTTTTCTATGGTAGTTGCTCTCGGGTTGCTTCCTGTTTATAGTTGTTTTTGTTTTGTCATGCTCTCGGTTTGTTCATTCGTCAGAATCGCCCTTTGTTCTTTAATGTTCATTCGAGCTAATTGGTTTCATCCATCACTGCCTTTGATTATGATACTTTAATGTGGTTTTAATGCCCAGTATTATTTCCACATCAATGGTAATGTGGGATCACAGCAGTAAGAGGAGGAATCGAGGCAAACCGAGGATGCTAGTTTACTTGTTCATGTGATTTACGAGTATTGGTAGTGTTGGTTAATTTTTCAGTTGTTAATCTTCACTTTGTTCTTTTAGTTTTTTAAGCTTTTATCTAACAATGCACTGTTATTTGATTTTCCTGGTTTCATTTTTCTTTGTTTGCAATACATAGAAGTTACTCTTTACTGCATATTACTACTAGCCACCATTACTTTCTACTGCATTCACCCTTTTCAGTTTTGTTTTTTTCATCACTACATTTCCCGTTTTTCCTTTATTTAGTTATTTATTTCCATCTTGCTTATTGTTACTTATTGTCACCTTACATTGCAGAGCATGGACTGAGCGCACCACGGCAGTGATCGGGGATTAACAAGCACACTCTGTTATGCTCTGTTTTAGTGCAATGTTTTTGTTCATCTCCGTGTTGTTTGTAATCTGCATTGCTCATTGTTTTCTGCTGCATTGTGTGCTAGCACGGTTGAAATTGATGCTGGATAGTAGGAGCTCGGGATTAATTCTGCAAAGCCTCGGGTTGCAAGTGGAACCAAGTCAGTCGTAAAAGGAAGCAATCTGCAGATTGCATGTTGTAGTGTAGGACTATCCACGAGCAGTACCTAAAATGGATAGCATAATGGAGACAGGACACAGTCGAGAACCTTACCTGTATCAGGCCAGCATAGCGCCTAGAGCAGACTTGGACGAGTCATGGATTAGAAGAACAAAATCGAGAGAGCAGGACATACTGGACAAATCGACAGCATTTGGAGCAGAAGATAGGACAGTGAGCACCTGAAGCAAGCAATGGAGACGTGCATTGTACTGGGTAGGATAGACAGAGGAGCAACAGCTGAAGTAGAGTTTGTAGGCCGACTGGAGACAGTACTTGCAGAGGACGTGTGCAGCAGTATAGCACCTGGAATCAAGAATGCCTGGAGCTGGAATTTGCAAAGAAAGTGTACAGTGCAGTATTGGAACCACCCACTTGATTTCCAAATTAGCTTAAGGCCTTGTTTGGCCACCTCCATTTTGTTTAGTTTAATGTTTATTGCATTTTTATTGTTTTGATTATGTTCATTAGTTGTTAGTTTAGTATAGTTGTTAGTTGATAATTGTAGGTTAAATTTAATGTTTTAAGTTGTTAATTTAATCTTAGTTTAAAGTGTTAGTTAATAGTTAATTTTATATTATATGTGTTAGGATTTAATTTTTAGTTTACTATTTTATGAGTTACATTTAGAATCAATTTAGATTAAATATGTTTCATGCATTTTTAATTTAGTTTTCATTTTTATTAGATTTTAGGTTAGTTTAATTTGTAATTTTTATTAGTTTAATTACATGCATTTTTATTTAAATTTTAGTTTAATTAATTTTATTGCTTTATTTTCATATTTTCATTTTATTTTAGTTGCGTTAATTCATTTTAACTGTTTTAATTTTCTTTTGTAGGTTATTTATTTTTAATTGCTTGGAGCTTTGTAAGTAATTTTAGCTCTGTTTAATTTTCTTTATTTTATAGTTATTATTTTCAGTACTTTAATTTTAGCCATGTAGACCACCCACTTAAATTTCATAATTTGCTAGGATATACTTAGGGTAAGATTAACCGGTAGTTAATTAGGCTTATCAACTTCTCTGTGGGACGATAACTCGAGACTCAAATCCTATTATTACTTGTACGACCCGTGCACTTGTGGACAATACCTTCAGGGCGTACCAATAACCACTAAGAGCTCTACATGAAGGCAAAACAATTTTTACTGAGACTATGGCTTGTCATGAGATGCACGTCGGGTTTTGCTCTTGCAGCATGTAAGGTTGGGCCGTGTTCTAGTAGCATGTAAGACCGACGCCTCCATTCTAGTAACGTGAGGTAACCCCGCTCTGCGGTAGCGATGGGTGGCATTGCTTTGATAGCATGTAAGGCCGGGCCGTGCTTTGACAGCACGTAAGACAAATGGTTGTACGACTCTGATCAAGTCTACAATGAACCATGGCCATGTGTATGTGTTATTGTCGACAAAATCCCTCGATTGGGGATATCCACCTAGGGGAGGAGTTCAATCGTTTTATTGTGCCTATGACGTTGATTTCACTTGAGTTTTATATATGCCTAGTCTCGATTTACCTGATGATGATGTGATTTTACAACTATGATTTATATCACGTTTTGAGAATGATTGAAATGTGATTGGTGATTTTTATCACGTGAATTGTATTGATACCATTGTTTTCTATCGTTATTTCTATAACGATTTGCATGCTCAATATTTCCATCATATTGTGTTTGTAGTGATGATTTTTATAACTTCCCTTATCCTCCTTACTGAGCATTTTGAGAGCTCACCCTTTTTTTCTACCCCCTCCAGATTACTTGAAGTAGCGAGCAAGAGCCTGCCGCGTACATGAAATATGCTGGTGGACAAGATCTCCCCAGGCTATAGCTTGTACACGAACAAAGTATAATGCAATTCATTTTGTATCCAGATAATGATGTAATACAGACATTTGTGATAAGTATTTTGGGATGTAATTAGAATGATATGAAATGAGTGGAGACTTAAGGGTTGATTCCTTTTTGGGATATTATGTATTTTGATTTTATTAAGTATGAGTTGTATGATCTTGGGGATAATGTTTGGTTGTGAGCGATAGCATTTTAAATGACACTGCACAGGAATACACTAAAAGTTAAAAAAAATTAAATTTGCCCTATTTTTCACGCTTTCGGGCTGTGACAGATTTTCTTGGTATCAGAGCAAAGAGTGTCTAGTACTGCTAGTGTCGATAAATTGGAAATAGATTACATTTCAAGTGTCTGTATTGTCTGGTAATGAATTGAATTTAACGAGTGAGGTTATGATCAATTTTTTATGAATACGCGCAGGCTCGTAAGAGATAAAATATGAAGGGGAGAAGAGGACGTTCGGGGAGGCAGGCCCAGCCACGTCCAGCATCTGAACCACAGCAGGAGGGTCCAAACTCTCGAATGAATCGCCTAGAGCATGATGTGCGTCAGGGATTTGAGCAGATGGCAGCACTATTCGCATAGCATTTTAGGACTAATGCCTCGGGTACCACGCTGGTATCGACTCCCCTACCACCACAGGTACCACCCGCACCCCCACTACAGACTGACTCGGTGCCTCTTACCACACAGCCTGAAGTGCAAACCCCGCTTGATGATAGAGATAAGGGTCGGATGAGAGACTTTTTAAAGATGAACCCATCGACTAGAGGGTTGAAAGACCTCGCAGAGGCTGAGGAGTGGCTGACTGAGTTGGGGGTCATTTTTTACTTTTTGGGATGTACCGATGCAGAGAAGGTCAGTATGGTGCCTACATGTTGAAGGGATAAGCCCAAGATTGGTGGAGCACTACTCAGGGTATATTGACGACTAGTTATGAGATGATTAGTTAGGAGGTGTTCAATCGACGTTTAGAACTCAGTATGTGCCAAGAGCTGCCTAGAGGAGGAATCAGGTTGAATTTCTAAATTTAGCCTAGGGCAGTATGATGGTTGATGATTTTGATAGCTGCTTCACCACCTTACTGAAGTATGATTTGGAGACTCTTAAGGATGAAGAGCTCCGCACAGAGTGATTTATATATGGGTTGAGACCCATAATTAGAGACCGATTGATAGGACTTTGTATCACTGAGTTTAAGGATGCTCTAAGGTGAGCACAAGAAGTGGAAAGGGGACTAGAGTTGGTACAGTCCTAGACTGAGCCCAGAATTGTAACTAGAGATAAGAGTAAGCGGACTGTGACTTCTTACACAGACTTTCATAAGGGTTCTTTTAAGAGGAGATAGTTCGAGGGACCGAGGGGAAGAGTTGACCGACCAAGGGTTCCTCCCATTATTAAGGAGATCCTTCGAGGTGCCAGACCAGAGGTTAGAGTTTACGGAGAATATAGTCAATCACATGAGCAAAGCTATCCTAGAATCATACAATGATGCTATAGATGCGGGGACACAAGTCACAGAGTGAGGTATTGATCACAACCACAGAAGCCACATTCTCTAAAGCCTCCTAGATAGTAGCTGCAGAGAATAATTCCCCAGAGACGGGCTACTGCTGCTGATAAAGGAAAGAAGCCAATCATAGAGCGACGTATGTTTGCCTTGGATAAGGAGACTACAGACACTTCGTCCGAGACCATACGAGGTACACTTTTTATTTGTAATCATGAGGCTCATGTATTGTTTGATCCAGGATCCACGCATTCTTTTATTGATGTACAATTTGCATGTAAGCTGAGTTTGAAGCATGAACCTTTAGATTATATTTTACATGTAAATACCCTCTTGCATGAGTCCCAGAGAACGGATATAGTGTGTAGGAGTTGTGAGACTAAGGTGGGAGATAGGGTGATGTTAGTAGATCTATGATAATTCTATATTTTTAGAATTATTTGTGCTTAATTTCCTAATTAATTATTTAAATTCCCATTTTATTTTGTTAATTATCCCCTTTATTTAATTAAAATTCTCATGTTTGCAGATAAATCAAATTCGGATGAATTTTGAATATTTCGATAGAAAATGGACTAGAATTGGGCTAAAATCGAAATTGGACCACGCAGACAACACGAGTCATGCAACCTAGCACATCCAATTGGACAAGAAGATAGATGACATGGAAATATTTTTTCAAGGAGCCAATGGTGTGAAGACAAGTGGCAAACAATGCCAACTCATCTAGGATGAGAAAATTACAATTTTACCCATAAGTGTGTGTATAAATAGGAAAGGATGGCAATTGAAAAACTATGTAAGTTAGAAGTAGTGTTAGTGTAAAAGTAGTTTTTTGAATAGGAGTAAGTTAGGAGTAGTGTTAGAATAGTTTAATTTATTTTCATTGTTTTCAAGATTCTCTTTTCCGTTTAGCTACCATTTATTTTTACTGTTTACAACAATGTCCATTTTGATTTTTACAAGCTTTTCAAGTTAGTTTCTCGTGTTCTTGGCAGCCACCATTTATTTTAATCTTTGCAAGTTTCCATTCTTTTGAGATTTAGCATGATTTAATATTATGAATGAAAAAGTATTTTATTTCTTTTTACTAGCTCATTTTACTTCTCGGTTTCCTTTGCATCTCAAATTTTTTTTTACTTGATCATTTTAGTTTCTAGTAGTTTAACCATTCTGCATTTAAGTTAAACAATATTAGTGTCTTTGCTAGTCACGCTTTGTTCATTCAACTCGAGAGAGAAGCAAACAGTGGCACTGGTTAGTGCTAAGAAGTCCAGGATTGAAGCCGGCGCTGCCCGTTGCTGGTGTTGCTTACGGTTGTGTCCTGTCTTGATGAAAGTCGGTGTGTTGCTTCCATTCGAAGTAGTGCTGTACTTCTTCACGATACAGTATGGTAGCAGTGCCGAATGAGATTGCTAACTTGATAAGCTCGACAATCACCCTCTGTTCTGCTCTGTTTCCATTCGTTTCTATTGTTCCTTTGTTGAGACGCACTGACTAAAGTAGTAGCTAGCATGTCAGCGCTGGTCCGAACTAAGTAATAGTAGGAGATTTGCTGCTGCTACCATTTGCTGTTGTAGTGGCAAGAAGGAAGAGCAGCTTGCGGCAATGTTGTTAGCAGTGTAGAAAGTGAATAGCTGATGGTTAGGACCTGGACACAGTTGAGGGCAGAAATCTGGATCAAATCGAGAGTAGTTGCGTGGCTTGCCAATGAATGAAACTGAAGCAGTTGGAGACGTGCAGGACAAAACCAAAAATGGGAGCTGGACACGCTTGGGCAGTAAAAGCAGGTATAGATGTGCAATCTGTATGCGGTAGCTGGGCATAGATCGAGGAGTGTTGATGGCAGCACATACAGCACTTGGAGCAGAGAACAAACTGAGAGGCATGGACAGACTGGATGCAGCAGAGTTGGTGAGAGTTGCAGAACCGAGAACAAGATGGACATGCCTGGACAGAATGAAAATGAAAATGAAGAAGACATGCACAGTGCCATGCTCGAGACCACTTGATGTTTTGCAATTTGATCAAGGCTTTGTTTGGCATTTAACCTTTGCACAATAATCCATTTTTCTTGCATATCCTAATTTTAATTTAATTTGTTACTTAAGGAGTAAAATTCTAACTTAGTTGCATGATTAGTTATAGTTAATAGCTTGATTAGTTCATGAATTAGATTTAATTATGTTTTTAGTTCATTTCTATTTTATCATGCATTAGTTTAGTTATCATGCATTAGTTAAATCTTATTGTTAAATTAGTATTTAGATATAATTAGGAGTAATGTAGAGTTAATATTTTAGACATTTAGGCTTGTAGTTATTTTCTTAATTTTTCTAGGATTTTATTTCTTTAATTTTTAAGTTAGTTTAATTTGCATTTTGATTGAGTAGTTTAATAGCATTTTATGATTGTTCAATTTTAGCTTAATTAATTTTGCTTCTTTATTTAGCATTTCATTTTAATTACGTTAATTAATTTTAATTGTTTTAATTATTTTTGTAGGTTGTTGCTTTTAATTGCTTGGAGCACTGTAAGTAAATTTTGCTCGATTTTATTTTCTTTATTTTATAGCTTTTATTATTTTCAATATTGTTAGCCATGTAGATCACTCCCTTAAACTTCATAATTTGCTAGAATATACTTAGGGTAAGATTAACCGGTGGTTAATTAGGCTAACCAACTTCTCTGAGGGACGATAACTCGGGACTCAAATCCCATTATTACTTGTAAGACCCGTGCACTTGTGGATAATACCTTCAGGGCATGTCAATCTAGTGTTATTGAACATGTGGGGTTTCAATCTGATTTTGGGGTTGGATTGGTTAGCGGCCAATCGTGTGAGTCTGACTGCTACACTAATACTATAACTTTCACCTTACCTGAAAAGTTTAGTGTATGTTTGAATGACTAAAGAATAAAGATGTGTGAAGTTTATTGTGAAATGTTGAGATACGATTTTATCACTATAAAACGCTGATTAAATTGTTAATGTAAAGGTTACATCGTACTCATCTCTAATATGAGTCGGGAACATTTGAGAATAGAGGACATACCGGTAGTATGTGAGTTTTCAGATGTGTTCCCAGATGAATTGCTTAGTTTACCACTGGAGAGAGAGCAGGAGTTCACTATTAATTTAGCGCCAGATACTTAACCGATCTCTAAACCTCCCTACAGGATGGCGTTGGTCGAATTGGAAGAGTTAACGAAACAGTTGTAAGAATTGCTTCACCAAGGTTTTATTAGGCCTAGTGTGTCACCATGGGGAGCTCCGGTGTTGTTTGTAAAAAAGAAATATGGTAGTCTGAGATTATGTATAGACTGCAGATTACTGAACAAGGCTACAGTGAAGAATAAGTACCCTCTTCCAAGGATAGATAATTTGTTTGATCAGCTGAGAGGGGCCTCCATCTTTTCTAAGATTGATTTAAGATCGGGCTATCACCAGTTATGAATCAGGAAGGAGGATACTCTAAAAACGACCTTCAAAACTAGATATAGCCACTATGAGTTCTTAGTGAGGCCCTTCGGTCTGTCGAATGCCCCTACTGCTTTTATGAGCTTGATGAATGAGGTGTTTAGAGACTATCTAGATCAGTTTGTGATAGTCTCCATTGATGATATCCATGAGTATTCTCGGTCTCATGAGGAACATACACAACATTTGAGAATTGTGTTGCAATTACTCAGAGATAAACAACTTTATGGAAAGATCAGCAAGAGTGAATTTTGGTTGGATCAAATACCTTTTCTCAGTCATATTGTATCTAAGAAGGTTTGTAGAAGGATTTTCCAGGATTGTCGCTCCTTTGACTAAACTCAAAGGTAAGGAGACTCCTTTTGTATGGTTTGAGAAGTATGAGCAGTGTTTCCAAGAGTTAAAGAGGAGATTAACAATGGCACTTGTGTTGACTATTCTGAATGGACCCAGAGGCTTTGCAGTGTATAGTGATGCCTCTCAATAAGGATTGGGGTGTGTACTCATGCAACATGGGAGAGTAGTCGCTTATGGATCGCGATAGCGGAAGGATCATGAGAGGAACTACCCTGCACATGACTTGGAGTTAGCTGCAGTGGTATTTGCATTGAAGATCTGGCGGCATTACTTATACGGGGAAAGGTTCCAAATATTTACTGACCACAATAGCCTAAGATATATATTCAACCAAAAGGAGTTAAATATGAGACAGAGGAGATGGATGGAACTCCTTAAAGATTATGATTGCGAAATACTCTATCATCCGGGGAAGGCGAACGTAGTAGCTGATGCCTTGAGCAGAAAGAGTATGATCTTTGCTATAATGATCAAGGAATGGGGTTTGTTAGAACAGTTCATCGGACTCAGGATCAGAGTTGAGGAAGCAGAGGTCAGATTTTTGGCCAGTTTGCAGATAGAGCCCGACATTATGGATCAGATCAGGGCTAGGAAACGGAATGATCAGAGGCTATTGAATATGGTTAGCCAAGCTGAACAAACCTCACAGTCAGATTTTATAGTCAGTGACGATGGGTTATTGAGGTTTAAAGGTCGAGTTTGTGTTCCGAATGATGATACCCTGAAGCAACAAATACTGAGAGAGTCACATTGCTCGCGATACACCATGCACCCAGGGAGTACCAAGATGTACCGAGATTTAAGAAGAGTGTATTTGTGGAGTGGTATAAAGCGAGATGTGGTAGAATATGTAGCCAGATGCTTAGTATGCCAACAAGTGAAAGTTGAGCACCAGAAGCTTGGAGGATTGCTTAAGCCTTTGACTGTGCCTACATGGAAATGGGAGCATATCATCATGGATTTTATCATGGGATTACTGAAGACCCGAAAAGGTCACGATGCGATATGGGTGATAGTGGATAGATTAACGAAGAGTGCTCACTTCCTTGTCATCAAGAGCACAGACACATTGAGTACATTAGTCAAGCTATATGTTAGAGAGATAGCTAGACTACATGGGGCTCCAGTGAGTACCACTTCCGATAGAGATTCCCGATTCACCTCTAGGTTTTGGGCTCATTTTCAAGAGGCTATGGGATCTCGGTTAAACTTCAGTACTGCCTATCATCCTCAGACTAATGGTCAGTCCGAGTGGACTATATAGACCTTGAAGGACATGTTGAGGGCGTGTATGATGGATTTTAGGGATCATGGGATAATCACCTTCCCCTTGCTGAGTTTTCATACAACAATAGCTATCATGCAAGTATAGGTATGGCACCTTAGGAGGCTCTGTATGGTAGGAGGTGTAGATCCCCCATAGCATGGGAAGAAGTGGGCGACAGGAAACTAATTGCTCCCGAGCTCGTCGAGCAGGAAGTTCAGAGTGTAAAGATCATTTGTGATAGATTACAGGCTGCTCAAAGTCGACAAAAAAGATACGCAGATGTACGTAGACGGCCACTCGAGTTTCAAATTGGAGATTTTGTGTTTCTTAGGATCTCTCCAAGTAAGGGTATCATGCATTTCAGGAAGAAAGGGAAATTGAGTCCTCGATACATAAGACCTTTTGAGATTTTGGAAAGAGTGAGAGATGTTGCCTATCGGTTGGCTTTACCTCCATAGCTTTTCGCGATTCATAATGTCTTCCATGTCTATATGTTGAGGAAGTACAATCCGAATCCTGCCCATGCCATTGAGTATGAGGTATTGGATATTCAGGGAGATATGAGTTATGTGGAAAAACCCATCCGAATACTTGATAGAAAGGAAAAGGTACTTCGGACGAAAAAGATTCCATTGGTGAAAGTTCTCTGGAAACACCACTCAATGGAGGAAGCAACTTGGGAACTATAGAACCTTATGAAGGAAAAATACCCTCAGCTATTTAACGGGTCAAGTTGAAGTTGGAGGACCAAATTCTCTTAAGGTGGGGAGGATGTGAGAATTGTAAATTTTATGAGATTGGCAAAGTGAGAATTGTAATTTGGTGAATGTAAATATGATACGTTTATGTACACGTAAGTTTCAGAGCTAATGAAGTTTAAGGAGATGAGATTTTTAAGTCTCAAATGAGTATAGATTGAAATATGGCCTATGGAGTAAATTGTGATGAGTTTTACATTGAGTTCCTGCAAAATGATGCAGCAGCAGTGCAATCTGTGAAGGCCAGATCGATCTCCAAGGATGAGAGATCGATCCCATAGCTCCAGAATGCAGTAAAATGTGTAAGAACAGACAGGCAGATCGATCCCATAAGCAATTAGATCGATCTCCTATTGCTTCTGCCTTGCCAAGATCAATCTTCTCACAAGGGCAAATAGATCTCCTTAACTCTCGGCTTAGAAGAGATCGATCTCTACCCTCTAGTAGATCGATCTCCACTTAGGTTTTTATGAAAGAGCAGATCGATCTCCTCCCTCTATCAGATCGATCTTGTAGTTGTTGATGGAGCAGTTAGGAGCAGTTGAATCAAATAGAGATCGATCTCCTTTAGTACCAGATCGATCTCATAGCCTTTGTCTATATAAGAAACACCAGACTCTTACTTAGAATCGAACCTTTCTCACTCACCAACCCTAATCTTCACCATTTTCACCCAAACCAAGCTTTCTTTCTCTAAGATTCACCATATTTTAGACGAAATTAGAAAAAGGGGTAAGAGACAAAGTTGTTCCTCTTGGCAAGGAGAACAGCATACTAGAAAATCAAAGATGGGCTTAAGCAAAAGGAAGAGACAAGTGTTCTACAACTTGGTCAAGAGAGGACAAGCTAGGTAAGCTCACAAATCCTTGGTTTAAGCATTATCATTGGGTATATTTGTGAAGGAATACACACATATATATATATATATATATATATATACATTTGGTTAGAAAATGTATAAGGTATGATGAAACAAACGAATGTGTTTTGTTAGAAAAATGAAATGTGGATACATTGTAATGACTTTGAGCTAGCTAAAGTGTGGGTAACAATGTAGGAAAAGATATTAGACAATGTACATACTTAAATGGGGTAACTTGAAATATAACAAAGGTATAGGTATAAATGAGGTGAAAGGAGAAATGAAAATGATGTATATTGATGGGTTAATGATGTGTGTGGACAGCTCGAGAATTCAACACGGGAAACGAGGCTAGTCTGAGAACCGAGGATATTGTACCACTCAAGCTGCAAGAGGTAAGGGAATTAAACCATTTGTGCTTGTTAGTTTTCTAGTGAATGAAAACGTTTTAAGAGCATGAAAATGAGTTTGATAAATGAGCATGTTTTATGAGGATGATTTGATGGGTGGATAATTGTGTGAGTGTTTTGCCTGTTTGAGCTCGATTTTAATATGATTTGTGTAATTGTGAACACATAAGTGTTATAACAAAAATAGGTTTTGTGATAACCACCATGAGCTCTACATGAAGGTGAAACGATTTATATACAACAATGGCATGTTTTTACTGTGTGAGTGTTTTGTCGGTTTGAGCTCGATTTAATGAGTTTATGTAAATGTGAACACAACGTGTTATAACCGAAATGGTTTTGTGATAACCACTAAGAGCTTTATGTGAAGGCAAAATGATTTTTTACTGAGACTATGGCTTGTCATGAGATGCACATCGGGTTTTGCTCTTGTAGCATGTAAGGTCGAGCCGTGCTCTAGTAGCATGTAAGGCCAGACCGTGCTCTAGTAGCATGTAAGGTCGGGTCGTGCTTAGACAGCACGTAAGACCGACAACTGTACGACTCTGATCAAGTCTACAGCGAACCATGGCCATGTGTATGTGTTATTGTCGACGAAATCCCTCGATTGGGGATGTCCGCCTAGGGGACGAGTTCAATCATTTTAATGTACCTATGACGTTGATTTCACTTGAGTTTTATATATGCCTAGTCTCGATTTACCTGATGATGATGTGATTTTACAGCTGTGATTTATATCACGTTTTGAGAATTGATGAAATGTGATTGGTGATGTTTATCACGTGAATTGTATTGATGCCATTGTTTTCTACCATTATTTTTATAACGATTTGCATGCTCAATATTTCCATCATATTGTGTTTGTGCTGATGATTTTTATAACTTCCCTTATCCTCCTTACTGAGCGTTTTGAGAGCTCACCCTTTCTCCTTACCCCTCCAGATTACTTGAAGTAGCGAGCAAGAGCCTGTCGCATACGTGAAATAGGCTAGTGGACAAGATCTCCCCAGGCTATAGCTTGTACACGAACAAGGTATAATTCAGTTCATTTTGTATTCAGACAATGATGTAATACAGACATTTGTGATAAGTATTTTGGGATGTAATTAGGATGATATGAAATGAGTGGAGACTTAAGGGTTGATTCCTTTTTAGGATATAATGTATTTTGATTTTTATTAAGTATGAGTTGTATGATCTTGCAGATAATGTTTGGTTGTGAGTGACAGCATTTTAAATGACACAACACAAGAATACACTCAGACTTGAAAAATTTTAAATTTGCCCTATTTTTCGCGCTTTCGGGCTGTGACAGTGATCCTCGACAACGGCGCCAAAAATTTGGTTGTGTCCTACCAAGACGTGTATACTGCAAGTGCACGGGTCGCACAAGTAATAAAAGGAACTGAGTCCCAGATTATCGTCCCACAAAGAACATAGTCAGCCTAACTAAGTACTCGTTAATTTTACCCTAAGTATATCCTAGCAAATTATGAATATTCAAAGGGTGATCTACAAGGTTTAATTTGCAAATATTGGAAAGTAAAGAAAATAATAAAAACACTAAAAGAAAGCAAAATAGAGTAAAAAATACTCACAAAGCTCCAAGCAAAATAAAAGCGAGAATCTGCAAAAGAAAGAAAATACTAAAACTCGAATTAATTAGTGTAAATGGACTAAAGATGCAAATATAAGAAAATAAAGAAATAAAAACAAATAAATTAAAACTAGAAAATCCTAATATAAAAATTACATATGTTTAATCTAATTAATTAACAGAAAAAAAATGCAAAGTAATCTAACATAAGGCCTAATGGAATAAAATTCTAATAAAATTTCTAAAAATTTCTAAGTATAACTTTAAACCTAAATGCCTAAATTGGTGACCCTAAATTATATACTAAATTAATAAAATGCCTAAATAAATATTAAAGTCTATTCTAAATGATGCATAAGAAATATAATATATATTCTTTAATGACAGGAAAACTAAAATTTAATTACCTTAAAAATTAACAACTTAAACTACTAAATTTAATCTAAACTAACCTAGGATGCAAATTAAAAATATTATAGCTAAATCTTTAATAATATTAATTAAATAAAAAATAAACCACTAAGCTAAAAGTAACAAATTGATAAATTGAATAACCAAAATAATAAGCTAATATAATATAAACCAACAAATTACACATATAAACTAATAACTAATAAAACATTATAACCTAAAATAAAGGAATTAACTATTGAAAACTATGAATGCATAACTCCCTGCATTACTATGTGACACATGCTTCTGATGGCCAGCTCCTATTTATGCAAGTGTACCACACTCCTGCACTGTACCCTCATGTTTTTGATTTAGCTACTGCTTCTTCACGCACCACATCCTGGCAGTCTTTTTTCTTATCCTACTGCCAATCACCTGCAGCTTTACACCAGCTGCTGCTTCAGTCCAGCACCAACACGTTAGCGCAGCACCTGCTCATCACCATTACACTGTGTACTACCAACACTGTCACTAGGTAAGACCCAAATTTAATTAAAATACGAAATAAATGAGTATTCGTGAAGGGAAGTCGGGTTAAATTAATCCCGAACATGTGTAAGGGCAAAACGGTCAAAAGACCGAAAGTCGGTATAAATTCGAGAAGAAAAATTTAATTTAAAATAATGGATTGAGGAATCTTAGTCAATAAAGGCGAAATAAATTTATTTTGGATTAAATTGATCAAGATATCAATTTATGGGAATTAATCGGGATTAATCGAAATTTTTAGTTCGAAAAAATAATCCCGAAAATAATCAAAAAATATACTGAAAAGTCATTCGCGACAATATCACGAAAAAATACGAAGAAATTATACCCGAAAAAGGGTTAAAATATAATAAATAAATTAAATAAAATTAAATAAATTAAATTAGGAATAAAATAATATGAGTTGTAGATATTTTGGATTTTTATAGAGTATTTTAATGAATAGTGTAATAATTAAAATAAATAATAATAATAATCTGGAAAAAAATTGTGGAATTGTGTAGCTCGACAATTGGCATCCCACGAGAGCTCGGGACAGCCTCGATTTGCATACTAGCATGGAATCTCGGGTATGTAACCCTTATTTACGACAATTACCTCGTTATGCGTGATATGAATTTAATTTCTGCATAAATTGAATTAAATTCTGGAAATTTAGATAAATTATCGTAAATACTAAATTGAGATATTCGAGAGTTAGAACGAGGCTCAATAAATTATTAGTGGGCCCAATGAGCCCAATAGGCCTCGATAATGTGAAAATTAAGTGAAAAATGGGCTTAAGGCCGATTAAGCCCATTAAGGTGCAATCAGACCCAATAGGGGTAAATGGGCCCAATGATTTAAATTAAGCCCAGAAAATAGGAAATACAATTAAGTTGTATGTTATCTGACCTGAGGAATAATTATACGCGGTTCCGGAGGTTTGATTGGAAGCAGATCGAACTGCGCGACGAGACAACAGTGGAAAAGAAAAGGTCAGACCCGACAGGAAAATAAGGTAAGGGAATTCTACGGACTGCTAGAGGTAAACTTTACGAAATTTCAAGTTCATATGCAGTCTTTAAAAATTATCTGAAGGGTCTAGAGGTCAAATAATACTTTTAGTGCCCGAATGGGTAAATTACCAAAATACCCTTGTTAAGGGTAAAATTTACAAATTTAGGAAAAATTTAGGAGGAGCAAGAACAAGAGGTTTCTGCTCGTTCTGGAGACATTTTAATGCATGCATGAGTAGGCTGGCTAACCTTTAAAGAAAATGCACAGCATTGCATACTTTCAACGATATAATTGTTTTGAAAAACTGTTTTGAGGAAACAGAGCCGCCTACGTGTTTTTATTGACATGTGACGTGCTAGAGCTCAGCTCGCACGATATTTTGATTTGTGTGATGCATGCATTAGTGCTGGAGCGAGAACTCGCACTAGAGTTTTACATGCATAGGTGCTGGAGTCCAACTCGCACCAGATTTTATATATATATATGATTTTCATGACAGGGTGCTAGAGTCTAACTCGCACCATATTTTTATATGATTTTGAGACAGAGTGCTAGAGCCTAGCTCGCACTAGTTTTATTTGATTTGATGAGAGTGCTGAGCATTGCTCGCACTAATTTTATGAGAACATGCGATGAGCCGTGCTTGGAGCATCGGGTAGACTGTGTGTCACCGATTAAATAGGCTCGCACGTGCGTTTTGAGACATGGCAATACGGTTTAATGTTAAAACAACCTAATGAGCCCGAAAGAGGGATAAGGGTTGGAGGTCCAGCTGATGAGCCCGAAAGAGGGATAAGGCTGGGGGTCCACGGAGTACGATGTACCGTGCAAGTAGCATGGAGTAAGATGTACCGTGTGGTATCTTTGTGATACGTTGTATCTTTGTGATACGTTGGCATCTTTGGATGCATGGGATCGGATAAGACCGACGAGATGGCGTGACCCACCTCCCGAACGGTTCTCGATCATGGTGAGAACCCGCACACTAGGATCCGTGTAGTAGAGGAACTCCCGAGGACACACATGGCCATAGTCCTGGTTATTGTCGATATACAGATGTTGCCTAGTCTCGCATGTTGACGATTTTGATGAGATCAAACTGGGTTTTAAATTAAATGTGCATGATGCTATTTCCATGCTTTTTAAACCCATGTGTGATGTAAACCGATTTTCATGGTTTTGTGTGAGTCAGGATCACCCGAAGGAGGGGTCGAGTCCTGACTTTATTGTGAAATTTTTAAATGAGAAAGAAATGATTTGAAATAATTGCATGTTGAATTTTCCGTGCAAACTTGATTTACATAACATCATAACTCATATCATCTGTTTTAAAATGTGTGGAGAAAGGGTGGTTTATGCATGGCACCACGTTCATGTAGGTAGTATGGTTGCCTACTTGTTCGTAGGATTGCCTTACTGAGCTTGATGTGCTCACCCCTTTCATTTTCTCCCACAGATAATCTCCAGTAGACGTTGAGACGACTCAGTACTGCATTCTGGATATCCGCTGCTACCCATCAACATAAGGTATATACACTTGTACATATTGTATCTACATAAGCATAGCACAGTAACATGTTTGTAAGTAACTTTAGGGGATGTATAAATAATGTAAACAATTATAAATGACTGGAGAAGAAATAAGTTACATGGTAATTGAATGGTTGGACTGGCATTGACGCACATCCCAATTATTAGTGGAGTGTGGTCACGATTCGAGGACAGGTAAGAATTTAAGTAAATAAACAAAACGCGAAAAATTAACTCTGATTTTTGGGTCGTTTGGGTCGTGACAGATTTTATGGTATCAGAGCGCAATTGGTCGGATGTGTGTCAGTGTCAGTAATTAGGAAATTACATCCCCGTGTTACTGTGCTTGGTTAGATACAATAGTGTCTATCGAGATGGGTTTTGACTAAGAAATGGTTGAGAATGCAGGAATACCTAATATGAGTCGCGTTAGATGAGATAGTGCACGAGGCAGAGGTCGTAGAGGTAGACCTGAGTCTGCTAAGTCGTGCTGAGTTGACCTATGAGAATCGGAATGAAATTGAAATAGAGGTTAATGTTGAGCCTGCCTCTCAGAGTCCGACAGAGTGATCGGACAGTATTGAGACACGCTTCGCGAGGTTGGAGCGGAGTGTGGAGAATATTTTGGGAGCAAATTGCTCAGAGTATGCATGGGATTTGAGGGCTGAAATAGAGACAAAAAAGAGAATCGAGAAATGACAAAGATGTTAATATGGAAAAATGGTAATTGGTAAAAGATTTAATTTGATGAGTCATGGAGTAAGATAATTGGTAAGGCCCCAGTGCATCCAATTTTGGCACTCTTGAGGGACATTGTGATTGGAGGACCCCGACCTGCTACGAAGCAGCGTAGCAGTGTAAGCATTGTAAGCAGTGTGAGATGTGTGGTGGATACCACGGAAGGAGGGTCTATACCTACACTGTATTGATGAAAATGGCCGTTAAATGTGGTAAGACGGACCATTGATTTTAATTGTACAGAGTTGGGCGAGATCACCCCACAGAAAAGTAAAGAGACAGGGAAAAACTTCGTTAGTATAGCTGCAACGAAAAGGGAGGCCATAGCCGAAAAGAAAAAGGAAAGCAGGCTGTTGGACGAAGGCGAGAGGATGTCTTGGACCAAGACACTATTGATGTTTCATGGATGTGGTGTAAGATACCACACTTGTTATGAATAATGAAGTACATATGTTCATTGATCCTGGTGCCACACATTTATTCATACCGCCTTCATTCGTATATAAGTGAGTAAAAGGCGTGAATGCCTACATCTTTGGGCACAATACTGATAAATGAGTACCCCAATAGAGGAGGATTAATCAACGAAATATGGATATAGAGATTTTAAGTTAAAAAAAGGGGTGCAACGGTTGAAATTAAAGGAGTAAAAGATTGTACTCACAGAATGAATAATGAAAGAGTTTTGTCATGAGGGATATACGAAAGGAGATAATCTTTAAGATAAGATAGATCCTAAATACAAGATGTATTGGAGTAAGAGACATATTCTAGGTAAGGAATACCCTTAATATGCGAAGTAATTGGGATTAAGTGATAAGTAGGGGATGTATAAATAATGTAAACAATTATAAATGATTGGAGAAGAAATAAGTTAGATGGTAATTGAATGGTGGGACTGGCATTGACGCACACCCCAATTATTAGTGGAGTGTGGTCACGATTCGAGGATAGGTAAGAATTTAAGTAAATAAACAAAACGCGAAAAATTAACTCTGATTTTTGGGTAGTTTGGGTCGTGACACACTAGCTATTGCCACGCCTTCATTCCCTCCTTCACATCCTACCATGCGTCTTCGTCTTCAGCAGCACCTGCTTCATTCTTTGCCAACACAATCAATAGGCAACCGTAACAAACGTCTATTGTAATGTAAGTGAACAGAATGAAACCCAAAATAGCACAGTGTCAAACAAAAAACTGAAACTATGATGCAGACCGATGAGAGCAATGTGGCAGAAAAGAGCAATACCAAACACGAACTGGAAGTTTAATCCATAACCTAGAGAAACTAAAAACAATTAACTAAAACATAAAATAGTTAAGTAATTGAAAAATAGAGTAATGAAATAAATCAATGAAAAACTATAATTTTATTAAATATAAATAAGAAAGAAACTTTGAGTTTTACTGGAACTGTAAAGTAAAACTAAACCGAAACAAAGAAAATCCAAGGAAATAGAAAGCTTTATAACAAAAGAATCGAGTAAGGAACACAACAATGACGAAAGAGCTACTATCACCAGCCCTTTCCTCCATTTTACTTACCAATCCAAGACCAAAATATTGAGAAAGATACATTAAAGAACAACACAAAATGTTGAAAAAGAAAAGCAAAAAAGAAAGAAACCAAAAATTTAAAGCTTGAGTAGAAGAACTGAAATTAAATTAGAAATTTAATAAACTAAATCGTTATACAAAACTGAATTTAAAATTCTCCTAAACTTAATCTTTATCTATTTCTAAATTAATTTAAAACATAAAATAAAGTGTTGAAAATATATTTGAAGCTTAAAACAGTATCTAAGAAACAAAGAATTGTGCTAAAAAGAAAACAGGGAAACTTGAAGCAAAACGATGAAGAAAGGCTGAAGACAAGGCTATGTCACTCAACCCTCTTTGTGCACATGCAGTCAACACACAGCCTAGCACCGTCATAGAGCCCCACACAGCAGCAAGAAGTAGAACAGGATAAATATCCAAGCTTGATGAACCAGAAAGAGTAGAATAGAGGAAGCTAATGGCAAAGCCACACTTCTTGCCCTCTCCGAGAACATAACACAACAGCAGCACCAGTCCTCTATGGCAGCGACAAAACACCAAGCAGCAAAGCAGCTTTAGTACAACGTTTTCGCAACCAGGAATGAGCAGTGTAGCAAAAAGACAATGGCGAGCATAAAACAAGCACAAGTCCCTCGGCAGTAGCCCAGAAAAAAATGCAGAACAAGATCTAAGATGCAAAGATTACCAAACAAAATTCTATATGTAGGAAATTAAAAACATGAATGTAAAGGAAGGAAGACTGCAGCTGAACAAATACACAACATGAAATTGCAAGATGTTAATGAAACAATAAAAATGATGTAAATAGAACATGTGAATAACAAAGAAGGAAAACAGAAAAAATTGATCTAAATTAGAAAGAAACTAAGTTTGACTAAAAACTTGAATGTATTGCATTAACAAAGTTGTAACCTAATAGAATCTAAGGAAAATAAAATCTTGAAAATAACAATGGAAGATTAAGATTCGGTGAAGAATAGCTGTGTCACGCAGCCTCTCCCTTTTTCTCCAGCAACTAAAAGAAAAAAATAACCAAAAAAAACTAGTCGCCAACCTAAAAACAATAGACTAAAAAAACTCTCCAAAAACATTACTCATATTTTTCTTTTTATACATATCAAAATGGTGGTACAAATGGAAATTTTAATCCTAGATGAGTTGGCATTATTTGTCCACTTGTCTTCACTCCATTAGCTTTTAGAGAAGATATTTCCATGTCATTTGTCTTCTTGTCCACTTGGATGTGTAAGGTGGCATGGCTTGTGTTTTCCATGAGATGACCAACGTGTCCTTTAATCTTATCCTCTAAAGGTGAACAAAATATGGACACTTGGTGTCACATGCGTCCAAAAGAATGGTGACTCATGCTACACGATGAAATGGTAGTGGTCCAATCTCCTTTTTAACTCATTTTCAATCTATTTTCTACTGAAATGACTGAACTTCACCTGGATTTAATTTATTTGCAAACATGAGAAATTTAATTAAAATGAGGGGATAATTAACAAAATAAAATGAGGATTAAAATAATTAATTAAGAAATTAAATATAAATAATTCTATTTTAATAAAATTATCACAAGCATTTTATGCATTTATGCTTTTTCTTATAACCTGGTTTTCACGTAGATAATTCCAATATCTATATACTTTATAGTATTTATTTACACACAGAAGGTGAGAAATATACTTATAGCTATCTCTAATAGCTCGCATAAATCCCTTAGCTCGAATCACGCTTGAATCACTTTCCATTAATTTCCAATGCTCGTGATCCGATTTAATCAGCTCCAATTATATCCCTAGGAGCTGCAATATTTTACTAATCACATCGGTATACTTTAATATACTTTATTCTCACTTGCATGAAGTTCAATTCAATGCATTGGGCCGTTTACACCCATTTAGCCTCGTTACCTCTTATTGGACCTTATTTTCTCTTAAGTCCATTTTGATTGTATTATTCATTTCTCGAGAATCTATTAGACTCATCAAGTCTACCGATTTGTATTGAGCCGGCCTTAAGCTCACAATGCCTTAAGTTCATAACTTTCCTTCACTATGGCATTTCATCATACACCTCATATGTCTACTTTCAATCATCATCTATTCCAACATATGTATTTCACTAAACTATCTTAGAATCATGTATACATGCTTAATAACATCAATTCATGCTTAAATCATCATTAACTCCATGCCATATCAATTTTCTCCCACTTTCTCACACTAAGCCCATTTTAGGTGATGGAGGATTAATCATGTTCATAGATGTTTCGGCCAACAATACATACACCAATCAACTCATACAATTATCTAGATTAACATACTTGAGTTGGTGTATTGAAATCTTACCTAACTTAACTTTTTTCTCTTTTTGCCAAATTTGGGGAAAAATCACTTTTCTCATTCAATCCAACATTTCAGCCTTTAGTTTTCAACTATGTTGTTCTCCTCCTCATAACGGACAACTTTGCTGAAATAAATCTCTCTCAAATTTGATTGGAAAGTGATGATAATTTAGGGAGAGAAAGCTAGGTTTACTTTGTTACAATGAAGAAATTTCAGTTGTTTCGTGGAAAGAGAACTCAGCTGTCGGGTTTTTATAGAATTGGCCTCAAGAGATCGATCTCCTAGGGTGAGAGATCGATCTCCCCTTTATTTGAACTCACTCGATATTCATCAATTAAACTATGGGATCGATCTGCCTCTTGGGAAAAGGATCGATCTTGGCCAGGTAGAATCACTTAGAGATCGATCTGGCTTTAAGAAGAGATCAATCTTTGCTATCCAGAATCCTTTAGAGATTGATTTGTCTTTGGGAAAGGATCGATCCTTGTTAGGCAGAAGCATATTGAGATCAATCTGCTTCATGGAAAGAGATCGATCTTGTCTGAATGAGGGATCGATCTCCATTTCACAGAATACTTCGACACTGCAATTTGAGACAATGAGATCAATCTCTCTTGTAGTAAGATCGTACTCCCCTTGCTTTGCAGTATTCCAGCTATAATTTTCCCAAATTTTCAAAGGTAACTTTGCATTAACTTGCTTTTCTACTAATTTTACATTTCATTCACACTTAGAACTTACAAATATTCATTTCTTATGATTCATATATAATGGAACTTGTCTGTACATCACATAATCATAAAAGAATACATATAAAGTTATAGGCCTTACAAATTGTTATCCGATCTTACTGGAGAAATTTCGTAAATTATCCATATGTTTCGAACTAAGACCTTTGTATTATTGAAAATGTGATTTTGAATCATTTTAACATATTTTGAACCTCGTTATGATTTTCATACATTAAAATCATTGTATGGTATTGAGTGGAAGATTAAAAGCTTGCACAAATTTTTATCTGCATGCATGTATTACTTTATAACCTCATTTTAAATTTGTTTAGGACTAATTAGAGCATATAGCTTATTTAGCTTATGCTTAGTGTTTTTAGATTTAAACATAAATTGCTTTCCATCTCGATTGCTATTTGACTTTTGGAAACATATCTTTCGAATGTTTTATTGTTTATGTGTGTTCTAGGTATGTTATTCCCGATAGAGCATATGGAGACAGCGTTGAGTTTACAACTCTTATACGGGCAATTTGGCTTATCCGACATTGCAGTGACAGGTTTTGGTTTTGGCTGAACACTAGGACTGCAAACTTTTGGATCTATGGCCATAGGTAACACCCTAGTTTTCGAGGTAGTATCGGCTCAGTGATTGCTATAGTGGGAAAGTCTTTATTAGGATATACTTATTGACTTCGCCTATATTCGTATGATCAGATTATCAAACTTTGTGAATAATATATCGAACTATATGGTTTCAAAATTATTTTTTGATATATGAACATCATACGAATATATCGAACCATGCAACTTTGATTCGGTTTATTGAACTTCTTGAAAGTATATGGGAAATGTGTTGTGAAATGCATTTTAATGCAAGTGTTCAGTTTAAGAAATTTGATACATAAGAAACTACGACTTTTGAACTTGTATTAACCCTTGGTTTTCTACATTTGGATATGTTATCGTATTTCAAATTCATGTGCATCGTATTCGTTTAAGGAGGTCAAGTCTAGTGGCTAATTAAGGCATTTCAAAATACCTCTACCTAAAAGACTTGACAATGTCTAGATAGCATTCTAAGTTGAAACCCAATCGGATGTGATTTATTGAAAGACTCCAATTTATGATATAAACTTTTGACATGATAATTGATTTTCAAATGTGATTTGTATAGCATGCATTTTACTTAAACTAGTATTCCTGTTTTGGTTAATTCTACACTTGTGTGATAGGCTTACTGAGCTTCCCCAAAGCTTACCCCCTCTCTTTTCCTTCATAGGTAAGTTGTAGAATAATTTTGATCAATAGTAGTGTCTGGTACCAAAGTTTCTGACTTTAGAACTCTTGCAGCACATTTATCGGTATACATTTAGCACTATAATTATTTTCTTTTCTGACAGAATTATATCAGTAGCTAAGTTGGGATGTGTACTAAGTATGAATGTTTATGTTATTGAAACTCGGGTTATTGAGATGTAAATGAATCGATTATTGACAAAGTGTCAGCATAGTAAAATAATGTATTATTTCATTGTACAATTTTTTGGAGTCCAAGATGGACTCTGAAAATTCTGAAAATTTTGTGAGAAGTAGGTATAAGAGTGTTATAGTTAACTGCGTGTTATGTTTTGAATTCAGATTGGTGTGGAATATTTTTAGGCTATTTGTTTGTATTGACTAGCAGAGGAAAATACATGTTTATGCAAAAACTCTGTCGAAATTGTTTTCGATCTCAATTTTGATTTAAGAATATGATGAGACCTTAGGTAAGGTGTCTTAAACCGATATTGCATAGATGAATGCACAATATAGCTGTAGGACTATACTCATACGACAAACAATGCTTAATGTTATTGAATAAATGTGTCATAACATCTCTGTTTCTGTAATAAATGATAGTGACATCATGTTCCTCGGGATGTGACATATTTTATTGGTATGAGAATCGAATTGTCTTGTTGGGTCTATCCAAAAAAGGTCATTTGAGTCATTTACATCCCATGTACTTCCCCTAGTACTAGTTTTTCTGAATATAAGCTACGAGTTTGAAATGGATATTGGTGTAATACATGTTATTTTTCTATAGAGATTTGTTGAAAAGTCGAAAATGGAAAGAACACCATCTCCTAATCGTTCTCCTCCATGGGTGCGAGAGACGCCCGATCTGCTAGCTCGTATGAACTACATGGAGCAAAATTTTATAGATATCATAGCTGCATTACAGAACCTAACTACTATGACTACCTTGTTAGTACAACAGTTGGGTAACTTACAAAAAGAGTAGCCCCTGCTACCACTGAATATACCACTTGATTTTAAGAGGACCAGATCGATCTCCACCCAAGGCAGATCGATCTCATCAAGTTGAATCTATAAATATGGAGCAGTCGAATCTGTATTTCTGAGACAAAAATCAATCTTTCCCATTTCCAACCAAAAACCTAGTTTTCTCTCTCTAAATCTAACCATTTTCAAAGAGATTTGAGGGGAGAATATTAGAGGCAAAGTTGTTCACATCAAGGAGAAGAACAACATAGTTTGGAGGCATTTACCCGTTTGTTGGATTGAAGGAACAAGGGGCATTTCTATTTGGAGCAAAGAGGAAATCCAAAGAGGTGAGTCTCTAAAGCACTAACTTAAGTACATTGTTAAGCTATTGATGTTTGGGGTTGATTAGGGTGCTTAGTATTGTTAGAAACTATCTAAAATGCATTGGAATGATTATGACCTAGAAATGGTCTAGTGTGAGAAAGTGGAATGTATGGAGATTAATGAGAAATGGGATATCTAGAGGTCATAATAGTGTTATGGGTATGATTTTAAGATGTTGTTAGTGAATAAATTGTAAGATTTACCTAAAAGGGGTAAAATGTGGATTAAGGCATTGATAAAAATTCATAAATGAATTATATTGACTAGTGAGGTCAAAATGTGAGTTAACAACATTAACTCAAGTGATTGGATGAATGAATCGCAGCTCCTGAGGATACACCAGAGCAAATTAAGCGGAAAGCATGAGAAAGCTAAGAGGAAGAGAGTCGCACTCAAGTAAATTAAGGTAAGGGAATTGTGTGGACTCTTAGAGATATTTGTACGCAATTTGGGTGCTTAAATGCTTTGTTATAATGCATGAGATGTTAGGAAATGAAATTGGGTGATTGAAGGGCAAAAGTTGGGTGTTTGAGAAATGTGCATGAAAATAAAAGCATAATGCTTTGGAAAATCATGTTTTATTGCTTTTAGCAAGTGATTGGTAGGTTGGCTAGCATTTGAAATGAATTGCAAAAGAAATGAGTAGTTTTGGTTTGTTAATCACACTTTGCAAAGAAATGAGCCACCTACATTGTTTTCGTGAGAATGAAAGCATGCTAGAGTATGACTCAAACGAGATTTGACGTGTTTTATACACATGAGTGCTAGAGCTTAGCTCACACGAGTTTTCGTATGGATTTCATATTGGTTTTGGCATGGTGTTTTGAGCTTAGCTCGCACTAGATGCCCACCTTATTTGTTACCGTGCTTGGAGCTTCGAGCAGACTTGGTGTCACATTGATTAAATAGGCTCGTACATGCGGTTTGTGTGTTTGACATGTTGATAGCCGTGTTAGGAGCTTCGGGTAGACAAGAGGTTGTACCGATTAAATAGGCTTACACGTACGTTTTGAGATGTGGCATGATATGATGTGTTGATTAGGTCCACGGAGTACGTTGTACCGTGCATGTAGCATAGAGTACATTGTACCATGTTGAGATTAGGATATTTCATCTTCAGACGAGATCTGCTATGGACCGACAGGCTAGATTTGACCCACCTCTTGTGTGGAAGCAGATAGAGGTGATATCTCGCACACCTGATCCGTGTAGCCGGTATCACAGGTTATGGCCATAGACCTAGAGGTTGTTACCTTTTACTGAATTGCCTATCTCACATGTCTAATGCTTTGTGAATAAATCCATGTTTGAAATGATTTGTGGGTCTAGACAGTTCGAGGGAGGGGTTGAGACTTGACAAGTGTTGAATTGCTTTGAGATATTGATCGTTAATGGTTTAAAGTGCACCAAAGCATGATGATTAATGCCATGCTTTATTGTGAAAAATGCATGATGGTTAATGCCATGCTTTATTGTGAATTATGCATGATGATTTATACCATGCTTTGAATTGAATTGTGCACTGGATTTTAATAACATGAATGCTTTACATACCATTAACACAATCATACACTCATGTTTTGAGATAAAATGATGAACTAAATGCTTTTGAGCATGGCATCACGATCACGTAGATAGTGCAGTATCTACCTGTTCGCATGATTGCCTTTACTGAGCGTGTGGTTTGCTCACCCCTTTATTTTCCCCATCTCTACAAAGCCTTGAGTATAGATTTTAGGCGACTGGAGGCTTATCTCTTTTGGTAATCTGCTGCATCCCATCACGTAAGGTATACACACTGTTGTAATTTTAGTATCTAAACTTACGGTAGCATAGTAGCATTTTGTATGTAACTAACGGGGATGTAAAACAACGTAAACACATGTAAACAACTCTGATATATATACATTTATACAAGTCTTTACTCATAAATAATATACAAATTGAATTGGTATGGTGGAGTGAGTTAGACATCGACACACAGCCCAACTATTGAGGAGATGTGCTGTTCACGATTGAGGTAAGGACGAATAATAAATGATGCATGAAAATGTGAAAAATTTGTACGTATTTTGGTAAGTTGAGGGTCGTGACAACTTCTATGTTATTATTGTGAAAAGAGCTTTTGCAAACGTTTTGAGAAAGAGTAATAATAGACGGACTCCCGGTTTAGTAAATTGCATAAAAAGCTTTTAACGAGTGATTGAAGGGAGATTGCCCTCTTACTCATACTCAGTGAATGGAGTCCTTTATCTCATTTCTGTGTGAAAATGTGCTAGAGCCTAAGTGGCAACGGTAAATTGACCAGCCTTGCTAGCACATTATTTTTAAAGGGATTTTGAGAAAACAAAAGAGTGCTCGATTCCTCGGGTGATGTTATGTATTCCACTCAAGAGCTAGTACTAGATTTTTGGGAATCATACTGGAGCCTTCGAGTATTATTGTGTGTCTTGCTCTGACTATGCTCGCATGTAATTTCCTAGTAATACCGTGCTCGATGCCTCAGGTATGTTGTGTGCTCTAACCCTGAGTTACTCGCACGAGGTTTTTATGATTATGTTGTGTGCTGAGTAAAACCGTGCTAGAGCCGTCGTGTATTGTTGTGTATCTTGCATTGACCTGCTCGCACGTGGTTTATGAATGTGATGTAATAAGTACAAAACCGTGCTTGAGCCATCATGTATTACTGTGTGTCTTGCACGGACCTACTCGCACGAGGTTTTGAGATAATGGAAATGGGTGATAAGGATCCACGAGAGCACGATGTACCGTGAGCGTTAGCCATGGGGTACGATGTGTCGTGATTTTAGTATGAGCTGAAGGGATGGATGATCTCCCTCCCCAAGCGTAGAGTTCCCGCATACCTGATCAGTGTTGCTTGGAATCCGACTATGGCCATAAGTCTTCTTATATCTGTGTGAAACGACATTGTCACTACTGTGTGAGGTGACATATGTGCCCCTGCAGTGTGTCTAGGGATATGATAACCCATAATTATGTCTCATGTATATTGATTTGCTAAATGTAAAGCATTTTCTAAGTATGTAGCTGTGTGATTCTGTGTGAAAATGCACATACCCATCTAGCGAATTAATGGTTTCGCATTGATGGAAGTTGTTTTAAAAAAATAATACACATGTTTTATAAGGAAAATGAATGTATATGCATTTTAAGCATGTAGATAGTGTAGTTATCTACCTGCTTTCATATTTTCCTTACTGAGTGTGTTAGCTCACCCCCTTATTTCTCCTCTACAGATTCTATGCAGTAGTGAGTACATCGCAGTCATCCCTGCTATCGTGTTACTTCAGTCATCCAGCAGTATATATAGGTATACACTTGAGATGAAAAATTTTGTATCCTATAAACTAATGCACAGTAAAGATTGTATTTTGTATTTTGGGGGATGTATAAAATAAAAACTGATGTAAAAGCTTCTGCACACACATATATATATATATATATAAAAGTCCAGTTTCTATTCTACTTCATTTAAATGAATTTATTTAATTATAAAGGAATAAGATATGGGTTGGATGTTAACTCACAACACAACTGTTGAAAGTAAGGTAAAGGTCACAGACAGAGAGAGATTGGGTCGTGACAGAATTAATGGTATCAAAGTAAAGTTGGTCTGATGTGAGTCAGTATCCATAGTTAGGAAATTATACATCCCCAAAGTAGTGTGCATTATTAGGATAAAATTGTGTATACCAAGCTAAAAAATGTGACTGCGAAACTTATTTTGAGTATGTAGGATGTTTGATAGATGACGTACTCATAGAGGAGAGAGTTCGCGCTCTCAAGGGTGTAGAGATGAGCCCGAGAGGTGTAGTGGGTCCAATTCTAGTAGGGATCCACCTGGTCTTTACGAGGTTATTGAGGAACGTATAGCGCAGTTACAACGTAGTGTAGACAGAGGTATGGAGATGTTTACACAGGCGATGGCCAGATTTAAGGGTAGACAGGAGAACCTTGCTGGTCAAGCTACTGCACCTGAGAGATAAGAGCCAGCACAGCCTACAACGAGACCTCGGGCTGCAGAGGCAGAGATTCCTGTACCCCCTCCAGTTCAGGACATTCCCCTACAGTTCAGGATCTTGTAGCTCCACAACAGGTTTGTGGTGAAGGAGTGTATGATTGTGATATAGGTAGACTGAGAGAGTTTCGAAAGTTTGGACCACCTTCATTTAGTGGGGTGAAGAACCCAGTGTTAGCTGTACATTGGATACGTAGTATGGAGAAGCTTTACCAATTTTTCCATTGCTCCACCACCGAGAAGGTCACCTTTGCAGTTTTTGTATTAGAGGATGAGACTGAACATTGGTGGATGACCACACAACCGATATTGAGTGCACGACAGTCGGTTGTGACATGGGATATATTCTTGGATGCCTTTAGGAGGTAGTACTTCTAGCCACTACTCAGAGAAAGATGCAGATGAAATTTATGACATTAACTCAGGGGAACCTAACAGTGGATGAGTATGAGTCTAGATTTACATCCCTGAAAAGATATGATACAGTCACTATGAGCCTTGAGGACAAAAAGGTTCAAAAATTTCTTGAGGGGCTGAGACTTTCCATCAGAGCTCGATTAGCTCCATTGGACATTACCACCTATGATGAGGCATTACGCAGAGCTCAATTATGTGAGTACGATTATGAGTTGCATGCCCTAAAATTGAGCAGGAGTGGTAAAGGCAGAGATAGAGACCGAAAGAGGTCAGTTGAGGTTAGAGGGTTCATAAAGGGCCGAAGGTTATTTGGTAAAGGGCTTAAGATTGAGGAGGTGCGAGAGAGGCCTGCAAAGCCTCCAATTCATCGAGCTTTATCTCCAGCTTCGAGGAGCATAGTTATTGGCGGACCTCGACCTACCATAGAGCAGTGCAAGTTATGTGGTAGATATCATGCGAGTAGACCATGCCCTTTGATGAGATCATGCTATAAGTGTGGTAAACCAGGGCACATAGCTCATGAATGCCCAAAGCTGATTAATACAGCCCCACAAAAGGGCAAAGAACCAAAGAAGGCTACAGTTGAGACACCTACACCTAAGAGGAAGGCTACAGCTGAAAAGAAAGGGAAGCAAGCTGTTGGTCAAGGGCGAGTGTTTGCGTTAGACCAGACATCTGCAGAGACTTCCTCGGATGTGATTAAAGGTACCATTCTAGTTTTTGATTTTGAAGCATTATAATTGATTGATCCTTGTGCCACACATTCATTCATATCACCTTCATTTACATGTAAACTACATGAACATGTGAAACCTGTACCCTTAGGTAGAGTTTTACTTATAAGCACTCCAGTGAGAGACAATGTAATGACGGAGTATGTATGTAAGAGTTGTAAGTTAAAAGTAAGGGAAAAGGACATGTCGACTGATCTCATCCTATTAACTATGAAGGACTTTGATCTGAAAATCATGTTGTTTTAGAATGTTATGCTAAGACAATAATGTTTTCCATCCCTGAAAAGTACATGGTAAGATTTGAAAAGTAATGAAAGAAGTAGTAAATTATTTATAAGGATGGATAATTTTGCTAACGAATGTAATGATAATGTGTTGAAGGTTTTATCGCCTATATGGTTGACTTAGATAAGGTGTACCCGGATATAGTTGACATACCAGTGGTTAGAGAATTTCTTGATGTCTTTCCGAAAGAATTACCAGGGTTGCCACCAGACAGAGAAATGGAATTTTGTATTGATTTGGTGCCTAGAACTGAACCGATATCCAAGCCACCGTATAGAATGGCTCCAATTGAATTGAAGGAGCTAAAGAAACAATTGCAAGAGTTGGTGGACAAGGGGTTCATCAGACCGAGTGTATCACCTTGGGGAGTATCGGTTCTGTTCATAAAGAAGAAAGATGGGAGTCTCCGACTGGGTATAGATTATCAGTTGTTGAACAAGGCTACCATCAAGAATAAGTATCCCTTTCCATGGATAGATGATCTATTGGATCAATTGCAGGGAGTACAGGTCTTTTCGAAGATTTATTTGAGGTCTAGATATTATCAGTTGAGGATTCGGAGTGGAGATGTACCCAAGACAGCGTTTCGGACCCGTTATGGCCATTATGAGTTTTTGGTTATGCCATTTGGGTTGACGAATACTCCCATAGCGTTTATGGCTTTAATGAATGATGTGTTTAAGCCATACCTAGATAAGCCATACGACATATTGGTGTACTCGAAGTCTAGAGAAGAGCATGAGCAGCATTTGATAACGGTGCTACAGACCCTCAGAGATCAGGAGTTGTATGCTAAACTTAACAAGTGTGATTTCTGGTTGAGTGAGATATCGTTTTTAGGTCATGTATTCTCCAGAGACGGGGTATTAGTAGATCCATCTAAGGTAAAGGCTATGATACAGTGGGAAAGACCCAAGATGGTTACAGAGATCTGTAGTTTCCTAGGTTTAGCAGGTTATTATCGATGGTTTATCAAGGGATTCTCTAAGCTGGCTGCTCCATTGACACGTCTCACACAAAAGAATGTGGCATTCGAGTGGGACGATAAATGTGAAAGAAGTTTCTACGAGTTAAAGCACAGACTGATCACTGCACCTATTCTCACCATACCTACCAGCTCAGGAGGTTACTCAGTGTATACAGATGCCTTAAGACAGGGACTGGGCTGTGTGTTGATGTAGGACGGGAAGGTAGTAGCCTATGGATCTAAACAGCTTAGGGACCATAAAAGGAATTACACGACCCATGATTTAGAGTTGGTAGCCGTAGTATTTGCATTTAAAATATGGCGCCACTACTTATACGGTGAGAAATTTCAGGTATACACCGATCATAAAAGCCTCATATATCTGTTTTCACAAAAAGAGTTAAATATAAGGCAGAGACGATGGATAGAGCTTTTGAAGGATTATGATTGCAAGATATTGTACCATCTAGGGAAGGCTAAGGTTGTGGCGAATGCCTTGAGTAGAAAGAGCCTCGAAATGGTATCGCACATGATGGTCAGGGAATATGAGCTGCTCGAGCAGTTTGCTCACCTCAGGTTGGATATAGACCTTCTTGATATTGACAGAGACTGTGTGATAGCTAGCCTGTGAGTGGAACTGGATTTGATTGATCGGATATGCTAGGCTCAGCATCCTGATCTACTGTGTGAGGATCGTGCGAGTCAGATTCAGAGGGGTGATGTGGCCAATTTCTTAGTGAGTGATGATGGCCTACTGAGGTTTAGAGGCAAAATTTATGTTCCCAATAACCCAGAGTTAAAGAGATTGATTTTGACAGAAGCTCATTCATCGAGGTATACATTGCACCCGGAGAGTAACAAGATGTATCGAAATCTCCAGCAAGTGTATTGGTGGTCATGGATGAAAAAAGATATCGTAGAGTTTGTGGCAAGATGCCTTGTATGTTAGCAAGTGAAGGTAGAGCATCAGAAGACTGCAAGGTTATTGCAGCCTCTACCTGTACCAATTTGGAAATGGGAGCATGTCACCATGGATTTCATCATGGGATTGTAGAGGACCAGAAGGAACCATGATTCTATTTGGGTAGTGGTTGACAGACTCACGAAATCGGCTCACTTTTTGCCTATGAAATCTACAGATATTTTGAGTAGTTTGGCAGAGTTGTATGTACGAGAGATAGTGAGGCTACATGGTGTTCCAATGAACATTGTATCAGATAGGGATTCTCGCTTCACTTCTCGCTTTTGGGAACAATTTCAAGAGGCTATGGAAACCCGATTGAGTTTCAGTACTACTTTCCATCCTCAAATCGATGGTCAGTCGAGAGAACTATCCAAACATTAGAGGATATGCTGAGAGTGAGTGTTATGGATTTTAAAGGCTCCTAAGATGATCACCTACCATTAGCCGAATTTACATACAATAATAGTTACCACTCGCGTATCGGGATGACACCATATGAGACCTTGTATGGTAGAAGGTGTCATTCCCCTATTGGTTAGGAAGAAATGGGTGAAAGGAAAATTTTTGCTCTTGATTTGGTATAGCAAGCCTCTGAAGTTGTTCAGCTGATATGTGATAGATTGAGAATAGCTCAGAGCAGAAAGAAAAGTTTTGCTGACATAAAATGGAGGCCACTAGAGTTCACTATGGGTGACTTGGTATTTTTGAAAGTCTCTCCCTCAAAAGGGATTATGAGGTTCGGTAAGAAGGGTAAGTTAAGCCCTCGGTATATCAGACCATTTGAGATGTTGAACTGTGTGGGAGATAAGGCCTACAGGCTAGCATTGCCACTGGAGCTAGCAGGCGTACATAATGTATTCCATGTATCGATGCTTTGGAAGTACCATCCATATCTAACCCATGTGATTCGGCATGAGCAATTGTAGCTCAAGAATGATTTGTCATATGTAAAAAAACCGATTCAGATACTAGATAAGAAGGAAAAGGTGCTACGGAATAAGATGATTCCACTAATTAAGGTTCTCTAGCAGCACCATACTTCAGAGGAAGCTACTTAGGAATTGGAGAACCTCATACGGGAAAAATACCCCCGACCTTTTGAAGAATAACTTGGATCTAATTTGGAGGACCAAATTTCTTAAAGGAGGGGAGGAATGTAAGACCCGTATTTTCATATGTAACCCTTATGATTCCCTAAGTATACATTTGTTCATGTAATATGAATCATAAGAGTTGTAAGGTCCCTAAATTTGATGACACACTTGTTATGTGAGTTCGTGATGTACACAAGTTTTGTTATGTATGAATTTCAAGAAATGGACCTTTTTAAGTGATAAATGTGGAAAGAATGCAAAATGAGTAGTGAAGCAAATTGGTATGAAGTTAACTTTGGAAATCTGGGATGAATTTCAGCTAAGTATGCTGCAGAGCAAGGGGAGATCGATCCCTCTTTCAAGCCAGATCGATCTTGGTAAGCTTCTGCCAAGCAAAGATCGATCTCATCCTTAAGCAGACCGATCTCGTTATGTCTTAGCTAGAAGCGGATCGATCTCATCCCTCTGGCAGATTGATCTCTGAAGCTTTTTTCCTGGCTAAGATCGATCTTACCCTTTAGAATAGATCGATCCCTTATGCTTGAAAACTGAATGTCGAGAGACTTAAAGCAAGAGAAGATCGATCCCTCACTTATGGAGATCGATCTCATCAAGCCATTTCTATAAAAACAGGGCAGCTGAATTGCATTTCACGAAAAATAACTCAAACTTTCCATTTTTGAAGTAAAGTAACCTAGTTTCCCTCTCTAAACTCTTAACACTTTCCTTAGAGATTTGGGAGAAGTTTATTTCAGAAAAGTTGTTCCTAAAGAGGAGGAGAATGACATAATTTAAAATGGGAGGTCAAATCGTTGGACTAGAAGAGGAAAAGAGCTTTCCCTAATTTTGGTGAAAAAGGACAAAAGCTGAGATAGGTAAGATTTAAATGCAACAATCTCATGTATGTTGATCTATACACTTGTATGAGTTGATTGGTATATAGATTGATGGTTAAAACATCTTGGTTCATGCCTAATCTTCCAAGACCTATAAATGGCTTGATGTTTCAAAATGAGAGAAGAATTAGTAAGCATGGATTTAATGATGAATTAAGTGTGCATTGATATTATTGAGTATGTATATATGCTTGTATAATAGTTTGATGAAATCCATGTACTAGAAATAATAATGGTTGAAAATAAGCATATGAGGTATTTGATGAAATGCCAAAGTGAGATGAAATGATGAACTAAAGGTATTCTAAGCTTAATGTCGGTTCAATATGAATCCATAGATTCGAGGAGTCTAGGAGATTCTAAAAAAAATGAGTTATATACTCGAAATAGACTCAAGAAAGAGTATGGTTTGATAATGATGTAACGAGGCTAAATGAGATATAAATGGCCCAATGCATTGATTTGAATATCATGTAAGTGAAATTAAGTATAGAAGAGTGTACTGATGTGAATTGTAAATAATCGCAGCTCCTGAAGATATAACCGGAACCGATTAGACGGATCACGAGAAGTGGAAATCAAGGAAAGTGATTTCGAGCGTGATTCGAGGTAAAAGATTTATGCGAGCTATTAGAGATAGTGTAAGACCCGTGTAATCCTTATGATCTCCTAAGTATACATTCATTTATGTAATCCGAATCATAAGTGATGTAAGATCCGTAAATCCGATGTACACACTTGCTATGTGAATTCGTGATGTACACGCATGTTTCATTAAGTATGAATAATAAGAAATGGACCTTTTGAAGTGATAAATGTGTATTGAATGCAAATTGAGTAGTGAGGCAAATTGAAATGAAGTTAGCTTTGAGAATTTGGGATGAAATTGGCTAAGTATGGCTACAGAGCAAGGGGAGATCGATCTTAGAAGTAAGCAGATTGATCTCATTGCGCTTAAAATGCCTAACTAGAGACTTCTATAAGGAGGAGATCGATCCTTAGTCCAAGTTAGATCGATCCCCTATGAAGAACAGATCGATTTAACCTCAAGCAGATCGATCTCCTTAAGCCTTAGCCTGAAGCAGATCGATGTCATTTCCCTGCCAGATTGATCTGTTAAGCATTCTGCCTGGCTGAGATCGATCTCATGCTCTTCGGTAGATCGATCTATTCAGCTTGAAAACTAAATGCAGAGAGGTTAAAAGCAGCAGTAGATCGATCCCTCACTTATGGGGATTGATCTCATCAAGCAATTTTTATAAAACAGGGCTGCTAAATTGCATTTCACGGGAGAAACATCAAAACCTTTCCATTTTGAAACTAAGTGACCTAGTTTTTACTCTCTAGACTATCAACACTTTCCATTTAGATTGAAAAAAGTCTATTATATCAAAGTTGTTCATAGAGTGGAAAAGAACAACATAGTTGGGAACGAGAGGCTGAATCACTAAACCGAAGGAGAAAGAGAGTTTTTCCTCAATGTTGTGAAAAAGAGAAAAGTTGAGATTGTGAAGATTTCAATGCATCAATCTCATGTATGTTAATCTATGTAATTGTATGAGTTGGTTGGTACATAGATTGATAGTTGAAATGTGATAAACATACTTAAACAAAGATAAGACCTAGAATCGATCTAATGATAGAAAATCGAGTAGGCATGGTTTAATAGAGATTTAAGCATGTAAAAACGTTATTAAGCATGTATATATGCTTGTATAAATTTTTAATGAATTTCATGTACTAGAAATATAATAACTGAAATTGAGTATATGAGGTATTCGATGAAATGCCATAATGAAATGAAATCATGAACTTGAGGTATTGTAAGCTTAATACCGGTTGAATATGGGTGAATAGACTCGAGGAGTCTGAGACATTCTCGAAAGTGAGTTATATACTCAAAATACACTCAAGAAAGGATGATGTCCGATAATGGTATAACGATGCTAAATGAGATATAAATGGCCAAATACATTGATTTGAATATCATGCAAGTGAAATGAAGTATATGACCATATACTGATGTGTGTGATACACAATTTTAGCTCTAAAAGATATCGTTGGAATCGATAGGACGGATCACGAGAACTAAAAATTGAAGGAAAACGATTCAAGCGTGATTCGAGGTAAGGGACTTTTGTGAGCTATTAGATATAACTATACGTATGTTTTCTTACCTGCTGTATGCGAATGTATGCGATAAATACATAGATACTGATAAATCTAGGTAGAAAAACTACGTATGAGAATAAGTCTATAAGTATGAGTTGCATGACTTCTATGATTGTTGTGAAAAGAGGTTTTTACAAACGTTTTAAGAAAAAATGATAATAGACTGGCTCCCGGTTTAACCAATTTCATGAAATGTTTCTATAGAGTGATTGAAGGGAGATTTTGCCCTCACACTCATGACTTTACATGGAGCCCTTTCTATTTCTTTCTTCTATGTGAAATCGTGCTAGAGCCTAAGGGGCAACGGTAGATTGACCAGCCCTGTTCGCACGTTATTTTTAAAGGGATTTTGAGAAGGACAAAAGAGTACTCGATGCCTCGGGTGATGTAATGTGTTCCACTAAAGATGCTCGCACTAGATTTTCGGAATCATGTTAGAGCCTTCGAGTACTACTATGTGCCTTGCTTTGACTATGCTCGCATGTAATTTCCTAGTAATACCATGCTCGATGCCTTAAGTATGTTGTGTGTCTTACGCTGAGTTGCTCGGACAAGGTTTTTATGATTATCTTATGTGTTGAGTAAAACTTTTTGTAGTACCGTCATGTATTGCTGTGTGTCTTGCATTGACTTACTCACACGTGGTTTATGAATGTGATGTAATGAGAAGAAAATCGTGCTAGAGCCGTTATGTACTATTATGTGTCTTGTACTGACCTGTTCGCACGAGATTTTGAGACAATGGAAATGTGTGATAAGGATCCATGAGAGCACGATGTACCGTGAGCATTAACCATGGGGTACGATGTGCTGTGATTTGAGTATGAGCTGAAGGGATGGTTGATTCGCCTCCCTAAGCGTAAGGTTCTCACACACCTGATCAGGGTTTCCTGGAATCCAACTTTAGCCATACGTCCGATATTTATCTGTGTAATACGACATTGTCACTTCTATGTGAGGTGTGATATGTCCTCTTGCTGTGTGTTTGGGGATATGATAACCCATGATTATGTCTCATGTATATTAAATTGTTGTGTGCAAAGTGATTTCTAAATGTGTACTCAATGTTTTTAAAGATGAGCTATGTGAAAAGAGTATGTTATGTGAATATGCATATACCCATCTAGCAAATTAACGGTTTTGCATTGATGGAAGTTGTTTTAAAAAGAATGCATATGTTTTATAAGGAAAATGAATATATATGTATTTTAGCATGTAGATAGTGTAGTTATCTACCTGCTTTCATATTTTCCTTACTGAGCGTATTAGCTCACCCCTTTATTTCCTCCTCCACAGATACTACGCAGTAGTGAGTACACTACAGTCGTCCCTGCTATTGTGTTTTTTCAATCATCTAGTAGTATAGAGAGGTATACATTTGAGATGAAAGAAATTTTGTATCCTGTAAATTAGTGCACAATAAAGTTTGTATTTTGTATTTGGGGGATGTATATAATAGAAATTGATGTAAAAGTTTCCGCACTCATATTTAAAAGTCCAGTTTCTATTTTACTTCTTTTAGTTGAAATGATTAAACTATAAATGGATGAGAAATGGATCAGATGTTGACTCACAGCCCAACTGTAAGTGGTAAGATAAAGGTCATAGACAGAGAGTGAGGGTTGCGACAGAATTAATGGTATTAGAGCTGGGTTGATCTGATGTGAATCAGTATCCATAGTTAGGAAATTATACATCCCCAAAGCACGGTGCATTATTAGGATACAATTGAGTATACCAAGCTGGAAAATGTGACTGAGACACTTATATTGAGTATGCATGATGTCTAATAGACGACGTACTCATAGAGGAGAGAGTTCGCGCTCTCAAGGGCGTAGAGATGAGCTCGAGAGAAGCAGTGGGTCTAGTTCTAATAGAGATCCACCCGATTTTAGTGAAGCCACTGAAGGGCGTATAGCGCAGTTACAGCACAATATAGACACGGTTATGGAGATGTTTATGTAATGCTTGTAGTTTTATATGTACTTCTTGTGAAGCTATGATGTATAAGTACATTGTTACTTGTGTATAAATGACAAAAGGATGTAAGGATGATGAATCTAATGTATAATCCATGATTTCAAGTGTGTGCACAAGTTTCATTGCCTACGAACTATACAGAATGGATATTATCATACGTTGGTCGGGTACGAAATGTAAAATGGGGTATTAGGTAAAGAAAGATGAATTACAAAGTAAAAATCTGCAGAAAACTACAGTAATAAGTGTGCAGGGAAAGAGTAGATCAATCTCCCATAAAGGAGAGATCGATCCCCTCTCACAAAATGCCTAATATCAGTTTAATTAAACAATGCAGATCAATCTCATGGGAAGGCAGATCGATCTCCTTAAGTCTCTGCTTGGAAGGGATCGATTTCTCACAAGGCACATATCGATCTCTAAACGTCTTGGCCAAGAAGAGATCAATCTCCCTCAAGCAATAGATCAATCTCATTAAGGTTTTGTAAGGAGAAGACCGATCTCCTACAAATGGCAGATCGATCTCCAAGAAGGATTTTGCTTGTAACAGATCGATCTCCTACAAGAGGCAGAATGATCTCCAAGAAGGATTTTGCTTGCAATAGATCGATCTCATCATGAAGAGAAGACAAATCTGGTAGCAGTGACATTAGGTGAAAGGACTACCAAACCATGTAGAGATCGATCTCCATAAGGGACCAGATCGATCTCATGTCTCTGCATCTATAAAAAGAGCACGAGATTGAGCTGAAGATCAGATTTCCCTCCTACCAAACCCGTACCTATCCATTTTTCCTCAAAGAATTAAGTTTTCTCACTCTAAATATCACTACATTCCAGTCAGATTTTAGAGAAGCACAAGAAGCAAAAGTTATTTCTTGAAGTAAGGAGAACAACATACCCAAAAATCACATGTTGGTTTGATCAAGAGGAGGAGAATAGACTACTACAAGTTTGGCTAAGGAAAAAGCTAAGCTAGGTAAGTTCTTCAACCCTCAAGCTTTAAATGTGAGTTTTTAAACACTTTATGAATTGAATGGTATATGAAATCTTGATAGAAATGATATTAGAAGGGTGAAAACATTAAGTTTTAAGGAAGGGTAAGAAATGATGATTGTAGTGATGAGTGAGTAATATTAAGAGGGAGTTATTAAGAAATATGATAAAAGGGTTTGTGAAAGTATGAGTAAGCAAGTAGATGACAATGTGGGTGTTTAGAAGAAAAAGAAGAGGAAAAATGACATAGTGATTTACACGTGTAGATTGAAATACGTCGGAACACGATTAACCTGGATCACTAACGGAGTAAATGAGACGAAGGAAATACAAGTGCGATTCGAGGTAAGGGATTATATGTTAGCGATAGAGATATTTGTACGTATTTTATTGCTATTTTAGTAGTTATGGCGCTAGAAATATTATGCTTAGCTATTAAGCCTTATGTGAATTGAAATGTACTATGGTATGAATGATGAAAATGGGATGTGGGAAAGAAAACAACCTGACATGCATGTTTTTAATGTTTTACAACTATACGTTGTTTTTTGACTGAGAAATGACGATGGATAGGTTGGCTAGTTTTACATGTTTAGCATGGAATGACATGCTACATTACTAAACATGTTTCGAGATTTTATAAAGGAAAAAATAGCCAGCTATCAGATATGAGATGCGAACTGGTGTTGGAGCCTTAGCTCACACATGTTTTAGTGACATTGACTATCCTGGAGGTTTTTCTCGCATATGTTTACGTGTTTTGATAAACTATGCTGGAGGGTTTTATGATGATGATGATGTGCTATAGCCTAGCTCGCACAACGATTTTTGAGATGATACAGTGCTAGAAGCAGTTACTCAAATTGGGAGATACCGCATTGAGCCTTACGATGACTGTGTGTCACGCTGATATTGCTCGCCTGGTATATGAGACATGGTTAAGGATGATGAGTTGATCGGTGTAGGGTAGATCGACTGGGTTCACGGGTCTACGTTGAACCGTGTAGTTGTTTGTGGAATACTATGTACCGTGCTGGGTGCACGTGGGTACGAAGCGTACATTGTACCGTTAAAATATGTGATGTGAAGAGGAAGATGATGATGATTGAGATGAGCTGAAGGGTAGGACTGACTCATCCCCCCTTCAGGTGAGTGATGCCTTGTGCACACCTGATCAGTGAGGTCTGGGATCACTGACTATGGCCATATGTCATGGATATTTTTTACCTCGAATTCCATACCTGTCTTAGAGATAAGAGAAATTTGAGAAAACTCAGAAAAGAAATGATTTGTGAAAAGAAAAGAAATATTGTGATTTGATAAATATCTTGATTTGAATATTTGTGTTATGGTAGCCAAATTTTATGGCATGTTTTTCCAAATGGAAATAATGAGCATTGATTTTTATGAAAATGCCTATGAGAGAAAAATGTTTTAATGCATTTTCCATTGATGTCTTCATTTATAAATGAAATATGATTTTATTGATCATGCATGAGCTATGTAGATAGTACAGTATCCACATGTTAGCATCATTTTCCTTACAAGCTGTGGTTTGCTCATCCCACTATTTTCCCCCCTCCAGATTCTGAGAAGTAGAGTAATGCAATGATCTCCAGATTGATTTTGTGTGTGCCAGCTCCCACCAGTTGAAAAGGTATAAGAAAGAAAATGTATACACATAAGTATTTTGTATATATCCTTTTGTATCTCATAGTCATACATTGACAAATGAGAAAATTGTATAGGGATGTTATGTAAAGATATTTCTTTTATATCAACAATTTTATATATCTATACACATGTCTAGGAGTGTGTGACTTAAAGTTTTAAATATTTCCACTATAAATGTAAGGAATTAGTAATTGCATCAGCTCATAGCCCAACCGTTTGTGGTATATGGATGGATGAAAAGCACCCGGAGTCGGGGTGTGAAAGAATTTGGTATCAGAGCATGGTTAGTCTGATGTGAGTCGATGTTAGGATTAAGAAAATGTACATCCCTAAGTTACTGTATGATATTTAAATAAAAATATGTATATGGAGCTGGTAGTGACCAAAGAGTTTGTTATAAATGCAGGAAAATCAACAGGCTTGTGAATTATGCTTAAGAGGCACCGCAAGAGGGGAGAGAGCTCACGAGCTCAGGGGCGAAATGATAGGATTGAGAGATATAGAAGGTCGTCCTCTAGTTACGAACCCCATGATCAGATACAGACTCTCGATCCTCGGGTAGCTAGATTAGAGGAAGACATACGTACGATGATGACCATGATGGGTCAGATCATGTCTAGATTGGAGGTTATACCCAATACGGCAGGACAGACTGCACCGAATCCCCCAGCAGCTACACTTGAATATGACAATACTACACCTGCTCCACCTGAACCCGATAGACCATAGGATCCCCCCATTTGGCTAGTTCCTCCTCCAGTGGCCCCACAGCAGTATGATGATGATGATTTGAGGCACGGTTATTTTGTGATATGGAGAGGTTGAGGCATTTTATGGACTTTAAGCCTCCTTCTTTTAGTGGGGTAAAGGATGCAGCAGTGGCTGAGGGTTGGATAAGTCAGATGGACAAGCTGTTTGATTTTTGCAAATGTTTGACTAAGGAAAGAGTAGCACTTGCGGCCTTTATATTGAGGGGCAAAGCAGAGCACTGGTGGAAGTCCACTAGACCTATGTTGATGACTCAGGGTACAACGATCACATGGGATATGTTTTTGGGTACTTTTAGAGAGCAATATATCCCAGATACTGCTCAGCATAGGTTACAAATGGAATTTTTTAATCTGACTCAAGGGAACCAAACAGTTGATGAGTACAAGTCACAATTCACCTCATTAGGCTGATATGATCCATACTTTATCAGGAGTGAAGCTATTAGGGTCCGCAGATTTGTTGATGGACTAAGGCTTTTGATTAGAGCTAAACTGGCTCTATTTGATGTTGATACAAATAGAGAAGTGGTACGATGGGCCCAGTTGTGTGAGTAGGACTATGACCTGTAAATTTCAAAGTTCAGTTGGGGTAAGGACAAGGGTCGGAGGAAACTGGGAGATGGCAAGGGTGCCAAATTTGGTCGGAGATAACCTGGTAAGCGTCAGAGAGAGGCAGATGAGTCACAGAAGAAGGCTGTTAGGCCTATTATGTATTCGACTCTAACATTAGCTAAGGGTATAGTGATTGGTGGACCCCGATTGACTACTAATCAGTATAGAGTATGGGGTCAATATCATGGTAGTAGGCCTTATCATTTTCAGGGTACACGTTGCTTCAGATGTGGTAGGCTTGGCCACTATGCAAGAGATTGCCTAGAAGCAGTTGAGGTAGTCCCACAGAAGGGTAAGGAATCAGAGAAGGTTCCTGCAGTTACACCTCCTGCAAGGAAGAGAGCCACGGTTGAAGAAAAAGGGAAGCAAGTTATGGCCCAAGGTAGGGTATATGCGATAGTGTCAGGACCTGTTCTCAATCCATGACTTAACCAAAAACCACTACAAATTTTTCACATTTTTAACTTACCTTTCCTCTCTTCAATGGTTGGGCTATGATTCGATGTCAGAATCCTCGCTTACCACATTATCCATTATCATACATACATGTCAATATACTATTACTGACTGTAACTGCTTTTATAATATATGTGAGATTATATAAAAGCAAATACAAATACATTCCCCACAATATATATCGTATACATCACTGTGCTGTTTCTATGTTTAGATACATAACCGTACAAAATCTGTATACCTGGCGGTCGATAGGAAATAGCAGTGGACTCGGGAACACTATCCCTCAATAGCTCTCGTTCTACTGCTGATGCTCTATAGAGAGATGTAAAGAAAGGGGGTGAGCATACAATGCGCTCAGTAAGGAAATCAGGCAAGCAAGTAGATATCTACATTATCTACTCAAAATAATGCTATGCCTTGAAAACATTATTTCCTTTACTCACTTTAAAAGCATGTCTATATATATATATATAAATATATACTTGTACAGATTAAATCCTATGTACATAAATCATGCTTTCTTTCTCAAATGTAGGCATGTAGTGCAAAACAATGCATCCTTATAATATCACAATACCTTTAGATAAATCATGCCATGTATATTTAAATCACAGTAAATATGGCATTTAAATCATTCACAACACAAAATCGGAGTCCGACCCATCCCTCAGGTCTGTCCGTAATTAAATCAGTCAATCAAGTGATATATCATGTGAGACTCTGTGGTGAAAATGTAAATAGTATCCTGGACTATGAGCATATCCGACATGTGATCCCAAGCAGCACAGTACTCGGTGTACGAGCATCACTGCTGCAACGGGAGGGCATCAGCACCAGCTATATCCTCCTCAACTCCATAACACCACACGGTACAGTGTACCCCATGCCGCTCGCACGGTACAACGTACTCCGTGGACCCTACATCACAGTCGGGGTGCCTGCCATAGGTCATAGCCCTCAAACCATGGAATATCATACCACGTCTCTAGTATCCTCAAGCGGATATCCTCTCACATAGTGTGACACTCAGTCTACACAAGGAATCAAGCATGGATTTCAACATGTATTATATATCACATACAGTACGCGCCTTTGAGCGCGACTCACAGTCGACACTCCACTCAAATACTGTTTCACATCACAAACTCAACTCTAGTGCGAGTAAACCTCCAGCAACTAGGTCAATGCATAGTTCATGTATTAAATCAAGTAACAGCTCCAGTACCATGCTATGCATAATATCATCAAATCAAGTATGAGCAATAGCTCTAGTACTATGTCATGTATAAATCATGAAGAATCGAGTACGAGTAACGCTCCAGCACTCTGTCAGGCATCTCATGTAAAACTCGAGTACGAGCTAATCGCTCCAGCACTCTCTCATGCATATATCATATAAAACTGAGTACGAGTAAGAACTCCAGTACTCTATTATGCATGTCATGGAAATCTAGTGCAAATCATAATCCAGCACTAATGTATGTAGAAAATATATTAAATCCAGTGCGAGCTTTGCTCAAGCACGATTCATTCTCACATAATATGATAGATGGCTCTTTAAAAAGGGTTGATTTATAAAATATCAAAATCAGCACTATAAAGTGTGCTTAATTCACATCAACCTTAAAATCATTAGCCCATCTATTTATTCTTCTGCTAAACAGCAGTAAAACACTCAAAATGGTGGTTTCCATGCTTTTTACAACTTTTCACAAAAGTTGACTTTTTGACTAACTATGGGGCAAAATCGTAATTTGTCACTATCGGGTCACAATAATTATTATTCACTTTCTCTGACCCTTAGAGTTTTTAAGTGAATGTAAAAGCAGATGAAAATAGGTGCAGGTATCTCTAACTACTCACAAAAGTCCCTTACATGCAATCACTCAAAAAATTTCACTTTCTCAACGTTGCTCGATCCAGCAGTCTGATTTACTTTTCCAATACTCTCTGGAGCTGCATATAACCATTTATCAGGTTAATTACACTTTTCCTACTGTATTTCATATTAAATACAATCTATTTCCCTTAATGGGCTTTAATAAACCTTAATGGGCCTAACTATGTCTTAAGCCCATTTCCATTTTACTATTCATTTTCGTTGGGCCTATTGGGCTTGTGAGGCCCACCAACTCTTATTGGGCTTGTCCTAGACCTATTAAATCATATTGGGCCTAAAATATTTGGGCTTGGCCCATTGGGCCTCTCGGCCACATGCTATGGCTGAGAGCTATCCATGCCATCGGTCACACCATGGCATGCCGGCCATGTCCCTTTCCTTAGCCAATTGACTTAGGCATTTTCACAAACACTTGGTTGGCAACATTCTTAAACATCACATAGTTCATTTAGGCATTTTATCAAACACCTTGATTGCCAACTAATTACATGTATTAATTAATCAAATTGATTAATTCTAATTACACCATAATCATTAACACATGTACATTAATCCATTATGCCTTAAAATCATATGGACATAAACCAATATCTCACTACTCACTCTCGGCCTAACCAATATCATAGTGATTTCATATGTTTCAATGCTTAAAACATATACCAATATACTTAAAATCATTCATACATTAGCATATATGAAATTGAAAACTTGAAAATTTACCAATTGTTGTGTTCACACTTGGTCGAATACTTTGGAGGCTCACGGTTTGCACTCTATGGCTCTTGATAGCCAATTCCAACATATGTCACTCTCCTTTCAATTTGGAACAACTTCTATGAAGGATGCAAGTTTCAAATATGCCTAATTCCTAGTGATTTCTAGTGAGAGAAAGCTTGGATAATTGTATTTCAATAGTTTCCTTGTGTAGCCGAGAATGGTGTGATGAAGATGACAATGGTGTGGCTGATTTTATAAGCCACTTACTTAGCCATTAAGCCTTACTTTCTAGCCATTATAATTGACTTCCTAAGCCTTAGTCATGAGTCACCTTATGAGTCACCTTATGAGTCATGTTAAGCTTTAACTATGGTTAGATATTTATCTCATGGGCTTTCCATTTGGGCTTCTCGGTTTGGGCTTTCTTAATGGGCTTTCGGGCTGAAATTTTCACCATACCTCGGGCCTTTAATCATCTCAATATTTGGCCAATCAAGTGGTCCAACAATTCGGTCTAAGGGACCTAAGAATTTCGATATACGTTTAGTATACCTTAATGGGCTTTAAAATTTTCACCTTAGGCCCATTACATTTTTAACCATTAAATTTATTCTGGAATCCTTCCGAATAAATTTTCATTACTTTCGGGGATGGTTATCTTGTATTCTGACTAAGAATATTTTTCTCCAAATTTTTCTCCACACTTAGGTTAATTTTTTTAACCATGATTAGTCAACTATGGTAAAAGTCCACTTTCTTAACTACCGTTGACTTTTTCCTTAACCATTGACCAAGTTGACTTTTCCTCAAAATTTCGAAAGTGTCATATCTTATGTCTTACACTCTCTTCTTTACGTTTCAACTGTTCCCGGTGGATAATTTCACCCGAAACACCTTAAATACCTAAACTCGCCAAAAAGGTCCATTTTACCCTTTTTAGCTTTTAGTCTCGTTTTCTGTGTTCGGGATTAAATTAAGCTGACTTTCTTTCATGAGCTCCCTATGCTTTCTCATTTTAAGTTCTTATTTTTAGTAAGAATGATTTAGATCTACTCGATTTAGCCTATGACTCTTATAGCTCACATTAAGCTTTTTATGTAGCTTTTGCGTATTAAATCATTTTACTAACACTTTAAATCTAGTAAATACTCTTCTTATGATTCAACTATAATAATAGAGTGTTCATACACATAGGACTCATAAGGAACAAGCTACATAAAATTCAGGTCTGACAATCCTCCCCTACTCAGAAAATTTGGTCCTCTAAATTAGAACCAAGTCAGTCACCAAATAGGTGAGGGTACTTCTCTCGCATCAGACTCTCTAGCTCCCAAGTAACCTCCTCTGAAGTATGATGTTGCCAGAGAATCTTCACTAACCCAATGGTCTTCGATCTCAATACCTTCTCCTTCCTATCCAATATCCGAATCGGTCGCTCAATATATGACATGTCCTCTCGGAGCTCCAAAGGCTCGTAACTAATCACATGTGCTGGATCCGGGTGATACTTCTGAAGCATTGAAATGTGGAAGAAGTTATGGACACTTGATAAGTCCGGTGGCAATGCCAACCTATACGCCTTATCTCCCACTCGATCAAGTATCTCAAAGGGTCCAATATAGCGAGGATTTAGTTTCCCTCTCTTCCCAAATCTTGCTATGCCCTTGGAAGGAGAAACTTTCAAAAACACGGATTCACCAACTGCAAACTCTAGTGGCCTACATCTCCTGTCAGCGTAACTCTTCTGTCTACTCTGAGCTATCCTCAGTCTCTCTACAATAAAGTGGACGTCCTCAGATGCTGTCGTAACCATGTCAGGAGTGAAGATCTTACGGTCACCCATTTCTTCCCATCCAATAGGGGAACGACATCTACGGCCATACAAAGCCTCATACGGTGCCATCCCGATACTCGAATGATAACTGTTGTTATAGGCGAACTCGGCTAGTGGCAAGTGGTCATCCCAAGAGCCTCTAAAATCTAGCACACATGCTCTCAACATATCCTCCAGAGTCTGTATAGTCCTCTCTGATTGACTATCTGTCTGAGGATGGAAAGCGGTGCTCAAACTCAACTGGGTTCCCTTAGCTTCCTGAAAATGTCCCCAAAAGTGGGAAGTGAAGTGGGAATCCCTATTAGAGACTATGCTCACTGGTACAATGTGTAACCTCACTACCTCGCATACATACAGTTCTGCTAATGAACTCAGAGTATCGGTCGCTCTCATAGCTAGGAGGTGGGCTGACTTCGTGAGTCTGTCGACGATCACCCATATAGCATCGTGAATCCTGTGGGTTCTCGGTAAACCCATCACGAAATCCATGGTGATATGCTCCCATTTCCATGTCGGTATAGGTAGAGGCTGCAATAACCCTGTAGGTTTCTGATGCTCTACCTTCACCTGCTGACATACGAGACACTTTGCCACAAAGTCTGCTGCATCTCTCTTCATACCCGACTACCAGTATACCTTATGGAGGTTCTGATACATCTTGTTACTCCCCGGATGTAACGTATACCTCGTTGAATGAGCTTTCGCTAATATCAATCTCCTAAATCTTGGATCCTCGGGAACACATAATCTACCTCTGAACCTCAGTAGTCCATCAGAACTCAACTCAAAGTCAGTCACTGTGCCCTTCTGCATCTGACTACTCACATCCATACAAAATGGATCCGTCTGCTGAGCCACTCTGATCCTATCCAACAGATCCGGCTCCAAGCGTAGACTAGCTATCACATAACCTGTATCCATGTCGAAAGGCACAACTCCCAAACTGAGGCTAGCAAACGGCTTTAGCAAAACATGTTCCCAACCATCATGTATGATACAATCCCTAGGCTCTTCCTGCTCAAGGCATCGGCTACAACGTTAGCATTTCCCGAATGATAAAGTATCTCAAAATCGTAGTCCTTCAGAAGCTCTAGCCATCTTCTCTGTCTCATGTTCAACTCTTTCTGTGAGAACAGATACTTGAGGCTCTTATGGTTGGCAAATATCTGAAACTTCTCGCCATACAAGTAGTGGCGCTATACCTTCAACGCAAACACTACTGCTGCTAGCTCCAAATCATGGGTCGGATAGTTCTTCTCATGATCCTTCAGCTGTCTGGATCCATAAGCAACTACCTTCCCATCCTGCATCAATACACAGCCCAATCCCTGATGCGAAGCATCAGCATACATTGTAAATCCTCCTGAGCTGGTAGGGATAGTGAGAATCGGAGCGATGGTCAATCGACGCTTCAACTCTTGAAAACTCTTCTCACAATCCTCGTTCCATACAAATGGTACACTCTTTCGAGTAAGACGTGTCAATGGAGCAGCCAACTTCGAAAATCCCTCAACGAATCTCTGATAGTATCTTGCTAAACCCAGAAAACTCTTATTCTCGGTGACTGTCCTCGGCTGTTCCCACTGAACTACAACCTCTATCTTAGATGGATCAACTGATACACCATCTCTTGATACAACATGTCCCAAAAATGAAATCTGTGACAATCAAAAGTTACACTTACTGAGTTTAGCATTAACTCCTACTCTCTAGAGACTGCAACACGATCCTAAGGTGCTCCTCATGCTCCACCTAGGATCTCGAATACACCAATATATCATCGATAAAGACGATGACAAACTGGTCCAAATATGGCTTGAACATATCGTTCATCAAAGCCATGAAAGCAGTTGGAGCATTCGTCAATCCGAATAGCATGACCAAGAACTCATAATGGCCATATCGGGTACAAAATGCTATCTTGGGTACATCTCCACTCCGAACTTTCAGTTGATAATACCCAAACCTCAGGTCAATCTTGGAAAAGACCTGTGCTCCCTGAAGCTGAGCTAACAAATCGTCAATCCGTGGAAGGGGATACCTATTCTTGATGGTGGCCTTATTCAACAATCGATAATCTATACACAATCGGAGGCCTCATCCTTCTTCCTTACAAACAAAACCAGTGCTCCCCAAGGTGAAACACTTGGTCGAACAAAACCCCTATCCAACAGCTCTTGTAACTGTCTCTTAAGCTCCTCCAGCTCAACTAAGGCCATGCGATATGGTGGTCTCGAAATAGGCTCCGTACCAGGCACCAAATCTATACAGAACTCTATCTCTCTGTCTGGTGGTAACCCTGGCAATTCATACGAAAAAACATCTGGGTACTCACTGACCACAGTAATATCTGACAACTCCGGATGTACCTTATCCATATCTACCATGTATGCAATGAAACCTTGATATGTTAAAGGTTTTCTAAATCAGAAATCATGTAATAATCATAACTACTCCTTTCATTAATTTTTATTAAACTTTACAACATATCTAGTAGAGTTAGGAAACAAAACTGTCTTAGCATAACAATCTAAAACAACATGGTTTGTAGATAACCAATCCATTCCTAAGATTATATCAAAGTCACTCATGCTTAGTAATATTAGATTGGCTGTCATCTCCTTATTCCCTACTCTCAACTTGCAGTCATTAAATACATGTTCTACAACTTGACTACTATTCATAAGTGTACTAATCAACATCATCATACATAATGGTGTACGCTCTACATGTCTAGCTAATTTACATGAAGGCGATACAAAAGAATGCGTGGCACCAGGATCAATTAAAACATATGCTTTAATATCGTAAATCAGGATGCTACCTCGTATCACATCCAATGAAGCATCAGCTGTCCCCTGGTCCAAAGCATGTACTCGCCCTCGACCTGTCACTTGTTTCCCCTTTTCTTCTGTCGTTGCTCTACCTCTCTGAGCAGACGTACCAGCTAGAGCTCTTTTCGGCTCCCTGCCCTTTAGTGGCGCAGTATTAACCATCTCTAGGCAAGCTCTAGCTATATGCCCATGTTTCCCATATCGGAAACACACTATAGGAGTCAGCGGACACGGTCTACCTCCATGTTGATTACCGCATCTTCTGCACTGATTGACAACAGGTCTCTGTCCTCTTATGACAATGCCCTTTGCTGGAGCCACGGTCGGATAAGCAGGAGGTTTAGTAAATCTCTCTCATGTCTCCTCAACCCATGATCTCTTACTGAAGAGTTTCCTCCCTTCTCGATAACCAAAATCTCTAGCCGACCTCTTCTTCTGTATATCTCGACTACGGATAAACTTCCCAAACTCGGAAGCATTCCTCTCGAAATCTTGCTCACACAGTTGCGCCCTGCGCACTGCTTCCTCATAGGTTGCTATGTCTAATGGAACCTACTTGGACCGCAAAATCGGTCTCAACCCATCGATAAACCTGTGGACCTTCCTGGCCTCACTATACATGGTATCTGGGTCATATCTCCCTAAGGATAGGAATCGAGTCTCATACTCGTCCACTGACAAACTCCCTTGGTTTAGTCCCAAAAACTCTGCCTATAGTTTCCGCTGTGCGGTATCGGGAACAAACTACCTCCTTAAGGCCTCCCGAAATATCTCCCAACTAATGTCTGCGTGTCATGCTCTCAATATAGGTCAGGTGGACTTTCACCAATGCTCTGCAACTCCCTTCAGTAGGAACGCAGCAAATGCCACCATCTCTTATGTCGTGCACTCGAAGAATCCATAAAGCTTCTCCATCTCTACCACCCACTCCTTAGTAGCTACAGGGTCCTTGACCCCACCAAAAGATGGAGGTCTAAACTTTTAGAATGCTCGCAGCCGATGCAGATCACATCCGTACCCTAATCCATTACCACCTGAAACTAGTGGGGGTGTATGAGTCTCTATTGTCCTTGGTGCATGAGCTGTCTATGTAGGTGTATTAGGGGCAACTGCCTCTCCTGTCGCAACTCCTACTTCCTGTCCTTTCCTACCTGGCATCGTCTGTGCCAATATCTCTACAATCATCTCAAGACTACGTTCTAATCTCGTAAAGCGCATCTCAGTACACTCGGGTGCCTTAGTAGCACCTGGAGTCTCATGCGTAGGTAATGATTCGACAGCAACTCGTCTTTCGGGCCTATCTCCCTGACCTCGAGCCCTACCTCTTGTACCTCTACCACTACGCGTATTTGCCATATAGTCAAAGTTCCTGCATTCAAAATCATGAATTAGTCCGTCTCCTATCTGGTATACACAGTTATATCTAAACACAACACAGTATTATGGGGATGTACACTTTCTTATTTTCTAACACCGACTCACATCAGACCAACCTCGGCTCTGATACCATTCTGTCAGGACCCATTCTCAATCCATGACTTAACCAAAAACCACTACAAATTTTTCACATTTTTAACTTACCTTTCCTCTCTTCAATGGTTGGGCTGTGATTCAATGTCAGAATCCTCGCTTATCACATTATCCATTATCATACATACATGTCAATATATTATTACTGACTGTAATTGCTTTTATAATATATATGTGAGATTATATAAAAGCAAATACAAATACATTCCCCATAATATATATCGTATACATCACTGTGCTGTTTCTATGTTTAGATACATAACCGTACAAAATATGTATACCTGGCGGTCTATAGGAAATAGCGGCAGACTCAAGAACACTACCCCTCAATAGCTCTCGCTCTACTGCTGATGCTCTGTAGAGAGATGTAAAGAAAGGGGGTGAGCATACAACGCAATCAGTAAGGAATTCAGGCAAGCAAGTAGATATCTACACTATCTACTCAAAAAAATGCTATGCCTTGAAAACATTATTTCTTTTACTCACTTTAAAAGCATGTCTTTATATATATATATACTTGTACAGATTAAATCCCATGTACAGAAATCAGGCTTTCTTTCTCAAATGTAGGCATGTAGTGCAAAACAATGCATCTTTATAATATCACATTGCCTTTAGATAAATCATGCCATGTATATTTAAATCACAGTAAATATGGCATTTAAATCATCCACAACACAAAATTGGAGTCCGACCCATCCCTCAGGTCTGTCCGTAATTAAATTAGTCAATCAAGTGATATATCATGTGAGACTCTGTGGTAAAAATGTAAATAGTATCCTGGACTATGATCATATCCGACATGTGATCCTAAGCAACACAGTACTCGATGCACGGGGCATCACTACTCCAATGGGAGGGGGGTCAGTCTATCACAACCGCCAGATATATCCTCTACAACTCCACAACACCACATGGTACAGTGTACCTCATGCCACTCACACGGTATAACGTACTCTGTAGACCCTACATCACAGTCGGGGTGCCTGCCATAGGTCTTAGCTCTCAAACCATTGAATATCATACCACATCTCTAGTATCCTTATGTGGATATCCTCTCACATAGTGTGACACTCAGTCTACACAAGGAATCAAGCATGGATTTCAACATGTATTATATATCACATAGTGATAAAATGTATAATTCTGATTTCGATTTGGAAGCTATAGCTTTATTTGATTCTGGTGCTACATATTCCTTTTTATCGTCTGCATGTGCATCAAAGTTAACAAGTTTTGTAAATTGCACATACTTAAATTGGACTTTATCAATAAGTGCTCCAATGGGAGTTAGTCAATTGGTTGAACAAGCATGTAAGGTTTGTAAAGTGAGGGTAGGAGATAAGTGTACGACAGCTAATCTGATTTTGCTAAAAATGTATGATCTTGATGTAATCTTGGGAATGGATTGGTTAGCTACCAATCATGCTGTCCTAGACTGTCACTCTAAGTCTATTACATTTTCATTACCTGAGAAAATTATTGTAAAAGTTTATGAGAAGCAATGAAATCCTGATTTTGTTGCAAGAATAGTGCATTGGTACATAAATGACGTAAATGTTGTTTTGAAGGTTTTATTGCTTATGTGGTCGACTTGAACAAAACACATCCAAATATGGATGACTATCTTGTGGTTAAAGAATTTCTTGAGGTCTTTCTAGACGACTTATCGAGATTACCACCGGATAGAGAAATGGAATTCGGTATAGACTTGACACCTGAAACCTAGCCAATATCCAAACCACCATATAGGATGTCTTCAGTTGAACTAGAGGAATTGAGGAGACAATTGCAAGATATGCTAGTTAAGGGGTTTATAAGACTGAACGTCTCACCATGGGGAGCCTTGGTATTGTTTGTGACGAAAAGAGATGGGAGTCTCAGGTTATGTATTGATTATCGGATGTAGAATAAGGCTACTATCAAGAATAAGTACCCCTTACCGCGCATTGATGATTTGTTGGATCAACTTCGAGCAGCACAGATCTTTTCCAAGATAGATATATGGTCTTGGTATCATCAACTGAAGATTCGAAAGGAAGATGTGCCCAAGACAGCTTTCTGCACCCGCTATGGTCATTACGAATTCCTAGTGATGCCTTTCGAGTTGACAAATGCACTAGCAGCTTTTATGGCTCTAATGAATAACGTATTCAAGCCATACCTGGATCAATTTATGATAGTATTCATAGATGATATTTTGGTTTATTCTAGATCCAGGAAGGATCATGAGCTGCACTTAAGGATTGTTTTGCAAACCCTCCAAGAGAGGAAGTTGTATGCTAAGCTTAATAAATGTGACTTTTGGCTAGATCAGATTTCTTTTTTGTGCCATATTTTATCGAAGGATGGGGTGTCAGTAGATCTATCCAAGATTGAGACTATTATTCAGTGGGAACAGCCCAAAATAGTCTCAGAGATTAGAAGCTTTCTGGGTTTGGATGGTTACTACAAGAGATTTGTAGAGGGTTTCTCTAGATTGGCTGCTCCGTTAACAGGTCTTACAAGGATGAATATAAAGTTTACGTGGGTGAAGCATGTCAGAGGAGTTTCTAAGAACTTAAGCACAGATTAACCACCACGCTAGTTCTCACCATTCCTAACAGCTCAAGGAACTATTATGTTTACACAGATGCTTCACACCAAGGGCTGGGTTGTGTTTTGATGTAGAATGGAAGGGTAATTGCTTATGGATCCAGACAATTGAAAGATCATGAGAAGAATTACCCCACTCACGATTTAGAGTTGGTGGCCGTAGTATTTGCATTGAAGATGTGGCTCCACTACCTGTATGGTGAGAGATTTCATATCTTTACGGATCACAAGAGTCTTAAGTATCTGTTCTCACAGAAGGAGTTAAATATGAGACAGAGAAGGTGGTTAGAACTCCTCACGGACTATGATTATGAGATTTTGTACCACCCGAAAAAGGCAAATATGGTTGCTGATGCATTGAATAGAAAGAGTCTTGGATTGGTATCATATATAATGGTTAGGGAGCACGAGTTGTTGGAACAATTCATGAACCTTAGTTTGGATGTGACCCCACCTGAGATTGGCAATCATGAGATTATAGCGAGCTTGAGATTAGAACCGGAGTTGATTGAGAGAATCCGGTAAGCTCAGTAGAATGATTAATGGTGTATTGATGTAATTAGCTAAACTTAGAAAGGTGAGGGCACAGACTTTGTATTGAGTTTAGATGGACTACAGTTGTGCTCAAATGGAACACTACTGCAAGTGCACAAGTCAGTTTTTGAGTATAGAGTAAATATAAGTATCGTCCCACAGGGAATTGTGTCTACCACAAATCACTGTAATCAACAACCTTGAACTTTATTTAGAAAAAGTAATTTATATTGGTTAAGATCCTATTTACTATTCTAACTATTAATTACGGAACAAATTAATTAAAACAAATCATAATTATTACGAATGAAAATATCAATGGCAAAATATTCTTAGAACTCAATTTCACCTAACTAGGGTTCATACAATTCATTTGATCAATTGTTCTTTTGATTTCAAATTGTTTATAGTCGAAACTATTTCCTATTTATCTCTTCTGAGTTTTAAACATTCATACCCAAATTACCTAATCCTAACCTGCCGATTCAGAATTAAATAATAGAGTTCATTAAGCGATAGTAATCTGTTTCTCTATGGCTCATAAGAATTGTCAACCTCCCAATTCAACAATGTCATATGTTAATCTACCCTTGTGTATATAAATAATCCCATCTCCCGAGTGCCGGATTCCTATACTAATTCATCCAATTGGTGGCCAATCAACTAGAGCATTAAGAACAAGTAGATTAAATAAACACAATTGAAATCATCCAAACAATCAGCACAAAGTTGGTTACATCGATTCTAGGAAAAAGGAGTTTAGTTCCTAGAAATCATAATAAACATCCAATAATTCCAAATTATCATCCCTAGAATAAACATTACTAGAAAAAGATGTAAAAGATGGAGTTTCTATGGAGCTAAATCAATCTTGAAGCCTTTTGCCGCAGCCTCCTCGAAATTCTGATAAAAAGACTATTTATAAGGTTTCCAAGCACTTAAACGTAGAAGGCCACGTGGAAAAACAGTGTTGCCCTAATCAGACTGCTATGCTGCGACAATGGTATTAATTCCTCAGATCTGCTCTGCACTATCCAGTTTCTTCTATTGCTGCAGCATAAGTCACGATCAGCATCATGTAACTTCAATTCGTCATGGAATCATCAGAACCAGCTCCAAAAACTTTAACTTCTCCAAATTGTTCTTTTTCCTGCACAAATGGACAAAGCACATAAAACATACCTAATATTGCAAAGAACAAATCAAATAACTAAGTAAAAAGGGTTCTAAACATATATAAAATTCAGTGCTAACAAATACCCCAAACTTAGAAATTTGCTGGTCCTCAAGCAAAGACATACTAGAAACAAAACAATTAAGGATTCTCAACCCTACTCAGCTCACATACTTGTTATACCAAATTGGAATTTTCCTCAAGACTTTACAAGGTTCTCAACTTAAGATAAATTTCAGATTTATATTATTAAAGTCAATCAAAGCAAACCAATTCCCTTTCACTCTTCACTTTCCACTTGTGTGTGTGTGTACAATCATTTACTCAAATTCATGCACTCAAGTGTTAATGCGAAACCTAAATAAGAATTTAAACACAAGACTTCATATGCTTGAATTAACTACTACTCTCCACTAATAAAGACTCATGCATAACCAAGAATCAAAAGGACTTTTCAAAGGTTGTAACATAAGGCTCGGGTTTTAGGTGGGATAAAGGATATAATATGGAGTTTAATCCACCTAAAGCATTGTAATCACATTTGGATTTAATTTGTTTTGAGCTTATGAATCACTACCCAACTTTATTCATTCTTGAGTTTGATTTCTCTTTTTTTTTCTTTTTTTTTTTTTTTAGAAATCCTCAGTGTCATACTCCAGAATTTAAGATTTATTCTTCACTACTTGTAACTGCATATGACACTAATTTTTTCATCAAGATCCGAGAACAAACCCTTGTTTATAACATTCAAGTTCTCAAACCAACAATTTACAAACCACCCCTGTTTTCTTTTGAGCTCATCCCTTAATCCAAAAATTTTGATTGATAGTACTTTAAGTAAGGGACCAAAAGAATAGGATAATCAAACAATTAGGACATGGCTTGTAATATGGTTAGATAACAACAAAATGGAAAAATTAGGCTTAAAGGGTTTTCCAAAGGATTAATATAATTTGGTAGGCTTAAAAGGCTCAATCTCAAAACCGAAAAGGCCTAGATCATTTTCCTAATCATGCATGGTCTATCAATTTCGCCTTAAGTAATAACTAATCAAGTTCTAGAGTCTTTTTGGTTTCACATATCAACACAGTAAGTACATAAACTGAATGTGATTGGTGCATAGTTTAAGTGAAAAAATTCAAGTGAAGCTTTCTATCCACATACAAATACTCAAACAATAAAAATCATCCATTTAAACAAAATTTGATCAGTTCCTTGTAAAATCCATCTTCGGCCACAATCTAGAAAACTAATCTGTAAAACTGAGTATAATTGCACACAAACATATAAATTTGAAATAAATAAAAATTGCTAAAATTATGGAAACAGGCACATAAAACATAACAAAGTATGGCAAACATAACAGCAGGCATGGAAAACATAGCAAAGCATGACACAGAGCACAACCAATAACTCCCCCAAACTTATGATTTTCATTGTCCTCAATGAATTGGAAAAAGTAGTAAAGAGGACTTCCCTGGGGTAGTCTAACTGTCCGAATCCTCCTCTGAGCCATCTTCAGCATCAGCTTCCTCCGGGACAGCTTCTTCCATGTCATCATCATCATCATCATCATCTACCTCTCCCTGCTGTGGCATACACCATTGTGGCGGCAAGGGAAATACCACTTCTCCTTCTTGACCCCTTATACTAAGGTACTTGACCAATGACTGATTATAGTAGGCAACATATGTACAGAAAGTTCGATAGTCTCGGTTATTGTTGCGTATCTCCATCCGCAACTCCTTAATCTCATTAAGCACAGTGTCAATGGAGTCGAAAGTGGTGGAAGGTGCAACGGATGGACCAGCAGAAGTACCAACAGAAGGTGGTGGTGGAGCAGCAGGAGGAGCGACTTCTCTCTAAGTCAGAGGTACCCGAGGATTTTTGAAAGTAATTGTAAATTTCCTAGCCAGTCGTGGTTCAAGCTCAGTCCAATATACTCCATATTTCTTGCAAAGTCCACAAACCATTGAAGGGTGAGGTAAACCCCTTCTATTTTCCCTGTGTATAAACTCTTGCATGGACCGAAAAATAATGGCTCCAAAATCAATAATCTTGCCAGTCAGAATACAGTAAAGGAGAGCAGCTCTATCCATATCGACGCTACTTTTATAAGTTGTAAGCATGATTCGAGAACAAATAAAATCATACCATTCGTGTAGACCATATTGGAGTCGATTGGAAGGGTATGCCATAGATTCAGCCTCTGGCCCCTTCTGCCAATGGGTGTGTGGGACTGTTAGTTCATTAATGACCCGGTCTAACTCATCAGAATTAGTGTGGAGAGCTGCGACATAACTGGTATATTAATCCTACAACCCTTACGAAAGGTCCATGTATCGATTAATGGCGTTGGCATTGTAAGGAACAAGAATACCCCTGACTTCAGAAGTCGAATGGGTGCTCTCCATTGCATGGGCATACAATTCTCGGACTACATCAAGAATGGCATCTTCAGGTTGTCCTGCTAATTTCAGCAACCTGAAATCTCTCAAAAACTCAGAATACATATCCCAGCCACCAATATCAAGCCAGAAACTCCTTTCGATAATCATGTTTTTGCCCATAATTTTCTGTAAATTTTCTGTGGCTTGGCTGTTTACAAATCTAGAGGGATCATAAGCAGTGGTGACTGGCTCTTCCCTCTGTGGAGCTATGGCTGAGCTATCAGTGGCTTGACTCAAACTATTGAGGTTGCGCTTGGCTCGGGCTTTGGGTGCCATTACCAATGGAATCTCAAATTGACAAGAATAGTGTTCAGTTGACCCCAGTCGGACAAGCACACAAAGTAAAACTAAAAATTGCGTCACAACCAGAATTTCTCCAACAACAATTTATCAAACCGAGAAGAGCATCAAAAAAAATTTAAGTGGTAGAAACCAAAAGGAAATCCACTTGAAGATCGAAAACGATTGAAGAACAGCAGTAAAATACTCGGAACGAAAATCATGTAATATTAAGTTGGATCACTCTTCGTCTTTATCACAATCGGACAAGAAAACAGTTTCTGCTTTCCCCCAAGGGTTTCAGGACCACCAAGATCGCGAACCCATAAAAATTTGTTGGCCAAACTACCAAATCAGCATAAAAGAACAGGATCAGAAGAAAGAAAAATAATGGGTATGGGGTAATCGGTGTACTTCCAAGAGAACAAGGAAAGATGTATTACTAGAAAAAGAGAGTCGGGAAGATGTAAAAGGTTCAGCGGCCGCTTTCAAAGTAGTTTAGTAGGGTTATTTCGCTTAACCGAATAGTGAGTGGGGTTGACAAAAATAAAGGATTTCGTCTTCCAATCAAACATTGACATGTGTATTCCACTCACCCATCTTTGAAAATTTCAGACATTTGATCCCTTCTTTGACAGATTTTTTTTCTCACCCTCTTTTTGACTTTTTTTTCTCACCTATGCAACCATTATTCGGCCCTCACCTTTCTTGAAAAACCATTTTCGTTTCTTTTCTGTTTCTGATTGTCGATTCTGAAGCTACTAAACTCTTGCAAAATTTTTCCTTTTCTTTCACGTGATCACGCACTCATGCATTCTTTCTTGAAGGATCATGACAATTATTCTTCCAAACTGTGCTCTTCTAATACATATGCCTGAAAAATAAAACTCAAACTAATCAAATAAAATAAAAATAAAAACAAACTACTAAAATCAAAGAAAATAAAACGAGATGAAAAACTAAGAATCTTAAAAAGAGAAATTGGGTTGCCTCCCAAAAGCGCTGAATTTCAAGTCTTCAGCCAGACTGCTTTCAGTCTCCTTAATTCGGTTCACCAAGGGGAATGCTGTCTAATTTATGCACTCCCTCTCCGTAATAATGCTTTATACGTTGCCCATTGACCTTGAACAAACTCCCATCTGATTTCTTCAACTCAATTGCTCCATATGGAAAAACTTGGTTTATCTCAAACGGTCCTGACCACCTTGACTTCAATTTGCCAGGAAATAATTTAAGCCTTGAATTATACAATAGAACTTGCTGTCCAGGACTGAATTCTCTTCTCATTATCATCTTGTCATGCCATCTTTCAGTCCTGTCCTTGTAAATTCTTGCATTGTTATAGGACTCATTTCTCAACTCATCAAGCTCATTCAATTGGAGTAATCAATTTGCTCCAGCATTGTTATAGTCAAAATTCAGCTTCTTAATGGCCCAGTAAGCTCGATGCTTAAGCTCTACAGGTAGATGACATGCCTTACCAAATACTAACCTATAAGGAGACATTCCAATTGGAGTCTTATATGTTGTTCTGTATGCCCACAACGCATCATCTAATTTGTTAGCCCAATCTTTTCTGTTCAGATTTACAGTTTTCTCCAATATCAACTTCACTTCTCGGTTTGAAATTTCAGCTTGACCATTTGTCTGCGGATGATAATCGAGAACTACTTTATGTCGAATTCCATATTTTAACATCAAACCATTGAAGATTTTGTTACAGAAATAAGTACCTTCATCACTCAAAATGGCTCTTGGAGTACCGAATCTTGTCAATATATTCTTGTGTAGGAATCGAATCACCACTTTTGCATCATTTGTTGGTGTTGCTATTGCCTCCACCCACTTGAGACATAATCAACAGCAAGGATAATGTACAGCTTCCCAAAAGATGGAGGAAACAGTCCCATAAAATCAATACCCCATACATCAAAGACTTTCACTTCTAGAATATTTGTCAAAGGTAATTCATGCCTTCTTAAAATGTTTCCAACCTTTTGACATCTGTCACATGTTTTTACAAACATGTAGCTATCTTTAAACACACTAGGCCAAGAAAAACCTGATTGCTGTACGTTCTGCACCAAAATGGCCTCCATATGCTGCAATATGACAGTGATGCAGAATTTCCTGAACTTCATCTTTCGGTACACATCGTCTTATAATTTGGTCTGGTCATTTCTTAAACAGCAGAGGATTATCACAAAAATATGAGTTAACATCATGAAAGAATTTCTTCCTCTATTGATAAGTCAATCCACTTGGCATTAATCCTCCTGCTAAGTAATTCACTATGTCTGTGAACCAGGGCAGATTTGCATTAATCTTCATTATTGTCTCATCTGAAAAATCCTCTTGAATAGGTTATTCTTGCTGAACTTTAGATTGCTCCAGCCTAGATAAATGATTAGCTATAACATTATCAGATCCCTTTTTATCCCTGATCTCAAAATCAAATTCTTACAGAAGCAAGATCCATCTAATAAGTCTGGGTTTGGCGTCCTTTTTCGTAAATAGGCATCGAATAGCTGCATGGTCTGTATAGACAATGACCTTGCTCCCAATTAAGTATGGTCTAAACTTGTCAAATGCATGTACAACTGCAAGCATCTCCTTCTCCGTTGTTGTGTAATTTTTTTGAGCATCATATAAGGTCCTGCTTGAGTAATAGATAGCCCGAAAAATTTTACCTTTTTTCTATCTAAGGATAGCTCCAATTGCAAAATCACTAGCATTGCACATCAATTCAAACGGTTCTGTCCAATCAGGTGCGATCATAATAGGTGCTGAAATAAGCTCCTTCTTGATTTTTTCGAATGCCTGCAAGCAAAAATCATCAAAGACAAAATCAACATCTTTTTCTAATAAATTACATAAAGGTTTTGAGATTTTTGAAAAGTCCCTGATAAATCTCCGATAGAAGCCTGCATGTCTCAAAAAGCTCCTCACGACTTTAACTGTTTTTGGAAAGGGAAGCTTTTCAATAGCAGCGACCTTAGCTCTATCCATCTCAATGCCGTAAGCTGAAATTTTGTGTCCAAGGACAATTCCTTCATGCACCATAAAATGACACTTCTCCCAATTTAAGACGAGATTCGTCTCTTCACATCTCTGCAAAACAAGTGCCAAATTAGATAAACATTGGTCAAAAGTCATACCAAATACCGAGAAGTCATCCATGAAGACTTCCATTATCTCTTCAACCATGTCAGTGAAGATTGACATCATGCATCTCTGGAAGGTTGCTGGGGCATTACACAAACCGAAAGGCATCCTTCTATATGCGAAAGTTCCATATGGGCAAGTGAATGTTATTTTCTCTTGATCTTCTAGGGCTATCGCAATCTGGTTATAGCTGGAGTAGCCATCTAAAAAGCAATAATAACTGTGTTCGACTAGTCTGTCTAACATTTGGTCAATGAACGAAAGTGGGAAGTGATCTTTCCTAGTAGCTTTATTCAACTTCCTATAATTGATGCAAACTCTCCATCTTGTTACAGTTCTGGTGGATATGATTTCATCATTGGTGTTACGAACTATTGTCATTCCACCTTTTTTTGGCACAACCTGCACATGTCAGGACCCGTTCTCAATCCATGACTTTAACCAAAATCACTACAAATTTTTCGCATTTTTAACTTACCTTTCCTCTCTTCAATGGTTGGGCTGTGATTCGATGTCAGACTCCTCGCTTACCATAATATCCATCATCATACATACATGTCAATATATTATTACTGATTGTAACTGCTTTTATTATACATGTAAGATCATATAAAATCTAATACAAATACATTTCCCATAATATATATTGTATACATCACTGTGCTGTTTCTATGTTTAGATACACAACTGTACATAATAGGTATACCTGGCGATCGATAGGAACTAGCAGTGGACTCAGAAATACTATCCCTCGATAGCTCTCGCTCTACTGGCGCTCTATAGAGAGATGTAAAGAAAGGGGGGTGAGCATACAACGCGCTCAGTAAGGAAATCAGGCAAGCAAGTAGATATCTACACTATCTACTCAAAATAATGCTATGCCTTGAAAACATTATTTCCTTTACTCACTTTAAAAGCATGTCTTGAAATATAATATATATACTAGTACAGATTAAATCCCATGTATAGAAATCATGCTTTCTTTCTCAAATGTAGGCATGTAGTGCAAAACAATGCATCGTATATAAATCTTGCCTTTAGGTAAATCATGCCATGTATATTTAAATCACAATAAATATGGCATTAAATAATTCACATCACAAAATCGGAGTCCGACCCATCCCTCAGGTCTGTCCGCAATTTAAATCAGTCAATCAATGTGATATATCATGTGAGACTCTGTGGTTAAATGTAAATAGTATCCTGGACTATGATCACATCCGAAATGTGATCCCAAGCAACACAGTACTCGGTGTACGGGGCATCACTGCTGCAACGGGAGGATGGTCAATCCACTACAGCCGTCAGCTATGCGTAACACACGATACAATGTACTCCTCGTGCCTCCAGACACGGTACAAAGTACACCCGTGGACCCTACATCACAGCCAGGGTGCCTGCCATAGGTCTTAGTCCTCGTAACCATGGAATATCATACCACGTCTATATTAACCTCATGCGGATATCCTCTCACAAGATGTGACACATAGTCACACAAGGACTCGGGCATGGGTTTTAACATGTATTATATGTCACATACAGTGTGCGTCTTGAGTGTGACTCACAATCGACACTCCGCTCAAACACTGTTTCACATCACAAACTCAACTCTAGTGCGAGTAAACCTCCAGCAACTAGGTCAATGCATAGTTCATGTATTAAATCAAGTACAAGCAATAGCTCCAGTACCATGCTATGCACAATATCATCAAATCAAGTACAAGCAATAGCTCCAGTACTATGTCATGTATAAACCATGAAGAATCGAGTACAAGCAACGCTCCAGTACTCTGTCATGTATCTCATGTAAAACTCGAGTACGAGCTAATCGCTCCAGCACTCTGTCATGCATATATCATATAAAACTGAGTACGAGTAAAACTCCAGTACTCTATCATGCATGTCATGGAAATCTAGTGCGTATCAAAATCCAGCACTAATGTATGTGGAAAACATATGAAATCTAGTGCGAGCTGTGCTCTAGCACGGTTCATTCTCACATAATATGATAGATGGCTCTTTAAAAAGGGATTGTTTACAAAATATTAAAATCAGCACTATAAAATGTGCTTAAGTCACATCAACCTTAAAATCATTAGCCCATCTATTTATTTTCATGCTAAACAGCAGTTAAACCTCACAATAATAGTTTCCATGCTTTTTGCAACTTTTCACAAAAGTTGACTTTTTGACTAACTAGGGGCAAAATCATAATTTGCCACTATCGGGTCGCAATAATTATTATTCACTTTCTCTGACCTTCAGAGTTTTTAAATGAATGTAAAAGCAGATGAAAATACGTGTAGGTATCTCTAACTACTCGCAAAAGTCCCTTACCTCGGATCACGTCAAGTGACCTCACTTCCTCGGTGCTACAACTCTCGCAGTCCGATCAGCTCTTAATGTAAACAGAGCTGTAAATAACCATTCATCAGGGTAATTATAATTTTCCTACTGTATTACACATTGATACAGTCTATTTTCCCTTAAAGGGCCTTAATAATCCTTAATGGGCCTTAATCCGTATTAAGCCCATTTTCCACTTATTATTTCCCTTCATTAGGGTCTATCAACTCATTGGGCCTATCAATACCCATTGGGCTTTATTCCAAGCTCTTTGGATAGCCCATATATCATTTACGACATTTAATTCAAAATTTCGAATATAATTCACTAAATAAAGAATTTAATCCGAAATGCATAAAATAAATCTTAAATACGCAATAATCACATAATTTATCGTAAATGAACTTTACTTACCCGAGAATATGCGATGGTACGCAAATTGAAGTTCGATCGGGCTTCCGTTCAGAATTTATCGTCGAACTGCACAATTTATTATATTTAACTACGGGTCAATTTTTGATTAAATATAATTTAAATAAATTCATTGAAAATTAAATCGGTCACTTTTGACCTCGTATCGACTTACCCGAAGTTCGGTGAAATCCCAAAAATTTCTTTTTTCCTTTTTCTTTCTTTTTCCTCTTTTTCGCCTTTTCTCCTTGGCTGAACAAGTCCAGTCTGATTCAGCGCAGAACCTTCTCCCCTAAACCTTCGACCGGTTCAGGCATCCTTTGGTCGTGCCGGCGTATTTCGGCCGGTTCCCGACGCATCACCACCGCATTTCGGTACGCCTCAGCCTGGGTAACACTCGGCTGGGCTCGATCGAGACCAAGCACCGCCGGTGGCCGTTGAATCTCTTCTTTTCCTCCGTGGCTTCTCCTCTTTGATTCGCCGGCGTCCGGCATCGGTGGATGGCGTGACCGGTGCCGATGGGTGCGCACAGTGCCGGGCTTCCTTTTCCGGTCACGTGCCTGGCCGTGGGGTCGCCAGATGCTCGCCGATGACTCCTTTCTCGGTCGGCTTCACGCTGTTTCCTCTCTTCTCTCTCCCCGTGTTTTCCCTTCAGATTTCATTTTTTTTCTTTTTTTTCTTTTATTTATAATATATTTTTATTATTATTTTATTATAAAATAATAATAAAAATCCCAAAAATATCCCATAAATATCTAAAAATATCTCAAAAAATCATATTAAATTCATTTAATCCGTAAATGAATTTATCAGTCCGATTTTAACTTTTCGATTTATTTTTCCTCTATTTTTGGGCTCATTTTTCGAGGCAAAAATTCTGATAAATTCTAATAAATTTATATCTTGATCAATTGGGCTCGAAATTAAATATTTTCCTCGATTTTGATCAAGATTCCTCAATTTCATATTTTTAATGAAATTGTCTTATCGAAATTATACTGAATTTTAATCATTTGACCGTTTTACCCCTGCACTCGTTCGAGAGTCAACTTAACCCTTATCTCGCTATTATGTAGCTTACATGCATTTTTAATTTCTCAAATCGTCGATTGCATGGTAATAAATACTCTTCTTATGATTCAACTATGTAATAAAGTGTTCATACACATAGGAATCATAAGGAACAAGCTACATAAAAATTCGGGTCTGACAGCACAGGACTCACCCAAGAACTATCAGATATAGCATATATAATACCAGCATTTAATAATTTTAAAATCTCAGCTCTAACAACTTCTTTCATTGCTAGATTTAGTCTTCTCTGTGGTTAAATAGAGGGTTTATGATTCTCCTCTAACCGAATTTTGTGCATCACAATAGAAGGACTAATTCCTTTGATGTCGGCAATGGACCATCCAATTGCCGGTTTGTGCTCTCTTAAAATTCTAAGCAACTTGTCTTCCTCTACAGCAGATAAAAATGACGAAATAATTATAGGAAAAGTACTATCATCACCTAAGAAAGCATACCTCAAATGGCTTGGTAATTCTTTCAATTCAGTTTTTTCTTCTTTTTTCTCACTTACCTATGACTTGTCAATCTTTTCCTTAGTTCTTGTAGTCGTACTTTCTAATGGGTTGGTTTCCAAAGTAACAACACAACTTTTAATTTCATCAGTTAATATTTCATCATCTAAATTGGAAACTGAATTTACCAGACATTGAGCCATAGGATCGGTTGGTGACACGCCCTAAGGGTATTATCCGCAAGTGCACGGGTCGTCCAAGTAATAATGGGATTTGAGTCCCGAAATTATCGTCTCACGGAGAAGTTGACTAGCCTAATTAACTACTGATTAATCTTACCCTAAGTATATCCTAGCAAATTATGAAGTTAAAGAGGGTGATCTACTAAGGCTAATTAAAAATAATACTGGAAAGCAATAAAATAATAAGAACTAAAGGAAATGAAACCGAGCAGAATTACTTACAAAGCTCCGAGTAATTAAAGGCAAGTACCTACAAAAGAAAATTAAAACAGTTAAAAATTCATTAACGCAATTAAAGTAAAAAGCAAAAATGAAAATAAAGAAACAAGATTAATTAAACTAAAATTAAACACATCTAAAATAACATATGCATGTATTTAAACTAATGAAAATTGCAAATTAAACTAACCTAAAATTTAATAAAAATGGAGACTAAATTAAAAATGCATAAAATATGTTTAATCTAAATTAATTCTAATTGAAAAACCTATTACTAAAATTAACTAATGGCATAATTAAATCTAAATTCTAGACTAATCAATCAATTGAACTATGACTAATCATGCACATAAGAAATCAACTAACTAAGCTAACTAATAAAATTGAAATTAATCTAACTAAAAATGCATGCAAAATGAATTAAACAACTACAATGATCAAGCCAAACGTGGCCTTAGACAATTGCTAAACCAAGTGGTCCCGATTGTCTGGTACTATTCATTTATCTTCTTCACTTTTCGGTACCAGGTAATCTCTCGGGTTGTTGTCTCCATGTGCTGTAGGCATCCTGCACTCTCGATTTTGGCCACTTTTGCTCCCGGTACTGCTCTTGCTGCACATTCCTCGGACTACCTATCTCGCACTAACAATGCAAACAACTATGCCAGATAGCAGATGCGTCTTTCTCCGCTGCTCTATTCTGCACTGCCTTGCTTTATTTCATGCATAGCAATAGGACATCAGCTGCTGTGCACGTCCAGCAGCAGCTGCACACTAGTTTGGTTAACGACACCAGTAGTTTGCTATGTCCCGTAGTTAAACACCCTCCGGTATTAATGACTTTCTGCTCTAAGCATGCACTCACATTCAGCAACTGCCCACTTCAGGTCTGTAACATGTGTTACTCATCCCTTGATCACCATGCATCAGCTGCAGCTAGCATTTATCAGCAGCTCGACATTAGTGAAAGCCCAAAGTAATAACAGCCTTCAGCAGTAAATACCAGAATATTAAGACAGAAAGCAGAAAATAAATGCTTATAAAGATAATGAACAGTAGAACAGACTTGAAATAGAGGAGAACAAAGAAGGAAATATGTTCTCGGACGGCACACTATTGCTAAGCTTCGCACACAGTAGCAACTAAAACACCATCTTCACCATCTTCCAGCAATCAAATAAGATAAACAAAGACAAATAACTACTGAAATGATCAATTGTAAAACCAGTTAAAAATAAGCTAAGGGCTGATATGTAGTAACGTAATTATATATATTATAAAATGCAGACAAGAAAAAATCCTAATATACTGTAGCAAATGGAAATAAATCATGCAACAAAAATGACCATGCAATAGTGTGTATTCATCTTAACGCATAATGAACCATGCAAAATCAGTATCTGAAAATTGAAATATTAATCATCCGCAAAATAGAGAAGTAGTGAAGCTACTGTAGCCTCGGGTTGCTTCAGTTTCTACTGCCATCATGGTTCCACCGAGCTTTTGATGTAGAAAAAATGTTTAACATTCAATCCACATCAAAGCATCAGAACATCTATGGCAGTAATAACAGAGCTTTGTCACCCGAATGAACAAAAATGAAAAACAAACATGGAACCTTAGTAATAAACCAACTGAAACTATCAACAATAGGAGAAAATAAAGATTTTCATGAAACCCAAAAATAAAGAACTGGAATTTAACAAAACTAAGAAGAAGAGAAATAGAAACAGTAACTATTCATTAATGTAAAAATAACAAAGGTACGAAAACTTTTCATGAAAAGTAAGGTGATTGCTATGAATATTGACTAAAAAAATAGTTGCTAATGGAAAAGAAGACTATAAAAAGAAGGAAAATAAATCCTAGAATTAACCCTAAAACTATTCTACCCTAGCTGACATACATTTTCAATTGCCATCATGTTCTATTTATACACAAACATAGGGGTACAATGGTAAATTTTCATCCTAGATGAGTTGGCATTGTTTGGCCACTTGTCTTCAATTGATTTGCTGTAAAATAAATATTTCCACGTCACTTGTCGGTTTGTCTAATTGGCTGTGCGATGTGGCCCGGGGAGTGCCTTCCAGAATATTCGCTTGGTGTCTGTTGATCTTATTGTTTCGGAGCAAATAAAATATGGACACCTGGCTTCACACGTGTCCAGACGACTGGTGACTCGGTCTGCAAAATTTGAAGTGGTCCAATCTCCTTTAGCTCATTTTCAGCCCAATTTCGACTGAAACGATTGAGTTTCATCTGGATTTAATTTATCTGCACATTAAAGAATTTTAATTAAATAAAGGGGATTATTAATAAAATAATATGGGGATTAAATAAATAATTAGGAATTTAAGCACAAATAATTCTATTAAAAATAAAATTATCAGTTGGTGCTTCCTTTTTTTCAACTTCTCTTACACAACTCTGCACTACTTCAATCAACTTATAGGTTTCTGGCTCATCAGCAAATTTCATCGCCTTATAGATGTTGAACATAACTGATTCATCATTCATCCTCAAGGTTAATTGCCCTCTCTGAACATCGATTAGTGCTCTCCCAGTGGTAAGGAATGGTCTCCCAAGTATAAGTGGAATTTCTCTGTCCTCTTCATAATCTAAGACTACAAAATCGACAGGAAATATTAGCTTATCTACTTTAATAAGAACATCTTCTATTATACCTTTGGGATAAGTAATCGATCTATCCGCTAGTTGCAGTGTTATGGTGGTCGGCTTTACCTCTCTAAGACCTAGGCTCCTGAAAATAGATAAAGGCATTAAATTTATGCTAGCACCTAAATCACACAATGCCTTACCCACTTTCGATCCTCTAATCTCGCATAGAATAGTAAAGCTTTTAGGGTCTTTCAATTTTTGTGGTAACTTCTGCTGTAAAATTACACTGCATTCCTCTGTCAAATTGACAATTTCATAATCTTTAAGTCTCCATTTCTTTGACAGCACTTCTTTCATGAACTTTGCATAATGTGGCATCTGCTACAGAGCATCAACAAACGAAATGTTAATATGTAATTTCTTAAATATATCTAGAAATTTCTTAAACTCAGATTCAATCTTCCTTTTATACAAAGTTTGAGGTTAAGGAATAGATGGTTTTAACAAAGGCGGATTATCAGGAAAAAGTTTACTAAAAGGTTTAGAATTAACTCCCTGTTTTACTGTTTCTGATTCTGCATCCTTTGTCATAACAGGTTCAGTCTACTTCTTCTACACCTCAGTTCTTGGTGCAGTTTCTTCTTTCTCTACTACCTTCGGTGGCTCATAGGTGTTTCCACTTCTCAGAGATATACCATTGCAGCGTTCTTTCGGATTTAGCACTGTATCACTAGGGAACTTACCTCTTTCATTCAAAGAATTGATAGCTGCAGCTAGCTGTCCCAAAGTGGTCTTTAAAACTTCATTTGCACACCAAGGCTGGTATTTATCTCTGACATTTTAGCTTCTACGTTGTCTAACCGCGTATCAGTGTTGCTAAATCGTGTTCTAGTTTCAACCATGAACTCCTCAAATTCGTTCCTTCTAACTCCACCATAACCTTGGAAATTCCCTTGGTTATTGAATCTTGTATTGTTGTTACTTGTTGCTACTGGGTTTAGAACATTCTTAGAATTACCATAAGATAGATTCTCATGGTTTCTGAATCCTGACTGGTAATAGTTAGGAACCCGATTTCCCTGAAAACTAAAGTTACGATTATTAACATAATTCACCTGCTCCAAATTCGTCCCCATCAAGTTAGGATTTGTGTTGTCAGGATGAATCATAGCTTACGGCCCTTGTATACCCATTGAAGAAATTTGTGTCGAAATCTGCTCAAGTCTTGCTAGAATGGCTGTCTGCGTATCTAACTCATGCATACTTGCTACTCTTCTGACATTAGCTCTTTCACCTGGCCATTGGCTGCTGTTTATAGCCATCTCCTCAATTAACTGCATAGCTTGATCAGGTGTCTTAGACCACAGTGAACCTCCTGCTGAAGCATCCACAGTAGCTCGTATCTGCGGAGTCATTCACCTATAGAAAACTTGTATCTAGTTTCCTTCATCATATCCATGCTGAGGGCATTTACGCAATAACTCTTTAAATCGCTCTCATGCCTCATGTAATGGTTCTTGGTCTAACTGTGTGAACTGGACAATCTCTAATCTCATCTGCATTGTCTTTCCTGGTGGGAAGTACTTTGCTAAGAATTTCTGTGCAATCACTGCCCATGTCGGAATGCTTCCTACTGGTAGATTTTGATACCAACTCAAGGCTTTATCCCGAAGAGAAAATGGAAATAATTCAGCCGAATAGCATCATCAGGGGCTCTATTAATCTTAATGGTGCTGCAAATCTGCAGAAAACTTGTCAAATGTGTGTTAGGATCCTCCAAGGCCGAACCTCTAAATTGATTTTGCATAACCATGTTGATCAATGCCAGCTTCAATTCAAAGTTATTACAGTTTACAGGAATCTCTCTTATAGCAGCAAAATTCTGATTCACAACTGGGGTAAAGTAATCGCGTATAGCTCGCTGCTGCTGATTTTCATTTCCCACGATTAAATTTTGATCTTTCTTTTCAAATCTATTTTGTTGAATTTGTCTGATGGTTCTCTCAATATCTGGATCTAACTCTTCTTTTATGTCTGTATTTCCACTTCTGCGAGTTTTTACCATTCACCTAAAATAAAAATTTGTAGATAGTAAATTAAAACAAAAATAAAAATCTAAATTAAAGTAAAGGCTATTGGGGAACAGTGTTAACGAAAAATGAAACAACAATTCCCTGGCAACGGCGGCAGAAAACTTGTTGTGCTCAAATGGAACACAACTGCAAGTGCACAGGTCAATTTTCGAGTATAGAGTAAATATAAGTATCGTCCCACAGGGAATTGTGTCTACCGTAAATCACTGTAATCAACAACCTTAAACTTTATTTAAAAAAAGTAATTTATATTGGTTAAGATCCTATTTACTATTCTAACTATTAATTATGGAACAAATTAAATAAAACAAATCACAATTATTACGAATGAAAATATCAATGGCAAAATATTCTTAGAACTCGATTTCACCTAACTAGGGTTCATACAATTCCTTTGATCAATTGTTCTTTTGATTTTAAATTTTTTATAGCCGAAGCTATTTCTTGTTTATCTCTTTCGAGTTTTAAACATTCATACCCAAATTACCTAATCCTAACCTCCTGATTCATAATTAAAAATAGAGTTCATTAAGCGATAGTAATCCGTTTCTCTATGGCTCATAAGAATTGTCAACCTCTCGATTCAACAATGTCATATGTTAATCTACCCTTATGCATATAAATAATCCCCTCTCCCAAGTGCCGGATTCCTATACTAATTCATCTAATTGGTGGCCAATCAACTGGAGCATTAAGAACAAGTAGATTAAATAAACACAATTGAAATCATCCAAACAATCAGCACAAAGTAATTGCAATCAACCCAAAGTTGGTTACATCGATTCTAGGAAAAAGGAGTTTAGTTCCTAGAAATCATAATAAACATCCAATAATTCCAAATTATCATCCCTAGAATAAACATTGCTAGAAAAAGATGTAAAAGATGGAGTTTCTAAGGAGCTAAATCAATCTTGAAGCCTTCTGCTGCAGCCTCCTCGAAATTCTGATAAAAAAACTATTTATATGGTTTCCAAGCACTTAAACGCGAAGGCCACGTGGAAAAACAGTGTTGCCCTAATCAGACTGCTATGCTGCGACAACGGTATTAATTCCTCAGATCTGCTCTGCACTGTCTGGTTTCTTCTATTGCTGCAGCATAAGTTACGATCAGCATCCTGTAACTTCAATTCTTCACGGAATCATCAGAACAAGCTCCAAAAGCTTTAACTTCTCTAAATTATTCTTTTTCCTGCACAAATGCACAAAACACATAAAACATACCTAATATTGCAAAGAACAAATCAAATAACTAAGTAAAAAGGGTTCTAAACATATATAAAATTCAGTGCTAACAACTACTAAGGTTCAAAAATAGAATGTGTGTCCCTAATGATCCAGAGCTTAAGAAGTTGATTCTATCAGAGGCTCACTCATCGAGATACATAGTACAATCAATGAGTAATAAGATGTATCAAATTATTCAAAAAGTTTATTGGTGGTCTGGAATGAAAAGAGATATAGTTGAGTATGTTGCTAGATGCCTCATCTATCAGCGGGTTAAGGTAGAACATCTAAAACCTAGAGGATTACTGCGACCTCTACTGATACCGACATGGAAGTGGGAGCATGTCACCATGGACTTTGTGATCGGATTACTGAGAACCCGTAAAAACCATGTTGCTATTTGGGTTATAGTAGATCGATTAACAAAACCGACACACTTTTTAGCCATAAGATCTACAGATACTTTGAGTGCATTGGCAAACTTGTATGTACGGGAAATAGTGAGACAGCATGGAATCCCAATGAGTGTTGTTTCTGATAAGGATGCCTGCTTCACCTCCCACTTTTGGGGACATTTTCAGGAAGCAATGGGGACCTAATTAAGTTTTAGAACCGCTTTCTATCCTCAGACAGATGGTCTATCAGGGAGGACTATACAGACCTTAGAGGATATGTTGAGAACGTGTGTGCTGGATTTTAGAGGCTCATAGGATGATCACTTGCCACTGATTGAGTTCGCCTACAATAACTGTAATCACTCAAGTATTGGTATGGCTCCATATGAGGTACTATATGGTCATAGATGTCGATCACCTATTGGGTGGGAAGAATTTGATGACAGACAACTGCTCGCTCTCGATTTTGTTAGACAATCTCAGAGGACGTTCGGATAATATGTGAGAGGTTACGAATGACTCAAAGTCAACAAAAGAGCTGTGCTGACAGGAGATGGAGGCCACTTGAGTTCGCTGTGGGTGAGTCTGTATTTTTAAAAATATCTCATTCTAATGGAATAATGACGTTCGATAAGAAGGGAAAACTAAGTCCTCGTTACATCGGTCCCTTTGAGATCCTGGATAGAGTAGGAGACAGAGCATATAGACTAGCCTTACCATTTGAGATAGCTGAGGTTCACAATGTTTTCCATGTTTCCATGCTCAGGAAGTACCATTCAGATCCAGCACATGTAATTAGCTATAAGCCATTAGAGCTCAGGGAGAATATGTCATATGTAGAGAAGCTAATTCGGATACTGGAAAGAAAAGAGAAGGTGTTACGGAACAAGTCGATTTCATTAGTTAAGGTCCTGTGGCAACATCATACATCAGAGGAAGCACCTGGGAGTTAGAGGATCTGATGAGGGAGAAGTATCCCCAACTTTTTGAGGAATGAACTTGATTCAATTTGGAGAACCAAATTTTTTAAAGAGGGGAGAAATGTAATGCTTGTAGTTTTACATGTACTTCTTATGAAGCTATGATGTATAAGTACATTATTACTTGTGTATAAATGAAAAAAAGATGTAAGGATGATGAATTTAATGTATAATCCATGATTTCAAGTGTGTGCACAAGTTTCATGACCTACGAACTATACAGAATGGATATTATCATGCGTTGGTTGGGTACGGAAAGTAAAATGGGGTATTAGGTAAATAAGGATGAATTACAAAGTGAAAATTTGTAAAAAAAAAAAACTACAATAATGAGGGTGCAGGGAAGGAGCAAATCGATCTCCCATGAAGGAGAGATCGATCCCCTCTCACAAAATGCCTAATATCAGTTCAATTGAATAAGGTAGATTGATCTCATGGGAAGGCAGATCGATCTCCTTAAGTCTCTGCCTGGAAGGGATCGATCTCTCTCAAGGCACAGATCAATCTCTAAATGTCTTGGCCAAGAAGAGATCGATCTCCCTCAACCAACAGATCAATCTCATTAAGGTTCTGTAAGGAGAAGATTGATCTCCTACAAGAGGTAAATCGATCTCCAAGAAGGATTTTGCTTGCAACAGATCGATCTCATCATAAAGAAAAGATCGATCTGGTAGTAGTTACGTTAGGTGAAAGGACTACCAAACCATACAGAAATTGATCTCCACAAGGGACTAGATCGATCTCATGTCTCGGCATCTATAAAAAGAGCACGAGATTGAGCTGTAGATCAGATTTCCCTCCTACCAAACCTGCATCTATTCATTTTCCCTAAAAGAATCAAGCTTTCTCACTCTAAATATCACTACATTCCAGTCAGATTTAGGAAAAGCTCAAGAAGGGAAAGTTGTTCCTTGAAGTAAGGAGAACAACATACCCAAAAATCACATATTGATTTGATCAAGAGGAGGAGAATAAACTACTACAAGTTTGGCTAAGGAAAAGTTAAGTTAGGTAAGTTCAACCCTCAAGCTTTAAATGTGAGTTTTTTAACACTTTATGAATTGAATGGTATGTGAAATCTTAATAGAAATGATATTAGAAAGGGTGAAAACATTAAGTCTTAAAGAAGGCTAAGAAATGATGATTGTAGTGATAAGTGAGTAATATTAAGAGGGATTTATTAAGAAATATGATAAAAGGATTTGTGAAAGTATGAATAAGCAAGTAGATGACAATGTGGGTGTTTAGAAGAAGGAGAAGAGGAAAATGACGTAATGATTGACACGTGTAGATTGGAATACATCGGAACATGATTAACCCGGATTGCTAATGGAGCAAACAAGACGAAGGAAATACAAGTGCGATTCGAGGTAAGGGATTGTATGTTAGCGATAGAGATATTTATACGTATTTTACTGCGATTTTAGTAGTTATGACGCTAGAAATAATATGCTTAGCTATTGAACCTTATGTGAACTGAAATGTATTATGGTAGGAATGATGAAAATGGGATGTGGGAAAGAAAACAGCCTGACATGCATGTTTTTAATGTTTTACAACTATATGTTGTTTTGTGACTGAGAAATGACGATGGATAGGTTGGCTAGTTTTACATGTTTAGCATGGAATGGCATGCTACGTTACTAAACATGTTTCGAGATTTTATAAAGAGAAAAATAGCCACCTATCAGATATGAGATGCGAACTAGTGTTGGAGCCTTAGCTCACACATGTTTTAGTGACTCTGACTATTTTGGAGGCTTTACTGGCATATGTTTACGTGTTTTGATAAACTGTGCTGAACCGTGGCTCGCACAAGGTTTTATGATGATGATGATGTTGTACTGAAGCCTAGCTTGCACAACGATTTTTGAGATAATATATTGCTAGAAGCAGTTGCTCACACTGGGAGATATCACGCTAGAGCCTTGCCATGACTGTGTGTCACGTTGATCTGCTCGCCTGGTATATGAGAGATGGTTAAGGATGATGAGTTCATCGGTGTAGGGTAGATTGACTGGGTCCATGGGCGTACGTTGATCCGTGTAGTTATCTGTGGAATACTATGTACAGCGCTGGGTGCACGTGGGTACGAGTATCATGTAGATGACACATGGCATACATTGTATCGTGAGAATATGTGATGTCATGAGGAAGACGATGATGATTGAGATGAGTCGAAGGGTAGGACTGACCCATCCCCCCTTCAGGCGAGTGATGCCCTGTGCACACAAGATCAGTGAGGCCTGGGATCAGTGACTATGACCATATGTCGTTGATATTTGTTTGCCTAGAATTCCATACTTGTCTCATAGATAAGAGAAATTTGAGAAAACTCAGAAGAAATTGATTTTTGAAAAGAAAAGAAATATTGTAATTTGATAAATATCTTGATTTGAATATTTTTTTTATGGTAGCACCATTTTTATGGCATGTTTTTCCAAATGGAAATAATGAGCATTGATTTTTATGAAAATACCTACGTGAGAAAAATGTTTTAATGCATTTTCCATTGATGTCTTCATTTATAAATGAAAGATGATTTTATTCGTCATGCATGGGCTATGTAGATAGTCCAGTATCTACCTATTAGTATCCTTTTCCTTACAGAGTTGTGGTTTGCTCACCCCACTATTTTTCCCCCTACAGATACTGAGAAGTAGAGTAGTGCGGTGGTCTCTAGATTAATTTTGTGTTGGTCAGCTCCCACCAGTTGAATAGGTATAAGAAAATGTATACACATAAGTATTTTGTATCTATCCTTTTGTATCGCAGAGTCATACATTGACAAATGAGAAAATTGTATGGGGATATTATGTAAAGATATTTCATTTATATCAATAATTTTGTATATCTACACACATGCCTGGGAGTGTGTGACTTAAAGTTTTAAATAGTTCCACTATAAATGTATGGAATTAGTAATTGCATCGGCTCATAGCCCAGCCGTCTGTGGTATATGTATGGATGAAAGGCACCCGGAGTCGGGGTGTGACAGTTTACACAGGCTATGGCCATATTTGAGGGTAGACAGGAGAACCCTGTTGGTCAGGCTACTACACCTGAGAGACAAGAGCCAGTACAGCTTGCACTGAGACCTCGAGATGTCGAGGTAGAGATACCTGTACCCCCTCCAGTTTAGGACATTCCCCCACTAGTTCAGGACCCTGTAGCTCCATAAGAGGTCAATGGCGATGGAGTGTACGATTGTGATCTGGGTTGACTGAGAGAGTTCTGATGTCACGACCCTCAACTTACCAAAATACGTACAAATTTTTCGCATTTTCATGCATCAATCCCTTAATCATCCTTCCTCGATCGTGAACAACCACACACTTAACAGTTGGGCTGTGTGTCGACGTCTAACTCACTCCACCATACCAATTCAATTTAAAACATTATTTATGAGTAAACACTTGTATAAATGTATATAAATCAGAGTTGTTACATGTGTTTACATCGTTTTACATCCCCAGTAGTTACATACAAAATGCTACTGTGCTATGTCTAGTTTAGATACAAAATAATCCAAGTGTGTATACCTTTAGCGATGGGATGCAGCGGATTACCAAAAAGGGAATGCCTTTAGTCACGCTCAATCTAAACTCAAATCTCTGTAGAGAGGGGAAAATAAGGGGGGTGAGCAAACCACACGCTCAGTAAGGCAATCATGCGAACAGGTAGATACTGCACTATCTACGTGATCGTGATGCCATGCTCAAAAGCATTTAATTCATTGTTTATCTCAAAACATGAGTGTATGATTGTGTTAATGGTATGTAAAGCATTCATGCTATTAAAATTAAGTGCACATTTCAACTCAAAGCATGGTATAAATCATCATGCATAATTCACAATAAAAGCATGGCATTACCCATCATGCATTTTTCTCAAATAGCATGGCATTAACCATCATGCATTTTTCTCAGATAGCATGGCATTAACCATCATGCATTTTCACAATAAAGCATGGCATTAAACATCATGCATCCGTGCACTTTAAAAAAAACCATTAACAAATCAATTCAACGTCAGGTCCCAACCTATCCCTCGGGCTTTCCTGACCACAATCACTTCAAACATGGATTTATTCTCAAATAGCATTAGACATGTGAGATAGGCAGTTCAACAATAGGTAATAACCTCAAGGCCTATGTACATAACCTGTGATACCAGCTACACGGATCAGGTGTGCGGGATATCACCACCATCTGCTTCCACACGGGAGGTGGGTCAAATCCTACCCGCCGGTCCATAGCAGATCTCGTCCGAAGACGGCACATCACATCACAACACGGTACAATGTACTCCATGCTACATGCACGGTACAACGTACTCCGTGGACCCCCAGCCTTATCCCTCGTTCGGGCTCATCAGCTGTTCCTCCAACCCTTATCCCTCGTTCGGGCTCATCAGGTGGATCTCCAACCCTTATCCCTCGTTCGGGCTCATCAGGTTGTTTTAACATGCCATGTCTCAAAACAATGCACGTGTGAGCCTATTTAATCGATATGACACCAAGTCTACTCGAAGCTCCAAACACGGCAACATGCAAGGTGGGCATCCAGTGTGAGACAAACTCAAAGCACAATGCCAAAACAATATGAAATCCATGTGAAAACTAGTGCCTCATGCACTCTTTCATACTCACGAAATCATGTAGGTGGCTCAAAACTTGCAAAATATGGTTAACAAAACCAAAACATTACTCATTTCTTTTGCAAATCATTTCAATGTTAGCCAACCTACCAATCATTTGCTAAAAAGCAATAAAACATGATTTTTCAAAGCAATATGCTTTTGTTTTCATGCACATTTCTCAAACTCCCAACTTTTACCCTTCAATCACCCAACAACAACATTTCCTAATCTCATGCATTCTAGCAAAACATTTATGCGCCCAAATTGCGCACAATATCTCTAAGAGTCCACACAATTCCCTTACCTCGATTTACTTGGTGTGACTCCTTTCCTTTTAGCTTCTCACGCTCTTGGCTCAACTCGCCTCGGCGTATCCTCGGAAGCTGCGATTCATTCATTAAATCGATTGAGTTAACGTATTTAATCCATAATTGACCTCACTAGTCAACATTATTTACTTATGCATTTTACAAATGCCTTAACCCTCATTTTACCTCTTTTAGGTATACCTCACAATTTATCCACTAACCACATCTTAAAATCATACCACAACACTATCAATGACTTCTACATATCTCATTCATCATTAACCTCCATACAATTCCACTTTCTCACTCTAGACCATTTCTAGGTCAAAATCATACCAATGCATTTAGATGGTTTTCTAACCACCTATACTCATGCCAATAACTCCAAAATCACTTAATAAACAATGTACCATAGTTGGAGTGTTAGAATCTTACCCAATTTGATTTCTCCTCTTGCTCCAAATGGCAATGCCCTTAAATCCTTCAATATCAACAATGGGAAAATGCTTTCCAACTATGTTGTTCTTCTCTTTGCTAGGAACAACTTTGTCTCTAATGGTCTCTCTTCAAACCTCACTGAAAATGGCTGATTTTAGAGAGAGAAAGTTAGGTTTTTGGGTTGAAAGTGGAATGTTTGTGTTTTTTTCCCAATTTTTTTTTATTTCCAGCACTCCTTATATAGAAATAGCTTGAGGAGATCGATCTGGTCCAAGAGGAGATCGATCTGGTCCCTTAAAATCCCTCTTTTTCACGACATTTTTAAGCCTGAGATCGATCTGTTGAAGCATGAGATCGATCTGTTGAGGCATGAGATCGATCTGTCGAGGCATGAGATCGATCTGCTCCCAAACAGAGAGCTAAGGAGATCAATTTGGTCCATTGGAGATCAATCTGTTCTATTCTCTCGCCCAAATAAGAGCATTCTGGCTCTTCCAGATCGATCTCTCATCCCATGAGATCGATCTGCCCTTCAAAATTTCCAGATTTCCTCTGCCACAACACTTACCAAACATCCTTAATTTGCTACCATGATCATTCCTTCATTCATTCATCTTTGAGACTTGAAAATGGCATCCATCCTCACTTCATACACATTAAAACTTGTGTAGGATCTTTGTGTGACCAATGGTACTTAATATAAACTAAAATGGAAGTGCACATCTTATGCAATTATACTTCCATTTTACCAAGCTATTCAAAATCCATACTACACTCATTCTCCACATGTTTAAGTCCATTTCTACACATTCTTACATAATGAAACTTGTATGTACGATTATCACTCTCATTACAAGTGTGTACATTACTTGTAGACTTACATCACATATACTTCACTCATGAATTCATAGTACAACTCTATTTACACTTCTATGTACATATATACCCTTATACATATACGGGGTCTCACATCTGAAGGTTCAGAACACCATCATTTAATGTGGTGAAGAACCCATTATCAGCTGAGCATTGGGTACGTAGCATGGAGAAGCTCTACTGATTCTTCCATTGCTTCGACATCGAGAAGGTCACCTTTTCGGCTTTTGTATTAGAGGATGAGGCCAAGCATTGGTGGATGGTCACACAGCCGATGTTGAGTGCACGACACTCAGTTGTGACATGGGATATATTCCTAGATGCCTTTAGGAGGTAATATATTCCAGCTACTGGTTAGAGAAAGATGCATTTGGAATTTATGACATTGACTCAGGGGAATCGGACAGTGGATGAGTATGAGTTTGGATTCACATCCTTGGCAGATATGATACAGTCACTATGAGCCTTGAGGACAGAAATGTTCAGAAGTTTCTTGAGGGACTGAGACCTTCCATCAGAGCTCGACTAGCCCCATTGGACATTATAACTTATGATGAGGTAGTATGCAGAGCTCAGCTATGTGAGCAAGATTATGAGTTGCACGCCTTAGAATTGAGCAGGAGTGGTAAAGGTAGAGATAGAGACCGAAAAAGGTCAGTTGATGACAGAGGGTTCTGAAAGGGCCGAAGGTTATTCAGTAAGGGGCTTAAGATTAAGGATGTACAGGAGAGACCAGTGAAGCCTTCAGTACATCCAACTTCAAGAGGCATAGTTATTAATGGACATCTACCTACCACAGATAAGTGCAGGTCATGTGGTAGATATCATGGGGGTAGACCATGCCCGTTATCGACGAGATTATGTTATAGGTGTGGTAAACCAATGTACATAGCTCGTGAATGCCCATAGTTGATTGATACAACCCCATAGAAGGGCAAAGAGTGAGAGAAGACTATGGTTGAGACACCTACACCTAAGAGGAAGGCCACAATTGAAGAGAAAATGAAACAAGCTATTAGTTGAGGGTGAGTGTTTGCATTGGACCAGGCTTCTGTAGAGACTTCCTCGGATGTGATTAAAGGTACCATCCTTATCTTTGATTTGAAAGCATTAGTATTGATTGATCCTGGTGCCACGCATTCATTCTTATCGCCTTCATTTGCATGTAAACTGTGTGAACATGTGAAACCTGTACCCTTAGGTAGAATCTTACTTATAAGCACTCCAATGAGAGATAATGTAATGACAGAGTATGTATGTAAGAGTTGTAAGTTAAAAGTAGGGGAAAAGGACATGTCGACCGATCTCATCCTATTAACTATGAAGGACTTTGATGTAATACTAGGAATAAATTGGTTGGCTACAAACCATGCTGTTTTAGACTGTTATGCTAAGACAGTAATGTTTTCCATCCCTAACAAGTACATTGTAAGATTTGAAAAGTAATGAAAGAAGTAGTAGATTATTTCTAAATATGGATGATGTTGCTAACGAATGTAATGATAATGTGTTGAAGGTTTTATCGCCTATGTGGTTGACTAGGATAAGGTGAACCCAGAAGTAGTTGACATCCCATTGGTTAGAGAATTTCTCGAAGTCTTTTTGAAAGAAATACTAGGGTTACTACCAAACAGAGAAATGGAATTTTGTATTGATTTGGTGTCTGAAACGGAAATGATATCCAAGCCACCTTATAGAATGGCTCCAATTGAATTGGAGGAGCTAAAGAAATAATTGCAAGAACTGTTAGACAAGGTGTTGATCAGACTGAGTGTATCACGTTGGGGAGCACTGGTTCTATTTGTAAAGAAGAAAGATGGGAGTCTCCGACTATGTATAGACTATCGATTGTTGAATAAGGCTACCATTAAGAATAAGTACCCCCTTCCACGGATAGACAATCTATTGGATCAGTTGCTAGGAGCACAAGTCTTTTTGAAGTTTGATCTGAGGTCTGGGTATCATCAGTTGAGGATTCAGAGTTGAGATATACCCAAGACAGCGTTTCGAACCCGTTATGGCCATTATGGGTTTTTGGTTATGCCATTAGGTTGACGAATGCTTCTGCAACGTTTATGGCTTTAATAAATGATGTATTCAAGCCACACCTAGATAGCTATGTGATTGTCTTCATAGATGACATTTTGGTGTACTCAAAGTCTAAGGAAGAGCATGAGCAGTATTTGAGGACAGTGTTACAGACTCTCCGAGATCAGGAGTTGTATGCTAAACTCAATAAGTGTGATTTTTGGCTGAGTGAGATATCATTTTTAGGTCATGTAGTCTCGAGAGACAGTGTATCAGTGGATCTGTCTAAGATAGAGAGTGTGATACAGTGGGAAAGACCCAAGATGGTTACAGAGATCCGCAGTTTCTTGGGTTTAGCAGGTTCTTACCGATGATTTGTCGAGGGATTTTCTAACCTAGCTGCTCCATTGACACGTCTCACCCGAAAGAATGTGGTATTCGAGTAGGATGATAAATATGAGAGTACTTTCTGCAAGCTAAAGCACACACTGACCATCGCACCTATTCTCACCATACCCATTAGCTCAGGAGGTTAGACAGTGTATACAGATGCCTTGGGATAGGGGTTGGGTTGTGTGTTGATGTAAGACGGGAAGGTAGTAGCCTATAGATCCAGACAACTTAAGGACCATAAGAGGAACTACCTGACCCATGATTTAGAGTTGGCAGCTGTGGTATTTGCATTGAAAATATGGCGCCACTACTTATACGAAGAGAAATTCCAAGTGTATATAGATCATAAAAACCTCAAATATCTGTTTTCACAAAAAGAGTTAAATATGAGGCAGAGACGATAGATAGAGCTGTACGAGATACTGTACCATCCAGGAAAGGCTACTATTGTGGCGGATGCCCCGAGTAGAAAGATCCTAGGGATGGTAGCGCGCATGATGGTCAGGGAATATGAGCTGCTCGAGTAGTTTGCTCACCTCAAGTTGGATATAGACCCTCTTGATATTGACAGAGACTGTGTAATAGCTAGCCTATGAGTGGAATCAGATTAGATTGATCGAATACGCCAGGCTTAGCATGCCGATCTACTGTGTAAGGATCGTGCGAGTCAGATTCAAAGGGGTGATGTGGTCGATTTCTTAGTGAGTGATGACGACCTACTGAGGTTTAGAGGCAGGATTTGCATTCTCGATGACCCATAGTTAAAGAGATTAATTTTGACAGAAGCTCATTCATCGAGATAAAATTGCATCCGGGGAGTAACAAAATGTACCAGAACCTCTGAAAAGTGTATGGTGGTCAGGGATTAAAAGAGATATCGTAGAATTTATGGTAAGATGTCTGATATGTCAGCAAGTGAAGGTAGAGCATGAGAAGCCTACAGGGTTATTGCAGCCTCTGCTAGTACCAACTTGGAAATGGAAGCATGTCACCGTGGATTTCATCATGGGATTGCTAAAGACTAAAAGGAACCATGATGCTATCTGGGTAGTGGCTGACAGATTGACGAAATCCACCCACTTTCTAGCTATGAAATCTATGATACATTGAGTGGCTTGGCCGAGTTATATGTACAAGAGATACTGAGGCTACATGGTGTACCAATGAGAATCGTATCAGATAGGGATTCCGCTTCATTTCTCGCTTTTAGGAATAATTTTAAGAAGTTATGGGAACCCGATTGAGTTTCAGTACTGCTTTCCTTCCTCAGACCGATGGTCAGTCAGAGAGAACCATCCAAACGTTAGAGGACATGTTGAGAGAAAGTGTTATGGATTTTAAAGGCTCTTAGGATGATCACCTACCGTTAGCCGAATTTGCATACAACAATAGTTACCTCTTAAGTATCAGGATAGTACCATATGAAGCCTTGTATGGTAGAAGGTGTCGTTCCCCAATTGGTTGGGAAGAAGTCAGTGAAAGGAAAATTTTTTCTCCTAATTTGGTAGAGCAAGCCTTTGAGGTTGTTCAACAGATATGTGAGAGATTGAGAATAGCTCAGAGTAGATAGAAAAGTTACGTTGACATGAGACGGAGGCCACTAGAGTTCACTATGGGTGACTCGGTATTTTTGAAAGTCTCTCCCTCGAAAGGGATTATGAGGTTTGGTAAGAAGGGTAAGTTAAGCCCACGGTATATCGGACCATTTGAGATACTGGAGTGTGTAGGAGATAAGGCCTACAGGCTAGCATTACCATCGGAGCTAGCAGGCATACATAATGTCTTCCATGTGTCTATGCTTCAGAAGTACCATCCAGATCCAACTCATGTGATTCGATATGAGCCAGTGGAGCTCAAGAATGATTTGTCATATGTAGAGAAACCGATCCAGATACTGGATAGGTAGGAGAAGGTGCTACGGAACAAGACGATTCTACTTATTAAGGTTCTCTGGCAGCACCATACTTCAAAGGAAGATACTTAGGAGTTGGAAAACTCTATACCGAAAAAGTACCCCCGACTTTTTGAGGAGTAACTTGTTTTAATATGGAGGACTAAATTTCTTAAAAGATGGGAGGAATGTAAGACCCGTATTTTTATATGTAATCCGTATGATCTCCAAAGTATACATTCATTTATGTAATATGAATCATAAGTGATGTAAGATCCGTAAATTCGATGTACACACTTGTTATGTGAATTCGTGATGTATACGCAAGTTTCATTAAGTATGAATAATAAGAAAAGGACCTTTTGAAGTGATAAATTTGTATTGAATGCAAATTGAGTAGTGAGGCAAATTGAAATGAAGTTAGCTTTGAGAAATTGGGATGAAATTGACTAAGTATGGCTGCAGAGCAAGGGGAGATCGATCTCCGAAGCAAGCAGATAGATCTCATTGTGCTCAAAATGCCTAACCAGAACCTTTTGTAAAGAGGGGATTGATCATCAGTCTAAGCCAAATCGATCCCCTATGTAGAACAGATCGATTTAACCTCAAGCAGACCGATCTCCTTAAGCCTCGGCCCGAAGCAGATCGATCTCATTTTCCTGCTAGATCGATCTATTAAGCATTTTGCCTGGCTGAGATCGATCTCATCCTCTTCGATAGATCAATCTCTTCAGCTTGAAAACTGAATGCAGAGAGGCTAAAAACAGCAGCAGATCGATCCCTCACTTATGGAGATCAATCTCATTAAGCAATTTCTATAAAACAAGGCTGCTAAACTGCATTTCACGGGAGAAACAACAAAAGCTTTCCATTTTGAAACTAAGTGACCTAGTTTTTACTCTCTAGACTATCAACATTTTCCATTTAGATTGGAAAAAAGTCTATTACATCAAATTTGTTCATAGAGTGGAGAAGTTCATGAACTAGAAAGAGAGGCTGAATCACTAAATCAAAGGAGAAAGAGAGTTTTTCCTCAATGTTGTGAAAAAGGAGAAAAACTAAGATTAGTAAGATTTCAATGCATCAATCTCATGTATGCTAATCTATGCAATTATATGAGTTGGTTGGTATATAGATTAACAGTTGAAATGTGATAAACATGTTTAAACAAAGATAAGACCTATAATCGATCTAATGATAGAAAATCGAGTAGGCATGGTTTAAAAGAGATTTGAGCATGTGAAGAAGTTATTAAGCATGTATATATGCTTGTATAACTGTTTGACGATGTTCATGTACTAGAAATATAATAACTAAAATTTAGTATATGAGGTATTCGATGAAATACCACAATGAAATGAATTCATGAACTTGAGGTATTGTAAGCTTAATACCGGTTGAATATGGGTTAATAGACTCAATGAGTCTGAGAGATTCTCGAAAATGAGTTATATACTTAAAATAGACTCAAGAAAGGATGAAGTCCGATAATGGTATAACGAGGCCAAATGAGATATAAATGGCCAAATACATTGATTTACATATCATGCAAGTTAAATGAAGTATATGACGATATACTGATTTGTATAATACATAATTTCAGCTCCAAAAGATATCATTGGAATCGATAGGATAGATCACGAGAACTGAAAATCGAAGGAAAACGATTCAACCATGATTTGAGGTAAGGGACTTATGCGAGCTATTAGAGATAGCTATACATTTGTTCTCTTACTTGCTGTATGCGAATGTATGTGATAAATACATAGATATTAATATATCTAGGTAGAAAAACTACGTATGAGAATAAGTCTATAAGTATGAGTTGCATGACTTCTATGATTGTTGTGAAAAGAGGTTTTTGCAAACGTTTTGAGAAAAATGATAATAGATTGGCTCCCTGTTTAACCAATTTCATGAAATATTTCTATCGAGTGATTGAAGAGAGATTTTGCCCTCTCACTCATGACTTTACATGGAGCCCTTTCTATTTCTTTTTTCTGTGTGAAATCGTGCTAGAGCCTGAGGGGCAACGGTAGATTGACCAACCTTGCTCTCACGTTATTTTTAAAGGGATTTTAAGAATGACAAAAGAGTGCTTGATACCTCGAGTGATGTTGTGTGTTCCACTCAAGATGCTCGCACTATATTTTGAGAATCATGCTAGAGCCTTCGAGTACTACTATGTGTCTTTCTCTGACTATGCTCGTATGTAATTTCCTAGTAATATCGTGCTTGATGCCTCAGGTATGCTGCGTGTCTTACGCTGAGTTGCTCACACGAGGTTTTTATGATTGTGCTGTGTTTTGAGTAAAATCGTTTTGTCATACCGCCATGTATTGTTGTGTGTCTTGCATTGACCTGCTCACACATGGTTTATGAATGTGATGCAATGAGAACAAAATTGTGCTAAAACCGTCGTGTACTGCTATGTGCCTTGCACTAACCTGCTCGCACGAGATTTTGAGACAATGGAAATGGGTGATAAAGATCCATGGCAGCACGATGTACCGTGAGTGTTAGCCATGGGGTACGATGTGCTGTGATTTGAGTATGAGCTGAAAGGATAGTTGATTCGCCTTCCCAAGCGTAGGGTTCCCGTACACCTGATCAGTGTTACCTGGAACTCGACTATGGCCATAAGTCCGATATTTATCTGTGTAATACGACATTTTAACTACTGTGTGAGGTGAGATATGTCCCCCTGTTGTATGTCGAGGGATATGAGAACCTATGATTATGTCTCATGTATATTAAATTGCTATGTGCAAAGTGATTTCTAAATGTATACTCAATGTTTTTAAAGATGATCTGTGTGAAAAGAGTATGTTGTGCAAATATGCATATACCCATATAGCGAATTAACAGTTTCGCATTGATGGAAGTTGTTTTAAAAAGAATGCATATGTTTTCTAATGAAAATGAATATATATGTATTTTAGCATGTAGATAGTGTAGTTATCTACCTGCTTTCATATTTTTCTTACTGAGCGTGTTAGCTCACCCCCTTATTTCCTCCTCCACAGATACTACGCAGTAGTGAGTACACTGCACTCGACCCTGCTATTGTGTTTCTTCAGTCATCTAGCAGTATAGAGAGGTATACATTTGAGATGAAAGAAATTTTGTATCCTGTAAATTAGTGCACAATAAAGTTTATATTTTGTATTTTGGGGGATATACATAATAGAAACTGATGTAAAAGCTTCCGCACTCATATATAAAAGTCCAGTTTCTATTTTACTTCTTTTAATTGAAATGATTAAACTATAAATGGATGAGAAATGGATTGGATGTTGACTCACAGCCTAACTATAAGTGGTAAGATAAAGATCACAGACAGAGAGTGAGGGTCGTGACAGATAGCTACATGTATGTTTTCTTACCTACTGTGTACGAATATATGTGATAAGTGTGTAGATATTGATATATCTAGGTGAAAACTATATATGAGAATAAGCCTATAAGTATGTGTTGCATGTCTTCTATGTTATTGTTATGAAAAGAGGTTTGGCAAACGTTTTGAGAAAGAGTAATAATAGACGGACTCCCAGTTTAGTAAACTACATAAAAAGCTTTTAACGAGTGATTGAAGGGAGATTGCCCTCTCACTTATACTCAGTGAATGGAGTCCTCTATCTCATTTCTGTGTGAAAATGTGCTAGAGCCTAAGTGGCAATGGTAGATTCACCAGCCCTGCTCGTACATTATTTTTAAAGGGATTTTTGAGAAAACAAAAGAGTGCTCGATGCCTCGGGGGATGCTGTGTGTTCCACTCGAGAGCTTGCACTAGATTTTTGGGAATCATACTAGAGCCTTTGAGTATTATTGTGTGTCTTGCTCTAACTATGCTCGCATGTGATTTCCTAGTGATACCGTGCTCGATGCCTCAGGTATGCTGTGTGCTCTTACGCTGAGTTGCTCGCACGAGGTTTTTATGATTATGTTGTGTGCTGAATAAAACCGTGTTAGAGCCGTTGTGTATTGTTGTGTGTCTTGCATTGACTTGCTCGCACGTGGTTTATGAATGTGATGTAATGAGTACAAAATCGTGCTTGAGCCATCGTGTATTGCTATGTGTCTTGCACGGACCTACTCGTACGAGATTTTGAGATAATGAAAATGGGTGATAAGGATCCACGGGAGCACGATGTACCGTGAGCATTAGCCATGGGGTACGATGTGCCTTGATTTTAGTATGAGCTGAAGGGATGGATGATCCGCCTCCCCAAGCGTAGAGTTCCCGCACACTTGATCAGTGTTGCTTGGAATCCGACTATGGCCATAAGTCTTCTTATATCTATGTGATACGACATTGTCACTACTGTGTGAGGTGACATATATCCCCATGTTGTGTGTCTGTGGATATGATAAACCATAATTATGTCTCATGAATATTGATTTGCTAAATGTAAAGCATTTTCTAAGTATGAAGCTGTGTAATTCTATGTGAAAATGCACATACCCATCTAGCGAATTAATGGTTTGGCATTGATGGAAGTTGTTTTAAAAAAAGAATGCATATGTTTTATAAGGAAAATGAATGTATATGTATTTTAAGCATGTAGATAGTGTAGTTATCTACTTGCTTCCATATTTCCTTACTGAGCGTGTTAGTTCACCCCCTTATTTCTCCTCCACAGATTCTATGCAGTAGTGAGTACATCGCAGTCATCTCTGCATCGTGTTACTTCAGTCATCCAGCAGTATAGAGAGGTATACACTTGAGATGAAAAATTTTGTATCACGTAAACTAATGCACAGTAAAGATTGTATTTTGTATTTTGGGGGATGTATATAATAGAAACTGATGTAAGTGCTTCCGCACATATATATAAGAGTCCAGTTTCTATTCTACTTCATTTAAATGAATTTATTTAATTGTAAAGGAATGAGATATGGATTGGATGTTGACTCACAGCCTAACTATTGAAAGTAAGGTAAAGGTCACGAACAAAGAGAGATAGGGTCATTACAACTGGTGGTCCGATATGAAGAAAGACGTGGCGGATTTTGTGGCAAGATGCCTTGTATGTCAGTAGGTGAAGGTAGAGCATCAGAGACCTACAGGGTTATTGCAACCTCTACCTATACTGACATGGAAATGGGAGCAGATCACCATGGATTTCATGATGGGTTTACTGAGGACTCGTAGGAATCATGATGCAATATGGGTGATCATTGATAGGCTGACGAAGTCAGCCCACTCCCTAGCTATGAGAGATACTGATACTCTGAGTTCATTGGCAGGATTGTATGTACGCGAGGTAGTAAGGTTACATGGTGTTCCAGTGAGCATTGTCCTGGATAGGGATTCCTAATTCACTTCCCATTTTTGGGAACATTTCCAAGAAGCCATGGGAACTCAGTTAAGTTTGAGCATTGCTTTTCATCCTTAAACAGATGGTCAGTCAAAGAGAACCATCCAGACATTAGAGGATATACTGAGAGCATGAGTGGTAGATTTTAGAGGCTTCTTAGATGATCATTTGCCACTAACCGAATTTGCCTACAAAAACAGTTATCATTCGAGTATCGAGATGGCACCATATGAGGCTTTGTATGGCCATAGATGTCGTTCCCCTATCAGTCGGGAAGAAATGGGTGATCGAAAGCTTTTTGCTCCTAATTTGGTTACACAAGCTTTTGAGGATGTTCGATTGATTGTTTTCGAGATTGAGGATAGCTTAGAGTAGACAGAAGAGTTATGTTGACAGGAAACGTAGGCCACTTGAATTCGTAGTTGGTGAGTCAATGTTTTTGAAGGTTTCTCCTCCCAAGGGTATACCGAGATTCGGGAAGAAGGGTAAGCTAAGTCCTCGTTGCATTGGACACTTTGAGATACTTGATCAAGTGGGAGAAAAGGCCTATAGGTTGGCATTGCCACCGGACTTATCAGGCGTGCATAATTTCTTCCACATCTCGATGCTCCGAAAGTACCAGCCAAATCCAACTGATATGATTCGGTATGAGCCATTGGAGCTCAAGGATGATCTGTCATATGTAGAGAAACTGATCCGGATACTGGATAGGAAGGAAAAAGTGTTACGGAACAAGACGATTCTACTTATTAAGGTTCTCTGGTAGCACCACAATCTAGAAGATGCTACCTGGGAGTTAGAGAGCCTGATGCGGGAAAAGTACCCCCGACTTTTTTGAAGAATAACTTAGTTCTAATTTGGAGGACCAAATTTCTTGAAGGAGGGGAGGAATGTAAGGCCCATAAATTTATATGTATTCTTTATTATTTCGTGATGTACAGATAAGTTACATTATATATGAATCCTAAGAAATGAATATTTTTAAGTTATAAGTGTGAATGAAATGCAAAATAAGTAGGGAAGCAAGTGAATGCAAAGTCACCTTTAAAAATCTGGGAAAGTTGCAGCTTGAATGCTTCAGGGCAAAGGGAGATCGATCTCATTATGCTCAAAATGCAGAACCAACGCATTCTGTAAAAGGGAGATCGATCCCTCATATAAGCAGATCGATCTCAATATGCTTTTGCCTAGCAAGGATCGATCCTTTCCTAAAGAGAGATCGATCTCTAAAGGATTCTGGCTAGCAAAGATTGATCTCTTCTCAAGGCCAGATCGATCTCTAAAGCTTTTTTCCTGGCCAAGATTGATCCCATACCAAGAGACAGATCGATCCCACCTTCAAAATGTCAAATTCTAAAAGAGTGCAAAGAAAGGGCAGATCGTCACCCTTGGAAGATCGATCTCAAGAGGCAATTCTATAAAAACCCGACAGCTAAGTCTTCTTTCCCTGAAAATAGCAAATTTCTCCATTTCAAAAAAGTGAAACCTAGCTTTCTTGCTCTAAGAATCATCACCTTTCAATCAGATTTGAGAGAGATTTATTTCAGCAAAGTTGTCCCTTGTGAGGAGGAGAACAACATAGTTGAAAACTAGAAGCTGAAATTTTGGATTGAAGGAGCAAAGTGATTTTCCCCAAATTTGGCAAAAAGAGGAAAAGTCAAGCCAGGTAAGATTCCAATAAACCAACTTCAACTATGTTAATATAGACATTTTGATGAGTTGCTTGGTGTATGCTTTGTTGGCTGAAAACACCCTTAGACATGCTAAATCCTCCATGACCTAAAATGAGCTTAGTGTGATTAAGTGAAGAAAGTTGATTAGGCATGGATTTAATGATGATTTAAGCATGTAGTGATGTTATTAAGTATGTATACATGATTGTAATATAGTTTTGTGAAATACATGTGTTGGAATAGATGATGATTGAAAATTGGCATATGAGATGTATGGTGAAATGCCATAGTGGAAGAAAGTGATGAACTTGAGGCATTGGGAGATTAATGCCGGTTTAATTCGAATCAGTAAACTTGATGAGTCTAATAGGTTCTCAAGAAATGAATTGTAAAATCGAAATAGACTTAAGAGAGAGTAAGGTCCAATAAGATGTAATAAGGCCAAATGGGTGTAAACGGCCTAATGCATTAAATTGAAAATCATGCGAGTGAGAATTAAGTATATTAAAGTATACTGATGTGAATGGTTATTTACAGCTCCGAAGTTTAAATTGGGAGCTGATCAGACTGCGAGATTTAGCAGCATCGAGGAAGTGAAGTCCCGTGACGTGATCTAAGGTAAGAGACTTTTGTAGGTAGTTAGAGATATCTACACGTATTTTCATCTACTTTTGTATTTCGCTTAAAAATGAATAAAATTTTAAGAGGCTAAAAAAGGGTAAGTTACGATTTTACCCCTATTAAGGGTAAAAAGGTCAACTTTTGGAAAAAGTTGTAAGAGATTAGGAAGCATGTTTTTAACTAGTTCTAATGATGTTTGACAGTTGCATACATAGACTGGCTAATGTTTTCATGTTATATGCGAAAACAACACGTTATAGTGCCGATTTGATTTAATTGACTGAATTCATTTGAAATAAGCCATATATCGATTTGTGTGAAAACCAATTATGCTAGAGCACATCTTGCACTGGATTTTGTATGTTTTCCACCCCATTAGTGCTAGAGTGATACACGCACTAGATTTTACATGATATGCATCACATAGTACTTGAGCATTCTCGTACTTCATTTTAATGCGATTTGTGCATGATAGAGTACTGGAACGTTGCTCGTACTCAGTTTTATTAATTGATGCATGATAGAGTACTGGAGCATTACTCGTATTCAGTTTTACATGACATAATGATGGGAGCATTGCTCGCGCTAGATTTATATGACTTGTGCATGAGGTCATGCTAGAGTTTACTCGTACGTACCAGTTTTGAAAGAGAAAGCGTGAAACAGCCGTGCTAGGAACCTATGCAGACTGTGTGTCGCACCAATTATATGCTTGCATGTGCATTTTGAGATATGGCAGAGGGTATCGAAACTGTATTCATGGTATGGGGTAGATAAAACCTATGATAGGCAGCCCCGATTGTGATATTGGGTCTATAGAGTACTTTGTACTGTGTATGTCACACGGAGTACGCTATACAGTGTGTACACGATGATGTAGAGTTGTTTGCTGACGGTTGAGGATTTGACCCACCTCCTGTTACAGCAAATGTGAGGCCTCGCACACCGAGTACTGTGTAGCCTAGGATCACAAAAAATGTGATATGATCATAATCCTCAAACATGTAGTCGCCTATCTCATCTCACTTGATATTTCTTGTTTGAATTGTCACATGATTTTATAAATTGGACAGACATGAGGGATGGGTTGAGCCTCGACATGTGACTTTGTGAATTATGAAAGGGTAACTTGAGGGATGGGTGAGGCTGGGATTTCGATGTTTTTACATGATGATATGCCATCTTTGTTTTGATTTAATTTATATGGCATGATGAAATGTGATTTACAGTATTTACATAACAATGCAATGTTTTGCATAAATTGTTGACGTTATTAAACCAGCATGTTTTCAGTTCATACTAAAGATTTGTATCTATATATATAATTAGATAAATGTTTCAAGAAAGATACATGCTTTAGATGTGAATCGAAAAGGAAATGATTTCAAGGCATGAGCACTTTATTTTGTAGATTGTGTGGTTAGCTACTTGCTTGCCTTATTTCCTTTCTGAGTTGTGAGCTCACCCCTTTTTACTTCCTCCTCTCTACAGAGCATCCATAGTAGTTGAGCACAACTGAGGACTGGTATTCCTTTATCTATTGTACACCCATCATACAAAAGGTATACACATTCGAAACATTTTGTATTGAACAATGTAAAAGCACGATTATGTAAATGAATGTACTGTCGGGGATGTATATGTACATGTATTTGTATTTAATATATGTAAGTTACTTATAAGAATGAGTAGTTACGTTTAATAGATAATTGTATTGACATGTATGCATGCTATGGAATGAATGTGGTTGAGATGACTAATACCGAATCACAGTCCAACTGTCGGTAAGGAGAGAGGTATGTTAAAAGTGAAAAAAAAATTGTTAGGATTTTTAGTAAGTCACGGGAGGTCATGACACATGTGACCATGGATTTTATGATGGGACTTCCCCAGACTCGGAAAGGTCATGATTCTATTTAGGTAATTATGGATTGTCTGACCAAGTCTGCCCTCTTTTTACCTATGAGAGCCATAGATTCCTTCAGTTCACTCACAGAGCTATATGTCAGGGAGATTGTCAAGATACACGGAGTTCCAACGAGTATTGTATTAGATAGGGATTCTCGCTTTACTTCCCAATTTTGGGAGCACTTTCAGAAAGCTATAAGATCATGACTACAGTTTAGCACTGCCTTTCATCCTCAGACTGACGGTCTGTCCGAGTAGACTATACAAACCTTGAAGGATATGCTCAGAGCTGGTGCCATTGATTTTGCAGGCTCTTGGAATGACCATTTGGCTTTAGCTGAATTCGCTTACAATAAAAGCTATCTTTCTAGTATAAAGATGGTTCCTTATGAAGTTTTATATGGACGAAGATGTAGATCTCCTATTTCTTAGGATAACATAGGTGAACGCTAGATATTTGCTCCTAAGTTGGTAGAAAAAGCTTCTGAGGTTGTGAAACTGATTTGTGATAGATTGAGAACAACATAAAGACGTTAGAAGAGTTATGTTGACACCAAGAGATGACCACTTGAGTTTTAGACTGGGGATAAGGTTTTCCTCGAAGTGTCTTTTTTTAAGGGTATCATGGGATTCAGGAAGAAAGGAAAACTCACTCCTTGCTTTATCGATCCTTTTGAGATATTAGAGAGGGTAGGAGAAGTGGCATAACGTTTAGCATTTCTACTGCAGTTATCAGGTGTGCACAACATTTTTCATACATCTATCCTTTAGAAATATCAATCGGATCCCTTCCACGTCATTCAGTATGAATTTGGATATCAGAGAAGATTTAAGCGACATCGAACGACCAATTTGGATACTAGATAAAAAAGAAGAAGAGAAAAGACATTTCGATCGAAATCTATCCAGTTAGTAAAGGTTCTTTGGCAGCATTATACCTCAGCGAAGGCTACTTGAGAGCTAGAGATCGTGATACAAGAGAAGTACCCTCATCTTTTCAGATCAAATTGAGTCGAAGTCGGAGGACTGAATTCTTTAAGGTGGGAAGGATGTAATAACTGCAAAATTACTATTTACAGTGGGAAGGATGTAATAATTGCAAAATTACTATTTACAGTGGGAAGGATGTAATAATTGCAAATTGTGCTACAATTGTCAAAATGGCGATTTTGTCCCAAGGTCATTTTTTCAATTTGACTGAATGGACACTGTTGATTGATTTAAAGGTATATACTGAGTTATGTCAAGCTTTTAAATCCTTATGTTAGTCTACATACCGAGATGTTCATCGGTAAAATGAAAAATTGCTTAAATAAGCTATATCAAAAGAATTTGATTTAAACCATTAAAAAGCTTTGACCAAAGCTTATTATGAGCTTAATTTCACTAGGTCCAACAACCTTAATTTCACTAGGTCCCACAAAATTCAAGGGAAAAAAAAAAAAGAAAAGCACCATTTTCATTCACATCCCAAGCTTGTCACCATTTTTGGCTCAAGCATCTTACTACAAAATTGTTCTACACACTCTCATCCACAACATATCCGAAATTCAACTGTAAATCTTATCGTTTGAATAAGTTTCGGCTTATAGAAGAATAAATGGGTATGCTATCGTTTAGGCCAAATTCATGGAGTTTAAGTTTGATTCAATCTATGGCTTTTGTATATGTTAATGAGGGATTAATATAGAGTATTTCGATGTAAAAGAATTGAACCAAATCAACCTCCAAGAGTGAGAACACTATTAGGCCAAAATGGGCTTATTGGGGTAATGTTGGTTGCAATGCTTCAATTTAATATAGGTTGATTCATATGATATATAGTGATGTTGTATGAACTCAATTAGAAGAAATGAAGTGTGTATGATGGTGTTGTAGTGTAAATCCCTATGGTTTTATAGAGAGAAAGTGGAGTTTATATGGAATATCATAGGGATACATTAAATGGAGATGAAAAACATGTAATTGAGCAAAAATGAATCATATATTGGCTTAAAAATGATTATAGAACCATTATGTAATTTTGGCCAAAGTAGGGGTATTTTGGTAATTTTATCCTTGCAATGTAACTTTAGCCCTGTCACATCCTGTTTCCCCTGACTTACCTTACTTTCAACAGTTAGGCTATGAGTCAACATCCATATCCATATCTCATCCATAGTTATAATTTGATTTTGATTAAATGAAATAGAAACTGTACTTATAAATAAATAAATATATATATATATATATAAATACGAAAGCGTTTATATTAGTTTCTATTAAATACATCCCTTTTATACAAAAGATAACTTTACTGTGCACTATTTTATAGATACAAAATTTCTCATAAAGTGTATACCTCTGCATTGCTGGAGAACTGGAGAAATGGTAGCAGAAGCAACTGCAATAAACTCACTACTGCGTAGAATCTGTAGAGGGGGAAAAATAAAGGGGTGAGCTAACACGCTTGGTAAGAAAAATATGAAAACAGGTAGATAACTACACTATCTACAATGCTTAAAATACATACATTTAGTTTCCTTATAAAGCATATGCATTCTTTTAAAACAATTTTCATCTATGTGAAACCATTAATCCGCTAAATGGGTATATGCATATTTATTATCAAATCACACAACAACATACTTATTTCAAAATCACACAGCTTCACACAGCACCCACTTAGGAAACACTTTACACTTAGCAAATCACTTAGCAAATCAATAAACTTGAGACTAGGATGAGATATCATATCACCCAGTATCACACTGTAAGGGACATATGTCACATCACACAGAAAATGACGTATGGCCATAGTCACTAGATTCCAAGCAATCACTGATCAAGTGTGCGAGAATCCCATACTTGGGGAGGTGGATCAACCATCCCTTCAGCTCACTAAGATCACTAAGATATCACGACACATCGTACTTCGTGGCTAATGCTCACGGTACAGCGTGCTCCGTAGATCCTCATATATTGTGATATAGCTGAGGAGACCAAGTAATCTCGAGGTCTACCGTCTCAGTATCACTATCACCCATTTCCATTGTCTCAAAATCTCGTGCAAGAAGGTCTATGCAAGAACACCAAGCAATATACGATGACTTCATCATGGTTTTACTCATCACATAGTAAAAATCATAAAACCACGTGCGAGCAACTTAGCATAAGATTACATAGCAATACCTGAGGACTCTAGCACAGTTTAGTCTCATCACATAGTAAAAATCATAAAACCTCATGCGAGCATCTCAGCTTAGGATCACATAGCAATATCTGAGGACTCAAGCACGGTTTAGTCTCATCACATAGTAAAAATCATAAAACCTCGTGCGAGCATCTCAACGTAGGATCACATAACAATACCTGAGGACTCCAGCACGATTTCACTTAAAATAACTTTAAGTCTAGGAAGTTACATGCGAGCATAGTCAGAGTAAGAACACTTAGCAGTACTTGATGACTCCAGCATGATTTCCAAAATCCAGTGTGAGCTCTCTAGTGTACCACACAGTACTAAACTCTAGCACCATTTGCTTTCTCAAAATCTTTTTTAAAACGATGTGCGAGCATAGCTGGTAAATCTACTGTTACCATGTTGGCTCTAGCCCAAGTTCACACAGAAATTTAATAGACGGCTCCATTCATATGAAAATGGTATCCCTGACCGAATTCACTTCGATAAATCATAAAGTATGAGTGAGAGGGCAATTTCCCTTCAATCACTCGTTACACGCTTTTCACTTAATAAAACATGCAATTTTATGTAAAATAGCTAAATCGGGAGCTAGTCTATGATCATACACTTACAAAAGCATCGACTTATTTTGGTGCAACTTTCCCTATATTAAGTCAATATAGTCTTTTGCAAGTACTAGGGAATTTCCTAGATTTTTCAATCTCTATATATTCCATACTATTTATTCGCATACAGGGATTTATAAAAATACATAAAGCTATCTCTAATAGCTCGCATAATTCCCTTACCTTGAATCACGCAGAAGTCACTTTCCTTTGATTTCCACTGCTCGTGATCTAATCTTATGGGCTCCAATTATATCTCCAAGAGCTACAATTATTTACTATTCACATTAGTATTATTTCATATACTTAATTCTCACTTCAATTATATTCAAATCAATGTATTGAGCCATTTACACCCATTTGGTCTCATTACATCTTATCAGACCTTACTCTTTCTTAAGTCCATTTCGATTATACAATTCATTTCTGGAGAATCTATTAGACTCATCAAGTCTACTGATTCGTATTGAGCCGGTATTAAGCTCACAATGCCTTAAGTTCTTCACTTTCCTTCATTAAGGCATTTCATCATACACCTCATATGTATACTTTCATTCATTATCTATTCCAATATATGGATTTCACAAAACTATCTTAGAATCATGTATACATGATTAATAACATCACTACATGTTAAAATCATCATTAAATCCCTGCCAAATTAACTTTCTCTCATTTTCTCACATTAAACCCATATTAGGTCCTGGATGATTAAGCATGTTCAAGGATGTTTCAACCAACCAAACACACACCTCAACTCATAAAAATGTCTAGATTAACATACTTAAAGTTAGTGTATTGAGAACTCACCTAGCTTAACTTTTCTCTTTTTGGCTGAAATTAGGGAAAATCTTTTTGCTTCTTTAATCTAGCAAATCAACTTTTAGTTTTTAACTATGTTGTTCTCTTTATCACAAGGAATAACTTTGCTCGAAGTAATCTTTCTCAAATCTAATTGGAAGGTAATGATTTTAGAGTGAAAAAGCTTGGTTACTTTGGTAAAAAAAGAGGAGTATCAGCTGTTTCGTGGAAGAAGACTTGGCGGTTGGGTTTTTTTTTTTTTTTATAGAAATAGCATGATGAGATCGATCTCCTAGGGTGAGAGATCGATCTCCTAGGGTGAGAGATCGATCTTCCCTTTGTTGAAACTCTCTCTATATTCGATATGTAGGCTATGGGATCGATCTGCTCATGGGATGAGATTGATCTGCTCTTGGCAGAATCAAATAGAGATTAATCTGCTCTTGGCAGAATCAAATGGAGATTGATCTGTACTTGGAAAGGGATCGATCCTTGCCAGGCAGAAGAAATTAGAGATCAATCTGTCGTTGGGAAGAGATCGATCCTTGATAGGCAGAATTAACTAGAGATCGATCTGTCTTTGGGAAGAGATCGATCCTTGCTAGGCAGAATCAACTGGAGATTGTCTGCCTTTGGGAAGAGATCAATCTTGTCCAAGCAGAAGCAACTTGAGATCGATCTACTTTGAATGAGGGATCGATCTCCCTTTTACAGAATGCTTTGGCACTTTCATTTTGAGAAGATGAAATCGATCTCCCCTTGCACCATGATCGATCTGGCATTCATCTACAGCATTCCAGCTGTAATTTTTTCCAGAAATTCAAAGGAGAGTTCACATTCAATTACTTCATGTCACGACCCAAATTACCTAAAATCACTACAATTTTTTCACTTTTTTGCTTTTTCATTTCCTTACCCGTCGTCAACAGTTACACTACTAACCAGTTGGGCTATGATTCGGTGTTAGTCACCTCTCACCTATTTACCATTCAATTTTCATATTTCATTTACATATCAATTTATTTAAACTAAATACATCCCCAACATTACATCCATATACAGTATTGTGCATCTATATGTTCAGATACAAAATTATACGAATGTGTATACCGGATCTTGATAAGAAGCAGCAGATAACCGAGATGCGAGACTATTGTCGCTCTCTTCTACTGAATATACCCTGTGGGGTGGAAAATGAAAGGGTGAGCGAAACGTGCTCAGTAAGGCAATAATGTAAGCAGCTAGATAACTATACTATCTACGTGCTGATAATGTCATGATATAAAATCGTTTACATTTGGAGCATGAGGTATGACTAAAACGATGCCACATGTATGTATATATCATATAAGGGAAATCATGAAATCGACATATAAAACACACATGAAAAAATCATGTATGACATCTCATGCTCGTCACATTAAAACTTATTAGTTTCATCATAAACTCATCACTTTAAAAGTCATTGTTTCATCATAAAACAACTTCATCAAGGTCAAACCCATCTCTCGGGAATACCTTGATTCATTAAATCACATCTCTTTTAAAAACATAAATCGGGACTACCCCTCCATCGGGTTTGTCCTGGTCTATCTAGACCGTATGATATCATGTGAGGCATGTAGGTTACTGTATGAAAAATCGAGGACTATGGCCATACTTTGTCCCTGTGATCCCAGGCTACACGGATCCCGGTGTGCGGGGTATCACAACTGCAACGGGAGGTGGGGTCAAGTCCTACCCGCCAGAATATCAAGTAACATCATAGAGTCATCATGACTGCACGGTACAGCGTACTCCGTGTGACATACACGGTACATCGTACTCCGTGGACCCATATCATAGTCTGGGGGTGCCTGCCGTAGGTCTTATCCACACCAATACTATATCGATAACCAACCCATGTCTCAAAGTATGCGTGCGAGCATCTCAACTCTCTGTGACACACAGTCTACAGGAGGCTTTCGCACGACTATATGCATGTCAACTCACGTCTAGTGCGAGCGAAGCTCCAGCACCACGCTATGCATATCATGATATCTAAAATCTCGTGCGAGCGAAGCTCCAGCACGATTTTGTGCACACACAAATTTTTCGTACGAGCAATGCTCCAGTACGGCTTTTCATGAGAATAAATCAGTAAACTTTAGTGCGAGATAGACTCTAGCACTCTTTTTATTCGTGTAAATACGATAGGTGGCTCGATCTTAATAAAACATCTTTTAAAATCATAACCGGTACAAACCAGTATCCTTTCGTAAAATTCACGAATTCAATAGCCAACCTATGTGCATATTTGCTTAAATCAAAGCAATATAATCATATAAAGCATTAAAAACATGAAATCATGCAATTTATCTGCCTTACTACCCTTTTTGTAAATTTTACTCTCAGGGGCAAAATTGTCATTTTTCCTTTATTCACCTATGCCCCGATTTTCGTAAAATTATTTTCTCGTTTCTAGATAGTTTAATAAATTCTAGACCCTGTAAATCCCCCCAAAAATACGTATAGGTATCTCTATATACCTACAAAATTCCCTTACCTTATTTTCATTTCGAGTCTGACCTTTCCACTGATGTCACGTCGCGCAGTCCGATCTGCTCCCAATCAAACCTCCAGAACTGCGTATCAATATTCTTCAGGTCAGATATTATACAATTTAATTATATTTCCTATTTTATGGGCTTAATTTAAATCATTGGGCCCATTTACCCCTATTGGGCCCGTTTGCACCTTAATGGGCCTTAATCGGCCTTAAGCCCGTTTTCCACTTAATTTTCACATTATCGAGGCCTATTGGGCTCATTGGGCCCTTCGACAATTTATTGGGCCTCATTCTAACTCTCGAATAGCTAAATTTATTATTTACGACAATTTATCCGACTTTCCAAAATTTAATCTATTTTATTTGGTAATTAAATCCGAATCACGCATAACGATGCAAATTGTCGTAAATAAGGGTTACTTACCCGAGATTCCATGCTAGTCCACAAATCGAAGCTGTCTCGAGCTCTCTTTGGATGCCAATTGTCGAGCTACACAATTTCATAATTTTTCGAGTAAATTTTCCAGTCGAAAATTAATTAAATAAAATATTTCAAAATTCAAATCGATCAATTTTGACCGCTTATCGACTTACCCGAAGCTCGATTGAATCACTGAAATTTTTTTCCAATTTTTTTCTCTTTTTCTTTTTCCCTTTTTCTCCTTTTTCCTTCTCTTTTTGGCTGAACCGGTTCAGTCCGGTTCAGACCGCCGGTTCAGCTCGGTCCAGTTCGGTTCAGTTTGGTCGGTTCAGTCCGGTTTGGCCGGTTCAGTCCCCATTTGGTCATTTCGACGCCGTCCGGCCTGTTCCCGACGCCTCACCACCGCCGTTCGACGCGTCTGCACCTGGGCATCCAAGATCGGGCCTCGGCTGGAGTCGAAATGCAGCCATCGCCGGCGAATCTTTCCTTCTCCCCCCGTGGCTGTCACCTCTCGATCCGGATGATTCCGACGGTTTCGCCGGCCGATATTGGTCTCAAAAGAACCGGCTCCTCTTCCCGATCACGTCGGTACCCGCCATTCGAGCCCAGCTGCCGTGGATCGCCGGAACCAACTCCGTTTTCCTCACGGCTTCCTCTTCCTCCGTTCGGCTATCTCCAGCCTCCTGACGGCGCGTCACCGGTGCCCAAAGCTTCGTCGGCCTCTCCTCTTCCTCCTCGGACCTTCGTCGGAGGGTGACGATCGCCGGTGGATGTGGGTCGGTCGGCCACGCGCAGGTCTCCTCAGTTTCAATCGTTTTCTCTCTCCCCGATACATTTTCTGATTCTCCTCTTTTTTTTTTTTACAATTATTAGTTTATTTAACAATTTGTTTTATTATTTATTTTAATTATTACACTATTCATTAAAATACTCTATAAAAATCCAAAATATCTACAAACTATATTATTTTATTCCAAATTTAATCTATTTAATTTAATTTAATTTATTTATTATATTTTAATCCTTTTTCGGGTATAATTTCTCTGTATTTTCGGGATATTATCCCGAATGACTTTTCGATATATTTTTCGATTATTTTCGGGATTATTTTTCCGAACTAAAAATTTCGATTAATCCCGATTAATTCCAATAAATTAATATCTTGATCAATTTAATCCGAAATAAATTTATTTCACCTTTATTGACCAAGATTTCTCAATCCATTATTTTTAACTAAATTTTCTTATCGAATTTATTTCGACTTTCGGTCTATTGACCGTTTTGCCCTTACACGTGTTCGGGATTAATTTAACCCGACTTCTCTTCACGAATACTCATTCATTTCGTATTTTAAATAATTTCGGGTCTTACAAATCTCCCCCACTTAAGGAATTTGGTCCTCCAAATTAGAACCAATTCATATGAGTCTATAGACTACTCCGGGTACATCAATCGTAGCATACTTCTTTAATTCTCATGTGATCTTTTCCCGGAGTGTATTACTACCAAAGGACTTTAATTAGGGAGATCATCTTAAACCTCAATACTTCCTCTTTCCTGTTTAATGCCCGAATCAACTTATCAATATACTTATATTTGCATTAAGCTGAACTGTTGGATCTCATATCCTATCACCTATGCTGGATCTGGATAATATTTCCGAAGCATCAAAAGATGAGACACATTGTGGGTGCCTGTTAATTCAAGTTATAACACCAACCTACAAGTCTTATCTCCCACTTGTCCAATCTCTCAAAATATTCCATCCAGCGCAACTCAATTTACCTTCTTCCAAAAGCTCGCTATGTCCTTATTCCCTTAGGACAAGTAACTTTCAACCATACTAATTCACCAAAGGTGAATTCCAATACTTGTCTATCTGCTCTGAGCTGTTCTTAATCTCTCATCCTTAACTAAACATCCTCAGAGACTTATTATCCAAGGTCGAAAATGATTCTATCTGTCACCTACTTTTTCTTATCCAATTCGGGGAACAACCCCTACAGCCATACACTGCCTCATATCTTGTTATCCCGATACTCAAGTGACAACTGTCACCATTGGCGAATTCAATTAGAAATCAACTGATCATTCCAGGAGCTTATAAAATCAATGGCACACGCTTTCATCGGATCCTCCAGAACCTGTACAGTCCTCTCTGACTGACCATATGTCTGAGGATGGAAAGCTGTGCTAATACTCAGTCGGGTTCCCATAGCTTCCTAAAAAAAAATATTCCCTTAAGTAAGAAGTGAAGCGGGAATCCCTATATGATACCATGCTCACTGGAACGTTACTTAGTGTTTCACAATCTTCCTTACACATAAATCCTCATATATACTCTGAGTATTTGGGGATTTCATAACCAAAAGGTGGGTAGACTTAGTCACTCTATCGACTATCATCCGAATAGCCTCGTAATGCACTTGGGTCCTCTGTAACCCATCACGACATTCATGGAGACTTGCTCTCATTTTTCGTGCTGTGTCGATATAGGTAGGTGCTGCAATAACTCTGCAGACTTTTAATACTCTACCTTATTCTGTTGACATACTAGGCACTTTTTCACAATCTCTATCATGTCTCTTTTAACATCTGACCACCAATACCCTTTTCGTGATTTTAATATATTCTTATTACCTTCCGTATGCACTGTATATCCTGAAGAGTGAGCTTCTGACAAAATTACTATCTCATCAACTGTGGTCCTGGGGAGCACTCATACTATCTCTGAACCTCTCTGTAAATCATTATCATACTCTGTGAACTCTGTCACTGTACCCTTCTGAATCTGACCCAAACCATCGACATCATGCCGATCATCACGCTAAGCCTGTCAAATCCGGGCACTCTCATCCGGTTCTAATCATCAGGCTAGCTGTCACACAATCACTGTCATCATCAGAAGGGATCACATCACTATTGAGGCTCACAACTGCTTTAGCAGCTCACGCTCCCTGACTATCATATGTGGTACCATCCCGAGGCTCTTTCTGCTCAAGGCATCAGCCATCACATTAGCCTTTCCTGGGTGGTACAATTTTCACAATCAAAATCTCTCAGAAGCTCTAACCCACTATGTATTCTCATATTCGCCTCTTTCTGTGAAAACAGATACTCGGGCTTTATGATCAGTGCATATCCACAATTTCTCACCATGTACATAATAGTACCATATCCTCAGTACAAATACTATCGCTGCCAACTTTAAATCATGGGTCAGATAGTTTATTTCATGATCCTTGAGTTGTCTAACTCCAAAAATTGACTATCTTCCCATTATACATCAATACACAGCTCTTTCATAACTTTGAGGTATCCATACTCACTGAGAACCTCTTGAGCTGTTGGGTATGGTGAAATTAATCACGGTGGTCAATTCATACTTCACTACACCGAAAATCATGTCACATCTATCATCTTATTTATCATCTCATTTAAAGATCACGTTTTCTTAGTTAAATGTGACAACAAGGTATACCCTTTTTAGAACTCGCAGTAACCATCTGTAAAAGCAATTTCCAATTGTTGCTTATAATTTGCCCTGGACTTTAACTACACCCAACATATCATCGATAATGATGATTACAAATCGATCCAATCCTTAACTTATTTACGCATAAGCGTATAAGATCCTGCAAAATCGCTTACGTTTTCAGGTACTGACCTGCGTCATTTCCTTTTCTTATCTTAACGGCTCTTATTAAATTTTACTATGTTAACCTTTATGATTTGTCGAATTTTAATATTCTTATCGTCTTAGTAAAGGTATCCTAACGCTAAAGTTATCTATTACGACGATCGATTTCACGTTATAGGTTATATATATATACTTTTAGACGCTGTCAAGTCTTTAGGCGGGGAGGTATTTTGAAATACCTTTATTAACCTTCAGACTTAACCACATATACTTTATATATTAGTCCATATGGTCACAATTCATATTCGCTACTAATTGCTTTAATCCTAATTACTTCACGTATCATAGATATTCTTACCTTGCATACGCCTCTTACTCCAGTACATCTTGTATTCATAATCAAGCATATCTTATCTTAAAGATTATCTCCTTTCGTATATCTCTCATGACAAAACTCTTTCATTATTCATTCCTTGAGTACAATCCTTTACTCCTTTAATTTCAACTGTTGCACCCCTTTTTATCACTTGTCAACACTTACAGTATACTTTTCAGTGATGTTTTCACCCCTGTTTTCAACTTAAAATCTCTATATCCATATTTCGTTAATTAATCCTCCTCTATTGGGGTACTCATTTATCAGTATTGTGCCCAATGATGTAGGCATTCATGCCTTTTACTCACTTATATGCAAATGAAGGCGGTATGAATAAATGTGTGGCACCAGGATCAATGAACATATGTACTTCATTATTCATAACAAGTGTGGTATCTTACACCACATCCATGAAACATCAATAGTGTCCTGGTCCAAGACATCCTCTCGCCTTCGTCCAACAGCCTACTTTCCTTTTTCTTTTCTTTTCGGCTATTGCCTCCCTTTTCGTTGCAGCTATACCAACGAAGTTTTTTTCTCTGTCTCTTTACTTTTCTATGGGGCGATCTCGCCCAACTCTGTGCAATCAAAATCAATGGTCCGTCTTACCACACTTAACGATCATTTTCATCAATACAGTGTAGGTATAGACCCTCCTTCCGTGGTATCCACCACACATCCCACACTACTTACAGTGCTCACACTGCTACATCGCTTCGTAGCAGGTCGGGGTTCTCAAATCACAATACCCCTTATAAGTGTTAAATTGGATATTTTGGGGCCTTACCAATTATCTTACCCCGTGACTCATCAACTCTAATCTCTTGCCAACTGATCTTTTTCCCGCTCTGACATCTCTGTCATTCTCTATTCTCTTCCGTCTCTATTTCAGCCCTTACTACCTTTCCCAATCTCAGAGGCGTGCAACACATGATATTATTCATGCAACTGTATTCTGCGCACTGCCTCGACATAAGTAGTGAGCCAATCGAACTCTAATCGACAATTTGAGTCATTTCCATGAACTTTTGAGCTTTTTCGACTCTCACTGCCCATAATATCGAGTTCATACTTGCCCAGTGATATAATCTGAGATTCATACTCATCAATCAACCAATACCTCTGGGTCAGTGTAAAAAAAATTTTACTTGTAATTTTCCTTAAATAGTATCCAGGATATTCTGTCACCAGAATACATCCAGAATTATTCTTCATGTCGACTCTGGACGTCTAACTATTCAGGTAGGTCGAGCGGACTTCCACCAATATTCCGCCTCGACTCTTTAACATAAACGTATTTAAAAGTCACTTTCTTAGTCAACATACACTTAAAAAATCATACAACTTCGCTATCTCATACACCCAGTCCTCAACAATTATAGGTTTCTTTACTTCGCTATATATCGGAGGGGTGTGAAAATCTCTATAGCCTGAGGCATCTGTTTAGGCTTTATCCTGCCTATCCTCAACTACCTGCATAGACTGAGTAAATAACTTTGAAATATTTTCTACACTTTACTCCATCCTCTCGGAGTGTATCTCAATACAGTTTGGTCTCTTTATAGGACCCTGTGGAGTATGCTCAACATCAGCCTCCACCTCACTCTCATCTTGAGTCTCATATGACGACTCATTCGACTCTCAGGCCGATCTCTATGGCCTCGAGCATGTGTACTCGCCACTCTATCATAGCGGCTATCAGTTATAAAAATTATATTCTTGCATTCGAAACTAAGTTCTTAGCTGCTGTTCCATCTTGATATACACAATTGTATCTAAACAATGCACAGTACATGCGGATGTAATTTTTACTTAACTACTAACACTGACTCATATCAGGCCAACTCTGCTCTGATACCATTAAATTGTCACGACCCAAATTACCTAAAATCACTACAATTTTTTTGCTTTTTTGCTTTTTCATTTCCTTACCCGTCGTCAACAGTTACACTACTAACTAGTTGGGCTATGATTCGGTGTTAGTCACCTCTCAACTATTTACCATTCAATTTTCATATTTCATTTACATATCAATTTATTTAAACTAAATACATCCCCAACATTACATCCATATACAGTACTGTGCATCTATATGTTCAGATACAAAATTATACGAATGTGTATACCTGATCTTGATAAGAAGCAGCGGATAACCGAGATGCGAGACTATTGTCGCTCTCTTCTACTGAATATACCCTGTGGGGTGGAAAATGAAAGGGTGAGCGAAACGTGCTCAGTAAGGCAATAATGTAAGCAGGTAGATAACTATACTATCTACGTGCTGATAATGTCATGATATAAAATCGTTTACATTTGGAGCATGAGGTATGACTAAAACGATGCCACATGTATGTATATATCATATAAGGGAAATCATGAAATCGACATATAAAACACACATGGAAAAATCATGTATGATATCTCATGCTCGTCACATTAAAACTTATTAGTTTCATCATAAACTCATCACTTTAAAAGTCATTGTTTCATCATAAAACAACTTCATCAAGGTCAAACCCATCTCTCGGGAATACCTTGATTCATTAAATCACATCTCTTTTAAAAACATAAATCGGGACTACCCCTCCATCGGGTTTGTCCTGGTCTATCCAGACCGTATGATATCATGTGAGGCATGTAGGTTACTGTATGAAAAATCGAGGACTATGGCCATACTTTGTCCCTGTGATCCCAGGCTACACGGATCCCGGTGTGCGGGGTATCACAACTGCAACGGGAGGTGGGGTCAAGTCCTACCCGCCAGAATATCAAGTAACATCATAGAGTCATCATGACTGCACGGTACAGCGTACTCCGTGTGACATACACGGTACATCGTACTCCGTGGATCCATATCATAGTCTGGGGGTGCCTGCCGTAGGTCTTATCCACCCCAATACTGTATCGATAACCAACCCATGTCTCAAAGTATGCGTGCGAGCATCTCAACTCTCTGTGACACACAGTCTACAGGAGGCTTCCGCACGACTATATGCATGTCAACTCACGTCTAGTGCGAGCGAAGCTCCAGCACCACGCTATACATATCATGATATCTAAAATCTCGTGCGAGCGAAGCTCCAGCACGATTTTGTGCACACACAAATTTCTCGTACGAGCAATGCTCCAGTACGGCTTTTCATGAGAATAAATCAATAAACTTTAGTGCGAGATAGACTCTAGCACTCTTTTTATTGGTGTAAATACGATAGGTGGCTCGATCTTAATAAAACATCTTTTAAAATCATAACCGGTACAAACCAGTATCCTTTCGTAAAATTCACGAATTCAATAGCCAACCTATGTGCATATTTGCTTAAATCAAAGCAATATAATCATATAAAGCATTAAAAACATGAAATCATGCAATTTATCTGCCTTACTACCCTTTTTGTAAATTTTACTCTCAGGGGCAAAATTGTCATTTTTCTTTTATTCACCTATGCCCCGATTTTCGTAAAATTATTTTCTCGTTTCTAGATAGTTTAATAAATTCTAGACCCTGTAAATCCCCCCAAAAATACGTATAGGTATCTCTATATACCTACAAAATTCCCTTACCTTATTTTCATTTCGAGTCTGACATTTCCACTGATGTCACGTCGCGCAGTCCGATCTGCTCCCAATCAAACCTCCAGAACTGCGTATCAATATTCTTCAGGTCAGATATTATACAATTTAATTATATTTCCTATTTTTTGGGCTTAATTTAAATCATTGGGCCCATTTACCCCTATTGGGCCCGTTTGCACCTTAATGGGCCTTAATCGGCCTTAAGCCCGTTTTCCACTTAATTTTCACATTATCGAGGCCTATTGGGCTCATTGGGCCCTTCGACAATTTATTGGGCCTCGTTCTAACTCTCGAATAGCTAAATTTATTATTTACGACAATTTATCCGACTTTCCAAAATTTAATCTATTTTATGCGGTAATTAAATCTGAATCACGCATAACGATGCAAATTGTCATAAATAAGGGTTACTTACCCGAGATTCCATGCTAGTCCGCAAATCGAAGCTGTCTCGAGCTCTCTTTGGATGCCAATTGTTGAGCTACACAATTTCATAATTTTTTGGGTAAATTTTCCAGTCGAAAATTAATTAAATAAAATATTCCAAAATTCAAATCGATCAATTTTGACCGCTTATCGACTTACCCGAAGCTCGATTGCATCACTGAAATTTTTTTCCAATTTTTTTCTCTTTTTCTTTTTCCCTTTTTCTCCTTTTTCCTTCTCTTTTTGGCTGAACCGGTTCAGTCCGGTTCAGTCCGGTTCAGACCGCTGGTTCAGCTCGGTTCGGTTCGGTTTAGTTTGGCCGGTTCAGTCTGGTTTGGCCGGTTCAGTCCCCATTTAGTCATTCCGGCGCCGTCCGATCGGTTCCCGATGCCTCACCACTGTCGTTCGATGCGTCTGCACCTGGGCATCCAAGATCGGGCCTCGGCTGGAGTCGAAACGCAGCCATCGTCGGCGAATCTTTCCTTCTCCCCCCGCGGCTGTCACCTCTCGATCCTGCGGATTTCGACGGTTTCGCCTGCCGATACTGGTCTCAAAAGAACCGGCTCCTCTTCCCGATCACACCGGTACCCGACATTCGAGCCCAGCTGCCGTGGATCGCCGGAACCAACTCTGTTTTCCTCGCGGCTTCCTCTTCCTCCATTCGGCGATCTCCAGCCTCCTGACAGCGCGTCACCGGTGCCCAAAGCTTCACGGCCTCTCCTCTTCCTCCTCGGCCCTTCGTCGGAGGGTGACGATCGCCGGTGGACGTGGGTCGATCGGCCACGCGCGGATCTCCTCGGTTTCAATCATTTTCTCTCTCCCCGATACATTTTCTGATTCTCCTCTTTTTTTCTTTTTTTTTTCTTTTTTTTTACAATTATTATTTTATTTAACAATTTGTTTTATTATTTATTTTAATTATTACACTATTCATTAAAATACTCTATAAAAATCCAAAATATCTACAAACTATATTATTTTATTCCAAATTTAATCTATTTAATTTAATTTAATTTATTTATTATATTTTAATCCTTTTTCGGGTATAATTTCTCTATATTTTCGGGATATTGTCCCGAATGACTTTTCGGTATATTTTTCGATTATTTTTGGGATTATTTTTCCGAACTAAAAATTCTGATTAATCCCAATTAATTCCAATAAATTAATATCTTGATCAATTTAATCCGAAATAAATTTATTTAACCTTTATTGACCAAGATTTCTCAATCCTTTATTTTTAACTAAATTTCCTTATCGAATTTATTTCGACTTTCGGTCTATTGACCGTTTTGCCCTTACACGTGTTCGGGATTAATTTAACCCGGCTTCTCTTCACGAATACTCATTCATTTCGTATTTTAAATAATTTCGGGTCTTACACTTCACTACTCATTTTTTATTCTATTCACACTTAGAACATAAAAAGATCAATTTCTTATGATCCATATATTACAAAACTTTTGTGTACATTCTTAGAATCATAAATGATACATATAAAAGTACGGGCTTTACAGGCCCTGATCTAATGTTAAGCATGTATACAAATGATATGTGCATTTAGACCGATTTGAAAATGTATTTTCATAGCTTTTGTCACTTTATGACATAACATGACATAGGTAAGGTTAAGCTAAATCCTAGCCTTTAACCGAATTTAAGTGTCAGACCCGTGTTTTCGATTTACGTATGTAGCTTGTACCTTATGATTACTATGTGTACGAACACTTTATTACATAGTTGAATCGTAAGAAGAGTATTTACTATCATGCAATCGACTATTTAAGAAATAAAAAATGCATGTAAGCTACATAATAGCGAGATAAGGGTTAAAGTGATTTCCAAACAAGTACAGGGGTAAAACGATCAATTGGCTGAAATTTGGTATAAATCTGATGAGAAATTTCATTACAAATATGAAATTGAGGAATCTTGATCAAAATCGAGGAAAATATTGAATTTCAGTCCAATTGATCAAGATATGAATTTATTTAATTTATCAAAATTTTTGCCTAAAAAAATGAGCCCAAAAATGGGAGAAAAATTTACCGAAAAAGTAAAATCGGACTGATAAATTCATTTACAGACTAAATGAATTTCATATGAATTTTTGGGATATTTTAGGATTTTTATTATTATTTTAATAATAAAATAATAATAAAAATATATTATAAATAAAAGAAAAAAATGAAATTAGGAAATCTGAAATTGGGACGCGGGGAGAGAGAAAAAATGGATAGGAAACCGAGCAAGCCGACCCGAGGGAGAAGGAGTCACCGGCGAGCATCTGGCGACCCAACGGCCAAACCAGTGGCCGAAAAAGAGAGAGGAACTCGGCGCGATCCTTCTGCCACTGATCATGCCCTCCACCGACGTCGGACGCTGACGAATCGAAGAGGAGAAGCTGCGGAGGAAAAGATGAGATCCGACGGCCATCGACGATGTTTGGTCCCGATCGAGGCCAGTAGAGAGGTCCCTAGGCTATGGCACGCCAAACGGCGGTTGTGATGCATCGGGAAACTGTCGAACGACGCCGACACGACCAAAGGAAGGCTGAATCGGTCGGTGATTCAGGGAAGAACCTTCTACACTGAACCGGACCGGACTGGTTCAGCCATGGAGAAAAGGGGAAAAAGAGGAAAAGAAAGAAAAAGAAAAAGGAAAATTTTTGGGATTTCACCGGACTTTGGGTAAGTCGATACGAGGTCAAAAGTGATCAATTTGATTTTCAAAAAATTTATTTAAATTATATTTAATCAAAAATTGACTCGGAGTTAAATATACGAAATTATGCTATTCGACGATAAATTTCGAACAGAAGCCTGATCGAACTTTGATTTGCGTACCATCACATAATATCGGGTAAGTAAAGCTCATTTACTACAATTTATGTGATTATTGCGTATTTAAGATTTATTTTACGCATTTCGGATTAAATTTCACACTTAGTGAATTATATTCGGGATTTTGAATTAAATGTCGTAAATGATATACGGGCTATCCAAAGAGTTTGGAATAAAGCCCAATGGGTATTGATAGGCCCAATGAGTCGATAGACCCTGATGAAGAGAAATAATACGTGAAAAATAGGCTTAATACGGATTAAGGCCCAATTAAAGTATTTAGGCCCATTTATAGTAAACGGGCACAAATAAGGGAAATATTTTGTATTTAATGTGAAATACAGTAGGAAAAGAGTAATTAACCTGATAAATGGATATATGCAGCTCCAGAGATTATTGGAGGAGAAAATCGGACTGCTGGATCGAGCAGCGTTGAGAAAGTGAAAATTCTCGAGTGATTGCAGCTAAGGGACTTTTGTGAGTAATTAGAGATACCTGCACGTATTTTCATCTACTTTTACATTCACTTAAAAACTCTAAGGGTCAGAGAAAGTGAATAATAATTATTGTGACCCGATAGTGGTAAATTACGATTTTACCCCTAGTTAGTCAAAAAGTCAACTTTTGTGAAAAGTTGTAAAACATCATGGAAACCACTATTTTGAGTGTTTAACTACTGTTTAGTAGGATAATAAATAGATGGGCAAATGATTTTAAGGTTGATGTGAATTAAGCACACTTTATAGTGCTGATTTTGATATTTTGTAAATCATCCTTTTTTAAAGAGCCATCTATCATATTATGTGAGAATGAATCGTGCTGGAGCACAGCTCGCATTGGATTTCATATATTTTCGACATACATTAGTGCTGGATTATGATTCGCACTAGATTTCTATGACATGCATGATAGAGTACTGGAGTTCTTACTCGTACTCAATTTTTATGATATATGCATGAGAGAGTGTCGGAGCGATTAGCTTGTACTCGAATTTTTCATGAGATGCATGACAGAGTGCTAGAGCATTGCTCGTACTCGATTCTTCATGATTTATACATGACATAGTACTGGAGCTATTGCTCTTACTTGATTTGATGATATTGTGCATAGCATGGTACTGAAGCTATTGCTCGTACTTGATTCAATACATGAACTATGCATTGACCTAGTTGCTACAGGTTTACTCGCACTAGCGTTAAGTTTCTGATGTGAAACAGTGTTTGAGCGGAGTCTCGACTGTGAGTCGCGCATAAAAGCGTGCACTGTATGTGATATATAAAACATGTTAAAACCCATGCTTAATTCCTTGTGTAGACTGAGTGTCACATTATGTGAGAGGATATCCGCATGAGGGTACTAGAGACGTGGTATGATATTCCATGGTCTGAGGGCTAAGACCTATGACAGGCACCTCGACTGTGATGTAGGGTCCATGGAGTACGTTGTACCGTGCATGTGGCATGGGGTACACTATACCGTGTGGTGTTGTGGAGTTGAGGAGGATATAGCTGGCGATTGTGATGGACTGACCCCCTTCCCACTGCAGCAGTGATACCCCGCACACTAGGATTCCGTGTAGCTTAGGATCACATGTCGGATATGATCATAGTCCAGGATACTATTTACATTTTCACCATAGAGTCTCACATGATATATCACCTGAATGATTGATTTAATTGCGGACAGACCTGAGGGATGGGTCGGACTCCTATTTTGTGTTGTGAATGATTTAAATGTCATATTTACTGTGATTTAAATATACATGGCATGATTTATCTAAAGGCCTTGTGATATTATAAAGATGCATTGTTTTGCACTACATCCCTACATTTGAGAAAGAAAACATGATTTTTGTACATGGGATTTAATCTGTACAAGTGTATATATATATATGTTTAAAGACATACTTTTAAAGTGAATTAAGGAAATAACATTTTGAGGCATAACATTATTTTGAGTAGATAGTGTAGATGTCTACTTGCTTACCTGATTTCCTTACTAAGCGCGTTGTATGCTCACCCCCCTTTCTTTACATCTTTCTACAGAGCATCAGCAGTAGAGCGAGAGCTATTGAGGGATAGTATTCCTGAGTCCACTGCTAGTTCCTATCGATCGCCAGGTATACAAATTTTGTATAGTTATATATCTAAACATAGAAACAGCACAGTCATGTATACGATATATATTATGGGGAATGTATTTGTATTAGCTTTTATATAATCTCACATGTATTATAAAAGCAGTTACAGTCAGTAACAGTATATTGACATGTATGTATGATAATAGATAATGTGGTAAGTAAGGATTCTGACATCAAACCATAGCCCAACCATTGAAGAGAGGAAAGGTGAGTTAAAAATGGAAAAAAAAAATTAGTGGTTTTTGATTAAGTCATGGATTGAGAACGGGTCCTGACAGAATGGTATCAGAGTCGAGGTTGGTTTGATGTGAGTCGATGTTAGAAAATGGGAAAGTGTACTTCCCTATAGTACTGTGCTGCGTTTAGATATAATTATGTATACCAGATAGGAGACGAACTAATTCATGATTATGAATGCAGGAACTTTACTTATATGGCAAATACACCTAGTGGTAGAGGTGCGAGAGCTAGGGCTCGAGGCTAGGAAGATAGGCCCGAGAGACGAGCTGCTATCGAACCATTACCTACGAAAGAGACTCCAAGTGCTACTGAGGCACCCGAGTGTGCTGAGATGCGCTTTACGAGATTAGAGCATAGTCTTGAGACGATTGTAGGGATGTTGGCATAGACGATGCCAGGTAGGCAAGGACAGGAGGCAGGAGCTATGACAGGAGAGGCAGTTGCCCTTGATACACCTACACAAATAGCTCATGCAGAGAGGACTGTAGATACTCCTACACCCCCACCAATTTCAGGTGGTAGTGGATTAGGGTATGGATGTGATCTATATCGGTTGCGAGAATTCTAAAAGTTTAGACATCCATCTTTTAGTGGGGTCAAGAACCCTATAGCTGTTGAGGAGTGGGTGGCGGAGATGGAGAAGCTTTATGGATTCTTCGAGTATACGACCTCAGAGATGGTCGCATTTGCTGCGTTCCTACTAAAGGGAGCTGCAGAGCATTGGTGGAAGTCTACCCGACCTTTATTGAGAGCCCGACACACAGATATCAGTTGGGAGATATTTGGAAGGCCTTTAGGAGGCAGTTTGTACTCGATACCGCACAGCAAAAACTACAGGTAGAGTTTTTGGGACTGAACTAGGGGAGTTTGTGAGTGGACGAGTATGAGACTCGATTCCTATCCCGAGGGAGATATGACCTAAATACCATGTATAGTGAGGCCAGGAAGGTCCACAGGTTTATCGATGGGTTGAGACCGGTTCTGCGGCCCAGGTTGGTTCCATTAGACATAGCGACCTATGAGGAAGCAGTACGCAGGGTGCAACTGTGTGAGCAAGATTACGAGAGGAATGCTTTCGAGTTTGGGAAGTTTAACCGTAGCCGAGATATACAAAAGAAGAGGCCAACTAGAGATTTTGGTTATCGAGGAGGGAGGAAACTCTTCGGTAAGAGATCACGGGTTGAGGAGTCACAAGAGAAATTTTCTAGACCTCCTGCTTATCCGACTGTGGCTCCAGCAAAGGGCATTGTCATAGGCAGACAGAGACCTGCTACCAATCAGTGCAGAAGATGCGGTAAACAACATGGAGGTAGACCGTGTCCGCTGACTCCTATCGTGTGTTTTCGATGTAGGAAACAGGGGCATATAGCGAGAGCTTGTCCAGAGATGGTTAATACTGCGCCATTGAGGGGCAGGGAGCCGGATAGAGCTCCAGTTGGTACGTCTGCTCAGAGAGGAAGAGCGACGGCAGAAGAAAAAGGGAAACAAGTGATGGGTCGAGGGCGAGTACATGCTTTGGACCGGGGACAGCTAATGCTTCATCGGATGTGATACGACGTAACGTCCTGATTTATGATATTGAAGCATATGTTTTAATTGATCCTGGTGCCACGCATTCTTTTGTATCGCCTTCATTTGCATGTAAATTAACAAGACATGTAGAGCGTACACCATTACCTATAATGATGTTGATTATTACGCCTATGAATAATAGTCAAGTTGTAGAACATGTATTTAATGACTGTAAGTTGAGAGTAGGGGACAAGGAGATGACAGCCAATCTAATATTACTAAGTATGAGTGACTTTGATATAATTTTAGGAATGGATTGGTTATCTGCAAACCATGCTGTTTTAGATTGTTATGCTAAGATAGTTATGTTTCCTAACCCTACTAGATATGTTGTAAAGTTTAATAAAAATAAATGAAAGGGGTAATTATGATTATTATATGATTACTAATTTAGAAAACCTTCAACATATCAAGGTTTCATTGCGTGGATAAGGCACATCCGAAGTTGTTAGATATTATTGTGGTCAGTGAGTACCCAGATTTTTTTCGGATGAATTGCAGGGTTACCACCAGACAGAGAGATGGAGTTCTGCATAGATTTGGTACCTGGTACGGAGCCTATTTCGAGACCACCATATTGCATGGCCTTAGTTGAGTTGGAGGAGCTCAAGAAATAGTTGCAGGAGCTGTTGGATAGGGGTTTTGTACGACTGAGTGTTTTACCTTGGGGAGCACTGATTTTGTTTTTAAGAAAGAAGGATGGGAGCCTTCGATTGTGTATAGATTATCGATTGTTGAATAAGGCCACGATCAAGAATAGGTATCCCCTTCCACGCATAGACGACTTGTTAGATCAGCTTCAGGGAGCACAGGACTTTTCCAAGATTGACCTGAGGTCTGGGTATCATCAGCTGAAAGTTCAGAGTGGAGATGTACCCAAGACAGCATTTCGTACCTGATATGGCCATTATGAGTTCTTGGTCATGCCATTCAGATTGACAAATGCTCCAGCTACTTTTATGACAGATGAATGATGTGTTCAAGCCATATTTGGACCAATTTGTTATCATCTTTATCGATGACATATTGGTGTATTTGAGATCCAATGAGGAGCATGAGGAGCACCTCAGGATCGTATTGCAAACTCTACAAGAGCAGGAGTTATATGCTAAGCTCAGTAAGTGTGACTTTTGGTTATCACAAATCTCATTTTTGGGACATGTTATATCGAGAGATGGTGTATCAGTTGATCCATCTAAGATAGAGGCTATAGTTTAGTGGGAACAGTCGAGGACAGTCACAGAGATCAGGAGTTTTTTGGGTTTAGCTGGATACTATCGGAGATTCGTTGAGGAATTTTCGAAGTTGGCTGCTCCATTGACACGTCTTACTCGAAAGAGTGTACCGTTCGTATGGAACGAGGATTGTGAGAAGAGTTTTCAGGAGTTGAAGCGTCGATTGACCACCGTTCCAATTCTCACTATCCCTACCAGCTCAGGAGGATTTGCAGTATATACCGATGCTTCGTATCAAGGACTAGGCTGTGTATTGATACAGGATGGGAGGGTAGTTGCTTATATATCCAGACAGCTGAAGGATCATGAGAAGAACTATTCGACGCATGATTTGGAGCTAGCCGCAGTAGTGTTTGCATTGAAGGTATGGCGCCACTACTTGTATGGTGAGAAGTTCCAAATATTTATCGATCACAAGAGCCTCAAGTATCTGTTCTCACAGAAAGAGCTGAACATGAGACAGAGAAGATGGCTAGAGCTTTTGAAAGACTACGATTGTGAGATACTTTATCATCCGGGTAAGGCTAATGTTGTAGCCGATGCCTTGAGTAGGAAGAGCCTAGGGATGGTATCGTATATGATGATTAGGGAACATGATTTGCTAGAGCAGTTTGCTAGCCTTAGTTTGGGGGTCGTGCCTTCTGACATGGATACATGCTATGTGATAGCTAGTCTACTCTTGGAGCCAGATCTGTTGGACAGGATTAGAGTGGCTCAGCAGACTGATCCATTTTGTATGGATGTGAGTAATCAGATGCAGAAGGGCACAGTGATTGACTTTGAGTTGAGTTCTGATGGACTACTGAGGTTCAAAGGCAGATTGTGTGTTCCCGAGGATCTAGGACTTAGGAGATTGGTATTGGCAGAAGCTCATTCATCGAGGTATATGTTACATCCGAGGAGTAACAAATGTATCAGAACCTCCGTAAGGTATACTGGTAGTCGGGTATGAAGAGAGATGTAGCAGACTTTGTGGCAAAGTGTCTCGTATGTCAGTAGGTGAAGGTAGAGCATCAAAAACCTGCAGGGTTATTGTAGCCTCTACCTATACCGACATGGAAATGGGAGCATATCACCATGGATTTCGTGATGGGTTTATTGAGAACCCGTAGGAATCACGATGCTATATGGGTGATCGTCAACAAACTGACGAAGTCAGCCCACTTCCTAGCTATGAGAGCGACTGATACTCTGAGTTCATTAGCAGAACTGTATGTACGCGAGGTAGTGAGGTTACACGGTGTACCAGTGGGCATAGTCTCTGATAGGGATTCCCGCTTCACTTCTCACTTTTGGGGACATTTTTATAAAGCCATGGGAACCCAGATGAGTTTGAGCACCGCTTTCCATCCTCAGACAAATAGTCAGTCAGAGAGGACTATACAGACTCTGGAGGATATGTTGAGAGCATGTGTGCTAGATTTTAGAGGCTCCTGAGATGATCACTTGCCACTAACCGAGTTCGCCTACAATAACAGTTATCATTCGAGTATCAGGATGGCACCGTATGAGGCTTTATATGGTCATAGATGTCGTTCCTTTATTGGGTGGGAAGAAGTGGGTGACCATAAGATTTTCGCTCCTGACATGGTTACGCAAGCATCTGAGGACGTCCACTTGATTGTAGAGAGACTGAGGACAACTCAGAACTGACAGAAGAGTTATGCTGACAGGAGACATAGGCCACTAGAGTTTGCAGTTGGTGAATCCGTGTTTTTGAAAGTTTCTCCTTCTAAGGGCATAGCGAGATTTGGGAAGTGAGGGAAACTAAATCCTCGCTATATTGGACCCTTTGAGATACTTGATCGAGTGGGAGATAAGGCTTATAGGTTGGCATTGCCACCAAACTTATCAGGTGTCCATAACGTCTTCCACATATCGATGCTTCGGAAGTATCACCCGGATTCTACACATGTGATTAGTTATGAGCCTTTGGAGCTCCGAGAGGACATGTCATATGTTGAGCGATCGATTCGGATATTGGATAGGAAGGCGAAGGTATCGAGATCGAAGACCATCGGGTTAGTAAAGATTCTCTAGCAGCATCATACTTCAGAGGAGGCTACTGGGAGCTAGAGAGTCTGATACGAGAGAAGTACCCTCACCTATTTGATAACTGACTTGGTTCTAATTTGGAGGACCAAATTTTTTGAGTAGGGGAGGATTGTCATACCTGTGTTTTCGATTTACGTATGTAGCTTGTACCTTATGATTCCTATGTGTACGAACACTTTATTACATAGTTGAATCATAAGAAGAGTATTTACTATCATGCAATCGACTATTTAAGAAATTAAAAATGCATGTAAGCTACATAACAACGAGATAAGAGTTAAAGTGATTCCCAAACAAGTACAGGGGTAAAACGATCAATTTGCTGAAATTCGGTATAAATCCGATGAGAAATTTCATTACAAATATGAAATTGGGGAATCTTGATCAAAATCGAGGAAAATATTGAATTTCGAGTCCAATTGATCAAGATATGAATTTATTTAATTTATCAAAATTTTTGCCTCAAAAAATGAGCCCAAAAATAGGAGAAAAATATACCGAAAAAGTAAAATCAGACTGATAAATTCATTTACAGACTAAATGATATTAAATTCATATTAAATTCATTGACCTAGTTGCTGGAGGTTTACTCGCACTACCATTAAGTTTGTGATGTGAAACAGTGTTTGAGCGGAGTATCGACTGTGAGTCGAGCTCAAAGGCGCGCACTGTATGTGATATATAATACATGTTAAAACCCATGCTTGATTCCTTGTGTGGACTGAGTGTCACATTATGTGAGAGGATATCCACATGAGGGCACTAGAGACGTGGTATGATATTCCGTGGTCTGAGGGCTAAGACCTATGACAGGCACCCCGACTGTGATGTAGGGTCTACAAAGTACGTTGTATCGTGCATGTGGCATGGGGTACACTATACCGTGTGGTGTTGTGGAGTTGAGGAGGATATGTCACAACCCAAATTACCTAAAAATCAGAGTAAATTTTTCACTTTTTCATTTATTATTTAATTCTCACCTTTCTCTCATTGTGACCATCCTACAAACAGTTGGGCTATGATTCGGTGTTAGTCACCTCACACTATTACCAATTCCATTTCCATAATCAAGTTTATACATCAGAGTTTACTATCCTTTGACTTTAATTAAATATATACCCATTGGTATTTATACCTCTACATCCCCGACATCAATGTCCGTTTACAGTACTGTGCATTACATATTTAGATACAAGACCATACAAATGTGTATACCTGTCTCTCGATGGGAAGCACCAAGCATGCAAGTCCTCAGCCGCTTACTAATTTCTGTGAGTGCTCTGAAAAGATGGGAAAATAAGGGGGGTGAGCAAACTACACGCTCAGTAAGGCAATTATGCAAGTATGTAGATAGCTCCACTATCTACATGCTCATAATGCCATGCCCTTAAATCCATTTCTTTTCATTTAAAATTTCACCCACAAAGTCATGCATATTCAATGCCATAGTTTATCCAAAACTATTTGTGCATATATAAATCATGTAATTCATGCATTCAAAGCATTTTATGTGACACCATTAAATCATCATTAGCATGAAGTAAAGCAATATCATGCATCCTTTTGCGTCATGTAAGATAAATCATGAATTTGAATAAAAGCATTGAAAACATCATCATGCTATTGCATTCAAATCGTTTCTTTAAAACTGCACTAAAAACTAACCCTTCCGGGTCCATCTCATAAAACAATTCAATAAAGTTCATTATATAACTCCGGTTATAAAACCACCCTTCTTTTAGGGTCACAAATCATAAAATCATCTGAAATCTCGTATCACAGTATAAAATCATAAAAATCGAGGGCCTGACCCCTCCTTCGGGTCTACCCTGGTCTAACAGACCACAAGTTATATCATGTGAGACAAGTAGGTAATTATCAGTAACATCGACGACTATGGCCATATCCTAGTGATCCCTGGCAACACGGTACCTAGTGTGCGGGGTATCACACCTGAAACGGGAGGTGGGTCATCCTACCCGCCAGAACAACATAACACTAGGATTGCGAGGGCAAGGCTTGCTGCCTCGTGGCTAATGCCACTCCACTCTAACAATCCCCACGGTACAACGTACTCCACGTGACATACACGGTACAACGTACTCCGTGGACCTAAGCTCAATCAGGGGTGCCTGCAATAGGTCTTATCCACCCAAATCATCTCTGTCTCAGAATGCACATGTGAGCATATCATCTCACTGTAACACACAGTGAACAGGAGGCTCCAACACGGCTATATGCATGTAATACAATTCCCTGTGCGAGCGAAGCTCAAGCACGGCTCCATGCATATTCCTGATATCAGAAAACCTCGTGCGAGTGAAGCTCTAGCACGGTTTCATAAAAATCAGTAAAATCTGCGTACGAGCAGCGCTCCAGTACGACTTAAACTGATTATGAATTCAAGTAAAATCCACGTACGAGCAATGCTCTAGTACGAATATGTATAAAAACTCAATGAAAATCTCATACGAGAAAAACTCCAGTACGACATTCAAATGAATTATGAAAACCATATAAAACTTTGTGCGAGTAATGCTCCAGCACAAATGAATGCTCAAGTAAATCGAATCTCGTGCGAGTTACACTCCAGCACGGCTTTATGCATAAATAAATCAAATATCGTGCGAGTTACACTCCAGCACGGCTTTATGCAATATCAAATCAAAACTGGATGCGAGCTAAGCTCCAGCATCTCTCATGCATGTCAAATCATTAAAAGTAGTGCGAGCAATCGCTCCAGCACTATTTTATGCATACCACGTCAAAACAAATCAAAACATGCCAAAACATGTTAAAACAGAGTGCGAGCTAGGCTCCAGCAGCTCTCATTTCACAATAATAAAAATCAGTGCGAGCACCATGCTCTAGCACATTTAATGCATATGATGTCACACAAGTCGGTGCGAGCAAGCGCTCAAGCACATTTATGCACAATCACAAACGCAGATATAGTGCGAACTACGTGTCGGCACTATCTATTTCCATATAAACTTGATAGTTGGCCTATTTTCCAAAGAAATTTCCATTTAAATATAAATAACACTTACGTAGTGTTATCATGTGAAATTCATCCAATTACTGACCAATCTATCGATTTGCTTTGATTAAAACCAATAAAATTCTTAATTTCTAAATTTCCTTAAATCATGCATTTCATGCAGGTCATGCTTTCACCATCCTTAGGTGAACTTCCCTCAATAGGGGTAAAATAGTCTTTTCACCTATTTTGATCCTTAAAATCATTTAAACCACTTTTAGGATCATTATACAATATCAATGTATACATACATATTCAGTGTACAGAAAAGTTATTAAAATACACGTAGCTACCTCTAGCTACTCACATAATTCCCTTACCTCATTTATCTGTACAGTTTGACCTTTCCTCTGATGACTCGTCACGCAGTTCGATCTGCTCCAAATCCAAACTCCGGAACTGCGGATACATTTTCATCAGGTCAATTACAATACAATTAATTGTATTTCATATTTTCTGGGCTTAATTTAAATCATTGGGCCCGTTTACCCATATTGGGCTCGATTGCACCTTAATGGGCCTTAATCGGCCTTAAGCCCATTTACCAGAATTTATCGAGGCCTATTGGGCTCATTGGGCCCATCAGTATTTATTTAGCCTCGTTCTAAACTCTCAGACAGCTTATGAATTATTTACGACAATTTATCCCAATTTTCCAGAATTTAATTCATTTATGCGGAAATTAAATCCATAATTTATGCGTTAAATATCAATTATGCATAACGATGCAAAATTGTCGTAAATAAGGGTTACTTACCCGAGATTTCATGATAGTATGTGAATCGAGGCTGTCTCGAGCTCTCGGTGGATGCCAATTGTCGAGCTACACAACTTAATATATTTTCGGGTAAACTTTCAGTCGATTATTTATCAAATTAAATATTTCAAAAATTAAATCGAACAATTTGACCGCTTACCGACTTACCCGAAGCTCGATTGCATCACTGGAATTTTTCCCAATTTTTCCTCTTTTTCTTTTTCCCTTTTTCTTCCTTTTTTTTTTCTCTTTTTGGCTGAACCGGTCCGCTCCAGTTCAACCCTGTTCGGACCGCCGGTTCAGCTCGGTCCGATTCGATTGGTTATGTCCGGTTCGGCCGGTTCAGGCAACATTTGGTCATGCCGACGCCGTCCGGCCGGTTCCCGACGTGATTCCACCGCCGTTCGGTGCGCCATCGCATGGGCTCCCTAAATCGGGCCTCGACTAGGGTCGAATCGGCGCCATCGCTGGCGAATCGACGTTTCTTCCCCGCGGCTTCCTCCTCTGTTTTCAGCGTTTTTCGGCGACTCCACGGCACGTCACGGCCGCTGGTGGCTCGCCTGAGGCTGAGCTACGTTCGCCGACCCTCGCCGGCCCCTAGGCCTCGCCGGTGGCTCGCCGGTGATGAACCTTCTCGGTCTCGGCTTCCTCGCGTTTTTCCTCTTTGTTTTCTGTTTCTTTTCTTTCTTTTTTCGAAATTCAGACTTTTCCTTTTTTTTACATTTTATTTATTTATTTTTAATTTATTTTTAATATTATTTTATTCAATAAAATAATATTAAAATACACAAATATCTTAAAAAATTTATATTTTATTCATTTATTCACTAAATGAATTTATCGGTATTATTTCATCTTTTCGGTATAATTTTTGATTATTTTCGGGATTATTTTTCGATACAAAAATTTCGGTTAATTCCAATAAATTCATATCTTGATCAATTTAACCCGAAATTTAATTATTTCCTCGTTATTAATCAAGATTTCTCAATCCCCTATTTTTAATTAAATTTTCTTGTCTCGGTTAATACCAAATTTTGATTTTTTGACCGTTTTACCCTTGCACGTGTTCGAAAATACCATTTCAATCCTTTTGCATTTTTAAATGCACTTAAAATTTCTATTTATTCCCTTTTTGCCCTTACGATAAAATCGGGTCTTACAGGATATAGCTGGCGGTTGTGATGGACTGACCCCCCTCTCATTGCAGTAGTGATACCCCGCACATTAGGATTCCGTGTAGCTTAGGATCACATGTCGGATATAATCATAGTCCAGGATACTATTTACATTTTCACCATAGAGTCTCACATGATATATCACCTGAATGACTGATTTAATTACGGACAGACCTAAGGGATGGGTCGGACTCCGATTTTGTGTTGTGAATGATTTAAATGCCATATTTACTGTGATTTAAATATACACATGATTTATCTAAAGGCCTTGTGATATTATAAAGATGCATTGTTTTGCACTACATGCCTGCATTTGAAAAAGAAAGCATGATTTCTGTACATAGGATTTAATCTGTACAAGTATATATATATATATATACATGCTTTTAAAGTGAATTAAGGAAATAACATTTTGAGGCATAGCATTATTTTGAGTAGATAGTGTAGATGTCTACTTGCTTGCCTGATTTCCTTACTGAGCGCGTTGTATGCTCACCCCCTTTCTTTACATCTCTCTACAGAGCATCAGCAGTAGAGCGAGAGCTATTGAGGGATAGTATTCCTGAGTCCACTGCTAGTTCCTATCGACCGCCAGGTATACAGATTTTGTACGGTTATATATCTAAACATAGAAACAGCACAGTGATGTATACGATATATATTATGGGGAATGTATTTGTATTAGGTTTTATATAATCTCACATGTATTATAAAAGCAGTTACAGTCAGTAACAGTATATTGACATGTATGTATGATAATGGATAATGTGGTAAGCAAGGATTCTGACATCGAATCACAGCCCAACCATTGAAGAGAGGAAAGGTAAGATAAAAATGCGAAAAATTTGTAGTGGTTTTTGATTAAGTCATGGATTGAGAACAACAACTGACATTAAGATATTGTGAATGGCTTACTAAGCAACTGTGTGATATGATAGGCTTCTAGTATAAAATCATATTGTGGGACTTGATTTGCTAAAGCTGTGATATACTAAAGCTTAGCGAAGTTTCGATAAGTTCAATTGCATAATTTACGGGTTAACCCTATACCAATTGCTTTATGTTTTAAATCGAACCTTTGATTATCGTAAACGCTTTGTTTGAACATTTCAAATAAGTATGATTGATTTGAAATAGAAACGTACTGAATCAACTGAATTGAGGATATAAATTATTTTTTACTTTATAGGATGGGTAATGAGCAATTGTTACCCAGTCTAACTGCAGAAATTTTGTAAATTGTCCATATGTTTCGAACTAAGACCTTTGTATTATAGAAAATGTGATTTCGAATATTTTAACATGTTTTGAACCTTATTATGATTTTCATACATTAAAATCATTGCATGGCATTGAGTGGGAGATTTAAAAGCTTGCATAGATTTTTATCTGCATGCATGTATTGCTTTATAATATCATTTGGAATTTGTTTTGGACTAATTGGAGCATATAACTTATTTAGCTTATGCTTAGTGCTTTTCAATTTAACCATAAACTGGTTTCTATCTTAATTGTTATATGACTTATGAAAACATGTTTTTTTGAATGTTTTGTCGTTTATAGGTGTATTGGCTATATTATTCTTGATAGAACATACAGAGACAGGCCTTGCATTTATGACTCTTATATGGGCAGTTTGGCTTATCCGACATTATCGTGACAGGTTTCGGTTCTGGTTGATCACTAAGACTTGAAACTTTGTGATCTATGGCCATAGGTAACACCTTAGTTTTTTGGGGTAGTTTTGGCTCACTGATAGCTATGGTGGTAAAATCCTTATTAGGATATACTTAATGACTTCATCTGTATTTATATGATCATATTATCAAACTGTGTGAATAATATATCGAACTATATGGTTTCAAAATTGTTTTCTGATATATGAACATAATACAAATTTTATCAAACCATACGACTTTGATTCAGTCTATTGAACCTTGTGAAAGTATATAGGAAATGTATCGTGAAATGTATTTTGATGTAAGTGTTCGGTTTAATAAATTCGATACATAAGAATTTATGACTTTTGAACTAGTGCTAAACCTCAATTTTCTGCATTTGGATATGTTATCGTATTTCCAACTCATATGTATCATATTTCCTTCAAGGTGGTTAGGTCTGATGGTCAATTGAGGCATTTCAAAGTACTTCTCTACTTGAAAGACTTGACAACGTCTAGATAGGATTCTAGTCGAAATCCAACCAGATGTGATTTATTGAAAGACTTTGATTTATGATATGAACTTTTAACATGATAATTGATCTCAGAATGTGATTTGTACAACATGCATTTTGCTTAAACTAATATTTTTGTTTCAGTTAATTTTACACTTGTGTGATTGGCTTACTGAGCTTCCCCAAAGCTCACCTCCTCTATTTTCCATCACATGTCAGTTGCAGAGTTATTTTTGATCAATAGTAGTATCCAGTACTAAAGTTCGTGACTTTAGAACTCTGTAGCACATTTATCGGTATACATTTAACAGCATAATTATTTTCTTTTCTGATAGAATTGTACGAGTAGTTGAGTTGGGATGTGTACTAAGTGTATGAAAGTTTATATTATTGAAACTTGGATGTAAATGCATCAATTATTAACTAAGTGTCAAAAATAGTAAAAGAATGTATTATTCCGTTCTACAATTTTCTAATGTTCAAGATTGTCACGCCCCGGAAGTGCGGAAAATAGGGCTAATTTAAAACTTTTTACTCATTAATTCACAATTAAGGGTGCATTCCTGTGCAGTGTCATACATCATCATAATTATTATGCCTCAGGATCTCATCATAATATAGTGTATATTGTATCATATACATTACTCAATTCCAAGTTAATTAATCCTAATAAATCCCATACAATGTTATACATCAAGTGTCTGCAATTACAGTAATTGTCTGGGTACATGAAAAGATAAAAGATACCTCAAAATACAATATATGGCCTGGAGCTCAAGTCCTCCACTAGCCACTAGTCCGTACGTCGCAGGGAGATCCTTTTTTCACTTGAAGAACTCTGGGGGGAAAAGAAAACAGGGTGAGCTTCTAAATCGCTCAGTAAAGGGGGTAAGGAACTCATTTCATAAACCAAAATGCACATCACAAAATGTTTATTTGTATGTGAAACTCATTTGAAAACCATAGCATGAAAGTACTCAAAACGACATTCTCATGTCTCAAATCAAGTGAAAACATGAAGTAAAAAGGCTCACTCTAGAGCAATAACAAAGCATGTGAAAATAATGCGATAAACGCTTTCTCAATGAACGTGATAAAATCACTGAAATAGTAATGCACGTGGCATAGCCACTAAACACACGTGGCATGGCCACTGATTTAAATTCACACCTGGCATAGCCACTGATTTAATTTCACACGTGGCATAGCCACTAAACACACGTGGCATAGCCACTGATTTAATTTCACACGTGGCATAGCCACTAAACACACGTGGCATAGCCACCAAATAGGGTTTCTCACGTGGCAACGGCCACCAAATGTGGTATCACGTGGCAACGGCCACCAATGGGGTTTCTCACGTGGCAACGGCCACCAATGGGGTTTCTCACGTGGCAACGGCCACCAATAAGGTTTCTCACGTGGCAACGGCCACCAATAGGGTTTCACACGTGGCAACGGCCACTAAGTATACGTGGCACAGCCACAGAATGGGTTATTCTCACGTTACCAGAACGGAGAAGAAATCGGGCTTACATGCTACTAGAGCAATGCCCGGTGTGTACTCAAAATTACACACCTAAGTCTTATCACACAAGACTGGTTTGCCTTCACGTAGAACTCATAGTGGTTTTTCTCTCATAAAACTCATTTGAAAACTGTTTTGTACTCAACACAAAACAAAATAAAATCGAGTTCCAACCGGCAAAACACGCACACATTTCTCAAATCTCGATATTGCCTTAACGTAGAGCCCAATTCATTACGCACACAAATTCGACGGTTTATAAAGCAATTTCACACTCAGCTTATAAACGCATAAAACAATGGGCTCCAACCGGCTATAAAAATCGTGTGCAATTATAACTCAACACAACACTCAACATGCTTGTTTTATAAACCACAAATCATGCTATAATAGTTTACAAATCACATACACAAATGGTTTGGATTTCCCTTGCCTCTCTGCACCTCATATAGTGCAATCGTTTCCCTCGTATCACGGACTAGCTCGCATTCCACTCTGGAACTCCCGAGCTGTCCAAACGATGTTAAAACATCAATACTCAATTATCTTATAAACCTCAATTCTCAAAATCGAGCACAATTGCTCATTACACCTCAAATCTCTTGATTCTCGTAACTCTACCCCAAACTACACTCTCATTCACAATATCTCAACGTCCTACATTTCTCATGTCAAATCATCTACGCTAATTCACCACATTGTCTACATTTCCATTTATAGCTCAAAATTCCCAAAATTACCAAATATCAACATTACTCCAACTACATTGTAATTTCATCAATCCCTAATCACTTTCCAGCTATCTCAACGCAATGCTAACAACTAACATCACCAAAATCACCTCAAATATAAGGATCGAAGTTTAGAAATTACCCAAAACTTGTGGAGAGCTTATCTCTTACCTCGATTCGATCCGTCTTTCGATTTCCAAGTATGTTGTTATCCTTTTGATGAGGAACAACTTTTCTTCTTGCCACAACCTCTGATTCGGTCGGAAATGGGTGTTTTGGATGAGTGAGAAAGTTAGGTTTTCGGTGGAAATGGGGTTGGAAGAGAGAGAAAGTTAAATTGCAGGAGAAAAACAGGGGTTCCTTATATAGACTGGAGGTAGGAGATCGATCTGGCTCTTGAGGAGATCGATCTGCGTTTGAATTTTTGGGACGATTTGGGGCAATTTATGCCTAGGAGATCGATCTGTCGAGGGGTGAGATCGATCTCTTTATGGCTTTATGAGATCGATCTGCTCCTTGAGGAGATCGATCTTCTCCCAAACAGAATCATTTGGAGATCGATCTCTTCCTCATGAGATCGATCTTCTCTCAAACAGATTCATAAGGAGATCGATCTGCTCCTTAAATTCCTCCTTCCTTGTCATTTTTAACTCACCAGATCGATCTCTCCTTCTCCTAGATCGATCTGCTCCTTAAATTTCTCATTCTTTGTCGTTTATAACTCACCAGATCGATCTCTCCTTCTCCCAGATCGATCTGTCCTCATAGTTTCACATTTATTTTAACACTTAACATATAAATCTCCAATTATCATTCCCACAATTCACTTAGCTCAATAAATTACACTTCAAATTATTATTACATCAATAAAATATGTCTGAAATTCTCAGATCTCACAAAGATGAACTCTAAAAATTCTTAAAATAATGTGGGAAGGAGATATACAAGTGTTATAGATAATTACGTATTAAGTTTTGAATCCAAACTCCTATGGAATATTTTGAGGCTATTTTTCAGTATTGGCTGACAGGGGGGAATGCACGTTTATGCTGAAACTATGCCAAAATTGTTTACGATCTCAATTTTGATTTATGAATATAATTGGGACCTTAGGTAAGGTGTCTTAAATCGATATTGCATAGATGAATGCACAATATGACTATATGATTGTACTCGCATGATAAACAATTGTTAGTGTTATTGAATAAATAAACCATAATAGCTTTGTTTTCACAATAAGTGATAGTGACATTATGTTCCTCGGGCTGTGACAATTAATATTGTCTAATAATATTCTTTTAGCTTTATATTATGTTTAAAAGTGATATGTAACATTATTTTGATGTTATAGGTATTAAAAAATAGGCTTATAAGAGAAAATGAAGCTAAAAGGACTTTTTTTGCACTTTTTGTATTTTCAAACTAGCAGCGCTATTTAGGTAATTTTACATTTGACCAAAACTTTCTAGAAAAAGTGACCCCTTCAAAGTTGAAGAAGACTTCTCAAGCTTTCTGGAATGTCTAAGATCATCCAAATGGAAGTTCGTTTGATGTGTCAAAAGTTCTTTCAAAGTTAGCACTAAGTTAGGAAGTCAAACTTCTAGTCAAACTAGGACTGCTAGTAGAATAATTGAAGAAATTAATTAAAGCCTTTTTGGAAGATAATTGTAGGAGAGAGAAATTCTATGATGAATTGGCAAGATGAGTTGGCAACCAAGTCAACTATTCAAGATAATTATTGAAGAAGTATTATTAGATAATTATTAGTAATTAGGAATCTTAATCCCATAGTAACTATACTTTTACTCCATGTAGGATTAGGATTATTCTTTTACTATATAAAAGAACCTTAGGATGGCCATTATACACACACATTGTGTAAAATCCACAAATTTCAAATAACTATTTATTTACTAATTAAATGGAATTACAAGGAATTAACTAAGTGTTCATGTAAGGCTCAAGTGTCGCCATGGAGCATAGATGATGGAGCTAAGTATGGAGCAGGAAGACCAAGCTAAAAAATTTTATTTAAGGTGAATTTTAAGTATTCATGCTCATACAAGTGTGTTTGCATGCATGGAATGTAGGTTAGCATGGGTTAGAATATTATAAGTTAGTATTTTTCCAAGTTAATGCAAAACTAAGTGAGTAAAATAAATTTAAATAAAATTCCATAAACTAATAAAAATTAATTTAACAATCTAATAAATTAATATAAGGCAAAATAAATAGGATAAATTAAATTAGGGTTGAACCACGATGATTAAGGCCATGGAATAAATTTTAGAAGTGAAACCGAAAGCTTTGGAAAATTTACTGCTTGTGGGAAAAGTTTTTTGAGTGAAAGTAAAAAATTATTTGAAGGCCGGCCATAAGAAAAATTGCACAAGAAGGGCTGGACAGGACCAAAATTGCTAAAGGGCATATGTGGATTAGCTGACTTTATGCATGGAAAAGCTTGCACATTGACCATACAAATTACCTACCACCACTAAGCTTTTTAGAGGACATAATGCAGTATTAAATTATGCCAAATTAAAGTTCCAGGAATGCCCAAAAGAGTCCTAAATTTGAGTGGGAAAATTTAGTTGTGTTGTGAAATGCCATATTTACTGTGTTTTGAATGTAAATGGCATATTTTATATAAAGGCATTCTGAAATGATAAATATGCATTGTTTTGCATGAATGCCTATGATTTATAACTCAACATGTGTTTAGTACATGGGATTTTAAATCTGTACTATTATTATATATATATATATTTTTTGAAACATGCTTTTGAATTGAGAGAAGGAAAGGCAAAGCAATATTTTCAGTAGATAGTATGGATGTCTACTTGCTTGCCTGATTTCCTTACTGAGCCAGATAGCTCACCTCTTTCATTTCCCCCTCTCTACAGATCATCGTCAGTAGATTAAGTCGGTATAGGTATAGCGTTCCTTTTAACGCTGTCATTCCCTATCTAGCGAAAGGTATACACGATGCGTACTCTTTTGTATCTGAACAATGTATAAACACAGTGATGTACACATTTTTAATATTGGGGATGTAAGTATATTAAAGGATATGAATTTACTTATAAGAAAAGTGTACATACAGTCAATAAATATTTATAATGACATGTATGTGTGATACGAAAAAGAATGGTAAGGTATGTGTGGATGAGAAGACTAATGCCTAATCACAGCCCAACTATTGAGGAGAGAAAGGTAAGAAAAAAGTGAAAAATTTATTGTGGTTTTTGGTGAGTCAAGGAAGGAGGTCGTGACAGATTCATCCTTTGCCAAAGAAGTATATAATCTTCCTCTTCCTTCCCTCTAAAACATAAAAATAATCTAGCTTTAAAGAAGGTCTTTTGGATAGTGAAAAATCGGGTAGAATTTGAGGGAGAGAAACTTTCCTACAGACAAGGTAAGATCTATTTAATTTTCTTGGTTCATTGGTTGACTTTAAAGCTTGTTTTAAGTATTTTAAGACTGTGTGTTGATTTACAGTCAAGGAGGTCTTGAGGGTGCATTAATATAATACCCGTAAATTCCCATGTATTTGTCTTATGAAGATATAATGTACATGTACTTTTGTTACAAGTGTATAAGTGGTAAAAGGATGTATTTTGGAAATTTCATGAAACATCCATGATTTTAAGTTGTGTGCACAAGTTTAATTAACTGTGACTATATGGAATGGATGCCATTATGTGTAAAGTGTGCATGGAATGCAAATTGAGGTATGCAGCAAATTTGGATGAGTGTATAGGTAAAAATCTATAGAAAATTACAGAAAATGAGGGTACAGGGAATGAGAGATCGATCTCATATGAAGGAGAGATCGATCACCCCTCATGAAATGCCCATAATTTGTTAAATGGAACATGGCAGATCGATCTCCTAGGAAGACAGATCGATCTCCTTAAGTCTCTTCCTGGAAGGAATCGATCTCTCATAAGGCACATATCAATCTCCTTAAGTCTCGGCCAAGAAGAGATTGATCTTCCCCAAGCCACAGATCGATCTTCATGAAGGATTTTGCTTGCAAACAGATCGATCTCATCATGGAAGAAGATCGATCTGGTAGTAGTTGCGTTTGGTAAAAAGGACTATCAAACCTTACAGAGATCAATCTCCACAAGGATCAAATCGATCTCATGTCTCTACGTCTATAAAAAGGGCATGGGATTTGGACTGAAAATCAGATTTCCCTGCTACCAAACCGCACATACCATTTTCTCTCAAAACCCAAGCTTTCTCACTCTAAAAATCACTACATTCCATCCAGTTCTAGAAGAATCTCAAGAAGGGAAACTTGTTCCTTGAAGCAAGGAGAACAACATACCTAAAAATCACACATTGGTGTGATAAAGAGATGAAGTTTTGGCTACCACAAGTTTGGCTAAGAAAAAAGGTAAGCTCTTCAACCTTTAAGCTTTAAATATGGGTTTCTAGACATATGTGAGTTGGATAATATGTGAAATATGGATAGGAATGATGATTGTAGTGATGGGTGAGTAATGTTAAGAGAAGTTTTTGAAGGGAAATCTATGAGAAAGTGATGGAAAACTTAGGATTGGGAAGTACGAATAGATAAATAGAAGACAATGTGTAGGTTAGTAGAAGGAAAAGAAAATAACTTAATGATTTACACGTGTGATTGAAATACGTGGAACACGGTTAACCCGGATCGCGAACGGAGCAAACAAAACAAAGGAAATACATGCGCGATTCGAGGTAAGGGACTGAATGTTAGCGATAGAGATATTCATACGTATTTTTACTGCGAATTTGGTAGTTATGACGCTAGAAATATTATGCTTAGCTATTGAACCATATGTGAATGGAAATGTATTATGGTATAATTTGGGAAAATGGGATGTGGGAAGGAAATTAGCCTAACATGCATGTTTTTAATGTTTTTACAACTATATGTTGTTTCGTGATTGGAAAATGATGATGGATAGGTTAGCTAGTTTTAAATGTTTAGTATGGGACGACATGCTGCGTAAATAAACATGTTTTGGATTTTTAAAAATGAGAAAATAGCCATCTATCGAATTTGAGATGTGAATCGGTGTTGGAGCTCTAGCTCACACTTGTTTTAATGACTTAAACTATGTTGAAGTTTCACTCGCATACGTTTACATATTTTGATAAATCTGCTGGAGCATATCTCGCACGTGGTTTTATAATGATAATGTGTTGGAGTTTTAGCTTGCACATGTTTCTATGTTTTGTTATGTCGTACTGGAGTTTCGTCTCGTACGATGGATTTGAGAAAAGTATTGGAGCATTGCTCTCACCAGTTTTGCTCAATTGAGTTGATACAGTGCTAGAAGTTGTTGCTCGAATTGAGAAATACCGCGCTGGAGCCTTGCGATGATTGTGTGTCACATTGATTTGCTTGCCTGGTATATGAGACATGGTTCATGATGATGAGTCCATTGGAGTTGGTAGATGGACTAGGTCCAGAGTCGTACGTTGAACTGTATAGTTGTCCATTGGTATACTATGTATCGTGCTGGGTGTACGTGAGTATGAGTATCGCATAGATGACACATGGCATACCTTGTACCGTGAGTATATGTGATATGATGAGGGAGATGAGGTTGATTGAGATGAGCCAAAGGGTAGGACTGGCACATCCCTCTTCAGGCGAAGTGAAGCCCTGTGCACACCTGATCAATGAGGCTTGGGATCATTGACTATGGCCATATGTCATGGATATTAGATTGTCGAGAATTCCATTCCTGTCTCAGAGATAAGAGAAATTGAGAAACTCAGAAAAGAAATAGATTTGATGAAAAGAAATGATTTGAGAAAAGCAATGAGAATTTGTGATTTGATAAACCTCTTGATTTAAATGCTTGTGCTGTGATAGCCTTGTTTTATGACACATTATTAAATGAAAGTATTGAATAATAGTTTTCTTGAAAATGCTTATGAGAAATACATGTTTAAATGCATTTTCTAGTAATATTTCCATTTACATTGAAACCTGGTTTTGTTTATGCATGCATGGGCTATGTAGATAGTACAATATCTACCTATTAGCATCCATTTCCTTACTGAGCTGTGGTTTGCTCATCCCACTATTTTTCCCCCTCTAGATACTGAGAAGTAGGACAGTGCGGTGGTTTCTAGATTCTTTTGTGTTGGACAGCTCCCACCAGTTACAAAGGTAAAAGAATTATATACACAAGAGCATTTTATATCTATTATAATGTATCGCTCAGTTCTGAATTGAAGTTGTAAACATTTGTATAGGAATGCTATGTAAAGATATTATATTATACAATTCATTTTGTTTATCTACTCACACACCTGGGAGTGTGAATTAAAGTCTTAAAATTTTTTGCTATAAATGCATGGATTTTAGTAAATACATTGACTCACAGCCCAACCGTAAGTAGTGTATGTATGGATGAAGGGCACCCGGAAGTGGGGTGTGACAGGTTTGGTATCAATGCTTGGTTTGTTTGAAGTGAGTCGATATTTAGGCCTAAGAAAACATACATCCCCAAGTTACTGTGCGATATTTAGATACAAATGTGTATACGGAGCTGGTAGTGAATTAAAATTTTGTTATAAATGCAGGAAGGTTAGCAGGCTTGTGAGATATATCTGAGAGACACCGCAAGAGGGGAGAGAGCTTGAGAGCTCAAGGGCGCAATAACCGAATTGAGGGGCACAATAGATCGTCCTCTAGTTTTGAGCCCCAGGAACAGATAAAGGATTTTGATCATCGGGTAGCCCGATTTGAGGAAGATATATGTATGGTGATAACCATGATAGGTCAGATTATGGCTAAGTTTAAGGGTATACCTGGTACAGCAGGACAGGTTGCACCGAATCCCCCAACAGCTGCACCGAAACCTGTGAATGCTACACCTGCATAACTTGACCCGGCTAGGCAACGAGATCCCCATATTCGACTAGTACATCCTCCAGTAGCCCTACAGCAGTGTTGTGATGATGATTTTGGGGTATGAATATGACTGTGATATGGAGAGGTTGAGGCATTTTATGGATTTTAAGCCTCCCTCTTTCAGTGGAGTAAAGGATCAAACAATGGCTGAGGATTAGATAAGCCAGATGGAGAAATTGTTCAACTTCTGTAGATGTTTGGCTACGGAGAGAGTAGCACTTGCGACTTTTGTACTGAAAGGCGGAGCAAGGCACTGGTGAAAGTCTACCAAGCCTTTGTTGAGAGCTTAAGGTATGGCTATTACATGGGACATGTTTTTGGGTGCTTTCAGAGAGTAATACATCCTAGATATCGCTCGACGTGGGTTACAGATGAAATTTTTGAATCTGCCTCAACGGAATAGAACTATTGATGTGTACGAGTCACGATTCACCTTATCGGGCCGATATGACTCGAACTCTATCAGGAGTGAAGCTATCAGGGTCCATAGATTTGTTGATTGACTAAAGCCTTCGATTCGAGCTAAGTTGGCCCCGTTTGATGTCGCTATATATAGAGAGGCTGTGCAATAGGCCCAGTTGTGTGAGCAGGACTATAACTTACAAATTTTTTAGTTCAACTGGGGTATAGACAAGGGTCCGAGGAAACTAGGAGATGGCAAGAGTGCCAAATTTGGATGAAAAACTATGAGTAAGCGTCAGAGAGAGGCAGGTGAGTCACAGAAGAAGGCTGCTAGACCTTTCATGAATCTGACTTAGGCACTAGCTAGAGGTATAATGATTAGTGGACCCCGGTCGACTATTGACCAGTGCAAAGTATGTGGCCAATATCATGGTTGTAGGCACTATTATCTTCAGGGTACATGATGCTTCAGATATGGTAGGTTTGGGCACTATGTAAGAGATTGCCTAGAAGCAATTGAGGTAGTCCTACAGAGGGATAAGGAGCTAGAGAAAGTTCCTACAGTTACAGCTCCTACAAGGAAGAGAGCCATGACTAAAGAAAAAGGCAAGCAAGTTGTGGGTCAAGGCAGGGTGTATGTGATAGACCATGCATCAGCAAATACCTCTTCTGAGGTGATAAAAGGTACAATCTTGATTTTTAACTTGGAAGTTATGACCTTGTTTGATTCTGGTGATACGCATTACTTCATATCACCTGCATGTGCATTAAGGTTAACTGATTTTGTAAAACCCACACACTTAAATGGGACTTTATTAATAAGTACTCTAATGAGAGTTAGTCAACTAGCCGAACAAGTGTATAAAGATTGTAAAGTGAGGCTAAGAGATAAGTGTGCCACAGCCAATCTGATTTTGTTGAATATGTATGATCTTGATATAATCTTGGGAATGGATTAGTTAGCTACCAATCATGCTGTCTTAGATTGTCATTCTAAGTCCATTACATTTTCTCTACCCGAAGAATGTGTTGTAAGATTTTAAGATATGTAATGAAATCTTAAATTTTGTGACCAGTAAAGTGAATTGGTATATATACATGACATGAATGTCATTTTGAAGGTTTTATTGCTTATGTGGTGGATTTGAATGAAACACATCCGGATATAGATGTCATTCCAGTGATTAGAGGATTCCCTGATGTCTTTCCAGACGACCTATTGAGATTGCCACCGAATAGAGAAATGGAATTCGGTATAGATTTGACAACTGAAACTGAGCCAATATCTAAGTCACCATATAGGATGGCTCCAGTTGAGCTAGAGGAATTAAGGAAGCAGTTGCAAGATATGCTAGATAAGGGGTTTATAAGACTGAATGTCTCACCATGGGGAGCCTTGATATTGTTTGTAAGGAAGAGAGATGAGAGCCTTAGGTTGTGTATTGATTATCGGATGTTGAACAAGGCTACCATAAAGAATAAGTACCCCCTGCCGCGCATTGATGATATGTTGGATCAGCTTCGGGGAGCACGGATCTTTTCCAAGATAGATCTTAGGTCTGGGTATCATCAATTGAAGATTTGGAAGGAGGATGTGCCTAAAATATCTTTTCGCATCCGCTATGGTCATTACGGATTCATGATGATGCCTTTCGGGTTGACGAGTGCGCCAGCAGCTTTTATGGCTCTAGTGAATGAAGCATTCAAACCATACCTGAACCAGTGCTTGATCATTTGCATTGATCATATATTGGTGTAATCAAGGTCCATGGAAGATCATGAGCAGCACTTAAGGATTGTACTACAAACCCTCCGAGAGAGAAGGTTGTATGCCAAACTTGGTAAATGTTACTTTTGGCTAGAGCAGATTTCTTTTTTAGGCCATGTTGTATCGAAGGATGGGGTGTCAGTAGATCCATCTAAGATTGAGGCTATTGTTCAGTGGGAATAGCCTACGATAGTTACAGAGATCAGAAACTTTCTGGGCTTGGCAAGATACTACAGGAGAGATGTAGAGGGTTTCTCTAGATTGGCTGCTCCGTTGACATGACTTATAAGGAAGAATGTAGAGTTTACATGAGGTAAAGCCTGTGAAAGGAGCTTTCAGGAACTTAAGAGCAGATTAACCACCGCGCCAGTTCTCATCATTCCTAACAGTCCTGGAGACTTTTTTGTTTACACGGATGCTTCACACCAAGGATTGGGCTATGGTTTGATGCAAAATAGAAAGGTAGTCGCTTATGGATCTATACAGCTAAAAGATCATCAGAAGAACTATCCTACTCATGATTTGGAGTTGGCAGTCATAGTATTTGTATTGAAGATAAGGCGCTACTACTTGTATGGTGAGAGATTTCAGATTTTCACGGATCACATGAGTATTAAGTATCTGTTCTCATAGAATGAGTTAAATATGAGATAGAGAAGGTAGTTAGAACTCCTCAAAGACTATGATTGTGAGATTTTGTATCACCTCGGGAAGGCGAATGTGGTTGTCGATGCATTGAGTAGAAAGAGTCTCGGGTTGGTATCATATATGATGGTTAGGGAGCACGAGTTATTGGAATAATTCACGAGCCTTAGCTAGGATATGACCCTACCTGAGATTGGCAATCATGGGATTATAGCTAGCTTGAGATTAGAACCAGAGATGATTAAGAGAATCCGGCAAGCTCAGTAAGATAATTAATGGTGTATTGATGTAGTTAGCCGAGTTCAAAAAGGTGAGGGCACAGATTTTGTATTGAGTTCAGATGGAATACTATGGTTCGGAAGTAGAATATGTGCTCATAAGGATTCAGAGCTGAGGAAGTTGATTTTGTCAAAGGCTCACTCATCGAGATATACAGTACACTCGGGGAGTAGTACAATGTATCAGAATCTCTGGAAGGTATATTGGTGGTCTAGGATGAAAAGAGAATAGCTGAGTATGTCGCTAGATGTCTCATTTGTCAGCAGGTAAAGGTTGAGCATCAGAAACCAGAACGATTATTGCAACCTCTACCGATACCGATATGAAAGTGGGAGCACGTCACCATGGATTTTGTGATAGGGTTATCGAGAACCCGTAAGAACCATGATGCTATATGGGTTATAGTAAATCGGTTAGCGAAATCTGCACACTTTTTAGCCATGAAATCTACGAAAACCTTGAGTGCACTGGCGAACCTGTATGTACGAGAAATAGTGAGATTGCATGGAGTCCCAGTGAGTGTTGTTTCTGATCGGGATGCCCGCTTCACTTCCTAATTTTGGGACATTTTTCAGAAAGCAATGGGGACCCAATTGAGCTTTAGCACTGCCTTTTCATCCTCAGACTGATGGTCGGTCAGAGATGACTATACAGACCCTGGAGGATATGTTGAGAGCGTGTGTGCCGGATTTTAAAGGCTCCTGGGATGATCATTTGCCATTGATTGAGTTCGCCTATAATAACAATTATCACTCAAGTATTGGTATGACCCTTTATGAGGCACAATATGGTCGTAGATACCGATGACCTATTGGTTGGGAAGAAGTTGGTGACAGACAGTTGCTCGCTCCTGATTTGGTTAAACAAGTCTTCGAGGATGTTAAGATAATATGTGAGAGGCTGCGAACAGGTCAAAGTCGACAAAAGAGCTACGCTGACAGGAGATGGAGACCACGAGAGTTTGATGTGGGTGAGTCTGTATTTTTTAGAGTATCACTTTTCAAGGGAATAATGAGGTTCGAAAAGAAGGGAAATTTAAGTCCTCATTGCATTGGTCCCTTCGAGATTTTGGATAGAGTGGGAGATAGAGCATATAGGCTAGCCTTGGCACCTGAGCTAGCAGAGGTCCATAATGCCTTTCATGTTTCTATGCTTCAGAAGTACTACCCAGATCCGGCACATGTAATTAGCTATGAGCCGCTGGAGCTCAAGTAGGATATGTCGTATGTGAAGAAACCAATCCGGATATTGGACAGAAAAGAGAATGTGTTGCGAAACAGTTAATTTCATTGGTTAAAGTTCTGTGGCAGTATCATACATCGGAGGAAGCCACATGGGAGTTAGAGGATCTAATGAAGGAGAAATATCCCTAACTTTTTTAGGAATAAATTGGTTCAATTTAGAGGATAAATTTTCTAAGGAGGGGAGAAATGTAATACCCATAAATTTTCATGTAATTGTCTTATGAAGATATAATGTACATGTACTTTTGTTACAAGTGTATAAGTGGTAAAAAGGATGTAAGGATTTTGGAAATTTAATGAAACATCCATGATTGATCGACCTCATATGAAGGGGATGAGAGATCGACCTCATATGAAGGAGAGATCGATCACCCCTCTTGAAATGCACAGAATTTGTTAAATGGAACAGGGAAGATCGATCTCATGGGAAATCAGATCGATCTCCTTAAGTCTCGGCCAAGAAGAGATTGATCTTCCTCAAGCGATAGATCGATCGCCATGAGGGATTTTGCTTGCAAATAAATCGATCTCATCTTGGAAGAAGATCGATCTGGTAGTAGTTGTGTTTGGTAAAAAGGGCAACCAAACCTTACATAAATCGATCTCCACAAGGACCAGATCGATCTCATGTCTCTGCGTCTATAAAAAGGGCACGAGATTTGGACTAAAAATCAGATTTCCCTCCCACCAAACCGCACCTGCTATTTTCTCCTAAAAACCCAAGCTTTCTCACTCTAAAAATCACTACATTCCAGCCAGTTCTAGAAGAAGCTCAAGAAGGGAAAGTTATTCTTTGAAGCAAGTAGAACAACATACCCAAAAATCACTCATTGGTGTGACCAAGAGAAGAAGTTTTGGCTACCACAAGTTTGGCTAAGTAAAAGGGTAAGCTCGTCATCCATCAAGCTTTAAATATCGGTTTCTAGACATATGTGAGTTGGATAATATGTGAAATATGGATAGGAATGATTATTGTAGTGATGGGTGAGTAATGTTAAGAGGAGTTTTTGAAAGAAAATCTATGGAAAAGTGATGGAAAACTGAGGATTGGGAAGTACGAATAGATAAATAGAAGACAATGTGTAGGTTAGTAGATGGAAAAGAAAATAACTTAATGATTTACAAGTGTAGATTGAAATATGTGGAACACGGTTAACCCGGATCACAAACGGAGCAAACGAAACAAAGGAAATACGAGCACGATTCAAGGTAAAGGATTGTATGTTAGCAATAGAGATATTCATACGTATTCTTACTGCGAATTTGGTTGTTATGACGCTAGAAATATTATGCTTAGCTATTGAACCATATGTGAATGGAAATGTATTATGGTATAATTTGTGAAAATGGGATGTGGGAAGGAAATTAGCCTGACATGCATGTTTTTAATGTTTTTACACCTATACGTTGTTTCGTAATTGAAAAATGATGATGGACAGGTTGGCTAGTTTTACATGTTTAGCATGGGACGACATGCTGCGCAAATAAACATGTTTTGGATTTTAAAAAAAGCGAAATAGCCACCTATCAGATTTGAAATGTGAATCAGTGTTGGAGCTTTACCTCACACTTGTTTTAATGACTTAAACTATGATGGAGTTTCAATCACATACGTTTACATGTTTTGATAAACAATGCTAGAGCGTAGCTCGCACGTGGTTTTATAATGATAATGTGCTGGAGTTTTAGCTCACACTTGTTTCTATGTTTTGATATGCCGTGCTGGAGTTTCATCTCGCACCATGGTTTTGAGAAAAGTGCTGGAGCATTGCTCGCACCAGTTTTGCTGAGCTGAGATGATACAATGCTAGAAGTTATTGCTCGCACTGAGAAATACCGCATTGGAGCCTTGCGATGATTATGTATCACGCTGATTTGCTTGCCTCGTATATGAGACATGGTTTAGGATGATGAGTCCATTGGAATTGGTAGATAGACTGGGTCCACGGTCATACGTTGAATTGTGTAGTTGTCCGTCGGTATACTTTGTATCGTGCTGGGTGCACATGAGTACAAGTATCGCGTAGATGACACATGGCGTACCTTGTGCCGTGAGTATATGTGATATGATGAGCGAGATGAGGTTGATTGAGATAAGTTGGAGGGTAGGACTGACCCATCCCCCTTCATGTGAAGTGATGCCCTGTGCACACCTGATCAGTGAGGCCCGGGGTCACTGACTATGGCCATATGTCGTGGATATTAGATTGCGGAGAATTTCATGCCTGTCTCAGAGATAAGAGAAATTGAGAAACTCAGAAAAGAAATAGATTTGATGAAAAGAAATGATTTAAGAAAAGCAAAGAGAATTTGTGATTTGATAAACCTCTTGATTTAAATGCTTGTGTTGTGATAGCCTTGTTTTATGACACGTTATTAAATGAAAGTATTGAATAATAGTTTTCATGAAAATACCTATGAGAAATACATGTTGAAATGCATTTTCTAGTAATATTTCCATTTACATTGAAACTGTCACGACCCAACTATCCAAAAATCAGAGTGAATTTTTCGCGTTTTTGTTTATTTTCTTACTTAATTCTTACCTGTCCTCGAATCGTGACCAACACTCCACTAATAATTGGGCTGTGCGTCAATGCCAGTCCCACCATACATCTACCCTAGTACTTATTTCTTCTCCAGTCATTTATAATTGTTATATTATTTATACATCCCCTAAAGTTACTTACAATCATGTTACTGTGCTATGCTTATGTAGATACAATAAGTACAAGTGTATATACCTTATGTTGATGGGCAGCAGCGGATATCCGGAATGCAGTACTGAGTCGCCTCAACTTCAACTGGAGATCATCTGTGGGAGAAAATGAAAGGGGTGAGCACATCAAGCTCAGTAAGGCAATCCTACGAACAAGTAGGTAACCATACTACCTACATGAACGTAGTGCCATGCATAAACCACCCTTTCTCCACACATTTTAAAACAATGCTATGCATTATGATGATATGTAAAATACATTTGCACGGAAAATCAACATGCAATTATCATAAATCGTTTCTTTCTCAATTAAGATTTTGACAATAAAGTCAGGACTCGACCCCTCCTGCGGGTGATCCTGACTCACACAAAATCATGAAAACATTTACATCACACGTGGGTTTTGAAAAGCATGGAAATACCATCATGCAATTTAGTTTTAAAACCCAGTTTAAATCATCATAGAAATCATCAACATGCGAGACTAGGCAACGTCTGTATATAGGTAAATAACTAGGACTATGGCCACATCTGTCCTCGTGAGTTCCTCAGCTACACGGATCCTAGTGTGCGGGTTCTCACCATGATCGGGAACCGCCCGGGAGGTGGGTCAGTCCATCCCGTCAGTCTTATCCGATCCCCGGCATCCGAAGATGCTGCATCCGGAGATGCCGTATCCGAAGATACAACACGGTACATCGTACTCCATGCTACTTGCACGGTACATCGTACTCCATGAACCCATGTAATATCTCTAGGTACTCCGGCCCAATTGGCCTGCTTCCCACAGAGGTTTGTTTCTCAATACTCATGCCATGTCTCAAAACGCACGTGCGAGCCTATTAAATCGGTGACACACAGTCTACCCGATGCTCCAAGCACGGCTCATCGCATGTTCTCATAAAATCAGTGCGAGCAATGCTCAGCACTCTCATCAAATCACGTAAATCTAGTGCGAGCTAAGCTCTAGCACTCTGTATGCAAATCGTATAAAAATCTGGTGCGAGCGAAGCTCTAACACCCTGTCTCAAAATCATATAAAAATATGGTGCGAGTTAGACTCTAGCACCCTGTCACGAAAATCATATATATATGTATACAAATCTGGTGCGAGTTGGACTCCAGCACCTATGCATGTAAAACTCTAGTGCGAGCTCTCACTCTAGCACTAATGCATGCATCACACAAATCAAACATCGTGCGAGCTAAGCTCTAGCACGTCAATGTCAATAAAAACACGTAGGCGGCTCTGTTTCCTCAAAACAGTTTTCACAAAACAATATCACGTTGAAAGTATGCAATGCTGTGCATTTTCTTTCAAGGTGAGCCAGCCTACTCATGCATGCATCAAAACACCTCCAGAATGAGCAGGAACCTTTTGTTCTTGCTCCTCCCAATTTTTCCTAAATTTTTAGATTCTACCCTTAACAAGGGTATTTTAGTAATTTTGCCCATTCGGGGCACTAAAATTGTTCTTCGACCTCTAGACCCTTCAGTTAATTTTAAAGGACTGCATATGAATTTAAAATTGCGTAAAGTTACCTCTAGCAGTCCGCAGAATTCCCTTACCTCGATTCTCGTCGAGTCTGACCTTTTTCTTTTCCAATGTAGTCCCGTCGCGCAGTCCGATATGCTTCCAATCCAATGCCCGGAACTGCGTATTAACATTCCTCGGGTCAGATAACATATAATTTAATTGAATTTAATCTTTTCCGGGCTTAATTTAAATCATTGGGCCCGTTTACCCCTATCGGGCCCGATTGCACCTTAATGGGCCTTAATCGGCCTTAAGCCCGTTTTTCACTAAATTCCCACTTATCGAGGCCTATTGGGCTCATTGGGCCCACCAATAATTTATCGGGCCTCGTTCTAATTCTCGAATATCTAAATTCACTATTTACGACAATTTATCTAAATTTCCATAAATTAATTCTAATAATTGCGGGAATTAAATCAATATCACGCAATACAAGGTAATTGTCGTAAATAGGGGTCACTTACCCGATATTCCATGCTAGTACGTACTTCGAGGCTGTCTCGAGCCCTCGGTGGATGCCAATCGTCGAGCTACACAATTAATTTTATTTTCGGGTAAACTTTTCGGTCGAAATTTAATTAAATAAAATATTCCAAATTTAAATCGGGTCAATTTGACCGCTTATCGACTTACCCGAAGCTCGATTGCATCACTGAAATTTTCCCCAATTTTTTTCTCTTTTTCCTTTTCCCTTTTTCTCCCTTTTTTCCCCTCTTTTTGGCTGAACCGGTTCAGTCCGGTTCGGACCGGTCAGACCGCCGATTTTTCTCCGGTTCGGCCGGTTCACTGCCGGTTCACCGCCTTGCCGGCCGGTTCTCCGTCGGCTTCCACCGCCAACAGCTCCGCAAGGCCGTCCGCATCTCGAATCTGGGCTCGGATTCGCCCAAGGCCGCCGGAATGCCGCCGGTCCGGCCTCTTCTCTCCTCGCCGTCGGACCCATTTCCTTCCTTTTCTGTTTCCGACGCCGTCCGCCGGTTTCGGTGGCTGCCACCGCCACCAATCGCTCCGTCTGGGCCTGGGGAGTCTTCGGCTGGGGTCGGGGTTGGCCGAATCTCGCCGGTGGCCGCCGGATTCGTCTTCTCCCTCCGTGGCTTCTCTCCCTCGATCCACCGGATTCCGGTGGTCTCGCCGGCCGATACCAGTCTCAAAAGGACCGGCTCCTCTCCCCGGTCACACCGGTGCCCGCCGATCGTCCCCAGCTGCCGTGGATCGCCGGCACCGACTCCGTTTTTCCCCGCGACTTCTCTTCCTCCGTTCGCCATTTTCCGGCCTCCTTGGCGCGCGTCACCGGTGCCGTTGGCTTCGCCGGCCTCCCCTCTTGCTCCTCGGCTCATCGTCGGAGGCCGTCGGTGCCCGGTGGCCGGTGGTCGGTCTAGCCACGCGCGGTCTCCCTCGGTTTCCTCTTCTCTTTCTCTCTCCCCGACGTTTTTCCAATTTCTCTCTTTTTTTTTTTGTTTTATTAATTTTATTTATTTTATTTTTATTTATTTTAATTGTTTTACTATTCCTTATAATATATTAAAACACCCCAAAATATCATACAAAATTATTATTTTTATTCTAATTTATTTAATTTAATTTAATTTATTTTATTTTAATCCTTTTTCGGGTATAATTTTCCCGTATTTTCGGGATATTGTCCAGAGTGACTTTTCAGTATATTTTTCGATTATTTTCGGGATTATTTTTCCGAACTAAAAATCCCGATTAATCCCGATTAATTTTCATAAATTAATATCTTGATCAATTTAATCCGAAATAATTTTATTTCACTTTTATTGACCAAGATTTCTCAAATCCATATTTTTAATTAAATTTTCTTATCGAAATTATACCGGCTTTCGATCTTTTGACCGTTTTGCCCTTACACGTGTTCGGGATTAATTTAACCCGACTTCCTTCATACTTCCTCTATCTTTTCTTATTTAGTTTTCGTATTTTTATTAAATTCGGGTCTTACAGAAACCTGGTTTTGTTTATGCATGCATGGGCTATGTAGATAGTATAATATCTACCTGTTAGCATCCATTTCCTTTCTGAGCTGTGGTTTCCTCATCCCACTATTTTCCCCCTCCAAATTCTAAGAAGTAGGATAGTGCGGTGGTCTCTAGATTCTTTTGTGTTGGACAGCTCCCACCAGTTACAAAGGTAAAAGAATTGTATACACAAGAGCACTTTGTATCTATTATAATGTATCATGCAATTCTGAATTGAAGTTGTAAACAGTTGTATGGGGATGTTATGTAAAGATATTATATTATACAATTGATTTTGTATATCTACTCACACACTTGGGAGTGTGAATTAAAGTTTTAAAATTTTCCGCTATAAATGCATGGATTTTAGTAAATACATTGACTCATAGCCCAATCATAAGTAGTGTATATATGGATGAAGGGCACCCAGAAGTGGGGTGTGACAATTGAAGCTTGGTCAAAGTTAGTCAAGTAGGTAAAAAGTTTTAGAAAAAATTGGATTAAATCTATCTTGTGTTTGGTGATGATTGGATGGAATTTGCTAAAGTAGAATTTTGAAATAAATTATGTTGATGGTACTTAGGGTTTCGACCATGCTTGCTTATGTTGGAATGATGATGATTGTTCTTGATGCCAAGTGTGGTTTAAGGTGAAAAAGATTTGTTTATATGATTGGTTTAAAAGAAAACTAAGATATGGCGGAAGTGGAATTTGACCATGATGAAGTGTGTTGTGTAATTAGGTTGAATTGATGAATTTAGCTACTATTTAGGACTAGTTATGGCATAATAAGATGTGTCAAGGTTTAATCTAAATGAATTTAGTAAAGTGCATTAAGGTTATGTGAAAGGGGTTCATTCAGCCAAAGTAAGAACATTAGTGTATTGGCTAGTTCAATGAGATTCGTGGTTATGTGGTTTGTATAAAAATATATTTGAATAAGTTGAATATTAATTGGAAGTGTATGGGTTATTTATGGTAGCAAGTTAGTGTGATCCATCAAGCTAGAGGTGTGCTCAGTGTTTGAGATGTTAGCTTGCTCCCTTGGTTTGCATGAGGTAAGGGATGTAATTTAAATCCATAATAGTATCCTATATCTTGATTTTGATATTTAAAAAAAAAAAAATGCTTGAAGCATGTTTTGGTTGTTCGGAAATAGCTTAGGTGCTTTTGAACTAGAAATTACAAATAAGCCAAATTATAGCAGAAATCCCGATTTTAAGCTCCTTTGTTAGGTTTTCGACAAAATTAGTGTCCTTTGAAATTTCAATAGCCCAAACCTTATTTGACTATGCATATTACCTTTGAAATTAAATAATGCGAGTTTGAAATTTTGTGATTTTAAATTATATGATTTCTAAACTTGATTCTTAAAATTATTTTAGAATGCATGACTCAGAGATTTGAATTATTTGAACGATTATATGAAATGTTTTGAGACTTAGGCCACTATAGTATATGCTACTAGCATGTCATGCCCCACCTTTATGGTGTCTGATTTTCTGTCCCATGCTTACGTGGCGTGGTTATACGTGATTTCGCACGGTGAGTGCTACTGGTACCCGTGCCCTAGCTATGTGGTAGCTACATTTGATACTTTGAGCCCTAGCTATGTGCTAGTTGTTTCTAACACTTTGAACCATTATACGACCCTAATTTACTCTACTACCTACCATGGCCATCGGTATTTTATTTCATCTATTAAGGATGACTTATTTTGTGAATCCCATGACAGTTGTAGGGTCTTTTCCTAGTCTTCATATGACTTATGATCGAACTCTGTGATTCTGAATTATGAAATATTTATGAATTACATGAGTATACTTTGAATTTGATTTAGAGAATATGATTTGGTTTCTAAAAATTCTAATGTAATTATGAATTATGAATTTATGTTTAATTTCTGAATATAAGATATGAATTTTGAAATGCATTGTGATTTTGAGCATCACTATTTTTGTTAAATGTTTTTATGCTATTACTAATTTAAATGCATTTCTTACTAGGCTTTCCCCAAAGCTCACCCCCTACTCCTTTAGATTATTTACAGTGATCATACCTACAGCGTCCACGATGTGGGCTGGTGGACTAACGCTTCCCTAGGCTACATTCTGTACCATGTGAGGTATATCATCTTTTTACATTTTTTTCTAGATATCTCGTAAGCACAGATACATGTATTCTTTTGATACTTTTAGGATGTAACTAAATTCAGTATGTCAATTCATGACTTACGAAATTAAGTTAACTTAAGTGATCCACACTCAAGTTAATATTATGTATGTTTAATGCTCTTATTTAGTTTAATGGTGTCACACCTAAGTTATATGAGTTGTAAGTTATCTTAAGTAATAATGAATTTTAAGCGTTAAGTGAAATAATGATTTGGTAATTTACACTGCACAGAAAGCAATATTAAGTAATATGGAATTAAGTTTTATAAAAAAATAGCCTAAAGTTACCTTTTTTGGTATCAAAACCAGTGTTGTCTAGTATATGTTACTGTAGGTTAGCCAGCATAAGGATTACATCTCATGTGTCTGTGTTTATCTTGTTATGAATTGAGTATAGCTGTCGAAGTTATACTTAACCCTTGGTTTCTGCACAAGCATTCGATCACAGTATCGGCGGGCGACATAGAAATCTGCCTCGAAAGTAGGTACAACCACCAGCTCCACCTCTTTCGTATCCCGAGTGGCCTAACTCTTGCATTACCAGACTCAAGCAGCGCCTTAAATAGGGATTTGATATGATAGTTGCCATGTTTACCTAGCATTTTGGACCAAACAATTCTGAAATAGGTGGTACCGCTGCAGCACCTGCACCCATACCATCTCTACCACAAACACCACCTTCTTCTCCCCCACCGGCACCTCCTGCACCACTTGCCCTTCAACCTCTCTTGCCACAGCCCAAAGTACCTATTCTGCAACCAGATACTCAGCCACAGCCTAGAGTAGAGGACAAGGCTGAGAGAGATATGGTTAAACTTAAGAATTTCCTTAAGATGAGTCCTTCAGCCTTTAAGGGGTTCAAAGATTCGATTCTAGCTGAAGAGTGGCTGATGAGTCTTGAGAAATCATTTGATTATTTGGGGTGCACTAATTCAGGGTGAGGTGGGTCACTAATAGAGATTTTCAAAGAACCTTCTAACTGCTCAACATACAGTGATTTCTTGATATATCTTTTTGACTGCTTTCAAGAAGCAGTACATTTCACCAACTGCTCAATGGAAGATACAGATTGAATTTTTGAATTTGATTTAAGGCATATGACAGTAGATGCATATAAGCCATGGCTTACTACTCTGAGTTGGTATGAGCATGTCAGAGATGAGGAGTGTTGTATTGAAAGGTTTCTTTAGGGATAAAGACCCACTATAAGGGATAAACTATTAGCATTTGACATTGTTAAGTTTGAGGAGGCCGTTAGATTAGCTCAAACAATTAAGTGAGGTTTGGATATTACACAAGCTGAGAACAGGTCTAAAGGTAAGATCCGAGATCTGGGTAAGAGTTTAGGAGAGTAAATCGGTTTGATAAAGGGTAAAGCCTAAAAGATAGAGGACTGACGAGTCTCGAATGAGGGTTGATAGTCCCATGACTTCTTCAACTGCTACTTTAACCATTAAGGGTCTTCAGCAATAGGGTCTGGCCTGTAAGAGTTGTGGTAAGCAACATGGAAGACCTTGCTATTAGGCCACAAATTCTTGCTTTAGGTGTGGTGAGAAGGGGCATATGATTTTGGATTGTTAACAGCCTAAGGCCCCTCAATAGCAGTAGCCACAATAGCTAGAGAGACAGACCCATCAGAAAAAGGACCACAACAACAGAGAAAAGGAATAAAATTGTGACTTAAGGCCGTGTGTTTGCCTTAGATTGGGAGACAGTCGATGTCTCAACTATGACTATCAGGGGTGAGCTTCTTGTCTATGATCAAGAGGCATATGTTTTATTTGACCCTAGTTTAACACAGTCATTTGTAGCACTGCACTTTTCACATAACTTGCATGTAGAGCTTGAGACTTTAGGTCACATTCTACTCATTACCACACCTATGTACGAGTCTCAAATGATAGTGTTGGCTCTACTGAGAGGGGGGTGAATCTATTTTCTAAAGATAATGGTAAATTTAAACTTAATTGAATCTAATTGCAAGTAATCAAAGAATAATCAATATAATGTAGTGCAATAAATTGAAAGAAGATAAGGGAAGGAAATAGCAAACTCAGTAGTTTATAGAGGTTCGGCCAATCTCTTGCCTACGTCCTCTCTTCTTGACCTCCTTGTGAAGAGCTTTCTTTCACTCAATCAATAGCTATTATAAACTCCCTTTTATAGGTTAAGGAATAACCTCTCTATCCTTTGTACACAGATAAATATTCACCCTTTACAAAATTATCTCACAGAGGAACTCTCCTATTCTCTCTTAAATTAAGGATGAATACAAAGTAAAGCTTTCTTTTGAGGGTAGGATAAAATAGCTTCTACACAAGGATTTTAACAACAATATCAATAAATGATGTTTGAAGACCAAGAGAATGTTGGAAAAGATTTCTTGAGGATATACAGAATTTACAATAATAGTCTCTTATTTTCCAATGTCTTCAATGCTTGATTTTATACAGCAGGATTGGTAGTTGGAGCATTTAATGTTGTTTTTCCCGTTGAAGATTTTACAGAAAGAGCCGTTGGGAACCTCCAGTAGAGTACCAGATCGATCTCTGTCAGACCCAGATTTTTGTAGCTTGTACCTTATGATTCCTATGTGTATGAACACTTTATTACATAGTTGAATCATAAGAAGAGTATTGACTAACATGCAATCGACAATTTAAGAAATTTAAAAATGCATGTAAGCTACATAACAACGAGATAAGGGTTAAGTTAATTCCCGAACAAGTGCAGGGGTAAAACGGTCAAATGACTGAAATTCGGTATAATTTCGATAAGACAATTTCATTAAAAATATGAAATTGAGGAATCTTGATCAAAATCGAGGAAAATATTGAATTTCGAGTCCAATTGATCAAGATATAAATTTATTAGAATTTATCAGAATTTTCACATCGAAAAATGAGCCCAAAAATAGTGGAAAAAATGTACCGAAAAGGTAAAATCGGACTGATAAATTCATTTACAGATTAAATGAATTTAATATGATTTTTTGAGATATTTTGAGATATTTTTGGGATATTTATGGGATATTTATGGGATTTTTATTCTTATTTTATAATAATAAAATAATAATAAAAATATATTATAAAAAAAAGAAACGGATTGAAAATCGGGGAGAGAGAATAGAGGAAACGGAAGCAAACCGACAGAAGAAGAAGACCACCGGACGGCGAGCACCGACCACCCCACGGGCAGGCCAGCGGTCGAAAATGGAAGAGGAGGATCGTGCGCACCCATCGGCACCGGTCATGACCTCCACCGACGTCGGAATCCAGCGAATCGAAGAGGAGAAGGCCGCAGAGGAAAAGAGGAATCCGGCGGCCATCGGCGGTGCTTGGTCCCGATCGAGCCCAGCCGAGTGTTGCCCAGGCTTAGGCGCGCCGAACGGCAGTGGTGATGCGTCGGGAACCGGCCGGAATACGCCGGCACGACCAAAGGATGCCTGAACCGGTCGGCGGTTCAGTGAAGAAGGTTTTGTGCTAAACCGGACCGGACCGGTTCAGCCAAGGAGAAAAGGGGAAAAAGAGGAAAAAGAAAGAAAAAGGAAAAGGAAAATTTTTGGGATTTCACCGGACTTCGGGTAAGTCGATACGAGGTCAAAAGTGACCGATTTAATTTTCGATGAATTTATTTAAATTATATTTTATCAGAAATTAACCTGGAGTTAAATATAATAAATTGTGCAGTTCGACGATAAATTTCGAACGGAAGCCCGATCGAACTTCGATTTGCGTACAATCGCATATTCTCGGGTAAGTAAAGTTCATTTACGACAATTTATGTCATTATTGCGTATTTAAGATTTATTTTATGCATTTCGGATTAAATTTCGTATTTAGTGAATTATATTCGAAATTTTGAATTAAATGTCGTAAATGATATACGGGTTATCCAAAAAGCTTGGAATAAAGCCCAATGGGTATTGATAGACCCAATGAGTCGATAGACCCTGATGAAGGGAAATAATAAGTGGAAAACGGGCTTAATACGGATTAAGGCCCATTAAGGATTATTAAGGCCCATTAAGGGATAATAGACTGTATTAATGTGTAATACAGTAGAAAAAGTATAATTAACCTGAGAAATGGTTATTTGCAGCTCCGAAGTTTACATTGAGAGCTGATCGGACTGCGGGATTTAGCAGCACCGAGGAAGTGAGGTCACGTGACGTGATCCGAGGTAAGGGACTTTTGCGAGTAGTTAGAGATACCTGCACGTATTTTCGTCTGCTTTTACATTCACTTAAAAACTCTGAGGGTCAGAGAAAGTGAATAATAATTATTGCGACGCGATAGTGGCAAATTACGATTTTGCCCCTAGTTAGTCAAAAAGTCAACTTTTGTGAAAAGTTGCAAAAAGCATGGAAACAATTATTGCGAGTGTTTAATTGCTGTTTAGCATGAAAATAAATAGATGGGCTAATGATTTTAAGGTTGACGTGACTTAAGCACACTTTATAGTGCTGATTTTGATGTTTTATAAACAATCCCTTTTAAAGAGCCATCTATCATATTATGTGAGAATGAATCATGCAAGAGCATAGCTCGCACTGGATTTCATATGTTTTCCACATACATTAGTGCTGGATTTTTATACGCACTAGATTTCCATGACATGCATGATAGAGTACTGGAGTTTTACTCGTACTCAGTTTTATATGATATATGCATGACAGAGTGTTAGAGCGATTAGCTCGTACTCGAGTTTTACATGAGATACATGACAGAGTACTGGAGCGTTGCTCGTACTCGATTCTTCATGGTTTATACATGACATAGTACTGGAGCTATGGCTCGTACTTGATTTGATGATATTATGCATAGCATAGTACTGGAGCTATTGCTCGTACTTGATTTAATATATGAACTATGCATTGACCTAGTTGTTGGAGGTTGCTCGCACTAGAGTTGAGTTTGTGATGTGAAACAGTGTTCGAGCGCAGTGTCGACTGCGTGTCGCACTCGAGGGCGCACACTGTATGTGATATTATATACATGGTACCTATTCATGCCGCATTCTTGTGTGACTGAGTGTCACATTTTGAGAGGATGGACAGCATGAGGGTATCTGAGATGTGGTATGATATTTCCACAGGCGCGAGGGCTAAGACCTATAGTAGGCACCCTGACTGTGATGTTGATATTCCACGGGTGCGAGAGCTAAGACCTATGGTAGGCACTCTGGCCATGAGGACGGGTCCACGGGTGTACTTTGTACCGTGCCTGAGTGGCGCGAGGTGTACGCTGTACTGTGTGTTGTTGTGGAGTTGAGGAGGATATAGCTGACGGTTGTGATGGACTGACCCCCCTCCCGTTACAGCAGTGATGCCCCGCACACCGAGATCTGTGTTGCTTGGGATCACATGTCAGAGATGATCATAGTCCAGGATACTATTTGCACTTAACCACAGAGTCTTACATGATATATCACATTGATTGAATGATTTAAACTGCGGACAAACCTGAGGGATTGGTCAGACTCTGATTTTGTGTTGTGAATCATTTGATGCCATATTTATTGTGATTTAAATATACATGGCATGATTTACATAAAGGCATGATTTATATACGATGCATTGTTTTGCACTACATGCCTACATTTGAGAAAGAAAGCATAATGTTCTGTACATGGGATTTATTCTGTACAAGTATATATATTATATTTCAAGACATGCTTTTAAAGCGAGTAAAGGAAATAATGTTTTCAAGGCATAGCATTATTTTGAGTAGACAGTGTAGATATCTACTTGCTTGCCTGATTTCCTTACTGAGCGCGTTGTATGCTCACCCCCTTTCTTTACATCTCTCTACAGAGCGTCAGTAGAGTGAGAGCTATCGAGGGATAGTGTCCCAGAGTCCACTACTAGTTCCTATCGATTGCCAGGCATACCTTTATGTACAGTTGTGTATCTAAACATAGAAACAACACAGTAATGTATACGATATATATTATGGGGAATGTATTTGTATTAGATTTTATATAATCTTACATATATGATAAAAGCAGTTACAGTCAGTAATAGTATGTTGACACGTATGTATGATATTGGATATGTGGCAAGCGAGGACTCTGACATCGAAGCACAGCCCAACCATTGAAGAGAGGAAAGGTAAGTCAAAATGCAAAAAAAAATTTGTAGTGATTTTGGATAAAGTCATGGATTGAGAATGGGGTCCTGACAATCTCCCATTATGACCAGATCGATCTCTTAGTTTAACTTCCTGCAATTACAAAGCAACTTGAAGCATGGAGATCGATCTCATATTTGTAGAGATCGATCTTATAATTTGAAAATGTGAGTGAAGATCAATCTGTCGAACCAGCAGATCGATCCTCTAATCTCTATGTCTGAGGCAAGATCGATCTAGCAAGTATTCTCGTAGAGAGGAGATCGATCTCTAATCACCCTAGATCGATCTCCTTGACTCTCTGACTTTGAGGAGATCGATCTCTATCCACAGGAGATCGATCTCATAAACTCTCTGTTTGATCATAGATCGATCTACATATCGATCTAATACCTTTAGCCTTTATCTTAGAGGAGATAGATCTCTTCCCAGACCAGATCGATCTCTCAGACATTCTGTAATTTACAGATCGATCTCATAACCCTACAGATCGATCTCTGCTTCCTCAACATCTTATATAATCTCTCTGAGTTTTCAATCTTTTAGCAGATCGATCTCATAAGAATATGAGATCGATCTCTCATACAAGAAAACCCAGGAGATCGATCTCTCATCTCATGAGATCGATCTCTCAACCTTAAATACTTAGTTTCTGGTACTGATAAACTCTAAACATGTTTAAATCATTTCTATATTTTATATCCTTTATTGAATTTACTCGTTTTGTCATTTCAAAATAAATTAACTCAGCAGATAGATTTAGTGTACAAAAATTGTGAGATTAAGGTGCAAAATAGGATGATGTTAGCAAATCTAGTTTTACTGAATGTGTATGGCCTTAATGTGATTTTAGGCATGGATTGGTTAACCACCAATCTTGTGAGTCTAGACTGCTACACCAAGACTAAAATCTTCTCCCCACCTAATAAATTTAATGTATACTTTGCTCTTAAGGAATGAATTGCTTGATTTCATGTTTTGTGAATTTATTGATGAATATGTTAATGTGCAAGTTATATTGCCTTTATCCTCGGTACTAGTCAGGAACGTCCGGATATACAGGATATACTAGTATTTTGTGAGTTTTTCAATATGTTTCTAGATGAGTTATTGAGATTACCACCAAAGAAAGAGCTGGAGTTTACTATTGATTTTGTGTCTGACACTCAGCTAATCTGTAAACTTCCCTATCAGATCGCACTCTTTCAGTTAAAGGAGTTGAACAAATGGTGGCAAAAAGTTATTGGATAAGGACTTTATCAAGGCCAATGTGTCCTCATGGAGAGCTCTGGTATTATTTGTATGGAAAAAGGATTGTAGCCTCCAACTACATACTGATTATAGCTGTTAAATAAGGCTACAATTAAGAATAAGCATCCCCTACCTAGGATAGATAACTTATTTGATTAGTTGAAAGGGGCTACTATATTTTCTAAGATTGATATGAGATCGTGCTATCACCAGTTAAGGATCAGAAAGGAGGATGTTCCAAAGATTGCCTTTAGGACTCGATATGGCCATTATGAGTTTTTAGTGATGCCTTTTGGTATGACGAATGCCCTTGCAGCATTTATGAATTTGATAAATGAAGTATTTCAACAGTATTTAGATCAGTTTGTAATAATCTTTGTAGATGACATCTTGATTCACTCTCAGTCCAGAGACGAGCATGAACATCATTTGAGGATTGTGTTTTAGATTCTCCAAGATAAGCAATTATATTGGATATTAGATAAGTGTGATTTTTGGCTTGAGCAGATATCATTCCTAGGTTATATTATATCTAAAGACGGGGTGTCTGTTGATCCATCTAAGGTAGAGGCTGCACTCCAGTGGGATTGACCGAGGAATGCTACAAAGATTCAAAATTTTCTAAGACTGACAGGATATTACAAGAGGTTTATTAAGGGTTTCTCCGGGATTGCTATTCCGTTGACTCGACTTATACACAAGGATGTTAAGTTCGAGGGGTTTGATAAGTGTGAGCAGAGTTTTTAGGAGCCTAAGCAGAGATTAACCTCATTACCAGTTTTGACTATTCCAAGTGGGTTTGGGGATTATGTTGTGCATAGTGATGTTTTTCATCAGGGATTGGGTTATGTGCACATACGACATGGTAGGTTAGTTTCTTATGGTTCCTTCTAGCTTAAAGACCATTTGAAGAATTGTCCTACCCATGATTTGGAGTTAGCTGTAGTGGTGTTTGCTTTAAAGATATGCCGACATTATATTTATGGAGAGCGGTTTCAAATTTTCACTGATCACAAGAACCTTAAGTATATATTTGATCAAATGGTGCTTAATACAAGACTGAGATGATGGATGAAGCTCTTTAAGGATTTCAACTACGAGATTTTATATCATCTGGGTAAGGCGAATATAGTTGTAGATGTTTTAAGCCAGAAAATGATGGTTTCTTTTGTGATGGTCAGAAAGTAGGGTTTATTAAAGCAGCTCACCAAGCTTAGTATTAGTGTATTGCCCTTAGAGAATGATTATTTCTTGGCTTGTATGTAGATTGAGCCGAGCATTTTGGATCAAATCAATACAGGGTCAAGAAATGTTCAGAGGTTATTGGATAAGGTTAGGGTGATGGAACAAAACTTGCAATTGGATTTCTTTATTAGTGATGATGGTTTGCTCAGGTTTGAGGGCCATTTTGTGTTCCGAGCGATGATACCCTAAGACAATAGATTTTGAAAGAGTCACATTGTTTACGGTACACCATGCACCCATGAAGATGTATCATGATTTACTAAGGTGTATTAGTGGATTGATATGAAAAATGATGTGGTCAAGTTTGTGGTCAAGTGTTTAGTTTGTTATTAGGTTAAGATTGAGCACCAAAAGCAAGTAGGGCTACTTAAGTTTTCACCAGTGCCTACTTCGAAATGTGAGCACATTACCATAGATTTCATTATAAGTTTACCGAGGACCAAGAAGGTTCATGATGCGATCTGGGTGATTGTGGGTAGATTGACTAAGAACACCCACTTCATTACCATTAAGAGTACAGATTCTTTAAATTCATTGGTTGAACTGTATGCTAGAGAGGTAGCTCGGTTACATGGGATTCCTATGAGCATTACCTCAAAAGAGATTTTCAGTTTACATCCAGGTTTTGGGCTCATCTGCAAGAAGTTATAGGATCTCATTTGAATTTGAGTGATGCATGCCATCATTAGACAAATGGTCAATTCGAGCAGACTATTCAAACTCTGAAGGATACGTTGCAGGCATTCGTTCTTGATTTTAAGGGTTCATGGGATGATCACTTATCACTAGCTGAGTTTACGTATAATAATAATTTTCATGTCAATATTGGGATGGTGCTTTACAGGGTGTTGTATGGTGGAGATGTAGGTCTCAGGTGGCTTGGAAGAAGTCAGTGATAGGAAGATTTTAGCTCCTAATCTTGTTGAGAAGGAAGCTAAAGGTGTTCAGATTATCTATGAGAAACATAAAGTCGATAGAAGAGTTTTACCGATGTGCGCAGTTGACCACTTGAGTTTAAAATTGAGGATTCTATGTTTTTTAAAGTATCTCTGAGTAAGGGTATCATGCACTTCGGGAAAAGGGAGAAATTAAGTCCTTGCTTCATTGGTCCATTTGAGATTCTAAAGAGAGTTGGGGATGTTGCCTATAAACTCGCTTTACCACCATAACTTTTTGGGTATACAATGTCTTCCACATCTCCATGTGAAGGAAGTATAATTTGAACCCCTCGCATGTGATAGAGTATAAACCAGTTGACATTCTGAGGGATATGAGTTATATATTGCAGCCTATTCAGATTTTGGACAGAAAAGAGCAAGTACTTCTATCAAAGTCTATTCATCTGGTTAAGGTTCTCTAGCAGTATCATTTGACTGAGAAAGCTACTTGGAAGCTGGAGAGCCTTATGAAAGAGAAGTATCCTCATATGTTCTAATGGACTAGGATGAATTTGGAAGACTAAATTCCTAAAGGTGGGGAGAATGTAAAATCCATAAATTTCAAAAAACCGTTTAATAGTAATTAAATGGAATTATAAGGAATTAACTAAGTGTTCATGTAAGGCCCGAGTGTAGCCAGGGAGCATGGATGATGAAGCTAAGTATGGAGCATGGAGACTAAGGTAATAAATTTTATTTAAGGTGGATTTTTAAGTATTCATGCTCATACAAGTGTGTTTGCATGCATGGAAGGTTGGTTAGCATGTGTTAGAATGAAATAAGTTAGTATTTTTCCAAGTTAATACAAAACTAAGCAAAATAAATTTAAATAAAATCCCATAAACTAATAAAATTAATTTAAGATTCTAATAAATTAATATAGCGTATAAATAACTAAGATAAATTAAATTAGGGTTTAACCACCATGATTAAGGCCATGGAATAAATTTAAGAAGTGAAATTGAATGCTTTGGAAATTTTACTGCTTGCGGGAAAGTTTTTTTGGGTGAAAGCAGAAAATTATTTGAAGGCCGAGATTACTTTCAAACAACCCCAAATTTTATACTCATTTACCTTAGGATGTTACTGACTTTTGGGTAAAGTTTCAACAAGAAATAAGGTCATCTACCCCAAAAGAAAAATGGCAGAAGAAGGGTTCGACAGGATCAAAATTGTTGAAGGGTATCCATGGATTGGCTGACTTTATGCATGGGAGAGCTTGCAAATTAACCATACAAATTACCTACCACCACTAAGTTTTTTAGAGGACATAATTAAATTATGCCAAATTGATGTGCCAAGAGTGCCCAAAAAAGGGCTAAATTTGAGTTTAAAAATCTGAAAACCAACATTTACCTACTTCTACTCATACTAACTCCTACTAAGAAGCCTTAAACTTATAATATTCATGAAATATTGCTTGCCAATTATCATAAACACAAAAGAGGCTTAAATAAAAGTGGAAATAAAGTAGGAAAACTAATGGAGTGGTTGGAAAATAATTTAAATAAATTATTCAAATCTAGCCAGCAGAAAACCCAACTGCTTCCACTGATAATTCTATTTTTAATAGAATTATTTGTACTTAATTTCTTAATTAATTATTTTATTAATTATCCCCTTTATTTAATTAAAATTCTTTAATGTGCAGGTAAATTAAATTCGGAAGAAACTCAGTCGTTTCAGTCAAAATTGGGCTGAAAACGGTCTAAAGGAGATTGGACCACTTCAAATTTGCAGACTAACTCACCAGTTGTCTGGACACGCGTGATGCCAAGTGTCCGTATTTTATTCACTCCGAAACGATAAGATGGACGGACACCATGCGAACCTTCTGGAAGACACACGTCGGGCCACATCGCACAACCAATTGGACAAAAAGATGAGTGATGTGAAAATATCTACTCTGCAGTAAATAAAATGAAGACAAGTAGCCAAAGAATGCCAACTCATCTAGGATGAAAAAATTACCATTATACCCCTAAGTGTGTGTATAAATAGAACATGATGGCAATTGAAAAAAACCAAGTAGGAAGTAAGGTAAGTAGAATTTAGATTAGCCTAGGGTAGGAGTAGTTTTTAGAGTAAATTTTAGGGTATTTTTTTAGAATAGTTTTATTTTAGTTTAAATTTTCCATTGCTATGTTTTATTTTCTTGTTTCTTTTTACTTCTCACGTTAGTTTTTTTTGTTAATAGCCACCATTGTTATAAGTTTTTACAAGTTCAATTTTGCAATTTTTTTTACACTTAAGCTCCTTTTATGAACATTCTTGTTTCGGTTAATGGTATTCATCTTTGGCTTGATTTTTCATTAGTCTTCACTGTTGAGAAATGTTGAATGGATGAGAGGCTCGGTTGAAAAATCAACACTCCATAATGTTTATTTTTTTACACTTTCTAGTTTGAGTTGATGAACAATAAAGAGGGGAAGAAGATGCCGGTGACAGTGGCCATCTTCTTCAACTATTTCACTGTACAAATTCTTTATAGTTTCGGTTCTGTATTAACTTACTATCTTACTGCTGTTTGATATTTTTATGCTCAAGTTTATTAAAGTTCCCTTTGCATTAGTTTAAATAATCTACAGTTTTTATTATTTTCATTTCATGCTCTATTTTTGTATTTAATCACTGTTTAAAGGTTAGATAGTTAATTTAAGCTATGTTTCTGTGAATTTTTTGTTTAAATCCCATCTTTAGAATTAGTTTTCATGCACTGATTTCTACTTTGTTTTGCATGTTGCTTTGTTGATTTCATTATTGTTATGTTTCTTCATCCGCTGTCATCCATGCTGCTGCTGTTTGCTGGGGTCGAGTGGTGCTGTTGGGAGAGGAAACTTGCTGGGTACCTGAAGCCGAAGGGCAGGTGCGTGGCTTGTGGGCAGATTTGCTGCATGCCAAAGCTGGTAGCAGAAGCAACGCGTGGCTGTACTGGCTGTGACAGGCGAAGCAGAATATGAGGACATGTCTGTTGTGATTGAGGTGCATGAAGAAGCCGACGCTAGCTGGGCAGAAATTCAATACAGCAGATGGTTGCAGGGAATGGACAGCAAGATTTGAGGAGCAGAAACAGCGAGAAATGTGCGACAACAACAATACTGAGCAGCATCTGGGCGTTGAAGTAGCACCTGGATGTAGACGGTTGCAGGACAGATCCTGGAATTGGAGAAGAAACAGGAACAGTGTAGTACACGGGACAGGCTGGTTGGAAAAGTAGTTTAAGGCCATGTTTGGTCATGTCATTTTTATCACTTAACCCATTTTTATTGCATTTTTGTTAGTTTATTTTCAATGTCATTAGGTAGTTTAAAAATTAGAATTTTGAATTACTTTGCATGTTAATTATATTTCCTTTGCTTATTAGTTCAAAATTTAGATTTAATTATGACACTAGTTAATTTTTATTTTAGTGTTAGGTGTTACATTTAGAATTCACTTAGATTAAAATCATTTTATTCATGTTTCAAGTTTTCATTTTAAATTGAAAAATCCAAAAATAGTATTTCTCATGCATTAGTTAGATTTTATTGTTAAGTTAGTAATTAGATATAGTTAGGATTAGTTTAGAGTTAATATTTTAGACTTTTAGATTTGTAGTTAATTTCTTAATTTTTCTAGGATTTTATTTTATTAAATCTTAAGTTAGCTTAATTTTCATTTTGATTAAGTAGTTTAATTGCATTTTAGGTTTGTTCAAATTTAGCTTAATTAATTTTGTTTCATTATTTTAGCTTTTTATTTTGATTGCGTTAATGAATTTTTATTTGTTTTAATTATTTTTGTGGGTTGTTGCTTTTAATTGCTGAGAGTTCTGTAAGTAAATTTTAGCTCAATTTTATTTAGCTTTTATTATTTTATTGTTTTCCAGTAATTTTAATTAGTCTTAGTAGATCACTCATTGAAACTTCATAATTTGCTAGGATATACTTATGGTAAATTAACCGGTAGTTAATTAGGCTGATCAACTTCTCTGTGGGACGATAATCCGGGACTCAAATCCCATTATTACTTGTATGACCCGTGCACTTACGGATAATACGTTTAGTTCGTACCAAGTTTTTGGCACCATTGCTGGGGAAGTTTTAATTAGTTGTTAATTAATATCGGTGAAATTATGCTTAGGTGTAATTCTAGCTTGTAAATATTTAGGTTGTAAATATTTAGAAGTTTAATCTAGATTAGTTAATTTTCTCTATCAGAAAAAAAAATTTGAAAAATTAAAAACTTGAAAAAAAAATTTCTATGGACTTTCTGATATTTGCGTGCGTAGAGCCAAGAGTTATGATTGCTTTCCTCTAGATCCTGAAATTGAACGAACTCTTAGGAAAATTCGAAAGGATTCTAGGAAATTTATAGCTCCGCTGCAAAACACTATGGCAGAAAATAGGGAAATCAGGACAGTTGGAGATTATGCGGTGCCGACGATTGGAGGATATTATACCGGCATTAGGCCACCAGTTGTCCCTGATAACAATTTCGAAATTAAGCCTTCCATCCTCCAGATAATCTAGACCTCTTTACAGTTCAGTGGGCTTCTGCACAATGATCCACATGCTCACCTTGGGCAATTCTTAAGGTTGTGCAACACGTTCAAGCACAATGGATTATCTGATGATGCGCTTAGACTTAGACTATTCCCCTTCTCACTTAGGGATAGGGCGCGACACTGGTTAACCTCCTTGCCTCCAGGATCCATTTCTACAAGGGACGAGTTAGCCCATCAATTTCTAGACAGTTTTTTCTTCGCTCTAAAATGGCCAGACTCCGTAGTGACATATCTTCCTTTGCCCAGTTCGACTCTGAATCTCTTTACGAAGCATGGGAATGATATAAGAAGCTTCTTAGGAAGTGCCTTCACCATGGCCTACCTTTATGGCTGCAAGTCCAAACTTTCTACAATGGACTTATAAGCCAAAATAGGACTATCGTAGACGTTGCTGCGGGTGGAGCCCTGATGTGCAAAACAGAGGAGGAAGCTTACAAGTTGTTAGACAAGATGGCGGCTAACAACTATCAATGGTCCTCGGAGAGGCAATTGCCAAAGAACTCAACAGGTATCTATGAGCTCGACACACTGTCTACCTTGACCTCTCAAATTGCTAACCTTACGAAGAAGGTAGAGTCGCTCAGTACCCAGCATAATCCTTCTACCAGTCCTAATCCTGTTTATTTTGTACAAAGTCCTTTTCTTTCCTGCAAGCTGTGTAGTTGTACACACTATGTAGATAGGTTTCCGCTTAACTTAGAATTGGTTCAGTATGTTGCCCCATCTCAGAAGCAACAGAACAACCCCTTTTCAAACACCTACAACCCAGGGTAGAGGAACCATCCTAAATTTTTCTAGAGCCAAAACCAAAGGCAATCTTCTAATTCTAGACCTGTAGGACCCCCTAGTTTTCAAGCTCCACCGATTCATGTACCACCACAGCCGTAATTTCCATACTATCCACCTACTCATCCCTATCCACCTCAATTTCAACATTATCCACCTTACTTCCATCAACCACCACCACCACCACAACCTATGCAGCCCTAATATTACCACGCACTAATAGCTGAGAAGAAGCCCTCGCTTGAGGAAATGTTCTCAACGATCCTATAAAATTAAGCTGCGTCAATAAAGAACTTAGAGGTTCAGGTGGGACAAATAGCTAGTACTCTTAACCAGCGTCCACAAAGGACCCTCCCCAGTAATACTGAAGTTAACCCTATTAGACAAAGGGAGGGTAAAGAACATGTGAAATCCATCACCCTTAGGAGTGGCAGAGAGCTGGATGATCCACAAATTAAGTCCAGCCCTGAACAACACATAGTTGAAGAATCCTTAAGTTTTAACGAAGCAGCTCAGAAGGAGCAGGAACATCAGGATCAGGCTATAAAGGAATCCAAGTTAGGTGCTTCTTCATCTATCCCTTCTTCTACTTCACAGCCTTCCTCATCCTCTGATGCTACACATGTTTCCACTACATCTCCTCTGGTTAGACCACCAGTACCTTTTCCTCAAAGGTTCCAAAATAAAAAACTTGACCAACAATTCGCCAAATTTCATGAGGTTTTTAAGAAACTTCACATCAACATTCCTTTCAAAGATGCTTTAGAGCAAATGCCAAGTTATGTGAAGTTTCTAAATGATATCCTTTCAAGGAAGAGAAGACTGGAAGATTATGAGACGGTTGCCTTAATTGAGAAATGTAGTGCAATTATTCAGAAAAAATTACCCCCCAAGCTCAAGGATCCCGAGAGTTTTACCAGACCTTACACTATTAAAAATCTATTCTTTGGTAGAGCCCTGTGTGATTTAGGAGCCAGTATCAATTTGATGCCTTGGTCTATCTACCAAAAGTTAGGAATAGGGGATGTCAAGCCTACCACAGTGACCCTTCAGCTAGCTAATCAATCCATTAAATATCCGAAGGGGGTTATTAAGGATGTGTTAGTAAAGGTGAAAAAATTTATTTTCCCTGCGGATTTTATTGTATTAGACATGGAGGAAGACAGGGAAGTCATCATTATACTAGGCAGACCTTTCCTAACGACTAGTAGAACCTTAATTAATGTACAAAAGAGGGAATTAACCATGAGAGTCCTAGATCAGGAGGTGACATTTCATGTTTCCAAACCTTTAAAGCTCTCTGATGACTCTCAAAAGTGTTTTAAGATGGATGTCGAGGAGGATATAAGGCTTAAGCACAAGAAATCTGAAAGGAGGGAAGTAGATTGAGCTAAGAAGGAGTTAACTGTCAACATTCTATCACCACTCTGGCTGATCCTCCTACTCTTCACCCTATTACTGAGTGTTGTGTTCTTTAGCTGCATTTCAAGTGGCTGTGTTTTTCTATTTTTACTTTTTGGTTCTTTTCTTTTCTACTGTTTCTTTCTTTGTTTATTTAACAGATTTCTTTTCTAGTTTTATGTTTTCAATCAAGCTTCGATTGTTCATCGTCATCATCAGAAAGGGGAATACTTTGTTCCTGAACTTTAATTCTTATATTATCTGCACACTGAGGACACTGTGCACTTTAAGTTTGTGGGAAGGGATATCACTTGAGCATTTTTTGAAAATTTTAGGCAAAATTGAAATTTGTTTCGAAAATCTGAGCTTAAACTGTTTGGTTTTTGGAGTGATTTAGTGCTTAGCATGTACTTTTCCCATATTCCGATGATATGACCCCATGATTAAGTCTGATTATGATTGAGTGAGAAGCATGATTATAGAAAAAGCATGAAGTTGAGTTCTTGAATTTGTCTTGATTCTGATTGTGATTTCCTCATCTTACGCACATGTCATGTCACGAATCTGTATATTTATTTAGAGAAAGCTTATGTGGACATAGGATTGCATTTGTTCAGTTGATTTTGTGCATCATATTCTAGAATTTGTTTGATCTTATCTCAAGGCAAAATATTAGATCACACTTAATTAGGGAGATGATTTAGGCCATCTTTGGATCGTTTGAGCCTTTCTAGCCATCCCTGTACATATTTTGCCCCTAGTCACCCATCTGGGCCAAATAAGCTTTTCTCTTTAAATACACCTGCATAAATTTTCCTTAGCTTTAATACTTTGTTCCTATCCCTTACCCCAAAAGCATGAAAAGTCATTGGGATATATTGTGAGCTTTGTACAATGGGTATCTGGTGATAGTGAAATTTCGAAAAAAAATTAAAGAAAAAGAAAAAAAGAAAAGAAGAAAGATGAAAATATATAAAAAATAATAATAAAATAAAAAAGAGAATAAAATGCATAGTGACATAAATAAGTTTGGGGGAAATAATTTGACCTCTTACATTAAAGATCCTAGAAGTAATGCATGTTAAGAGGTAATTAAACCTAAATCGACTTTATCATACCTTAGCCCCAGCCTTACATTACAAGCTTAATGAAGTCCTACTGATCTTTGGTTAAGTGTGACTACATTAGTGGAGAGATAAGTGAAAAGCAAACTTATGGGAATGATCACTTGTCATTGACTTTGTATTCACTGTGTTTGCATAATCTGATCCGGATAATGTACTGTGAAGTGACTTTGACATTTTCACACACACACGAGGAGTCCAATTTGGGTTAGGACTTATGATTGAATGATTTTGAGTGTTGGATTTGTAATTGTGATTCTTTGATTTCATAGTTTGTACTTTTTCTTTGAGGATAACATTGGGGGAAATATTATGTTTTTGATTTCATAGTTTGTACTTTTTCTTTGAGGATAACATTGGGGGAAATATTATGTTTAGTACTTGTCATTCCTACATTTGTTTTGTTTTGCTTGAGGACAAGCAAAAGCTCAAATTTGGGGGTGTGATAATTCTATTTTTAAAAGAATTATTTGTGCTTAATTTCTTAATTAATTATTTTATTAATTATCCCCTTTATTTAGTTAAAATTCTTTAATGTGCAGGTAAATTAAATTCGGATGAAACTCAGTCGTTTCAGTCGAAATTGGGCTGAAAATGGGCTAAAGGAGATTGGACCACTTCCAATTTGCAGACCGAGTCACCAGTCATCTGGACACGCGTGATACCAGGTGTCCGTATTTTATTCGCTCTGAACGGACACCATGCGAACCTTCTGGAAGACACACGCCAGGCCACATCGCACAACCAATTGGACAAAAAAATGACTGACATGGAAATATCTACTCTACAGCAAATAAAATGAAGACAATTGGCCAAACAATGACAACTCATCTAGGATGGAAAAATTACCATTGTACCCCTAAGTGTGTGTATAAATAGAGCATGATGGCAATTGAAAAAACTCAAGTAGGAAGTAGGATAAGTAGAATTTAGAGTAGCCTATGGTAGGAGTAGTGTAGAGTAATTTAGGAGTAGTTTTTAGAGTAAATTTTAGGGTATTTTTTAGAATAGTTTTATTTTAGTTTAAATTTTCCATTGCTATGTTTTATTTTCTTGTTTCCTTTTACTTCTCATGTTAGTTTTTTTTGTTAATAGCCACTATTGTTATAAGTTTTTACAAGTTTTCATTTGCAATTTTTTTTACACTTAAGCTTCTTTTATGAATATTCTTGTTTCGGTTAAAGGTATTCATCTTTGGCTTGATTTTTCATTGGTCTTCACTCTTGAGAAATGTTGAATGGAGGGGAGGCTCGGTTGACAAATCAACACTCCATAATGTTTATTTTTTTTTACACTTTATAGTTTTAGTTGATGAACAGTAAAGAGGGGAAGAAGACGCCGGTGACAGTGGCCATCTTCTTCAACTATTTCACTGTACAAATTCTTTATAGTTTCGGTTCTGTATTAACTTACTATCCTACTGCTGTTTGATATTTTTATGCTCAAGTTTATTCAAGTTCCCTTTGCATTAGTTTAAATAAAATCTACAGTTTTTATTGTTTTCATTTCATGCTATGTGTTTTGTATTTAATCACTGTTTAAAGGTTAGATAGTTAATTTCAGCTTTGTTTCTGTGAAGTTTTTGTTTAAATCCCATCTTCAGAATTAGTTTTCATGCACTAATTTCTACTTTGTTTCGCCTATTAAATTTATATTTAATTATGGCACTAGTTAATTTTTATTTTAGTGTTAGGTGTTACATTTAGAATTCACTTAGATTAAAATCATTTTATTCATGTTTTAAGTTTTCATTTTAAATTGAAAAATCCAAAAATAGTATTTCTCATGCGTTAGTTAGATTTTATTGTTAAGTTAGTAATTTGATATAGTTAGGATTGGTTTAGAGTTAATATTTTAGACTTTTAGATTTGTAGTTAATTTCTTAATTTTTCTAGGATTTTATTTCATTAAATCTTAAGTTAGCTTAATTTGCATTTTGATTAAGTAGTTTAATTGCATTTTAGGTTTGTTCAAATTTAGCTTAATTAATTTTGTTTCTTTATTTTAGCATTTTATTTTGATTGCGTTAATGAATTTTTAATTGTTTTAATTATTTTTGTAGGTTGTTGCTTTTAATTGCTGAGAGTTCTGTAAGTAAATTTTAGCTCTGTTTTATTTAGTTTTTATTATTTTATTGTTTTCCAGTAATTTTAATTAGTCTTAGTAGATCACCCATTGAAACTTCATAATTTGCTAGGATATACTTATGGTAAGATTAACCGGTAGTTAATTAGGCTGATCAACTTCTCTATGAGACGATAATCCGGGACTCAAATCTCATTATTACTTGTACGACCCGTGCACTTGCGGATAATACGTTTAGTTCGCACCAATTAATTTGATATAATTAGTGATCTAAATCTGCCCTTTATACCTTAGGTGGAACATAACTTAAGCAATTTTTTGGTCAAAAAAGCTAAACCCGAAGCAACCAAAGCACTCTCCCCCTTTAAAAGTTGCCTCAGGCATCCTCCGCCTAGTCAGAGTGCTTGAATTTTTACACCCTCTTCTAGGTCGATTCAGCCTTTGGCCAAGAAGGATAAAATCTCCCTCTTCCTCCCTTATAAAACATATAAAATATCCAACTCTAAAGAAGGCCATTTAGGTGGTGAAACATTAGTTAGAAGTTGAGGGATAGAAACTGTTCAATAGACAAGGTAAGAGCCATTTAATTTTCTTTGTTCCTTGGTTGATTTTAAGCATGTTCTATGTATTTTAAGACTAAGTATGTGTTGATTTATAGCCAATGAGGTTTAAGGGTGGATTGAAGCTTGGACCAAGTTGGTCAAAGGTGGTAAAGATTTTTTAAAAAATTTGGATAAATCTATATTGTGTTTGGTGATGATTGGATGAATTTTGCTAAAGCAAAATTCAGAAATAAATTGTCTAGATGGTACCTAGGGTTTCAGCCATGCTTGGTTGTGTTGGGATGATGATTATTTATGGTTTTTCTTGATGCCATGGTATGGTTTAAGGTTAAAAAGATTTGTTTATGTGATTGGTTTAAATTAATGCTAAGAAATGGTGAAACTGGCATTTGACCTTGATGAAGGATGTTGTGTAATTGGGATGAATTGATGAATTTAGATACTTTTTGGGACTGATTATGGCATAATAAGATGTGTCAAGGTTTAATCTAAATGAATTTAGTAAAGTGTATTAAGGTTATCTGAAGGGGTTCATTTGGCCAAAGTAAGAACATTAGTGTAGTGGCATAGTTCAATGTGATTCATGGCTGTGTAAAGTGTATAAAAATATATTAGAATGAGTTGAATATTAATTGGAAGTGTTTGGGTTGTTTATGCCAGTGATTCGTCAAGATAGAGTTATGCTTGGTGTTTAAGAGGCTAGCTTGATGTCTTGGTGTGCGTAAGGTAAAAGATGTAATTTAAATCCGTAATAGCATCCATGTACCTGGGTTTTGATGTTTAAAAATGTTTGAAGCATGATTTGGTCGCTGGAAAGTAGCTTAGGTGCTTTTAAACTAGAAATTACAAATAAGCCAAATTATGGAGAAAACCTGATTTTAAGCTCATTTGCTAGGGTTTCGAGAAAAATAGTATCCTTTAACTTAGAAAACTGAATCTTTGAAAGTTCAATAGCCCAAACCATATTTTGACTATGCATATTACCTTTGAAATAAAATAATGTCATTTTGTAGTTTTGTGATTTGAAATTATATGATTTTTGAACTTGATTTTTAAAAGTCATGACTCTGAGATTTGAATTATCTGAACAATTATATGAAATGTTTTGAGACTTAGACCACATGTAGTACATGCTAGTAGCATGCCATGCGTCGCCTTTGTGGTGTCTGATTTTCTGACCCATGCTCACATGGAGTGGTTATACGTGATTTCTCGCACAATGAGTGCTACAGGTGCCCGTGCCCTAGCTATGTGGTAGCTATGTCTGATACTCTGAACCCTAGCTATGTGATAGTTGTTTCTGACACTCTAAACCACTGAACAACCCTGATCCACTCCATTACCTACCATGACAATCAGTACTTTATTCCCTCTATTAAGGATGACTTATTTTTTGAATCGCTTGATAGTGTAGGGTCTTTCCCTAGTCTTCATATGACTTTATGATCTAACTCTGTGATTCTGAGTTATGAAATATTTTTGAATTATATGATTATGTTTTGAATTTGATTTTGAGAATATGATTTGATATCTGAAAATTTTGATGAAATTATGAAAATTATGAATTCCGAATTTATGTTCGAATTTCTAAATAGAAGATATGAAATTTGAAATACATTGTGACTTCGAAGCATCATTATTTTTATTAAATGTTTTGATGCTATTATTATTTTAAATGCATTTATTACTGGGTTTTCCTCAAAGCTCACCCTTACTCCTTTTGATTATTTACAACGATCGTACCTACGACGTACACAACGTAGGTTGGTGGACTGACGCCTTTCATACTACATTCTATACCGTGTGAGGTATATCCTTTTTTGTATTTGTTTCCATATATCCTGTAAGCGTAGTGTATTCTTTTGATACTTTTGAGATGTAATTAAATTCAATATGTCAGTTCATGACTTATGGAATTAAGTTAACTTAAGTGATGCACACTCAAGTTAATCTATGTATGTTTAAGGCTCTTATTCTGTTTAATTGCATAACACCTAAATTTTATGAGTTGCAGATTAGCTTAAATAATAATGAATTTCTAGGGTTAAGTAAAAGAATGATTTGGTAACTTACACTCCATAGAAAGCAATATTAAGTAATATGGAATTAAGTTATAAAAAATAAAAAAGTATCCCAAATTTTTGCGCTTCCAGACGTTACAAATTGGCCTTAGTTTTATTTTAATTCTTTGCTTTTACATTGTTGATAACAATTTCTCTTTTATAAATTAAAAGTTGGTCGATTGGGTTGTTTTTTTTATATTTTGATCTTGCTTTCTTTTATTTGCTTTTTCTTGTATCTTTTCTTAACAAAACAAATTGCTTTATTATTCTTTTAAGGTGTTGAATTGTTCTTTACATGTTCTTTATATTTAAAAGTTGGTTTTTACAAAAGCATAACGAGATTGTCGATTTGTTTAGTTTTGTTTATAAAGTTGATGAATTCATTCTTCTTGCATGCTATCTTGTTTCTTTTCTTTTCAATTTACTTCCTTTGTTAGGATGTACATTCTTTTGCATCTAGATTCATTGATTTGCATATTTAAATAATATTCTTAAATAATATTAATAAAAACTGATTGCTTGCATATAATATAATATAAAATTTAAATTTTTGTTTTCTTGCATCTTGTTTAGTTTAATTAGATATTTTACTCGCTTAATTCAATTGTGTCATTAATATATTATCTTTTCTTCTCGACGACTAATGTAGCATAATATATAGCATATTAGTTTCTTACATGTTCTTAGGAAATTGCATTATCTTTATAATTAGTGTCTTTGTGTTTTCTTTCATGCTTTTCATGATATTTGTGTTAGTTTCAAGCATGTCTAGTGAGTACTTGTCTTAATTCAGTTGGTATACAATCTTGGATGATTATTTGTTGTGAGAAATAAGAACTACTAAGATATCATTGGTTAAGTATCTAAGATTTTCTATAACAAGTTTTTATGATTGTTAGTTTAATTATTTAGGTTGCAAACTATTAATTAAATATAATGATCTAATATAAAGTTAAATTGTTAAGTTTTTAATAGTTTCATTCAAAAGAGTTGGAGCAAAATCTTAATTAATTAGATAATTCATGTTCTATTAGGACCTAATTTTCACCTAAGTCCATAAAGCCCAATAAAATAATCTAAACCCAACTAATACTTGTCCGGTCATGTCACGACCCTCAACTTACCAAAATACGTACAAAATTTTCGCATTTTCATGCGTCATTTATTATTCGTCCTTACCTTAATCGTGAACAGCAACTCTCCTTAGTAGTTGGGCTGTGTGTCGACGTCTAACTCACTCCACCATACCAATTCAATTTGTATATTATTTATGAGTAAACACTTGTATAAATGTATATATACCAGAGTTGTTACATGTGTTTACATTGTTTTACATCCCCAATAGTTACATACAAAATGCTACTGTGCTATCATAAGTTTAGATATAAAATTACAACAGTGTGCATACCTTATGCGATGGGATGCAGCAGATTACCAAAAGGGAACGCCTCCAGTCGCTCTCAATATATACTCAAATCTCTGTAGAGAGGGGAAAATAAGGGGGTGAGCAAACCACACGCTCAGTAAGGCAATCATGCAAACAAGTAGATACTGCACTATCTACGTGATCGTGATGCCATGCTCAAAAGGATTTAATTCATCATTTTATCTTAAAACATGAGTGTATGATTGTGTTAATGGTATGTAAAGCATTCATGCTATTAAAATCCAGTGCACAATTCAATTCAAAGCACGGTATAAATCATCATGCATAATTCATAATAAAGCATGGCATTACCCATCATGCATTTTCTCAAATAAGCATAGCATTAACCATCATGCATTTTTCTCAAATAAGCATGGCATTAACCATCATGCATTTTTCACAATAAAGCATGGCATTACCCATCATGTTTCGGCGCACTTTAAAACCATTAACAAATCAATCCAACACTTGTCAAGTCTCAGCCTATCCCTCGGACTGTCCTAACCCACAAATCATTGCAAACATGGATTTATTCACAAAGCATTAGACATGTGAGATAGGCAATTCAATAATAGGTAATAACCTCAAGGTCTATGGCCATAACCTGTGATACCAGCTACATGGATCAGGTGTGCGAGATATCACCACTATCTGCTTTCACACGAGAGGTGGGTCAAATCCAGCCCGCCAGTCCATAGCAGATCCCGTCCGAAGACGGCATAGCACAATCTCAACACGGTACAACATACTCTATGCTACATGCACGGTACAACGTACTCCGTGGACCCAATCAACACATCATATCAAGCCAAATCTCAAAACGCACGTGTGAGCCTATTTAATCGGTACGACCTCTTGTCTACCCGAAGCTCCTAACACGGCCAATCAATCATGTCAAAACAATACATGTGCGAGCCTATTTCATCGAGGTGACACCCTGTCTACCCGAAGCTCCAAGTACGACAACAAGTAAGGTGAGCATCTAGTGCGAGCCAAGCTCCAAGCACCATGCTAAAACCAGTATGAAATCCATGTGATAACTAGTGCGAGCTAAGCTCCAGCACTTATGCGTATAAAACAAATCAAATCTCGTGCGAGTCCTGCTCTAGCACACTTTCATTCTCACGAAATCATGTAGGTGGCTCAATTATTTGTAAAGTATGGTTAATAAACCAAAACAACTCATTTCTTTTGCAAATCATTTTAAATATTAGACAACCTACCAAATCATTTGCTAAAAAGTAATAAAACATGATTTTCAAAGCAATATGCTTTTGTTTTCATGCACATTTCTCAAACACCCAACTTTTACCTTTCAATCACCCAATAACATTTCCTAACAGCTCATTAATTCTAGCAAAGCATTTAATGCGCCCAAATTGCTCACAGATATCTCTAAGAGTCCACACAATTCCCTTACCTCGATTTACTTGGTGTGACTCTTTTCCTCTGAGCTTCTCACGCTTTTGGCTCAACTCACTCCGGCGCATTCTCGGAAGTTGTAATTTATTCATCCTACATTCCAGTTAGTATTGCTAACTCTCATTCAACTATATATTCCACCCAACGCCTTAAACGCTCATCTTACCCCTTTTGGGTAAACCTCTCTTTTCATTCCATATTATTATCTTAAAATTATCTCATTAACACCATTATCATCTCAAGATATCCCATTCATCATTTATTCCACCACATTTCTCACACTAACCCGTTTCTAGGTTATATTCATTTCATGGCATTCTAAGTAGTTCTACCCACAATGTGCACACCCAAATCAACTTCATAATCATTAACTAGACAAATGTACTTGGATTTATGCACTAGAAACTTACCTCTCTGGATTTCCTCTTTGCTCCAATTAGAAATGCCCTTTGTTCCTTCAATCCAACAAACGGGTAAATGCCTCCAAACTATGTTGTTCTTCTCCTTGAGGTGAACAACTTTGCCTCTAATAGTCTTCCCTCAAATCCCCTTGAAAATGGTTGGATTTAGAGAGAGAAAACTAGGTTTTGGGTTAGAAAGGGAAGGAAATGGTTCTGTCTCGAAATCCACAGATTTTCAACGCCCCTTTTTATAGAAATAGCTTGAGGAGATCGATCTGCACAAGGAGGAGATCGATCTGGTCCCCTTAAATTCCTCTTTTCCACGGCATTTTAAGCGTGAGATTGATTTGTCAAAGCTTAAGATCGATCTGCTCCAAACAGAGAGCTAAGGAGATCGATCTGTGTGCTTGAGGATCGATCTTTTCATTACAGAATGTTTAGGAGATCGATCTTGCTCCATTGGAGATCGATCTGCCCTATTCCTTTACTCAAATACAAGCATTTTGGCTCATTCAGATCGATCTCTCATCCTATGAGATCGATCTGCCCTTCATATTTCCCAGATTTTCTGCAGTTTTTCTGTAACAACTCATACCAACTCCATACATTTTGTTGCCATGGTCATTTCCTCATTCGATTGTCTTTAAGACTTGAAAATGGCATCCATTAATACTTCATACACATTAAAACTTGTGTAGAATCTTTGTATAACCAAAGATACTCAATATAAATCAAATAGAAGTGCATACTCATGCAAATCTTCATTCCATTTACCACACTACTCATATTCCATTTTACTCACATTCTCCACATGTTTAAGTCCATTTCTTCACATTCATACATAATGTAACTTGTATGTACAATCACAACTCTTATTACAAGTGTGTACATAATCTTTTGGACTTACATCACATATACTTCACTTATGAATTCATCGTATAACTTCATTTACATTTCTATGTACCTATATACAATTATACATAGACGGGGTCTCACATTCTCCCCCACGTAGAAAATTTGGTCCTCCAAATTAGAACCAATTCAATCTGTGAATAACTCGGGATACTTCTCCCGCATCAAACATTCCAATTCCCATATGGCTTCTTCCACAGTGTGATATTACCAAAGAACCTTCACCAAGAGAATTGTCTTTATCCTCAACACTTTCTCTTTCCTATCCAATACTCGAACGGCTTCTCAACAAATATCATACCCTCGTTGAGCTCCAATGGCTCATATCTTATCACATGTGCCAGGTCCAGGTGATACTTCCTTAACATGGATACGTGGAAGACGTTATGCACACTTGCCAACTCTGGTGGCAATGCCAATCTATAAGCCTTATCTCCTACCTTATCAAGTATCTCAAATGGCCCTATATATCGAGGGCTTAACTTTTCCTTCTTCCCGAATCTCATAATTCCCTTCGAAGGAGAAACTTTTAAGAACACCGACTCACCCACATCAAACTCTATTGGTATCCGTCTCTTGTCAGCATAACTCTTTTGTCTGCTCTGGGTTATCCATAACCTCTCACATATCAATTAGACATCCTCAGAGGCTTGTCTAACCAAGTTGGGAGCAAAGATTTGTCTATCACCAACTTCTTCCCATCCAATAGGGGAACGACATCTACGCCCATATAATGCCTCATATGGTGCCATCCCGATACTCACATGAAAACTGTTATTATAGGCGAACTCTGCGAGTGGCAAATGGTCATCCTAGGAGCCTCCAAAATCCAACGCACACGCTCTCAACATATCCTCCAGGGTCTGTATAGTCCTCTTTGACTGACCATCTGTCTAGGGATGAAACACGGTACTAAAACTCAACTGGGTCCCCATCGCTTCCTGAAAACGTTCCAAAAAATGGGAAGTGAAGCGGGCATCCCTATCAGAAACAACGCTCACTGGAATTCAATGTAGCCTCACTATCTCGCGCGAATATAGGTTTGCTAACTAGCTCAGAGTATCGATAGCTCTCATAGCTAGAAAATAGGCTGATTTCGTCAACCGATCCATAATCACCCATATGGCAACATGACCTCTGCGGGTCCTCGGCAATCCCATCACAAAATCTATGGTGACATACTCCCACTTCCAAGTCGGTATCGGTAGAGGCTACAATAACCCTGCAGGCTTCTAATGCTCTACCTTCACCTGCTAACAAACGAGACACTTAGTAACATATTCAGCAATGTGCTTTTTCATCCCAGACCACCAATAAAGCTTTCAAAGTTTTTGATACATCTTAGTACTCCCTGGATGTATCGTATACTTTGATGAGTGAGGCTCTGTCAAGATCAACCTTCTGATCTCTGCATCATCAGGAACACATATCCTACCTCTGAACCTCAACAATCCATCTGAACTCAACTCAAAGTCCATGTCTGTACCCCTCTGTATCTGCCCGACAATATCACTGCACTACTGATCAATTCGCTGAGCCTGTCGGATTCGATCTACTAGATCCGGTTCCAACTACATGTTAGCTATCATAAATCCACTATCAGCATCAGGCGGGGTCATATCCAAACTAAGGTTCATGAATTGTTCCAATAGCTCGTGTTCCCTGACCATCATGAATGATACCATCTTGAGATGCTTCTTACTCAATGCATCAGCAACCACATTTGCTTTACCTGGGTGGTACAGGATCTCACAATCATAATCCTTTAATAGCTCGAGCCATCTCCTCTTTTTTATGTTCAACTCTTTTTGCGAGAATAGGTATTTAAGGCTCTTGTGATCCGTAAACACTTGAAATTTCTCCCCATAAAGGTAGTGGTGCCATATCTTCAGCGCAAACACCACCGCTGCTAACTCCAAGTCATGGGTCGGGTAGTTCCTCTCATGATCCTTCAACTGCCTTGATCCATAGGCTACTACCTTCCCATCCTGTATCAATACACATCCCAGTCCTTGGTGTGAAGCATCCGTATACACCAAGAAACATCCTGAGCTAGTAGGAATGGTGAGGATCGTAGCTGTGGTTAATCTCCTTTTCAACTCCTCAAAACTTTCCTCACACTTATCGTCCCACACAAACTCCACATTCTTTCTTGTGAGACGTGTCGAAGGAGCAGTAAACCTTGAGAATCCCTCCACAAACAGTCGATAGTACCCAGCTAAACCCAGGAAACTCTTGATCCTTGTCACTTTCTGGGGTCTCTGCCATTGTGTCACTGCCTTAATCTTTGATAGATCCACTGACACCCCATCTTTTGATACTATATGACCTAGAAAAAAGATTTGTTCCAACCAAAAGTTGCACTTACTGAGTTTAGCATACAACTTCTTCTCTCTGAGTGTCTGTAGTACTATCCTTAGATGTCTCTCATGCTCCTCTCTAGATCTTGAGTACACTAGTCTATCATCAATAAACACAATAACAAACCGATCCAAATACTGGTGGAATACCTCGTTCATCAACGACATAAAAGCTATGGGAGCATTCATTAACCCAAATGGTATAACCAAAAACTCATAATGTCCATACCGGGTACGAAAAGCTGTCTTGGGTACATCTCCACTTCGTATCTTCAACTGATAGTACCCTAATCTCAGATCTATCTTGGAAAAGACCTGTTAAGCTGATCCAAGAAGTCATCGATGCGTGGAAGGGGATACTTATTCTTGATGGTGGCCTTATTCAACAACCGGTAATCTATACACAGTCGGAGGCTTCCATCCTTCTTCCTTACAAACAGAATCGGTGCTCCCCAAGGTGAGACACTCGGCCTGATGAACCCCTTCTCCAGCAACTCTTGCAGCTGTTTCCTTGGTTCTTCCAACTCAACTTGAGCCATTCTATATGGTGGATTGGATATCAGCTCTGTACCAGGTGCCAAATCTATACTTCCCCTATCTGGAGGTAACCCTGGTAACTCATCCAGAAAGACATTTGAAAATTCCTTAACCACTGGAATGTCTCCCAATTTCGGACGTGCCTTATCCGTCTCAATCACATAAGCGATGAACCCTTCACATTATTCTTTCCACCATTAGTAATCATAAATCATCATATTCATACATAAGATTGATAAATAGATTTATCTTTCATACATCATGTATCAAGATTGTACTCATCACACTTATAATAATCATGTTCTTCAATTTCATTTCACAAAATTTACAAGGTTGTCTATCTTTGGAAACATCAAAGTTTTTGCACGACAATCTATCACAACATGATTTGTAGCCAGCCAATCCATCCCTAAGATTACATCAAAATCACCCATATTTAGTAAGATCAAATCGGCTGCCATTTCTTTACCTCTTATCCTCATCTTACAATCTCTATATACATGCTCAGTCAACTGTCTATCATTCATAGGGGTAGATATCATCAACATTTTATCAAGCAGTGGGTTTTACATGCTTCAACAATTTACATGCAAAGGATGGTGATACAAAGGAATGCGTGGCACTAGAATCAAACAATACATAAGCTTCTAAATCAAAGATTTGGATGGTACCTTTTACCACATCTGATGACTAATCCGTAGTGTCCTGGTCCAATACGTGCACTCGTCCTCTGCTCACACCTACTGCCTGCTTCCCCTTTTCCTCAGCTGTAGCCCTCCTCCTCGGGGCAGCTGTACCAACTTGAGCTCTCTCTGTCTCCTTGCCCTTTTGTGAGGCTCTCTCTATCATCTCTGGGCAATCTCTGATTATGTGCCCTGGCATCCCACATCTAAAGCATACTACCTGAGGTCTATAGCATGGTCGAGTACCATGGTACCTGCCACACTTACCACACTGTTTCGTAGTAGGCCGTGGCCGTCCAATCACAATTCCCTTAGCTGGAGCAATGGTCGGATACATGCGAGTATCAATTATCCTCTCTCAGATCTTATCAATCCTCAACCTCTTTCAAGAGAATCTCTTGCTCCCTTTATAACTGAAGCCTCTATCCATCATTTGTCTCTTCTTATCTCTGTCCCTCATCTTACCAACCTTTCCAAACTCTGAGGCGATTCTATCAACATCTTGTTCACATAATTGCGCCTTGCACACTGCCTCCTCATAGGTCGGTATATCTAGGGGAACCAGTCTAGACCTAATGGTCAGTCTCAATCCATCCATAAATTTTTGGATCTTCTCAACCTCATTACTCATAGTGTTGGTATCATAACTGCCTAGGGAGATAAAGGTCGTCTCGTACTTATCGACAGTCCTACTTCCTTGGGTCATCCCAAAAATTCCATTTTCATCTTTCGATGTGTGGTATCCAGAATGTACTGTCTTCGAAATGCCTCCAAAAATATATCTCAGCTAATCTCAGTATGCCGGGCTCTCAAAATAGGCCTGGTGGACTTCCACCAATGTTCTGCTAATCCCTTCAACATAAAAGCTGCAAACGCTACCATCTCTGTAGTAGTGCACTCAAAGAACCCATATAATTTCTCGATCTCATTGATCCAATCCTCTACAGCTACTGGGTCCTTAACTTCACTAAAAGACGTCAGTCCAAACTTCTGGAACTACCGCAGTCTATCAAAATCACAATGTAACCTAGCCTCTACTAGCCTGTGGTGTAGTAACAAGTGTAGGTACATCTTGTGTGGGTGGGGTATCTGTAGTCTGAGGTCTCTGGGCTTCCCTTGCCCATGTCTCAGGAGCTGCCGCCTGCTCGGCATCACCCTGTGTAGCGGGACTCTATCTATCACCAACTCAAGGTAAGGATTGGGTGACCAACTCCAATATCATCTCAATGCTTCGCTCAATCGTCGCGAAGCGAGCCTCAGTACTCTCGGGCCTCTCCTCTGAACCCTATGGAGTGTGCTCAACCTCAGCCTCAACTTCAGTATCATCTTGAACCTCATGCGTTTTTGACTCAACATTACCCCCATGCCTACCTCTACGGCCTCGAGCCTGTGCTCTCATCCCTTTACCGCGACTGGTATTAGGCATAATTACTCAATTCCCTACATTCACAAAGTCGACCCATCGACACACACACAATTGTATCTAAACAAGCACAGTAACATGGGGATGTAATTTTTCTAACTTATTAAGTATTTTAGACACGACACACGTCAGACCAACTTGAGCTCTGATACCAACTTCTGTCATGACCCTCAACTTACTAAAATACGTGCAAATTTTTCTCATTTTCATGCATCATTTATTATTCGTCCTTACCTCAATCGTGAACAACAACTCTCCTTAATAGTTAGGCTGTGAGTCGATGTCTAACTCACTCCACCATACCAATTCAATTTGTATATTATTTATGTGTAAACACTTGTATAATTGTATACATATCAGAGTTGTTACACGTGTTTACATTGTTTTACATCCCCAATAGTTACATACAAAATGCTACTGTGCTATCGTAAGTTTAGATACAAAATTTCAACAGTGTGTATACCTTACGCGATGGGATGCAGCGACTTACCAAAAGGGAACGCCTCCAGTCACGCTCAATCTATACACAACACTTTGTAGAGAGGGAGAAAATAAAGGGGTGAGCAAATCACACGCTCAGTAAGGCAATCATGTGAACAGGAAGATACTGGACGATCTACGTGATCGTGATGCCATGCTCAAAAGCATTTAATTCATCATTTTATCTTAAAACATGAGTACATGATTGTGTTAATGGTATGTAAGGCATTCATGCTATTAAAATCCAGTGCATAATTCAATTCAAAGCATGGTATAAATCATCATGCGTAATTCACAATAAAGCATGGCATTACTGTCAGACCCAGATTTTTGTAGCTTGTACCTTATGATTCCTATGTGTATGAACACTATGTAATTATAGTTGAATCATAAGAAGAGTATTTACTAACATGCAATCGACAATTTGATAAATTAAAAATGCATGTAAGCTACATAACAGTGAGATAAGGGTTAAGTTAATTCCCGAACAAGTGCAGGGGTAAAACGATCAAATGACTAAAATTCGGTATAATTTCGATAAGACAATTTCATAAAAAATATGAAATTGAGGAATCTTGATCAAAATCGAGGAAAATATTTAATTTTGAGCCCAATTGATCAAGATATAAATTTATTAGAATTTATCGAAATTTTTTGCCTCGAAAAATGAGCCCAAAAATAGTGAAAAAATATACCGAAAAGGTAAAATCAGACTGATAAATTTATTTACGGATTAAATGAATTTAATATGATTTTTTGAGATATTTTTAGATATTTTTGGGATATTTATGGGATATTTATGGGATTTTTATTATTATTTTATAATAAAATAATAATAAAAATATATTATAAGTAAAAAAAAAAAAGAGAAACGGATTGAAAATCGGGGAGAGAGAATAGAGGAAACGGAAGCAAATCGACGTAAGAAGAAGACCACCGGACGGCGAGCAGCGGCCACCCCACGGGCAGGACAGAGGTCGAAAAAGGAAGAGGAGGACCGTGCGCACCCATCGGCACCGGTCACCGGCGGTGCTTGGTCCCGATTGAGCCCAGCCGAGTGTTGCCCAGGCTTAGGCACGCCGAACTGCGGTGGTGAAGCGTCGGGAACCAATCAGAATACGCCGGCACGACCAAAGGATACCTGAACAGGTCGGTGGTTCAGGGGAGAAGGTTCTGTGCTGAACCGGGCCGGACCGGTTCAGCCTAGGAGAAAAGGGGAAAAAGAGGAAAAAGAAAGAAAAAGGAAAAGAAAAGGAAAATTTTTGAGATTTCACCGAACTTCGGGTAAGTCGATACGAGGTCAAAAGTGACCGATTTGATTTCCGATGAATTTATTTAAATTATATTTAATCGAAAATTGACCCGGAGTTAAATATAATAAATTGTGCAGTTCGACGATAAATTCCGAACGGAAGCCCGATTAAACTTTGGTTTGCGTACCATTGCATATTCTCGGGTAAGTAAAGTTCATTTACGATAAATTATGTGATTATTGCGTATTTAAGATTTATTTTACGCATTTCGGAATAAATTTTGTATTTAGTGAATTATATTCTGAATTTTGAATTAAATGTCGTAAATGATATACGGGCTATCCAAAGAGTTTAGAATAAAGCCCAATGGGTATTGATAGGCCCAATGAGTCGATAGACCCTGATGAAGGGAAATAATAAGTGGAAAACGGGCTTAATACGGATTAAGGCCCATTAAGGATTATTAAGGCCCATTAAGGGAAAATAGACTGTATTAATATGTAATACAGTAGGAAAACTATGATTAACCTGAGGAATGGTTATTTACAGCTCCGGAGTTTACATTGAGAGCTGATCGGATTGCGGGATTTAGCAGCACCGAGGAAGTGAGGTCACATGACGTGATCCAAGGTAAGGGACTTTTGCGAGTAGTTAGAGATACCTGCGTGTATTTTCATCTGCTTTTACAGTCACTTAAAAACTCTAAGGGCCAGAGAAAGTGAATAATAATTATTGCCCCTAGTTAGTCAAAAAGTCAACTTTGTGAAAAGTTGCGAAAAGCATGAAAACAATTATTGTGAGTGTTTAATTGCTGTTTAGCATGAAAATAAATAGATGAGCTAATGATTTTAAGGTTGATGTGACTTAAGCACACTTTATAGTGCTGATTTTGATGTTTTATAAACAATCCCTTTTAAAGAGCCATCTATCATATTATGTGAGAATGAATCGTGCTAGAGCATAGCTCGCACTGGGATTCATATGTTTTCCACATACATTAGTGCTGGATTTTTATACTTACTAGATTTCCATGACATGCATGATAGGGTACTGGAGTTTTACTCGTACTCAGTTTTATATGATATATGTATGACACAGAGTGCTGGAGCGATTAGCTCGTACTCGAGTTTTACATGAGATACATGACAGAGTATTGGAGCGTTGCTCATACTCGATTCTTCATGGTTTATACATGACATAGTACTGGAGCTATTGCTCGTACTTGATTTGATATGTGTATAGCATAGTACTGGGAGCTATTGCTCGTACTTAATTTAATACATGAACTATGCATTGACCTAGTTGCTGGAGATTGCTCGCACTAGAGTTGAGTTTGTGATGTGAAACAGTGTTCGAGCGCAGTGTCGACTGTGTGTCGCACTCGGGGACGCACACTGTATGTGATATTATATACATGGTACCTATTCATGCCGCATTCTTGTGTGACTGAGTGTCACATTTTGAGAGGATGGCCAGCATGAGGGTATTTGTGAATGTGGTATAAATATTTCCATAGTTAGAGGGCTAAGTCCTATGGGAGGCACCCTGGCTGTGAGGGTCCACAGGTGTACTGTGTACCGTGTCTGAGTGGCACGAGGTGTACGCTGTATCGTGTGTTACGCATAGCTGACGGCTGTAGTGGACTGACCATCCTCCCGTTGCAGCAGTGATGCCTTGCACACCGGGATCTGTGTTGCTTGGGATCACATTTCGGATATGATCATAGTCCAGGATACTATTTGTACTTAACCACAGAGTCTTACATGATATATCACATTTATTGAATGATTTAAACGGATAGACCTGAGGGATGGGTCGGACTCCGATTTTGTGTTGTGAATCATTTGATGCCATATTTATTGCGATTTAAATATACATGGCATGATTTACATAAAGGCATGATTTATATACGATGCATTGTTTTGCACTACATGCCTACATTTGAGAAAGAAAGCATGATTTTCTGTACATGGGATTTATTCTGTACAAGTATATATATTATATTTCAAGACATGCTTTTTAAACCGAGTAAAGGAAATAATGTTTTCAAGGCATAGCATTATTTTGAGTAGATAGTGTTGATATCTACTTGCTTGCCTGATTTCCTTACTGAGCGCGTTGTATGCTCACCCCCCTTTCTTTACATCTCTCTACAGAGCGTCAGCTGTGTATCTAAACATAGAAACAGCACAGTGATGTATACGTTATATATTATGGGGAATGTATTTGTATTAGATTTTATATAATCTTACATGTATAATAAAAGCAGTTACAGTCAGTAATAATATATTGACATGTATGTATGAAATGGATGATGTGGTATGTGAGGACTCTGACATCGAATCACAGCCCAACCATTGAAGAGAGGAAAGGTAAGTTAAAAATGCGAAAAATTTATAGTGATTTTTGGATAAAGTCATGGATTGAGAAGAGGGTCCTAACAATTACCCATCATGTATTTTCTCAAATAAGCATGGCATTAACCATCATGCATTTTTCTCAAATAAGAATGGCATTAACCATCATGCATTTTTCACAATAAAGCATGGCATTACCCATCATGCTTCGGTGCACTTTAAAACCATTAACAAATCAATCCAACACTTGTCAGGTATCAACTCATCCCTCGGACTGTCCTGACCCACAAATCATTTCAAACATGGATTTATTCACAAAGCATTAGACATGTGAGATAGGCAATTCAATAATAGGTAATAACCTCAAGGTTTATGACCATAACCTGTGATACCAGCTACACGGATCAGGTGTGCAGGATATCACCACTATCTGCTTCCACATGAGAGGTGGGTCAAATCCAGCCCGCCGATCCAAAGCAGATCTCGTCCAAAGATGGCATATCACAATCTCAACACGGTACAACATATTCCGTGGACCCAATCAACACATCATATCAAGCCACATCTCAAAACGCACGTGTAAGCCTACTTAATCGGAACGACCTCTTGTCTACCCGGAACTCCTAACACGGCTAATCAATCATGACAAAACATTGCACGTACGAGCCTATATAATCAAGGTGACACCCAGTCTACCCGAAGCTCCAAGCACGACAACAAGCAAGGTGGGCATCTAGTGCGAGCCAAGCTCCAAGCACCATGCCAAAACCAGTATGAAATCCATGTGAAAACTAGTGCGAGCTAAGCTCCAGCACTCATACGTATAAAACACATCAAATTTCATGCGAGTCCTACTTTAACACGCTTTCATTCTCACGAAATCATGTAGGTGGCTCAATTCTTTGCAAAGTATGGTTAACAAACCAACACAACTCATTTATTTTACAAATCATTTCAAATATTAGCCAACCTACCAAATCATTTGCTAAAAAGCAATAAAACATGATTTTCAAAGCAATATGGTTTTGTTTTCATGCACATTTCTTAAACACCCAACTTTTACCCTTTAATCACCCAATAACATTTCCTAACAGCTCATGCATTCTAGCAAAGCATTTAATGCACCGAAATTACTCACAGATATCTCTAAGAGTCCACACAATTCCCTTACCTCGATTTACTTGGTGTGACTCTTTTCCTCTTAGTTTCTCACGCTCTTGGCTCAACTCGCTCCGACTTATTCTCAGAAGCTGTAATTTATTCATCCTACGTTCGAGTTAGTATTGCTAACACTCATTTAACTATATATTCCACCCAACGCCTTAAACGCTCATCTTACCCCTTTTTAGGTAAACCTCTCTTTTCATTCCTATTATTATCTTAAAATTATCTCCTCAACAACATTATCATCTCAAGATATCTCATTCATCATTTATTCCACCACATTTCACTTCTCACACTAACCCATTTCTAGGTTATATTCATTTCATGGCATTCTAAGTAGTTCTACCCACAATGTGCACACCCAAATCAACTTCATAATCATTAACTAGACAAATGTACTTGGATTTGTGCACTAGAAACTTACCTCTCTGGATTTCCTCTTTGCTCCAATTAGAAATGCCCTTTGTTCCTTCAATCCAACAAATGGGTAAATGCCTCCAAACTATGTTGTTCTTCTCCTTGAGGTGAACAACTTTGCTTCTAATAGTATTCCCTTAAATCCCCTTGAAAATGGATGGATTTAGAGAGAGAAAACTAGGTTTTGGGTTAGAAAGGGAAGGAAATGGTTTTGTCTCGAAATCTGTAGATTTTCAACGCCCTTTTTATAGAAATAGCTTGAGGAGATCGATCTGCACAAGGAGGAGATCGATCTGGTCCCCTTAAATTCCTCTTTTTCGCGGCATTTTAATCATGAGATCGATCTATCGAAGCTTGAGATCGATCTGCTTCAAATAGAGAGCTAAGGAGATCGATCTGTGTGCTTGAGGATAGATCTTTTCATTACATAATGTTTAGAAGATCGATCTTGCTCTATTGGAGATCGATCTGCCTTATTCCTTTACTCAAATACAAGCATTTTGGCTCATCCAGATCGATCTCTCATCCTATGAGATTGATCTGCCCTTCATATTTCCCAGATTTTCTGCAACAACTCATACCAACTCTATACATTTTGTTACCATGGTCATTTCCTCATTCGATTGTCTTTAAGACTTGACAATGACATCCATTAATACTTCATACACATTAAAACTTGTGTAGAATCTTTGTATAACCAAAGATACTCAATATAAACCAAATGGAAGTGCATACTCATGTAAATCTTCATTCCATTTACCACACTACTCATATTCCATTTTACTCACATTCTTCACATGTTTAAGTCCATTTCTTTACATTCATACATAATGTAACTTGTATGTACAATCACAACTCTTTATTACAAGTGTGTACATAATCTTATAGACTTACATCACATATACTTCACTTATGAATTCATCGTATAACTTCATTTACATTTCTATGTACCAATATACAATTATACATATACGGGGTCTCACAGATCACTCGCATCTGAAGATGCCACTCATATCCGAAGATGCCACGCATCCGAAGATGTCACTTGCATCCGTAGATGCCACGCATCCAAAGATGCACATAATCAGTCCCAGCACGGTACAACATAGTCCATGCTACTTGCACGGTACAACGTACTTCGTGAACCCATATCTCTTATCCACAATCGTGCCTGTCTCAAAACATACGTGTGAGCATATTTAATCGATGTGACACACAGTCTACCCGATACTCCAAGCACGGCTCATCGCATGTCTCATAAAATCAGTACGAGCGATGCTCCAGCACTCTCATAAGATCAAGGAAAATCTAGTGTGAGCCAAGCTCCAGCACGCATTTCATAAAATCTCATATGATCTAGTGCGAGCTAAGCTCCAGCACTCTGTCAAAATCATGTAAAACTAGTGCGAGCTAGGCTCTAGCACTCTGTCATAAAAATCAATTGAAAATCTGGTGTTAGTTAGACTCCAGTACCCTGTCACAAAAATCATATGAAAAATCTGGTGCGAGTTAGACTCCAACTCCAACACATGTAAAACTCTAGTGCGAGCTCTTACTCCAGCACTAATGCATACATCACACAAATCAAAAAATCATGCGAGCTGAGCTCTAGCATGTCACAATTCTATAAAATCATGTAGGCGGCTACATTTCTCAAATCAATTTCAAAGGAAATCAACATTGATTAAAGTTATGCAATGTTGTGCATTTTATTTAAAAATTAGCCAGCCTACCCATGCATGTGTCAAAGCACCTTAAAAACAAGCAAGAAACCTTCGTTCTTGCTTCTCGTAACTTTTCCTAATTTTGGAAATTTTACCCTTCATAAAGGTACTTTGGTCATTTACCCATCCAGGCACTAAAAATTTTATTTGAAATCTAGACCCTTCATACAATTTAAGAGACTGCAAGTGAAGTCGAAATTGCATAAAACTACCTCTAGCAGTCCGTAAAATTCCCTTACCTCATTTTTCTATACGATCTGACCTTTTCCCAATGCTACCGATCACCCGACCTGTTTAGCTCCCAATATGTTCTCTGGAGCTGCAGATAATCAAATATCGGGTTAAATCCAAACATATTAATTCATATTTCACTTTTACTGGGTTTAATTTAAATCATTGGGCCTGTTTACCCCTATTGGGCCCGATTGCACCTTAATAGGCCTTAATCGGCCTTAAGCCTGTTTTCACTTATTAAATCCCTTCTTCCGGTTTACTGGACTCATTTAGCTTACCAATACTCATCGGGCTTCATTCCAAACTCATTGGATAGCCTGTATACTACTTATGATAATTAATTTAAAATTTTGAATAAAATTCCTTTTATACAGAATTAATCCGTAAAATCCGTAAAATAATCTTAACTCTACACTAAGGACTCAAATTATCGAAATTAAAATATACTTACCCAATGCTTTGCGGGGTATGAAAATTGGAGCTTAGTCAACTCTCGTTCGGGCTCTGTCATAGAACTGCACAATTGGATTAATCTGGGTTATTTTCCATTAAATATAATATTAAATTAATTTTTGGAATTTACCCGTAGGTAAATCTCGACCCTCGGTCAACTTCCCCGAATCTCGAGTCGTCCTCGGTAATTTTTCTTTCCCTTTTCCCTTTTCTTTCTTTTCTTTTCTTTTCCTTTCCTTCTTTTTTTCCTTCATTTTCCTTCATTTTCCTTCCTTTTCCTATCACGACCCAAAACTACCCAAAAATCAGAGTAAATTTTTCACATTTTATTATTTTCTTTCATGCTTACCTGTTCTCTGATCGTGACCACACTCCACTAACAATTGGGCTGTGCGTCAATGCCAGTCCCACCATTCATTTACCATATAACTTAATTATTTCTCAATCATTTATAAGTGTTTACAATATTTATACATCCCCTAAAGTCACTTACAAACATGTTACTGTGCTATGCTTATGTAGATAGAATATATACAAGTGTATATACCTTAAATGATGGGCAGCAGCGGATATCCGGAATGCAGTACTCAACTGCCTCAACATCTACTGGAGATTATCTATGTGAGAAAATGAAAGGGGTGAGCACATCAAGCTCAGTAAGGAAATCCTACGAACAAGTAGGTAACCATACTACCTACATGAACGTGATGCCATGCATAAACCACCCTTTCTCCACACATTTCAAAACTGATGCTATGATTCATGATGTCATGCAAAACAAGTTTGCATGGAAAATTCAACATGCAACTATTTCAAAACATTTCTTTCTCATTTAAAATTTCACAACAAATCCAAGACTCAACCCTTCCCTCGGGTGGTCTTGACTCACACAAAACCATGAAAATCAGTTTACATCACACATGGGTTTAAAAAGTATGGAAATAACATCATGCAAATTTAGTTTAAAACCTAGTTTCAATCATCGTCAAGATCATCAACATGCGAGACTAGGTAACATCTGTATATCGGTAATAACCAGGACTATGGCCATATGTCCTCGGGAGTCCCTCTGCTACACGGATCCTAGTGTGCGGGGTCTCACTACGATCGAGAACCCCTCGGGAGGTGGGTCACTCCATCCCGTCGGTCTTATCCGACCCTACGCATCCGTAGATACCACACGTATCCGAAGATACCACGCATCCAAAGATGCCACACGTATCCAAAGATACCACACATCCGAAGATACCACACGTATCCGAAGATACCACACATCCGAAGATGCCACACGGTACAGCGTACTCTATGCTACTTGCACGGTACAACGTACTCCGTGGACCCATATCATATCTGCATACTCATGCCATGTCTCCAAACGCGTACGAGCCTATTTAATCGGTGTGACATACAGTCACCCGCCGCTCCAAGCACGGCTCATCGTATGATATCAGAAAAATAGTGCGAGCGGTGCTTCAGCACTCTCATAAAATCAAGTAAAACTAGTGCGAGCTAAGCTCTAGCACTCTCATCAAATCATGTGAAAAATCTGGTGCAAGTTAGACTCTAGCACCCTGTCACGAAAATCATATATATATATAAATCTGGTGCGAGTTGGACTCCAGCACCAATACATGTAAAACTCTAGTGCGAGCTCTCGCTCCAGCACTAATGCGTGCCACACACAAATCAAAACATCGTGCGAGCTGAGCTCTAGCATGTCACATGTCAATAAAAACACGTAGGAGGCTCTGTTTCCTTAAAACAGTTTTCAAAACAATTTCCTCGTTGAAAATATGCAATGCTGTGCATTTTTCTTTTAAGGTTAGCCAGCCTACTCATGCATGCATCAAAACACCTCCAGAACGAGCAGGAACCTCTTCTTCTTGCTCCTTCCAATTTTTCCTAAAATTGAAAATTTTACCCTTAACAAGGGTATTTTGGTAATTTACCCATTCGGGGCACTAAAATTATTAACTTACTTCTAGACCCTTTAGATAATTTAAAAGACTGCATGTGACTTTGAAATTTCGTAAAGTTTACCTTTAGCAGTCCGTAAAATTTCCTTACCTTATTTTTCTGTAGACTCTAACCTTTCCTTTTCCACTGTTGCCTTGTCACGCAGTCCGATCTGCTCCCAACCCAATGTCTGGAACTGCGTATAAATATTTCTCAGGTCAGATATCATACAATTTAATTGTATTTTCCTATTTTCTGGGCTTAATTTAAATCATTAGGCCCTTTTACCCCTATTGGGCCCGATTGCACCTTAATGGGCCTTAATCGGCCTTAAGCCCGTTTTCCACTTAATTTTCACATTATCGAGACCTATTGGGCTCATTGGGCCCACCAACAATTTATTGGGCCTCGTTCTAACTCTCGATGGCTCAATTTATTATTTACGACAATTTATCTAAATTTCCATAATTTAATTTATTTTATGCGATAATTAAATCTGAAGCACGCATAACGATGTAAATTGTCATAAATAAGGGTTACTTACTCGAGATTCCATGCTAGTACATAAATCGAGGCTGTCTTGAGCTCTCGTTGGATGCCAATTGTCAAACTACACAATTTCATAATTTTTGGGTAAATTCTCCAGTCAAAAATTAATTAAATAAAATATTCCAAAATTTAAATCGGTCAATTTCGACCGCTACTGACTTACCCGTAGCTCAATTACATCGTCGAAATTTTTCTCCAATTTTTCCTCTTTTTCTTTTTTCCCTTTTTCTCTTTTTTTCCCCTCTTTCTTGGCTGAACCGATTCAGTCTGGTTCAGACCCGGTTTAGACTGTCAGTTCACTCCGGTTCGATCGGTTCAGTGCCTTGCCGGTCGGTTCTCCATCGGCTTCCACCACCAGTGGCTCCGCTGGGTCGTCCGCTGCACGAATCTGCCCTCGGTTTTGTCCAAGGCCGCCGAAAAGTCACCGGTCCGGCCTGTTCTCTCCACCGTCGGTACCCATTTCCTCTTTCCACCGTTTTCGGCGTTGTCCATGGGTTTCGACTGTTGTTTCTGGTACCAATTGGTGCATCGTCGCCTGGGCTTCCAGAATCGAGCCTTGGGGGGGCTCGAATCAGCGCCGTTGGCCGCCGATCGGAGTATTCCTTCCCGCGGCTTCTCCTTTCGTTTTCGGCCTCCTCCGGCGTTGTCGGCGCCCGTGCCGGCGCATGGTGGTTCCCACGAGGCTCGTCGCCCTTCGCTGGCCCTCGTCGGCCCCTCATCCGGCGTCGGTGGTGGCTCGCCAGTAATCCTCGTTTTCGGCTTCCGTTTTCGCTTACTTTCGTGATTTCGATCTTTCCTTTTTTTTTCCAATTCTTTTTTTTTATAATTTTATTAATTATTTTTATTATTATTTTAATCATTAAAATACTATTATTTTGTCAAAAAAATCTAAAAATTTTATTAATTTATTCAATTAATCCCTAATTGAATTTATCAGTATTATTTCGACTTTTCGGTATATTTTTTGATTATTTTCGGGATAATTTTTTCGAGGTAAAAATTTCGATTAATCCCAATTAATTTCAATAAATTGATAACATTGTCAGACCCGAGTTTTCGATTTACGTATGTAGCTTGTACCTTATGATTCCTATGTGTACGAACGTTATATTTCATAGTTGAATCATAAGAAGAGTATTTACTATCATGCAATCGATTTATTGAGAATTAAAAATGCATGTAAGCTACATAACAGCGAGATGAGGGTTAAATTAATTTTTGAGCAAGTACAGGGGTAAGACGGTCAATTGATCGAAATCCGATGTAAATACGATGAGACAATTTCATTAAAAATATGAAATCGAGAAATCTTGATCAATAACGAGGAAAATATTGAATTTCGAATCCAATTGATCGAGATATGAATTTATTAAATATTTTTGGAATTTTTATCTCGAAAAATGAGCCCAAAAATAGTGAAAAAAATACCGAAAAAGTAAAATCGGACTGATAAATTCATTTACGGACTAAATAAATTTAATAGGAATTTTTGAGATATTGTTGGGATATTTTAGGATTTTTAATATTGTTTTAAGGATTAAAATAATATTAAAAATATATTATAATGAAAAAAAACAACAAAATAGAAAAAAAAAAGAAATAGAAATCTGAAAAAAAAAAACGAAAACTGAAGAAACGAAACCCGCATGAAGACGAAACGAAGCCGACCCGAGGAGAATTCTTCACCGGCGACGAACCAGCGGCCGACGGCGAGAGAAGTGCTGGGCAACGGGACGACCGGCACCGGGGGAGAGTTCGACGGCCACCACGCGCCTGGAAATACCGCCGGAAGTGAGATCTGCAAGAGGGAAGCCGTGGGAGAGAAAGACGGATTCGACGGAATCCGACGCCGGTCAACCCCAGACGAGGCCAAAAGAAGCCTCTAGAGGCGAGGCCGAACCATTTGGTGGTGGAATCGACCGGAGAACCGGTCGTACGGTGCCGAAACGGCGAAAGGAGCCTGAACCGGTCGGCCAGTTCAGTGGAAAGTGATTGTGCTGAATCGGACCGGACCGGTTCAGCCAAGGAGAAAAGGGGGAAAGAGGAAAAAAAGAGAAAAGAATGAAAAAGGAAAAGGAAAATTTTTGGGATTGCACCGGACTTCGGGTAAGTCGATACAAGGTCAAAAGCGACCAATTTAATTTCTGATAAATTTATTTAAATTATATTTAATCAAAAATTGACCCGGAGTTAAATATACGAAATTGTGCAGTTCGACGATTAATTTCGAACGGAAGCCCGATCGAACTCCGATTCGCGCACCATCGCACAATCTCGGGTAAGTAAAGTTCATTTACAACAAATTATGTGATCTATGCGTATTTAAGATTTAATTTACGCATTTCAGATTAAATTTCAGATTTAGTGAATTATATTCGAAAAATTGAATAAAATGTCGTAAATGATATACGGGCTATCCAAAGAACTTGGAATAAAGCCCAATGGGTATTGATTAGCCCAATGAGTGAATAGACCTTGATGAATAGGCTTAATACGGATTAAGGCCCGATTTAACGTGATTAAGGCCCATTAAGCGTAAACGGGCCCATTTTAGTGAAATGAACTGTATTAAATGTGTAATACAGTAGGAAAAGTGTAATTAACTCAGTGAATGATTAAATGCAGCTCCAGAATCATATTGAGAGTTGACCGGACTGCCAGATTAGACAGCACAGAGGAAGAGAGGTCACACGACGTGATCCGAGGTAGGGGACTCTTGCAATTAGCTAGAGATATCTGTGCATATTTTCGTTGGATTTTACATTCACTGAAATTGTTTGAGGGTCAGAGAAAATTGATAATATTATAGGGACCCGATATGGGTAAATTATGATTTTGCCCTTAGTTAGGCAAAAAGTGAAATTTGGGGAAAAGTTCCAAAAAGCATGGAAATGATGTTTTGAGTGGTTTTTCCTGTTGTGTAGCAGAAGAGTAGGTGGATGGGCTAATGTTTTGAGGTCGATGTAAACTAAGCACACTTTATAGTGCTGGTTTTAGTGATTTTTAACATCCCTGTTTTTAAAGAGCCATCTACCGAATTATATGGAAACAATCATGCTAGAGCACAACTCGCACTTGATTTCAGATGTTTTTCACATACCTTAGTGCTCGAGGTTTACTCGCACTACATTTATTTGACATGCATTATAGAGTACTGGAGCATTGCTCGTACTCAGTTTTATGTGATTTGTACATGATAGAGTGCTGGAGCGATTAGCTCGTGCTTGAGTTTTACATAAGATGCATGACAGAGTGCTAGAGCGTTGCTCGTACTCAATTCTTCATGATTTGTACATGACATAGTACTTCTTTCACGACCCTCAACTTACCAAAATACGTGTAAATTTTTTTTTTTGCATTTTCATACATCAATTATTAATCATCCTTCCTTGATCGTGAACAACCACACTCTCAACAGTTGGGCTGTGTGTCGACGTCTAACTCACTCCACCATACCAATTCAATTTGAAACATTATTTATGAGTAAACACTTGTATAATTGTATATATATCAGAGTTGTTACATGTGTTTACATTGTTTTACATCCCCAGTAGTTACATACAAAATGGTACTGTGCTATGTCTAGTTTAGATACAAAATAATCCATGTGTGTATACCTTTAGCGATGGGATGCAGCGGATTAGCAAAAGGGAAACGCCTCCAGTCACGCTCAATCTATACTCAACACTCTGTAGAGAGGGGGAAAATAAGGGGGGTGAGCAAACCACACGCTCAGTAAGGCAATCATGACACGCTCAGTAAGGCAATCATGCGAACAGGTAGATACTGCACTATCTACGTGATCGTGATGCCATGCTCAAAAGTATTTAATTCATTATTTATCTCAAAACATGAGTGTATGATTGTGTTAATGGTATGTAAAGCATTCATGCTATTAAAATCCAGTGCACATTTCAACTCAAAGCATGGTATAAATCATCATGCATAATTCATAATAAAAGCATGGCATTAAACATCATGCATCCGTGCACTTTAAAAACCATTAACAAATCAATTTCAACATTGGTCAGGTCTCGGCCCATCCCTCAGACTTTCCTGACCCACAAATCATTTTCAAACATGGATTTATTCTCAAATAGCAGTAGACATGTGAGATAGGCAGTTCAACAATAGGTAATAACCTCAAGGCCTATGTACATAACCTGTGATACCGGCTACACGGATCAGGTGTGCGAGATATCACCACTATCTGCTTCCACAAGGGAGGTGGGTCAAATCCTACCCGCCGGTCCATAGCAGATCTCGTTCGAAGACGGAACATCACAACTCAACACGGTACAATGTACCCCATGCTACATGCACGGTACAACGTACTCCGTGGACCCAATCAACACATCGTATCATGCCACATCTCAAACGCACGTGTGAGCCTATTTAATCGGTACGTCCTCTTGTCTACCCGAAGCTCCTAACACGGCTAATTAATCATGTCAAAACAATGCACGTGTGAGCCTATTTAATCGATGTGACACCCAATCTACTCGAAGCTCCAAACACGGGAACATGCAAGGTGGGCATCCAATGCGAGACAAACTCCAAGCACAATGCCAAAACAATTATGAAATCCATGTGAAAACTAGTTCCTCTTGCACTCATGTGTGTAAGACACGTCAAATCTCATGCTAGTCATACTCTAGCACGCTTTCATACTCATGAAATCATGTAGGTGGCTCAAAACTTTGCAAAGTATGGTTAACAAAACCAAAACACACTCATTTCTTTTGCAAATCATTTCAATGTCAGCCAACCTACCAATCATTTGCTAAAAGCAATAAAACATGATTTTCGAAGCAATATGCTTTTGTTTTCATGCACATTTCTCAAACTCCCAACTTTTACCCTTCAATCACCCAACAACATGTCCTAATCTCATGCATTCTAGCAAAACATTTAAGCGCCCAAATTGCGCACAGATATCTCTAAGAGTTCACACAAATCCCTTACCTCGATTTACTTAGTGTGACTCCTTTCCTTTTAGCTTCTCACGCTCTTGGCTCAACTCGCCTCGGCGTATCCTCGGAAGTTGCGATTCATTCATTAAATAAATTGAGTTAATGTTTTTAACCCATAATTGACCTCACTAGTCAATATTATTCACTTATGCATTTTACAAATACCTTAATCCACATTTTACCTATTTTAGGTAAATCTCACAATTTATCCACTAACCACATCTTAAAATCATACCACAACACTATTAATAACTTCTACATATCTCATTCATCATTAATCTCTATACATTCCACTTTCTCATTCTAGACCATTTCTAGGTCATAATCATTCCAATGTATTTAGATAGTTTCTAACCATCCATACTCATGCCAAACAACTCTAAAATCAATTATATAAACAATGTACCATAGTTGGAGTGTTAGAATCTTACCCAATTTGATTTCTCTTCTTGCTCCAAATGGCAATGCCTTAACTCCTTCAATACCAACAATGGGAAAATGCTTTCCAACTATGTTGTTCTTCTCTTTGATAGGAACAACTTTACCTCTAATGGTCTCTCTTCAAACCTCACTGAAAATGGCTGATTTTAGAGAGAGAAAGTTAGGTTTTTGGATTGAAAGTGGAAGGTTAGTGTTTTTCTCGAAATTTTCTGATTTTCAGCACTCCTTATATAGAAATAGCTTGAGGAAATCGATCTGGTCCAAGAGGAGATCGATCTGGTCCCCTTAAATCCCTCTTTTTCATGGCATTTTAAGCATGAGATCGATCTGTCGAAGCATGAGATCGATCTGCTCCCAAACAGAGAGCTAAAGAGATCGATCTGGGTGCTTGGGGATCGATCTTTTCACTACAGAATGCTTAGGAGATCGATCTGGCTCCATTGGAGATCGATCTGCTCTATTCCATTACCCAAATAAGAGCATTCTGGCTCTTCCAGATCGATCTCTCATCCTATGAGATCGATCTGCCCTTCACAATTTCCAGATTTTCTGCAGTTCTTCTACAGCAACACTTACCAAACATCCTTAATTTGCTACCATGATCATTTTCTCATTTATTCATCTTTAAGACTTGAAAATGGTATCCGTACATACCTTATTCCTATTGAAACTTGTGTGGAATCCTTGTATAACCAAAAGTATACGATATAAACCAAATGGAAGTGCACAACTTATGCAATTCTACTTCCATTTTACCACACTACTCATAATCCATTTTACTCACATTCTCCACATGTTTAAGTCCATTTCCTTACATTCATACATAATGTAACTTGTATGTACAATCACCACTCTCATTACAAGTGTGTACATTAACTTATGGACTTACATCACACATACTTCACTTATGAATTCATAGTACAACTCTATTTACATCTCTATGTACATATATACCATCATACATATACGGGGTCTCACAACTTGAGCGATTTGCTCATACTTGATTTGAATGAGAACTACGCATGACCTAGTGCTAGAGATTTACTCGCACTAGTGTTGATATTTTTACATGCATATACAGTGTTTTGAGGCGAAGCGTTGACTGTGAGTCACACTTAAGACGCGCACTGTAGTTTTACGTGATATATAGACATGTTAGAAAAACCGTGATGATTTTCTCCATGTAAACTGAGTGTCACACTGTTGGGATGTTCTCACGTGGATTTAGAGACATGGCATTTATTCCATCGTATGAGGGCTAAGACCTATGGGAGGCACCCCACTATGATGTATTTCCATGGTATGAGCGGCTAAGACCTATGGCAGGCACCCCGACCATGATGTATGGGTCCACGAGTGTACGTTGTACCGTGAGTGTGGCATGGAGTACACTGTACAATGTTTTGTGTTGTGGAGTTGTGGAGGAGAGTTGTTTATAGTTGGCGGTTGTGATGGACTGACCCCCCTCCCGTTACAGCAGTGATAACCCGCACACCGAGTACTGTGTTGCCTGGGATTTCACCACATATTAGGATATGGCCATAGTTCGGAGATGCTCTCTTACAGTAAGATCCTTAAGCCCAACATCCTTAAGCTAGAGTGGGTGGGGAGGCTCTGTTCGGCGGGGAGGCTCTCTTACATAGTTTGGAGAGATTGCATTTAGCCATTGAGTCTCGCATGATATATCACATGTGTTCTATGATACGGGTAGACCTGAGGGATGGGTCGAAACTCAATTTATTTGTGTTGTGATGAGAAATTTCATATTTACAGTGTTTTGAATGGAAATGGCATATTTTATATAAAGGCATTCTTAAATGATTAAATATGCACTGTTTTGCATGAATGCCTCTTATTGATAAACCAGCATGTGTTTAGTACATGGGATTTTAAATCTGTACTATATTATATATATTTTAAACATGCTTTTGAGTTGAGAGAAGGAAAGGCAAAGCACTATTTTCAATAGATAGTATGGATGTCTACTTGCTTGCCTGATTTCCTTACTGAGCGCGTTGATAGCTCATCCTATTCATTTTCCCCTATCTCTACAGATTCTCGTCAGTAGATTGAGTCGGCTGAGGTATTGCATTCCTTTGGACCGCTGCCACTCCCCATCTAGCGAAAGGTATACACATGCGTACTCTTTTGTATCTGAACAATGCATAAACACAGTGATGTACACATTTTAATATGGGGGATGTAATGATGTAATTATATTTAAGTATACGAATTTACTTATGATATAAATGTCATGTATGTATGATACGAAAAAGAATGGTAAGGTATGTCTGGATGAGGAGACTAATGCCTATTCACAACCCAACTATTGAGGAGATAAAGGTAAGTAAAAAGTGAAAAATTTGTTGTGGTTTTTGGTAAGGTCATGTGTGGGAGAAGGGCGTGACATTTCCTCTCGACCAAACGATGCTGTTTCGGGGTCTTTGTCGTCGTCGGCGTTTCCAGCGGTTTCGTCGGCCCCTACCAATACCAAAAGGACTGTCTCCTCATCCCGATACGCCGGTACCCACCGATCAAGCACAGCTGCCGTGGATCATCGGGATCGAACTCCTTTTTCCCGTCGGCTTCTCATCCTCTGTTCGTCGGATTTCGGTGTCTATACGGCGCGTCGCCGATGCCGTTGAGTTCGTCGGGATGTCTTCTTCCTCTTTCGGTCCTCCCCTGGTCTCGTCGGTCGTCGGTGGCTCGTTGGGTTCTCAGTCTTCCTCAGCTTTTCATTTTTCGCTTTTTTATTTTCTCTCTCTTCGAAAAAACTCGGTTTCCTCTTTTATTATTATTATTCTTATTATTATTATTATTATTATTATTTATAATTTATTTTATTAATATTATAATCATTAAAATACTTTAAAATTTTCCAAAATATCTAATAAATTCTTTATTTTATTAATAGTTAATTTATTTAATTTATTTATTGTATTTTAACCCTTTTTTCGGTATATTTTCGGGATATTGTCCCGAGTGAATTTTTGGTAATTCTAAATAATTTCGGATCTTGATCAATTGGACTCGAAATTTGATAATTTCCTCATTATTGATCAAGATGTCCTAAATCCTTATTTTTAATTAAAATTTTCTTATCGAATTTATACCAGATTTTAGTCTTTTGACCGTTTTACCCTTCTACACGTTCGGGACCAATTTAGGCCGACTTTCCTTCTTCGACCCACTATAATTTCTCATTCAAAATTCGTATCTCTGTCCGAACAATTTAAATCTCATTAATTTAATACAAAATTCCTTAATTGTCTGTTTTCGGATTTAACGTACGTTCGATTACTTCATTCATATTTATATGATCAGAATCATTCGTCTTATGATTCCATTAACATATAACAGTATCCATAAAATGTGTAAATCATAAGGAAACACGATAAAATCGGGTCTTACAGATATGCATTATTCCAACAGTACTACCATTAATTCAATCTTTATGATTTAATTATTCAGTATACATTGCATTTATTACTCCTAAATTCTTTCATTTGTTCCCTATGATCTAAGTCTAAAATTTCAACGAAAGAGGTTGAATTTGCATTAATTTACTATTTTTCCCAAAAAACATGAATTTTTTTTGAAAATAAGAAATTTAATATTTCTTATGATATCCATTGAAACGAGGGAAAATCGATTTTTCTATAAAAAAAAAACTTCTATTCAATCTGATCTATTAAGGTTTTTTTTTGGACTCCATTGTACCTATGGTGAGATGGAATCTAAACCATTTTAAAATCCAAACACATTAAAAGGTGCATTTAGATTTTATCATTGTGGCATAGTGGACTGATTTCCACCTTAACACAGCTTTATTTTCAATTAGACCCTTTGTTTTCGATGAAAAATACCTTTCCCAGTACACCCTTCAATTTCCAATTTCACTTTTTTATTTGTAACATTATAATATTTGATAACAATATCTTTATATTTATATTTTTATCATAACAATTTTTATTTAAAAAATGTTAAAATAACTTTATTAATTTGGTATAACATATAAATAAATTTTTTTATTGTATAGTAATTTAATATTACTTGTGTACAAATTGCTGTTACTCCAAACAACAATGAGTGAATCCTTACATGAGTGCCAAAAGTGAGTCTTACCTAGCCCTAGCCTTGCGGCAGCATTCTCCCATAGGGCCTTGGGCAATGTCCTGCGGCAGAGTTCTGTCGCAGGGTTTTGTAGCGATGTCTTGCAGCAGAGGTCTACCATAGGGTCTTATGTATGGCTTTGCCGCATGGATCTATGGAAAAGGTCAGCCACGGGGTGTGACAAAGGTCACTACGAGACTTGTGGTAGAGGTATGTCGGCAGGTGCCCTAAGGGGTGGCCACGTGGCACTGCTAGTCACGTGGCTTTCTCTAGTTGGTGGATATTACCTAAATAAACTCATGGTGTGTAAGACCCGTAATTTTTATATCCTATTACTTATTATTCACCATTGTAAACATTAATATATGTTATCGAAATCGTAAGAAATATTGTATTACAATCTAAGGTGCAAGTAAAAATAGAAAATGCCTTAAAAGCATAAAAGTGCCAATTATGAGCTAAAGTGAGCTCAGACTAAACCGAAGGGATGCCAACCATTCTGACTGAAGATAAGAACTTAAAACATGAAAATAAGGATAGTTTAAGAAAAAAGTTGGTTTGGTTTGGTCCCTATAAGGTCGAAGTACCGAAAATGCCAAAAAGACCCGAACAAGCTCAAAATCAATTGTTTGAGCTGTTTTTAGCGTTTTCACCTCCAAAAGCGACTAAAATGCAGAGATGAGAGTTTTAACTATGAGAAATCTCACTTTTGAGAATTTTACACAAAAATCAACGTGGTCAATGGTCAAGAAAAGTTAAAACAGCCTAGAGAATGTTAACTTTGACCATAAGAACTAACCACGGTTAAAATTTAACCTAACTAAGGTTCAAGCATGGGAAAAATTATTTTTGGTTAAAACAATCAATTTTCAGCCTTTAGTATATGGAAAATAAATTTAATTAAATTTGGATTAATTTAGTTGGGCTGAAATTGAAGAAAAGATATTGGGACAAGATTGAAATTTTAAAGGCCCATTTAAGCATAGAAACTAATGGGCCAAACTTAGGCTGAATTTTTAGACATATAGTGGGCCCAATTACCTATGAAAATCATGCCCAATGACCTATATGAAAACCCAAATTGAAAGTCCAAATCGAAAGCCCATTAGTAATTGTTCAAGCCCAAAACTAAAACCCAAAATGTGCTAAGCCCAAATCCAATGCCAAGCCTATTTCATGGGCTGATTTAATGAGATGTTTGCTGAATTTTTAAAAGGCAAAAACCATGAAACTCACTAATGCTCTCAGGTTCATCATCCTTAATCAATTTTCCACCATTGAAGCATAAAGCTTTAAGTTTTCTCACTCTAGATTTCACCCCCTACAAACTGAATTGAAATAAGTTGTTTTCAGTAAAGTTATTATCCATAGTAAGGAGAATAACATAGTAAAAAATTAGCAACCAAATAGCTGAATTGGAGAAGCCAACTCCTTCCACAAGTCACAACCAAAAGGGAAAGTATAAGCTAGGTGAGTTTTATATCTTCCAACTTCATATATGTTAATCTAGGTATTTTATGGAGTTGATTAGTGTATGAATTGGATGGCCAACATCACCTAAGTTGATGAACAAGCTTAGGCCAAAACTGGGTATTTGGAAATCCATGAGTATGCATATGATTTTAATGCATGTATGGATAGGTTAGATCATGTACATGATGATGACATTATTAAAATAAATGAATTTGTTGAATTTGATGTAGTTATGATGTTGACACATAAGGTGTTTGATAAAATGCTAACATGAACAAGGTTAAAAGTTTAAAGCATGCATAACAAGTGTTTGACAAAATGCCTAAGTGAAAAATTAGGCAAGGTTGGCGTGGTGATGGCAAGCCATCAGCCATGGGCGGCATGATGGTGTTCGACCACCATGCCATGGCCGAGAGCTTCCATGGGCTAAGCTAAGATGCAATCGACCCAATAAGGCTAATGTAAGACCTAAATTTTTATGTAGCTTATTTCTCATGATTTCTGTATGTACAAATATTTTATTATGTTGGTTGAATCATAACAAGAGTATTTACTAGAATGAAATTGTCAGTGAAGTGGTTAAACACACATAAGCTATGTAAATGCCAAATAAGGGCTATAAGAGCCATAGGCTAAACCAAATGGAGGTAAATCATTCTGACTAAAGATAAGAACTTTTAATGTGAAAATATAGAGAGCTCATTAAGGAATTTTGATTTGATTTGGTCCCGAACACATTAAAGTAAAGGAAATGCCAAAAAGCGGCTAAACGAGTCCGAAAGGGTCCGTTTGAGGTGTTTTGACATATTCACCTCTTGGAAGCGGCCAAACCGAAGAGATGAAAGTGTAAACCATGGAAATTGAAACTTTTGAAATTTTAAAAAAAGTCAAACGTGATCAATGGTCAAGAAAAGTCAAGGCTAGTTAAGAAATGTTGACTTTCACCATAGTTGACTAACCATGGTTAAAATTTAATCTAAGGTTAAAAAGTGGGGAAGAAATATTTTTGGCTAAAACACTCAATCTTCATCTCCTTAAATAGGGAAAATTAATTTAATCGAATTCCATATTAAATTAAATGGGTAAAAGTCGATGGGTCAACTATGAAAATTTTAAAGCCCATTAAGGTGTAACAAGTATGGGCCAAATTTTGTAGGTCCAATGGGATGAATTGTTAGGCCATTTGGTGGGTCCGATATTGGCCTAATTGGTGGAAAACTTTCCAACCCAAAAACCCAAACTAAAAGCCCAATTGGAAAGCCCAAAAGTTAAATGGTTAAACCCAAAACTTAAGCCCAAAGTTACCAAGCCCAAAACCAATTAACAAAACCAACACATGGGCTGATTTTTAAAGATATTGTGGCTGATATTTAGGAAGCAAAATCAAAATTGGCTAAGTAAGAATTTCCTTCTTCATTATGTAAGAGTGAAACTACCATGAAAACAAAAGCTTTTAAGCTTTCTCTCTCTAGAAATCACCTATCTAGAGACATATTTAGAACAAGTGATCTTCATGAAAGTTGTTTCATATTGAGAGAGAAATAACATATCTTGGAATCAGCTATCAAGGAGCCATATTGAACAACCCAAAATTCTCCAAAGTTTCGACCAAAGTAAGAACTATAAGCTAGGTAAGTTTTCAATCTTCAGACTTTATATATGTTTATCTAGGGATTATATGGAGTTGATTGGTATATGATTTGTGGACCAAAACACACAAAATCACCATGAACAAGTGACGGTCGAAAATTGGTAATTGTGTTTATATGAGTACCCATGTGATTTTAAGGCATGGATAGGTTGGTAAGCATGTACACATGATTATGGCATGCTTAGTTTTAATCAATTTGTTCATTTGGATGGTTGTATGATGTTGGCATGTAAGGTGTTTGATAAAATGCCAACATGAACTATAGGAAAACCTTAAGACATGCATGAAAGGTATTTGATAATATGCCTGAGTGAAATTGGCAAGTAAATGGCCAAGGTTAGCGTGGTGATGGATGGTCTCAGCTATGGGTGGTATGCATGGCTCTCAGCCACATACCATGGCTGAGAGGCCAAATTGGTCAAGCCGAATTGGTTTCGAACCAATAAGGATTGGTGGGCCTCGGGCCAAGTCTAATAAATTTTAATAGGCCTAATAAGCCAAATAGGGCCAGATGAAATGAATAGTAAAGTGAAATGGGCTTAAGACAGTGTTAGGCCCATTAAGATTCATTAAATCCCAATAAGAGTAAATGGGCCCATTAAGTGAAATAGATTGTACTAAATGTATAATACAGTTGGCAAAAAGTAATTAACTTGATAAATGGTTATACGCAGCTCCAGAGTTTATATTGGGAGCCAATCAGACTGCAGGATCGAGTAGCGTTGAGAAAGTGATTTCGCTTAGTGTGATTTCAGGTAAGGGAGTTTTGTGGGTAGTTAGAGATATCTATGCGTAGATTCATTTGCTTTTACATTTACTTAAAAAGTCTGAGGGTAAGAGAAATTGAATAATATTTATTGAGACCCGATATGAGTAAATTACAATTTTACCCCTAGTAAGGGCAAAAAGTCAAAGTTCAAAAAATGTTCCTAAAAGCATGGAAATCACATTTTTGAATGTTTTTACTGTCGTTTAGTAGAAGAATAGATATATTGGCCAATTTTTATGAAATACACAAAATAGCCCAATTATGGTGCTGATTTTACGAATTTGAAATATCCCAATTTAAATGAGCCATCTATCGAGTTGTGTGAAAACAAATCGTGTTGGAGCACTGCTCACACTTAATTTTATGTATTTTCTATGTGAAAAGTGTTGGAGTGGTTACTCGAACTTGATTTCCCATGACATGCATGGCATAGAACTGATCGTTGCTCGTACTTGATTTTAATGACTTTTATGCATGGCTAGTACTAGAGCATTGCTCGTACTTGATTTTAATGAGTTTTGTGCACGGCATAGTACTTAATTGATTGTTCGTACTTGATTTTAATGAGAAATATGCTTGACCTAGTCCTAGAGTGTTACTCGTACCAGTGTTCGAGTTTGTGATATGTGTGAAACAATGTTTAAGCCGGGTGTCGACTGAGTCGCACTCAAGGTGCGCACTATAGTTTTAATGTGATATACAAGACATGTTTAAAACCATGCTGATTTCCTCGTGTAGACTGAGTGTCACACAGATGAGATGTTTGCATGTGGATTTAGGGATGTGGTATTGATTATCCATTGAGATAGGGTCCACGGGTGTATGTTGTACTGTGAATGTGTCATGGAGTGCGCTGTACCATGTGTTGTTTTGGGATTAATATGTGGAGTTGAAGAGTTGATAGCTGGCGGTTGTGAGGATTTGACCTACCTCCTGTTGCAGCAGTGATGCCCCGCATGTCGAGTACTGTGTAGCTTGGGATCATCGTATAGGATATGGCCATAGTCCAGGATATTATTGCATATAGCCACCGAGTCTCACATGATTATATCACATGATTTTATGATTTTGGGTAGACCATGGGGGATGAGTCCGAACCTGATTTATATTCTTGAATTGCTGAAATGCCATATTTAATGTATTTGAATTTAAATGGCATGATTTATTTAAAGACATTATAAATTTACAAAGATACAATGTTTTGCATGAAATGCCTATATTTGAGAACTTAGCATGATTTCAGTACATGTGATTTATATGTACATACTATATCAATTTTCCAATACATGCTTTAAATTTGAAACTAAGGAAAGAGTATTTCATAGCATGACATTATTTTCAGTAGATAGTGTAGTTATTTATTTACTTGCCTGATTTCCTTACTGAGCTAGTGAGCTCACCCCTTTCATTTCAACCTTTGTACAAAGCCTCCGTAGTAGATATCTGTGAGATCTGAGAATTTTAGATATATTTGAATTATGTAATAAGAATTTGAAGTGTAATTTATTGAGCTAAGTGAATTGGGGAATGATAATTGGAAATTTATATGTTAAGTGTTTAAAATAAGTGTGAAATTATGAGGACAGATCAATCTGGGAGAAGGAGAGATCGATCTGGTGAGTTATAAACGACAAAGAAGGAGAAATTTAAGGAGCAGATCGATCTGGGAGAAGGAGAGATCGATCTGGTGAGTCAAAAATGACAAGGAAGGAGGAATTTAAGGAGCAGATCGATCTCCAATGGAAGAGGATCGATCTCCTTATGAATCTGTCTGAGAGAAGATCGATCTCATGAGGAAGAGATCGATCTCCAAATGATTCTGTTTGGGAGAAGATCAATCTCTTCAAGGAGCAGATCGATCTCATAAAGCCATAAAGAGATCAATCTCACCCCTCGACAGATCGATCTCCTAGGCATAATTGCCCCAAATCATCCCAAAAATTCAAACGCAGATCGATCTCCTCAAGAGCCAGATCGATCTCCTACCTCCAGTCTATATAAGGGACCCCTATTTTTCTCCTGCAATTTCATTTTCTCTCTCTTCCAACCCCCATTTTTACCGAAACCTAACTTTCTCACTCATCCAAAGCACCCATTTTCGACCAAATCAGAAGTTGTGGCAGGAAGGAAAGTTGTTCCTCATCAAAGGGAGAACAACATACTTGGAAATCGAAAGACGGATCGAATCGAGGCAAGAGATAAGCTCTCCACAAGTTTTGGGTAATTTCTAAACTTCGATCCTTCTATTTGAGGTGATTTTGGTGATGTTAGTTGTTAGCATTGCGTTGAGATAGCTGAAAAATGATTAGGGATTGATGAAATTGCAATGTGGTTGGAGTGGTAATGATATTTGGAAATTTTGGCAATTTTGAGAATTTATGCTATAAATAGAAATTTAGACAATGTGGTGAATTAACGTAGATGATTGGCATGAGAAACGTAGAACGTCGAGATATTGAGAATGAGAGTGTAGTTTGGGGTATAGTTACGAGAATCAAGAGATTTGAGGAGTTATGAGCAATTATGCTCGATTTTGAGAATTGAGGTTTATGAGATAATTGAGTATTGATGTTTTCACATCGTTTGGACAGCTCAGGAGTTCCAGAGTGGAATGCGAGGCTAGTCCGTGATACGGGGAAAACGATTGCACTATACGAAGTGCAAAGAGGTAACGGAAATCTAAACCATTTGTGTATGTGATTTGTAAACTATTTTAGCATGATTTGTGGTTTATAAAACAAGCATGTTGAGTGTTGTGTTGAGAAACAATTGCACACGATTTTTATAGCCGGTTGGAGCCAAATGTTTTTATGAGTTTATAACTGGGCTCTATGTTAAGGCAATATCGAGATTTGAGAAATGTGTGCGTGCTTTGCCGGTTGGAACTCGGTTTTATTATGTTTTGTGTTGAGTACAAAACGATTTTCAAATGAGTTTTATGAGAGAAAAACCATTATGAGTTCTACGTGAAGGCAAGCCAGTCTTGTGTGATAAGACTTAGGTGTGTAATTTTGAGTACACACCGGGCATTGCTCTGGTAGCATGTAAGCCCGATTTCTTCTCCGTTCTGTTAACGTGAGAATAACCCATTCTGTGGCTATGCCACGTATATTCGGTGGCCGTTGCCACATATATTCGGTGGCCGTTGCCACGTGAGAAACCCCATTCGGTGGCCGTTGCCACGTGAGAAACCCCATTGGTGGCCGTTGCCACGTGATACCCCCTTTGGTGGCCGTTGCCATGTGAGAAACCCCATTGGTGGCCGTTGCCACGTGAGAAACCTCATTGGTGGCCGTTGCCACGTTATACCCTATTGGTGGCCGTTACCACGTGAGAAACCCTATTTGGTGGCCGTTGCCACGTGAGAACCCCTAATTAGTGGCCGTTGCCACGTGAAACCCTATCCAGTGGCTATGCCACGTGTGAAATTAAATCAGTGGCCATGCCACGTGTGTTTAGTAGCTATGCCACGTGTGAAATTAAATCAGTGGCTATGCCACGTGTGTTTAGTGGCTATGCCACGTGTGAAATTAAATCAGTGGCCATGCCACGTGTGTTTAGTGGCCATGCCACGTGTGAATTTAAATCAGTGGCTATGCCACGTGTGTTTAGTGGCTGTGCCACGTGCATTACTATTTCAGTGATTTTATCACGTTCATTGAGAAAGCGTTTATCGCGTTATTTTCACATGCTTTGTTATTGCTCTAGACTGAGCCTTTTTACTTCATGTTTTCACATGATTTGAGACATGAGAATGTCGTTTTGAGTACTTTCATGCTATGGTTTTCAAATGAGTTTCACATACAAATAAATATTTTGTGATGTGCATTTTGGTTTATGAAATGAGTCCCTTACCGCCCCCTTACTGAGCGATTTAGAAGCTCACCCTGTTTTCTTTCCCCCAGAGTTCTTCAAGTGAAAAAGGATCTCCCTGCGACGTACGGAGTAGTGGCTAGTGGAGGACTCGAGCTCCAGGCCATATACATATTGTATTTGAGGTATATTTTATCTTTTCATGTACCCAGACAATTATTGTAATTGCAGACACTTGATGTATAACATTGTATGGGATGTATTAGGATTAATTAACTTGGAATTGAGTAATGTATATGATTTAATATACACTATATTATGATGAGATCCTGAGGCATGATAATTATGATGATGTATGACACTGCACAGGAATGCACCCTTAATTGTGAATTAATGAGAAAAAAAAGTTTTAAATTTGCCCTATTTTCCGCATTTTCGGGGAGTGACAGAGTTTTCTTGGTATCGGAGATTAGGGTGTCTAGTACTGTCAGTGTCGGTTAAGTGAAATAGAATACATCCTAAGTGTCTGTAATAGTCTGGTCATGAACTGAAATTGAGGATTGAGATTTCAATCAATTCTAATATGTACGCGTAGGAGACGAGTTGAGATAGAGAATGAGTAAACGACGAGGTCGTTCAAGGAGGCAGGCAGAGTCCCCTCCGCCACCTGTCCCACAACCAGAGAGTCCTAACTCTCGGTTTAATCGGATTGAGACCGATGTGAGGCAAGGTTTTGAGCAGATGGCAGCGTTATTCGCGCAACACTTTGGAGTTAATGCCTCGGGTACTACTCCTACACCACCACAAGGACCTCCCATACCCCCAGTGCCTCCCGTCACTCAGCCTGAGGATAGAAGTATGGTCCGACTAAGGGATTTTCTGAAGATGAATCCACCCGCATTTAAGGGAAAGAAGGATTCTACAGAGGCTGAGGAGTGGTTGACGGAATTGAGAATTATATTTGATTTCCTGGGGTGCACCGATGCTGAGAGGGTCAGTATGAGTGCCTATATGCTGAAGGGGAGAGCTCGAGATTGGTGGGGTACTACTCAGGGTATTTTGATGTCCTACCATGATGTGATTGGTTGGGAAGAATTTCAGACAGCCTTTAGGACCCAATATATACCACGAGCCGCCCAGAGAAAGAAACAAGCTGAGTTTTTGAGTTTGGTACAGGGTGACATGTCTGTGGATGACTACGAGAGCCAATTCACAGCGCTATTGAGGTATGACCCAGAGACCTTCAAGAGTGAAGAGCTCCGCACAGAGAAGTTTTTGTATGGGTTGAAGCCCGTCATCAGAGATAGATTGATAGGGCTATGTATTACTGAGTTTTGAGATGCTCTGAGACGAGCACAAGAGATTGAAAGAGGAATTGAGATGGTACAATCCCAGAATGAGCTCAGAGCGGTGAATAGAGATAAGGGCAAGAGGCCAGCGATTTTCCAAACAGAGGGTCGGAGAGGTTCCTTCAGAAGAGGAAGGATTGAGATACAGAAGGGCAGATTAGAGAGACCCAGAGGTTACCCTAACATTAGAGAGACCCCTCGAGATGTCAGGCCTGAGACAAGGTTTTACGGAGATTGTGGTCGAATGCATGAGGGAAGTTGTACTGGGTCGATCCATGGATGTTTTAGATGTGGAGACATGGGTCACATGGTGAAGGATTGCCCTCAACCTCAAAAACCACATGTCTTGGAGCCCACTAGACAACAGCCTCAGAGAGTGGATCCCCAGAGACGGGCCACTGCGGCAGAGAAAGGGAAGAAACCTATGGCACAGGGACGTGTGTTTGCCCTAGATAAGGAGACTGCTGACACTTCGGCAGAAACCATAAGAGGTACACTCTCTGTCTATAATTATGAGGCTCATGTGTTGATTGATTCAGGATCCACGCATTCGTTTATTTCTGAGCATTTTGCATGTAGATTAAACTTGAAGTTTGAACCTCTAGAATATATACTACATGTAAATACCCCTATGCGTGAATCTCAAAGAACTGAGTTAATCTGTAGAGGATGTGAGATAAATGTGGGAGATAGAGTGATGTTAGCAGATCTAATCATGTTGAATATACATGGGTTTGATGTAATTCTGGGAATGGATTGGTTGGCAACCAATCGAGTGAGTTTAGACTGCTACACTAAGATTGTAACTTTCTCCCTACCTGAACCTTACAGTGTACGGTTGAGATATTGAGGAAATGTTTATGTGGAATTCTAGTAAGTAATTTGAGAATTTTAATATTGTTTTGGAGAATATTAAATATGATTGTTCATGTGAAGGTTATGAGACACTCATCTCAGATGATGAGCGGGAACATCTGAGGATTGAGGATATACCTGTGGTTTGCGAATTTCTGGATGTTTTCCCAGATGAATTGCCAGGTTTACCACCAGAGAGAGAGCTGGAGTTTACCATTGATTTGGTACCAGATACTCAGCCGATCTCTAAACCTCCTTACAGGATGGTATTAGTGGAACTTGAGGAATTGAAGAGACAACTACAGGAGTTATTGGATCAAGGGTTCATTAGGCCCAGTGTTTCACCGTGGGGAGCACCGGTTTTATTTGTCAAGAAGAAGGATGGTAGTCTCAGATTATGCGTAGACTACCGGCTGTTGAATAAAGCCACGGTGAAGAATAAATACCCATTTCCCAGGTTTGATGATCTACTTGATCAGCTAAGAGGGGCCTCAGTCTTTTCTAAGATTGATTTGAGATCGGGCTATCACCAATTGAGGATCAAGGAAGAAGATTTTCCAAAGACGACCTTCAGGACAAGGTATGGCCATTATGAATTTCTGGTGATGTCCTTTGGATTGACGAACGCCCCTGCAGAATTTATGAGACTGATGAACGAGGTGTTCAGAGACTATCTAGATAAATTTGTGATAGTCTTTATTGATGATATCCTGGTGTACTCTCGGTCGTATGAGGAGCATGCACAGCATTTGTGGTTAGTACTACAGATACTCCGAGATAAGCAATTATATGGAAAGCTTAGTAAGTGTGAGTTTTGGCTAGATCGGATAGCTTTCCTTGGTCATATAGTCTCAGAGAAAGGAGTATCAGTGGACCCAAGCAAGGTGGAGGCTGTGCTTAATTGGGAGAGACCGAAGACAGTTACTGAGGTACGAAGCTTCCTTGGTTTGGCAGGGTATTACAGAAGATTTGTGGAAGGATTTTCAAGGATTGTCGCTCCTTTGACTAAGCTCACGCGCAAAGAGACTCCATTTATATGGACTGATCAATGTGAGCTCAGTTTTTAGGAATTAAAAAGGAGATTGACAGCGGCACCTGTGTTAACTATTCCTAAAGGATCAGGAGGATTTTCGATGTATAGTGATGCATCTCATCAAGGATTGGGGTGTGTGCTTATGCAGCACGGAAGAGTGGTCGCATATGGATCGCGACAGCTGAAAGACCATGAGCTGAATTACCCCACGCACGAGTTTGATGTTGGTGATGCAGTATTTCTAAGAGTATCACCGAGTAAGGGTATCGTGCGATTTGGGAAGAAAGGAAAATTGAGTCCTCGATACATAGGACCATTCGAGATTCTTGAGAGAGTGGGAGAGGTAGCTTACAGATTAGCATTACCCCCACAGATGTCCGGAATACACAACGTTTTTCATGTGTCTATGTTGAGGAAGTACCACCCGAACCCTTCTCATGTTATAGAGTATGATGAGATAGACATACAGGAGGACATGAGCTACATTGAGGAACCCGTCTGGATTCTCGATACAAAGGAGAAGGTACTGAGAACCAAGAGCATCCCATTAGTGAAAGTTTTATGGAAACATCACTCAAGGGAAGAGGCAACGTAGGAACTAGAGAGTCTCACGAAGGAGAAATACCCCCATCTCTTTAACTAGTTGAGTTGAATTTGGAGGACCAAATTCTTTTAAGGTGGGGAGGATGTGAGATCTGAGAATTTTAGATATATTTGAATTATGTAATAAGAATTTGAAGTGTAATTTATTGAGCTAAGTGAATTGGGGAATGATAATTGGAGATTTATATGTTAAGTGTTTAAAATAAGTGTGAAATTATGAGGACAGATCGATCTGGGAGAATGAGAGATCGATCTGGTGAGTTATAAACGACAAAGAAGGAGAAATTTAAGGAGCAGATCGATCTGGGAGAAGGAGAGATCGATCTGGTGAGTTAAAAATGACAAGGAAGGAGGAATTTAAGGAGCAGATCAATCTCCAATGGAAGAGGATCGATCTCCTTATGAATCTGTTTGAGAGAAGATCGATCTCATGAGGAAGAGATCGATCTCCAAATAATTCTGTTTGGGAGAAGATCGATCTCCTCAAGGAGCAGATCGATCTCATAAAGCCATAAAGAGATCGATCTCACCCCTCGACAGATCGATCTCCTAGGCATAAATGGCCCCAAATCGTCCCAAAAATTCAAACGCAGATCGATCTCCTCAAGAGCCAGATCGATCTCCTACCTCCAATCTATATAAGGAACCCCTGTTTTTCTCCTGCAATTTCACTTTCTCTCTCTTTCAACCCCCATTTTTACCGAAACCTAACTTTCTCACTCATCCAAAGCACCCATTTTTGACCAAATCAGAAGTTGTGGCAAGAAGGAAAGTTGTTCCTCATCAAAGGGAGAACAACATACTTGGAAATCGAAAGACGGATCGAATCGAGGCAAGAGATAAGCTCTCCACAAGTTTTGGGTAATTTCTAAACTTCGATCCTTCTATTTGAGGTGATTTTGGTGATGTTAGTTGTTAGCATTGCGTTGAGATAGCTGAAAAATGATTAGGGATTGATGAAATTGCAATGTGGTTGGAGTGGTAATGATATTTGGAAATTTTGGCAATTTTGAGAATTTATGCTATAAATAGAAATTTAGACAATGTGGTGAATTAACGTAGATGATTGGCATGGAAACGTAGAACGTCGAGATGTTGAGAATGAGAGTGTAGTTTGGGGTATAGTTACGAGAATCAAGAGATTTGAGGAGTTATGAGCAATTATGCTCGATTTTGAGAATTGAGGTTTATGAGATAATTGAGTATTGATGTTTTCACATCGTTTGGACAGCTCGGGAGTTCCAGAGTGGAATGCGAGGCTAGTCCGTGATACGGGGGAAACGATTGCACTATACGAGGTGCAAAGAGGTAAGGGAAATCTAAACCATTTGTGTATGTGATTTGTAAACTATTTTAGCATGATTTGTGGTTTATAAAACAAGCATGTTGAGTGTTGTGTTGATATACAATTGCACACGATTTTTATAGCCGGTTAGAGCCAAATGTTTTTATGAGTTTATAACTGGGCTCTACGTTAAGGCAATATCGAGATTTGAGAAATGTGTGCGTGCTTTGCCGGTTGGAACTCGGTTTTATTTTGTTGTTGAGTACAAAACGATTTTCAAATGAGTTTTATGAGAGAAAAACCATTATGAGTTCTACGTGAAGGCAAGCCAGTCTTGTGTGATAAGACTTAGGTGTGTAATTTTGAGTACACACCGGGCATTGCTCTGGTAGCATGTAAGCTCGATTTCTTCTCCGTTCTGTTAACATGAGAATAACCCATTCTGTGGCTATGCCACGTATATTCGGTGGCCGTTGCCACGTGAGAAACCCCATTCGGTGGCCGTTGCCACGTGAGAAACCCCATTGGTGGCCGTTGCCACGTGATACCCCCTTTGGTGGTCGTTGCCACGTGAGAAACCCCATTGGTGGCCGTTGCCACGTGAGAAACCTCATTGGTGGCCGTTGCCACGTTATACCCTATTGGTGGCCGTTGCCACGTGAGAAACCCTATTTGGTGGCCGTTGCCACGTGAGAAACCCTATTTGGTGGCCGTTGCCACGTGAGAACCCCTAATTAGTGGCCGTTGCCACGTGAAACCCTATCCAGTGGCTATGCCACGTGTGAAATTAAATCAGTGGCCATGCCACGTGTGTTTAGTGGCTATGCCACGTGTGAAATTAAATCAGTGGCTATGCCACATGTGTTTAGTGGCTATGCCACGTGTGAAATTAAATCAGTGGCCATGCCACGTGTGTTTAGTGGCTATGCCACGTGTGAATTTAAATCAGTGGCTATGCCACGTGTGTTTAGTGGTTGTGCCACGTGCATTACTATTTCAGTGATTTTATCACGTTCATTGAGAAAGCGTTTATCGCGTTATTTTCACATGCTTTGTTATTGCTCTAGACTGAGCCTTTTTACTTCATGTTTTCACATGATTTGAGACATGAGAATGTCGTTTTGAGTACTTTCATGCTATGGTTTTCAAATGAGTTTCACATACAAATAAATATTTTGTGATGTGCAGTTTGGTTTATGAAATGAGTCCCTTACCCCCCCTTACTGAGCGATTTAGAAGCTCACCCTGTTTTCATTCCCCCTAGAGTTCTTCAAGTGAAAAAGGATCTCCCTGCGACGTACTGAGTAGTGGCTAGTGGAGGACTCGAGCTCCAGGCCATATATATTGTATTTGAGGTATATTTTATCTTTTCATGTACCCAGACAATTATTGTAATTGCAGACACTTGATGTATAACATTGTATGGGATGTATTAGGATTAATTAACTTGGAATTGAGTAATGTATATGATTCAATATACACTATATTATGATGAGATCCTGAAGCATGATAATTATGATGATGTATGACACTGCACAGGAATTCACCCTTAATTGTGAATTAATGAGAAAAAAAAAAGTTTTAAATTTGCCCTATTTTTCGCATTTTCGGGGCGTGACAATATCGCAGTAGATAGTACACAGTTGAGGATTTGCATTCCTTTGTTCGCTGCATTCCCTTCGAGCAAAAGGTATAGATATCGCATACGATTTTGTATCTGAAAATATAACAACACAGTGATGTAAACGAATGTAATAATGGGGGATGTATTTGTATAATAATATAGTGAACTCACTTATGGTACAAAAGTTCTTACAGTCAATAGATAGTTTATGTTGACTTGTATACATTGTATTGAATGGATGATCTGATAAGTAAAGGTGACGATACTAATACCGAATCACAGCCCAACTGATGTTTTGAAATGCTTCAGAAGGAAAGGTAAGAAAAAGAGAAAAAATTTGTAATGATGTTTGGTGAAAGTGTCATGAAAGAATGGCATCAGAGTTAGGTTGGTCTGATGTGAGTCGGTGTTAGTTGTTAGGAAATTTTACATCCCTATATTACTGTGTTGTGTTTAGATATGAATGTGTATTCCGGGATGGGAATGGACTAAATAATAGTTGTGAATGCATTAATCGAGCCATTATGGCTAATACCAGTCATGGTAGAGGTAGGCCTGAAAGCCGAGATGAGTCTTCATTTGACCACAATTCGTAAGGTCCTATTAAGGTACCAAAGAGTACTGAGGTACACTTCACGAGGTTAGAGCGTAGCCTAAAGACCATGATGGAGATGTTTACTCAAGCTATGCACGGGAGGCAGAGTATGGATGTAGGGATTGCTACCGGACATGTAGTTACTCTTGATATGTCTGCACAACCTACACAGATTCGACAGCCTACGGATACCCCTACACCTCCACTAGTTCAGGATACGTCATCTTCTGTTGACCCACAGCAGGTTAGTAGGGGCTTGGGGTACGGATGTGAGTCGGATCGTCTATGACAGTTCCAGAAGTTGAGACTACCATCATTTAGTGGGGTCAAAGATCCAATGGTTGCTGAGGATTGGATAGGAGAGATAGAGAAGTTGTACGAGTTCTTTCAGTGTACGACTTTTGAGATGGTAGCTTTTCTCGCGTTCATGCTGAAGGGAGCGACGGAGCATTGGTGGAAGTCTACTAGATCGATACTGAGATCTCAACATACTGAGATTAGTTGTGTGATATTTTTGGATACCTTCAAGAGGCAGTATGTTCTTGATACAGCGTAACGGAAGCTACATATGGACTTTTTAGGGTTGAGCCAAGGGAGTCAATCAGTGGATGAGTATGAGACAAGATTTATCCCTGGGAAGGTACGACCCTGATATTATGATCAGTGAGACCAAGAAGGTCTGAAGATTTGTTGATGGATTGATACTGGCACTATGGTCTAGATTGGTCCCACTGTATATCTCTACGTACGATGAGGTAGTGTGCAGGGCACAACTATGTGAGCAGGATTATGAGAGAAATGCCTCTGAGTTTGGGAAGGTTAGTCAGAGGAGAGATAGAGATAGGAAGAGGCCGGTGAGAGATAGAGGTTTTGGATATCGAGGAGGGAGGAGACTCTTCGGTTAGAGACCACAAATTGAAGAGATATGGGAGAAGACGGTAAGACCTCCTTTATATCCGACCATAGCTCCAGCTAGGGGCATTGTTATGAGAGGACGTAGGCCCACTACTGCGAAGTGCAGTAGATGCGGTAGATATCATGGCAGTAGACCTTGTCTGATGACTATTGTAGTTTGTTTTTTATGTGGGAAATCAGGGCATATCGCGAGAGCTTACACAGAGTGGAATGAGCCTGCCCCACAGAAGGGTAAGGAGCCAGGAAGAGCTCTAGTTGATACTTCTACTCCGAGAAGGAGAGCGAAGTGGGTGAGAAAGGGAAAAACGTGATTGGTTGAGGGCGAGTACATGCTTTGGACCAAGGCACAGCTGATGCTTCATCGGATGTGATTAAAGATACCATCCTGATTTTTGATCTTGAAGCATATGTTTTATTTGATCTAGGTGCCACGCATTCCTTTGTATCACCTTCATTTTCACGTAAGTTATCGAAACATGTAGAGCTTACACCTTTAAGTATGATGATGTTGATTAGTACGCCTATGAATAAAAGTTAGCTAGTCGAGTATGTGTATAGAGACTGCAAGTTAAGAGTAGAGGAAAAAGATAAGTCAGCTAATCTCATTTTGCTAACTAAGAAATCAATATGTTGAAGGTTTTATTACATGCATGGTTGATACCGATAAGGCGCATCCGAAGTTGGTAGATATCCCTATGGTTAAGGAGTTCCTAGATGTCTTTTCGAATAAATTGCTAGGGTTACCACAAGATAGAGAGATAGAGTTCTGTATAGATTTGATACCTGGTACCGAGCCTATTTCGAAACCACCGTACCGTATGGCCTTAGTTGAGTTGGAGGAGCTTAAGAAGCAATTGCAGGAACTATTGGATATGGGGTTTAGCAGACCGAGTGTTTCACCTTGGGGAGTACCGATTTTATTTGTGAGGAAGAAGGATGGAAGCCTCCGACTATGTATTGACTACAGATTGTTGAATAAGACTACCATCAAGAATAGGTATCCCTTTACGCATATTGATGCTTGGTTGGATAAGCTTCGGAGAGCGCAAGTATTTTCTAAGATTGATCTGAGGTCTAGGTATCACCAGTTGAGAGGTCGGAGTGGAGATGTACCCAAAACAGCATTTCAGACCCCATATGGCTACTATGAGTTCTTGGTTATGCCATTCGGATTGACGAATGATCCCACAGCTTTTATGGCTTTGATGAACGATGTGTTCAACCCATACTAGGATCAGTTTGTTATCGTCTTTATCAATGACATCTTGGTGCATTTGAAGTCTCAGGAAGAGCATGACCAGCAGCTGAGGAATGTATTACAGACTCTCCGAGAGAAGGAGTTGTATGGTAAACTCAGTAAGTGTGACTTCTGGTTAGCGCAGATCTCATTTTTGGGACACGTTGTGTAGAAGGATGGAGTGTCAGTAGATCCATCAAAGATAGAGGCTGTAGTTCAGTGGGAACATGTCACGACCCAAATTACCTAAAAATCAGAGTAAATTTTTTTCGCTTTTTCATTTTCTTACCCGTCGTGAACAGTTACACTACTAAACAGTTGGGCTATGATTCAGTGTTAGTCACCTCTCACCTATTTACCATTCCATTTCCATATTTCATTTACATATCAATTTATTTTAAATAAATACATCCCCAATATTACATCCATGTATAGTATTGTGCCTCTATATGTTCAGATACAAAAATTATACAAATGTGTATACCTGGTCTTGATAAGAAGCAACGGATAACCGAAATGCATGACTACTGTCGTTCTCTTCTACTGAATGTACCTTATGGGGTGGAAAATGAAAGGGTGAGCATAAACAGCTCAGTAAGGCAATAATGTAAGCAGGTAGATAACTATACTATCTACGTGCTGATAATGTCATGATATAAAATTGTCTACATTTTGGAGTATGAGGTATGACTAAAACGATGCCACATGTATGTATATATCATATAAGAGAAATCATGAAATCGACATATAAATCAAACATGGAAAAATCATCATGTATGACATCTCATGCTCATCACATTAAAACTTATTTGTTTCATCATAAACTCATCACGTTAAAACTTATTTGTTTCATGATAAACTTATCACATTAAAACTTATTTGTTTCGTCACAAAACAACCACATTAAGGCTAGACCCATCCCTCGAGAATACCTTGATTCATTAAATCGTATCTCTTTTAAAAACATAAATCGGGACATTACCCCTCCTTCGGGTTTGTCCTGGTCTATTTAAACCGTATGATATCATGTGAGGCATGTAGGTTACTGTATGAAAAATCGAGTACTATGGCCATAATTTGTCCCTGTGATCCCAGGCTACACGGATCCCAGTGTGCAGAGCATCACAACTGCAACGGGAGGTGGGGTCAAATCCTACCCGCCAGAATATCAAGTAACATCATCGAGTCATCATGATTGCATGGTACAGTGTACTCTGTGTGACATACACGGTACAACGTACTCCGTGGACCCATATCATAGTCTGGGGGTGCCTGCCGTAGGTCTTATCCACCCCAATACTATGTCGATAAATAACCCATGTCTCAAAGTATACGTGCGAGCTTCTCAACTCTCTACGACACACAGTCTACAAGAGGCTTCCGCACGACTATATGCATGTCAACTCACGTCTAGTGCGAGCGAAGCTCCAGCATGACGCTATGCATATCATGATATCTAAAATCTCGTGCGAGCGAAGCTCCAGCACTGTTTTGTGTACACACAAATTTCTCGTACGAGCAATGCTCCAGTACGGCTTTTCATGAGTAATAAATCAGTAAAATTTAGTGCGAGTAAGACTCTAGCACTCTTTTTACTTGCATAAATATGATAGGTGGCTCAATCTTGATAAAACATCTTTTAAAATAGTAACCGGTACAAACCGGTACCCTTTCGTATAATTCATGAAATCAACAGCCAACCTATGTGTATATTTGCTTAAATCAAAGCAATTCATTCATATAAAACATTAAAACATGATAATCATGCAATTTATTTGCCTTACTACCCTTTTTATAAATTTTACTCCCAGGGGCAAAATCATATTTTTCTTTATTCACCTATGCCCCGGTTTTCGTAAAAATTATTGTTTCGTTTCTAGATAATTTAAGAAATTCTAGACCCTATAAATCCTCTCAAAAATACGCATAGGTATCTCTATGCAGCTACAAAATTCCCTTACCTGGAATCACGCGCAACCTTATCTCGTCTCGATAATACTCGATCTCTCAATCCAATTGCGCGTCAACCAAGTCTACGAAACTGCATATAATCACATAATTGGGGTTAATTCAATTATCTTTATCGGTATATCACATTTACTGATCAAATCTAACGTACTGGGGCCGTTTTACTTTATTGGGCCCGATTGCACTTTAATGGGCCTCGAGCCCGTTGTCATCCGGTTTCTACTTATTAAATCCCTTCTTCGGGTTTACTGGGCTCATTCAGCTTACCAATAATCATCGGGTTTTGTTCCAAACTCATTGGATAGCCCATATACTATTTACGATAATTACGTTACAATTCCGATTAATATGCCTTTTTATACAGAATTAATCCGTAAATTTCGTAAAATAATCGAAACTCTGTATTAAAGGACTCGTATTATTGTAACTAAAATATACTTACCCAATATGATGCGGGGTTCAAAAATCGGAGCCCAATCGGCTCTCGTTCGGGCTTTGTAGTAAAGCTGCACAATTATATATTTAATTTCGGGTTAATTTTCGATCAAATATAATTTAAATAAATTTTTCAAAATCAAATCGTTCACTTTTGACCTCGTATCGACTTACCCGAAGTCCGGTGTATCCCCAAAAATTCTTCCTCTTTTATTCTTTTTCTCCTTTTTTCCCTTCTTTCTTGGCTGAACTGGTTCAGTCCGGTTCAACCCGGTTCAGACCGATCCGGTTCAGTCCAGTTCACTCTGGTTCGGCCGGTTCAAGGTCTCGCTGATCGATTCTTCGTCGGCTTCCGCCACCAGTGGCTCCACTGGGTCGTCCGATGCACGGATCTGGGGTTAGTTTCGTTTAAGGCCGTCGAAAAGTGGTCGGTTCGACCTTTCTCCTCTTTAGCATTGGTGGTTCTCCCTCTTTCCGCCGTTTCTGGAGCCGTCCGTTGGTTTCTACGGTTGTGGCTACCACCAATCAACTCGTCTTGGCCTGGGGAAGCCTCGGCTAGGGTCGGGGTTGTCCAGATCGGCACCAGTGGCTGCCGTTTCCTTTTTCTCTTTTCGATTTTCCTCCCCCTCGTCATTCTCACAAATTTCGGTGGCTGGGGAGCGCGTGCCGGTCGGTGGAGGCTGCCTCGGTGCCGGCCTTGCTTCGCCGGTCGCCTCGCCCTCCCTCGTACCGTCGTTCGCCAGAGCCAGGAGATCGATTTTTGGTTTTCGGTTTGGGTCACGCGACTGTGTCGCGCTATCCTTCTTTTTTTATTTAATTAATCAATTATTTATTATTATTATTATTATTATATTTAATATTTTATTATTATTTTGCCAAAAATGTCTAAAATATTTATATTTTATTCATTTAACTCATAATTGAATTTCTCGGTATTATTTCCACCTTTCGGTATATTTTTCGATTATTTTCGAGATTATTTTTTGAATTAAAAATCTCGATTAATTCCGATTAATTCTCATAAATACCAATAAATTTAAATCTTGATCAATTTAACCCGAAATTTAATTATTTCTTCGTTATTGATCAAGATTCTCAAATCCATTATTTTGGAGCATGAGGAGCTGATAATGTCATGATATAAAATCGTCTACATTTTGGAGCATGAGGTATGACTAAAACGATGCCACATGTATGTATATATCATATAAGAGAAATCATGAAATCGACATATAAATCAAACATGGAAAAATCATCATGTATGACATCTCATGCTCGTCACATTAAAACTTATTTGTTTCATCATAAACTCATCACGTTAAAACTTATTTGTTTCATCATAAACTTATCACATTAAAACTTATTTGTTTCGTCACAAAACAACCACATCAAGGCTAGACCCATCCCTCGAGAATACCTTGATTCATTAAATCGTATCTCTTTTAAAAACATAAATCGGGACATTACCCCTCCTTCGGGTTTGTCCTGGTCTATTTAGACTGTATGATATCATGTGACGCATGTAGGTTACTGTATGAAAAATCGAGGACTATGGCCATAATTTGTCCCTGTGATCCCAGGCTACAAAGATCCCAGTGTGCGAGGCATCACAACTGCAACGGGAGGTGGGGTCAAATCCTACCTGCCAGAATATCAAGTAACATCATCGAGTCATCATGATTGCACGGTACAGCGTACTCCGTGTGACATAGACGGTACAACGTACTCCATGGACCCATATCATAGTCTGGGGGTGCCTGCCGTAGGTCTGATCCACCCCAATACTATGTCGATAACTAACCTATGTCTCAAAGTATATGTGCGAGCATCTCAACTCTCTGCGACACACAGTCTACAGGAGGCTTCCGCACGACTATATGCATGTCAACTCACGTCTAGTGCGAGCGAAGCTCCAGCATGACGCTATGCATATCATGATATCTAAAATCTCGTACGAGCGAAGCTTTAGCACGGTTTTGTGCACACACAAATTTCTCGTACGAGCAATGCTCCAGTACGGCTTTCCATGAGTAATAAATCAGTAAAATTTAGTGCGAGTAAGACTCTAGCACTCTTTTTACTTGCGTAAATATAATAGGTGGCTCAATCTTGATAAAACATCTTTTGAAATAGTAATCGGTACAAACCGGTACCCTTTCATATAATTCATGAAATCAACAGCCAACCTATGTGTATATTTGCTTAAATCATAGCAATACATTCATATAAAACATTAAAACATGATAATCATGCAATTTATCTGCCTTACTACCCTTTTTATAAATTTTACTCCCAGTGGCAAAATCATCTTTTTCTTTATTCACCTATGCCCCGGTTTTTACAAAATTATTATTTCGTTTCTAGATAATTTAAGAAATTCTAGACCCTGTAAATCCCCTCAAAAATACGTATAGGTATCTCTATGCACCTATAAAATTCCCTTACCTGGAATCACGAGCAACCTTATCTTGTCTTGATAATACTCGATCTCTCAATCCAATTACGCGTCAACCAAGTCTACGGAACTGCATATAACCACATAATTGGGGTCAGTTTAATTATCTTTATCAGTATATCACATTTACTGATCAAATCTAACATACTGGGTCCGTTTTACTTTATTGGGCCCGATTGCACTTTAATGGGCCTCGAGCCCGTTGTCAGCCTATTTCTACTTATTAAATCCCTTCTTCGGGTTTACTGGGCTCATTCAGCTTACCAATAATCATCGGGCTTCGTTCCAAACTCATTGGATAGCCTGTATACTTTTATGGTAATTACATTGCAGTTCCGATTAATATGCCTTTTTATACAGAATTAATCTGTAAATTTTGTAAAATAATCGAAACTCTGTATTAAAGGACTCGTATTATCATAACTAAAATATACTTACCCAATATGATGCGGGGTTCAAAAATCGAAGCTCAATCGGCTCTCGTTCGGGCTTTGTCGTAAACCTGCACAATTATATATTTAATTTCGGGTTAATTTTTGATCAAATATAATTTAAATAAATTTCTCAAAATCAAATTGGTCACTTTTGACCTCGTATCGACTTACCCGAAGTCTGGTGTATCCCCAAAAATTCTTCCCCTTTTTTTCTTTATCTCTTTTTCTCCTTTTTTCCTTCTTTCTTGGCTGAACCGGTTCAGTCCGATTCAACCCGATTCAGACCGATCCAGTTCAGTCCAATTCAGACCGATCCGATTCAGTCTGATTCAGTCCGGTTCACTCCAGTTTGGCCGGTTTAGGGTCTCGTCGATCGATTCTCCTTCGGTTTCCACCACCAGTGGCTCCGCTGGGCCGTCCGATGCACGGATCTGGGGTTAGTTTCTTTCAAGGCCATCGAAAAGTGACCGGTCTGACCTTTCTCCTCTTTACCGTCGGTGGTTCTCCCTCTTTCTGCCGTTTTCGGCGCCGTCCGTCGGTTTTGGCGGTTGTGGCTACCACCAATCAGCTCATCTTAGCCTGGGGAAGCCTCGGCTGGGTTCGGGGTTGTCCAGATCGGCGCCGGTGGCCGCCGTTTCCTTTTTCTATTTTCGGTTTTCCTCCCCCTTGCTGTTCTAGCAAATTTCGGTGGCTAGGGAGCGCGTGCCGGCTGGTGGAGGCTGCCTCGATACCGACCTTGCTTCGCCGGTCGCCTCGCCCTCCCTAGTGCCGCCGTTCGTCGGAGCCAGAAGATCGATTTTTGGTTTTCGATTTAGGTCGCGCGACTGTGTCGTGCGATCTTTCTTTTTTTTAATTAATTAATTAATTAATTAATTTTATTATTATTATATTCAATATTTTATTATTATTTTACCAAAAATATCTAAAATATTTATATTTTATTCATTTAACTCATAATTGCATTTATCAGTATTATTTCGACTTTTCGGTATATTTTTTTATTATTTTGGGGATTATTTTTCGAATTAAAAATCTCGATTAATTCCGATTAATTCTCATAAATTCCAATAAATTTAAATCTTGATCACTTTAACCCGAAATTTAATTATTTCTTCGTTATTGATCAAGATTCTAAAATCCATTATTTTTAATTAAATTTTCTTGTCGAATTTATATCGACTTTCGGTCTTTTGATCGTTTTACCCTTGCACGTGTTCGGGATTAATTTAACCCGACTTCCCTTCACGAATACTCATTCATTTCGCATTTTAAATCCTTATTTTCAGTCCGAATCTCGTTCGTTTAATTTGGGACCATTTCAATCCTTCCTTTCACGAACATACTCATTTCATGTTTTAACTAAATTCGGGTCTTACAGAACAACTGAGGATAGTCACCAAGATCATGAGTTTTTTGTGTTTGGCTAGTTATTATCGGAGGTTTGTTGAGGGATTTTTGAAGTTAGCTGCTCCGTTGACCCGTCTTACTCAGAAGAATGTGGCATTCGTTTGCGATAATGATTGTGAGAGGAGTTTCAGGAGCTGAAACTTCGATTAACCACCGCTGCGATTCTCACTATTCTTACCAGCTTAGGAGGTTTTTCAGTGTATACTGATGCTTCACATCAGGGACTAGCTCTGTGTTGATGCAAGATGGGAAGGTAGTTGTTTACGGATCCAGACAGTTAAAGAACCATGAGAAGAACTATCCGACCCACGATTTGGAGTTAGCAGCAGTAGTGTTTACGTTGATGGTATGACACCACTATTTATAAGGTGAGAAGTTCCAGATTTATACTGACCACAAGAGCCTCAAGTATCTCTTCTCACAGAAGGAGTTGAGCATGAGGCAGAGAAGATGGCTAGAACTTCTGAAAGACTATGATTGTGAGATACTTTATCATATGGGTAAGGCTAATTTTGTAGCTGATGCTTTGAGCAGGAAGAGCCTTGGGATGGTATCGTATATGATGGTTAGGGAGCACAAGCTACTAGAGTAGTTTGCTAGCCTCAGTTTGGGTGTTATCCTTTTTGACATGGATACTTACTGTGTGATAGCTAGCTTGAGACTGGAACCAGATTTGGTAGACAGAATTTGACAGGCTCAACATGTTGATCAATAGTGTATTGATATGACTAGTTAGATGCAGACGAACACAGTGACCGAGTATGAGTTGAGTTCTGATGAACTATTGAGGTTTAGAGGTAGAGTGTGTGTTTTTTAGGACCCAGAGCTCAAGAGACTGATTTTGTCGAAAGCTCATTCTTCGAGGTACACGTTATATCCGACGAGCAACAAGATGTATCAGAATCTCCAGAAAGTGTATTAGTGGTTAGGGATGAAGAAGGACGTGGCAGATTTTATGGTAAGATGTCTTGTTTGTCAGCAAGTGAAGGTAGAACATCAGAAACCTCTAGGATTTTTGCCACCTCAACCTATACCAACATGAAAATAGGAGCATATCACTATGGATTTCGTGATGAGTTTATCAAGGACCCGCAGAAATCACGATGCTATTTGGGTGATAGTTGATAGACTGGCGAAGTCAACCCACTTCTTAGCTATGAGAGCTACCAAAACTCTGAGTTCATTGGCAGAGTTGTATGTACGCGAGGTAGTAAGGTTACATGGTGTTCCAGTGAGCATTATTTCAGATTGGGATTCCCGCTTCACTTCCCACTTTTGGGAACATTTTCAAGAAGCCATGGGAACCCAATTGAGTTTGAGCACCACTTTCCATCCTTAGACAAGGTCAGTCAGAGAGGACTATACAGACTCTGGAGGACATGTTGAGAGCGTGTGTGTTGGATTTTAGAGGCTTCGGGGATGATCATTTGCCACTAGCTGAATTCTCATACAACAACGTTATCATTCGAGTATTGGGATGGCACCGTATGAGGCTTTGTAAGGCCGTAGATGTTGTTCCCCTATTAGATGAGAAGAAGTGGGTGACCGAAAGATTTTTGCTCCTGATTTGGTTACGAAAGCCTCTGAGGATGTTTAGCTAATATGTGATAGATTGCGAAAAGCTCAGAATAGACAGAAGAGTTATGCTAACAAGAGACAGAGGCCACTAGAGTTTGTAGTTGGTGAGTCAGTGTTCTTGAAGGTTTCTCTTTCCAAGGGTATAACGGGATTTGTGGAGAGAGGTAAGCTGTGTCCTTGCTACATTGGACCCTTTGAGATACTGGATCGAGTGGGAGATAAGGCTTATAGGTTGGCGTTGCTATCAAACTTATCAGGTGTCTATAACGTCTTCCACATTTCAATGGTTATCACCTAGATCCAGCACATGTGATTCAGTATGAATCATTGGAGCTCAGAGAGGACATGCCATATGTAGAGAAGCCGATTTGGATACTAGATAGGAAGTAGAAGGTACTGAGATCGAAGACAATCAGGTTAGTAAAGGTTCTCTGGCAGCATCACACTTTAAAGGAAGCTACTTGGTTGAAGAGCTTGATGCGTGAGAACACCCCCAGCTATTTGATGATTGACTTGGTTCTAATTTGGAAGACCAAATTTCTTAAGTTGGGGAGGATTGTAAGATCCAGATTTTTATGTAGCTTATTCCTTATGATTCCTATATGTACAAACATTTTATTATGTTAGTTGAATCATAAGAAGAGTATTTACTAGAATGAAATTGTAAGTGAAGTGATTAAACACACATAAGCTACGTAAAGGCCAAATAGGGGCTATAAGAGCCATATGCTAAACCGAATGGAGCTAAATCATTCTCACTAAAGATAAGAACTTGTAATGTGAAAATATAGAGAGCTCATTAAGGAAAGTCAGTTTGATTTGGTCTCAAACACATTGAAGTAAAGGAAACGCCAAAAAGGGGCTAAACGAGTTTGAAATGGTCCGTTTGAAGTGTTTTTGACATATTCACAACCCAGAAGTAGCCAAAACGTAGAGATGAAAGTGTAAACCATGGAAATTGACACTTTTGAAATTTTGAGAAAAAGTCAAGCGTGGTCAATGGTCAAGAAAAGTCAAGGCTAGTTAAGAAATGTTGACTTTGACCTTAGTTGACTAATCATGGTTAAAATTTAACCTAAGGTTAAAAAGTGGCGAAGAAATATTTTCGACTAAAACACTCAATCTTCATCTCCTTAAATAGGAAAAATTAATTTAATCGAATTTCGGATTAAATTAAATAGGCAAAATTCGATGGGCCAACTATAGAAATTTTAAAGCCCATTAAGGTGCAACAAGTATGGGTTGAATTTTGTAGGCCCAATGGGCCTAATTGTTGGGCCATTTGGTGGGCCTAATATTTACCCAATTAAAGGAAAAATATCCAGCTCAAAAGCCCAAACTAAAAGCCCAATTGGAAAGCCCAAAAGTTAAGCCCATTAGTTAAATGGTTAAACCCAAAAATTAACCCGAAAGTTACCAAGCCCAAAACCAATTAACAAGCCCAACCTATGGGCTGATTTTTAAAGATATTATGGCTGATATTTAGGAAGCAAAATCAAAATTGGCTTAGTAAGAATTTTCTTCTTCATTAAGCAAGAGTGAAACTACCATGGAAACATAAGCTTTTAAGTTTTCTCTCTCTAGAAATCACCCACCTAGAGACATGCATGAAATGTCTAAGTGAAGCTTAAGACATGAATTATAGGAAAAGCTTAAGACATGCATGAAAGGTGTTTGATAAAATGCCTAAGTGAAGTTCGTAAGCAAATGGCCAAGATTGGCGTGATGATGGATGGTCTCGGCTATGGGCGGCATGTATGGCTCTCGGGCACATGCCATGGCCGAGAGGCCAAATGGGCCAAGCCGAATTGGTTTCAGCCCAATAAGGATTGGTGGTCCTTGAATCAAGCCCAATAAATTTTAATGGGCCCAATAACCCCAATAGGCCAAGATGAAATGAATAGTAAAGTGAAATGGGCTTAAGACAATGTTATGCTCATTAAGGTTCATTAAGGCCCAATAAGAGTAAACAGGCCCGCTAAGTGAAATAGACTATATTAAATATGAAATACAGTTGGAAAAATATAATTAACATGATAAATGGTTATATACAGGTTTAGAGTTTATACTGGGAGCTAATCAGACTACCGGATTGAGGAGCGTTTAGAAAGCAATTTCGCTCGAAGTGATATCAGGTAAGGCAGTTTTACAGGTAGTTAGAGATATTTGCGCATAGTTTCATCTACTTTTACATTCACTTAAAAAGTCTGAGGGTCAGAGAAAGTGAATAATATTTATTTAGACCCATTATGGGTAAATTACAATTTTACCCCTAGTAAAGGCAAAGTGTCGAAGTTTAGGGAAAAATTCCTAAAAGCATGGAAATCACATTTTTGAATGTTTTTACTGTTGTTTAGCAGAAGAATAGATAGATTGGCCAATGTTTTTTGTGAAATACAAAAATTAGCCCAATTATGGTGCTAATTTTACGGATTTGAAATATCCCAATTTAAATGAGCCATCTATCAAGTTGTGTGAAAATAAATCGTACTGGAGCACTGCTCACACTTGATTTTATGTGTTTTTTGCATGAAAAGTGTTGGAATGGTTACTCGCACTTGATTTCTCATGACATGCATTGCATAGCACTAGAGTGTTGCTTGTACTTGATTTTAATGAGTTTTGTGCATGGCATAGTACTGGAGCATTGCTCGTTCTTGATTTTAATGAGTTTTGTGCATGGCATAGTAATAGAGCGATTACTCATACCTGATTTTAATGAGAAATATGCATGACCTAGTACTGGAATGTTACTCGCACTAGTGTTCGAGTTTGTGATATGTGTAAAACAATGTTTGAGTGGGGTGTCAATTGTGAGTCACGCTTAAGGCATGCACTATAGTTTTAATGTGATATACAAGACACATTTAAAACCGTGTTGATTTCCTCGTGTAGACTGAGTGACACACAGATGAGATATTCGCATTTGGATTTAGAGACATGGTATTGATTATCCATTGAGATAAGGTCCACGGGTGTACGTTGTATCGTGCATGTGTCACGGAGTATGTTGTACCGTGTGTTGTTTTGAGAGTGATATGTGGAGTTGAGGAGTTGATAGCTGGTAGTTGTGAGGATTTGACCCACCTCCCGCTGCAGTAGTAATGCCCCGTACACCGAGTACTGTATAGCCTGGGATCATCATATAGGATATGGCCATAGTCTAGGATATTATTGCATATAGCCACCGAGTCTCACATTTGTTGATTTCGGGTAGACCATGAGGGATGGGTCGGAACCTGATTTATATGCTTGAATTGCTGAAATGCCATATTTAACGTATTTGAATTTAAATGGCATGATTTATTTAAAGGCATTATAAATTTACAAAGATATAGTGTTTTGCATGAAATACCTATATTTGAGAACTCAGCATGATTTTAGTACATGTGATTTATATGTACATACTATATCAATTTTCTAATAAATGCTTTAAATGTGAAACTAAGGAAAGAGTATTTCATGGCATGGCATTATTTTCAGTAGATAGTGGCATTATCTACTTGCTTGCCTGATTTCCTTACTGAGCTAGTGAGCTCACCCCTTTCATTTCCACATCTCTACAAAGCCTCCGCAGTAGATAGTACACAATTGAGGATTTGTATTCCTTTGTCACTGCATTCACATCGAATGAAAGGTATACACATCGCGTAGGATTTTGTATATGAATATATAACAACACAATGATGTAAACGAATGTAAAATGGAGGATGTATTTGTATAATAATATAGTGAGTTCACTTATGGTACAAAAGTATTTACAGTCAATAGATAGTTTATATTAACATGTATACATCGTATTGACTGGATAATATGGGAAGTAAAGGTGACGATACTAATACTGAATCACAGTCCAATTGGTGTTTGGAAATGTTTTAGAAGGAAAGGTAAGAAAAAACGAAAAATTTGTAGTGATTTTTGGTAAAAGTCAGTCGTGATAGCTAATGGGCCTTGGATAAAGCCCAATAAGTGTTAATAGGCCTTTTGAACCCAATGGGCCTTGATAGAATGAATAGTAAAATGAAAATGGACATTAGATAGAGTTAGGCCCAATAATGTGTAATAAGGCCCAATAAGAGTATTCGGGCCCAATACTTTAAATTAACCATACAGAAAATGGAATACAGGTTAATAAAGTTAATTGATGTGATTGGTAATTATCTGCAGCTCCCGGAGATATATTCAGAGCCAGATAGACAGATATCCAAAAAGTGAGAAAAAGAAGAAAAGAGTTGTCGACGTGATTCTAGGTAAAAGATCTTTGCAAGCTCTTAGAGATAGTTGTGCATGTATTTTTCACAGTTTTCAAGTTTTTAAATTTTGTAGGGATTACAAATGTAGTATAATATTTATAATGCCCAAATATGAGAAAATGATGAATATACCCCTAGAATTGGGAAATTTTGAAAATGCATAAAGTGCATGAAATTGATGTTTTCCATTTGAAAAAGAGATTTAGCAAAGCTAAAATGATAGACTAGCTCACGATTTGACTGTATGCATTAAATTGCATATTTTTTGAAGTTTGATTTGATTTGACGAGTGATTGATAAGATGTTACCCTCTCGCTCTATGACAACCCAGAAGCACAAAAAATATGGCTAATTTAAAATTTTATTACATTAAACTTCCTACTTGAGTTGCATTCCTATACAGTGTTAGTCAACCTCTTCAACCAAATATCCCTAGGATCTCTCAACATCCATATTTACTTAATTAAATATCATGACATCAAAAGAAGTCTACTTCTCCATTCATTTACTAATACCAATTTGATTACATCCCAATATTACTCAAATACAAGTGTCTGCATTACACAACTATCTGGATACAAAATGAATTGAATTATACCTCTCGCATGTACAAACAAATAGCCTGGGGAGAGTCTCGTCCACCAGCCTATGTCACATACGCCGTAGGTACCAGCGCTCATTGTAAATAATTTAGGGGGGGGAGAAAGGGGGTGGGCTTCAACACGCTCAGTAAGGAGTGCATATGAGCTTTAAAAAACATCATTAAAGCATAAGTGTAATAATGGCATAATTCACATGATTATAAATATGTGATTAAAATCACAGTTCATCAAAACATCTTTATCTCATTTCACAAACACATCATATCTTGAAATAATTATGGAGACTAGGCATAGTATAAACGTCATGAAAGAAATCATCACATCACATCATATCACATCATATCTGCCTGCGGTAAGACCCGGGCCTAGCAAAGCCTCGACGTCAACTAAAGCGGAAATATCTCAACGCTACCAGGGCAGGCATCTCATGTTACCAAAATGGAGGCATCTCACATTACCAAAACGGAGGCATCTCTCATTACTAAAACGGAGGTATCTCTCGTTACCAGAACAGAGGCATCTCACGTTACCAAAACAGAGGCATGGTAAGACATGAGCCTAGCAAAGCCTCGGTGTCAACCGAAGTTGAGGCATCCACTGATGTGTAAGTTTCATGACAAGCCTTTTAGTCTCAAAATCACATGTCATTATTATGTAGAAAATAGTTTTGGCTTCACGTAGAGCTCATGATAGTTTTGCTTATAAATCTCTTTTAAATAAAAAGATATATTTGCTTACAAATAACTCAAATCACAAAACCGAGCTTAAATCGACAAAACATGCACTCAAGTGATAAATCTCAAATCAAACACTTTTCTCAATAAGTATGCTCATTTGTAACTCATTTTATGCTACCAAAGCATTTTCATCAGTAAGGAAATACATATGCACAAAAGGTTACACCCAATACCTCTTGCACCTTGGGTGGTGCAATATTCTCGTTTCACGGACTAGCTCCAACTCACGAGTCAAATTCCCGAGCTATCCAAATAATGTCAAAACATCAATAATTGCTCATTATACCACTACTTCACACCTATTCATCCAAATCTAAAACGGGGTCTTTTGGACCCTTATTGATTACTTTTTCTATTCTCTCAGTTTTTCACTTATCTGACTTATAAACCGAGTTCTTTTGGTATTAAATAAACATCTAATTGTCTTAGTTTAATCCATTTAGTCATGCATTTTCTTAAACACCCTAGATGCACATTTTCTCAATTCCATCAAATTCCATTATTTATTCACACCAAATTATCTCACAATCATGCATATAACATCACCATAAGCACATTCATTCCATCATAAATTCAATCCATAGTTCACTTTTTTTTACTATGGTTAGTTCATCATATTCGAGGTAGTTCCAACCAACAATACATACACCAATCAACCTAAATAATATCTAGATAAACATACTTGAAGTTGGTGTATTGAAATCTTACCTAGCTTGACTATTCTCCTTTTTTGCCAAATGTGGGGAGAGATTCTTTTTCTCTTTCAATCCTTCGATCTAACCTCTAGTTGCAACTATATTGTTCTCCTCCTTTTAAGAAACAACTTTGCTCAAATACATTTTTCTCAAATCTCTTTGGAAGGTGTTGAAAATCTAGAGAGAGAAAGTTAGGTTATTGCTCAAACATGAAAGGTTTTCAATGTTCAGGGGAAGAAGCCTCGAATGGTCGAACTTTATATAGAATTAGCCTTATGAGATCCATCTCCTAGGGTGGGAGATCGATCTGCCCTTACTCCAACTACACAATTCATAGCCTTCAAGATCGATCTGGCCTAAAAGAAGGATTGATCTTTGCTTGGCAGTAGCTAATGGAGATCGATCTGCCATAGGGATGAGATTGATCTGCTCCTAGCCAGGAAAAATTGAGATCGATCTGCCACAGGGATGAGATCGATCTGCTCCTGGCTAAGACAAATTGAGATCAATCTGCTTATGGGAAGAGATTGATCTTGCTTGAATGAGGGATCGATCTTCCTTTTGCAGAATGCTTCGACATTGCATTTCAATGCCATGAGATCGATCTCTCCTTTAAATGAGATCGATTGATAATTCTATTTTTAATAGAATTATTTGTGCTTAATTTCCTAATTATTTATTTAATCCCCATATTATTTTATTAATTATCCCCTATATTTAATTAAAATTCTTTAATGTGCAGTTAAAATAAGTCCAGATGAAACTCAGTCGTTTCAGTCAAAATTGGACTAGAAACAGACTAAAGGAGATTGGACCACTTCCAATTTGCAGATCGAGTCACCAGTCGTCTCGACATGCGAGATGTCAGGTGTCCGTATTTTATTCGCTCTGAAACGATAAGATCGACGGATACCGTGCCAACCCTTTGGAAGATACACGTCGGGCCACATCGCACAGCCAACTGGACAAAAAAACTGATGACGTGGAAATATCTACTCTGTAGCAAATCAAATGAAGACAAGTGGACAAACAATGCCAACTCATCTGAAATGAAAAAATTACTATTGTACCCCTAAGTGTGTGTATAAATAGAATATGATGGCGATTGAAAAAAAATAGGAAGTAGTGTAGGAGGTAGTCTAGGGTAAGAGTAGTGTAGAGTAATTTAGGAGTAGTTTTAATTTAGGGTAGTTTAGTTTTTAAAGTTTTTCTTTTAAGCTTTCCGATTAGAGTTCTTTTTAGCTACCATTGTTTTAGGATGGCAAGTTTTACTTTTCCTTTAAATTCAAGTTAGATTCTAGTTTAATTGTTTTCTATTTACTATTCAAATTTCATTTCTCTGTTACTGTTTCTTTTTCAAGTTCGAGGGGGCTGGTGACATCAATCTTCTTCATCACTGTTTCTGTCATTCCATTAAAGTTTTTCTGCACTTTGTATTTGCTGCTTAATTTTCTTTGATTTTAGCTACTGTTTTAGTTTCAATATTACTTTTAACCATTTTCTGTCAAGTTTTATAGTGATTTCCATGTTGTTTACAGTTGGTTAGAAAGTTTAAAATTCTGGTTTTGTTTAGACACCTTTATTTACCGAAAGTTAGTTCAATAATGAATTTTTCTTTTCGGCGTCAGTTTTTTTTTAACGCTTTAGCAAATTTTTTTTCTCATGTGCAAATTCTATTCGATGTCAATGTTCCCCTGTTTCAGTTCCTTTTGCTTCCTTTTCTTCTTATTCTTTAATAATTCCATAGTTTAGGTTTAGGCTACATTAATATATCACTTTTAAATTTAGTTGTTTAGTTTTGAAGTCCATTTAGTCGTAGTTCTCTGTTCAGCTCTATTTTGAGTTTTTTTTCCTGTTCATTATTATTTTTCTGGTCATTTATGCATTATTTCACTGCATCATGTCAGTTCTTCTATTAGCTTGTATCCCACTATATTAATCTATCCTTGCATTGCTTTGTTCATCTCCACATCATTTCGGCAATCTCTCTTAACTGCTTCGATAGTTTTAGGAACCAAGTGACAAAGACCAGCTTCATTTTGTCATTTTTGTGTCTAGCAAAGTTGTGTGATACAAGCTTGGGTCGGTTGCAGCTAGCAAAGGCCATGTAACCAAGTGGGCATGAGCAAGGCTGCGTTGTGGACTGGAGTATGACCTGCTGCAATGACCAGTAAGCAGCTGCTGCCGAAGAGCTGTGTTGTGGACTGGAGTATGAGCTATGTTGTGGATTGGAGTATGAGCTACGACCCAGCTACAGGAGATGGTGATACCAGGTCTTGCTCCCACAATACTGAAGGCAGAAGCAGAAAGGTGGCAGTGACAGGTGCTGCTGTGCACATCGATTGCAAAGAATGACTCAGGAAATGCTGCTAGCTTTTTCTAGTGTAAGGATAGTCGGCATGAGCAAAGCAGGAGCCAGTACAATAGTAGGATGCAGAAGTAGTCGGACAAAATAGGAGCAGTTTCTGGTCAAGACCGAGTGTACCTGGAACAAACAGCAGCCAAGAGTAGTAGCAGGACACACCTGGAGCAAAGGACAAACCGAAAGCAACGACTGGAATAAAGATGAAGCGTGAACAATACATCAACACGGGACCACCTGGCTTAGAATTCGGTTAAGGCCTTGTTTGGCCGATTAATTTGTTATTTCATTCTTTTACTTTAATTAATTAAATTGATTAATACTTGTTATTTGTTATTTAGGTAATTAACCAATTAAAACGGTAGGTTAGTTTTAATATTTTTGCATGTTAATTTAATTTTCAATTTTAATTTTTAGACAATAGTTAATTTTATATTATATGTTTTAGGACTTAATTTTGGTTAGTATTGTATGAGTTACATTTAGGATGCACTAGTTAGATTTTATTGTTAAGTTAGTTATTAGATATAATTAGGATTAATTTAGAATTAATGTTTTAGACATTTTGACTTGTAGTTATTTTTGCTTAATTCTTCTAGGATTTTATTTCATTAGATTTTAGGTTAGTCTAATTTGCATTTTTATTAATTAGTTTAATTACATGCATATTTTAGTCTAGGATAGTTTGATTTTAGTTTAATTAATTTTGTTTCTTTATTTTCATATTTGCTTTTTTAATTACGTTAATTAATTTTAACTGTTTTAATTTTCTTTTGTAGGTTATTTGCTTTTAATTGCTTGGAGCTTTGTAAGTAATTTTAGTTCTGTTTAATTTTCTTTAATTTATAGTTTTTATTATTTTCAGTACTTGTTTAATTTTAGACTTAGTAGATCACCCATCATCACTTCATAATTTGCTAAGATATACTTAGGGTAAGATTAACTGGTAGTTAATTAGGCTAATCAACTTCTCTGTGGGACGATAATCTGGGACTTAAATCTTATTATTACTTGTACGACCCGTGCACTTGCGGATAATACATCTAGCTCGTACCAAGTTTTTGGCGCCATTGCCGGGGAAGTCTTAATTAGTCATTAATTAATATCGGTGAAATTATGCTTAGGTGTAATTCTAGCTTGTAAATATTTGGGTTTTAAATATTTAGAAGTTTAATTTAGATTAGTTAATTTTCTCTATCATAAAAAAAAATTGAAAAATTTTAAAACTTAAAAAAATTTTCTAAGGACTTTTTGATGTTTGCATGCGTAGAGCCAAGAGTTATGATTGCTTTCCTCTAGATCCTGAAATTGAAAGAACTCTTAGAAAAATTCGAAAGGACTCTATGAAATTTATAGCTCCGCTGCAAAACACCATAGCAGAAAATAGGAAAATTAAGACCGTTGGAGATTATGCGGTGTCGACAATTAGAGGATATTATACCGGTATTAGGCCACCAGCTGTCCCTACTAACAATTTCGAAATTAAGACTTCCATCCTCCAGATGATCTAGACATCTTTACAGTTCAGTGGGCTTCCGCACAATGACCCACATGCTCAACTCGGGCAATTCTTGGACCTGTGTAACACGTTCAAGTACAATGGATTATCTGATGATGCACTCATGCTTAGATTATTCCCCTTCTTACTTAGGGATAGGGCATGACACTGGTTAACCTCCTTGCCTCCAGGATCCATTTCTACATGGGACGAGTTAGTCCATCAATTTCTAGCCAAGTTTTTCCATCCCTCTAAAATGGCCAGACTCCGTAGTGACATATCTTCCTTTGTCCAGTTCGACTCTGAATCACTTTACGAAGAATGGGAACGATATAAGGAGCTTCTTAGGAAGTTCCCTCACCATGGCCTACCTTTATGGCTGTAAGTCCAAACCTTCTACAACGGACTTACAAGCCAAAATAAGACCATTGTTGACGCTGCTGCAGGTGGAGCGCTAATGTGTAAAACAGAGGAGGAAGCTTACGAGTTGTTAGAAAAGATGGCTGCTAACAACTATCTATGGTTCTCAGAGAGGCAACTGCCTAAGAAATCGATGGGTATTTATGAGCTCGACACGCTGTCTACCTTGACCTCTCAAATCACTAATCTTACGAAGGAGGTAGAGTCGCTCAGTACCCAACATAATCCTTCCTCCAGTCCTAACCCTATGTTTTCTGTCCAAAGTCCTTTTCTCTCTTGTGATCTGTGCAGTGGTACTCACTCTGTAGATAGGTGTCCACTTAACTTAGAATCGGTTTAGTATGTTGCCCCCCCTAAGCAACAGAACAAACCTTTTTCAAACACATATAATCCAAGGTGGAGGAACCATTCTAACTTTTCTTGGAGACAAAACCAAGGGCAAACTTCTAATTCTAGACCTGTAGGACCCCTTGGTTTTCAAGCTCCATTGGTTCAGGTACCACCACAGCATCTTTTTCCTCACCATCCACCACCTCATTATCCACACCATTCACCTAATCATTCCCATGCACCTCACTTGCATCAACCACCACCACCACTTATGCAGCCCCAACTTTACCATGTACCAATAGCTGAGAAGAAGCCCTCACTTGAGGAAATGTTCACGACTATCCTCCAAAATCAAGCTGCCTCAATTAAGAACTTAGAAGTTTAGGTTTGACAAATAGCCAGTGCTCTTAGCCAGCGTCCACAAGGAACCCTCCCCAGTAATACTGAAGTTAACCCTGTTAGACAAAGGGAGGGTAAAGAACATGTGAAATCCATCACCCTTAGGAGTGGCAGAGAGCTGGATGATCCACAAGTTAAGTCCAGCCCTGAACAATACATAGTTGAAGAATCCTTAGGGTCTAAAGAGGCAGCTCAGAAAGAGCAGGAACATCAGGATCGGGCTGCAAAGGAAACAAAGCTAGGCGCTTCTTCATCTATACATTCTTCTACTTCATAGCCTTCCTCGCCCGCTGATGCTACACATGTTACCACTACATCCCTTCTAGTTAGACCACCAGTACCTTTTCCTCAGAGGTTCCAAACTATAAAACTAGAACAACAATTTGCTAAATTTCTTGAGGTTTTTAAGAAACTTCACATCAACATTCCTTTCGCAGATGCCTTAGAGAAAATGCCAAGTTATGTAAAATTTTTAAAAGATATCCTGTTGAGGAAGAGAAGACTGAAAGATTATGAGATGGTAGCCTTAACTGAGGAATGTAGTGTAATTATTCAGAGAAAATTACCCTTCAAGCTCAAAGTTCCCTGGAGTTTTACCATACCCTGCACAATTGGAAATCTATTCTTTAGTAGAGCCTTATGTGATTTAGGAGCTAGTATCAATCTGATGCCTTTGTCTATCTACCAAAAGTTAGGAATAAGGGATGTCAAGCCTACCATAATGACCCTTCAGCTGGCTGATCGATATATTAAACATCCAAAGGGGGTCATTGAGGATGTGTTAGTAAAGGTGGACAAATTTATTTTCCCTGCGAATTTTATTGTTTTAGACATGGAGGAAGATAGGGAAGTCCCCATCATACTAGGAAGACCTTTCCTAGCGACTGGTAGAACATTAATTGATGTATAAAAGGGGGAGCTGACTACAAGAGTCCTAGATCAGAAGGTGACATTTCATGTTTTCAAACCTTTAAAGCTCCCTGATGACTCTCAAGACTGTTTTAGGATGGAGGATATAAGGCTTGAACATAAGAAATCTGAGAGAAAGAAGGAAGTAGATAGAGTTAAGGAGGATTTAACTGTCAATATTTTGTCACCACTCTGGCTGATTCTCCTACTCTTCGTCCTGCTGCTGAGTGTTGTGTTCTTTAGCTACATTTGAAGTGACTTAATTTTTCTTTTCACTTTGTATATAGTTCTTTTTCTTTTTCTTTTCTGTTGTTTCTTTCTTTATTTTGCAGATTTCTTTTACAACATTACCTTTTCAATCAAGCTTCGGTTGTTCATCATCATCATCATCAGATAGGGGAGTACTCTGTTCTTAAGCTTAACTGTTTATATTATTTGCACACTGAGGACACTGTGCACTTTAAGTTTGGGGGAGGGGATATCACTTGAGTATTTTTTTTTTAAATTGGGCAAAATTGAAAAAACATTTCAAAATATTTTGAAAAATATGAGCTTAAATTGTTTGATTTTGGGATGATTTATTTTGTGCATCATATTCTAAAATTTGTTTGATCTTGTCTCGAGGTGAAATATTAGATCACACTTAATTAGGGAGATGATTTAGGCCATCTTTGGATCGTTTGAGCCTTTCGAGCCATCCCTGTACATACTTTACCCCTAGTCACCCATCTGAGCCAAATAATCTTTTCTCTGTAAATACACCTGCATAACTTTTCCTTAGCTTAAGCACTCTTTTCCTATCCCTTACCCCGAAAGCATGAAAAGTCACTTGGATATATTATGAGCTTTGTACATATGGGTATCTGGTGATAGTGAAAGTTAAAAAACAAATGAAAGAAAAAGAAAAAAGAAAAAAAAGAAAGAAGAAAAATACAAAAAAAGAATAAAATATTTAGTGAAATAAATAAGTTTGGGGGAAATAATATGATCTCTTACATTAAAGATCCTAGAAGTAATACATGTTAAGGGATAATTAAACCTAAATCGACTTTATCATACCTTAGCCACAGCCTTACATTACAAGCTTAATGAAGTCCTATTGATCTTTGATTAAGTGTGACTACATTAGTGGAGAGAGAAGTGAAAAACAAACTTATGGGAATGATCACATGTCATTGACTTTGCATTCACTAGGTTTGCATAATCTGATCCGGATAATGTACTGTGAAGTGGCTTTCACATTTTTCACACACACGAGGAGTCCAATTTGGGTTAGGACTTATGATTGAATGATTATGAATGTTGGACTTGTAATTGTGAGTCTTTGAGATCATAGTTTGTACTTTTTCTTTGAGGATAATATTGGAAAAATTATTATGTTAGTACTTGTCATTCCTACATTTGTTTTGATTTGCTTGAGGATAAGCAAAAGCTCAAGTTTGAGGGTGTGATAATTCTATTTTTAATAGAATTATTTGTGCTTAATTTCCTAATTATTTATTTAATCCCCATATTATTTTATTAATTATCCCCTATATTTAATTAAAATTCTTTAATGTGCAGATAAAATAAAGTCGGATGAAACTCAGTCGTTTCAGTCGAAATTGGGCTGAAAACGGGCTAAAGGAGACTGGACCACTTCCAATTTGCAGACCGAGTCACCAGTCGTCTAGACACGCTTGATACCAGGTGTCCGTATTTTATTCGCTCTAAACGATAAGATCGACGGACAACGTGCCAACCCTTTGGAAGACACACGTCAGGCCACATCGCACAGCCAACTAGACAAAAAGACTGATGACGTGGAAATATCTACTTGCAGCAAATCAAATGAAGACAAGTGGACAAACAATGCCAACTCATCTAAGATGAAAAAATTACTATTGTACCCCTAAGTGTGTGTATAAATAGAATATGATGGCAATTGAAAAAAAAATAGGAAGTAGTGTAGGAGGTAGTCTAGGGTAGGAGTAGTGTAGAGTAATATAGGAGTACTTTTAATTTAGGGTAGTTTAGTTTTTAAAGTTTTTATTTTAAGCTTTCCGATTAGAGTTCTTTTTAGCTACCATTGTTTTAGGATTGCAAGTTTTACTTTTCCTTTAAATTCAAGTTAGATTCTCATTTAATTGTTTCCTATTTACTATTTAGATTTCATTTCTCTGTTACTGTTTATTTTTCGGGTTCGAGGGGGCTGGTGACAACAGTCTTCTTCATCACCGTTTCTGTCGTTTCATTAATTTTTTCTGCACTTTGTATTTGCTGCTTAATTTTCTTTGATTTTAGCTACTGTTTTAGTTTCAGATTTACTTTTAACCATTTTCTGTCAAGTTTTATAGTGATTTTCAAGTTGTTTACAGTTGGTTAGAAAGTTTAAAATTCTGGTTTTGTTTAGACACCTTTATTTTCCGAAAGTTAGTTCAATAATGAATTTTTCTTTTCGGTGTCAGTTTTTTTTTACGCTTTAGCAAAATTTTTTTCTCATGTGCAAATTCTATTCGATGTCAATGTTCTCCTGTTTCAGTTCCTTTTTCTTCCTTTTCTTCTTCTTGTTCTTTAATAATTCCATAGTTTAGGTTTAGGTTACATTAATATATCAGTTTTAAATTTAGTTATTTAGTTTTGAAGTCCATTTAGTCGTAGTTCTCTGTTCAGCTCTGTTTTGAGTTTTATTTACTGTTCATTATCATTTTTCTGGTCATTTATGCATTACTTCACTACATCATGTCAGTTCTTCTATTAGCTTGTATCCCACTGTATTAATCTATCCTTGCATTGCTTTGTTTATCTCCACATCATTTCGGCAATCCCCCTTGACTGCTTCGATAGTTTTAGGAACCAAGTGATAGAGACCAGCTTCATTTTGTCATTTTTGTGTCTAGCAAAGTTGTGTGATACAGGCTTGGGTCTGTTGTAGCTACCAAAGGCCGTGTAACCAAGTGGGCATGAGGAGGGCTACATTGTGGACTAGAGTATGACCTGCTGCAATGACCAGTAAGCAGCTCCTGCCGAAGAGCTGCGTTGTGGACTGGAGTATGAGCTGCGTTGTGGATTTGAGTATGAGCTGCGACCCAGCTGCAGGAGATGGTGATACTAGGTCTTGCTCCCACAAAACTGAAGGCAGAAGCAGAAAAGTGGCTGGGACGGGTGCTGCTGTGCACACCGATTGCAGAGAATGAATCAGGAAATGCTGCTTGCTTTTTCTAGTGTAAGGACAGTCGGCATGAGCAAAGCAGGAGCCAGTACAATAGTAGGATGCAGAAGTAGTTGGACAAAACAGGAGCAGTTTTTGGTCAGGACCGAGAGTACCTGGAACGAACAGCAGCCGAGAGCAGCAGCAGGACACACCTAGAGCAGAGGACAAACCGAGAGCAATGACTGGAATGAAGATGGAGCATGAACAGTACATCAACGACTGGAATGAAGATGGAGCATGAACAGTACAGCAACACAGGACCATTTGGCTTAGAATTCGGTTAAGGCCTTGTTTGGCCGATTAATTTGTTATTTCATGCTTTTACTTTAATTAACTAAATTGATTAATACTTGTTTGTTGGTTATTTAGGTAATTAACCAATTAAAATGGTAGGTTAGTTTTAATATTTTTGCATGTTGATTTAATTTTCAGTTTTAATTTTTAGACAATAGTTAATTATATATTATATGTTTTAGGACTTAATTTTTGTTAGTATTGTATGAGTTACATTTAGGATGCACTAGTTATATTTTATTGTTAAGTTAGTAATTAGATATAATTAGGATTAATTTAGAATTAATGTTTTAGACATTTAGACTTGTAGTTATTTTCTTAATTCTTATAGGATTTTATTTCATTAGATTTTAGGTTAGTTTAATTTGCATTTTTATTAATTAGTTTAATTACATGCATATTTTATTTTAGGATAGTTTAATTTTAGTTTAATTAATTTTTTTCTTTTTTTTTCATATTTGCATTTTTAGTTGTGTTAATTAATTTTAATTGTTTTAATTTTCTTTTGTAAGTTATTTGCTTTTAATTGCTTGGAGCTTTGTAAGTAATTTTAGCTCTGTTTAATTTTCTTTAGTTTATAGTTTTTATTATTTTCAGTACTGGTTTAATTTTAGACTTAGTAGATCACCCATCATCAACTTCATAATTTGCTAGGATATACTTAGGGTAAGATTAACCGGTAGTTAATTAGGCTAATCAACTTCTCTATGGGACGATAATCTGGGACTCAAATCCCATTATTGTACGACCTGTGCACTTACGGATAATACGTCTAGCTTGTACCATCGATCTGCCCTTCATCTACAGCATTACAGCTGCAATTTTAATAGATTTTCAAATGTAACTTCAAATCCAATTACTTTAATACTCATTCTGCATTCTATTCGTACTTAACACTTAAGAAGGTCCATTTCTTTTGATTTATACATAACGAAACTTGTGTTTACATCACAAACTCATATAACAAGTGTATACAATCATGAAATCATAAGGATACATAGGAAAGTATGGGTCTTACATTCCTCCCCTCTTTCAAGAAATTTGGTCCTCTAAATTTGAAACAAGTCATTCTTCAAAAAGTCAGGGGTACTTCTCCTCAATTAGGTTCTCCAGTTCTCAAGTCGCCTCTTCTGTTGAGTGGTGCTTCCAAAGAACCTTTACCAATGGAATTCTCTTTGTTCGAAGTACCTTTTCTTTCTTGTCGAGGATCTGGACAGGTTCTTCTACATAGCTTATGTCTCTTTGGATGTCTAACACTTCATATTCGATGACATGAGAGGGATCCATATTAAACTTCCTCAACATCGAGACGCGGAAGACATTATAAATCGCAGAAAGCTGTGGGGGCAAAGCTAACCAGTAGGTAACATCTCCTACTCTCTCTAATGCCTCAAACAGACTAATAAAATGGGGACTCAGCTTCCTCTTCTTCCCGAATCGCATGATACCTTTACTTAGAGACACCTTAAGAAACATAAAATCTCTAGTTTGAAACTCAACTGGCCGTCTACGTACATCGGCGTAACTCTTCTATCAGCTCCGAGCAGCTCATAATCTATCACAAATAATCTTCATAGTCTGAACTGCCTGCTCAACAAGGTCGGGAGCAATTACTTTCTTATCACCCACTTCTTCCCAAGCTATGGCGGGCCTACACCTCTTACCATACAAAGCCTCATAAGGTGCCATACCAATACTCGCATGATAGCTATTATTGTATGCAAACTCAGCAAGGGGCAGATGATCATCCCATGATCCCTTAAAGTCTATTGTACATGCCCGTAACATATCCTCCAAGGTCTGTATAGTCCGTTCGGACTGACCATCAGTCTGAGGATGATAGGTGGTACTAAAATTCAATCGAGATCCCATGGCTTCCTGAAAATGAGTCCAAAATCTAGACGTAAACTTGGAATCTCTATCAGATGTTATACTCTCTAGGGCCCCATGCAGCCGAGCTATCTCTCTAACATATAACTCTGCTAAGGCACTCAAAGTATTTGTGCTCTTGATGGCAAGGAAGTGGACACTCTTAGTTAATCTGTCTTCTATCACCCAGATTGCATCATGGTCTCTCTAGGTCCTCGGTAATCCCATGATAAAGTCCATGGTGATATACTCCCATTTCCATTTAGGCACTGGTAAGGACTTAAGTAATCCTTTGGGCTTCTGATGCTCAGTCTTTACTTGTTGAGACACCAAACACTTGTCCACAAATTCTGCCACTTCCCATTTCATACCACTCCACTAATACACCTTACGCAGGTCTTAGTACATCTTAGTACTACTTAGGTGCATGGTGTAACAGGAACAATAAGAATCCCTTAAAATTTAATGCTTCAAGGTATCATTGCTCAGGACACAAATACAGCCCTTAAACCTCAACAATCCATCATCAATGATCATAAAATTTGACTACGGAGTCTTCTCAGCTTGGCTAACCAAATCCAGTAGCTTCTGATCACTTCTCTGTCCACTTCTAATTTGATCCAAAATACTGGGCTCTATCTATAGGCTAGCCATAAATTCGACCTCTGCTTCCTTAACTCTTATCCTGAGTCTGGAGAACTGTTCCAATAGATCCCATTCCTTAATCATCATAACAAAAACTGTGTTTTTTCAGCTTAAGATATCAGCAACTGCGTTTGCCCTCCCCGGATGGTATAAAATCTCATAGTAATAGTCCTTAAGGAGCTCCATCCATCGTCTTCATCTCATATTAAGCTCCTTTTGGTTGAAGATATACTTCAGACTCTTATGTTCAATGAAGATCTGAAACCTTTTCCCATACAAGTAATGCCACCATATCTTCAATACAAACACCACTGTGGCTAACTCCATATCATGTGTGGGGTAGTTCCGCTCATGGTCCTTCAGCTAACATGATCCATAAGCGACTACTCTTCCATGCTGCATGCGTACGCACAGCAAACCCAGATGGGAAGCATCACTATACACTACGAAGCTTTCAAATCCACTCGAAATCGTTAAAATGGGTGCTGTAGTCAATCACCATTTAAGCTCTTAGAAACTTTGCTCACACTGATCCGACCATATAAATGGGATGTCCTTACGTGTAAGCTTAGTCAGAGGAGCTGCAATATTGGAGAATCCCTCAACAAAGCTCCTGTAATATCCTGTAAGTCCTAGAAAACTCCAAATTTCTTTAACTGTCCTCAGTCTCTCCCAATTAAGCACAGCCTCTACCTTAGACGGATCAACTGACATTCCGTCCTTAGATATAATGTGGTCAAGGAAAGCTATCCGATCCAGCCAAAACTCACTTTTACTGAGCTTTCCATATAATTGCTTGTCTCGGAGTATCTGAAGCACAATCCTCAAGTGCTGTGCGTGTTCCTCTTGGGATCGAGAATACATAAGGATATCATCAATGAAGCTTATCACAAACTGATCTAGATAGTCTCGAAATACTTCATTCATCAAACTCATGAAAGCAGCAGGGGTATTCATTAAACCAAAGGGCATCACTAAGAATTCGTAGTGGTCATACCTAGTTCTAAAGGCTATTTTCAGAATATCCTCTTTCATGATTTTTAACTGGTGATAGCTCGATCTTAAGTCAATTTTAGAAAAGGCAGAAGCCCCTCTCAACTGATCAAACAAGTCGTCTATCCTTAGTAAGGGGTATTTGTTCTTCACCGTAGCCTTGTTTAGTAGTCTGTAGTCTATACACAATCAGAGGCTACCATTCTTCTTCCTCATAAACAAAATCGGAGCTCCCCATGGTGACACACTTGGTCTAATAAAACCCTGGTCAAACAGTTCTTGCAACTATTTCTTTAACTCTTCTAATTCAACCAATGCCATCCTATAGGGAGGTTTAGAGATTGGCTGGGTATCTGACACTAAATCGATAGTGAACTTCAGCTCTCTCTCCCGTGGTAAACCCGGTAACTCATCTGGGAACACATCAGAAAACTCACATACTACCGGTATGTCCTCTATCCTCAGAGGTTCCCGACGATATTAGAGATGAGTGCAATGTAACCTTCATATTAATAATCTAATCAACGTTTTTAGGAAATCATAATTATAGCAATAAGATTTCTCACAAAAATCTTCACACATTTTCATTCCTTAACCTTCAAACATACACTAAACTTTTTAGGTAGGAGAAAGTTACAGTCTTAGTGTAACAGTCTAGACTCATGTGGTTGGCCGCTAACCAATCCATCCCTAAAATCACATCAAAGCCACACATATTTAATAACGCTAGATCTGCTAACATCACTTTATCTCCACCCTTAATCTCACATTTTCTACATACCATATCAGTCCTCTGTGACTCACACATAGGTGTACTTACATGTAAAATATGAGCTACGGGTTCAGGCTCTAAATTCAATTTACATGCAAAGTGTACAGAAATAAAAGAATGCGTGAACCTTGGGTCAAACAACACATGAGCCTCGTGATTACAAACAAGAAGTGTACCTCTTATTGCCTCAGACAAAGTGTCTGCAGTCTCCTTATCCAAAGCAAATACACTGTAAGACCCGTATTTTCATGTATAATCCTTATGATTCCATAAGTATACATTCATTTTTGTAATATGAAAAATAAGTGATGTAAGGTCTGTAGATTGATGTACACACTTGTTATGTGAATTCGTGATGTACACACAAGTTTCATTAAGTATGAATTATAAGAAATAGACCTTTCTAAGTGATAAATATGGAATGAATACAAAATGAGTAGTGAGGTAAATTGAAATGAAGTTAACGTGGGCACATTGTGATGAAATTTGGCTAAGAATGCGACAAAGAAAGAGGAGATCGATCTCTCCTTCAAGTTAAATCGATCTCAATAAGCCTCTACCAAGCTAAGATCGATCTCATCCTCAAGTAGACCGATCTCCTTATGCCTCGGCCAGCAGCAGATCGATCTCATTTCCCTGCCAGATCGATCTGTGAAGCTTTCTACCTGGCTATGATTGATCTCATGCTCTTCAACAGATCAATCTCTCATGATTGAAAACTGAATACAAGAAGGCTAAAAGCAGTAGCAGATCGATCTCATCAAGTAGTTTCTATAAAAACAAGGCTGCTGAACTACATTTCATGATAACAACATCAAACCTTTCCATTTTGAAGCAAAGTGGCCTAACTTTCCTCTCTAAAGTATCAACGCATTCTATTGAGATTGGGGAGAAGTTTGTTACATCAAAGTTGTTCATAGAGTGGAGAAGAACAACATAGTTTGGAACGAGAGGTAGAATCACTGAATCGAAGGAGCAAATGAGTTTTTCCTCAAAGTTGCAAAAAGGAGAAAAGTTGAGATTGGTAAGGTTTCATTGCATCAATCTCATATATGTTGGTCTATACACTAGTATGAGTTTATTGGTATATAGATTTATGGTTGAAATGTGATAAACCTACTTAAACAAACTTATGACCTAGAATCGATTTAATGATAGAAAAATCGAGTAAGCATGGTTTAATGGAGATTTGAGCTTGTAAAGATGTTATTGAGCATGTGTATATGCTTGTATAATAGTTGGCAAAATTCATGTGCTAGAACTAAAAATGGCTGAAAGTGAGTATATGATGTATTCGATAAAATGCCAAAATGAAGTGAAATAATGAACTTTAGGTATTATAAGCTTAATACTGATTTAATATGAATCAATAGACTCGAGAAGTCTGAGAGATTCTCAAAAATGAGTTATATACTCGAAATGGACTTATGAAAGAGTAAAGATCGATAATGATGTAACGAGGCCAAATGAAATATAAATTGCCCCATCGCATTGATTTGAATATCATGCAAGTGAAATAAAGTATATGACAATATGCTAATGTGTGTAATACAAAATTTCAGCTCCAGAGGAGATAATTGGAGTCGATAGGACAAATCACGAGAAGTAGAAATCAAAGGAAAGCGATTTAAGCATGATTCGAGGTAAGGGACTTATGCGAGCTATTAGAGATAGCTATACATATGTTTTTTTATCTGCTATGTGTGAATGTATGCGAAACGTATATAGATATTGGTATATCTAGGTAAAAACAATGTATAAAGAATAAGTCTATAAGTATGAGTTGCATGACCTCTATGATTATTGTGAAAAGAGGTTTTGTAAACGTTTTAAGAAAGAATAATAATAGATGGGCTCTCGGTTTAACTAATTACATGAAATGTTTCTAACGAGTGATTGAAGGGAGATTTACCCTCTCACTTAAGACAGTACATGAAGCCCCTTCTATTTCTTTTCTCTGTGAAATCGTGCTAGAGCCTGAGTGGCAACGGTAGATTTACCAACCCTACTCGTACGTGATTTTCAAAGGGATTTTGAGAAAAGCAAAAGAGTGCTCGATGCCTCGGGTGATGCTGTGTGTTCCACTCGAGATGCTCACATTAGATTTTGAGAATCATGCTAGAGCCTTTGAGTATTGTTGTGTGTCTTGCTCTGACTATGCTTGCATGTAATTTCCTAGTAATACCGTGCTCGATGCCTCAGGTATGCTATGTGTCTTATGCTAAGTTGCTCACATGAGATTTTAATGATTACGGTGTGTGTTGACTAAAATTGTGCTAGAGCCTTGTATTGACCTGCTCACACGTGGTTTATGAATGTGATGTAATGAGTACAAAACCGTGCTGGAGTCGTTGTGTATTGTTGTGTGTCTTGCAATGGCCTGCTCGCACGAGATTTTGAGACAATGGAAATGGGTGATAAAGATCCACGAGAGAACGATGTACCGCGAGCGTTAGCTATGGAGTACAATGTGTCGTGATTTGAGTATCAGCTGAAGGGATGGTTGATCCGCCTCCCCAAGCGTAAGGTTCCCGCACACCTTATCAGTGTCTCCTGGAATCCGACTATGGCTATAGGTCAGATATATATATCTGAGTGATATAACATATTCACTACTGTGTGTGGTGACGTATGTTTCCCTTGTTGTGTGTCTGGGGATATGATAACCCATGATTTATGTCTCAGATATATTAATTTGCTAAATGTAAAGCATTTTAAGGATGAACTATGTAAAGTGAAATATGTTGTATGATTCTGTGTGAATATGCATATTCATTTTAAAAGAATACATATGTTTTATAAGGAAAAAGAATATATATGTATTTTAACATGTAGATAGTGTAGTTATCTATCGACTTTCATATTTTCCTTACTGAGCGTGTTAGCTCACCCCTTTATTTCCTCGTCAACAGATACTACGCAGTAGTGCGTACACTGCAATCGTCCCTACTATTGTGTTGCTCCGGTCATCCAGTAGTATAGAGAGGTATACACTTGAGATGAAAAAGTTTGTATCCTATAAATTAATGCACAGTAGAGTTTGTATTTTGTATTTTAGGGGATGTATAAAATAGAAACTGATGTAAATGCTTCCACACTTATTTATAAAAGTCCAGTTTCTATTTTACTTAGATTGTATAACTTTATTTAACTATAATAGATGAGATATGAATTTGATGTTGACTCAGCCTAACTGTAATTGGTAAGGTAAAGGTCACGGACAGAGAGTGATGGTCGTGACAGAATTAATGGTATCATAGTTGAGTTTGTCTGATGTGAGTCAGTATCCATAGTCAGGAAATTATACATCCCCAAAGTACTATGGATTATTAGGATACAAATGTGTATACCAAGCTGAAAAATGTGACTGAGACATTTATTTTGAGTATGCAGGATGTCTGATAGACAACGTACTCGTAGAGGAGAGAGTTTGCACTCTCAAGGGTGTAGAGATGAGCCCAAGAGACGTAGTGGGTCTAGTTCTAGTAGAGATCCACTCGGTCTTAGTGAGGCCACTGAGGAACGTATAGCATAGTTACTGCGTAGTGTAGACACGGTTATGGAGATGTTTACACAGGCGATGGCCAGATTTGAGGGTAGACAGGAGAACCCTGCTGGTTAGGCTGCTGTACCTGAGAAGTATGAGCTAGGACAGCCTGTACTGAGACCTCGAGATGCAAAAGCAGAGATACCTGTACCCCCACCAATTCAGGACATTCCCCCACCTATTTAGGATCCTATTCTCCATAACAGGTTGGTGGTGAGGGAGTTTCTGATTGCGATACGGATAGACTGAGAGAGTTTCGAAAGTTTGGACCACCTTCATTTAATGGGGTGAAGAACCCTTTGTTTGTTGAGCATTGGATACATAGTATGGAGAAGCTCTATCGATTTTTCCATTACCCCGACATAGAGAAGGTTACCTTTATAGCTTTTATAGTAGAGGATGAGGCCGAGTATTGATGGATGGCCACACAACCGATGTTTAGTGCATAACACCCGGTTGTGACATGGGATATATTCTTGGATGCCTTTAGGAGGTAATACATTCCAGCTACTGCTCAGAGAAAGATGCAGATGAAATTTATGACATTGACTTAGGGAAACCAGACAGTGGATGAGTATGAGTCTAGATTCACATCCCTAGGCAGATATGATACAGTCACGATGGGCTTTGAGGACAGAAAAGTTTAAAAACTCCTTAAGGGACTGAGACCTTCCATCAGAGCTCGATTAGCTCCACTAGATATTACCACTTATGATGACGAAGTACACAGAGCTCAGCTATGTGAACAAGATTATGAGTTGCATGCCTCAGAGTTAAGCAAGAGTGGTAAAGGTAGAGATAGAGACCGAAAGAGGTCAATTGATGACAGAGGATTCAGAAAGGGCCGAAGCTTACCCGGTAAGGGGCCTAAGATTGAGGGATATGAGAGAGGCCTATGAAGCCTCCAGTTCATCCAGCTTTATCTCCAGCATCGAGGTGCATAGTTATTGGTGGACCTTGACCTACCACAGAGCAGTGCAGGTTATGTGGTAGATATCATGGGGGTAGATCATACCCATTATCGATGAGATCATGTTATAGGTGTGGTAAACCAGGGCACACAGCTCGTGAATGCCCAGAGTTAATTGATACAGCCGCACTGAAGGGTAAAGAGCCAGAGAAGGATACGGTTGAGACACTTACACCTAAGATGAAGGCCACAGCTGAAGAGAAAGGGAAGCAAGCTATTGGTAGAGGGCGAGTGTTTGCATTGGACCAGACATCTGTAGAAGTTTCTCGGATGTGATTAAAGGTACCATCCTTATTTTTGATTTTGAAGCATTAGCATTGACTGATCCTGGTGCCACGCATTCATTCATATCACCTTTATTTGCAAGTAAACTGTGTGAACATGTGAAACCAGTACCCTTGGGTAGAATCTTACTTATAACCACTCCAGTGAGAGACAATGTAATGACGGAGTATGTACGTAAGAGTTGTAAGTTACAAGTAAGGGAAAAGGACATGTCAGTTAATCTCATCCTATTAGCTATGAAGTATTTCGATGTAATACTAGGAATGGATTAGTTAGCTGCAAGCCATGCCGTTTTAGACTGTTATGCTGAGACAGCAATGTTTTCCATCCCTGAAAAGTATGCTGTAAGATTTGAAAAGTAATGAATGAAGTAGTAGATTATTTCTAAGGATGGATGATTTTGCTAACGATTGAAATAATAATGTGTTGAAGGTTTTATCGCCTATGTGGTTGACTTGAATAAAGGTGTACCCGGATATAGCTGACATCCCATGTGAGATCTGAGAATTTTACACATATCAGATTATGTACTGAGAACATGAAGTGTAATTGATTGAACTAAATATGATGTACTCATTTATTGAGGTGGTCTGGAATGAAATTTTAAGTGATGAATGAGTTATAACTGAGTTTTTATGTTAAAGTCTAAAACTATAGGGCCAGATCGATTTTGGAGAAGAGAGGATCGATATGGTACGTAAAAAATGACAAGGAATGAGGAATTTAAACGAGCAGATCGATCTCTAATGGAAGAGGATTGATCTCCTTATGATTCTGTAATGAAGAGATCGATCTCATGAGGAAGGAATCGATCTCAAAATCTTTCTGTAAAGGAGAAGATCGATCTCATGAAGCATTCTGTAAACTAGAGATCGATCTCATAATTGGAGCAGATTGATCTCATAAAGCCATTAAGAGATCGATCTCACCCTACGACAAAACGATCTCCTAGGCATAAAATTACCCCAAATCGTCCCCAAATTCGAATGCAGATCGATCTCATCAAGAGCCAAATTGATCTTCTACCCTCGACCTATATAAAGACCCATTTGTTTTGTCAGGACCCCAGTTTCAATCCTTGACTTTAACCAAAAATCACAATAAATTTTTCGCATTTTTAACTTACCTTTCCTCTCTTCACTGGTTGGGCTGTGATTCGATGTCAGAGTCTTCACTTACCACATCATCCATTTCATACATACATGTCAATATATTATTACTGACTGTAATTGCTTTTATTATACATGTAAGATTTTATAAAATCTAATACGATTACATTCCCCATAATATATAACGTATACATCACTGTGCTGTTTCTATGTTTAGATACACAACTGTACATAATAAGTATACCTGATGAATCGATAGGAACTAGTAGTGGACTCGGGGACATTCTCCCGCGATAACTCTCGCTCTACTGACGCTCTGTAGAGAGATGTAAAGAAAAGGGGGTGAGCATAACGCGCTCAGTAAGGAAATCAGGCAAGCAAGTAGATATCCACACTATCTACTCAAAATAGTGCTATGCCTTGAAAACATTATTTCCTTAACTCACTTTAAAAGCATGTCTTGAAATATAATATATATGTACTTGTACAGAATAAATCCCATGTACAAAAATCATGCTTTATTTCTCAAAAGTAGGCATGTAGTGCAACACGATGCATTTATATATAAATCATGCCTTTATGTAAATCATGCCATGTATATTTAAATCACATATAAATATGGCATCAAATGATTCACAACACAAATCGGAGTTCGACCCATCCCTCAGGTCTGTCCGCAGTTTAAATCAGTAAATCAAACAAGGTGATATATCATGTAAGACTCTGTGGTACATGTAAATAGTATCCTGGATTATGATCATATCCGATGTGATCCCAAGCAACACAGTACTAGGTGTGCGGGGCATCACCGCTGTAACGGGAGGGGGGTCAGTCCATCACAACCGCCAGCTATATCCTCCTCAACTCCATAACAACACACGGTACAGCGTACACCTCGTGCCACTCAGACACGGTACAAAGTACACCCGTGGACCCGTTCTCACGGCCAGAGTGCCTACCATAGGACTTAGCTCTCACACCCGTGGAACATATCAACATCACAGTCAGGGTGCCTAACAGAGGTCTTAGCCCTCGCGCCTGTGGAAATATCATACCACGTCTATACCAACCTCATGCGGATATCCTCTCTAGCTATGACACACGTCACACAAGGTCTCAGGCATGGGTTTCAACATGTATTACATATCACATACAGTGTGCGTTTTGAGTACGACTCACAGTCGTTACTCCGCTCAAACACTGTTTCACATCATAAAACTCGACTCTAGTGCGAGCACTCTCTAGCAACTAGGTCAATGCATAGTTTATGTATTAAATCAAGTACGAGCAATAGCTCCCAGTACTATGCTATGCACAATATCAAAATCAAGTACGAGCAATTGCTCCCAGTACTATGTCATGTATAAACCATGAAGAATCGAGTACGAGCCACGCTCTAGCACTCTGTCATGCATATATCATTCAAAGCTGAGTACGAGTAAAACTCCAGTACTCTATCATGCATGTCATGAAAATCTAGTGCGTATCAAAATCCAGCACTAATATTATGTGGAAAACATATGAATCCCAGTGCGAGCTGTGCTCTAGCACGATTCATTCTCACATAATATGATAGATGGCTATTTAAAAAGGGATTGTTTATAAAACATCAAAATCAGCACTCAAAGTGTGCTTAAGTCATATCAACCTTAAAATCATTAGCCCATCTATTTATTTTCATGCTAATAACAATTTAACACTCACAATAGCATTTTCCATGCTTTTTGTAACTTCTCACAAAAGTTGACTTTTTGACTAACTAGGGGCAAAAACGTAATTTGCCACTATCGGGTAGCAATAATTATTATTCACTTTCTCTGACCCTCAGAGTTTTTAAGTGAATGCAGAAGCAGTTGAAAATACGTGCAGGTATCTCTAACTACTCGCAAAAGTCCCTTACCTCGGATCACGTCAAGTGACCTCGCTTCCTCGGTGCTGCTTAATCCCGCAGTCCGATCAGCTCTCGATGTAAACTCCGGAGCTGTAAATAACCATTCCTCAGGTTAATTATCATTTTCCTACTGTATTACACATTAATACAGTTTAATTTCCCTTAATGGGCTTTAAAAATCCTTAATGGGCTTAACTAGGCCTTAAGTCCATTTTCATTTTACTATTCACTTTTGTTGGGCCTATTGGGCTTGTGGGGCCCACCAACTCTTATTGGGCTTGTCTTAGGCCCATTACACCCTATTGGGTCTAAAAATATTGGGCTTGGCCCATTGGGCCTCTCGGCCACATGCCTTGGCCGAGAGCTTAGCCATTCTCGGTTTCCACCATGGCATGCCATACATGCCTATTTCCTAGCCATTTTCACTTAGGCATTTTCACATACACTTGGTAGGCAACATTACCAATCATCCTATAGTTCATTTAGGCATTTTATCAAACACCTTGGTTGCCAACAATTTACATGTATTAATTAATCAATTTGATTAATTCTAATTATACCATTAACATTAATACATGTGTACTAATCCATTTATGTCTTAAAATCAAATTGACATATTTCAATATCCCATTGATCACTCTCGGCCTAACCCTCTTCATGGTGATTTAATATGTTTCAATGCTTAAAACATATATCAACATACTTGAAATCATTCATACATTAACATATATGAAATTGGAAATTAGAAAATATACCAATTGTAGTGTTCTCCTTTTGGCCGAATCTTTGGAGGCTCTCGGTTTGCACTCTATGGCTCCTTGATAGCCAATTCCAACATATGTTAATCTCCTTTCAATTTGGAACAACTTCCATGAAGAATGCAAGTTCCAAATATGACTAATTCCTAGTGATTTCTAGTGAGAGAAAGCTTGAATGGTTATGTTTCAATGGTGTTCTTCTCTAGCCGGAAATGTGTGATGAAGAAGACAATGGTGTGGCTGCATTTATAAGCCACTTACTTAGCCATTAAGCCTTACTTTTCAGCCACTATGCTTGACTTTCCAAATCTGAACCATGAGTCACCTTATGAGTCACCTTATGAGTCATAGTTAACTTTAACTATAGTTAGATATTTATCTCATGGGCTTTTCCAATTGGGCTTCTCGGTTTGGGCTTTCCTAATGGGCTTTCGGGCTGAAATTTTTACTATACCTCGGGCCTTTTGTTGTCTCAAAATTTGGCCGATCAATTGGTCCAACAATTCCGTCTAAAGGACCTAACATTTTCGATATACATTTAGTATACCTTAATGGGCTTTAAAATTTTCACCTTAGGCCCATTACGTTTTTAACCATTAAATTTATTCCGGAATCCTTCCGAATAAATTTTCCTTACTTCCGGGGATGATTATCTTGTATTCTGGCCAAGAATATTTTTCTCCAAATTTTTCTCCACACTTAGGTTAATTTCTAACCTTGATTAGTCAACTATGGTAAAAGTCCACTTTTTTAACTATAGTTGACTTTTTCCTTAACCATTGACTAAGTTGACTTTTTCTTAAATTTTCGAAAGTGTTTTATATCATGTCTTACACTCTCGTCTTTATATTCCAACCGCTCTCGGTGGATAATTTCACCCGAAACTCCTTTTCTCACCGAAAAGGTCCATTTTACCCTTTTTAGCTTTTATTCTCGTTTTGTATGTTCGGGTCTAAATCAAGCTGACTTTCCTTTATGAGCTCTCTACGCTCTCTTATTTTAAGTTCTTATTTTCAGTCAGAATGATTTAGAATGACTCGGTTTAGCCTGTGATACTCATTGCTCATATTAGGCATTTTATGTAGCTTTAGCGTGTTAATTCATTTCAATAACACTTTAAGTCTAATAAATACTCTTCTTATGATTCAACCATAATTACATAGTGTTCATACACATAGAAATCATAAGGAAATAAGCTACAAAATCCGGGTCTGACATGTTTTCCTGAAAATCAATTTTTCTCTCTCTCTCAAATCACCATTTTTGAACCCTAGCTTTCTCAACCCTCTAAAATACCTATTTTCATCCAAATCAAGGGTTGTGGCAAGAGGGAAAGTTGATCCTCTTCCAAAGGAGAACAATATACTTGGAAACCGAAGGACGATTTGAATCGAGGTGTGAGTTGAGCACTCCACAAGTTTGGGTATTCTCTAAACTTCAATCCTTGATTCTGAAGTAATCTTTAGTGATTGTGGACATGGACATTGTGATGAAATAGTTGGGAAATGATTAGGGATTGATGAAACTATCATTTTGTTGGAGTAGAGATGTTATTATGCAATTTATGGTAATTTTGGGAGTTTTGGGCTATAAATTGAAATTGAGGTAATGAGATGAATATCGACATGGATTTTTGTGCACAATAAATGTAGGATTGGAAATGTACTGGATGGGATTATGAATGGTGATAGAGTTATGAGAATTGAGAGATTTAGGTGTTAGTGAGAAATATGAGCAAATGTATGCTCGATAATGAAATTGAGTCGAGATATTGATATTTTTAACATTGTTTGGACAGCTCAGGAGTTCCAGAGTGGAATGCGAGGCTAGTCTGTGATACGGGGGAACGATTGCACTATACGAGGTGCAAAGAGGTAAGGGAAAACTAAACTCATTTGTGTATGTTTTTGTGATAATATTATAGCATGATTTTTGATTGAGAAAACAAGCATGTTTGATGTGTTGTGAATGAGAATTGCATAGATTTTATAGCCGGTTGGGGCCCAACTTTTATAAATTATAAACTATATGTGAAAACGTTTTATAACCATTTTGTGTTTAAAATGTGAAAAGTGTTTTGGGCCCTACGTTAAGGTGCACTGAGATTTGAGAAATGTGTGCGTGGTTTTGTCGATTGAAGCTCGGGTTTAACATGTTTTGTGTTGAGTACAAAACGATTTGAAATGAGTTTTGTGAGAGAATACAATTATGAGCTTTACGTGAAGGCAAAACGATTTGTTATGATAATGACTATTGATTAAGACTTAGGTGTATCATTTTGAATGCACACCGGGCATTGCTCTAGTAGTATGTAAGTCCAATATTCCTCTGTTCTAGTAACATGAGATGACCCCTACTCTGGTATCGTTGATTACCTACCACATGCGAATCTTAATCAGTGGCTATGCCACGTGTATTTGGTGGCTGTGCCATGTGCGAATCTAAATCAGTGGTTGTGCCACGTGCGAATCTAAATCAGTGGCTTTGCCACGTGCGAATCTTGAATCAGTGGTTGTGCCACGTGTATTTTGTGGGTGTGCCACGTGCGAATCTAAATCAGTGGTTGTGCCACATGCGAATCTAAATCAGTGGCTGTGCCACGTGTGTTTGGTGGTTGTGCCACGTACGGATTTTAATTAGTGGCTGTGGCATGTGTAGATTTTATTAAGTGGCTGTGCCACGTGCATTACTATTGCAGTGTTTTTTATCACGTTTTAAAGAGAAAAACCATTATCACATCTTGATTTCTACATGCTTGTAACCTTGAATTGAGCCATTTATTATCATGTTTTTACATGAGCTTTGAGATGATGTTTTAATTATTCATGCTACATTTTCCACTGAGTTTATTGAGTTTATCATGTAAAACAAAATGATTGTGCTGTGCAAATCATTTTCTTATTAATGAATCCCTTATCCTCTTACTGAGAGATTTAGAAGCTCACCCTGTTTTATCTCTCCCCTAGATTTCTTCCAGTGAAGAGAATTTTCCTGCAACGTATGGATTAGTGGCCTGTGGAGGACTCAAGCTCCATGCCACATATTGTACGTGAGGTACATTTTATTATTTCATGTAACCATACTATAATTGTATCTATAGACACTTGATGTACTATGATGTATGAGATGTATTAGGATAATTCAGTCTGAGTTGAGGAATGTATCTGATGTGATATATTTAATTATGTGATGATTAAATCCTGAGGTGTGGTTTTATGATATATATACAACATTTATGCATGACACTGTACAGGAATGCACCTAGATATGTGCAATGATATAGAAAAAGTTTTGAATTTGCCATATTTTTCGTGTTTTCGAGGCGTGACAGAGTTTTCTTAGTATCAGAGCTTAGGGTGTTCAATACTATCAGTGTCAGTTAAGTGAATTAGAATACACCCCAAGTGTCTGTAATAGTCTTGTCAGGAACTGAATTTGAGGATTGAGATTTCAATCAAGTTTGATGTGTACGTGCAGGAAACGAATTAAGATTAAGAATAAGTGGACGACGAGTTCGTTTAAGGAGGCAGGCAGAGCCACTCCACCACCTGTCCTATAACCAGAAAGTCCTAACTCTCGATTTAACTGGATTGAGACCGATGTGAGGTAAGGTTTTTTTAGCAAATGGCATTGTTATTCGCGCAACATTTTGGAGTTAATGCCTCGGGTACAACTCTTACACCACCACAAGGACCTCACGTGCCCCCAGTACAGATGGACCTGGTGCCTCCCGTTACTCAGCCTGTTAGAAGTATGGCCCGACTGAAGGACTTCTTGAAAATGAATCCGTCCGCGTTCAGAGGGAAAAAGGATTCTGTAGAGGCTGAGGAGTGGCTGACTGAGTTGAGAGTTATATTTGATCATTTGGGATGCACTGATGCTGAGAGGGTTTGTATGGGTGCCTATATGTTGAAAGGGAGAGTGCGAGATTGGTGGGGTACTACCCAGGGTATTCTGATGTCCTGCAAGGATGTGATTGGTTGGGAAGAGCTTTAGACAGCTTTTAGAACCCAATATGTACTACGAGCTGCCCAGAGAAGGAAGCAGGCTGAGTTTTTGAGTTTGATATATAGCGATATGTCTATGGATCAGTATGAGAGCTAATTTATCACTCTATTTAGTTATGATCTAGAGACCTTCAAGACAAAAGAGCTCTGTACTGAGAGATTTGTATATAAATTGAAGCCCATCATCAGAGATAGATTGATAGGGCTATGTATTACTGAGTTTGGAGATGCTCTGAGACGAGCACAAGAGATTGAGAGGGGAATCGAGATTGTACAATCCTAGAATGAGCTCAGAGTGGTGAATAGGGATAAGGGCAAGAGGCCAGCGATTTCCCAAATAGATGTTCAGAGAGGTTCCTTTAGAAAAGGAAGGATTGAGGTACAGAAGGGCATATTAGAGAGACCCATAGCTTATCCCATCATTAGGGAGACCCCTCAAGATGTCAGGCCTGAGATAAGGGTTTGCAGAGATTGTGGCTGATCGCATGAGGGGAGTTGTAGTTGGTTGATCCAAGGATGCTTTAGATGTGGAGACATGGGTCACAGAGTGAAAGACTGCCCTCAACCTCATAGACCACATGCTCCAGAGCCTACTAGACAACAGCCTCAAAGAGTGAATCCCCAGAGACGGGCCACTGCTGTAAAAAAGGAAAGAAGCCCATTACACAGGGACGTGTGTTTGCCTTGGGTAAGGAAATCGCATACACTTCTGCATAAACTATAAGAGGTACTCTCTCTGTCTGTAATCATAAGGCTCATGTGTTGATTAATTTAGGGTCCACGCATTCATTTATTTCTTGAGTATTTTGCATGTAGATTAAATTTGAAGTTTGAACCTCTAGAGTATATATACTACTTGTAAATACCCCTATGCGTGAATCCCAAAGAACTGATTTGATCTGTAGAAGATGTGAAATAAAGGTGGGAGATAGAGTAATGTTAGCATATCTAATAATATCAAATATGCATGGGTTTGATATAATTTTGGGAATAGATTGGCTGGCAACCAATCGAGTGAGTTTAGACTGGTACAATAGGATTGTAACTTTCTCCTTACCTGAACCTTACAGTGTAAGTTTGAAATATTCAGTAAATAGACGTATGGAATTTTGTAAGCAAATTGAAATTTTGATGTTGCTTTTGAGAGTACTAAATATGATTGTTTATGTGAAGGTTATGAAACACTCATCTCAGATGATGATCGGGAACATCCAAGGATTGAGGATATGCTTGTGCTGTGTGAATTTCTGGATGTTTTCCCATATGAGTTACCAGATTTACCACTAGAGAGAGCTAGAGTTTACCATTGATTTGGTACCAGATACTCAGCCGATCTCAAGACCTCCATACAAGATGGCATTAGTGGAACTTGAGGAATTGAAGAAACAACTACATGAGTTATTGGATCATGGGTTTATTAGACCCAGTGTTTCACCGTGGGGAGCACCCATTTTATTTGTTAAGAAGAAGGATGGTAGTCTCCGATTATGCATAGACTACTGATTATTAAATAAAGCCACAGTGAAGAATAAATACCCATTGCCCAGGATTGATGATCTACTTGATCAGCTGAGAGTGGCCTTAGTCTTTTCTAAGATTGATTTGAGATCGGGCTATAACTAATTGAGGATTAAGGAAGAAGATATTCCGAAGATGACCTTCAAGATAAGGTATGGCCATTACGAATTTCTAGTGATGTCCTTTGGATTGACGAACGCCCCTATAGCCTTTATGAGATTAATAACGAGGTGTTCAGAGACTATCTGGATAAATTTGTGATAGCCTTTATTGATGATATCCTGGTATACTCTCGATCATATGAGGAACATACACAGCATTTGTGGTTAGTACTTCAGATACTCCGAGATAAACAATTATATGGAAAGCTTAGTAAGTGTGAGTTTTGGTTGGATCGGATAGCTTTCCTTGGTCATATAGTCTCAAAGGAAAGAGTATTAGTAGATCCAAGTAAAGTAGAGGTTGTGCTTAATTGGGAAAGACCGAGGACAGTTACCAAAGTACGAAGCTTTCTTGGTTTGGCAGGGTATTACAGAAGATTTGTGGAAGGCTTTTTCAAGATTGCTGTTCCTTTGACTAAGCTCACGCGTAAGGAGACTCCGTTCATATGGACTGATCAATGTGAGCTCAATTTTCAGGAATTAAAGAGGAGATTGACAACGACACCTGTGTAGACTATTCCTGAGGGATCAGGAGGATTTTCAGTTTATAGTGATGCATCCCATCAAGGATTGGGGTGTGTGCTTATGCAACATGGAAGAGTGGTCACATATGGATCGCGACAGTTGAAAGATCATGAGCGGAATTACCCCACCCATGAATTGGAGTTAGCTGCTGTGGTGTTTGCCTTGAAGATCTGTCGACACTACTTATATGGGGAAAGATTCCAGATCTTCACTGACCACAAGAGTTTGAGGTATTTGTTTGATCAGAAGGAATTAAACATGAGACAAATGAGATGGATGGAACTCCTTAAGGATTATAACTGCGAGATTTTGTACCATCCGGGTAAAGCGAATGTAGTTGCTACTGCCCTGAGTAAAAAAAAAGTATGATATCTACATGATGATTAGGGAATGGGATTTACTGGAGCAGTTCACTGAACTTCGGATCAGAGTTAAAGAGGTAGAGAATGGATTTCTGGTTAGCCTGCGAATAGAGCCCAGGATCATGGATCAGATTAGAACTGGGTAGTGCAGTGATTAGAGGTTGATTGATATGGTTAGCCAAGCTTAGCAGACTTCGCAGTCAGATCTCACAATCAGTGAGGATGGATTATTGAGGTTCAGAGGATGAATCTGTGTACCAGACGATGATACCCTAAAGAGACAGATACTGAGAGAATCTCACTGCTCGCGATACACCATGCACCCAGGGAGTACTAAGATGTACCAAGATTTGAGAAAGGTGTACTGGTGGAGCAATATGAAGTGAGATGTGGCAGAGTATGTGGCCAGATGTTTAGTATGCCAACAAGAGAAAACTGAGCATCGGAAGCCCGGAGGACTACTGTAGCCTTTACTCGTACCTACAAAGAAATGGGAGCATGTCACCATAGACTTTATTATGGGTTTACTGAAGACCCGAAGGGGTTGTGATGCGATATGGGTCATAGTGGATAGATTGACCAAGAGTGCCCACTTCCTTGCCATCAAGAGCACAGATACCGTGGATGCCTTAGCTAAGTTATATGTCAGCGAGATAGCTAGATTACATGGGGCTCCAGTGAGTATTACTTCCGACAGAGATTCCCAATTTACTTCCAGATTTTGGACCCAGTTTTAGGAGTCCATGGGATCTCGATTGAGTTTCAGTACCACCTATCATCCTCAGACAGATGGTCAGTCAGAGAGGACTATTCAGACTTTGAAGGATATGTTGAGGGCGTGTACGATGGATTTTAAGGGATCATGGGATGATCACCTACCCTTAGCAGAGTTTTTGTATAATAACAGCTATCATGTAAGTATTGGAATGACACCTTTTGAAGTTCTATATGGTAGGAGGTGTAGATCCCCTGTAGCTTGGGAAGAAGTGGATGACAGAAAGATAAATGCTCCCGAACTTGTTGAACAGGCTGTACAAAGTGTGAAGCTCGTAGGTGAGAGATTACGAGCTGCACAGAGTAGATAGAAAACCTACGCAGATGTGCGTAGACATCCACTTGAGTTTGATGTTGGTAATGCAGTATTTTTGAAAATATCACTAAGTAAGGGTATCATGAGGTTTGGAAAGAAAGGGAAGTTGAGTCCTCGATACTTAGGACCCTTCAAGATTATTGAGAGTGTGGGAGAAGTAGCCTACAGATTGGCGTTACCCCCACAGATATCCGGAATACACAACGTCTTCCATGTGTCTATGTTGAGGAAGTACCACCCGGACCCTTCTCATGTCATAGAGTACGAAGAGATAGACATACAAGAGGACATGAGCTACACTGAAGAACCCGTTTGAATTTTCAATAGAGAGGAGAAGGTGCTTAGAACCAAGAGCATCCCATTAGTGAAAGTTTTGTGGAAACATCACTCAATGGAAGAGGCAAAGTGTGAATTGGAAAGTCCCATGAAGGAGAAATACCCCCATCTATTTGACGAGTTGAGTTGAATTTGGAGGACCAAATTCTTTTTAAGGTAGGGAGGATGTGAGATCTAAGAATTTTACACATATCAGACTATGTAATGAGAACATGAAGTGTAATTGATTGAACTAAATTGATGTACACATATATTGAGGTGGTATGGAATGAAATTTTAAGTGATGAATGAGTTATAAATGAGATTTTATGTTAAAGTGTGAAACTATGGGGCCAGATTGATCTTGGAGAAGAGAGGATCGATTTAGTACGTCAATGACAAGGATGGAGGAATTTAAACGAGCAGATCGATCTCCAATGGAAGAGGATCGATCTCCTTATGATTCTATAATGAAGAGATCGATCTCATGAGGAAGGAATCAATCTCAAAATATTTCTGTAAAGGAGAAGATCGATCTCCTCAAGGAGCAGATCGATCTCATGAATCATTCTGTAAACTAGAGATCGATCTCATAAATTATGCAGATCGATCTCATAAAGCCATTAAGAGATTGATCTCACCCCACGACAGATCGATCTCCTAGGTATAAAATTACCCCAAATCGTCCCTAAATTTAAATGCAGATCAATCTCATCAAGAGCCAGATCGATCTCCTACCCTCGACTTATATAAAGACCCCTTTGTTTTCCTGGAAATCAATTTCTCCCTCTCTCCCAAATCACCATTTTCAAACCCTAGCTTTCTCTCCCCTCCAAAACACCTATTTTCGCCCAAATCAAGGGTTGTGGCAAGTGGGAAAGTTGTTCCTCATCCAAAGGAGAACAACATACTTGGAAACCGAAGGACAAATCGAATCGAGGTGTGAGTTGAGCACTCCACAAGTTTGGGTAATCTCTAAACTTCAATCCTTGATTTTGAAGTAATCTTTGGTGATTGTGGACATGGACATTGTGATGAAATAGTTGGGAAATGATTAGGGATTGATGAAACTATGATTTCGTTGGAGTAGAGATGTTATTATGCAATTTATGGTAATTTTGGGAGTTTTGGGCTATAAATTGAAATTGAGGCAATGAAATGAATATCGACATGGATTTTTGTGCACAATAAATGTATGATTGGAAATGTAGTGGTTGGGATTATGAATGGTGATAGAGTTATGAGAATTGAGAGATTTAGGTGTTAGTGAGAAATATGAGAAAATGTATGCTCGATAATGAAATTGAGCCGAGATATTGATGTTTTTAACATCGTTTGGACAGCTCGAGAGTTTCAGAGTGGAATGTGAGGCTAGTATGTGATACAGGGGAACGATTGCACTCTATGAGGTGTAAAGAGGTAAGGGAAAACTAAACTCATTTGAGTATGTGTTTTGTGATAATATTATAGCATGATTTTCGATTGAGAAAATAAGCATGTTAGATATGTTGTGAACGAGAATTGCACATGATTTTATAGCTGGTTGGGGCCCAACTTTTATGAGTTCTAAACTATATGTGAAAATGTTTTATAACCATTTTGTGTTTAAAATGTGAAAAGTCTTTTGGGCCCTACGTTAAGGCGCACTGAGATTTGAGAAATGTGTACGTGGTTTTGCCGGTTGAAGCTCAAGTTTAACATGTTTTGTGTTGAGTACAAAATGGTTTGAAATGAGTTTTGTGAGACAAAACCATTATGAGCTTTACGTGAAGGCAAAATGACTTTTTATGATAATGGCTATTGATTGAGACTTAGGTGTGTCATTTTGAATACACATCGGGCATTTCTCTAGTAGTATGTAAGTTTGATATTCATCTGTTCTAGTAACGTGAGATGACCCCTACTCTGGTAGGGTTGGTTACCTAGCACGTGTGAATCTTAATCAGTGGCTGTGCCACGTGCGAATCTTAATCAGTGGTTGTGCCACATGTATTTGGTGGCTGTGCCACGTGCGACTCTAAATCAATGGCTGTACCACATGTATTTGGTGGCTGTGCCACGTACGAATCTTAATCAGTGGCTGTGTCACATGTATTTGGTGGCTATACCTCGAGCGAATCTTAAATCAGTGGCTGTGCCACGTGTATTTAGTGGCTGTGCCATGTGCGAATCTAAATCAATGGTTGTGCCACGTGTATTTGGTGGTTGTGCCATGTGCGAATCTAAATTAGTGGTTTGCCACGTGTGTTTGGTGGTTGTGCCACGTGCGGATTTTAATTAGTGGCTGTGCCACGTGTAGATTTTATTGAGTGGTCGTGCCACGTGCATTACTATTGCAGTGATTTTTATCATGTTTTAAAGAGAAAAGCCATTATCGCATCTTGATTTCTACATGCTTGTAACCTTGAATTGAGCCATTTATTATCATGTTTTTATATGAGCTTTGAGATGATGTTTTAACTATTCATGCTACATTTTCCACTGAGTTTATTGAGTTTATCATGTAAAACAAAATGATTGTGTTGTGTAAATCATTTTCTTATTAATGAATCCTCTATTCTCTTACTGAGCGATTTAGAAGCTCACCCTATTTTATCTCTCCCCCAGATTTCTTCAAGTGAAGAGAATTTTTCCACGACGTACGGATTAGTAGCTAGTGGAGGACTCAAGCTCCAGGCCACATATTGTACTTGCGGTACATTTTATTATTTCATGTAACCAGATAATAATTGTATTTATAGACACTTGATGTACTATGATGTATGGGATGTATTAGGATAATTCAGTCTGAGTTGAGGAATGCATCTAATGTGATATATTTAATTATGTGATGATTAGATCCTGAGTGTGGTTTTATGATATATATACAACATTGATGCATGACATTGTACAGGAATGCACCTAGATATGTGTAATGATATAGAAAAAGTTTTGAATTTGCCCTATTTTTCGCGTTTCCAGGGTATGACATCCCAGTGGTTAGAGAATTTCCCGATGTCTTTTCGGAAGAATTACCAAGGTTGCCACCAGACAGAGAAATGGAATTTTATATTGATTTGATGCCTAAAACTGAACCGATATCCAAGACATGTATAGAATGGCTCTAATTGAATTGGAGGAGCTAAGGAAGCAATTGCAAGAGTTGTTGGACAAGGGGTTCATCAGACTGAGTGTATCACCTTGGGGAGCACCGATTCTGTCTGTAAAGAAGAAAGATGGGAGACTCCAACTTTGTATAGACTATCGGTTGTTGAGTAAGTCTACCATCAAGAATAAATACCCCTTTCCACGGATTGATGATCTACTGGATTAGTTGCAAGGAGCACAGGTCCTTTCAAAGATTGATCTGAGGTCTAGGTATCCTCAGTTAAGGTTCGGAGTGGAGATGTACCCAAGACAGTGTTTCGAACTCGTTATGGCCATTGTGAGTTTTTAGTTATGCCATTTGGGTTGACGAATTCTCCTACAACGTTTATGGCTCTAATGAACGATGTGTTTAAGCCATACCTGGATAGATTCGTGATTGTCTTTATAGATGACATATTGGTGTACTCAAAGTCCAAGGAAGAGCATGAGCAACATTTGAGAATAGTGTTATAGACCCTCCGAGATCGGGAGTTGTATGCTAAACTCAATAAGTATGATTTTTGGCTGAGTGAGATATTGTTTTTGGGTCATGTAGTCTTGAGAGACAATGTATCTGTGGATCCGTTCAAAGTAGAGGTTGTGATACAGTGGGAAAGACCCAAGACGGTTACAGAGATCCACAGTTTCCTGGGTTTAGCACGTTATTACCGACGATTTGTTAAGGCATTCTCTAAACTGGTTGCTCCATTGACATGTCTCACCCGAAAGAATGTGGCATTCGAGTGGATGATAAATGTGAAAGTAGTTTCTGTGAGCTAAAGCACAGATTGACCACCACACCTATTCTCACTATCCCCACCAGTTCCAGTGGTTACTCTGTGTATACAGATGCCTTAGGACAGGAACTGGACTGTGTGTTGATGCAAGACGTGAAGCTAGTAGCCTACGGTTCTAGACAGCTGAAGGACCATGAGAGGAACTACCCGACCCATGATTTGGAGTTGGCAGCCATGGTATTTGCATTGAAAATATGGCGCCACTACTTATACTGTGAGAAATTTTAGGTGTATACAGATCATAAGAGCCTCAGATATCTGTTTTCACAAAAAGAGTTGAATATGAGACAAAAATGATGGATAGAGCTTCTAAAAGATTATGAGTGCGAGATACTATACCATTCAGGAAAGGCGAATGTTGTGGCAGATGCCCTGAGTAGAAAGAGCCTCAGAATGGTATCGCACATGATGGTCAGGAAATATGAGTTGCTCGAGCAGTTTGCTCACCTCAAGTTGTGTCACAACCCTCTATACCAGTTCGTGACCTTTACCTTACCACTTATAGTTGGGCTGTGAGTCAACATTCGATCCATTTCTCATACATTATAGTTAAAATATTTATACCATTGAAGTAAAATAGAAACTGGACTTTTATAAATAAGTACGGAAGCATTTTACATAAGTTTCTATTATATACATCCCCCAAAATATCAAATACAAACTTTACTGTGCATTAATTTATAGAATACAAAAATTTTTCATCCATACTGTATATCTCTCTATACTGCTGGATGACTGGAGAAAACATGATAGCAGGGACGACTGCAGTATACTCACTACTGCGTAGAATCTCTAGAGGAGGAAATAAGGGGGTGAGCATAACACGCTCACTAAGAAAAATATGAAAGAAGGTAGATAACTACATTATTTACTTGCTTAAAATACATATATGTTCATTTTCCTTATAACACAATATGCATGTTCTTTAAAATAGCTTCCATCAATGCGAAACTGTTAATTCGCTAGATGGGTATATGCATATTCACACAGTAGCACACAGCTTTACACAGTATAATCTATTCACACAGTTTATATATAGAAAATGCTTTACATTTTGTAAATCAATAAATATTGAGACATAAATCATGGGTTATCATATCCCCAGACACACAGCAAGGGAGACATACGTCACAACACAAAGTAGTGACTATGTTATATCACTCAGATAAATATCGGACTTATGGCCATAGTCGGATTTCAGACTACACTGAACAGGTGTGCAAGAACCCTACACTTGGGGAGGTGGATCAACCATCCCTCCAACTCATACTCAAATCACGGCACATCGTACCCCATGGCTAACGCTCACGATACATTGTGCTTCCTTGGATCCTAATCACCCATTTTCGTTATCTCAAAATCTCGTGCGAGCAAGTCAGTGTAAGACACACAGCAATACATGATGGCTCTAACACGATTTTACTCAACACACAGCACAATCATGAAAACCTAGTGGGAGTAACTCAGAGTAAGACACATAGCATACTTGAGACATCAAGCACGGTATTACTGGGAATTTACATGCGAGCATAGTCAAAGCAAGAAACACAACAATACTCGAAGGCTCTAGCATGATTCTGAAAAATCTAGTGCGAGCATCTGGAGTGGAACACACAGTATCACCCGAGGCATCGAGCACTCTTTTGTTTTCTCAAAATCCCTTTGAAAATAGCGTACGAGCAGGGCTGGTCAATTTACCATTGCCTCTCATGCTCTAGCACGATTTCGCATAGAAAATAAATAGAAGGGACTCCATGTATAATCATAAGTGAGAGGACAATTCTCCCTTCAATTACTCTTTAGAAACATTTTATGCGATTGTTTAAAATCGAGAGCCCGTCTATTATTACTCTTTCTCAAAATGTTTGCAAAAACCTCTTTTCACAACAATCATAGAAGTCATGCATCTCATACTATAGACATATTCTCATACGTGGTTTTTTACCTAAATATATCAATATCTATATATTTATTGCATACATTCGCACACAGTAGGTAAGAAAACATACGTATAGCTATCTCTAATAGCTCGCATAAGTCCCTTACCTCGAATCATGCTTGTATCGCTTTCCTTTGACTCTCACTTCTCGTGATCCACTCTATTGATTCCAACGATATCCCGTGGAGTTGAAATTGTGTATTATCCACATCAATATATTGTCATATACTTCATTTCACTTGTATGATATTCAAATCAATACATTTGGTCATTTACATCTCATTTGGCCTTGTTATACCATTATCAGACTTTATTCTTTCATAAGTCCATTTCGAGTATATAACTCATTTTTGAGAATCTGTCAGACTCCTCGAGTCTATCGATTCGTATTAAATCGGTATTAAGCTTACAATACCTCAAGTTCATGATTTTACTTCATTGTGGCATTTCATCAAATACCTCACATACTCACTTTTAGCCATTTACATTTCTAGCACATGAACTTCATAAAATTGTTATATAATCATGTATATGTCCTTAATAACACCTATTCATGCTTAAATAATCATTAAATCCATGCCTACTCAACATTCTCATATTTTTCTCACATTTCACCATGTATAGGTCATGGAGATTAAACATGTTCTAAGATGTTTAAGTCAACAATATATACACCAATCAACTCATAAAATTGTATAGCTCAACATACATAAGATTAGTGCATTGAAATCTCACCTAGCTTGGCTTTTCTCCTTTTGGTTGAATTTGAAAAAATCTCCTTGTTTCCTTCATTCAAATAGTTTCACCACTTGTTTTTGGACTAAGTTTTTCTCCTCTCCACTATGAACACTTTTGCTAAACCAACTTCTCTCAATTTTAGATGAAAAGTGAGGTTTTCCTATGGTGAAAATCTAGGTTACTTTAATTAGAATGAAAGGTTTGAGTTTTTTCCCGTGAAATATAGCCATCAGCCCTATTTTATAGAAATTGCATTGATGAGATCGATCTCCATAAGTGAGGAATCGATCTGCAACTGTTTTTAGCCTTCCTGCATTAAATTTTCAAGCTTAGGAGATCGATCTACCAAAGAGCATGAGATCAATCTCTCCTAGGTCGAGAGCTTCACAGATCGATCTGGCAGGGTAAGGAGATCGATCTGCTCCTTGTCGAGGCATAATGAGATCGGTCTGCTTTGAGGATGAGATCGATATCGGCTTGGCAGAGACTTAAGGATGGAGATCGATCTCCCCTTGCTCTGCATCCATACTTAGCCAATTTTCACTCCAATTTTCAAAGCTAACTTCATTTCCATTTATCACACTACTCATTTTGCATTCAATACACATTCATCACTTCAAACGGTTCATTTCTTATATTTCATACATAATGAAACTTGCGTGTACATCACGACTTCACATAACAAGTGTGTACATCAGATTTACGAACCTTACATTACTTATGATTCATATACATTAACAAGTGTATACATAGGGAATCATAAGGGTTACAGGTAAAAATACGGGTCTTACATTCCTCCCTTCCTTTAAGAAATTTGGTCCTCCAAATTAGAACCAAGTTACTCCTGAAAAAGTCAGAGGTACTTTTCCTGTATAGAGTTCTCTAACTCCTAAGTAGCTTCCTCTGAATTATGGTGTGATAAGTAATTATTTATGTAATTTATTTACCTTGTTTTCCTATGGTTTTGTATGAATTTTATACTTAATCTATGGATAATTGATCATTCTTGAATAACTGTAGGAATTCATGGAATTGATGAATTAAAGGATGATTTAGAAGGATTTTGGAACAAGGGAAATCATGTGGAAGAAGTGAGAAATGATGAATATGAGCCAGGTTAGTGCTGGGTGCAGCCTTAGGCGAGACTCTCGCCTAAGGATCCCTTCGTTATGCAGTTTTCAACTTTGGTCAGTGCTAGGTGCAGCCTTTGGCGAGACTCTCACCTAAGGATCCCTTCACTGTGCAGTTTTCAACTTAGGGCAGAGCCGGATCCATCCTTAGGCGAGCCTAAGGGTCTTCTTGACGAGCTGACTTCAATTTGTTGGATAAAGATGGGTCAAGGCTTAGGCGAGACTCTTACCTAGGCATCCAATACGATGATTTTCTCTCTCCTCTATAGATTTGACTTTTTCAATTACTTGGAAGACTTTTATAGGATTATTATTTTAATTATATGTAAGGACTTTAAGTCCAACTAGGAGTAGGGCTTTTATCTCTATTTTTTTTTTAGTTATAAATATGCTCTTGAAGATCTAGGTTAAAGAGTGACTTTTTCTTAGATTTTCTGATACAAATATTTCATTGCTTTTACCTGATATTCATGGGTTTCTAAACTCTCTTTCCAATCTAAGGATAATTGAAGATTTGGTTTATAAGTTGTGAGATCTAATTGTTCTTATTTGTTCTCTTTAATCTGTTCTATTCTTATAATTTCTACACTTCATTATTATTATTGTTTTGTGGTTACTTCAACAAGGCCTATTGATTCATTCACAAGGAAATATACATCCAATTGAAATATTTGAATCCGTAATTGTTTGGCTGTTTCAATAACAAGTGGTAAGTAAAAAGATTAATTGCATTTTTGGTTTTTAGTCTTTGTTATGTGATTATAAGATCTGATTTAAATAAACCTACATGTGTGTTTGTTGATTAGAATTGGTAGTCTCTTTAGTGTTTAATGCTATTGGTAAATTAAATCCTAAGATCATATCTAGGGTTGTTTATTGATAAGAGCAGCAATTAGAGAACATTTCCTGATTGTCAAAGCAGTAAGAAGAGATAGGTTGTTAGGTCGTACCAACAACCATAACCAGTTTAGTTGGGATTAAGAAAAATTATTTTCGTCAATGATCAACTTACCGAACCAAATCTAAAAATTACTCCTTGGGTTGATTTGTCAAATTATTGAATTCTTCTACTCAATTTTGTTTTCTTTCTATTAAGTTTTGTTATTTTCGTTAATCAATCTTTCAAACCCCCTTTTTTTTTCTATTCTTTGCAGAAAAGTAAATTAGAATTAATCAATCTCTCTTGGGACACGACCTTGCTCCCTATACTACTAATTATTTGTTTGAGCAAGTTATTTAATATTTTTGGTTTCGACAACCATTAATTTTTGGCGCCGTTGCCGGGGAGATTAAATTTGATTTGGATTTATTTTGATGCTTCGTTCTTCTCGAACAAGTGAATTAATTCCATACGATCCTGACATCAAGAAGACTGAGAGAAGACTTAGGAAAGAAGCTAGAAATTGCAAGCATGAAGAAAGCTCTACATCATCACCAAGATTGAATCTTGCATTAGACCTTGAAGACTCATCAAGTGACTCCGAATCTGAGCAAGAGATGGATAACAATCAAGAGAGAACTTTTAGACAACTCACCGCTCCAACTTTAGATCAACAACTTTTATGTATTCAATATCCTGCTTTGAAAATAGAGTTCGAACTGAAATCCGAATTGATCCACCTTTTTCCAAAGTTCCATGGGTTGGAAAACGAAGATCCTCATAAACATCTCAAGGAATTTCATGTGGTTTGCTCCAGCATGAAGCCACAAGCTGTTACGGAGGATCAAATCAAGCTTAGGGCCTTTCCATTCTCACTCGCAGATAGAGATAAGGATTGGTTAGTCTACCTTCCTCCAGGTTCGGTTACAACATGGACTGACATGGTAAGATGCTTTCTTGACAAATGTTTTCTAGCTTCTAGGGCCGCAAACATAAGAAGGGAGATATGTGGAATCAAGCAAAGAGATACTAAAAATCTTCTTGAGTATTGGGAAAGATTCAAGCAACTTTATGCTAACTGACCACAAGATGGGATTTCTGAACAACTACTCATCCAATAGTTCTATGAAGGACTCTTTCCAATGGAAAGAAGAATGATGGATGCTGCTAGTAGAGGAGCAATAGTCAATAAAACCCCCACCGAACCTAGGAATTTAATTTCCACCATGGCTGCGAATTCTCAACAATTCGGGACTAGATAGGATGTGCCTAGAAGAGTGAATGAGGTGAGTACATCTTCAGTTGACAATCAAATTGCTAATCTAACCTCTATTGTGCAGCAACTTGCTTTAGGAGTGGGAAACATACAACAAGCCAAGGTTTGTGGAATTTGTGCTAGTGGACATCCAACCAATATGTGTCCTACACTTCAAGAAGATTCACAAGAGCATGCTAATGCGGTTGGAGGATACCAAGGGCCTTCCCAAAGAAAATATAATCCCTATTCCAATACTTATAATCCAAGATGTAGGGATCATCTAAACTTCAATTATGGACAAAAGACGCAATACCAAAACTACCAACCTAGGCAACCTCCTTAACAAATGCAACAATCATCAAATTCAGGTACGTCTCTTGAAGAGGTTGTTAAATCCCTTACTGATAGTACTCAACAATTTCAACAGGAAATAAGGTCCAACCTCAACGAATTAAAAGATTAAGTGAACCAACTAGCCGCATCAGTAAGCAAGCTAAAATCCTAAGGAAGATTGTAAGGTCCAACCTCAACGAATTAAAAGATTAAGTGAACCAACTAGCCGCATCAGTAAGCAAGCTAAAATCCTAAGGAAGATTGCCATCGCAAACCATAGTCAACCCTAAGCAAAATGCAAATGCAATCACTTTGAGAAGCGAAACTAAACTGAAAGAACCTCAAATCCGAACCTATAGCACAAGAGGTGAAGAAAAGAAAAAAAGAGTTAAACCACCTCAACTTAAATCCGAAACGACCACTAAAGGGAGCATGAAGATACCAGAGATAATACCTCATTTTCCTCCAAAGTCAAAGTCCAAAAAAGAAGAGGAAGAGAAGGCAATTCTAGATACCTTCAGAAAAGTCGAGGTAAATATTCCCTTATTAGATGCTATCAAACAGGTTCCAAAGTATGCCAAGTTTCTCAAGGAATTGTGTACCAATAAGAGGAAGCTTAAGGGAAATGAGTATGTGAACATGTGAGAGAATGTTTCTGCAATCCTCCATAAAAAGTTACCACCCAAATGTAAGGATCTAGGTATGTTCACTATCCCATGTAAAATAGGCAATTTAAAGATTGAAAAAGCCATGTTAGATTTAGGAGTTTCAATTAATGTCATGCCACTATCTATTTACCAGTCTATGACTACGGGCAAATTAAAAATTACTGGTGTGATAATTCAATTGGCTGATAGATCTAATGTTTATCCCGAAGGGGTGTTAGAAGATGTTTTGGTGCAGGTTAATGATTTAATGTTCCCAGTAGATTTTTATGTCTTAAACATGGAGGAAGATGATACATCTTTGATTTTATTGGGCAGACCTTTTCTCAAAACCTCTAGAACAAAAATAGATGTTTACGATGGCACTCTTACTATGGAATTTGATGGTGAAGTTATAAAATTCAATGTATATAATTCCATGAAATACACTAGAGATATGTCTTCTATTTTTGTTTTAGATATTATTGATCCTTTAACTGACATGTATTTGAACATTTGTGATGATGATAAATTAACAGTTGTTTTAAGTAGGCACCTCACGCTTGAGGATTCAAAGAGATTGGAGAAGAAGTTTGCGTGGGAATCAGAATTATTCGAAACGGTCCAAGAGCTAGGATCACTGTGTGTGATGAGGTTTGATGTTTCTCACATTCAATTGCCATTATCTCATACAAAACTTCTTCCTTCTATTATGCAGGCACCAGATTTAGAATTGAAGACTCTTCTAGAACACCTCAAATATGTTTTCTTAGGTGATTAGGAAACACTTACGGTGATCATCTCCAATAAACTATCCAATTTAGAAGAAGAGAAGTTACTTAGAGTGCTCAAGGAATACAAGGAAGCTATCAGATGGACAATAGCAGACATCAAGGGAATAAGCCCAACAACTTGCATGCACAAGATCCTTATGCAAGAGGAATGTAAGCCTACTAGGCAAGCACAAAGAAGACTCAACCCAACAATAATGGAAGTAGTTAAAAAGGAGATTTTGAAACTACTTGATGCATGTATGATCTATCCAATTTCGGATAGCAAATGGGTAAGTCCAGTCTAAGTGGTTCCAAAGAAAATGGGTATGACGGTTATACAAAACTCGGATGGTGAGTTGGTAGCTACCCGAATTCAAAACGGGTAGCGAGTATACATAGATTATAGGAAGTTGAAAGCATCTACAAGAAAAGACCACTTCCCTATCCCTTTTATTAATCAAATGCTTGAAAGATTGGCAGGTAAAACTCATTATTGTTGTTTTGATGGATATTCAGGTTTTCATCAAATTTCGGTGGCACCTGAAGATCAGGAAAATACTACCTTTACATGTCTATTTGGAACCTTTGCTTACAAGCGCATGCCCTTTGGTCTATGCAATGCTCCAGCCACATTCCAGAGATGTATGGTTAGTATATTTTTTGATTATGTTGAAGATATAATAGAAGTGTTCATGGATGATTTTACTGTTCATGGAAATACCTTTGATGAATGCTTAGCTAATCTCACTAAAATCCTCAATAGATGTATAGAAAGTAACCTTATTTTAAATTATGAAAAATGCCATTTTATGGTTGATCAAGGTATTATTCTAGGGCATATAGTATCTTCTAAGGGGATAGAAGTGAATAAGTCAAAAATAGAAGTAATAAAATCTTTGCCCTACCCCGCATCTGTGTGGCAAGTTCGCTCTTTTCTTGACATGCAAGATTTTATAAGCGATTTATTAAGAACTTCTCCAAGATCACCCAACCCCTATGTCGACTATTACAAAAGAACGTAGCATTCGAATTTGATGAGACATGCAAGAAGGCATTTGACAAACTCAAAGAAATGTTGACCACCACGCCGATCATCCAACCCCCAAATTGGAATCTACCATTCGAAATCATGTGCGATGTAAGTAACTACGCAGTAAGAGCTGTACTTGGACAAAGAGAGGAGAGAGTTCCACATGTCATCTACTATACCTCACAAACCCTTGATAGTGCACAATCCCTATTCCACAACGGAAAAAGAACTTCTAGCCATTGTTTTTACTTTAGAAAAATTTCATTCTTTTTTACTAGGAGCTAAAGTGATTATTTATTCTGATCATGCAACTCTCAAGTATTTACTTTCAAAGAAAGAAGTAAAACCAAGACTCATCAGGTGGATATTGTTGCTACAAGAGTTTAATATAGAAATCAAGGATAAGAAGAGAGCCGAAAATCTAGTAGCTAATCACCTTAGTAGACTCATCACAAGTGAAGAACCTTCACCCCTTAGAGATGAATTTCCAGATGAGTATTTTTTTCCATTCATGAAACAAGGCCATGGTATGTTGATATTGCTAACTTTTTAGCTACAGGAATTTTGCATAATGAATTGTTTAGGTCTCAAAAAGATAAGATAAAAAGAGATGCTAAGTATTACGCTTAGGATGAACCTTACTTACAGAAATATTGTGCCGATCAAGTCATTAGAAGATGCGTGCCTGACCATGAAATCTCTTCTATCTTAAATTTTTGCCATTCATATGCATGTGGTGGACATTTTGGTCCAAAGAGGACAACACATAAGCTACTTGAATGTGGATTATTTTGGCCAAATTTATTTCAAGATTCTTATATGTTTTGTAAAACTTGTGAGAAGTGCCCAAAAATAGGAAGTCTAGGACATAGAGATCAATTACCTTTAACACCTATTCTAATCTGTGAAATTTTTTATATATGGGGTATTAACTTTATGGGCCCTTTTTGTCAGGACCCCAGTTTCAATCCTTGACTTTAACCAAAAACCATAACAAATTTTTCGCATTTTAACATACCTTTCTCATCTTCAATGGTTGGGCTGTGATTCGATGTCAGAGTCTTCACTTACCATAATATCCATTCTCATACATACGTGTCAATATATTAATTCTGACTATAGCTGCTTTTATTATACATGTAAGATTTTATAAAATCTAATACAATTACATTCCCCATAATATATAACGTATACATCACTGTGCTGTTTCTATGTTTAGATACATGACTGTACATAACAAGTATACCTGATGAATCGATAGGAACTAGCAGTGGACTCTGGGACACTCTCCCACGATAACTCTCGCTCTACTGACGCTCTGTAGAGAGATGTAAAGAAAAGGGGGTGAGCATAACGCGCTCAGTAAGGAAATCAGGCAAGCAAGTAGATATCCACACTATCTACTCAAAATAGTGCTATGCCTTGAAAACATTATTTCCTTAACTCACTTTAAAAGCATGTCTTGAAATATAATATATATACTTGTACAGAATAAATCCAATGTACAGAAAATCATGCTTTCTTTCTCAAATGTAGGCATGTAGTGCAAAACAATGCATCGTATATAAATCATGCCTTTATGTAAATCATGCCATGTATATTTAAATCACAATAAATATGGCATCAAATGATTCACAACACAAATCGGAGTCCGACCCATCCCTCAGGTCTGTCCACAGTTTAAATCAGTCAATCAATGTGATATATCATGTGAGACTTTATGGTAAATGCAAATAGTATCCTGGATTATGATCATATCCGAAAAGTGATCCCATGCGACACAGTACTCGATGTGCGGCAATCACTGCTGTAACGGGAGGATGGTCAATCCAATGTCAACCGCCAGCTACGTAACACACGGTACAACGTACACCTCGTGTCCCAAACACGGTACAAAGTACACCTGTGGACCCTCACAGCCAGGGTGCCTCCCATAGGACTTAGCCCTCGAAACTATGGAAATAAGTATACCACGTCTATATCAACCTCATGCGGATATCCTCTCTAGCTATGACACACAGTCACACAAGGACTCAGGCATGGGTTTTAACATGTATTACATATCACATACAGTGTGCGTCTTAAGTGCGACTCACAGTCGTCACTCCGCTCAAACACTGTTTCACATTACAAAACTCAACTCTAGTGCGAGCAATCTCTAGCAACTAGGTCAATGCATAGTTTATGTATTAAATCAAGTACGAGTAATAGCTCCCAGTACTATACTATGCACAATATCAAAATCAAGTATGAGCAATAGCTCCCAGTACTATGTCATGTATAAACCATGAAGAATCAAGTACGAGCCAATCGCTCCAGCACTCTGTCATGCATACATCATTCAAAGCTGAGTACGAGTAAAACTCCAGTACTCTATCATGCATGTCATGAAAATCTAGTGCGTATCAAAATCCAGCACTATGTATGTGGAAAACATATGAATCCCAGTGCGAGTTGTGCTCTAGCACGATTCATTCTCACATAATATGATAGATGGCTATTTAAAAAGGGATTGTTTATAAAACATCAAAAATCAGCACTAAAAGTGTGCTTAAGTCATATCAACCTTAAAATCATTAGCCCATCTATTTATTTTCATGCTAATAGCAATTAAACACTCACAATAGTATTTTCCATGCTTTTTGCAACTTCTCACAAAAGTTGACTTTTTGACTAACTAGGGGCAAAATCGTAATTTACCACTATCGGGTCGCAATAATTATTATTCACTTTCTCTGACCCTCAGAGTTTTTAAGTGAATGCAGAAGCAGTTGAAAATACGTGCAGGTATCTCTAACTACTTGCAAAAGTCCCTTACCTCGGATCACGTCACGTGACCTCACTTCCTCGGTGCTGCTAATTCCCGCAGTCCGATCAGCTCTCGATGTAAACTCTGGAGCTGTAAATAACCATTCCTCAGGTTAATTATAATTTTCCTACTGTATTACACATTAATACAGTTTAATTTCCCTTAATGGGCCTTAAAATCCTTAATGGGCCTAACTAGGCCTTAAGTCCATTTTTATTTTACTATTCACTTTTGTTGGGCCTATTGGGCTTGTGGGGCCCACCAACTCTTATTGGGCTTGTCTTAGGCCCATTACACCCTATTGCGCCTAAAAATATTGGGCTTGGCCCATTGGGCCTCTCGGCCACATGCCATGGCCGAGAGCTAGCCATTCTCGATTTTTCACCATGGCATGCCATACATGCCTATTTCCTAGCCATTTTCACTTAGGTATTTTCACAAACGCTTAGTAGGCAACATTACCAATCATCATATTGTTTATTTAGGTATTTTATCAAACACCTTGATTGCCAACAATTTACATGTATTAATTAATCAATTTGATTAATTCTAATTATACCATTAACATTAATACATGTGTACTAATCCATTTATGTCTTAAAATCAAATTGACATATTTCAATATCCCATTGATCACTCTCGGCCTAACCCTCTTCATGGTGATTTAATATGTTTCAATGCTTAAAACATACATCAACATACTTAAAATCATTCATACATTCACATATATGAAATTGGAAATTAGAAAATATACCAATTGTTGTGTTCACCCTTTGGCCGAAACTTTGGAGGCTCTCGGTTTGCACTCTATGGCTCCTTGATAGCCAATTCCAACATATGTTAATCTCCTTTCAATTTGGAACAACTTCCATGAAGAATGCAAGTTCCAAATATGTCTAATTCCTAGTGATTTCTAGTGAGAGAAAGCTTGGATGTTTATGTTTCAATGGTGTTCTTCTCTAGCCGGAATTGTGTGATGAAGATGACAATGGTGTGGCTGCATTTATAAGCCACTTACTTAGCCATTAAGCCTTACTTTTCAGCCATTTTGCTTGACTTTCCAAATCTGAACCATGAGTCACCTTATGAGTCACCTTATGAGTCATAGTTAACTTTAACTATAGTTAGATATTTATCTCATGGGCTTTTCCAATTGGGCTTCTCGGTTTTGGCTTTCGAGCTGAAATTTTTACTATACCTCGGGCCTCTTATTGTCTCAAAATTTGGCCGATCAATTGGTCCAAAAATTCGGTCTAAAGGACCTAAAAATTTCGATATACGTTTAATATACCTTAATGGGCTTTAAAATTTTCACCTTAGGCCCATTACGTTTTTAACCATTAAATTTATTCTGGAATCCTTCCGAATAAATTTTCCTTACTTTCGGGGATGATTATCTTGTATTCTGGCCAACAATATTTTTTCCCAAATTTTTCTCCACACTTAGGTTAATTTTTAACCATGATTAGTCAACTATGGAAAAAGTCCACTTTCTTAACTATAGTTGACTTTTTCCTTAACCATTGACTAAGTTGACTTTTCTCCAAATTTTGAAAGTGTCATATATTATGTCTTATACTCTCGTCTTTATATTCCAACCGCTCCCGGTGGATAATTTCACCCGAAACTCCTTTTCTCGCCAAAAAGGTCCATTTTACCCTTTTTAGCTTTTACTCTCGTTTTATGTGTTCGGGTCTAAATCAAGCTGACTTTCCTTCATGAGCTCTCTACGCTCTCTTATTTTAAGTTCTTATTTTCAGTCAGAATGATTTAGAATGACTCGGTTTAGCCTGTGATACCCATCGTCCACATTAGGCATTTTATGTAGCTTTTGCATGTTAATTCATTTCACTAACACTTTAAATCTAGTAAATACTCTTCTTATGATTCAACCATAATTACATAGTGTTCATACACATAGGAATCATAAGGAAATAAGCTACAAAAATTTGGATCTGACACTTTTCCTATTTCTAATAATCATGTATATATCTTGCATGCTGTGGACTATGCCTCAAAATGGGTTGAAGCTAAGGCAACCAGAACTGACGATGCTAAAGCTGTTGTCAATTTTGTCAAATCTAACATCTTTTCTAGGTTTGAGACACTGAGAGCAATAATTAGTTATAGAGGAACCCATTTTTGCAACAATGTGGTGGAAGCACTAATGAAGAAATATCATGTAACTCATAGAGTATCTACCGCCTATCATCCTCAAACAAATAGTCAAGCCGAGGTATCAAACAGAGAAATCAAGTCCATCCTCTAAAAGATAGTGAACCCAAATAGAAAGAATTGGAGCAAAAGACTTGAAGATGCACTTTGGGCATATAGAACGGCTTACAAAACTCCCATAGGTATATCTCCTTACCGTAGAATTGGAGCACAAGGCCTATTGGACAATCAAGCAGTGCAATATGAACTTGAATGAAGTCGGTGAAATGAGAAAGCTTCAATTGCAAGAACTGGAAGAGATTCGAAATGATGCATATGAAAATTCTAAGATTTACAAAGATAAGACAAAGGCCTTCCATGATCAAATGATCTCCAGGAAACAATTCTTTATTGGTCAGAAAGTTATTCTTTTTAATTCTAGACTTAAGTTATTTCCTGGAAAATTATGCTCTAAATGGCTAGGGCCCTTTGTTGTTTCTAACATCTCTCCTCATGGTGCAGTTGAAATACAAAGTATGGATACGGGTAAGATTTTTAAGGTTAATGGTCATCTTTTGAAGCCTTTCTATGAAGGGTTTCAAGTGCATAAGGTTGATCTAATTGATTTTGAGTATCCTAAGTACGAATGAGAGGTAACAACGTCTAGCCAAAGACGTTAAAAAAAAGCGCTTGTTGGGAGGCAGCCTAATTTTTATTATTATTTTATTTATTTACTTACTTATTTTCATGCATTTTTAGTATATGTGTCAATCTTTAGTTTATAAAAAAAAAAGGTGAAAACAAAGATGGGTTGCACCTTAGGCGAGACTCTCTCCTAAGGTGACCCCTTAAAAAAAGGTGAAAACCAGAGACGAGTTGCACCTTAGGCGAGACTCTTGCCTAAGGTGACCCTCGACAAAGACAAAAAAAAAAATTTCTCAAAAGTCCGACCCTCTCTCTCTCTTTCTCCTATTTTCCACTTCATCATTTTCCCCCATTTCAGCCAAAACTCAATCCCATACAAATCCTCTACCAAAAGCACAAAATTTCTCCATATTTCAACCAAAAAACACAAGACCCATTCCTATTTTCATATTGTAAGATCTCTCGTTATCTAAGGTAAGTATTTCATACTCATTTTCTCTCATCTACGATGAATACGCAGAGGATAAAAATAGGTATGATGAGTAATTATTCTTTTCATATTTTGCTTTTGATTTTGAATTTACGAATAATGCTTTAAATTTTCATTTTTTGGCTTGTTCATGAATATATGTTCTTGGTATGATTTCAGAAAATTTCATAGTATGTACTAAGATGAATGATGAAGGGTAATGTGTGAATTAGGGTGACGAAATTGGATTGATTTATGCTAAGCAAGAGAGATATGTATTTATTGATCAATATTTTGTAGGAAATGAGTGGAAGCCACCATCACCATCCCGTCAACAAAGGGCAAGAGTATCAAAGAAAAATGTGGTATTACCTAAGGCCAATCTACATGGTAACTTAGACTTCACTACAAAAATCGAAAAGAAAAGGTATGACAATTTATTTGGTAAAAAAATTGTATCGGGTAAGCGATACGATGACCCAACCTTGGAAATCTTAGGGATTCGAGAAACAATTCGTACTTATATTAACAACATTGGTTGGAAACCATTCTTTGAAACTACTTGTCATGCTTATACTGAACTATGCAGGGAGTTTTACGCAACTTATAAGTACACTCCGGCGGAGTACAACCTCAATACTCCCAAAGTAGTGAAGTTTAGGATCATGGGCAAGAAATTTGAGTTATATATAACTCAATTTAATATTGCTTTGGGGCTTATTACCAATGAATTTACTGAAAGTGAGGAATACCTTAGCAGCTTTTGTGATTATGATCTTGATTTTGATGCCATGCAATTTTATAGAAATGAATTGATAGGGAAACCTCACAAGTATTATGACCCCAGTCACGCCACTGATAGTGAATTTCAAGAGCCTGCTCAACAATACATGCATAGGATTTTAGCCTATACTTTTCTAGTAGAGTAGCAAACGTGGCTCTTTTAACTAAGGCCGAGAGTTACTTTCTTTGGTGTATGTCAAAGGGTCTTAAAGTTAACTTAGGATATTGGTTGGCTTCCCAATTTAACAGTGTAGGAGATTTTAAAAAGCCTTTGATTCTTGATTCTATGATTACTGCTTTAGCTGTTCATGCAGGTTTGATAGATCCAAATGATACGTTACTTCAAGTGGTAGGGTAGATGCAACCACTAGACATCCGGTCATTAATTCACCAGAATCTTATAAGGCAGAATGACGATGTAACATACAGTTTTCAAGGTCCAAGACCTTCTAAGAAGAGGGCCAGAAGGATACTTCCACCTGTTCATGAACAAGAAGATGACGATGTGGGGCAGTCACATCAAGCCTCCAAACTACTCACTGATCTACGGAACCAAGTTTCACAATTGGCTTTCGATCAACACTAAATGCAGCAAAACCACGCTCAAATGATAAGGCAATTGCAACAAGACCAATTTCGGATGGAGCAAAATCAATTGGCATTTTATGTACGCATGGGCTTCAACCCACCTTTCCCACCACCGCCACCACCACAGTAAGCCACCATGGCTTCCGATGCTCAATAACTTCAGGGGAGTATTCTTTTTCCTTTGTCTTTTCAATTTTTAAATATTAGGCATTTGTGACATTGGGGACAATGTCCCATCTAAGTGTAGGGGGTGTTTAGGAAGTTGATTTTATTTATTTTTTTGATTTGATCAAATTTCTGCAAAATCTTATTCAAGATGATCTTAGTTCACTAGTGAGCATGTGTTCTATCTTAATTGCCATCTATGAAATTTATGATCTTCTTATACTCATCCTCGAACTGAATTTATGATCTTTTTGTATGCGAAATTGTTTTGAATTTTCATCTTGATACTTATGATTATTGAATTGAATGAACAAAAACCATAGATTAGCACATTACACCCTTGTGAGATTTGAACCTAATGAGCATTCATTACATCATGCGCTTTATTCCTTTATGTGTGATTGAAATGCATAGTTAGTAATTCTAGAACTTTCCATGTTATACATGTCTCTATCAACCACTTTGATGAATATGGTGCATTGATAAAAAAATAAGAGCCTTAGGATTAAACCATTTGAATTTTTCCCCTTTTTCTTGTTAACCTACCCTTTATTAGACCCTTAGTGAACCCCCTTTGAGCTTTAAGCTTTTTCTTTATTCTTAAACCACATTAAAAGCCAATGAAATCCCTATTCTTGTTTTTATCCAAAAATATTTTTGAACCTTGAATTGGAAATTATTTGAACTTAGATATAGGAGACTTGAATTCATTAGGAAAAAGATTGTTTTGTATGACTCATGTTCGTTAATGATTGATTCTTCCTAGTTGAAAAGAAAGAAGATTTGAACCTTATAAAAATAAAAATAAAAATAAAAAAAGAAAAGAAAAGAAGAAAAAAGGAAAATTCACAACAAAAAGAGAAGGAAGAAAAGTAAGAAGAATGATTGAATTTCAAGTAAGTCTCCTATGTTTATGTTTGAATTGATTATTCCAATTCCCATAAACCGAAATAGCCTTGACATACCTTACCCAAGCCCCATTACACCCTTTTACGCTCTTGATTTATGTATCTTGTTTCATTGAAGAAGGAAGAGATGTGATTTAATGGCAAGCTTATGGTAAGAACTTTCCATGCATTGACTTAAGTGACCAAATGATAAAGTGAAACACTTTGAGTGTAACTAGTGAAACTTTTGTGAGGGTGCTAAGATCTATGTGTTTTAAGTTTGATTTGATTATCATTATGTGTTATTAGTGAGAATTCACATGAACTTAATATTTTTATGCATGCTAAAATGTTTTGGATGGGTTAAAGTTGAGCATAAATGAATGGAAGCTTATAAGTTTGAACTAATGTTTGCTTGAGGACAAGCAAGGTTGGTATATGATAAGTCATTATTTATGCACTTTATTTACCTTGTTTTCCTATGGTTTTGTCTGAATTTTATACTTAATCTATGGATAATTGATCATTCTTGAATAATTGTAGGAATTCATAGAATTGATGAATTAAAGGGTGATTTAGAAAGATTTTGGAACAAGGGAAACCATGTGGAAGAAGTGAGAAATGATGAATGCAAGCCAGGTCAGTGCTGGGTGCAGCCTTAGTCGAGACTCTCGTCTAAGGATCCCTTCACTGTGCAGTTTTCAACTCTGTTAAGTGCTGGGTGCAGCCTTAGGCGAAACTCTCGCCCAAGGATCCCTTCACTGTGCAGTTTTCAACTCAGGGCGGAGCCGGATGCAGCCTTAGGCGAGACTCTTGCCTAAGGGTCTTCTTGACGAGCTGACTTCAATTTGTTGGACAGAGACGGGTCAAGGCTTAGGCGAGACTCTCGCCTAAGCATCCAATACGATGATTTTCTCTCTCCTTTATAGATTTGACTTTTTCAATTACTTGGAAGACTTTTTATCGAATTATTATTTTAATTAAATGTAAGGACTTTAAGTCCAACTAGGAGTAGGGCTTTTATCTCTATGCTTTTTTTTTTAGTTATAAATAGGCTCTTGAAGATCTAGGTTAAAGAGAGACTTTTGATTAGATTTTCTTATACAAATATTTCACTGCTTTTACCTGATATTCATGGGTTGCTAAACTCTCTTTCCAATCTAAGGATAATTGAGATTTGGTTTATAAGTTGTGAGATCTAATTGTTCTTATTTATTCTCTTTAATCTTTTCTATTCTTATAATTTTGCACTTTATTATTATTATTGTTTTGTCGTTGCTTCAACAAGGCCTATTGATTCATTCACAAGGTAATATACATCCAATTGAAATATCTGAATCCGTAATTGTTTGGCTGTTTCAATAACAAGTGGTAAGTAATAAGATTAATTGCACTTCTGGTTTTTAGTCTTTGTTATGTGATTATAAGATCTGATTTAAATAAACCTACATGTGTGTTTGTTGATTAGAATTGGTAGTCTCTTTAGTGTTCAATGTTACTGATAAATTAAATCCTAAGATCGTATCTAGGGTTGTTTATTGGTAAGAACAGCAATTAGAGAACGTTTTCTGATTGTCAAAGCAGTAAGAAGAGATAGGTTGCTAGGTCGTACCAACAACCATAACCAGTTTAGTTGGGATTAAGAAAAATTATTTTGCGTCAATGATCAACTTACCGAACCAAATCTGAAAATTACTCCTTGGGTTAGATTTCTCAAATTATTGAATTCTTCTACTCAATTTTGTTTTCTTTCTATTAAGTTTTGTTATTTTAGTTAATAAATCTTTCAAACCCCTTTTGTTTTATTTTTCTGTTATTTGCAGAAAAGTAAATCGAAATTAATCAATCTCTCTTGGGACACGACCTTGCTGCCTATACTACTAATTATTTGTTTGAGCAAGTTATTTAATATTATTGGTTTCGACAACCATCATGGTGCTTCCAGAGAACCTTAACAAGTGAAATCGCCTTGTTTCATAGCACCTTTTCCTTCCTATCCAGTATCCTAAGTGGTTTCTCTACGTATGACAAATCATTCTTGAGCTCTAATGGCTCATAACGAATCACATGAGTTGGATCTGGATGGTATTTCTGAAGCATCAATACATGGAAAACATTATGTATGCCTACTAGCTCTAGTGGCAATGCTAGCCTATAGGCCTTCTCTCCCACACGCTCTAGTATCTCAAACGGTTCGACATACCGATGGCTTAACTTACCCTTCTTACCGAACCTCATAATCCCTTTCGAGGGAGAAACTTTCAAGAATACTGAGTCACCCACTGTGAACTCTATTGGCCTCTGTCTCATGTAAGCGTAAATTTTCTTCCTACTCTGAGCTGTTCTCATTCTCTCGCATATCAACTGAACCACGTCAAAGGCTTGCTTTACCAAATCGGGAGAAAATATTTTCCTCTCACTCACTTCTTCCTAACCAATTAGAGAACGACACCATCTACCGTACAAGGCTTCATATGGTGCCATCCCGATACTGGACTGATAACTATTGTTGTATACAAATTCGGCTAACGACAGGTGATAATCCCAAGAGCCTCTAATGTTTGGATAGTTCTCTCTGACTGACCATCAGTCTGAGGATGGAAAGCGGTACTGAATCTTAATCGGGTTCCCATAGTTTCCTGAAATTGTTCCCAAAAGTGAGAAGTGAAGCGGGAATCCCTATCTGATACAATGCTTACTGGAACACAATGTAGCCTTACTACATCCCATACAAACAACTCTGCCAAACTACTCAGAGTATCTGTAGATTTCATAGATAGAAAGTAGGCGAATTTCGTTAGTCTATCAACCACTCCCCATATAGCATCATGGTTCCTCTTACTCCTTGGTAATCCTATGATGAAATCCATGGTGACATGCTCTCATTTCCAAGTTGGTACTGGTAGAGGTCGCAATTGCCCTGTAGGCTTCTAATGCTCTACCTTCACTTGCTGTCATATTAGATATCTTGCCACAAACTCTGCGATATCTCTCTTCATCCCTGACCAGCAATACACTTTTCAGAGATTTTGATACATTTTATTACCTCTCGGATGCAATGTGTATCTCGATGAATGAGCTTCTGTCAAAATCAATCTCTTTAGTTCTGGGTCATTGGGAACATAAATTCTGCCTTACAACATCAGTAGGCCATCATCACTCACCAAGAAATTGACTATATCACCCCTTTGAATTTAACTTACACGATCCTTACACAGTAGATCGGCATGCTGAGCCTGGCATATCCGGTCAATCAAATCTAGTTCCAATCGTAGGCTAGCTATCAAACAGTCTCTGTCAATGTCAAGAGGGTCTATATCCAATCTGAGGTGAGCAAACTGCTCGAGCAGCTCATATTCCCTGACAATCATGTGCGATACCACTCCGAGGCTCTTTCTACTCAGGTCATCAGCCATAACATTAGCCTTTCCTGGATGGTACAATATCTCACAGGCATACTCTTTTAGAAGCTTTGTCTATAGTCTCTACCTCATATTCAACTCTTTATATGAAAACAGATATCTGAGGCTCTTATGGACTGTATCCACCTAAAATTTCTCACTGTATAAGTAGTGGTGCCATATTTTCAATGTAAACACCACGATTGCTAACTCTAAATAATGGGTCAGGTAGTTCCTCTCATGGTCCTTAAGCTATCTGGATCTATAGGCTACTACCTTCCCGTCCTGCATCAACACACAACCCAGTCCCTGTCTCGAGGCATCTGTATACATTGTATAACCTCCTGAGCTAGTGGGTATGGTGAGAATAGGTGCAGTGGTCAGTTTGTGCTTTAGCTCACAGAAACTACTCTCACACTTATCATCCCACTCGAATTCCACATTCTTTCGGGTGAGACGTGTCAACGGAGCAGCCAGCTTAGAGAATCCCAACAAATCATCGGTAATAACCTACTAAACCCAGGAAACTAAAATCTCTGTAATCATCTTGGGTCTTTCCCACTGTATCACTGCCTCTATCTTAGATAGATCCACTGATACACCATCTCTCAAGACTGCATGACCTAAAAAGGATATCTCACTCAGCCAGAAAATCACACCTGTTGAGTTTAGCATACAACTCCTGATCTTGGAGGGCCTGTAACACTGTTCTCAAATGCTGCTCATGCTCTTCACTGGACTTTGAGTACACCAATATGTCATCTATAAAGACAATCATGAATCTGTCCAGGTATGGCTTGAATACATTATTCATTAGAGCCATAAACGCTGCAGGAGAATTTGTCAACCCAAATGGCATGACAAAAAACTCATAATGGCTATAACAGGTTTGAAATGCTATCATGGGTACATCTCCACTCCAAATCCTCAACTGATGATACCCAGACCTCATATCAATCTTGGAAAAGACCTGTGCTCCTTCCAACTGATCCAATAGATCATCAATCCGTGGAAGGGGATACTTATTCTTGATGGTAGCCTTATTTTGTCACTACCCTTTTCATTCTTTTTAACCAAAAATCTCAATAAATTTTTTGCGTTTTACTGTTCCCTTACCCTATCGTGAACACACTTACCACTACACTATTACGTTGTGAGTCAATAATAATCCACTTACAATATCCATTCTCAGTTCATAAAAGTGATGCCATACATTTGAATGTCAATCATTCATTTATACAAAATATGATTACTGACATCTACATCCCCATAATTACAACTCAATCATTACTGTGCCATTACAATGTTCAGATACAAAAAGAATCTTGTTTATATACCTTTCGACGATGGAAGTAGCAGATGTCCAAAAACACAATGCCTTAGTCCTCACTGGGCTACTACGCATGCTTTATAGAAGAGGGAAAATAGAAAGGGATGAGCAACCACACGCTCAGTAAGGCAATAATGCAAGCATGGTAGATAACTACTCTATCTACATGTTGGTAATGTTATGTATAAATCTTTTATAACAGGATCATGAGGAATTAAAACTATGCCATATGAGTATACATATATCATGTATTTAAAATCATGGAAATTGGCATATAAAACATGGTAAAATCATCATGTACAAATCATCTCATGCTCATCAATCATCAAATCTCATAAAATGGGCAATTCGTTTAAGAAACATCCTTTATGATTATCTCATTCTCAATACAGCAAAATTCCCATCAAATCATTTCACAATCACAACATCATAACCATTTCACAAATCAAATCCCACAAGGCTCCACCCCTCCCTCGGGTCTACCCTAGACAGTCAAAATCATACTCAAGTATTCAAAACCATGTGGTATTATATAAATCAAGCAAGGGAAACAGGTCACTATAAGCTCATAGACTATATTGGCCAACTATGTCACATATCATCCCAGACCACACGGATCCCGGTGTATGGGGTATCATGCTGGAATGAAGGTGGTTAGTTCTCCGCCAGACTTTTCTCATCAATATCTCAACCATGCGGTATATCGTACTCCATGTGATATACACGGTACATCGTACTCCGCGGACCCATAACATGGTTGGGGGTACCTGTAGTAGGTCTTATCTACCCCATATCGAGTGAAACCTCTAGTCTCAAGTGCACGTGGGAGTACTCTTAATACCAGGTCCTAGCCCCTCTAGCCTTGCTTGCCCCTTTTGGGTTCCCTGATTCAGGTCCTAGCCCCTCACCCTTACCCCACTCAAGAGGTCTGTTAGTCCTGTTGGGTTCCTTGAATGGATTATGTTAGGTCCTAGCCCTTCACCCTCACCCACTCAAGAGGTCTGTTAGGCCTGTTGGGTTTCCTAAATACTAATCCGTATTATCGTCACCACGGCATCATACATACCACAGTGTGAAAAACCTGCGCGAATCCATGCATCATAAACAAATCACTTCGTATGAGGGAATTTTACATGAAGAAAACCACGTACGAGCATAGCTCCAGTACGGTTATATGCATAAGAAATCCACTCGAAATCCACGTACGAGCAAAAGCTCTAGTACGGTTTATAACACATCATCACAATTCAAATTAAAGTGCGAGCTAATCTCCAGCATGTTTCAAACATGTGAAAACATCAATATCTAGTGCGAGCTATGCTCTAACACGGTTTAATTCACATAAACATGATAGGGGGCTCATAAACATTCAAAAACCAATCTCAAAACACATTTAGCACCTCACATATGCCATTACACAACATTATTCAAACATTTGCCAGCCTATCAGTCAATCTGCTTAAAACAAAGAAGGTGTTTTGTGAAAACATTCAAAACACGTGATCTATGCAATTATTAGCCTTATTATCCCATTTCTTTATAATACCACTTCAACAACCAAATCTCACGCAATTACTCGTAATAACTTCCATACATTTTCAACCACATTTTCAAAAACTCATGCATATTTCCAAAGCCCTATATACCCACTAGTTCAAAATACGAGTAGTTACCTCTATATACTTACAAAATTCCTTTACCTGGAATCGCGACACGTGATTCCGTTTCCTTAGTGCTACTCACTCGTGTGGTCCGATTCATCTTCAACAAACTCTTCGGGACTGTACACAATCATATTTCACATTATATTCGATCCATATAACAGGACATCTTGCGTTCACTATAGTCGATTCGGCCTATAGTTTCTATTAACGCTTATAAGGCCTCGTTTCATTATTCTACCCATAACTCAAGTCTATGGATCCTTTTTGGCCTATTAACTCATTCATAATCGATATTAAGCTCATAGTGTTCATATTTCATTGATTTCCTCACTATGGCATTTTATCAAGCATCTCATATACCCATCTTCATAACTTCTATAAACTCATAATATAACTCCACATAACCATTTCAAATCACTCACATTACTCAAATGACAACTCAACAAATCCCATAAATCATCAACATACTCAATTTACACTTTTTCACTCAGACTATATCCATTTTCTAGGTTATATGTGTTCCATTGCTTTTTAGATGATTTCTATCATCCATATACATGCCAATCAACTCCAAAATAAATAGAATAGACAATGTACTTGGAGTGGAGTCTTAGAAGCTTACCAAATCTGGTTGCTCTTCTTGCTCCAAATGGAAAATGCTCATTGCTCTTTCAACACCAACAATGAGGTTTTGGGTTTCAACTATGATGTTCTCTTCCTCAAGATGAACATCTTGGTAGCTAATAGCCTCCCCTCAATTCTTACTGGAAATGGCTGATTTTAGAGAGATAAACTTAGGTTTTGGGTGAAAAATGGAAGGGTGATGTTGTTTTCCCCAAATTTTTCAGATTTCAGCGCTCCTTTTATAGAAATAGCTTGAGGAGATCGATATGCACTAGGAGGAGATCGATCTGGTCCCCTTAAATCCCTCTTTTTCACGGTATTTTAAGCTTAAGATTGATCTATCGAAGCTTAAGATCGATCTGCTCCCAAACAGAGAGTTAAGGAGATCGATCTGTATGCTTGAGGATCGATCTTTTCATTATAGAATGGTTAGGAGATCGATCTAGCCCCATTCAAGATCGATCTGCTCTATTCCATTACTCAAATAAGAGTATTCTGGCTATTCCAGATCGATCTCTCATCCTATGAGATCGATCTGGCCTTCATATTTTCCATATTTTTTACAGTTTTGCTGCTGCAACTTACACCAAAACATTCTTAATCTGCTACCATAGCCATTTTCTCATCCATCCACCCTTATGACTTGAAAATGGCATCCATTCATACCTTATTCACATTGAAACTTGTGTGCATTCCTTGTATATCCAAAGGTATACTATATAAAACCAAATGGAAGTATTTATATTCATGTAACTTTCTTCTATTTACCACACTACTCATTTTTCATTCCACTTACTTTCATCACTTATAAAAGTTCGTTTCCTCGTATTCATACACAATGAAATTTGTATGTACATTACATTTATAGACTTTACATCAATTGTACTTCATATTACAAGTACATTACCACACTTATGAATCCATAAGGTTTACATCCAGAAATACGGGTCTTACATATTCAATAATCGATAGTCGATACATAGTCAGAGACTCCCATATTTCTTCTTTACAAACAGAATTGGTGCTCCAAAAGGTGATACACTCGGTCAGATAAACCCCTTGTCCAATTCAATCAGATCCATTCTATACGGTGGCTTGGATATTGGTTCAATTCTAGGCACTAAATCAATACAGAATTCCATTTCTCTATCTAGTGTGAACCCTGCTAATTCTTCCAAAAAGACATCGGGAAATTCTCTAACCACTGGGATGTCAATCATATTCGGGTACACCTTATCCAAGTCAACCACATAGGTGATAAAACCTTCAACACATTATCATTACATTCATTAGCAACATCATCCATCTTTAGAGATTAATTTGCTACTTCTTTCATTACTTTTTCAAATCGTACAACATACTTTTCAGGGATGCAAAACATTACTGTCTTAGCATAATAGTCTAAAATAGCATGGTTTGTAGCCAACCAATCCATTCTGAATATTACATCGAAGTCCTTCATAGCTAATAGGATAAGATCGACTGACATGTCATTTTCCTCTACTTTTAACTTACAACTCTTACATACATATTCCGTTATTACATTATCTCTCACTTGAGTGCTTATAAGTAAGATTCTACCTAAGGGTACAGGTTTCAACTCTTGCAACTCTTAGCATAACATGTTAATGCTTCTATATCAAAGATAAGGATGGTACCTTTAATCACATCCGAGGAAGTCTCTGCAGAAGCCTGGTCCAGTGTAAACACTCACCCTCTACCAACAGCTTGCTTCCCTTTCTCTTCAACTGTTGCCTTCCTCTTAGGTGTAGGTGTCTCAACCGTAACCTTCTCTGGCTCTTTGCCCTTCTATGGGGTTGTATCAATCAACTCTGGGCATTCACGAGCTATATGCCCTGGTTTACCACACCTATAACATGATCTTATTGATAACGGGCATGATCTACCCCCATCATATCTACCACATAACCTGCACTGTACTGTGGTAGGTCGAGGTCCACCAATAACTATGCCCCTCGATGCTGGATAAACTGGAGGCTTCATAGGCCTCTCTCGTGTCTCCCCAATCTTAGGCCCCTTACCGAATAACCTCCGGTCCTTTCAGAACCCTTTGTCATTAACTGACCTCTTTTGATCTTTATCTCTGACTTTACCACTCCTGCTCAATTTCGAGGCATGTAACTCATAGTCTTTCTCACATAGCTGAGCTCTGCGTACTGCATCATCAAAGGTGGGAATATCCAATGGAGCTAGTCGAGCTCTGATAGAAGGTGTCAGTCCCTCAAGAAATTTTTGAACCTTTCTGTCCTCAAGGCTAATCGTGACTGTATCATATCTACCTAGGGATGTGAATCCAGACTCATACTCATACTCATCCACTGTCCAGTTCCCCTGAGTCAATGTCATAAATTCCATTTGCATCTTTCTCTAAGTAGTGGCTAAAATGTATTGCCTCCTGAAGGTATCCAAGAATATATATCTCATGTCACAACCAGGTGTCGTGCACTCAACATCAGTTGTGTGGCCATCCACTAATGCTCAGCCTCATCCTCTAACACAAAAGCGACAAAGGTGACCTTCTCAATGTCAGAGCAGTGGAAAAATCGATAGAGCTTCTCCATACTACGTATCCAACGCCCAGCTGATACTGGGTTCTTCACCCCATTAAATGAAGGTTTTTTGAAGTTGCGGAACTCTCTCAGTCTACCCAGATCACAATCGTAAATCCCTTACCACCAACCTGTCATGAAGCTACAAGATCCTGAACCGGTGGAGGAATGTCCTAAACTAGAGGGGGTACAGGTATCTCTGCTTTTGTATCTCGAGGTCTCGGTGCAGGTTGTGCTGGTCTATGTCTCTCTAGTGCAGCAGCCTGACCAGCTGGATTCTCCTGTCTACCCTCTAATCTGGTCATAACCTGTGTAAACATCTCTATAACCGTGTCTACACTGCGCTGTAACTATGATATACGCTTCTCAGTGGCCTAACTAAGATCGGGTGGATCTCTACTAGAACTACACCCAGTGCATCTCGCGAGCTCATCCCTAGCCCTTGAGAGCGCGAACTCTCTCCTCTACGAGTACGTCGTCTATCAGACATCCTGTATACTCAAAATAATTGTCTCAGTCACATTTTCTAGCTTGGTATACTCATTTGTATCCTAATAATGCACAGTACTTTGAGGGTGTATATTTTCCTAACTATGGATATTGACTCACATCAGACTAACTCAGCTCTGATACCATTAATTCCTATCACGACCCTCTATACCAGTCCGTGACCATTACCTTACCACTTACAGTTGGGCTGTGAGTCAACCTCCAATCCATTTCTCATACATTATAGTTAAAATATTTATACCATTGAAGTAAAATTGAAACTGGACTTTTATAAATAAGTACGGAAGCATTTACATCAGTTTCTATTATATACATCCCCCAAAATACCAAATACAAATTTTACTGTACATTAATTTATGGGATATAAAATTTTTCATCCATTGTGTATACCTCTTAATACTGCTGGATGACTGGAGAAAACACAATAGCAGGGACGATTGTAGTATACTCACTATTGCGTAGAATCTGTGGAGGAGGAAATAAGGGGGTGAGCATAAGGCGCTCAGTAAGGAAAATATGAAAGTAGGTAGATAACTACACTATCTAGATGCTTAAAATACGTATATGTTCATTTTCCTTATAACACAATATGTATGTTCTTTAAAATAGCTTCCATCAATGTGAAACCATTAATTCACTAGATGGGTATATGCATATTCACACAGTAGCACACAACCTTACATAGCATAATCTATTCACACAGTTTATATATAGAAAATGCTTTACATTTTGTAAATCAATAAATATTGAGACATAAATCATGGGTTATCATATCCCTAAACACACAGCAAGGGAGACATACGTCACAACACAAACTAGTGACTACGTTATATCACTCAGATAAATATCAGACTTATATGGCCATAGTCGGATTCCAGGCTACACTGATCAGTTGTGTGGGAACCCTAAGCTTGTGGAGGCGGATCAACCATCCCTTTAGCTCATACTCAAATCACGGCACATCTTACCCCATGGCAAATGCTCACGGTACATCGTGCTCCCGTGGATCCTTATCACCAATTTTCGTTATTTCAAAATCTCATGTGAGCAGGTCAGTGCAAGACACACAGCAATACATGACGACTCTAACACGATTTTACTCAACACACAGCACAATCATGAAAACCCTCATGCGAGCAACTCAGAGTAAGACACACAGCATACTTGAGGCATCAAGCACGGTATTACTGGGAATTTACATGTGACCATAGTCAAAGCAAGGCACATAGCAGTACTCGAAGGCTCTAGCATGATTCCCAAAAATCTAGTACGAGCATCTCGAGTGGAACACACGACATCACCCGAGGCATCAAGTACTCTTTTATTTTCTCAAAATCTCTTTGAAAATAACATGCGAGCAGGGCTGGTTAATCTATCGTTTCCTATCATGCTCTAGCACGATTTCGCACAGAAAATAAATAGAAGGGGCTCCATGTATAATCATAAGTGAGGAAGAGATCGATCTCGGCTTGACAGAGACTTAAGGATGGAGATCGATATCCCCTTGCTCTGCAGCCATACTTAGCCAATTTTCACTCCAATTTTCAAAGCTGACTTCATTTCCATTTACCACACTACTCATTTTGCATTCAATACACATTCATCACTTCAAAAGGTCCATTTCTTACATTTCATACATAATGAAACTTACGTGTACATCTCGAATTCACATAACAAGTGTGTACATCTGATTTATGGACCTTGCGTTACTTATGATTCATATACATTAACAAGTGTATACATAGGGAACCATAAGGGTTACTGTCAGGACCCCTTTCTCAATCCATGACTTTAACCAAAAACCACTGTAAATTTTTCGCATTTTGACTTACCTTTCCTCTCTTCAATGGTTGGGCTGTGATTCGATGTCAGAGTCCTCACTTACCACATCATCCAATATCATACATACATGTCAATATATTATTACTGACTGTAACTGCTTTTATCATACATGTAAGATTATATAAAATCTAATACAAATACATTCGCCATAATATATATCGTATACATCACTATGCTGTTTCTATGTTTAGATACACAACTGTACATAATAGGTATACCTGGCGATCGATAGGAACTAGCTGTGGACTTAGGAATACTATCCCTCGGTAGCTCTCGCTCTACTGATGCCCTGTAGAGAGATGTAAAGAAAGGGGGTGAGCATACAACGCGCTCAGTAAGGAAATCAGGCAAGCAAGTAGATATCTACACTATCTACTCAAAATAATGCTATGCCTTGAAAACATTATTTCCTTAACTCATTTCAAAAGCATGTCTTGAAATATAATATATATATATATATACTTGTACAGATTAAATCCCATGTACAGAAATCATGCTTTCTTTCTCAAATGTAGGCATGTAGTGCAAAACAATGCATCTTTATATAAATCATGCCTTTATGTAAATCATGCCATATATATTTAAATCACAATAAATATGGCATTAAATAATTCACAACACAAAATCGGAGTCCGACCCATCCCTCAGGTCTGTCCGCAATTTAAATCAGTCAATCAATGTGATATATCATGTGAGACTCTGTGGTTAAATGCAAATAGTATCCTGGACTATGATCATATCCGAAAGGTGATCCCAAGGAACACAGATCTCGGTGTGTGGGGCATCACTGCTTCAACGGGAGGATGGTCAGTCCACTATAGCCGCCGTGGAATATCAACATCACAGTCAGGGTGCCTACCATAGGTCTTAGCCCTCGCGCCTGTGGAATATCATACCACATCTCTAATACCCTCATGCTGGCCATCCTCTCAAATTGTGACACTCAGTCACACAAGAATGCGGCATGAATAGGTAACATTTAAAAAATATCACATACAGTGTGCGCCCTTGAGTGCGACACACAATCGACACTACGCTCGAACACTGTTTCACATCACAAACTCAACTCTAGTGCGAGTAAACCTCCAACAACTAGGTCAATGCATAGTTCATGTATTAAATCAAGTACGAGCAATAGCTCCAGTACTATGCTATGCATAATATCATCAAATTAAGTACGAGCCATAGCTCCAGTACTATGTCATGTATAAAACATGAAGAATCGAGTACGAGCAACGCTCTAGTACTCTGTCATGTATCTCATGTAAAACTCAAGTATGAGCTAATCGCTCCAGCACTCTGTCATGCATATATCATATAAAACTGAGTACGAGTAAAACTCCAGTACTCTATCATGCATGTCATGAAAATCTAGTGCGTATAAAAATCCAGCACTAATGTATGTGGAAGACATATGAAATCCAGTGCGAGCTATGCTCTAGCACGATTCATTCTCACATAATATGATAGATGGCTCTTTAAAAAGGGATTGTTTACAAAATATTAAAATCAGCACTATAAAATGTGCTTAAGTCACATTAACCTTAAAATCATTAGCCCATCTATTTATTTTCATGCTAAACAGCAGTTAAACACTCACAATAATAGTTTTCATGCTTTTTGCAACTTTTCACAAAAGTTGACTTTTTGACTAACTAGGGGCAAAATTGTAATTTGCCACTTTCGGGTCGCAATAATTATTATTCACTTTCTCTGACCCTCAGAGTTTTTAAGTGAATGTAAAAGCAGACGAAAATACATGCAGGTATCTCTAACTACTTGCAAAAGTCCCTTACCTCGGATCACGTCAAGTGACCTCTCTTCCTCGGTGCTGCTCAATCTCGCAGTCCGATCAGCTCTCAATGTAAACTCCGGAGCTGTAAATAACCATTCATCATGTTAATTATCATTTTCCTACTGTATTACACATTAATACAGTCCATTTTTCCTTAATGGGCCTAACTATACCTTAAGCCCATTTTTATTTTACTATTCATTTTTGTTGGGCCTATTAGGCTTGTGGGGCCCACCAACTCTTATTGGGCTTGTTTTGGGTCCATTACATCCTATTGGGCCAAAAATTTTTGGGCTTGGCCCATTGGGCCTCTCGGCCACATGCCATGGTCGAGAGCTATCCATGCCTCAGTTTTACCATGTTATGCCATCCATGCCTATTATTTAGCCAATTTCACTTAGGCATTTTCACAAACACTTGGTAGGCAACATTACCAATCATCATATAGTTCATTTAGGCATTTTATCAAACACCTTGATTGCCAACAAATTACATGTATTAATTAATCAATGTGATTAATTCTAATTACACCATTAACATTAATACATGTACACTAATCCATTTATGTCTTAAAATCATATTGAGATAATTTAATATCCCATTACTCACTCTCGGCCTAACCCACTTCATGGTGATTTAATATGTTTCAATGCTTAAAACATATATCAACATACTTAAAATCATTCATACATTAACATATATGAAATTGGAATTTAGAAAATATACCAATTGTTGTGTTCACCCTTTGGCCAAAACTTTGGAGGCTCTCGGTTTGCACTCTATGACTCCTTGATAGCCAATTCCAACATATGTCACTCTCCTTTCAATTTGGAACAACTCCCATGTAGAATGCAAGTTCCAAATATGCCTAATTCCTAGTGATTTCTAGTGAGAGAAAGCTTGGAAAATATGTTTCAATGGTTTCTTCTTCTAGCCGGATTTGGTGTGATGAAGATGAAAATGGTGTGGCTGAATTTATAAGCCATATACTTAGCCATTAAGCTTTACTTTTCAGCCACTTAACTTGACTTTCCAAACCTTAACCATGAGTCACCTTATGAGTCACCTTATGAGTCATAGTTAACTTTAACTATGGTTAGATATTTATCTCATGGGCTTTCCTATTTGTGCTTCTCGGTTTGGGCTTTCTTAATGGGCTTTCGGGCTGAAATTTTTACTATGTCTCGGACCTTTAATTTTCTCAAAATTTGGCCGATCAATTGGTCCCACAGTTTGGTCTAAAGGACCTAAGAATTTCGATATACATTTAGTATACCTTAATGGGCTTTAAAATTTTCACCTTAGGCCTATTACGTTTTTAACCATTAAATTTATTCTGGAATCCTTCCGAATAAATTTTCCTTAGTTCCGGGGATGATTATCTTGTATTCTGGCGAAAAATATTTTTTCCCAAATTTTCCTCCACACTTAGGTTAATTTTTTAACCATGATTAATCAACTATGGTAAAAGTCCACTTTCTTAACTATAGTTGACTTTTTCCTTAACCATTGACTAAGTTGACATTTTCTTAAAATTTCAAAAGTGTCATATCTTATGTCTTACACTCTCGTCTTTATATTCCAACCGCTTCCGGTAGATAATTATACCCGAAACACCTTTTCTCGCCAAAAAGGTCCATTTTACCCTTTGTAGCTTTTACTCTCGTTTTCTATGTTCGGGACTAAATCAAGCTGACTTTCCTTCATGAGCTCTCTATGCTCTTTCATTTTAAGTTCTTATTTTTAGTCAGAATGATTTAGAATAACTCGGTTTAGCCTGTGATGCTCATCGCTCACATTAGGCATTTTATGTAGCTTTTGTGTGTTAAATCATTTCACTAACACTTTAAGTCTAGTAAATACTCTTCTTATGATTCAACTATAATTACATAGTGTTCATACACATAGGAATCATAAGGTACAAGCTACAAAAAATCTGGGTCTGACAGTTACATTTAAAAATATAGGCCTTACAGGTTGGATATAGACCCTCTTAATGTTGACAGAGACTGTATGATAGCTAGCCTACGAGTGGAACTAGATTTGATAGACCGGATACGCCAGGCTCAGCATGTCAATCTACTGTGTGAGAATCGAGCGAGTCAGATTCAGAGGGGTGATGTGGTTGATTTCTTAGTGAGTGATGATGCCTTACTGAGGTTTAGAGGCAAGATTTGTGTCATGGGCACTCACACAGATACCCTTTTTACCTGTCCGTGACCTTTACCTTACCACTTACCACTTACAGTTAGGCTGTGAGTCAACATCCAATCTATATCTCATATATATATATATATATTCATTTAATTGATATAGAATAGAAACTGGACTTTTATAATTATGTGGAAGCGTTTACCTAAGTTTCTATTAACTATACATCTATTTCTTTCAAAATATCACTAGACTGTGCATTAATTTACAGGATACAAAATAGTTTCTTTTCATCACAAGGTGTATACCTCTCGATACTGCTGGTTAACTGGAGAACACCTTAGCAGGGACAACTACAGTACTCAGTACTGTGTAGTATCTCTAGAGGAGGAAATAAGGGGGTGAGTATAACACGCTTAATAAGGAAAATGTGCAAGCAGGTAGATAACTACACTATCTACATGTTAAAATACATATATGTTCATTTTCCTTATAAAACATTATGCATGCTCTTTTTAAACAACTTCCATCAATGCGAAATCATTAATTCGATAGATGCGATATGCATATTCACACATTTCATCATCTAAAACTACTGGGGTCTAACTTTACACAGTTCGCACTTGAAATTTCTTTGCATACAGTAGCACATAGTTTCACATAACCAAATCTATTCACACGACTTCATATATAGAAAATGCTTTATTTTAAACCACACAGTTTCATTTATAAATCTCTTTACACACAGTAAGGAAATTTCATATGAGACATAATCATGGGATCTCACATTCCCCAGACACGTAACAAAGGAAGATATATGTCACCTCACACAGTAGTGACAATATCATATCACACAGATATATAAAGACTTATGGCCATAGTCGGATTCCAGGCTACATTGATCAGGTGTGCGGGAACCCTACGCTTAGGGAGACGGATCAACCATCCCTTCAGCTCACACAGATATCACACAGATAGTCACGGCACATCGTACCCCATGGTTAATACTCACGGTACATCGTTCTCCCGTGGATCCTTATCACCCATTTCGTTGTCTCAAATCACGTGCGAGCTCTCGAGTGGAACACACAGTATCGTTGAGGCATTAAGCACTCTTTTGTTTTCTAAAAATCCCTTTTAAAATAATGTGCGAATGGGGCTGGTCAATTTACCGTTACATCTCGTGCTCTAGCAGAATTTCACACAGAAAAGAAATACAACTGCTCCTTTCACTGAGTATGAGTGAGAGGATAAACTCCCTTCAATCACTCTTTATACACAATCATATAATTGGTTAAAACTGGAGCCTCTCTATTTTCATTCTTTCTCAGAACGTTTGAAAAACTCTTTTCACTACAATCATAGAAGTCATGTATGTAACTCATACCATCGACTTATTTTTATACGTAGTTTTCTTCTAGATATAGCGATATCTATATACTATCACATACATTTACACACAGTAGCTAAGAAAACATATGTATAGCTATCTCTATAGCTTACATAAGTCCCTTACCTTAATCTTGCAGTGTATCTCTTTGTCTCACACTGCTTAACATGTCACCATTCATGTCTACAACTCTGTCTATCTCTCCCGACACTGTAGATACACATCAAACGTATCATTCATCATTTTTATAATCTCGAATCATCAAAACACCATTTTATTCTCTTATTTCCTCTTTGAACTAACATAGATCCTTAGTGACTTTACATGTTATGGTCACTTCTAGCTATCTTCCCATATATCAATAGGTTCATAGCAGTAGTTAGGTTAACATACTAGAATTTGGTAGTCATAAAGCTTACCTAGCTTGCTTTCTTTGCCACTTAGTCTAAAATCTCTTAATATCGATCAACACCTTCTATCTGTCGTATCGAAGTCTCTTTTCCAACTATGTTGCTCTCTTTTGGCTAACGAACAACTTCGTAGAAGGAAACGTCTCTTAATTCTAGTTAGAAAGGTTAGTTTATCTAGGAATGGGATTGAACACTTAAGTAAAAATGGAGAGGTTTTAGGTCACTGTGCCTTTCAGCCTCAATTCTCATTTCTTATATAGAAATTCCACTAGTAGATCGATCTGCAGGGTGATAGGATCGATCTCTCCTTCTTCACCGCCTTACTTTTCAGTGCATTGGATTTCATGAGATCGATCTCCCTTAAGTGATGGGATCGATCTTCTCCAGGCAGAGAGCTAAATAGATTGATCTGACACAAGTATGAGATCGATCTGCTCTTAACCGAAAGCTAAGGAAATCAGTTTCTCCTACACAGAATGCTTAGCAGATCAATCTGGCCAGATTGGAGATCGATCTGCCCTGTTCCATTGCTCAAATAAGAGAATTTTTAGCTCTTCTAGATTGATCTTTCCTTCAATGAGATTGATCTGGCATTCATGTTTTCCAGGTTTTACTGCAGTTTTCTATAGTAACTCACACAAAACATCTTTAATTTTACTACCATAGTCATTTTCTTATCAAATCCCCTTTAAAACTTGAAAATGACATTCATTCATACTTTATCCACATCAACACTTGTGTGCATTCATTATTTAACCAAAGGTATACAATACAACACTAAACTGGAAGTATAGAGCTTATACAACTTCATTCCATTTTACCCTACTACTTATTTTCCATTCTACTTACATTCATCACATATAAAAGACCATTTCTTCATATTCATACTTAATAAAACTTGTACGTACATCATAACTCATATTACAAGCGTGTGTATTAAATTTATGGACTTTACATCACTTATGCTTCACATAGCATGTACATGTATATACTCATGAATTCATGAGGTTACATAAAAAAATACGGGTCTTACATTCTTCCTCTCCTTAAAAGAATTTGGTCCTCCAAATTAGAACCAAGTTACTCTTAAAAAAGTTAGGGGTACTTCTCCCGTATCAAGTTATCTAACTCCCAAGTTGCTTCTTTCGAATTATGGTACTGCCAGAGAACTTTAACAAGTGGAATCGTCTTATTCCGTAACACTTTCTCTTTCCTATCCAGTATCCGGATCGGTTTCTCTACATAAGACAAATCATCTTTGAGCTCTAATGGCTCATACCGAATCACATGAACTTGGATTTGGATTGTACTTTTGAATCATCGATACGTGGAAGACATTATGTATGCTTGCCAACTACGGTGGCAACGCGATTCTATAAGCTTTATCTCCGACTCGCTCCAATATCTTAAACGGTCTGATATATTGAGGGATCGATTTTCCCTTCTTACCAAACCTCATAATCCCTTTCGAGGGAGAAACTTTCAACAAAACAGAGTCACCCACAATGAACTCTAGTGGCCTTTGTCTGATGTTAGCGTAACTCTTTTGCCTACTCTGAGCTGTTCTTAATCTCTCACATATCTGCTGAACAACTTCAGAAGCTTGCTGTACTAAGTCAGGAGCAAACATTTTCCTTTCACCCACTTCTTCCAAACCAATTGGGGATCGACACCTTCTACGGTACAATGCCTCATATGGTGCCATCCTGATACTCGAGAGGTAACTATTGTTGTATACGAATTTGGTTAAAGATAAGTGATCATCCCAGGAGCCTTTAAAATCCATAACACTTGCTCTCAACTTGTCCTCTAACGTTTGGATGGTTCTCTCTGATTGACCATCAGTTTGAGGGTGGAAAGCAGTACTGAAACTCAATCGGGTTCCCATAGCTTCCTGAAATTGTTCCCAAAAGTGAGAAGTGAAGTGGGAATCCCTATCTGATACGATGCTCATTGGTACACCATGTAGCCTCACTATCTCCCGTATATACAACTCTACTAAGCTACTTAAGGTATTAGTAGCTTTCATAGCTAGAAAGTGGGCGGATTTCATCAATCTGTCAACACTACCTAGATAGCATCATGGTTCCTCTTAGTTCTCGACAATCCTATGATGAAATCCATGGAGACATGCTCCTATTTCCAGATCGGTACTGGTAGAGGCTACAATAACCCTGTAGGCTTCTAATGCTCTATGTTTACTTGCTGACATACAAGACATCTTGCCATAAACTTTGAGATATCTCTTTTCATTCCTGACCACCAATACACTTTTCGGAGGTTCTGGTACATCTTATTACCTCTCGGATGTAATGTGTATCTTGATGAATGAGCTTTTGTCAAAATCAATCTCTTTAGTTCTGGGTCATCGGGAACGCAAATCCTGCCTCTAAACCTCAGTAGGCCATCATCACTCACTAAGAAATCGACCACATCACCCCTCTAAATCTGACTTGCATGATCCTCACACAGTAGATCGACATCCTCAACCTAGCGTATCTGGTCAATCAAATCCGATTCTACTCATAGGCTAGCTATCGCACAGTCTCTATCAATATCAAGAGGGTTTATATCTAACTTGAGGTGAGCAAACTGCTCGAGCAGCTCATATTCCCTGACCATCATGTGTGATACCACTCCGACGCTCTTTCTACTCAAGGCATCAGCCACAACATTAGCCTTTCTTGGATGGTACAGTATCCCGCACTCATAATCTTTCATAAGCTCTATCTATCGCCTCTGCCTCATATTCAACTCTTTCTGTGAAAACAAATATTTGAGGCTTTTATGATTTGTATATACTTGAAATTTTCACCGTATAAGTAGTAGCGCCATATTTTCAATGCAAATACCACAGCTGCCAACTCTAAATCATGGGTCGAGTAGTTCCTCTCATGGTCCTTAAGCTGTCTGGATCCATAGGATACTACCTTCTCGTCCTGCATCAACACATAACCCAATCCTTGTCCAGAGGCATCTGTATACACTAAGTAACCTCCTGAACTGGTTGGTATGGTGAGAATAGGTGCGGTGGTCAGTCTGTGCTTTAGTTCATAGAAACTTTTCTCACATCTATCATCCCACTCGAATACCACATTCTTTCGAGTGAGATGCGTCAATGGGGCAGCCAGCTTAGAGAATCCCTCGACAAATTGCTGGTAATAACCTGCTAAACCTAGGAAACTTTGGATCTCTGTAACCGTCTTGGGTCTATCCCACTGTACCACAACCTTTATCTTAGACGGATCCACTGATACACCATCTCTTGAAGCTACATGACCCAAAAACTATATCTCACTCAGCTAGAAATCATACTTGTTGAGCCTACTACTCCTGATCTTAGAGGGTCTGCAATACTGTTCTCAAATGCTGTGCATGCTCTTCCCTGGACTCCGAGTACACCAATATGTCATCTATAAAGACAATCACGAATCTGTCTAGGTATGGCTTAAATACATCATTCATTAAAGCCATAAATGCTGCAGGAGCATTCATCAACCCAAATGGCATAACCAAAATCTCATAGTGGCCATAACGGGCATGAACTTATCTTGGGTACGTCTCCACTCCGAATCCTCAACTGATGATACCCAGACCTCAAATCAATCTTTGAAAAGACTTGTGCTTCTTGCAACTGATCTAATAAATCATTAATCCATCGAAGGGGATATTTATTCTTGATGGTCGCCTTGTTCAACAACTGATAGTCTATACACAGTCAGAGACTCCCATCTTTCTTCCTTACAAACAGAATCGGTGCTACTCATGGCGATACACTAGGTCTGATAAACCCTTATCCAACAGCTCTTGCAATTGTTTCTTTAGCTCCTCCAATTCCACTGGAGCCATTGGATATGGTGGTTTGGATATCGATTCAGTTTCGGGCATCAAATCAATGCAAAATTCCATTTCTCTATCTAGTGGTAACCCTGGTAATTTTTCTTAAAAGATATCAGGGAATTCTCTCACCACTGGGATGTCAACCATATCCGGATGCACCTAATCCAAAATAACCACATAGGCTATAAAACCTTCAACATATCACAATCACATTTGATTAGGAAAAAAAATCATCCGTCCTTGGACATAACATACTACTTCTTTCATTACTTTGCAAAACTTACAACATACTTTTCAGGGGTAACAAACATTACTATCTTAGCATAACAGTCTAAGACGACTTGGTTTGCAGCTAATCAATCCATCCCTAATATTACATCAAAATCTTTCATGTTTAATAGAATGAGATTGGCTAACATCTCCTTTTCCTCTACTTTTAACTTACAACCATTATAGACATACTCTGTCATTACATTCTCTCTAAGTGGAGTGCTTATAAGTAAAGTCCTACCTAGAGGTATAAGTATTACATGTTCAATCAATTTACATGCAAAAGTAGGCGATATGAATGAATGCGTGGCACCAGGATCAATCAATGCTAATGCTTCAAAATTATAGAATAGGATGGTACCTTTAATCACATCCGTAGAAGTCTTTGCAGAAGCCTGGTCCAAAGCAAACACTCGCCCATGAGCAACAACTTGTTTCCCTTTCTCTTCAGCTATGGCTTTCCTCTTAGGTGTAGGTGTTTCAAACTTAGCCTTCTCTAGCTCTTTGCCCTTCTGTGGGGCTGTATCAACCAACTCTGGGCATTCACGAGCTATGTGCCCTGCTTTACAACATCTATAGCATAATCTCGTCATAGGGCATGGTCTACCCATATGATATCTACCACACATCCAACATTGCTCGGTGGTAGGTTTGGGTCCACCAATAACAATGCCCATGCCCCTCGATGCTGGAGAATAAGTTGGATGCATTGGAGGCTTCGCAGGCCCCTCTTGCATCTCCTCAACCTTGGGCCTCTTACCGAAAAACCTTCGACCATTTGGGAACCTTCTGTCATCAGCTGACCTCTTACGATCTCTATCTCTGCCCTGACCACTCTTACTCAACTCTGAGGCATGTAACTCGTAATCTTGCTCACACAACTGAGCTCTGCGTACTGCCTCGTCATAGGTGGTAATGTCCAACGGAGCTAGTTGAGCTCTGATGAAAGGTCGTAATCCCTCTAGTAATTTCTGAACCTCTCTATCCTCAAGGCTCATGGTCACTGTATCATACCTGCCCAAGGATGTGAATCCAGACTCATGCTCATCCACTGTCCAGTTCCCCTAAGTCAATGTCATGAATTCCAACTGTATCTTTCTCTGAGCAGTAGCTGGAATGTATTGCCTCCTGAAGGCATCCAGGAATATATCCTATGTCACAACCGAGTGTCGTGTACTCAACATCGATTGTGTAGCTATCCACCAATGCTCGACCTCATCCTCTAACATAAAAGTCTTAAAGGTGACCTTCTCTGTGTCAGAGCAATGGAAGAATCGGTAGAGCTTCTCCATATTGCATATCCAATGCTCAGCTGACACTAGGTTTTTCACCACATTAAACGAAGGTGGTCCGAACTTATGGAACTCTCTCAATCTACCCAGAACACAATCATATATTCCCTCTCCACCTCCCTGTTGTGGAAATAAAGGATCCTGAACCGGTGGGGGAATGTCCTAAACTTGGGGAGGTGTAGGTATCTCTACCTCTGCAGCCTGAGGTACTGGTGCAGGCTGTGCTGGCTTATCTCTCTCAGGTGCAGCAGCCTGACCAGTAGGGTTCTCCTGTCTACCCTCCATTTTAACCATTGTCTGTGTAAACATCTCCATCATTGTGTCTACACTGCGCTATAATTGCGCTATACGGGCCTCAACAGCCTCACTAAGCTTTGGTGGATCTTTACGAGAACTAGACCCACTACGCTCTCGAGCCCATTTCTAAACCCCTGAGAGTGCAAACTCTCTCCTCTATGAGTACATCGTCTATCAGACATCCTGCATACTCAAAACAAGTGTCTCAGTTACATTTTCTAACTTGGTATACACATTTGTATCCTAATAATGCACAGTACTTTAGGGATGTATAATTTTCTGATAGTGGATATGACTCACATCAGACCAACACAGCTCTAATACCATTCTATCATGGTCACTCTCACGGATACCCTATTTACCCGTTCGTGACCTTTACCATACCACTTACCACTTATAGTTGGGCTGTGAGTCAACATCCAATCCACATCTCATATACATTCATTTAATTGAAATAGAATAGAAACTGGACTTTTATAATTAAGCGGAAGCATTTACATCCGTTTCTATTAACTATACATCCCTTTCGTACAAAATATCCTAGACTGTGTATTAATTTACAGGATACAAAATAGTTTCTTTTCATCATAAGGTATATACCTCTCGATACTGCTGCATAACTGGAGAACACCTTAGCAGGGATGACTGTAGTACTCACTACTGTGTAGTATCTATGGAGGAGGAAATAAGGGGGGTGAGCATAACACGCTCAGTAGGGACAATGTGGAAGCAGGTAGATAACTACATTATCTACATGCTAAAATACATATATGTTCATTTTTATTATAAAACAATATGCATGCTCTTTTTAAACAACTTCCATCAATACGAAATCATTAATTCGCTAGATTGGTATATGCATATTCACACAGTTCATTATCTAAAACTGCTGGGGTCTAACTTCATACAGTTTACACTTGAAATTTCTTTTCAAACAGTGGCACAGAGTTTCATATAACCAAATCTATTCACACGACTTCATATATAGAAAATGCTTTATTTTAAACCACACAGTTTCATTTATAAATCTCTTTGCACACAGCAAGGCAATTTTCATATGAGACATAATCATGGGATCTCACATTCCCCATACACACAGCAAAGGAAGATATATGTCACCTCACACAGTAGTGACAATATCATATCACAAAGATATATAAAGACTTATGGCCATAGTCAAATTTTGGGCTACAATGATTAGGTGTGCGGAAACCCTACGCTTAGGGAGGCAGATCAACCATCCCTTCAGCTCACATAGATATCACACAGATAGTCACGACACATCGTACCCCATGGCTAATGCTCACGGTACATCGTGCTCCCACGGATCCTTATTACCCATTTTCGTTGTCTGAAATCATGTGCGAGCTCTTGAGTGGAACACACAGTATCGTCGAGCCATTAAGCACTCTTTTGGTTTCTAAAAATCCCTTTGAAAATACGATACGAGCGGGGTTGGTCAATTTACCATTGCCTCTCATGCTCTACCACAATTTAAGGTAAAAAAGAAATAGAACTGCTCCTTTCACTAAGTATGAGTGAGAGGATAAACTCCCTTCAATCACTCTTTATACACAATCATATAATTGGTTAAAGCCGAGCCTATCTATTTTCATTCTTTCTCGAAACATTTGAAAAACTCTTTTCACTACAATCACAGAAGTCATGTAACTCATACCATCGGCTTATTTTCATACGTAGCTTTCTTCTAGATATATCGATATCTATATACTATCACATATATTTACACACAACAGAAAAGAAAACATACGTATAGCTCTCTCTATAGCTTATATAAGTCCCTTACCTCAATCTTGCAGTGTATCTCTTTGTCTCACACTACTTCATTATCACTATTCATGTCTACATTTCTGTCTATCTCTCTGGACGCTGCAAATACACATCAAACGTATCATTCATCATTTTTATAATCTTGAATCATCAAAACACCATTTTATTCTCTTATTTCCTCTTTGACCTAACATAGATCCTTAGTGACTTTACTTGTTATGGTCACTTCTAGCTATCTTCCCATATATCAATAGGTTCATAGCAGTAGTTAGGTTAACATACTAGAATTTGGTAGTATGAAAGCTTACCTTGCTTGCTTTCATTGCCACTTAGTCTAAAATCTCTTAATATCGATCAACACCTTCAATCTGTCGTATCGAAGTCTCTTTTCCAACTATGTTGCTCTCTTCTGGCTAACGAACAACTTTATAGAATGAAACGTCTCTTAATTCTAGCTAGAACGGTTGGTTTGTCTAGGAATGGGATTGAACACTTAAGTAAACATGGAGAGGTTTTAGGTCATTGTGCCTTTCAACCTCAATTCTCGTTTCTTATATAGAAATTACACTAGGAGATCGATCTACAGGGTGAGAGGATCGATCTCTCCTTCTTCACCGCTTTACTTTTCAGTGCATTGGATTTCATGAGATCAATTTGCCCTAAGTGATGAGATCGATCTTCTCCAAGCAAAGAGCTAAACAGATCAATCTGGGACAAGGATGAGATCGATCAGCTCTTGGCCAAGAGCTAAGGAAATCAATTCTTCTTACACAGAATGCTTAGCAGATCGATCGGCCATGTTGGAGATTGATCTACCCTATTCCATTACATAAATAAGAGCATTTTTGGCTCTTCCAGATCGATCTTTCTTTCAATGAGATCGATTTGGCATTCATATTTTCCAGGTTTTTCTGTAATTTTCTATAGTAACTCACATAAAACATCTTTAATTTTGCTGTCATAGACATTTTCTCATCAAATCCCCTTTAAGACTTGAAAATGACAGCCATTCATACTTTATCCACATCAACACTTGTCTGCATTCATTGTATAACCAAAGGTATACAATATAACACTAAAATGGAAGTATAGAACTTATGCAACTTCATTGCATTTTACCCCACTACTCATTTTCCATTCTACTTACATTCATTACATACAAAATTCCATTTCTTCATATTCATACTTAGTCAAACTTGTACGTACATCATAACTCATATTACAAGCATGTACATTAAATTTATGGACTTCACATCACTTATGCTTCACATAGCATGTGCATGTATATACTCATGAATTCATAAGGTTACATAAAAAATACGGGTCTTACAATTTGCGTTCCTGATGACCTAGAGTTAAAGAGGTTAAATTTTACAGAAGCTCATTCATCGAGATACACGTTGCTTCCGGGGAGTAACAAGATGTATATTGACCTCCGAAAAGTGTATTGGTTGTCAAGGATGAAAAAAGATATCGTAAAATTTGTGGCAAGATGTCTTATATGTCAGCAAGTGAAGGTAGAGCATCAAAAGCCTGCAGGGTTATTGCAGCCTCTACCATTACCAACTTGGAAATGCGAGCATATCACTACGGATTTCATCATAGGATTATCGAGGACTAAGAGGAACCATGATGCTATTTGGGTTGTGGTTGACAGATTGATGAAATCTACCTACTTTCTAACTATGAAATCTACAGATACTTTGAGTAGTTTAGCAGAGTTGTTTGTACGAGATATAGTGAGGCTACATGGTGGTCCAGTGAGCATAGTATCGAATAAGGATTCCCGCTTCACTTCTCGCTTTTGGGAATAATTTCAAGAAGCTATAGGAACCCGATGAAGTTTCAATACTGCTTTCCATCCTTAGATCGATGGTCAGTCAAAGAGAACCATCTAGACGTTAGAAGATATGTTGAGAGCAAGTGTTATGGATTTTAAAGGCTCCTGGGATGATCACCTACTGTTAGCCGAATTTGCATACAATAATAGTTATCACTTGAGTATCGAGATGGCACCATATAAAGCCTTGTATGGTAGAAGGTATCGTTCCCCTATTGGTTGGGAAGAAGTGGGTGAAAGGAAAATTTTTGCCTCTGATTTGGTACAGCAAGCCTTTGAGGTTGTTCAGTTGATATGTGAGAGATTGAGAATAGCTTAAAGCAGGCAGAATAGTTACGCTGGCATCAGACGGAGGCCACTAGAGTTCACTGTGGGTGACTCGATATTTTTGAAAGTCTCTACCTCGAAAGGTATTATGAGGTTCAGTAAGAAGGGTAAGTTGAGCACTCATTATATTGGACTGTTTGAGATACTGGAGCATATGGGAGATAAGGCCTACAGGCTAGCATTACCAACGAAGCTAGCAGGCATACATAATGTCTTCCATGTATCAATGCTTCGAAAGTACCATCCAGATCCAACCCATGTGATTCGGTATGTGACACCTCGGAAGCGCGAAAAATAGAGCAAATTTAAAACTTTTTATTCATCCATTCACAATTAAGGGTGCATTCCTGTGCAGTGTCATGCATCATTATACATAATTTATAACTTTCACCTTAGGATCTCATCATCTCATAATTATATATCATACCATATACATTTCTCAATTCAAGGTTAATTAATCCTAATACATCCCATACATCATTGTACATCAAGTGTCTATAAATACAATATTAGTCTGGGAACATGAAATGATAAATTATACCTCAAAGTATAATATATAACCTGGAGCTCAAGTCCTCCACTAGCCACTACTCCGTACGTTGCAGGAAAACTCTCTTCACTTGAAGAAATCTAGGGGGAGATAAAACAGGGTGAGTTTCTAAATCGCTCAGTAAGGGGGTAAGGGACTCATTAATAAAACAATGATTTGCACAGTACAATCATTTAGTTTAACAATTGAAACTTAATAACGCAGTAAAAAACATAGTATGAATAATTAAAACATCATCTCAACTCATTTCTCAAAGCTCATGTAGAAACATGATAATAAATGGCTCAAACCATGAATACAAGTAGTTACAAGCATGTGGAATTCAGGATGCGATAATGGTTTTTCTCATAAAACGTGATAAAAATCACCGCAATAGTAATGCACGTGGCGTAGCCACAATACACAATCACATGTGTAAGATGAGACTAGGCAAATAAAACTCATATAAAAACTCATCATGGAACATCAAAACAATTGAACTCGTCCCCTAGGTGGACATCCCCAATCGAGGGATTTCATCGACAATAATACACCCATGGTCATGGTTCACTGTAGACTTGCTCAGAGTCATACAGCCATCAGTCTTACATGCTATCAGAGCAATGCCACCCATCGCTGTCGCGAAGCGGGGTCATCTTGTGTTACCAGAACGGAGGAGTGGGTCTTACGTGCTACTTAAGCACAGCTTGATCTTACATGCTACGAGAGCACAGCCCGATGTGTATTCAACATGACAAGCCTAAGTCTCACTAATAGCCATTATCAAATAAAACGTTTTGCCTTCACGTAGCGCTCATAAGGTTTTTCTCATAAAACTCATCTCAAAACAGTTTTGTACTCAACACAGAACATATCAAAACTGAGCTCAAACTGACAAAACAACGCACACATTTCTCAAATCTCAGTACGCCTTAACGTAGAGCCCAAATCACTTTTTACTTTTTAAACTCAAAACGGTTGTAAAAAAATTTCACACTTAGTTTACAACTCAAAAAAATTGGGCCCCAATCAGCTATAAAAATGTGTGCAGTAACTCATTCACAACTCATAAAAACATGCTTGTTTTCTTAAATCACATTTCATGCTACAATATCATCAAAAAATCACACACACAAATGAGTTTAAGTTTTCCCTTACCTCGTTGCACCTCGTATAGTGCAATCGTTCCCCCAAACGACGGACTAGCCACGCATTCCTCTCTGGAACTCCCGAGTTGTCCAAATGATGTTAGAAAATCAATAATTCATCTCAATCACATCATCGAACACATATTTGCGCATATTCTCATTAAATACTCCAACCCTCATTTTTCTCATATTCCTATCCTAATCCACATTCTCATCTATTACATTTCAAATCCTACATTTTCCAAGTATAATATTCATGTCAAAATCACCTCATTGCCTCGATTCCAATTTATAACACAAAATCCCAAAATTACCATAAATTGTATAATATCATCATCACTCCAACAAAAATCATAATTCCATAAACTTTAATCATTTCCTAGCTATTTTATCATAACACCCATTGTCACAATCTCCAAAATCACCTAAATATCAAAGATTAAAGCTTAAAAATTTACCAAAAACTTATGGAGAGCTCTATTCACACCTCAATTTGATTCGTCTTTCGATTTCCAAGTATGTTACTCTCCTTTGGATGAGCAACAACATTCCTTCTCGCTACAACCCCTGATTCGAATAGAAATGGGTAATTTAGAGGAGAGAGAAAGCTATGGTTTCGATTGAAATGGGGTTTTTGGAGAGAGAATATCTCAGATCCAGGCAAAACATAAGAGTCCTTTTATAGACGGAGGGGAGGAGATCGATCTGGTCCTTATGAGATCGGTCTCTTTTTTAATTTGGGAACGTTTTTGGGTAATTTTATGCCTAAGAGATCGATCTTTCGCGGGGTGAGATTGATTTCTTAATTGTTTCATGAGATCGATCTCTTTTTTTAATTTGGGAACGTTTTTGGGTAATTTTATGCCTAAGAGATCGATCTTTCGTGGGGTGAGATTGATTTCTTAATTGTTTCATGAGATCGATCTGCTCCAATTATAAGTTAGATCTTCAATTTACAGAATGCTTCATGAGATCGATCTGCTCTTTGAGGACATCGATCTTCTCTTTACAGAAACAATTTGACATCGATCTTCTTCCCTATGAGATCGATTTGCCTATCAGTTCTTGCACATTTCCTGCATTCTGGAGCCATGAGATCGATCTCTCATCCTTTGAGATCAATCTAGCCTTCATAGATTGTGCTGCTGCTACATCAATTTGCAGAAAACTCAATGTAAAACTTCCCAAAATCTACCCCATAGTCCATATTTCAATCCATACACATTCAAGACTTAAAAACTTCATCTTCTTATACTTTATCATATTTAAAACTTGTGTGTACATTAGCATATTATAATTACATACACCAAATTACACATCTTATAACTGGGGTATACAGAATTCTCAGTTCTCATATCCACCTCACTTTTAAAGAATTCGGTCCTCCAAATTCACCTCGACTCATCAAACAGATGGGGGTACTTCTCCTTCATGAGACTCTCTAATTCCCAAGTTGCCTCTTCCATTTATTGGTGTTTCCACAAAACTTTCACTAATGGAATGCTTTTGGTTCTAAGTACCTTCTCTTTTTTATCGAGAATCTGGACGGGTTCTTTAGTGTAGCTCATGTCCTGTTGTATGTCCATCTCTTCATACTCTATGACATGAGAAGGGTCCAAGTGGTACTTCCTTAACATAGATACATGAAAGATGTTGTGTATTCCGGACATCTGTGGGGGTAATGCTAACCTGTAGGCTACCTCTCCCACTCTCGTAAAAATCTCGAATCGTCTGACGTATCGAGGACTCAATTTTCCTTTCTTCCCAAGTCTCATGATACCCTTACTCGGTGATATCTTTAGAAATACTACATCACCAACATCAAACTCGAGTGGCCGTCTACACACATCCGCGTAGCTTTTCTGTCTACTTGTGCAACCCATAATCTGTCACATATGAGTTTCACACTCTATACATCCTGTTCAACAAGTTCAGAAGCATTTATCTTTCTGTCACCCACTTCTTCCCAAGCTATAGGGGATCTACACCTCTTACCATATAGATCCTCAAAGGGTGTCATTCCAATACTTGCAAGATAGCTGTTATTGTATGCAAACTCTGCTAGGGGCAGGTGATCATCCCATGATCCCTTAAAATCCATCGTACACACCCTCAACATATCCTCTATGCTCTAAATAGTCCTCTCTGACCGACCATCTATCTGAGAATGATAGGTGACACTAAAACTCAATCGAGATCCCATGGGCTCCTGAAATTGGGTCCAAAATTTGGAAGTAAATCAAGAATCTCTGTCAGAAGTAATACTCACTAGAGCCCCATGTAATCTCGCTATCTCGCTGACATACAACTCAGGTAAGGCATCTACAATATCTGTGCTCTTGATGGTAAGGAAGTGGGCGCTTTTCGTCAGTCTATCCACTATGGCCCATATTGCATCACGACCCCTTCGGGTCCTCGGTAAACCCATAATAAAGTTCATGGTGACGTGCTCCCACTTCCATGTAGGTACAGGTAAAGGTTGTAATAATCCTCCAGGCTTCCGATGCTTAGCTTTCACTTGCTGGCACACTAAACATCTGGCCATAAATTCTGTCACGTCTCACTTCATACCACTCCACTAATATACCTTTCTCAAATCTCGGTACGTCTTAGTACTCCTTGGGTGCATGGTGTATCATGAGCACTGGGATTCTCTCAATATCTGTCTCTTTAGGGCATCATCGTCCGGTACAAAAATTTATCCTCTGAATCTCAATAACCCATCTTCATTGACTATGAGATTCGACTGTTAAGTTTGCTCGACTTGGCTAACCATATCAATCAACCTTTGATCAGCACGCTGCCAAGTTATAATCTGATCCATGATCCTGGGCTTTATTCATAGGCTATCAGAGCAATGCCACCCATCGCTGTCGTAGAGTGGGGTCATCTCACGTTACTAGAACAGATGAGTTGGTCTTACGTCCTACTAGAGCACGGCCTGATCTTACATGCTACGAGAGCAAAGCCCGATGTGTATGCAACATGACACGCCCAAGTCTCAGTAATAATCATTATCAAATAAATCATTTTACCTTCACGTAGTGCTCACAAGGTTTTTCTCATAAAACTCATCTCAAAACAGTTTTGTACTCAACACAAAACACGTCAAAACCAAGCTCAAACCGACAAAACCACGCACACATTTCTCAAATCTCAGTACGCCTAAACGTAGAGCCCAAATCACTTTTTACTTTTTAAACTCAAAACAGTTGTAAAACAATTTCACATTTAGTTTACAACTAAAAACAATTGGGCCCCAACCGGCTATAAAAATCGTGTACAATAACTCATTCTCAACTCATAAAAACATGCTTGTTTTCTCAAATCACATTTCATGCTACAATATCATCACAAAATCACACGCACAAATGAGTTTAAGTTTTCTCTTACCTCGTTGCACCTCGTATAGTGCAATCGTTCCCCCAAATGACGAACTAGCCACACATTCCTCTCTAGAACTCTCGAGCTGTCCAAACGATGTTAGAACATCAATAATTCATCTCAATCAAATCATTGAGCACATATTTGCTCATATTCCTGTTAAATACTACAACCCTCGTTTTTCTCATATTCCTATCCTAATCTGCATTCTCATCCATTACATTTTAAATCCTACATTTTCCATGTATAATATTCATGTCAAAATCACCTCATTGCCTCGATTCCAATTTATTGCCCAAAATCCTAAAATTACCAAAAATTGTATAATATCATTAGCACTCCAACAAAAATCACAATCTCATCAACTCTAATCATTTCCTAGCTATTTTATCACAACACATATAGTCACAATCTCCAAAATCACCTTAATATTAAAGATTAAAGCTTAGAAATTTACCCAAAACTTATGGAGAGCTCTATTCACACCTCGATTCAATTCGTCCTTCGATTTCCAAGTATGTTGCTCTCCTTTGGATGAGGAACAACTTTCCTTCTTGCTACGACCCCTGATTCAAATGAAAATAGGCGATTTAGAGGAGAAAGAAAGCTAGGGTTTTAATTGAAATGAGTTTTCTAGAGAGAGAAAATTTGAGATGTAGGAAAAACGCAGGGGTTCTTTTATAGACGGAGGGGAGGAGATTGGTCTGGTCCTTGATGAGATCGATCTCTTTTTGAATTTGGGAATGTTTTAGGGTATTTTATGCCTAGGAGATCAATCTGTCGTGGGGTGAGATCGGTCTCTTAATTGTTTCATGAGATTGATCTGCTCCAATTATAAGATCGATCTTTAGTTTATAGAATGCTTCATCAGATCGATCTACTCCTTGAGGAGATCAATCCTCTCTTTAAAAAAAACATTTTGAGATCAATCTTCTTGCCTATGAGATCGATTTACCTATCAGTTCTTACACATTTTCTGCATTTTGGAGCTATGAGATAGATCTCTCATCCTTAGAGATCGATCTGGCCTTCACATATTATGCTGCTGCTGCATCAATTTGCTAAAAACTCAATGTAAAACTTCCCAAAATCTACCCTATAGTCCATATTTCAATCTATAAACATTCAAGACTTAAAAACTTCATCTTCTTATACTTTATCATATTTAAAACTTGTGTGTACATTAACATATTATAATTACATACACCCAATTATACTTCTTATAACTAGGGTATACAGAATTCTCAGTTCTCACATGGTATGAGCCATTAGAGCTTAAGAATAATTTGTTGTACGTAGAGAAATTGATTCGGATACTAGATAGAGAGGAAAAGGTGTTACGGAACAAGACGATTCCGCTTATTAAGTTCTCTGGCAGTACCATACTTCATAGGAAGCTACCTGGGAGTTTGAGAACTCTACACGGGAAAAGTACCCCTAACTTTTTGAGGAGTAGCCTGATTCTAATTTGACGGACCAAATTTCTTAAAGGAGGGGAGGAATGTAAAACCCGTATTTTCATATATAATCCTTATGATTCCCTAAGTATACATTCGTTTATGTAATATGAATCATAAATGATGTAAGGTCTATAGATTGATGTCCACACTTGTTATGTGAATTCGTGATGTACACACAAGTTTCATTAAGTATGAATTATAAGAAATTGACATTTCTAACTGATAAATGTGGAATGAATACAAAATGATTAGTGAGGTAAATTGAAATGAAGTTAACATGGGCAAATTGTGATGAAATTCGACTAAGTATGCAGCAGAGCAAGAGGAGATCGATCTCTCGTTCAAGCCAGATCGATCTTAGTAAGCCTCTACCAAGTCAGGATCGATCTCATCCTCAAGCAAACCAATCTCCTTATGCCTCGCCAGAAGCAGATCGATCTCATTTCTCTTCCAGATTGATCTGTGAACCGTTTTGCTTGGCTAAGATCAATCTCATACTCTTCAACAGATTGATCTCTCATGCTTGAAAACTAAATGCAGGAAGGCTAAAAGCAACAGCAGATCGATCCCTCACTTATGGAGATCGATCTCATCAAGCAGTTTCTATAAAAATAAGGCTGCTAAACTGCATTTCATGAGAACAACATCAAACCTTTCCATTTTGAAGCAAAGTGACCTAACTTTCCTATCTAAAGTATCAACACATTCTATTGAGATTGGAGAGAAGTTTGTTACATCAAAGTTGTTCATAGAGTGGAGAAGAACAACATAGTTGGGAATGAGAGGTAGAATCCCCGAATCGAAGGAGAAAATGAGTTTTTCCTCAAAGTTACAAAAAATAAGAAAAGCTTAGATTGGTAAGGTTTGAATGCATCAATCTCATATATGTTGGTCTATACACTAGTATGAGTTTATTGGTATATAGATTTATGGTTGAAATGTGATAAACCTACTTAAACAAAACTATGACCTAGAATCGATCTAATGACAAAAAATCGAGTAGGCATGGTTTAATGGAGATTTGAGCATGTAAAGATGTTATTGAGCATGTGTATATACTTGTATAATAGTTGGTGAAATTCTTGTGCTAGAAATAAAAATGGCTGAAAGTGAGTATATGAGGTATTCGATGAAATGCCAAAATGAAGTGAAATAATGAACTTGAAGTATTATAAGCTTAATATCGATTTAATATGAATCAATAGACTCGAGAAGTTTGAGAGATTCTCAAAAATGAGTTATGTACTCGAAATAGACTTATGAAAGAGTAAAGTCCAATAACGATGTAACGAGGCCAAATAAAATATAAATGGCCCCATCGCATTGATTTAAATATCATGCTAGTGAAATAAAGTATATGACAATTTACTGATTTGTGTAATACACTATTTCTGCTTTAGAGGAGATAATTAGAGTTGATAGGATTAATCACGAGAAGTAGAAATAAAAGGAAAGTGATTCTAGTGTGATTCGAGGTAAGGGACTTATGCGAGCTATTAGAGATAGCTATACATATTTTTTTTATCTGTTGTGTGCATATGCGAAACGTATATAGATATTGGTATATCTAGGTGAAAGCTACGTATGAGAATAAGTCTATAAGTGTTAGTTGCATGACTTCTATGATTATTGTGAAAAGAGGTTTTGCAAACATTTTGAGAAAGAATAATAATAGACGAGCTCTCGGTTTAACCAATTGCACTAAATGTTTTTAACGGGTGGTTGAAGGGAGATTTACCCTCTCACTCAATACAGTACATGGAGCCCCTTCTATTTCTTTTCTGTGTGAAATCATGCTAGAGACTGAGTGGCAACTGTAGATTTACCAGCCCTGCTCGCACGTGATTTTCAAAGGGATTTTGAGACAAGCAAAAAGAGTGCTCGATGCCTCGGGTGATACTGTGTGTTCCACTCGAGATGCTCGTACTAGATTTTAGGAATCATGCTAGAGCCTTCGAGTATTGTTATGTGTCTTGCTATGACTATGCTTGCATGTAATTTCCTCGTAATACCATACTCGATGCCTCATGTATGTTGTGTGTCTTACGCTGAGTTGCTCACACGATGTTTTCATGATTATGGTGTGTTGAGTAAAACCATGTTAGAGCTGGCATGTATTGTTGTGTGTCTTGTATTAACCTGCTCACACATGGTTTATGAATGTGATGTAATGAGTATAAAATCATGTTGGAGCCGTCGTGTATTGTTATGTGTCTTGCACTGACCTGCTCGTACGAGATTTTGAGACAATGGAAATGGGTGATAAGGATCCACGGGAGCACGATGTACCGTGAGCGTTAGCCATTGAGTACGATGTGTCGTGATTTGAGTATGAGCTGAAGGGATGGTTGATCCGTCTCCCCAAGTGTAGGGTTCTCACACACCTGATCAGTGTCGCCTAGAATCTGACTATGGCTATAAGTCTGATATATTTATCTAAGTGATATAACATAGTCACTACTGTGTGTGGTGACGTATGTTTCCCTTGCTGTGTGTCTAGGGATATGATAACCCATGATTTATGTCTCAGATATATTGATTTGCTAAATGTAAGGCATTTTAAAGATGAACTGTGTGAAGTGAAATATGTTGTGTGATTCTGTGTGAATATGTATATATCCATCTAGCGAATTAACGGTTTTGCATTGATGGAAATTGTTTAAGAGAATGCATATGTTTCATAAGAAAAAATAATATATATGTATTTAAGCATGTAGATAGTGTAGTTATCTTCCCGCTTTCATTTTTTTTACTGAGCGTGTTAGGTCACCCCCTTATTTCCTCTTCCACAGATACCACGTAGTAGTGTGCACACTACAGTTGTCCCTGCTATTGTGTTGCTCCAGTTATCCAATAGTATAGAGAGGTACACACTTGAGATGAAAAATTTTGTATCTTGTAAATTAATGTACAGTAGAGTTTATATTTTGTATTTTGGGAGATGTATATAATAGAAACTGATGTAAACGCTTCGACACTTATATATAAAAGTCCAGTTTCTATTCTACTTGGATTATATAAATTTATTTATCTATAATGGATGAGATATGAATTGGATGTTGACTCACAGCCTAACTGTAAGTGGTAAGGTAAAGCTCATAGACAGAGAGTGACGGTTGTGACAGAATTAATGGTATCAGAGCTGAGTGATCTAATGTGAGTCAGTATCCATAGTTAGGAAATTATACATCCCTAAAGTACTATGCATTATTAGGATACAAATGTGTATACTAAGTTGGAAAATGTGACTGAGACTTATTTTGGGTATGTAGGATGTCTGATAGACGACGTACTCGTAGAGGAGAGAGTTTGCACTCTAAACGGCGTAGAGATGAGCCTGAGAGACGCAATTGGTCTAGTTCTAGTAGAGATCCACCCGGTCTTAGTAAGGCTACTGAGGAACGTATAGGGCAGTTACAACGTAGTGTAGACACGGTTATGGAGATGTTTACATAAGCGATGGCCAGATTTGAGGGTAGACAGGAGAACCCTACTGGTTAGGCTGCTGCACTTGAGAGGCATGAGTCAGCATAGCCTGCACCGAGACATTGAGATGCAGAGGCAGAGATACTTGTACCCCCACTAGTTCAGGACATTTCCCCACTAGTTCAGGATCCTATAGCTCCACAACAGGTTGGTGTTGAGGGAGTTTATGATTGTGATCTGGGTAGACTAAGAGAGTTCCGGAAGTTCAGACCACCTTCATTTAATGGGGTGAAGAACCTAGTGTTGGCTGAGTATTAGATACGTAGTATAGAGAAGCTCTACTGATTCTTCCATTGCTCTAACACAAAGGTCGCCTTTGCTGCTTTTTTGTTAGAGGATGAGGCCGAGCATTGGTGGATGGCCACACAGCCAATGTTGAGTGCATGACACCCGGTTATTACATAGGATATATTCTTGGATGCCTTTAAGAGGTAATAAATTCCAGCTACTTCTCAGAGAAAAATGCAAATGGAATTTGTGACACTGACTCAGGGGAACCGGACACTGGATGAGTATGAGTCTTGATTCACATCCCTAGGCAGATATGATATAGTCACGATGGGCCTTGAGGACAGAAAAGTTCAAAAATTCCTTGAGGGACTGAGATCTTCCATTAGAGCTCAATTAGCTTCACTGGACATTACCAATTATGATGAGGTAGTATGCAAAGCTCAGCTATGTGAGCAAGATTATGAGTTGCATGCCTCAGAGTTGAGTAGGAGTGGTAAAGGCAAAGATAAAGACCGAAAGAGGTCAGTTGATGACAGAGGATTCAGAAAGGGCTAAAGATTATTTGGTAAGGGGCTTAAGATTGAGGAGATACGAGAGAGGCCTGCGAAGCCTCCAGTTCATCCAGCTTTATCTTCAGCATCGAGAGGCATAGTTATTCGTGGACCTCGACCTACCACAGAGTAGTGTAGGTTATGTGGTAGATATCATGGGTAGACCATGCCCGTTATCAATGAGATCATGTTATAAGTGTGGTAAACCAGGGCACATAGCTCGTGAATGCCCAAAGTTGATTGATACAGCTCCACAGAAAGGCAAGGAGCCAAAGAAGGCTACAGTTGAGACACCTACACCTAAGAGGAAGGCCACAGCTGAAGAGAAAGGGAAGCAAGCTATTGGTAAAGAGTGAGTGTTTACATTGGATCAGGCATCTATAGAAGTTTCCTCGGATGTGATTAAAGGTACCATCCTTGTCTTTGATTTTAAAGCATTAGCGTTGATTGATCCTGGTGCCACGCATTCATTCATATCACCTTCATTTGCATGTAAACTATGTGAACATGTAAAACTAGTACCCTTAGGTAGAATCTTACTTATAAGCACTCCAGTGAGAGATAATGTAATGACGTAGTATGTATGTAAGAGTTGTAAGTTAAAAGTAGGGGAAAAGGACATGTCGGCCAATCTCATCCTATTAGCTTTAAAGGATTTCGATGTAATACTAGGAATGGATTGGTTAGCTGAAAACCATGCTGTTTTAGACTGTTATGCTAAGACAGTAATGTTTTCCATCCCTAAAAAGTATGTTGTAAGATTTAAAAAGTAATGAAAGAAGTAGTAAATTATTTCTAATGATAGATGATTTTGCTAACGAATGAAATAATAATGTGTTGAAGGTTTTATCACCTATGTGGTTAACTTGGATAAGGTGTACCCGGATATAGCTGACATCCCAGTGGTTAGAGAATTTCTCGATGTCTTTTCGAAAGAATTACCAAGGTTGCCACAGACAGAGAAATGGAATTCTGTATTGATTTGGTACCTGAAACTAAACCGATATCCAAGCCACTGTATAGAATGGCTCCAATTGAATTGGAAGAGCTAAGGAAGCAATTACAAGAGTTATTGGACAAGGGGTTCATCTGACTGAGTGTATCACCTTACGGAGCACCGGTTCTATTTGTAAAGAAGAAAGATAGGAGTCTTTTACTTTGTATAGACTATCGGTTGTTGAATAAGGCTACCATCAAGAATAAATACCCGCTTCCACGGATTGATAATCTACTAGATCAGTTGTAAGGAGCATAGGTCTTTTCAAAGATTGATCTGAGGTCTAGGTATCATCAATTGAGGATTCAGAGTGGAGATGAACCCAAGACAGGGTTTCGACCCGTTATGGCCATTATGAGTTTTTAGTTATGCCATTTAGGTTGACGAATGCTCCTATAGCGTTTATGGGTCTAGTGAACGATTTGTTTAAGCCATACCTGGACAGATTCGTGATTTTCTTTATAGATGACATACTAGTGTACTCAAATTCTAGGGAAGAGCATGAGCAGCATTTGAGAATAGTGTTAAAGACCCTCAGAGATCAGTAGTTGTATGCTAAACTCAACAAGTGTGATTTCTAGCTAAGTGAGATATCGTTTTGGGGTCACGTAGCCTCGAGAGACGGTGTATATGTGGATTCGTCTAAAGTAGAGGTTGTGATAGAGTGGGAAAGACCAAAGACGGTTACAGAGATCTGCAGTTTCCTGGGTTTAACAGGTTATTACCGACGATTTGTTAAGGGATTCTCTAAGCTGGTTGCTCCATTAACACGTCTCATCTGAAAGAATGTGGCATTTGAGTGGGATGGTAAATGTGAAAGAAGTTTCTGCGAGCTAAAGCACATATTAACCACCACACTTATTCTTACCATACCCACTAGTTCCAGAGGTTACTCAATGTATATGATAATTCTATTTTTTATAGAATTATTTGTGCTTAAATTTCTAATTATTTATTTAATCCCTAGATTATTTTATTAATAATCTCCTTTATTTAATTAAAATTCTTTAATGTGCAGATAAATTAAATCCATATGAAACTCAGTCGTTTCAGTCGAAATTGGGCTGAAACGAGCTAAAGGAGACTGGACCACTTCCAATTTGCAGACAGAGTCATTAGTCGTCTAGACACGCGTGATGCCAGGTGTTCGATTTTTATTTGCTCTAAAATGATAAGATCGAAAGACACCGTGCCAACCCTCTGGAAAACACACGCCGGGCCACATCACACAGCTAATGGACAAAAAGAATGATGACGTGAAAATATCTACTCTGCAGCAAATCAAATGAAGACAAGTGGCCAAACAATGCCAACTCATCTCGGATGATAATTTACCATTGTACCCCTATGTTTGTGTATAAATAGAACATGATGGCAATTGAAAAATCAAGTAGTATAGGAAGTAGGAGCAGGGTAAGTTAGAGTAGAGGGTAGTTTTAGGGTAGGAGTAGTGTAAATTAATTTAGGAGTAGTTTTAATTTTAATTTAATTTCTTTTAAGGCTTTTCCTTTTCTTTTTTCCGAATAGGAGTAGTATTTTTTTAGCAACCTTTTTCTTATTTCACTGTTCATGTCAACTTTGTATTTACTTGATTTTATGAAAAGCTTTATTTTTTTCTTATTCGTTATTTCAATTAATTGCTTTGGTTTTCATTTTTTTTATTGCTCATTGATCGGGTAGTGAAAATGGCTAGTGACAGTAGGCATTTTTCATCAACCTTTGCATTATTCTCTTTGCTCATTTACATTTTCTGGTTCAGCCTTTTTGATTCGGTTTCTTCTTGATCAGCTAGTGTAGCTGTTTGATTCCCAGGAGTGGATGTGTGGTAGTGTAGGCTGATGAGGAAGATGACTAACGGTGCTGCAAAGAGGATGCCTCACGGGTGCAGTGGACAGAGGACCTACGATTTCACTCTGTTCTGCTCTGTTTCTTAATTAGTTTACTGTTCTGATCTTCTTTTGTTATTTTTGTACTTCTGTTTCTATTGTTCTTATTGTTTCCAGGTGGTGCATGCTGAAAGGAGGCTAGGTGTCACAGTCATTCTGTCCTCAAGCTTTTAACATTTTCTTTACAGCTCTCACTCTCTTTCAATTTATTTTTCGTCTCGGTTCACTTAGTTAAAATTCTTCAAACTTCATTTCTTCCTTTCTATTGGTTTAATCCCGGTTCCCTCTTATTCTACCTACTGTCATTTCTATTCTGGCTCATCTATGCTTTTAAGTTCACTGTTATGCTTGCTGGTGATAAGGTATATTGTGTTCCGGTGGTATACGATGTTACTGGTGGACGTTAGAGAGTTGTTCTATTTCTTCATCAGCTGTCTTCCATATAGTTGCAGTTATTTTTTGGCTAACGTGAGGGGGCTGAAAGCACTGCTGTTTGCTGGTTCAATACTTGCTTGTGCTAGTGCAAAGGCATGGAAGTAGTGTCACGAACGTCTGTTGTAGTGGCCTGTAGATTGTATTACCGCCTGCAGTTGTGTACGTGCTGTCAAGAGCAGGGATTGCTTCATGTGTTGCTGTACCATCGTGATTTCAGAACTGAGCAGGTGTTGAGCGAACGTGGTTGTACTGGACTGTAGCAGTAGCTGACGGTAAGGTTGACAGGGGCGGGTCATGCAGGACGATGATACTGTGCTTGGTCGGGCAGAGAGCAGAAACCAGCTCATATAGCCTGAAGCAGAGCAGGATAAGGAATGGATGTGGTGTAGTAGAACCAAGCACCAGGGGACAAACTGGATGCAGCAACAGCAGTACACGGGCAGGACAGCAGCTGGGAACAGCCGCTCCGCAAGAGCAAAATGCAGGACACACCCGAGAGCAGCTCCTGGACATGAACCTGCTGAAGAGGGAGCATGAACAGTACTGCATGTCAGGACCACTGTGTTGGCTTGTTAGTTAAGGCCTTGTTTGGCCGATTGTGCACTTTTCATTTGTTATTTTGTGGTTTTTCTTTAATGAATTTAATTGTTGATTCTTGTTAGTTGTTAAGTAGGTACTTCAATCAATTAATGGTAGGTTAGTTTAATATCTTTGCATGTCAATTTATTTTTGTTTTAATTTTTTAATTAGTAGTTAATTTTATATTATATGTTTTAGGACTTTATTTTAGTTTAGTTGCATTTAGAGTTAATTTAGATTAATTATGTTTCATGCATCTTAGGTTAGTTTAAATTGCAATTTTTTTATTAATTAGATTAATTTGCATGCACATTTCATTTTAAGTTTGTTTAAATTTTAGTTTAATTAATTCCTTTATTTTTATATTTGCATTTTATTTAAATTGCGTTAATTCGTTAACTATTTTAATTTTCTTTTGTATGTTGTTGTTTTTAATTGCTTGGAGTATTGTAAGTACTTTTAGCTCGGTGTTATTTCCTTTAGTTCTTATTATTTTATTGCTTTCCAGAAGTTTTAATTAGCCTTAGTAGATCACCCTCTTAATTTCATAATTTGCTAGGATATACTTAGGATAAGATTAACTGGTACTTAATTAGGCTAGTCAACTTCTCTGTGGGATGATAATTCCGGGACTCAAATCCCATTATTACTTGGACGACCCGTGCACTTGCGGATAACACCCTTAGGGAGTGTCAAGTTTTTGGCGTCGTTGCCGGGGAAGTTTAATTAGTCATTAGTTAATATCGGTGAAATTATACTTAGGTGTAATTCTAGCCTATAAATATTTAGGTTGTAAATATATAGATTAGTTAAATTTTTTCATAATTAATTAAAATTAAAAAATTAAAAAAAAAAACTTAAAAATTTTTCTAAGGACTTGTTGATGTTTGCATGCGTAGAGCCAGTAGTTTTGATTATTTTCCTCTAGATCCTGAAATCGAACGAACTCTTAGGAAAATACGAAAGGACTTTAGGAAACCTATAGCTTCGCTGCAACACATGATGACAGAAAATAGGGAAATTAGGACCGTTGGGGATTATACGGTGCCGACGATTGGAGGATACTATACTGGAGTTAGGCCACCAACAGTCCCTGCTAATAATTTTGAAATTAAGCCGTCCATTCTTCAGATGATCTAAACCTCCTTGCAGTTCAGTGGGCTTCCACACGATGACCCACATGCTCATCTCGGGCAATTCTTGGACTTATGCAACACTTTCAAACACAATGGATTATCAGACGATGCACTTAGGCTTAGACTATTCCCTTTCTCACTTAGGGATAGGGCGAGACACTGGTTGACCTCCCTGCCTCCAGGATCAATTTCCACATGGGACGAGTTAGCCCACCAATTTCTAGCCAAATTCTTTCCTCCCTCTAAAATGGCCAGACTCCGTAGCGATATATCCTCCTTTGCCCAGTACGACTCCGAATCTCTTTACTAGGCATGGGAGCGATATAAGGAGCTTCTTAGGAAGTGCCCTCACCACGGCCTACCTCTATGGCTGCAAGTCCAGACATTCTACAATGGGCTAACAAGGCAGAATAGGACCATAGTGGTCGCTGCTTCGGGTGGAGCCTTGATGTGCAAAACTGAGGAGGAGGCTTATGAGTTGCTAGATAAAATGGCGGCTAACAATTATCAATAGTCCTCGGAAAGGCAGTTGCCAAAGAAATCGATGGGTATATATGAGCTTGACATGCTGTCCACCTTGACCTCTCAGATCGCCAATCTTACAAAGAAGGTGTAGTCGCTCAGTACCCAACCTAATCCTTCCAACAATCCTAACCCTGTATTTGATGTCCAAAGTCCTTTTCTATCTTGTGATCTGGTGGTACCCACGCTGTGGATAGGTGTCCACTTAATCTAGAATCAGTTCAGTACGTTGCCCCTAAGCAACAGAATAACCCTTTTTCAAACACCTATAATCCAGGGTGGAGGAACCATCCGAACTTTTCTTGGAGCTAAAACTAAGGGCAAGCTTCTAATTCTAGACCAGTAGGACCCCCAGGTTTTTAAGCTTCACAGGTTCATGTACCACCACAGCATCAATTTCCTCACCACCCACCACCTCCATATCCATTTAATCCGCATTCTCATCACCCATACTCACATCATCCATCACCACCACCACCACCAATCATGCAGCCCCAACTCTACCATGCACCAGCAGCTGAGAAGAAGCCTACATTAGAGGAGATGTTCGCGACTATCCTCCAAAATCAAGCTACTTCAATTAAGAACTTAGAGGTTCAGGTAGGACAAATAACAAATGCTCTTAGCCAACGTCCTCAAGGGACCCTTCCTAGTAACACTAAAGTTAACCCTGTTAAGCAAAGGGAGGATAAGGAACATGTTAGATCTATCACCCTTAGGAGTGGTAGAGAGCTAGATGAGCCACAAGTCAAGTCCTAACCTGAACAGCACATAGTTGAAGAATCCATAAGTTCTAACGAAGCAGCTCAGAAAGAGCAAGAACATCAAGATCAGGCTGCAAAAGAATCCAAGCTAGGCACTTCTTCATCTATACCTTCTTTTTCTTCTATTTCGCAGCCTTCCTCATCCTCTAGTTCCACACAAGTTCCCACTACATTGCCTCTAGTTAGACCACTAGTACCTTTTCCTCAGAGGTTTCAAAATAAAAAACTGGAACAATAATTTGCTAAATTTCTTGAGGTTTTTAAGAAACTTCACATCAACATTCCTTTCTCAGATGCCTTAGAGCAAATGCCAAGTTATGTGAAGTTTCTAAAGGATATCCTCTCGAGGAAAAGGAGATTGGACGATTATGAGACAGTGGCCTTAACTGGGGAATGTAGTGCAATTATCCAGAGGAAATTACCCCAAAAGCTCAAGGATCCCGAGAGTTTTACCATACCCTGCACTATTGAAAATCTATTCTTTGGTAGAGCCTTGTGTGATTTAGGAGCTAGTATCAATCTAATGCCTTTATCTATCTATCAGAAGTTAGGAATAGGGGATGCCAAGCCCACTACAGTGATCCTTCAGCTAGCAGATCGATCCATCAAATATCCAAAGGGGGTCATTGAGGATGTCTTAGTAAAGGTGGACAAGTTTATTTTTCCTGCAGATTTTACTGTACTAGATATGGAGGAAGATAAGGAAGTCCCCATTATTTTAGGCAGACCTTTCCTAGCTACTGGTAGGACGATAATTGATATGCAAAAGGGGGAGTTAACTATGAGAGTCCTAGATCAAGAAGTAAAGTTTAAAGTTTTCAAACCTTTGAAACTCCCTGATGACTCTCAAGAGTGTTTTAAGATGGAGATTGAGGCGAATATAATGCTTAAATATATAATATCTGAGAGAAAGAAGGAAGTAGATAGGGCTTAGGAGGATTTAATTATCAACATTCTGTCACCACTTTGGCTGACCCTCTTACTCTTCGCCCTGCTACTGAGTGTTGTCTTCTTCAGCTGCATTTGAAGTGGTTGTGTTTTTTTTCTTTTCACCTTGTATATAGTTCTTTTTCTTTTTCTTTTATGTTGTTTCTTTCTTTATTTATTTTACAGGTTTATATTCTGGTTTGACACTTTCAATCAAAGCTTCAGTTGTTCATCATCATCAGATAGGGGAGTACTCTGTTCCTGAACTTCAATTCTTATATTATCTACATAGTGAGGACATTGTGCACTTCAAGTTTGGGGGAGGGGATATTACTTGAGCAGTTTTTGAAAATTTGGGCAAAATTGAAAATTTCTTCAAAATTTTTTGAAAATTCGAGCTTAAACTATTTGATTTTGAGATGATTTAGTGCTTAGCATGTAGTTTTCCCATATTCCAATGATATGACCCCATGATTAAGTATGACTTTGATTGAATGAGAAGCATGATTATAGGAAAAGCATGAAGTTGAATTCTTGAATTTGTCTTGATTCTGATTGCGATTGCCTCATCTTATGCACATGTCAAGTCATGAATCGGTATATCTATTTAGAGAAAGCTTATGTGTACATAGGATTGCATTTGTTCAGTTGATTTTGTGCATCATATTCTAGAATTTGTTTGATCTAATCTCGAGGCGAAATATTAGATCACACTTAATTAGGGAGATGATTTAGGCCATCTTTGGATCGTTTGAGCCTTTCTAGCCTTCCTTGTACATATGCTACCCCTAGTCACCCATCTGGGCCAAATAAGCTTTTCTCTGTAAATACACATGCATATTTTTGTTTCCTTAGCTTAAATACTCATTTCTGATCCCTTACCCCGAAAGCATGAAAATTTATTGGGATATATTGTAAGCTTTGTACATATGGGTATTAAGTGATATGGAAGGAGTATTTATTCGAAAAAAAAAATTGTGAAGAAAAAGAAAAAGAAAAAAAAAGAAGAAAGAAGAAAAATACAAAAATAGAATAAAATGTCTAGTGAAAGAAATAAGTTTTGGGGAAATAAATTTGAGCTCTTACATAAAGATCCTAGAAAGTAATGCATGTTAAGGGGTAATTAAACCTAAATCGACTTTATCATACCTTAACCCCAGCCTGACATTACAAGCTTAATGAAGTCCTACTGATCTTTGGTTAAGTGTGACTACATTAGTGGAGATATTAGTAAAAAGCAAACTTATGGGAATGATCACATATCATTGACTTTGCATTCACTTTGTTTGCATAATTTGATCCGGATAATGTACTGTGAAGTGACTTTGATATTTTTCACACACACACGAGGAGTCCAATTTGGGTTAGGACTTATGATTGGATGATTCTGAGTGTTTGACTTGCAATTGTGATTCTTTTAGATCATAGTCTGTACTTTATCTTTGAGGATAATTGGGGAAATTATTATGTTTTGTACTTGTCATTCCTACATTCATTTTGTTTTCCTTGAGGACAAGCAAAAGCTCAAGTTTGAGGGTGTGATAATTTTATTTTTTATAGAATTATTTGTGCTTAAATTTCTAATTATTTATTTAATCCCTATATTATTTTATTAATAATCCCCTTTATTTAATTAAAATTCTTTAATGTGCAGATAAATTAAATCCAGATGAAACTCAGTCGTTTCAGTCGAAATTGGGCTGAAAACGAGCTAAAGGAGACTGGACCACTTCCAATTTGCAGACCGAGTCATTAGTCGTCTGGACATGCGTGATGTCAGGTGTCTGATTTTTATTTGCTCTGAAACGATAAGATTGAAGGACACCGTGCCAACCCTCTGGAAAACACACGTCGGGCCACATCGCACAGCTAATTGGACAAAAAGACTGATAACGTGGAAACATCTACTCTGCAGCAAATCAAATGAAGAAAAGTGGCCAAACAATGCCAACTCATCACGGATGACAATTTACCATTGTACCCCTATGTTTGTATAAATAGAACATGATGGCAATTGAAAAATCAAGTAGTATAGGAAGTAGGAGTAGGGTAAGTTAGAGTAGAGGGTAGTTTTAGGGTAGGAGTAGTGTAGATAAATTTAGGTTTAGTTTTAATTTTAATTTAATTTCTTTTAAGGCTTTTCCTTCTTTTTTTTTTCCGAATAGGAGTAGTATTGTTTTAGCAAGCTTTTTCTTATTTCACTATTCATGTCAACTTTGTATTTACTTGATTTTATGAAAAGCTTTATTTTTTTGTTCTTATTCGTTATTTCAATTAATTGCTTTAGTTTTCATTTTTTTTATTGCTCATTGATCGGATAGTGAAAATGGCTAGTGACAGTAGGCATTTTTCATCAACCTTTTGCATTATTCTCTTCGCTCATTTGCATTTTCTGGTTCAGCCTTTTCGATTCGGTTTCTTCTTGATCAGCTAGTGTAGCTGTTTGATTCCAAGGAGTGGATGTGTGGTAGTGTAGACTGATGAGGAAGATGACTAACGGTGCAGCAGAGAGGATGCCTCACGGGTGCAGTGGACAGAGGACCTCCGATTTCACTCTGTTCTGCTCTGTTTCTTAATTAGTTTACTGTTCTGATCTTCTTTAGTTATTTTTGTACTTCTGTTTCTATTGTTCTTGTTGTTTCCAGGTGGTGCATGCTGAAAGGAGGCTAGGTGTCACAGTCATTCTGTCCTCAGGCTTTTAACATTTTCTTTACAGCTCTCGCTCTCTTTCAATTTATTTTCAGTCTCGGGTCACTTAGTTAAAATTCTTCAAACTTCTTTTCTTCCTTTCTATTGGTTTAATCCCGGTTCCCTATTATTCTACCTACTGCCATTTCTATTGTGGCTCATCTATGCTTTTAAGTTCACTGTTATGCTTGCTAGTGATAAGGTATATTGTGTTCTGGTGGTATACGGTGTTACTGGTGGACGTTAGAGAGTTATTCTGTTTCTTCATCAGCTATCTTCCATATAGTTGCAGTTATTTTTTGGCTAACATGAGGGGGCTGAAAGCAGTACTGTTTGCTGGTTCAATACTTGCTTGTGCTGGTGCAAAGGCATGGAAGTAGTGTCACGAACGTCTGTTGCAGTGGCTTGTGGATTGTATTACCGCCTGTAGCTGTGTGCATGCTGTCAAGAGCAGGGATTGCTTCAAGTGCTGCTGTACCATCGTGATTTCAAAACTGTGCAGGTGCTGAGCGAACGTGGTTGTACTGGACTGTAGCAGCAGCTGACGGTAAGGTTGACAGGGGCTGGTCATGCAAGACGATGATATTGTGCTTGGTCAGGCAGAGAGCCGAAACCAGCGCATATAGCCTGAAGCAGAGCAGGATAAGGAATGGATGTGGTGCAGTAGAACCAAGCACCAGGGGACAAACTGGATGCAGCAACAGCAGTACACGGGTAGGACAGCAGCTGGGAACAGTCGCTTCGCAGGAGCAAAATGCAGGACACACCTGAGAGCAGCTCCTGGACATGAACCTGCTGAAGATGGAGCATGAACAGTACTGCATGTCGGGACCACTGTGTTGGCTTGTTAGTTAAGGCCTTGTTTGGCCGATTATGCACTTTTCATTTGTTATTTTGTGGTTTTACTTTAATGAATTTAATTGTGGATTCTTGTTAGTTGTTAAGTAGGTACTTCAATCAATTAATAGTAGGTTAGTTTAATATCTTTGCATGTCAATTTATTTTTGTTTTAATTTTGTAATTAGTAGTTAATTTTATATTATATGTTTTAGGACTTTATTTTAGTTTAGTTGCATTTAGAGTTAATTTAGATTAATTATGTTTCATGCATCTTAGGTTAGTCTAAATTGCAATTTTTTTATTAATTAGATTAATTTGCATGCACATTTCATTTTAAGTTTGTTTAAATTTTAGTTTAATTAATTCCTTTATTTTTATATTTGCATTTTATTTAAATTGCGTTAATTCGTTTTAACTATTTTAATTTTCTTTTGTAGGTTGTTATTTTTAATTGCTAGGAGTATTGTAGTACTTTTAGCTCGGTTTTATTTCCTTTAGTTCTTATTATTTTATTGCTTTCCAGAAGTTTTAATTAGCCTTAGTAGATCACCCTCCTAATTTCATAATTTGCTAGGATATACTTAGGGTAAGATTAACCGGTACTTAATTAGGTTAGTCAACTTCTCTGTGGGACGATAATTTCGAAACTCAAATCCCATTATTACTTGGACGACCCGTGCACTTACGGATAACACCCTTAAGGCGTGTCAGTATACAGATGCCTCGGGATAGGAACTAGGTTGTGTGTTGATGCAGGATGGGAAGGTAGTAGCCTATGGTTCTAGATAGCTTAAGAACCATGAGAGGAACTACCCGACCCATGATTTGGAGTTAGCAGCCATGGTATTTGCATTGAAAATATGGCACCACTACTTATACAGTGAGAAATTTCAAGTGTATACAGATCATAAGAGCCTCAGATATCTGTTTTCACAGAAAGAGTTGAATATGAGGCAAAGATGATGGATAGAGCTTCTAAAATATTATGAGTGTGAGATACTATACCATCCAAGAAAGGCTAATATTGTGGCAGATGCCCTGAGTAGAAAGAGCCTCGGAATGGTATCGCACATGATAGTCAGGGAATATGAGTTGCTTGAGAAGTTTGCTCACCTCAGGTTGGATATAGACCCTTTTGATATTGACAGAGACTGTGTGATAGCTAGCCTACGAGTGGAATCGGATTTGATAGACCGGATACGCCAGGCTCAGCATGCCGATCTACTGTGTGAGGATCGTACAATTCAAATTCAGAGGGATGATCTGGCCGATTTTTTAGTGAGTGATGATGGCCTACTGAGGTTTAGAGGCAAGATTTGCGTTCCCGATTACCTAGAGTTAAAGAGGTTAATTTTGGCAAAAGCTCATTCATCGAGATGCATGTTACATCCGGGGAGTAGCAAGATGAATCAAGACCTCTGGAAAATGTATTGGTGGTTAGGGATGAAAGGAGATATCGTAGAATTTATGGCAAGATGTCTTATATGTCAACAAGTGAAGGTAGAGCATCAGAAGCCTGCAGGGTTATTGCAGCCTCTACCAGTACCAACTTGGAAATGGGAGCATGTCACCATGGATTTCATCATTAGATTACCGAGGACTAAGAGGAACCATGATGCTATATGGGTAGTGGTTGACAGATTGATGAAATTCGCCCACTTTCTAGCTATGAAATCTACAAATACTTTGAGTAGTTTGGCAGAGTTGTATGTACGAGATATAGTGAGGCTACATGGTGTTCCAGTGAGCATAGTATCAAATAGGGATTCCCACTTCACTTCTCGCTTTTGGGAACAATTTCAGGAAGTTATGGGAACTCGATTGAGTTTTAGTACTACTTTTCATCCTCAGACCGATAGTCAGTCAGAAAGAACCATCCAGACGTTAGAGGATATGTTGAGAGCAAGTGTTATGGATTTTAAAGGCTCTTAGGATGATCACCTACCGTTAGCCAAATTTGCATACAACAATAGTTATCACTCGAGTATCGAGATGACACCATATGAAGCTTTGTATGGTAGAAGGTGTCATTCCCTTATTAGTTGGGAAGAAGTGGGTGAAAGAAACATTTTTGCCCCTGATTTAGTACAGCAAGCCTCTGAGGTTGTTCAGTTGATATGTGAGAGATTGAGAACAGCTCAGAGCAGGCAGAAAGTTATGCAGACATCAGACGGAGGCCACTAGAGTTCACTGTGGGTGACTCGGTATTTTAGAAAGTCTCTCCCTCGAAAGGGATTATGAGGTTTGGTAAGAAGGGTAAGTTGAGCCCTCGTTCTATCGAACCATTTAAGATACTGAAGCGTATGGGAGATAAGGCCTACAATCTAGCATTGCTACCGGAGCTCGCAGGCATACATAATGTCTTCCATGTATCAATGCTTCGGAAGTACCATCCATATCCAACCCATGTGATTCGGTATGAGCCATTGGAGCTCAAGAATAATTTGTCGTACGTAGAGAAACCGATCTGGATACTAGATAGGGAGGAAAAGGTGCTACAGAACAAGACGATTTCGCTTATTAAAGTTCTCTGGTAGCACCATACTTCAGAGGAAGCTACCTAGGAGTTAGAGAACACTATAAGGGAAAAGTACCCCTGACTTTTTGAGGAGTATCCTGGTTCTAATTTTGAGGACCAAATTTCTTAAAGGAGGGGTGGAATGTAAGACTTGTATTTTTATGTATAATCCTTATGATTCCCTAAGTATACATTCATTTATGTAATATGAATCATAAGTGATGTAAGGTCCGTAGATTGATGTACACACTTGTTATGTGAATTCGTGATGTACACATAAAATTCATTAAGTATGAATTATAAGAAATGGACCTTACTAAGTGATAAATGTGGAATGAATGCAAAATGAGTAGTGAGGTAAATTGAAATGAAGTTAACATGGGCAAATTGTGATGAAATTCCGCTAAGTATGTAGCAGAGCAAGAAGAGATCAATCTCTCCTTCAAGCCAGATCGATCTCAGTAAGCCTCTGCCAAGTCAGGATTGATCTCATCCTCAAGTAGACTGATCTCTTTATGCCTTGGCCAGAAGTAGATCGATCTTATTTCCCTACCAGATCGAGCTGTGAAGTTTTTTGCCTGGTTAAAATCGATCTCATGCTCTTCAACAGATCAATCTCTCATGCTTGAAAACTGAATGTAGGAAGGCTAAAAGCAGCAACAAATCGATCCCTCACTTATGGAGATCAATATCATTAAGAAATTTCTATAAAAACAAGGCTGTCGAACTGCATTTCTCGAGAACAACATGAAACCTTTCTATTTTGAAGCAAAGTGACCTAACTTTCCTCTCTAAAGTATCAACACGTTCTATTGAGATTGGAGAGAAGTTTGTTACATCAAAGTTGTTCATAGAGTGGAGAAGAACAACATAGTGGGGAATGAGAGGTATTATCACTGAATCGAAGGAGAAACAGAGTTTTTCCTCAAAGTTTTGCAAAATAAGAAAAGCTAAGATTAGTAAGGTTTCAATACATTAATCTCATATATGTTGGTCTATACACTAGTATGAGTTTATTGGTATATAGATTTATGGTTCAAATGTGATAAACCTACTTAAACAAAACTATAACCTAGAATCAATCTAATGATAGAAAAATCGAGTAGGCATGGCTTAGTGGAGATTTGAGATGTAAAGATGTTATTGAGCATGTGTATATGCCTGTATAATAGTTTGTGAAATTCTTATGCTAGAAATAAAAATGGCTGAAAGTGAGTATATGAGTTATTCGATGATGTCAGACCCGGATTTTTGTAGCTTATTTCCTTATGATTCCTATGTGTATGAACACTATGTAATTATAGTTGAATCATAAGAAGAGTATTTACTAACATGCAATCGACAATTTGAGAAATTTAAAAATGCATGTAAGCTACATAACAGCGAGATAAGGGTTAAGTTAATTCCCGAACGAGTGCAGGGGTAAAACGATCAAATGACTGACATTCGGTATAATTTCGATAAAAGAATTTCATTAAAAATATGAAATTGAGGAATCTTGATCAAAATCGAGGAAAATATTTAATTTCGAGCCCAATTGATCAAGATATAAATTTATTAGAATTTATCGGAATTTTTGCCTCGAAAAATAAGCCCAAAAATAGTGGAAAAATATACCGAAAAGGTAAAATCGGACTGATAAATTCATTTACGGATTAAATGAATTTAATATGATTTTTGGAGATATTTTTAGATATTTTTGGGATATTTATGGGATTTTTATTATTATTTTATAATAAAATAATAATAAAAATATATTATATAAAAAAAAAGGAAATCTGAACGTTGAATCGGGGAGAGAGAAAGAATGGAAAGAAACGGAAGCAAGCCGACCCGAGGGAGAAGACCACCGGACGGCGAGCACCGGCCACCCCACGGGCAGGCAAGTGGCCGAAAAAGGAAGCCCGGCACCGTGCGCACCCATCGGCACCGGTCACGCCATCCACAGACGCCGGACGCCGGCGAATCGAAGAGGTGAAGCCGCAGAGGAAAAGAAGAGATTCGACGGCCACCGGCGGTGCTTGGTCCCGATCGAGCCCAGCCGAGTGTTGCCCAGGCTTAGGCGCGTCGAACTGCGGTGGTGATGCGTCGGGAACCGACCAAAATAGGCCGACACGGCTAAAGGATGCCTGAACCGGTCGGCGGTTCAGTGGAGAAGGTTCTGTGCTGAACCGGACCGGACCTGTTCAGCCAAGGAGAAAAGGGGAAAAAGAGGAAAAAGAAAGAAAAAGGAAAAGGAAAATTTTCGGGATTTCACCGGACTTCGGGTAAGTCGATACGAGGTCAAAAGTGACCGACTTGATTTCCGATGAATTTATTTAAATTATATTTAATCGAAAATTGACCCGGAGTTAAATATAATAAATTGTGCAGTTCGACGATAAATTTCGAACAGAAGCCCGATCGAACTTCGATTTGCGTACTATCGCAAAATCTCGGGTAAGTAAAGCTCATTTACGACAATTTATGTGATTTATGCGTATTTAAGATTTAATTTACGCATTTCGGATTAAATTTCGTATTAGTGAATTATATTCAGAATTTTGAATTAAATGTCGTAAATGATATACGGGCTATCCAAAGAGCTTGGAATAAAGCCCAATGGGTATTAATAGGCCCAACGAAAATGAATAGTAAAATGAAAATGGACTTAAGGCCTAGTTAGGCCCATTAAGGAATTTAAGGCCCATTAAGGGAAAATAAACTGTATTAATGTGTAATACAGTAGGAAAAATATAATTAACCTGAGGAATGGTTATTTACAGCTCCGGAGTTTACATCGAGAGCTGATCGGACTGCGGGATTTAGCAGCACCGAGGAAGCGAGGTCACTTGACGTGATCCGAGGTAAGGGACTTTTACGAGTAGTTAGAGATACCTGCACGTATTTTCAACTGCTTCTGCATTCACTTAAAAACTCTGAGGGTCAGAGAAAGTGAATAATAATTATTGCGACCCGATAGTGGCAAATTACGATTTTGCCCCTAGTTAGTCAAAAAGTCAACTTTTGTGAGAAGTTGCAAAAAGCATGAAAAATACTATTGTGAGTGTTTAAATGCTATTAGCATGAAAATAAATAGATGGGCTAATGATTTTAAGGTTGATATGACTCAAGCACACTTTTATTGCTGATTTTAATGTTTTATAAACAATCCCTTTTAAATAGCCATCTATCATATTATGTGAGAATGAATCGTGCTAGAGCATAGCTCGCACTGGGATTCATATGTTTTCCACATACATAGTGCTGGATTTTGATACGCACTAGATTTTCATGACATGCATGATAGAGTACTGGAGTTTTACTCGTACTCAGCTTTGAATGATATATGCATGACAGAGTGCTAGAGCGTGGCTCGTACTCGATTCTTCATGGTTTATACATGACATAGTACTGGGAGCGATTGCTCGTACTTGATTTTGATATTGTGCATAGCATAGTACTGGGAGCTATTGCTCGTACTTGATTTAATACATAAACTATGCATTGACCTAGTTGCTAGAGATTGCTCGCACTAGAGTTGAGTTTTATGATGTGAAACAGTGTTTGAGCGGAGTAACGACTGTGAGTCTCACTCAAAACGCACACTGTATGTGATATGTAATACATGTTGAAACCCATGCCTGAGACCTTGCGTGACTGTGTGTCATAGCTAGAGAGGATATCCGCATGAGGTTGGTATAGACGTGGTATGATATTTCCACAGGCGCGAGGGCTAAGACCTCTATTAGGCACCCTGACTGTGATGTTGATAAGTTCCACGGGTGTGAGAGCTAAGTCCTATGGTAGGCACTCTGGCCGTGAGAACGGGTCCACGGGTGTACTTTGTACCGTGTCTAAGTGGCACGAGGTGTACGTTGTACCGTGTGTTGTTATGGAGTTGAGGAGGATATAGCTGGCGGTTGTGATGGACTGACCCCCCTCCCGTTACAGCGGTGATGCCCCGCACACCTAGTACTGTGTTGCTTGGGATCACATCGGATATGATCATAATCCAGGATACTATTTACATGTACCACAGAGTCTTACATGATATATCACCTTGGTTGATTTACTGATTTAAACTGCGGACAGACCTGAGGGATGGGTCGGACTCCGATTTGTGTTGTGAATCATTTGATGCCATATTTATATGTGATTTAAATATACATGGCATGATTTACATAAAGGCATGATTTATATATAAATGCATTGTGTTGCACTACATGCCTACTTTTGAGAAATAAAGCATGATTTCTGTACATGGGATTTATTCTGTACAAGTACATATATATTATATTTCAAGACATGCTTTTAAAGTGAGTTAAGGAAATAATGTTTTCAAGGCATAGCACTATTTTGAGTAGATAGTGTGGATATCTACTTGCTTGCCTGATTTCCTTACTGAGCGCGTTATGCTCACCCCCTTTTCTTTACATCTCTCTACAGAGCGTCAGTAGAGCGAGAGTTATCGTGGGAGAGTGTCCCAGAGTCCACTGCTAGTTCCTATCGATTCATCAGGTATACTTATTATGTACAGTTGTGAATCTAAACATAGAAACAGCACAGTGATGTATATGTTATATATTATGGGGAATGTAAATGTAATTGTATTAGATTTTATAAAATCTTACATGTATAATAAAAGCAACTACAGTCAGAATTAATATATTGACATGTATGTATGAGAATGGATATTATGGTAAGTGAAGACTCTGACATCGAATCACAACCCAACCAGTGAAGAGAGGAAAGGTAAGTTAAAAATGCGAAAAATTTATTGTGGTTTTTGGTTAAAGTCAAGGATTGAAACTGGGGTCCTGACAAGATGGTATCAGAGCAGAGGTTGGTCTGATGTGAGTCGGTGTTAGAAAGTAGGAAATTATACATCCCCATAGTACTGTGCTGTGTTTAGATATAACTGTGTATACCGGATAGGAGATGGACTAATTCATTATTATAAATGCAGGGACCTTGCCTATATGGCAAATACGCGTAGTGGTAGAGGTATGAGAGGTAGGGCTCGAGGCCGGGGAGAGAGACCCGAGGGACGAGCCGCTGTCGGACCATTACCTACGCATGAGACTGCAGGTGCTACTGAGGCACCCGATTGTGCTGAGACGCGCCTCACGAGATTAGAGCGTGGTCTCGAGACTATTATAGAGATACTGGCACAGACGATGCCAGGTAGGCAGAGACAGGAGGCAGGAGCTGCTACAGGAGAGGCAGTTGCCCCTGATACACCTACGCAGACAGCTGATGCACAGAGGACAGTAGATACTCCTACACCCCCACCGGTTTCGGGTGGTAGTGGATTAGGATATGGATGTGACTTGCATCGGTTGAGGGAGTTCCAGAAGTTCAAACCTCTATCATTTAGTGGGGTCAAGAACCCCGTAGCTGCGGAGGAGTGGTTGGCAGAGCTAGAGAAGCTCTATGGATACTTCGAGTGTACGACCTCGGAGATGGTCGCGTTTGCTGCGTTCCTACTGAAGGGAGCTGCAGAGCATTGGTGGAAGTCCACCAGACCTATATTGAGATCCCGACACACGGATATCACTTGGGATATATTTCGGGAGGCCTTTAGGAGGCAGTTTATTCCTGACACAGTACAGCGGAAGTTACATGCAGAGTTTTTGAGACTCAACCAGGGGAGTTTATCGGTGGACGAGTATGAGACTCGATTCCTATCCCTAGGGAGATACGACCCGGATACTATGTACAGTGAGACCAGGAAGGTCCACAGGTTTATCGACGGGTTGAGACCGGTGCTACGGTCCAAGTTGGTCCCATTAGACATAGTGACTTATGAGGAGGCAGTGCGCAGGGCGCAACTATGCGAGCAGGACTATGAGCGGAATGCTTCCGAGTTTGGGAAGTTTAGCCGTAGCCAAGACTTGCAGAAGAAGAGGCCGGCTAGAGATTTTAGTTATCGAGGGGGAAAGATACCCTTCGGTAAGAGATCACGGATAGAGGGGACACGAGAGAGATATGCTAGATCTCCTGCTTATCCGACTGCAGCCCCAGCGAAGGGCATTGTTATGGGAGGACCGCGACCTGCTGTAGATCAGTGTAGAAGATGCGGCAGATCACATGGAGATAGACCGTGTCCACAGAGTACTATAGTATGTTTTCGATGTGGGAAACAGGAGCATCTGGCTAGAGAGTGCTCAGCGCCATTTGTGACTGCACCACAAAGGGGCAGGGAGTTTGATAGAGCTCCAGCTGGTACGTCTGCTCAGAGAGGTAGAGCGACGGCAGAGGAGAAAGGGAAACAAGTGATGGGTCAAGGGCGAGTACATGCTTTGGACCAGGGAACAGCTGATGCTTCATCGGATGTGATTCGAGGTAACATCCTGATTTATGATATTGAAGCATATGTTTTAATTGATCCTGGTGCCACGCATTCTTTTGTATCGCCTTCATTTGCATGTAAATTAGAGAGACATGTAGAGCGTACACATTTATGTATGATGATGTTAATCAGTACGCCTATGGATAGTAGTCAAGTTGTAGAATATGTATATAATGACTGCAAGTTGAGAGTAGGGGATAAGGAGATGACAGCCAATCTAATATTACTAAGCATGAGTGACTTTGATATAATAATAGGAATGGATTGGCTATCTGCAAACCATGCTATTTTAGACTGCTATGCTAAGACAGTTATGTTTCCCAACCCTACTAGATATGTTGTAAAGTTTAATAAAGATAAATGAAAGGAGTAGATATGATTATTACATGACTTCTGATTTAGAAAACCTTCAACATATCAAGGTTTCATTGCGTACGTGGTAGATATGGATAAGGCACATCCGGAGTTGGCAGATATCACTATGGTCAATGAGTACCCAGATGTTTTCCCGGATGAATTGCCAAGGTTACCACCAGACAGAGAGATGGAGTTCTGTATAGATCTGGTACCTGGTACGGAGCCTATTTCGAGACCACCTTATCGCATGGCCTTAGTTGAGCTGGAGGAGCTCAAGAGACAGTTACAGGAGCTGTTGGACAGGGGCTTTGTACGACCAAGTGTTTCACCTTGGGGAGCACCGATTTTGTTTGTGAGGAAGAAGGATGGGAGCCTTCGATTGTGTATAGACTACCGATTGTTGAACAAGGCCACCATCAAGAATAGGTACCCCCTTCCAGGCATTGACGACTTGCTAGATCAGCTACAGGGAGCACAGGTCTTTTCCAAGATTGACCTAAGGTCTGGGTATCATCAGCTGAAGGTTCGGAGTGGAGATGTACCCAAGACAGCATTTCGTACCCGATATGGCCACTACGAGTTCTTGGTCATGCCATTCGGATTGACGAATGCTCCAGCTGCTTTCATGGCTTTGATGAACGATGTGTTCAAGCCATACTTGGACCAGTTTGTTATCGTCTTCATCGATGACATATTGGTGTATTCGAGATCCAAGGAGGAGCATGAGGAGCACCTCAGGATCGTGTTGCAGACATTACGGGAGCATGAGTTATATGCTAAGCTCAGCAAGTGTGACTTTTGGTTGTCACAGATCTCATTTTTGGGACATGTTATATCGAGAGATGGTGTATCAGTTGATCCATCCAAGATAGAGGCTGTAGTTCAGTGGGAACAGCCAAAGACAGTCACTGAGATCAGGAGTTTTCTGGGTTTAGCTGGATACTATCGGAGATTCGTTGAGGGATTTTCGAAGTTGGCTGCTCCGTTGACACGTCTTACTCGGAAGAGTGCACCATTCATATGGAACGAGGATTGTGAGAAGAGCTTTGAGGAGTTGAAGCGTCGATTGACCACCGCTTCGATTCTCACTATCCCTACCAGCTCAGGAGGATTTGCATTATATACCGATGCTTCGCATCAGGGACTGGGCTGCGCATTGATGCAGGACGGGAAGGTAGTTGCTTACGGATCCAGACAGCTGAAGGATCATGAGAAGAACTATCCGACCCATGATTTGGAACTAGCAGCAGTAGTGTTTGCGTTGAAGGTATGGCGCCACTACTTGTATGGTGAGAAGTTCCAGATATTTACCGACCACAAGAGCCTCAAGTATCTGTTCTCGCAGAAGGAGCTGAACATGAGACAGAGAAGATGGCTAGAGCTTCTGAAGGACTATGATTGTGAGATACTTTATCATCCGGGTAAGGCTAACGTTGTAGCCAATGCCTTGAGCAGGAAGAGCCTGGGGATGGTATCATATATGATGGTTAGGGAACATGATTTGCTAGAGCAGTTTGCTAGCCTCAGTTTGGGAGTCGTGCCTTCTGACATGAATATAGGCTATGTGATAGCTAGTCTACGCTTGGAGCCGGACCTGTTGGACAGGATCAGAGTGGCTTAGCAGACTGATCCATTTTGTATGGATGTGAGTAGTCAGATGCAGAAGGGCACCGTGACTGATTTTGAGATGAGTTCTGATGGACTACTGAGGTTCAGAGGCAGATTATGTGTTCCCGAGGATCCAGGTCTCAAGAGATTGATATTGGCGGAAGCTCATTCGTCGAGGTATACATTGCATATGGGGAGTAACAAGATGTATCAGAACCTCCGGAAGGTATACTGGTGGTCGGGTATGAAGAGAGATGTAGCAGACTTCGTGGCAAAGTGTCTCGTATGTCAGCAGGTGAAGGTAGAGCATCAGAAACCTGCAGGGTTATTGCAGCCTCTACCTATACCGACATGGAAATGGGAGCATATCACCATGGATTTCGTGATGGGTTTACCGAGGACCCGCAGGAATCACGATGCTATATGGGTGATCGTTGATAGACTGACGAAGTCAGCCCACTTCCTAGCTATGAGAGCTACCGATACTCTGAGTTCATTTGCAGAACTGTATGTACGCGAGGTAGTGAGGTTACACGGTGTACCAGTGAGCATAGTCTCTGATAGGGATTCCCGCTTCACATCCTACTTTTGGGGACATTTTCAGGAAGCCATGGGAACCCAGTTGAGTTTGAGCACCGCTTTCCATCCTCAGATAGATGGTCAGTCAGAGAGGACTATACAGACTCTGGAGGACATGTTGAGAGCATGTGTGCTAGACTATCGAGGCTCCTAGGATGACCACCTACCACTAGCCGAGTTCGCCTACAACAACAGTTATCATTCGAGTATCGGGATGGCACCGTATGAGGCTTTGTATGGCCGTAGATGTCGTTCCCCTATTGGATGGGAAGAAGTGGGTGACCGTAAGATTTTTGCTCCTGACTTGGTTACGCAAGCATCTGAGGACGTCCGCTTGATAGTAGAGAGACTGAGGACAGCTCAGAGCAGACAGAAGAGTTACGCTGACAGGAGATGTAGGCCACTAGAGTTTGCAGTTGGTGAGTCCGTATTTCTGAGAGTTTCTCCTTCCAAGGGCATAGCGAGATTTGGGAAGAGAGGGAAACTAAATCCTCGCTACATTGGACCCTTTGAGATACTTGATCGAGTGGGAGATAAGGCGTATAGGTTGGCATTGCCACCGGACTTATCAGGTGTCCACAACGTCTTCCACATATCGATGCTTCGGAAGTATCACCCGGATCCGTCACATGTGATTAGTTACGAGCCTTTGGAGCTCCGAGAGGACTTGTCATATGTTGAGAGACCGATTCGGATATTGGATAGGAAGGAGAAGGTATTGAGATCGAAGACCATCGGATTAGTGAAGATTCTCTGGCAGCATCATACTTCAGAGGAAGCTACTTGGGAGCTAGAGAGTCTGATACGAGAGAAGTACCCTCACCTATTTGATGGCTGACTTGGTTCTAATTTAGAGGACCAAATTTTCTGAGTGGGGGAGGATTGTCAGACCCGAATTTTTGTAGCTTATTTCCTTATGATTCCTATGTGTATGAACACTATGTAATTATAGTTGAATCATAAGAAGAGTATTTACTAACATGCAATCGACAATTTGAGAAATTTAAAAATGCATGTAAGCTACATAACAGCAAGATAAGGGTTAAGTTAATTCCCGAACGAGTGCAGGGGTAAAACGGTCAAATGACTGACATTCGGTATAATTTCGATAAGAGAATTTCATTAAAAATATGAAATTGAGGAATCTTGATCAAAATTGAGGAAAATATTTAATTTCGAGCCCAGTTGATCAAGGTATAAATTTATTAGAATTTATCGAAATTTTTACCTCGAAAAATGAGCCCAAAAATAGTGGAAAAATATACCGAAAAGGTAAAATCGGACTGATAAATTCATTTAGGGATTAAATAAATTTAATATGATTTTTGGAGATATTTTTAGATATTTTTGGGATATTTATGGGATTTTTATTATTATTTTATAATAATGGAAAGAAACGGGGAGAGAGAAAGAATGGAAAGAAACGGAAGCAAGCCGACCCGAGGGAGAAGACCACCGGACGGCGAGCACCGGCCACCCCACGGGCAGGCAAGCGGCCGGAAAAGGAAGCCCAGCACCGTGAGCACCCATCGGCACCGGTCACGCCATCCACCGACGCCGGACGCCGGCGAATCGAAGAGGTGAAGCCGCGGAGGAAAAGAAGAGATTCGGCGGCCACCGGCGCTGCTTGGTCCCGATCGAGCCCAGCCGAGTGTTGCCCAGGCTTAGGCGCGCCGAACTGCGGTGGTGATGCGTCGGGAACCGGTCGGAATAGGCCGGCACGACCAAAGGATGCCTGAACCGGTCGGCGATTCAGTGGAGAAGGTTCTGTGCTGAACCGGACCGGACCGGTTCAGCCAAGGAGAAAAGGGGAAAAAGAGGAAAAAGAAAGAAAAAGAAAAAGAAAAATTTTTGGGATTTCACCGGACTTCGGGTAAGTCGATACGAGGTCAAAAGTGATCGATTTGATTTCCGATGAATTTATTTAAATTATATTTAATCGAAAATTGACCCGGAGTTAAATATAATAAATTGTGCAGTTCGACGATAAATTCCGAACAGAAGCCCGATCGAACTTCGATTTGCGTACTATCGTAAAATCTCGGGTAAGTAAAGCTCATTTACGACAATTTATGTGATTTATGCGTATTTAAGATTTAATTTACGCATTTCGGATTAAATTCCGTATTAGTGAATTATATTCAGAATTTTGAATTAAATGTCGTAAATGATATACGGGCTATCCAAAGAGCTTGGAATAAAGCCCAATGGGTATTAATAGGCCCAACGAAAATGAATAGTAAAATGAAAATGGACTTAAGGCCTAGTTAGGCCCATTAAGGAATTTAAGGCCCATTAAGGGAAAATAAACTGTATTAATGTGTAATACAGTAAGAAAAATATAATTAACCTGAGGAATGGTTATTTACAGCTCCGGAGTTTACATCGAGAGCTGATCGGACTGCGGGATTTAGCAGCACCGAGGAAGCGAGGTCACTTGACATGATCCGAGGTAAGGGACTTTTGCGAGTAGTTAGAGATACCTGCACTTATTTTCAACTGCTTCTGCATTCACTTAAAAACTCTGAGGGTCAGAGAAAGTGAATAATAATTATTGCGACCCGATAGTGGCAAATTACGATTTTGCCCCTAGTTAGTCAAAAAGTCAACTTTTGTGAGAAGTTGTAAAAAGCATGGAAAATACTATTGTGAGTGTTTAAATGCTATTAGCATGAAAATAAATAGATGGGCTAATGATTTTAAGGTTGATATGACTTAAGCACACTTTTAGTGCTGATTTTAATGTTTTATAAACAATCCCTTTTAAATAGCCATCTATCATATTATGTGAGAATGAATCGTGCTAGAGCATAGCTCGCACTGGGATTCATATGTTTTCCACATACATAGTGCTGGATTTTGATATGCACTAGATTTTCATGACATGCATGATAGAGTACTGGAGTTTTACTCGTACTCAGCTTTGAATGATATATGCATGACAGAGTGCTAGAGCGTGGCTCATACTCGATTCTTCATGGTTTATACATGACATAGTACTGGGAGCGATTGCTCGTACTTGATTTTGATATTGTGCATAGCATAGTACTGGGAGCTATTGCTCGTACTTGATTTAATACATAAACTATGCATTGACCTAGTTGCTAGAGATTGCTCGCACTAGAGTTCAGTTTTATGATGTGAAACAGTGTTTGAGCGGAGTAACGACTGTGAGTCGCACTCAAAACGCACACTGTATGTGATATGTAATACATGTTTAAACCCATGCCTGAGACCTTGCGTGACTGTATGTCATAGCTAGAGAGGATATCCGCATGAGGTTGGTATAGACGTGGTATGATATTTCCACAGGCGCCAGGGCTAAGACCTCTATTAGGCACCCTGGCTGTGATGTTGATAAGTTCCACGGGTGTGAGAGCTAAGTCCTATGGTAGACACTCTGGCCGTGAGAATGGGTCCACGGGTGTACTTTGTACCGTGTCTAAGTGGCACGAGGTGTACGATGTACCGTGTGTTGTTATGGAGTTGAGGAGGATATAGCTGGCGGTTGTGATGGACTGACCCCCCTCCCGTTACAGCGGTGATGCCCCGCACACCTAGTACTGTGTTGCTTGGGATCACATCGGATATGATCATAATCCAGGATACTATTTACATGTACCACAGAGTCTTACATGATATATCACCTTGGTTGATTTACTGATTTAAACTGCGGACAGACCTGAGGGATGGGTCAGACTCCGATTTGTGTTGTGAATCATTTGATGCCATATTTATATGTGATTTAAATATACATGGCATGATTTACATGAAGGCATGATTTATATATAAATGCATTGTGTTGCACTACATGCCTACTTTTGAGAAATAAAGCATGATTTCTGTACATGGGATTTATTCTGTACAAGTACATATATATTATATTTCAAGACATGCTTTTAAAGTGAGTTAAGGAAATAATGTTTTCAAGGCATAGCACTATTTTGAGTAGATAGTGTGGATATCTACTTGCTTGCCTGATTTCCTTACTGAGCGCGTTATGCTCACCCCATTTTCTTTACATCTCTCTACAGAGCGTCAGTAGAGCGAGAGTTATCGTGGGAGAGTGTCCCAGAGTCCACTGCTAGTTCCTATCGATTCATCAGGTATACTTATTATGTACAGTTGTGTATCTAAACATAGAAACAGCACAGTGATGTATACGTTATATATTATGGGGAATGTAAATGTAATTGTATTAGATTTTATAAAATCTTACATGTATAATAAAAGCAACTACAGTCAGAATTAATATATTGACATGTATGTATGAGAATGGATATTATGGTAAGTGAAGACTCTGACATCGAATCACAACCCAACCAGTGAAGAGAGGAAAGGTAAGTTAAAAATGCGAAAAATTTATTGTGGTTTTTGGTTAAAGTCAAGGATTGAAACTGGGGTCCTGACAGATGAAATGCTAAAATGAAGTGAAATAATGAACTTGAGGTATTATAAGCTTAATACCGATTTAATACGAATCAATAGACTCGAGAAGTCTGAGAGATTCTAAAAATTAGTTATATACTTAAAATGGACTTATGAAAGAGTAAAGTCCGATAATGATGTAACGAGGCCAAATGAGATATAAATGGCCTTATCGCATTGATTTAAATATCATGCAAGTGAAATAAAGTATATGACAATATACTGATGTATGTAATACACAATGTCTGCTCCATAGGAGATAATTGGAGTCGGTAGGACAAATCATGAGAAGTAGAAATCAAAGGAAAGCTATTCAGGCGTGATTCGAGGTAAAGGACTTATGCGAGCTATTAGAGATAGCTATACATATGTTTTTTTATCTGCTGTGCATGAATGTATGTGAAACGTATATAGATATTGGTATATCTAAGTGAAAACTACGTATGAAAATAAGTCTATAAGTATGAGTTGCATGACTTCTATGATTGTTGTGAAAAGAGGTTTTGCAAACGTTTTGAGAAAGAATACTAATAGACAGGCTCTCGGTTTAACCAATTGCACAAAATGTTTCTAACGAGTGATTAAAGGGAGATTTGCCCTCTCACTTAAGACAGTACATGGAGCCCCTTCTATTTATTTTCTGTGTGAAATCGTGCTAGAGTCTGTGTAGCAAAGGTAGATTTACTAGCCCTGCTTGCACGTGATTTTCAAAGTGATTTTCAAAAAAGCAAAAGAGTGCTCGATGCCTTGGGTGATGCTGTGTGTTCCACTTGAGATGCTCGCACTAAATTTTAGGAATCATGCTAGAGCCTTCGAGTATTACTGTGTTTCTTGCTCTGACTATGCTCGCATGTAATGTCCTAGTTATACCGTGCTCGATGCCTCAGGTATGCTGTGTGTCTTACGCTGAGTTGCTCGCACAAGGTTTTCATGATTATGGTTTGTGTTAGGTAAAATCGTGTTAGAGCTGTCATGTATTGCTGTGTGTCTTACATTGACCTGCTCACACGTGGTTTATGAATGTGATGTAATGAGTACAAAACCGTGTAAGGGCCATCGTGTATTGTTGTGTGTCTTCCACTGACCTGCTCGCACGAGATTTTAAGACAATAGAAATGGGTGATAAGGATCCACAGGAGCACGATGTACCGTGAGCGTTAGCCATGGAGTATGATGTGTTGTGATTTGAGTATGAGTTGGAGGGATGGTTGATCCACCTCCCCAAGTGTAGGGTTCCTGCACACCTGATCAGTGTCGTCTGGAATCCGACTATTGCCATAATTCTGATATATTTATCTGAGTGATATAACATAGTCACTACTATGTGTGGTGACGTATGTTTCCCTTGCTGTGTGTCTGGGGATATGATAACCCATGATTTATGTCTCAGATATATTGATTTGCTAAATGTAAAGCATTTTAAAGATGAACTGTGTGAAGTGAAATATGTTGTGTGATTCTGTGTGAATATGCATATACCCATCTAGCGAATTAACAATTTTGCATTGATGGAAGTTGTTTAAAAGAATGCATATGTTTTATAAGGAAAAAGAATATATATGTATTTTAGCATGTAGATAGTGTAGTTATCTACATGCTTTCATATTTTCTTTACTGTGCGTGTTAGCTCACCCCTTTTTTTCCTCATCCACAGATACTACACAATAGTCTGTATACTGCAGTCGTCCCTACTATTGTGTTGCTCCGGTCATCTAACAGTATAAAGAGGTATACACTTGAGATGAAAAATTTTGTATCCTATAAATTAATGCACAGTAGAGTTTGTACTTTATATTTTGGGGATGTACAAATAGAAACTTATGTAAGCGCTTCCGCACTTATATATAAAAGTCTAGTTTCTATTCTACTTAGATTCTATAAATTTATTTAACTCTAATGGATGAGATATGAATTGGATGTTGACTCACAGCCCAACTATAAGTGGTAAGGTAAAGGTCACTATCAGAGAGTGAGGGTCCTGACATACACGTCCCTCAATGACAGGCTTCTTTCCCTTATCAGCAGCTGTGGCCCATCTCTGGGGGATCACTCTCTGTTGATGTTGTCGATGAGGCTCTTGAGGATGTGGTTTATGTGGCCACAGGCAATCCTTCACCTTGTGACCTATGTCCCCGCACCTGAAACATCCTCGTAGTATCTGTAAACAAGTACCCTCATGCAACCGACCATAATCTCTACCGATCTTAGTGTCGGGTTTATCACCTCGAGGGGTCTCCTTAGTAATGGGTGGAACTCTGGATCTACGAACTATCCCTTTAGGTCCTTCGACCATTCGCCTCTTAAAAGAACCCCTCCTGAAGTTGGTGTGGGCAGTTGCAAGTCTCTTACCCTTATCCCTGGTTATCACTCAGGACTCAGGCTGGGACCGTATCAACTCTAGTCCCCTCTAAACTTTCTATACCCATCTCCGAGCATCATTAAACTCAATAATGCAGAGCCCCATCAATCTATCTCGAATAGCTGGTCTCAGCCCATAAACAAACTGTTTTGTTCGACGCTCTTCGTCCTTGACAGTCTCCAAATCATATCTCAATAACGCAGTGAACTGGTTCTCATATTCGTCGACTGTCATACTGCTCTGTACTAGATTCAAAAAACTTGCTTGCTTCTTCCTCTGTCATACCCCTCTAAAATCACTGGATGAATGGCAGTCAATATACTCTGGGTTGTATTCCACCAACATCGAGCTTGTTCCTTAAGCATGTAGGTACCCATACTAACCCTCTCCATATCAGTGCATCCCAGAAAGTTAAAGATTATCCTCATCTCTGTTAGCCATTCCTCCGTATCTACTGGACCCTTCACCTATTTAAATACTGATAGATTCATCTTAAGAAAGTTCTTCAACCAGTCCATATTTCTATCATCGAGCTTGGTCTGTGCTAAGGGCTGAACGACGGGTGGCACTAGGTCAATCTGTATAAGAGGTGGAGGTGGATCCTGTGGTGGTGTAAGAGCCGGGGTAGGTGTGGTACCTGAGGCATTAGCCCCAAAATGTTGACCAAATAGCGCTGCCATATGCTTGAACCCCTGTTGTACATCTTGCTCCAGTCAATTAATTCGAGAGTTAGGACTCTCAGGTTGTGGTTCAGGTGGTGGAGGTGGCTGCGCTTGCCTCCCGGGATGACCTCATTTTCCCCTCATATCTTATCTCTTACGTACCTGTGCGTACACATTAAACATCAATTAAAATTTTAACCGTTAAATTTAATTCATAACTAAACAATTACAAACACTTGGGATGTAATCTATTTTCAATTACTCAACACTGATAGTACTAGGCAACCTTTGCTCTGATACCACCAAATCTGTGATAGCTCGACAGCGCGAAAAATAGGGCTAATTTAAAATTTTCTTACATTAAGCTTCCTACTTGAGTTGCATTCCTATACAGTGTCAGTCTGTAAGACCCGTAATTATATAAGTAATCTTTATGATTTTGTGATGTATAAAGAAGTCAAAATTGATATAAATCATGAGGAATGGATGTTTTGAAGTCATAAATGTGTATGAAATGTAAAATGGATGGTTAAGTGAATCCAATACCAATGTAACAGTGATTTTGGGATGAAAGTTACACCAAAACTGCTTCAGGAAGGGAGCAGATTGATCTCATTGGCAATACAGATCGATCCCCATAGGTTGAATATGAGAAAATAAGGTATCTGCAAGAGGCAGGTCGATCCCTTAACAAGAGCAGATCGATCCCTCAATGATGCAAATCGATCTTGAGTAAGTTTTGGCTGAAGTAGATCGATTTCCATAAGGCTCGGGTTGCAACAGATAGATCTCATTGCAAGGCCAGATCGATCTCCTTAAGGTTCTGAGTAATGCAGATCGATCTCATGCTTAGGGGCAGATCGATCTCATTTGACCTGAAAGGTCAGTTTTGAGATGAAAAATGCAGGAGAGATCGATCTCATGTAGTTGGCAGATCGATCTCTAAGAGCCATTTCAATAAATACTGGACCTCTGCAACCTCTGTTTCAAAAGAAACATTATTCCATTCAAAACCTAAAGCTAAACCTAACCTGTTAACACTAGAAAACTTCAGTTTGTAATCCGTTTTGAGTGAGATTTAGTTAACCAAAGTTGTTTTTGGTAAAAAGGAGAACAACATACTTGGAAACAAGAAGTTGGAATCAAAGATTTAAAGAGCAAGAAGGATTTTGCCAATTTTGGTGAAAAAAGGAAAATTTTAGCTAGGTAAGATTCAATACACCACTTTGATATATGTTAATCTAGGTGTATTGGTGAGTTAATTGGTATAAGTGTAAATTGTTGGAAACAAAAGGATCATGAAAAATGAGCACGACCTAGCTATTGACATGAAAGTGAGGAAATGATGAGAAAGTTATGTTGGCATGAATTAAATGATGGAATATGCATGTATGGAAGATTATAAGATGGTTTTATGAAATACATAAATTAGAATCAAGGAGAAATAAAGAAAGATAGGTGAAAAATATGGAATAACACCATAATGGGAGAAAAGGATGAGATTGATGTATTGAGTTAAGATTATGAAAATGAAACAAGTATATTACGGTATACTAACGTAAATAATTATAACAGCTTCGGAAATAACAGTGAAAGTTGATCGGACTGCGAGAGTGAGCAGCACCGAGGAAGAGAGGTCATGTGATCTGAGGTAAGGGAATGTCGTGAGTAGCTAGAGATAGCTACACGTATTTCGAATAGAATTTTGATATTATATTCTATATGAATTCCCGTGAATAGGCATGTTATCGTGATAAGGACTAATGAGGATAAGTGTGTTTTATCCAAAAATATGGTGAAAAAGCCTTAGAAGCATGTGGTGACTATAATTCATAGTTGCATGATAGATTGGCAATTATTTTCATGTATATGCGAAAACAACACACTTGAGTGCCTATTTGATTTGAGTTGGGTGAATTGTGATTTGAATAAGTCATCTATCGGGTTTTGGGTGAAAACCATAAGTGCTAGAGAATACTCGCACTATATTTTGGGATATTCAACACATAGTACTTAAGTGTATTCTCATACTAAATTTTAAATGCATGTTATGCATGTTAGAGTACAGGGAGCATTGCTCGTACTCAGTTTTCATTATTAATGCAATATAGAGTATTGGGAGCTTTGGCCATACTCAGTTTTTCATGATAGAGTACTGGGAGCTTAGCTCGTACTCAGTTTTCATTGATTATATATTATAGAGTATTGGGAGCTTTGCTCATACTTATGTTTTTACTTGATATAGTACTGGGAGCGTTGCTCGCATTAAAGTTATATCATTGTGATATGGTCGTACTGGAGTTTACTCGTACATATCAAATTTTGAAAAGAGCATGAAACAGCCGTGTTGGGAGCCTGTCCCGACTGTGTGTCACATATATATATATACTCACATGTGCATTATTTTGAGATATGGCCAAGGGCTATCGAAATAACCCATGGTATGAGGACTAAGACTCATGGCAAGCATCCCGACTATAAGGTATATCCAAGGTATGTGGACTAAGACTCATAATGAGCATCCCAACCTTGAGATAGGGTTCATGGAGTACCTTGTACCGTGTATGTCACATAGAGTACGTTGTACCGTGAGTACTTGAATGTACTTGGATAGACTGGTTAGCAGTGGCAGTAGGATCCAGTAAGATCTGGTGTGCTCTGGGATCAGGTCCTCAGTTGAGAGCTGATAGTAGAGATTTGACCCACCTTCCATTACAGCAATTGTGAGACCCCACACACCGAGTACTATGTAGCCTGGGATCACGAAAAATGAGTTATGATCATAAACTCAGAACATGTAGTCGCCTATCTCAGTTTTCTTTTCATGCAATGTAAATTGAGATTTCTTGAATGAACTATCACGTGGTTTTATTATATGAACATGTGAGTTTGTGTATTGTCAAAAGGGTAACTCGAAGGATGGGTGAGGCCCAGATTTCCATGTTTTTTAACATGATGAATGCCATATTATTTTGATTTACTTAAATGGCATGATAAATGTGAGATTTATGAAATTACAAGAGAAATGCAAGGTCATGCCAAAAATGCTGAGGTTGCTAAACCAGCATACTTCCAGTTTTATAACTGATGTTTTGTATCTATATATATTGCATAAAAGCTTTAAGCAAGATGCATGCCTTAGATACGAATAAATAAGGAAATGATTTCAAGGCATGAGCATTGATTTTGGTAGATAGTGTGGTTATCTACTTGCATGCTTGATTTCCTTACAGAGCTGTGAGCTCACCCTCTTTTTGCTTCCCTCTTTACAAAGCATCCACAGTCGGTGGACACGATTGAGAACTGGTAGACTTTGATTCGTTTCCTATCCATCTTACGAGAGGTATACACACTTGACATTTTATACTGAACATTGTAAAAGCATAGTTATGTAAATAAATGTACGATCAGGGATGTATATGTACAAATAATTATATTTATGTATAAGAGTCTATGTCATAGAAAAGAATATATAATTCTATGTATGTTGTGAATGAATGTGAATGGGTGACTAATATCGAATCACAGCCCAACTAATTGTTGTGGAGTGATGACAGAGGAAGACGTATGTAAAAATGTGAAAAATTTTATGGTGATTTTGGAGAAGTTGCTTGTGAGAGAAGGGCGTGACAAAATGGTATCATAGGAGAGTTGGTCTGATGTGAGTCGATGTTAGTAACTAGGAAAGTGAACATCCATATAGTACTGTGCTTTGTTCAGTTACAATTGTGTATACGAGATGGAAATTAGACTAATTAATGGTTATAAATGCAGGGATTTAGCTATTATGGTTAATACTTGTCGTGGTAGAGGGGTTAGAAGTAGGCCTCGAGGCCGTAGAGGTAGGCTAGAGACACGGGATGAGACTACAGGTCCCACTGAGATACTAGAGAGTACCAAGGCAAGTTTTGAGAGACTAGAGCATAGCCTTGAGACCATAGTAGAGATACTGGCACAGACATGCTAGGAGGACAGGGACAAGATGCAGATAGTGCGCCTGGAGAGGCAGCTCTACCTGGTACTCCTGCGCAGCGAGCTCATCTGCCATAGCCTATGAATATACCTACGCCCCCACCAGTTTAGGATACACCGTCTCATGTTGCTCCACGACAAGGCGGTAATGTTTTGGGGTATGGTTGTGATCATGACAGACTCCGACAATTCCAGAAGCTTGGACCTCTAACTTTTCGTGGGATTAAGGACCCAATTTTGGCGGAGGAGTGGATAGGAGAGATGGATAAGTTGTACGGATTCTTTGAGTATACGACTTCAAAGATGGTCGCATTTGCTGTGTTCCTACTGAAGGGGATGGCAGAGCATTAGTGGAAGTCCACCCGACCCATATTGAGAGCCCGATATACAGATATCAGTTAAGAGATTTTTTGGATGCCTTCAGGAGGCAGTCTGTTCCAAATACAGCTCGACGAAGGATGCAACCTAAATTTTTGGGGTTAAGCGAGGGGAGTCACTCAGTAAACGAGTACTAGACTAGATTTCTATCCCTAGGGAGGTATGACCCTAACACCATGAGTACCGAGACAAGGTTCATTGATTTATCGATGGACTGAGACCAATACTACAGTCTAAACTAGTTTCGTTTGATATCTCTACCTATGATGAGGTAGCGCATAGGGTGCAACTCTGTGAGCAAGATTATAAGTGGAATGTCTTAGAGTTTAGAACAGCCAAAAAAGGTAGAGACAGAGATAGGAAGAGGCCGATGAGTGATAGTGCTCGAGGTTTCAGATATCAAGGAGAGAGGAGACTCTTCAGTAAGAGATCAAGGATCGAAGAATTACAAGAGAAGATTATTAGACCTCCTGCATACTCGGCTATAGCTTTAGCTAGAGGAGTAGTGATTGGAGGATCGAGGCCTACCACAAAGCAGTGCAGCAGGTATGTTAGACTCTATGGAAGTAGACCTTGTCCTGTTTCTAGCGGATTGTGCTTCAGATGTGGGAAGCCAAGACACATGGCAGAGTTTGCCAAGAAGTGTAAGAAGCCTAAGATAGCTCTAGCTGATATGTCTACTCAGAGGAGTAAAGCGACAACAAAAGAGAAGGGGAAGCAAGTTATTAGACGAGGGCGAGAGCATGTCTTGGACCAGGGGACAGTCGATGCTTCGTCGGATGTGATTAAAGGTAACATCCTGATGTATGATTTTGAATCACATGTTTTAATTGATCCTGGTGCCACGCATTCATTTGTATCGCCTTCATTTGCATGTAAGTTAGAAAAGCATGTAGAGCATACACCTTTGAGTAGGATGATGTTGATTAGTACGCCTATGGATAATAGTCAGCTAGTGGAGTATGTGTTAAATGATTGTGAGCTAAGAGTAGGGTAAAAGGACATGACAGCCAATCTAATGCTGTTAAGTATGAGTGATTTCGATGTAGTCTTAGGAATGGATTGGTTATCATCAAACAATACTATTTTAGATTGTTATGCTCAGACAGTTATGTTTCCTAACCCTAAAAAATATGTTGTAAAGTTTAATGAAAAGAAATAAAAGTAGTAGTTATGGTTGTAATTAATAATGTACTATGCTGACTGGGAAATGAATATGTTGAAGGTTTTATTGCATACATGGTTGATGTGGATAAGGTACATCCGGAGTTGGCAGATATTCCTGTGGTTAGTGAATTCCCAGATGTCTTTCCGGATAAATTACCAGGGTTACCACCAGATAGAGAGATAGAGTTTTATATAGACTTGGTGCCTGGTACTTAACCTATATCAAAACCACTGTATCGTATGGCCTTAGTTGAGCTGGAGGAACTCAAGAAACAATTACAGGAGTTGCTGGATAGGGGTTTCATCAGACTTTGGGGAGTATCGATTTTGTTTGTGAAAAAGAAGGATGGAAGCCTCCGATTATGTATAGATTACAGATTGTTGAATAAGGCATCCATCAAGAATAGGTATCCCCTTTCACGCATAGATGATTTATTGGATTAGCTCCAAGGAGCAGAAGTCTTTTCTAAGATTGATTTGAGGTCTAGGTATCATCAGTTGAGAGTTAGGAATGGAGATGTGCCCAAGACAGCATTTAGGACCCGATATGGCCACTACGAATTTTTGGTTATGCCATTCAGATTAACAAATGCTCTTGTAACTTTCATGGTTTTGATAAACGATGTGTTCAAGCCATATCTAGATCAATTCGTTATCATCTTCGTAGATGATATCTTGGTATATTCAAAATCTGACAAAAAGCTGAGAAGCAACTCAGGATTGTATTGCAGACGTTACGAGAGCAGAAGTTGTATGCTAAACTCAATAAGTGTGATTTTTTGTTATCACAGATCTTGTTTTTGGGACACGTTGTGTCGAAGGATGGTGTATCAGTGGATCCATCCAAGATAAAGGCTATAGTTCATTGGGAACAACCGAGGACAGTCACCAAGATTAGGAGTTTTTTAGGTTTGGCAGGGTATTATCAGAGATTCGTTAAAGGATTTTCAAAATTAGCTGCTCCGTTTACACTTCTCACTCGAACGAGTGTAGCTTTTGTGTGGGATGAAGATTATGAGAAGAGTTTTCAAGAGTTGAAGAGTCGATTGACCACAGCTCTGATTCACAATCTTTACCAGCTCAGGAGGATTTTCAGTATATACTGATGCTTCGCATTAAGGACTGGGTTGTGTATTGATGCAGGATGGGAGGGTAGTTGCTTAGGGATCCAGATAGCTGAAGGATCATACGAAGAACTATCCGACCCACGATTTGGAGTTAACAGTAGTAGTGTATGCGTTGAAGGTATGCCACCACTACTTGTATGGTGAAAAGTTTCAGATTTTTACCGACCATAAGAGCCTTAAGTATCCTCACAGAAAGAATTGAACATGAGACAGAGAAGATGGCTAGAGCTTTTGAAGGACTATGATTGTGAGATACTTTATCATCTGGGGAGAGCTAATGTTGTAGCTGATGCTTTGAGCAGAATGAGCCTTGGGATGGTATTGTATATGATGGTAAGGGAATATAAGTGCTAGAGCAGTTTCTAGCCTCAGTTTAGGAGTTTTGCCTTTTGACATGGATACAGACTATGTGATTGCTAGTCTACTTTTGGAGCCAGATCTGTTGGATAGGATCAGACAGGCTTAGCAGACTAATCTGTATTGCATTGATGTGAGTAGTCAGATATAAAGGGGCACAGTGCTAGATTTTGAGATAAGTTCTAATGGACTTCTGAGGTTCAAAGGCAGATTATGTGTTCTCGAGGACCTAGAGCTCAGGAGACTGATATTGATGAAAGCTCATTCATCTAGGTACACACTACATACGGGGAGTAATAAGATGTATCAGAATCTCCAGAAGGTGTACTGGTGGTCAGGTATGAAGAGAGATGTGGCAGATTTTGTGGTAAAATGTCTCGTATGTCAGGAAGTGAAGGTAGAGCATCAGAAACCTTTAGGGTTATTGCAGCCTCTACCTATACCGATATGGAAATGAGAGTATATGACTATGGATTTTATGATGGGTGTACCGAAGACTCGAAGGAATCACGATGCTATATGGGTGATAGTTGATAGACTGATGAAGTCAGCCCACTTTTTAGCTATGAGAGCTACTGATACTCTGAGTTCATTGGCAGAGTTGTATGTACGCGAGGTAATGAGGTTACATGGTATTCCAGTGAGCATTGTTTCGGATAGGGATTCCCGCATCACTTCCCACTTTTGGGAACATTTTCAGGAAGCCATGGGAACCCAGTTGAGTTTGAGTACCGCTTTTCATCCTCAGACAGATGGTCAATCAGAGAGGATTATACAAACCTAGGAGGATATGTTAAGAGCGTGTGTGCTGGATTTTAGAGGCTCATGGGATGATCATTTGCCACTAGCCGAATTCGCCTACAATAACAGTTATCATGCGAGTATCGGGATGGCACCGTATTAGGCTTTAAATGGCCGTTGATATCGTTCCCCGATCGGATGGGAAGACGTAGGTGGCAGAAAGATTTTTTCTCCTGACTTGGTTACATAAGCCTCTGAGGATGTCTAGTTGATAGTCGAGAGATTTAGGACAGCTCAGAGTAGACAAAAGAGCTATGCTGACAAGATACAAAGACCACTAGAATTCGTAGTTGGTGATTCAGTATTTCTAAAGGTTTCTCCTTCCAAGGGTATAGCGAGATTTGGGAAGAGAGGTAAGTTGAGTCCTCACTACATTAGACCCTTTGAGATACTGGACAAAGTGGGAGATAAGACATACAGATTGGATTTGCCATCGAATTTATCGGGAGTGCATAATGTCTTCCATATTTTGATGCGGAAAAAGTACCATCCAGATCCAAATCATGTGATTCGGTATGAGCCATTAGAGCTCCAAGATGATATGACATATGTAGAGAAACTTATATAGTTATTGGATAGAAAGGAGAAAGACCTGAGAAATAAGACTATCGGGTTAGTGAAGATTCTCTAGTAGCATCATACTTTAGAGGAAGCTACTTGGGAGCTAGAGAGTTTGATGCGAGAGAGATATCCCCAATTGTTTATAGATTAACTTGGTTCTAATTTGGAGGACCAAATTTCTTAAGGTGGGAGGATTGTAAGACCCGTAATTGTATAAGTAATCTTTATGATTTTGTGATGCATAGATAAGTCACAATTGATATAAATCATGAGAATGGATGTTTTGAAGTCATAAATGTGTATGAAATGTAAAATGAATGGTTAAGTAAATCCAATACCAATGTAATAGTGTTTTGGGATGAAAGTTGCAGCAAAACTACTTCAGGAAGGGAGTAGATCGATCTCATTGGCAATGCAGATTGATCCCCATAGGTTGAATATGAGTAAATAAGGTATCTACAACAGGCAAATCCATCCCTTAATGATGCAAATCGATCTTGAGTAAGTTCTGATTGAAGCAGATCGATCTCTATAAGGCTCGGGTTACAACAGATCCATCTCGCTGCAAAGCCAGATTAAACTCCTTAAAATTCTGAGTAATGCAGATCGATCTCATGTTTAGGGGCAGATCAATCTCATTTATTTTGAAAGGTTAGTTTTGAGGTTAAAAGTGTAGGGGAGATCAATCTCATGTAGTTGGCAGATCGATCTTTAAGAGCTAATTTTATAAATACCGGACCTCTACAACCTCTGTTTCACGAGAAACACTATTCCATTCAAAACCTAAAGCTAAACCTAACCTTTCAACAATAGAAAACTTCAGTTTGCAATCAGTTTTGAGTGAGATTCAGTTAAGTAAAGTTGTTCTTGGTAAAAAGGAGAACAACATACTCGGAAACAAGAAGTTGAAATCAAAGATTTAAAGAGCAATAAGGATTTTGCCAATTTTGGTGAAAAAGAGGAAAATTTCAACTAGGTAAGATTCAATACACCACTTTGATATATGTTAATCTAGGTGTATTGGTGAGTTAATTGGTATAAGTGTAAATTATTGGAAACAAAAGGATCATGAAAAATGAGCACGACCTAGCTATTAACATGAAAATGAGGAAATGATGAGAAAGTTGTGTTGGCATGAATTAAATGATGGAATATACTTGTATGGAAGATTATAAGATGGTTTTATGAAATACATAAATTATAATTGAGGAGAAATAAAGAAAGATAGGTGAAAAATATGGTATAACACCACAATGGGAGAAGAGATGAGATTGATATATTGAGTTGAGATTATGCAAATGAAATAAGTATATTACGGTATACTAACATAAATAATTATAACAGCTTCGGAAATCACAGTGGACGCTGATTGGACTGCGAGAGTGAGCAGCACCGAGGAAGAGAGGTCATGTGACGTGATCCGAGGTAAGGGAATTTCGTGACTAACTAGAGATAGCTACATGTATTTCGAATAGAATTTTGATATTATATTCTATATGAATTTTCGTGAATATGCATGTTGTTGTGATAAGGACTAATGAGGATACGTGCATTTTATCCAAAAATAGGGTGAAAAAAGCCTTTGAAGCATGTGGTGACTAAAATTCATAGTTGCATGATAGATTGGCAATTATTTTCATGTACATGCGAAAACAGCACATTTGAGTGCCTATTTGATTTGAGTTGGGTGAATTGTGATTTGAAAAGTCATCTATCGGGTTTTGTGTGAAAACCACGAGTGCTACAGAATACTTGCACTATATTTTGGGATATGCATCACATAGTACTTAAGTGTATTCTCGTACTAAATTTTAAATGTGTGTTTTGCATGTTAGATTACTGGGAGCATTGCTCGTACTCAGTTTTCATTATTGATGCATTATAGAGTATTGGGAGCTTTGTTCATACTCGATTTTTCATGATAGAGTACTAGGAGCTTAGCTCGTACTCAGTTTTCATTGATTATATATTATAGATTATTGAGTGCTTTGCTCATACTCATGCTTTTACATAACATAGTTCTGGGAGCATTGCTCGCACTAAAGTTCTATCATTGCGATATGGTCGTGCTGGGAGTTTACTTGCACGTATCGAATTTTGAAAAGAGAATGAAACAGATGTGTTGGGAGCCTGTGCCGACTATGTGTCGCATCGATATATATATATATATATATATGCTCACATGTGCATTATTTTTAGATATGGTCGAGGGCTATCGAAACAACCCATTGTATGAGGACTAAGACTCATGGCGAGCATCCCGACTATGAGGTATATCCAAGTTATGAAGACTAAGACTCATGACGAGCATCCTGACCTTGAGATAGGGTTCATGGAGTACCTTGTACCGTATATGTCAAATGGAGTATGTTGTACCGTGAGTACTTGAATGTACTTGGATAGGACTGGTTAGCAGTGGGAGCGGCATCCAGTGGAATCTACTGTGGTCCGACATCAGGTCCTCATTTGAGAGCTGACGGTAGAGATTTGACCCACCTCCCGTTATAGAAATTGTGAGACCCCGCAGACAGAGTACTATGTAGCCTGGGATCACAGAAAATGAGTTATGATCATAAACTCGAAACATGTAGTCGTCGATCTCGATTTTCTTTGCATGCAATGTAAATTGAGATTTCTTGAATGAACTATCACATGGTTTTATGATATGAACATGTACGTTTGTGTATTGTGAAAAGGTTAACCCGAGGGATGGGTGAGGCCCAGATTTCCATGTTTTTAAACATGATGAATGCCATATTATTTTGATTTAATTGAATGGCATGATAAATGTGAGATTTATGAAATTACAGAAGAAAAGCAGGGTTATGCATAAAATGCTGAGGTTGTTAAACCAGCATACTTCAAGTTTTATAATTGATGTTTTATATCTATATATATATTGCATAAAAGCTTTAATCAAGATACATGCTTTAGATACAAATAAATAAGAAAATGATTTTAAGACATGAGCATTGTATTTGGTAAATAGTGTGGTTATCTACTTGTTTGCCTGATTTCCTTATTGAGCTGTGAGCTCACCCCCTTTTCACTTCCCTCTTTACAAAGCATCCACAGTAGGTGGACACGACTGAGAACTAGTAGACTTTGATCCGCTGCCTATCCATTTTACAAGAGGTATACACACTTGACATTTTGTACTGAACATTGTAAAAGCACAGTTATGTAAATGAATGTACTATCGGCGATGTATATGTACAAATAATTGTATTTATGTATAAGAGTTTACGTCATAGAAAAGAATATTAAATTCTATGTATGTTGTGAATGAATGTGAATGGGTGACTAATATCGAATCATAACCCAACTAATTGGTGTGGAGTGATGACAAAGGAAGAGGTATGCAAAAATGTGAAAACTTTTATGGTGATTTTGGAGATGTCGCGTGTGAAAGAAGGGCGTGACACAGTCAACCTCTTCAATCAAATATCCCGAGTATCGCTCAACATCTACATTTACTTAATTAAATATCATGACATTAAAAGAAGTATACTTCTCTATTCATTTACTAATACCAATCTGATTACATCCTAATATTACTCAAATACAAGTGTCTACATTACACAACTGTCTAGGTACAAAATGAATTGAATTATACCTCTCGCGTGTACAAGCAATAGCCTGAGGAGAGTCTCGTCCACCAGCCTATGTCACGTACGTCGCAGGTACCAGCGCTCATTGTAAATAAACTGTGGGGGGAGGAGAAAGGGCAGTGAGCTTCAACACGCTCAATAAGGAGTGCAAATGAGCTTTAAAAATCATCATTGAAGCATAAGTGTAATAATGGCATAATTCACATGATTATTAATATGTAATTAAAATCACAGTTCATCAAAATATCTTTATCGCATTTCACAAACACGTCATATCTCAAAATAATTATGGAGACTAGGCATAGTATAAACGTCATGAAAGCAATCATCACATCACATCGTATCACATCATATTATATCATCCTCAACAACGGTATCCTCAAACGAGGGAATCATCTGCCTGTGGTAAGACTCTGGCCTAGCAAAGCCTCGGGTCAACCAAAGCAAAAATATCTCAACACTACCAGAGCAGGCATCTCACATTACCAAAACGGAGGCATCTCACGTTACCAAAATGGAGGCATCTCTCGTTAGTAGAACGGAGGCATCTCACGTTACTAAAACAGAGGCATGGTAAGACCCGGGCCTAGTAAAGCCCCAACGTCAAACGAAGTGGAGGCATCCACCGATGTGTAAGTTTCATGACAAGCCTTTTAGTCTCAAAATCACATGCCATTATTATATAAAAAATAGTTTCATCTTCACATAGAGCTCATGGTAGTTTTTCTTATAAATCTCTTTTAAATAAAAAGATATATTTGCTCACAAATAACTCAAATCACAAAACTGAGCTTAAACCGACAAAACATGCATTCAAGTGATAAATCTCAAATCAAACACTTTTCTCAATAAGTATGCTCATTTGTAACTCATTTTATGCTACCAAAGCATTTTCATCAATAAGGAAATACATATGCACAAAAGGTTGCATCCCTTACCTCTTGCACCTTGGGTGGTGCAATATTCCCATTTCATGGACTAGCTCCGACTCATGAGTCAAATTCTCGAGCTGTCCAAATAACATAAAAACATCAATAATTGCTCATTATACCACTACTTCACACTTCTATTCATCCAAATCTAAAACGGGGTCTTTTGGACCCTTATTGATTACTTCCTCTATTCTCTCCGTTTTTCACTTATCCGGTTTATAAACCGAGTTCCTTCGGTATTAAATAAACATCCAATAGCCTTACTTTAATCCATTTATTCATGCATTTTCTTAAACACCCTAGATGCACATTTTCTCAACTCCATCAAATTCCATTAGTTATTCACACCAAATCGTCTCACAATCATGCATATAATATCACTATCACCATAGTACATTCATTCCATCATAAATTCAATCCATAGTTCACTTTCTCACACTAAATCCATTTTTTTACTATGGTTAGTTCATCATATTCTAGGTAGTTCCAACCAACAATACATACATCAATCAACCGATAATAATATCTAAATAAACATACTTGAGGTTGGTGTATTGAAATCTTACCTAGCTTGACTTTTCTCCATTTTTTCCAAATGTGGGGAGAGATTCTTTTTCTCTTTCAATCCTTTGATCCAACCTCTAGTTTTCAACTATATTGATCTCTTCCTCTTAAGTAACAACTTGCTTAAATACATTTTTCTCAAATCTCTTTAGAAGGTGTTGAAAATATAGAGAGAGAAAGCTAGGTTATTGCTTAAACATGGAAGGTTTTCAATGTTCAGGGGAAGAAGGCTCGAATGGTCGAGCTTTATATAGAATTAGCCTTATGAGATCGATCTCCTAGGGTGGGAGATCGATCTGCCCTTACTCCAACTACACAATTCATAGCCTTCAAGATCGATCTGGCCTAAAGGAAGGATCGATCTTTACTTGGCAGTAGCTAATGGACATCAATCTGCCATAGGGATGAGATCGATCTGCTACTGGCCGAGACAAACTGAGATAAATCTGCTTGTGGGAAGAGATCGATCTTGCTTGAATGAGGGATCGATATTCCTTTTGTAAAATGCTTCTACATTGCATTTCAAGGCCATGAGATCGATCTTTCCTTTAGATGATATCGATCTGCCCTTCATCTGTAACATTCCAACTGTAATTTTCCCAAATTTTCAAAGGTAACTTCACATCTGTTTACTTCAATACTCATTTTGCATTCTATTCGTACTTAGCACTTAAAAATGTCCATTTCCTTTGATTCATACATAACGAAACTTGTGTGTACATCACAAACTCATTTAACAAGTGTATACATTCATGAAATCATAAGTATGCATAGGAAAGTACGGGTCTTACACACTCCGTGTGACACCGTGTTGCCTACTGCACTCAATTTTGAGTACTAATTTTATCTTAAATGAGCCATGTCTATTTTATGTGTATAAAATCGTGCTGGAGCAATGGTGAGATCTATGGACTATCTGGATATGCTCGCACTTGATTCTGATGTGGTATGTGAGTAAAATCGTGCTGGATCCCTCGTATAGACTATGTTATACTAACTTGCTCACACTAGATTTTGAGATAGGTTATGGCTGATAATTTCTAGTTAGGGTGATAAGTCCCTGACATTAGGCACCCCATGACCCTTCTAAATATCTGTTGTGGTTCACGGAGTACGATGTATGATGTACCATATAGATAACACGAAGTATGCTGTATCGTACCACAAGTCTTCGGACCATCTGATTTGCATACTTCTTGACACCCTTGCACACCTGATCTGTGATTGCTTGGGGTTATTAACTATGACCATATGTCGTCTAAGTTATCGTATATCCCTGTCTGATCTCTCCGACTGATCTAATTTTATATTATGATCTGTTTTTAGATTTTGATCTATTTTCTGAACTCTGATTTGTTTTTGAAGTTTGAATCTGATTTCTGTTTTCTAATCTATTTCTGACTGATTTGGTATTCTGTTTTCGATTTAAATTCTGAAATGATTTTTAACTTACATCTAAACTGATCATGAATGATATGGATCTACATGTTTTAATACATGACATGGCATTATATGCAAACGTTCTGGGTAAAGTGAACATATCTATTTTGAAATCTGATAAATGGAATGCATATGTTTTACGACATGATAAAACATGCATTATAAGCATTGTAGAATTATGGTTATTTACCTACTTTCATATATTCCTTACTGAGCGTGTTAGCTCACCTTTTCTTTCCTCTCTCCATAGATTAGTTCCAATAGTGAGAGCTTTGTGATAGATTCCCGTATTTTCCTTTCACCTGCAACTGTTATCACTTGCGAAAGGTATACACTTTTTTGTAGTTTTTTGTATCTAAACATAATAGCACACAGTGATGTATCTATGTTAATATTAGGATGTAAACCAATGTAAACGAATGTAAGTTTTTATAAATCGTTATGAGTAAAATCTCTTATTTTGGATGCATAGGCAATGAATGAATCAAAGTATATAGGAAGTGTTCGACTAACATCGACTCATAGCCCAATAATCAGTATTTGTAGTTGTGATGTGTGGTTAGTAATTGTATGAATGTAAGGAAATTTGGGTCACGACATGGTGTATTTTCCCAACGTGACCTCTATCAATTGCTTTCCACTCTTGCATAAAAAAATTCCTTATAGAAGAGTATAAAAGGTGTCTTTGAGTCTTTCCCTAGTTGTCTTTAAATGTGTGACTTTTCATTTGTGAGAAACCATTAGTCTTTTATTGAAATGCGACGCTTCAGCTACCTCAGCCACAACTATGTATAAGGTAAGACGTTCTTTGAGATATTCAGGATTTTTCTCTCCCAAACCTTACCGAAACTTTGTCGCATACCTTGCCGCAGAGTCCATCACATACCCTATTACCAACATTATCTCCACAAACAAACCCTATCGCATCTCTACTACATAACTCTGTTACACACTTTTACTATAGGGGTAAGTCTCTCATGCACACACATTAGACCTCTTTCGCAACCTTAATCTAAAACCCTAAAACCATATCGCATGCCCATGTCGCACTCTTAAGTCAAAACCCTTATGATAAATACTTTATTTGCTATATTAATTGTGAGAACTGTAAATTTTATAAGATTTGCTAAGTGAGAATTGTAATTTGGTGAATGTAATTATGATATATTGATATACACGCAACTTTTAAATTTAATAAAGTACAAGGAAATGAAGTTTTTAAGTCTTAAAGGTGTATGGATTGAAAAATGGCCTATGGAGTAGATTAAGGTAAGTGTTGCATTAAAGTTCCTGTAAACTGATGCAGCAATAGAATCTGTGAAGGCCAGATCGATCTTTAAGGATGAGAGATCGATCCCATAGCTCCAGAATGCAAAAAACGTGCAAAAGCAGATAGGCAGATCGATCTCATAAGTAAGAAGATCGATCTCCTAATGCCTCTGTCTAGCAAGGATCAATCCTACCACAAGGGCAGATCGATCTCCTTAACTCTCAGCCGGGAAGTGATTGATCCACAATTCAATACCAGATCGATCTTGTAAGACCCCGTATATGTATAATGGTAATGTGAATAATTGGATCAAATAATATGAATGGACTTGTAATGTAAAGTATGATTGATGTAAGTCCATGGATTCAATGTATGTATGTGTAATATAAATTGTAACGTACATACAAGTTTCATTGAGTATGAATACGAAGAAATGAGTTCTAGCAAGTGATGGATGTGATTGAGACTCAAGATGAGTAGTGTGGTAAAATGGAATGGAGTTATGCTTCCATTTGGTTTTATGTAGCATGCCTTTGAACATACAATGAATGCACACAAGTTTCAATGTGCATAAGGTATGAATGGATGAGAAAATGGCCATGGCAATAGATTGAGGGTGTATTGGTATGAGTTGCAGCAATGAAACTGCAGGAAATCTGGGAAACATGAGATCCAGATCAATCTCCTCGGATGAGAGATCGATCTGGAAGAGCCAGAATGCTCTGATTTGGGCGAAAGAATAGAGCAGATCGATCTCCAATGGAGCCAGATCGATCTGCCAAGCATTCTGTAAGTGAAAAGATCGATCCTCAAGCACCCAGATCGATCTCCTTAGCTCTCTGTTTGGGACCAGATCGATCTCATGCTTCGACAGATCGATCTCATGCTTCAACAGATCGATCTCATTACTTCGATAGATCGATCTCAGGCTTAAAAATGCCATGAAAAAGAGGGATTTTAAGGGACCAGATCGATCTTCTCTTGGACCAGATCGATCTCCTCAAGTCATTTCTATATAAGGAAAGCTGAAAAATCTGGAAATCTCGGAACCTCCCATTTTTAACCCAAAAACCCAACTTTCCCTCTCTAAAATCAGCCATTTTCAGTGAGATTTAGAGAGAGATCATTAGAGGCAAAGTTGTTCCTATCAAAGAGGAGAACAACATAGTGAGAGGGCATTTTCCCATTTTTGGAATTGAAGGAGTTGAGGGCATTACCATTTGGAGTAAGAAGAGAAATCATATTGGTAAGATTCTAACACTCCAATCCAAATGCATTAGCTATTTAATTGATTTTGGAGTTGATTGATATGAGTATTGATGGATAAACTACCTAGGAATGTAGTGGAATTGGTGTAACCTAGAAATCAAAAATGGGTATAATGTGAGGATATGTGGGATTGGATGAGCCTATGATTTATGGCATGCTAAAGTTGTTATTGGGGTAATGTTTATGATTCTAGATGGTTAGATGGAATTACTTGGTGAGTTGGAAGAATTGTGAAAATGGATATGTATATGATTGATAAATGCCATAGTGAGGGAATTCATGGAATATGAACACTATGAGCTTAATGTCGATTTAACATCGATTTTGAATAAGTTAATAGGCCTAAGAAGATCCATAGACTCGAGTTATGGGTAAAGTAATGAAACGAGGCCGTATAAGCGTTAATAGAGGCTAGAGGTTAAATTGACTATAGCAAGCGCAAGGGTTACATTGTATGGATCGAATATAATGCGGGATATGATTTTGTGCAGTCCCCGAAGAGTTCGTTGAAGGCGAACCGAACCGTACGAGTAAGCAGCTTAAGGAAGTGAAATCACGCATCGCGATTCCAGGTAAGGGAATTTTGTGAGTATATAGAGGTAGCTGCTCGTACTTTGAACTTGTGGGTGAATATTGGGTGTTGTATAAAATGCATGAATTGCTCAAATAAATGATGGATGGTATTCGTGAATGATGACGAGTATATGCGTGGTTTTGGATTTGAAGTGGATTTTATGAAATGGGATAGTAAGGCTAATAATTGCATAAATCTAATGTTTTCATGTTTTTCCAAAACGAATTGCTTGGTTTTAAGCAAGCTTGTAGATAGGTCGGCTAGTATTATATTGTTGTTGTGGAAAAGCAATTGTGAGTGCTAAACCCGAATTGCCAGGATTGATGAATTGTATATGAGCCGCCTATCACACTTGTATGACATAAATCGCGCTAGAGCCTCGCTCGCGCTGGATTTCTATGTTTTCATTTGTATGAAACGTGCTGGAGCCTAGCTCACACCTTGATTTGGAAACTATAATGATATTTATAAACCGTACTGGAGCTTCTGCTCGTACGTGGATTGTGAATGGTTGTCTTATGAGTATAACCGTACTAGAGCTATGCTCGTACGCGCCTCTTTATGAGAAGATGCATGATGCATGAGTCGTGCTAGAGCTCTGCTCGCACAAGTTTGCACGAGGGGATACGTATAAGGTTGTGAAAGTGGGTAAGATCCTCAAGCCTTACATCCTTAAGCTAACATCCTTAAGCCCGAGGAGGCAGGGAGGCTCTGTTAGGCGGGGAGGCTCTGTTTGGCAGGGAGGCTCTCTTACGGTGGGACCCTTAAGCCAACATCCTTAAGCCCAAAGAGGCGGGGAGGCTCTGTTAGGCGGGGAGGCTCTCCTACATGGGTACGGTAAGATCCTTAAGCCCTACATCCTTAAGCTAACATCCTTAAGCCCGAGGAGGCAGGGAGGCTCTGTTAGGCGGGGAGGCTCTGTTCGGTGGGGAGGCTCTCTTACAGAAAGGATCCTTAAGCCCTACATCCTTAAGCTAACATCCTTAAGCCCGAGGAGGCAGGAAGGCTCTGTTAGGCGGGGAGGCTCTGTTCGGCGGGGAGGCTCTCCTTCACGAAATATGGAATACTCTTGGTATGGGGTAGATAAGACCTAGGAATGGCATCCCCGATCACGATATGAGTTACGGAGTACGCTGTACCGTGTATATCACATGGAGTACGATGTACCGCATGATGGTTATGTGATGAGAAAGTCTGGCGAGGGATAATCCATCTTCGTGCCAGCATGATACCCCGCACACCTGGATGCGTGTGGTCTGGGATGATTTATGATGTAATGGTTCACATAGGCACTTTTGACATAGTGACCTAGATTTATACACATGCGTGAATTGTGGAATGTAAATGTGGTTATGATTGTGAGTTGATTTGGTGGTGTTATGTTGTTGGTTCAAAAAGGAGGTTTCTAAATGAATTGCCCTTTTATGAATTTAAATGAGATTGAGCATGAGATGTTTTATACATGATGTCTCTACCATGTTTTATATCCCAATGCACATGATTTGATGCATGATATATATGTATATTCACATGGCATAGTTTTATTCCTCATGCTCCTACTATAAACGATTTATGCATAACACTATCAGCATGTAGATAGAGTAGTTATCTACCATGCTTGCATTATTGCCTTACTGAGCGTGTGGTTGCTCATCCCACTCTATTTTTCCCCCCTACAGAGCGTGCATAGTAGCCCAGTGAGGACTGAGGCGTATTATTTTGGACTCCGCTGCATCTCCATCGCTAAGAGGTATATACACAGTGATTCTTTTAGTATCTAAACGATGTAAAAGCACAGTATTCTTTTGAGTTGTACTTATGGGGGATGTAGATGTCAGTAAAACATGTATTCGTATAAGTACACGATTAAATGCACATGTATGACATCGTTTTAATTAATTGAGAATGAATGAGATGTGGTGTTTATTATTGACTCACAGCCCAACAGTGTGTGGTGAGCTTAGTTCACGACCGGGTAAGGTAACAGTAAAACGCGAAAAATTTTCAGTGATTTCGGTTAAAGAGAATGGAATTGGGTCGTGACAGAGATTGGTATCAGAGCTGTGTTGGCCTGATGTGAGTCATTAATAAAATGTAGGAAAGTACATCCCCATAGTACTGTGCTTTTGTTTAGATATAACTGTGTATACCGTGATGGATTGAGCTTAATGAATTATTATAATACAGGGAGTTAGGCACTATGCCAGTTACACGCAAAGGTAGAGGGGCGAGAGCACGTGCTAGAGGCCGTAGAGGTAGGCCTGAGAGCCGTGCGGAGCCACAGACTGAACAGGCTCCACAGAACCCTGCTGAGAGAGCAGGTGATACTGAGGCTCGCTTCGCTAGATTATAGCGGAGTATTGAGAGTCTGGTGGAGATAGTCACGTAGGCCTTGGGCGCCGGTGACAGACGAGGTCCCGCAGCACAGCCTACTACGGAACAGGCACTGCAGAGGCGGAGAGACCTCAGACTGCTGAGACAGTTACAGTTACACCACCTCCAGCCCAGGATACAGATTCTCCTATCGCTCCACAGCAGAGCGGTAGTGATGTGGGTTATGACTGCGACTTGAGCAGGTTGCGAGAGTTTCAAGTGCTGAAACCCCCAGTGTTCAGAGGGGTGAAGGACCCAGTGATTACGGAGGATTGGGTGTATGAGATGGAGAAACTGTATAGGTTTTTCCGATGCACTTCAAGTGAGAAGGTTGCCTTTGCCGTGTTTATGCTGAAAGGCGAGGCCGAGCATTGGTGGAGGTCCACCGAGGTTATTTTGAGGGCCAGACGCTCTGAGATCTCATGGGAGATATTTCTAGAGGCCTTCAGGAGACAATATGTCCCAGCTACCGCACAGAGGAGACTGCGGATGGAATTTATGAACTTGGTTCAGGGGAACCGTACTGTGGACGAGTATGAGTCCAAGTTTATGTCCTTGGGGAGATATGACCCGGACACGATGGGTAGTGAGACCCGAAAGATTCAGAAGTTCATGGATGGATTGAGATTGGCCATCCGGACTAAGCTAGCTCCCTTCGATATTGTGACTTATGAGGAGGCTGTACATAAGGCTCAGTTATGTGAGCAAGACTTTGAGTGAAATGCCTCCGAGCTTGGGAGGGGCAGTGTCAGAAAGGACAGAGACCGGAAGAGATCCGGGATTGGAGGAGTGGCCAAGAGAGGTGGCCAAAGGTTTTTCGAGAAGAGGCCTAAGATCGAGGAGGTGCAGGAGAGAGCTGCCAGACCTCCCGTATACCCAGCCTTGATTGCGCCAAGGGGCATGACTATTGGAGGACCACGGCCTACTACTGATCAGTGTAGGAGATGTGGGAGATTCCATGGGAATAGGCCCTGTCTGATGACCCCTATGGTGTGTTTTAGATGCGAGAGACCAGGACATATGGCTAAGCATTGTCCCGAGAGGATGGAGATTGTCCCACAGAAGGACAAGGAGCCTGAGGGAGCTCCAGCTGAGACAGCAACCCCGAGGAGGAGGGCTACAGCTGAGGAAAAAGGGAAACAGGCTGCGGGTGTGAGCAGAGGAAGGGTGCACGCACTGGACCAGGACACTGCAGACTCATCGACGGATGTGATTAAAGGTACCATCCGAATCTTTGATTTAGAAGCATTGGTATTATTTGATCCTGGTGCCACGTATTCTTTCATATCACCTTCCTTTGCACATAAATTGTTGAAATATGTGAAACCAACATTGTTGGATAAAATGTTGATGATTTCCACACCCATGAATGATAGTCAATTGACTGAGCATGTATGTAGGGATTGTAAATTAAAGATAGAGGGGAAGGAAATGATAGCCAATCTGATTTTATTAAATATGAATGATTTTGATGTAATTTTGGGAATGGATTGGTTAGCTACCAATCGTGTTGTGATGGATTGTCATGCCAAAACATTGATGTTTTCAGGATTAGACAATCTTATTATAAACTTTGATGAAAAGAAATGATATGGAATTAGCATGGTTGTTGTAAATAAAAGGAGTATGACTTTAAATTCATATTGCTTGAGAGATAAATTTATTGTTTTTGATAAATGATGAATGTGGAGTGATGGTTTATGTTACTAACGACGGAGAGGATAATGTGAAGGGTTCATTGCATATGTGGTCGATATAGATGAGGCACACCCGGAATTGAAAGACATACCCGTAATTACGGATTACCCTGATGTCTTTCCGGATGAATTACCAGGACTACCACCTGAAAGGGAAATGGAATTTTACATTGAGTTAGTGCCTGGTACAGAGCCGATATCGAAGCCACCCTAGAGAATGGCTCCGATAGAATTGGAAGAGCTGAAGAAACAGCTGCAAGAGTTGTTGGAGAAGGGGTTTATTAGACCGAGTGTCTCACCTTGGGGAGCACCGGTTCTATTTGTAAGGAAGAAGGATGGAAGCCTCCGACTGTGTATAGATTACCGGTTGTTGAATAAGGCCACCATTAAGAACAAGTACCCCCTTCCAAGAATCGATGATTTGTTGGATCAGCTCCAGGGAGCCAAATATTTTCTAAGATAGATCAGCGGTCAGGGTACCATCAGTTGAGGATCAGGAGTGGAGATGTATCCAAGACAGCATTTCGTACCCGTTATGGCCACTACGAGTTTTTGGTGATGCCATTCGGATTGACGAATGCTCCCGCAGCATTTATGGCATTGATGAATGATGTATTCAAGCCATACCTGGACAAGTTTGTGATTGTTTTCATAGATGACATTTTGGTGTATTCCAAGTCCAGGGAAGATCATGAGGAGCACTTGAGGATAGTTCTGCAGACCCTCCGAGAGAGAGAATTGTATGTCAAACTCAGCAAGTGTAACTTTTGGTTGGAACAGATCTTATTTCTGGGGCATGTTGTGTCTAAGGATGGGGTATCAGTGGATCCATCCAAGATAGAGGCAGTTGTGCAGTGGGAACAGCCCAAGACAGTAACTGAGATCAGAAGTTTCCTGGGATTGGCAGGATATTATCGGAGATTTGTAGAGGGTTTCTCCAGACTAGCTGCTCCGTTGACACGCCTCACGCGTAAAGATGTTAAGTTTACATGGGATGAGGCATGTGAGAGGAGTTTTGGGGAGCTTAAGCGTCGATTGACGACTGCTCCAGTTCTCACCATTCCTACCAGCTCAGGAGGATTCTCGGTGTATACGGATGCATCACACCGGGGACTGGGCTGTGTGCTTATGCAGGATGGGAAGGTAGTTGCCTATGGATCTAGACAGTTGAAAGATCATGAGAGGAACTACCCAACACATGATTTAGAGTTGGCGGCCGTAGTAATTGCTTTGAAAATATGGCGCCACTATCTCTATGGTGAGAAATTTCAGGTGTTCACAGATCATAAGAGCCTTAAGTACCTGTTCTCGCAGAAAGAGCTGAATATGAGACAGAGGAGATGGCTCGAACTCCTGAAAGACTATGATTGTGAAATCATGTACCACCCGGGTAAGGCAAATGTAGTTGCTGATGCTTTGAGTAGAAAAAACCTTGGGTTGGTGTCTTATATGATGGTACGGGAACATGAGTTGTTAGAACACTTTGCGAACCTCAGTTTGGATGTAACCCCACCTGGATCTGAGAGACTTGAGATCATGGCTAGTTTGAGACTAGAGCCAGAGTTGATTGGCCGTATTCGGCAAGCCCAGCAGAGCGATCGACGGTGTATCGATTGGCTGAGGCAGATACAAATAGGTGTGGGTAGTGATTTTGAGCAGGGTGCTGATGGCTTATTGAGGTTCAGAGGCAGAGTATGCGTTCCCAGGGATCCTGAGATCAGGAGAACGATTTTATCAGAGGCTCACTCATCGAAGTATATGATACATCCGGGAAGTACCAAGATGTATCAAAACCTTCAGAAGGTTTATTGGTGGTCTGGAATGAAAAGAGACATTGCTGAATATGTCGCTAAGTGTCTCGTTTGTCAGCAAGTGAAGGTAGAGCATCAGAAGCCTCCAGGATTATTGCAGCCTCTACCGATATCGACATGGAAGTGGGAGCATGTCACCATGGATTTTGTGATGGGGTTGCCGAGGACCCGCAGAGGTCATGATGCCATATGGGTTATTGTGGACCGGTTGACTAAGTCCGCCCATTTCTTGGCTATGAGAGCTACCGATACACTGAGTCAGTTGGCGAACCTGTATATTCGAGAGATAGTACGGCTACATGGTGTACCAGTGAGCGTTGTTTCTGATAGGGATGCCCGCTTCACTTCCCATTTCTGGGAACATTTTCAGGAAGCGCTGGGGACCCGATTGAGTTTTAGCACCGCTTTTCATCCTCAGACAGATGGGCAATCAGAGAGGACTATACAGACCCTCGAGGATATGTTGAGAGCGTGTGTGCTGGATTATAGAGGCTCCTGGGATGACCACCTGCAGTTAGCCGAGTTCGCTTATAATAATAGCTATCATGCTAGTATCGGGATGGCACCCTATGAGGCATTATACGGGCGTAGATACCGTTCCCCCATTGGATGGGAAGAGGTTGGTGACAGACAGATTTTCACTCCGAACTTAGTGCAGCAGGCATCTGAGGACGTCCAGTTGATATGTGAGAGATTACGGACAGCTCAGAGCCGGTAAAAGAGTTATGCTGACAAGAGGCGAAGACCACTGGAGTTTGATGAGGGTGAGTCGGTGTTTCTGAGGGTATCACCATCGAAGGGTATTATGAGATTTAGTAAGAAGGGCAAGCTGAGCCCTAGATATATCGGACCCTTCGAGATTTTAGAGAGAGTGGGAGAAAAGGCGTATAGATTGGCATTGCCACCGGACTTGTCGAATGTCCACAACGTCTTCCACGTCTCGATGCTTCGGAAGTATCACCCTGACTCGGCACACGTGATAAGATATGAGCCGTTGGAGCTCCATGAGAGTATGACGTATGTTGAGAAGCCGGTTCGGATATTGGACAGAAAAGAGAAAGTGTTGCGGAATAAGACAATTTCCTTGGTGAAAGTTCTTTGGCAACACCACACGCCGGAAGAGGCCACGTGGGAATTGGAGAACTTGATATGGGAGAAGTACCCCCAACTTTTTGAAGAGTGACTTGGTTCTAATTTGGAGGACCAAATTCCTTGAAGGAGGGGAGAATGTAAGACCCCGTATATGTATAATGGTAATGTGAATAATTGGATCAAATAATATGAATGGACTTGTAATGTAAAGTATGATTGATGTAAGTCCATGGATTCAATGTATGTATGTGTAATATAAATTGTAACGTACATACAAGTTTCATTGAGTATGAATACGAAGAAATGAGTTCTAGCAAGTGATGGATGTGATTGAGACTGAAGATGAGTAGTGTGGTAAAATGGAATGGAGTTATGCTTCCATTTGGTTTTATGTAGCATGCCTTTGACCATACAATGAATGCACACAAGTTTCAATGTGCATAAGGTATGAATGGATGCCATTTTCAAGTTATAAAGGTGGATGGATGAGAAAATGGCCATGGCAATATATTGAGGGTGTGTTGGTATGAGTTGCAGCAATGAAACTGCAGGAAATCTGGGAAACATGAGGTCTAGATCGATCTCCTAGGATGAGAGATCGATCTGGAAGAGCTAGAATGCTCTGATTTGGGTGAAAGAATAGAGCAGATCGATCTCCAATAGAGCCAGATCGATCTGCCAAGCATTCTGTAAGTGAAAAGATCGATCCTCAAGCACCCAGATCGATCTCCTTAGCTCTCTGTTTGGGACCAGATCGATCTCATGCTTCGACAGATCGATCTCATGCTTCAACAGATCGATCTCATTGCTTCGACAGATCGATCTCAGGCTTAAAAATGCCGTGAAAAAGAGGGATTTTAAGGGACCAGATCGATCTTCTCTTGGACCAGATCGATCTCCTCAAGTCATTTCTATATAAGGAAAGCTGAAAAATCTGGAAATCTCGGAACCTCCCATTTTCAACCCAAAAACCCAACTTTCCCACTCTAAAATCAGCCATTTTCAGTGAGATTTAGAGAGAGATCATTAGAGGCAAAGTTGTTCCTATCAAAGAGGAGAACAACATAGTGAGAGGGCATTTTCCCATTTTTGGAATTGAAGGAGTTGAGGGCATTACCATTTGGAGTAAGAAGAGAAATCATATTGGTAAGATTATAACACTCCAATCCAAATGCATTAGCTATTTAATTGATTTTGGAGTTGATTGATATGAGTATTGATGGATAAACTACCTAGGAATGTAGTGGAATTGGTGTAACCTAGAAATCAAAAATGGGTATAATGTGAGGATATGTGGGATTGGATGAGCCTATGATTTATGGCATGCTAAAGTTGTTATTGGGGTAATGTTTATGATTCTAGATGGTTAGATGGAATTACTTGGTGAGTTAGAAGAATTGTGAAAATGGATATGTATATGATTGATAAATGCCATAGTGAGGGAATTCATGGAATATGAACACTATGAGCTTAATGTCGATTTAACATCGATTTTGAATAAGTTAATAGGCCTAAGAAGATCCATAGACTCGAGTTATGGGTAAAGTAATGAAACGAGGCCGTATAAGCGTTAATAGAGGCTAGAGGTTAAATTGACTATAGCAAGCGCAAGGGTTGCATTGTATGGATCGAATATAATGCGGGATACAATTTTGTGCAGTCCCCGAAGAGTTCGTTGAAGGCGAACCGAACCGTACGAGTAAGCAGCTTAAGGAAGTGGAATCACGCATCGCGATTCCAGGTAAGGGAATTTTGTGAGTATATAGAGGTAGCTGCTCGTACTTTGAACTTGTGGGTGAATATTGGGTGTTGTATGAAATGCATGAATTGCTCAAATAAATGATGGATGGTATTCGTGAATGATGACGAGTATATGCGTGGTTTTGGATTTGAAGTGGATTTTATGAAATGGGATAGTAAGGCTAATAATTGCATAAATCTAATGTTTTCATGTTTTTCCAAAACGAATTGCTTGGTTTTAAGCAAGCTTGTAGATAGGTCGGCTAGTATTGTATTGTTGTTGTGGAAAAGCAATTGTGAGTGCTAAACCCGAATTGCCGGGATTGATGAATTGTATATGAGCCGCCTATCACACTTGTATGACATAAATCGCGCTAGAGCCTCGCTCGCGCTGGATTTCTATGTTTTCATTTGTATGAAACGTGCTGGAGCCTAGCTCGCACCTTGATTTGGAAACTATAATGATATTTATAAACCGTACTGGAGCTTCTGCTCGTACGTGGATTGTGAATGGTTGTCTTATGAGTATAACCGTACTAGAGCTATGCTCGTATGCGCCTCTTTATGAGAAGATGCATGATGCATGAGTCGTGCTAGAGCTCTGCTCGCACAAGTTTGCACTAGGGGATACGTATAAGGTTGTGAAAGTGGGTAAGATCCTTAAGCCCGAGGAGGCAGGGAGGCTCTGTTAGGCGGGGAGGCTCTATTTGGCAGGAAGGCTCTCTTACGGTGGAACCCTTAAGCCAACATCCTTAAGCCCAAAGAGGCGGGGAGGCTCTGTTAGGCGGAGAGGCTCTCCTACATGGGTACGGTAAGATCCTTAAGCCCTACATCCTTAAGCTAACATCCTTAAGCCCGAGGAGGCAGAGAGGCTCTGTTAGGCGGGGAGGCTCTGTTAGGCGGGGAGGCTCTGTTCGGTGGGGAGGCTCTCTTTCGGAAAGGATCCTTAAGCCCTACATCCTTAAGCTAACATCCTTAAGCCCGAGGAGGCAGGGAGGCTCTGTTAGGCGGGGAGGCTCTGTTCGGCGGGGAGGCTCTCCTTTACGAAATATGGAATACTCTTGGTATGGGGTAGATAAGACCTAGGAATGGCATCCCCGATCACGATATGAGTTGCGGAGTACGCTGTACCGTGTATATCACATGGAGTACGATGTACCGCATGATGGTTATGTGATGAGAAAGTCTGGCGAGGGATAATCCATCTTCGTGCCAGCATGATACCCCGCACACCTGGATGCGTGTGGTCTGGGATGATTTATGATGTAATGGTTCACATAGGCACTTTTGACATAGTGACCTAGATTTATACACATGCGTGAATTGTGGAATGTAAATGTGGTTGTGATTGTGAGTTGATTTGGTGGTGTTATGTTGTTGGTTCAAAAAGGAGGTTTCTAAATGAATTGCCCTTTTATGAATTTAAATGAGATTGAGCATGAGATGTTTTATACATGATGTCTCTACCATGTTTTATATGCCAATGCACATGATTTGATGCATGATATATATGTATATTCACATGGCATAGTTTTATTCCTCATGCTCCTACTATAAGCGATTTATGCATAACACTATCAGCATGTAGATAGAGTAGTTATCTACATGCTTGCATTATTGCCTTACTGAGCGTGCGGTTGCTCATCCCACTCTATTTTTCCCCCTACAGAGCGTGCATAGTAGCCCAGTGAGGACTGAGGCGTATTATTTTGGACTCCGCTGCATCTCCATCGCTAAGAGGTATATACACAGTGATTCTTTTAGTATCTAAACGATGTAAAAGCACAATATTCTTTTGAGTTGTACTTATGGGGGATGTAGATGTCAGTAAAACATGTATTCGTATAAGTACACGATTAAATGCACATGTATGACATCGTTTTAATTAATTGAGAATGAATGAGATGTGGTGTTTATTATTGACTCACAGCCCAACAGTGTGTGGTGAGCTTAGTTCACGACCGGGTAAGGTAACAGTAAAACGCGAAAAATTTTCAGTGATTTCGGTTAAAGAGAATGGAATTGGGTCGTGACAGATCTCTACTTAGTTTTTTATGAAAGAGCAGATCGATCTCTTCCCTCTACCAGATCGATCTTGTAGTTGTTAATGGAGCAGATGGAGCAATTGAATTAATGTAGAGATCGATCTCCTTCAATACCAGATCGATCTCATAAGCCATGTCTATATAAGGATCACATGATTTTCGCTTGAAATCTAGCCTTTCTCTCTCTGCAACCCAAACCTTTACCATTTTCACCCAAACCTAGCTTTCTCTCTCTAAGAGTCATCCTATTCTAGACAAAATTAGACAAAGGGGCAAGAGACAAAGTTGTTCCTCTTGGTAAGGAGAACAACATACTATAAAATCAAAGGTAGGCTTTAGCAAAGGAAGAGACAAGCGTTCTACAACTTGGTCAAGAGAGGACAAGCTAGGTAAGCTCACAAGGCCTTGGTTTTAAGCATTATTATTGGTTACATTGGTGAATAAGTGCAATTATACATATATTTGGTTGGAAATGTTTAAGGCATGATGGAACCAACAAATGGGTTTAGTTAGAAGATTTCAATGTAGATGTCTTATAATGGTTATGAGTTAGCTTAAGAATTGATAAAGATGTAGAATGAGTTTTGCGATAACGTTGATTTAGAATGAGTAAAGGAAAGAGATGGGAAATGAAAATGATGTATATTGATGATTTAATGATGTGTGTGGACAGCTCAGAATCTAACGCGGGAAACGAGGCTAGTCCAAGAACCAAGGATAGTGTACCACTTAAGGTGCAAGAGGTAAGGGAAATAAACCATTTGTGCTTGTGAGTTTTCTAATTAATGAAAATGTTTTAAGATTAAGAAAAAGAGTTTGATGAATGAGCATGTCTTATGAGATGATTTGATTTGTTGATAAATGTGCGAGTGTTTTACCTGTTTGAGCTCGTTTTTTATATGATTTGTGTAATTGTGAACACATATGGTTTATAACCAAATTGAGTTTTGTGATAACCACCATGAGCTCTACGTGAAGGTAAAACGATTTTTATAAAACAATGGCATCTTTTTACTATGTGAGTGTTTTGCCAGTTTGAGCTCGATTTGAAGAGTTTTGTGTAAATGTGAACACAATGTGTTATAACCAAAATGGTTTTTGTGATAACCACTAAGAGCTCTACGTGAAGGTAAAATGATTTTTACTGAGACTATGGCTTGTCATGATATGCACATCGGGCTTTGCTCTTGTAGCATGTAAGGTCGGGTCGTGCTCTAGTAGCATGTAAAATCGATGCATCCGTTCTAGTAACATGAGATGACCCCACTCCGCGGTAGCAATGGGTGGCCTTGCTTTGATAACATGTAAGACCGGGCTGTGCTGTGATAGCATGTAAAATCGACGGCTGTATGACTCTTATCAAGTCTACAGCGAACCATGGCCATGTGTGTATTATTGTCGACGAAATCCCTCGATTGGGGATGTCCGCCTAAGGGACTAGTTCAATCGTTGTGATGTGCCTATGACGATAAGTTTTATTTAAGTTTTAAAAATGCCTAATCTCGATTTATTTGATGATGCTGTGATTTTATAACTGTGATTTATATCACGCTTGAGATTTGATGCAATGTGATTTGTGATTTTCATCACGTGAGTTATTCTGATGCCATTATTTTCTACCATTATTTCTATAACGATTTGCATCCTCAACTATTTCCATCATATTGTGTTTGTGATGATAATTTCTATAACTTCCCTTATCCTCCTTACTGAGCGTTTTGAGAGCTCACCATTTTTCCTCCCCCCTCCAAATTACTTGAAGTAAGCAAGATAAAGGCTGTTACGTACGTGAAATAGGCTGGTGGACAAGATCTCCCCAGGCTATAGCTTGTACATGCATAAGGTATAATTCAATTCATTTTGTATCTAGACAATGATGTAATACAAACATTTGTGATATGTATTTTGGGATGTAATTAGGATGATATGTAAGAAAAGAGTTCAGACTTATGGGTTGATTTTTTTTAGGATACTATGTAATTGATTTCATTAAGTATGAATTGTGTGATCTTGGGTATAATGACTAGCTTTAACGTAAGTGATTAAATGACACTGTATAGGAATGCACCCAGAGTTGTTAGTTTTAATTTAAGAAAAATTTTAAATTAGGCCTATTTTTCGCACTTTCGAGCTGTCACAGATTTTATTGGTATCAGAGCAAAAGGTGTCTAGTACTAGAAGTGTCGATAAATTAGAAGTAGATTACATCCCAAGTGTCTATATTGTCTGGTAGTGAATTGAATTTAACGAGTAAAATTATAATCCATGTGTAATGAATACGCACAGGCACGTAAGAGATACAACATGAGGGGGAGAAGAGGACGTTCAGGGAGGTAGGCACAGCCACCCCCACCACCTGAACCACAGTCGGAGAGTCCTAACTCTCGAATGAATCGCCTAGAGCATGATGTGCGTCAGCGATTTGAGCAGATGACAGTGCTATTCGCGCAACATTTCGGGGTTAATGCCTCTGGTACCACACCGATGTCGACTCCTCCACCACCATAGGGACCACCCGTACCCCCACCACAGAATGATCCGATGCCTCCTACCACACAGCCTCCAATGCAGACCCAACTTGATGATAGAGATAAGGGTTGGATGAGGGACTTTCTGAAGATTAACCCACCGACTTTTAGAGGGGTAAAAGATCCCACAAAGGCTGAAGAATGGCTAACAGAGTTGCTTGTCATTTTTTACTATTTGAGATGCACCGATGCCGAGAGGGTCAATATGGGTGCGTATATGTTGAAGGGACAAGCCCCAGATTGGTGGAGCACTGCTTAGAGTATATTAGTGGCTAGCAATGAGGTGATTAGCTAGGAGATATTTGGCATTTAGAACTCAGTATTTGCCAAGAGCCGCCCAAAGGAGGAAACAAGCTGAATTCCTAAACTTAACTCAAGGCAATAGGACGGTTGATGATTACGAGAGCCGATTCACCACTCTACTTAAGTATGACCCAAAGACTCTTAAGGATGAAGAGCTATGCACATAGCAATTTATATATGGGCTGAGACCCAACATTAGAGACCGATTGATAAGGCTTTGTATCACCAATTTTAAGGATACTCTGAGACAAGCACAAGAAGTGGAGATGGGACTAGAGTTAGTACAGTCCCGAACTGAGTCCAGAATTTTAACCGGATATAAGAGTAAGCGAACTGTGACTTCTCACACAGACCTTTAGAGGGGTTCTTTTAAGAGGAGACAGCTCAAGGGACCAAAAGGAAGAGTTGACAGACCTAAGATTCCTCCTATTATTAAGGAGCCCCCTCGAGGTGTCAGACCAGAGGTTAGAGTCTGCAGAGATTGTGACAGATCACATGTCCTAGAATTATACAAGGATGCTACAAATTCGGGAACATGGGTCACAGAGTGAGATATTGCCCGCAACCACAGAAGCCACATTCTCCAAAGCCTCCTAGACAGCAACCACAGAGGATGATTCCCCAGAGACGGGCTACAGCTGTTGATAAGGGTAAGAAGCTGATCACAGAGGGATGTGTGTTTGCTTTGGATAAAGAGACTGCAGACACTTCGTCTGAGACCATATGAGGTACACTTCTTGTCTGTAATCATAAGGCTCATGTGTTATTTAATTCAGGATCCATGCATTCTTTTATTGATGTACAATTTCCATGTAAATTGAGTTTGAAGTATGAATCCTTAGATTATATATTACATGTAAATACCCTTATGCGTGAGTCCCAAAAGACGGATATGGTGTGTAAGAGCTGTGAGATCAAGGTTGGAGATAGGGTAATGTTAGCAGATCTAGTGTTACTAAACATGTGTGGCTTAGATGTGATTTTAGGGATGGATTAGCTAGTGGCCAATTATGTGAGCCTAGACTGCTACACTAAGACTATAACTTTCTCCCTACCTGAAAAAGCTAGTGTATGTTTCAAAGTGAAGGAATAAAGACATGTGACATTTATTGTGAAATCTTAAGATATGATTATATTGCTATAAAACACTAATTAAATTATTGAAGTGAAGGTTACATCGCACTCATCTCTGATATGAGTCAAGAACATCTGAGGATAGAGGACATACCGGTAGTATGTGAGTTTTCAAATGTATTTCTAGAAGAATTACCTGGCCTACCACCGGAGAGAGTTGGAGTTCACTATCGATTCAGTGCCAGATACTCAACCGATCTCTAAACCTCCCTATAGAATGGCGTTGGTCAAATTGGAAGAGTTAAAGAAACAGTTGCAAGAACTGCTTGATCAAGGTTTTATTAGGCCTAGTGTGTCGACATGGAGAGCTTCGGTGTTGTTTGTGAAGAAGAAGGATGGTAGCCTGAGACTTTGTATATACTATAGATTGTTGAACAAGGCTACAGTAAAGAACAAGTACCCCCTACCAAGGATAGATGATTTGTTTGACCAATTGAGAATAAGGAAAGAGGACATTTCAAAAACGGCCTTCAGAACTAGATATGGCCACTACGAGTTCTTAGTGATACCCTTTGGTTTTACAAATGCCCCTTCTCCTTTTATGAGCTTAATGAATGAGGTTTTTAGAGATTATCTAGATCAGTTTGTGATAGTCTTCATTGATGATATCCTTGTGTACTCTCGATTTCATGAGGAACATGCACAACATTTGAGGATTGTGTTGCAAGTACTCAGAGATAGGCAGCTTTATGGGAAGATCAGTAAGAGCGAGTTTTGGCTAGACCAAATACCTTTTCTTGGGCATACTGTATCTAAAGACAAAGTGCCGGTTGATCTGTCTAAGATAGAAGCTGTACTTAATTGGGAGAGACCGAGAACAATTACAGAGATTGGAAGTTTCCTAGGATTGGCAGGGTATTACAGAAGGTTTGTTGAAGGATTTTCCAGGATTGTCGCTCCTCTGACTAAACTCACACGTAAGGAGACTCCTTTTATATGGTTTGAAAAGTGTTAGCAGAATTTCAAAGAATTAAAGAGGAGATTAACGACAGCACCTGTGTTGACTATCCCAAATGGACCTAGAGGCTTCGCAGTGTACAGTGATACCTCTCAACAAGGATTGGGGTGTGTGCTCATGCAGAATGCAAGAGTAGTCGCTTATGGTTCGCGACAACTGAAAGATCATGAGCAAAACTACTCCACACATGATTTGGAGATAGCCGCAGTGGTGTTTGCATTAAAGATTTGGAGGCATTACTTATATGGGGAAAGGTTCTAAGTATTTACTGATCACAAGAGCTTGAGATATATATTTGACCAGAAGGAGTTAAATATGAGATAAAGGAGATGGATGGAACTCCTTAAAGATTATGATTACAAAATACTCTACCATTCGGGGAAGGCGAACATAGTTGTTGATGCATTGAGCAGGAAGAGTATGATATCTGCTATGATGATTAAGGAATGAGATTTGTTGGAATAGTTCACTAGACTCAAGATCAGAGTTGAGGAAGCAGGCATTGGATTTTTGGCTAGTCTATGAATAGAGCCCGATATTATGGATCAGATTAGAGCTGGGCAACGAAATGATCAGAGGTTATTGAATATGGTTAGCCAAGCTGAACAGACTTCACAGTCAGATTTCATGATCAGTGACGATGGATTATTGAGGTTTAAGGGTCAAATTTGTTTTCCGAATGATGATACCTTGAAGCAACAAATACTAAGAGAGTCTCACTACTCGCGATACAACATGCACCCGAAAAGTACTAAGATGTATCAGGACTTGAGAAGGGCGTATTGGTGGAGTGGTATGAAGAGGGACGTGACAGAATATGTGGTCAAATGTTTGGTATGTCAACAAGTGGAAACTGAGCACTAGAAGCCCGAAGGATTACTTAAGTTTTTGCCTGTACCTACATGGAAATGGGAGCATGTCACCATGGACTTTATCATGGGATTGTCGAGGACCCGATGAGGTCATGATGCAATATGGGTGATAGTGGATAGATTAACGAAGAGTACCCACTTCCTTGCCGTCAAGAGCACAGATACATTGAGTACATTAGCTGAGCTTTATGTTAGAGAGGTATCTAGACTACATGGGGCTCCAGTTTTGGACTAATTTTCAAGAGGCCATGGTATCTCAGATGAATTTCAGTATCGCCTATCATCCTCAAACTGATGGTCAATCCAAGCGGACTATACAAACCTTGGAAGACTATGTTGAGGGCGTGTACGATGGACTTTAAGGGATCATGGGATGATCACCTGCCCCTTGCTGAGTTTATGTACAAAAATAACTATCATGTGAGTATTGGCATGGCACCTTATGAGGCTCTGTATGGTAGGAGGTGTAAATCCCTTATAGGGTGGTAAGAAGTGGGTGATAGGAAAATAATTGCTCTCGAACTAGTTGAACAGGCAGTTCAAAATATGAAAATCATTGGTGATAGATTATAGGTTGCTCAGAGTCGACAGAAGAGTTACGCAGATGTGTGTAGATGGCCACTTGAGTTTCAAGTTGGAGATTCTGTGTTCCTTAAGATATCTCCCAGTAATGGTATCATGCGCTTCGGGAAGAAAGGGAAATTGAGTCCTCGATATATAATACCATTTGAGATTTTGGAGAGAGTGGGAGACGTTACCTATCGATTAGCTTTACCTCCACAGTTTTCCAGAATCCATAATGTCTTTCACGTATCTATGTTAAGGAAATATAATCCAAACCTCTCTCACGTTATTGAGTGTGAAGCATTAGATGTTCAGGGGGATATGAATTATGTGGAAGAACCCACCCTAATACTTAACAGGAAGGAGAAAGTACTTCGGACGAAAAAGATTCCATTGGTTAAGGTTCTCTGGAAACACCACTCAATGGAGGAAGCAACTTGGGAACTAGAGAGCCTTATGAAGGAGAAGTACCCTTAGCTATTTAATGGGTCAAGTTGAATTTGGAGGACCAAATTCTCTAAGGGTGGGGAGGATGTGAGAACTGTAAATTTTATGAGATTTGCTAAATGAGAATTGTAATTTGGTGAATGTAATTATGATATATTGATGTACACGCAAGTTTTAAATTTAATAAAGTATAATGAAATGCAGTTTTTAAGTCTTAAAGGTGTATGGATTGAAAAATAGCCTATGGAGTAGATTAAGGTAAGTGTTGCATTGAATTTTCGACAAACTGATGTAACAATAGTAGAATCTGTGAAGGCCAGATCGATCTCCAAGGATGAGAGATCGATCCCATAGCTCCAGAATGCAGAAAACGTACAAAAGCAAACAGGCAGATCGATCTCATAAGGAAGAAGATTGATCTCCTAATGCCTCTGTCTAGCAAGGATCAATCTTGTCACTAGGGCAGATCGATCTCCTTAACTCTCGGCCTGGAAGAGATTGATCCCAAATTCAATACCAGATCGATCTCCACTTAGGTTTTTGTGAATGAGCATATCGATCTCCTCCCTCTACCAATCGATCTTGTAGTTGTTAATGGAGCAGATGGAGCAGTTGAAATGAAGCAGAGATCGATGTCCTTCAATACTAGATCGATCTCATAAGCCCTGTCTATATAAGGACCACGAGATTTTCACCTAAAATTGAGCCTTTCTCTCTCTACAACCCAAACCTTTTCCATTTTCACCCAAACCAAGCTTTCTCTTTCTAAGATTCATCCTATTCTAGATAAAATTAGACAAAGGGCAAGAGATAAAGTTGTTCCTCTTGGTAAGGAGAACAATATACTAGAAAATCAAAGGTGGGCTTGAGCAAAAGGAAGAGACAAGCGTTCTACAACTTGGTCAAGAGAGGACAAGATAGGTAAGCTCATAAGACCTTGATTTTAAGCATCATTATTGGGCACATTGGTGAATAAATGCAATTAAACATATATTTGGTTGGAAATGTTTAAGGCATGATCGAACCAACAAATGGGTTTAGTTAGAAGATTTAAATGTAGATGTCTTGTGATGTTATGAGTTAGCTTAAGTGTTGATAAAGATGTAGAAAGAGTTTTGCGATAACGTTGAGTTAGAATGAGTAATAGAAAGAGATGGGAAATGAAAATGATGTATATTGATGATTTAATGATGTGTGAGACCCCGTATATGTATAACTTGTATACATGTACATATATATATATATATAAATGAATGTATAAGTATGGTGATATACATGTAATGTGAAGTATATGTAATGTAAGTCCATAAGTTTAATGTACACACACGTAATAAGAGTTGTGATTGTATGTACAAGTTGCATTATGTATGACTATGAAGAAATGGACTTAAACATGTGAAGAATATGAGTAGAATGGAAAATGAGTAGTGTGGTAAAAATGGAAGGAAGATTGCATAAGTTATGCACTTCCATTTGGTTTATATCGTATACCTTTGGTTATACAAGGGTTCCACACAGGGTTTAATAGGTACAAAGTAGGAATGGATGCCATTTTCAAGTCTCAAAGATAAACGGATGAGAAAATAACTATGGCAGCAAATTGAAGTTGTTTTGGTGTAAGTACCTGCAGAAAATCTAGAAATATGAAGGCCAGATCGATCTCATAGGATGAGAGATCGATCTGGAAGAGCTAAAATGTCTTTATTTTAGGTTATGAAACAGGACGGATTGATCTCCAATGGACTCAGATCGATCTCCTAAAACATTCTGTAAAGAGAAGATCGATTTCAAGGTAAATAGATCGATTTCCTTAACTCTCAAGTTGGGAGCAAATCGATCTCCCCTAAGACCAGATCGATCTTCTGAACCTTCTGTAAGCTTGTCAGGACCCGTTCTCAATCCATGACTTTAACCAAAATCACTACAAATTTTTTGCATTTTTAACTTACCTTTCCTCTCTTCAATGGTTGGGCTGTGATTCGATGTCAGAATCCGTGCTTACCACATTTTCCATTTTCATACATACATGTCAATATACTGTTACTGACTGTAACTGCTTTTATAATACGTGTGAGACTATTAAAAGCTAATACAAATACATTCCCCATAATATATATCGTATACATCACTGTGCTGTTTCTATGTTTAGATATATAACCGTACATAATCTGTATACCTGGCGGTCGATAGGAACTAGCAGTGGACTCAGGAATACTATCCCTCAATAGCTCTCGCTCTACTGCTGATGCTCTATAGAGAGATGTAAAGAAAGGGGGGTGAGCATACAACGCGCTCAGTAAGGAAATCAGGCAAGCAAGTAGATATCTACATTATCTACTCAAAATAATGCTATGCCTTGAAAACATTATTTCCTTTACTCACTTTAAAAGCATGTCTTTAAATATATATATATGTATACTTGTACAGATTAAATCCCATGTACAGAAATCATGCTTTCTTTCTCAAATGTAGGCATGTAGTGCAAAACAATGCATCTTTATATAAATCATGCCTTTAGGTAAATCATGCCATGAATATTTAAATCACAATAAATATGGCATTTAAATCGTTCACATCACAAAATCGGAGTCCGATCCATCCCTCAAGTCTATCCGTAATTTAAATCAGTCAATCAAGTGATATATCATGTGAGACTCGTGGTGAAATGTAAATAGTATCCTAGACTATGATCATATCCGACATGTGATCCCAAGCAACATAGTACTCGGTGTGCAGGGCATCACTGCTGTAACGGGAGGGGGCTCAGTCCATCACAACCACCCGCTATATCCTCCTCAACTCCATAACACCACACGGTACAGTGTACTCCATGCCACTCGCACAGTATAACAGGGTACTCCATGCCACTTGCATGGTACAACGTACTCCGTAGACCCTACATCACAGTCGGGGTGCCTACCATAGGCCTTAGCCCTCAAACCATGGAATATCATACCACGTCTCTAGTACCCTCATACGGATATCCTCTCACATAATGTGACACTCAGTCATACAAGGAATCAAGCATGGGTTTCAACATGTATTATATATCACATACAGTGCACGCCTTTGAGCGCGACTCACAGTCGACACTCCGCTCAAACACTGTTTCACATCACAAACTCAACTCTAGTGCGAGTAACCCTCCAGCAAGTAGGTCAATGCATAGTTCATGTATTAAATCAAGTACGAGCAATAGCTCCAGTACCATGCTATGCACAATATCATCAAATCAAGTATGAGCAATAGCTCCAGTACTATGTCATATATAATTCATGAAGAATCAAGTACGAGCAATGCTCCAGCAATCTATCATGTATCTCATGTAAAACTCGAGTACGAGCTAATCGGTCAAGCACTCTCTCATGCATATATCATATAAAACTGAGAACGAGTAAAAACTCCAGTACTCTATCATGCATGTCATGGAAATCTAGTGCGAATCATAATCCAGCACTAATGTATGTGGAAAATATATGAAATTCAATGCGAGCTGTGCTCCAGCACGATTCATTCTCACATAATATGATAGATGGCTCTTTTAAAAATGGGTAATTTATAAAATATCAAAATCAGCACTATAAAGTGTGCTTAATTCACATCAACCATAAAATCATTAGCACATCTATTTATTCTCCTGCTAAACAGTAGTTAAACATTGAAAATAGTGGTTTCCACGCTTTTTACAACTTTTCACAAAAGTTGACTTTTTGACTAACTAAAGATAAAATCATAATTTGCCACTATCGAGTCATAATAATTATTATTCACTTTCTCTGACCCTCAGAGTTTTTAAGTGAATGTAAAAGCAGACGAAAATACGTGCAGGTATCTCTAACTACTCACAAAAGTCCCTTAACTGCAATCACTCGAGAAATTTCACTTTCTCTGCGCTGCTCGTTTCAGCAGTCCGATTTGCTCCTCCAATAATATCTGGAGCTGCATATAACTATTTATCAAGTTAATTACACTTTTCCTACTGTATTTCACATTAAATACAGTCTATTTCCCTTAATGGGCTTTAATAATCCTTAATGGGCCTAACTATGCCTTAAGCCCATTTTCATTTTACTATTCTTTTTCGTTGGGCCTATTGGGCTTGTGGGGCCCACCACTCTTATTGGGCTTGTCCTAGACCCATTACATCACATTGGGCCTAAAATATTTGGGCTTGGCCCATTGGGCCTCTCGGCCAAATGCCATGGTCGAGAGCTACCCGTGCCATCAGTTACACCATGGCAGGCCGACCATGTCTCTTTCTTAGCCAATTCACTTAGGCATTTCCACAAACACTTGGTTGGCAACATTTCTAAACATCATATAGTTAATTTAGGCATTTTATCAAACACCTTGATTGCTAACTAATTACATGTATTAATTAATCAAATTGATTAATTATAATTACACCATAATCATTAACACATGGATATTAATCCATTTATGCCTTAAAATCATATGGACATAAATCAATATCTCACAACTCACTCTTGGCCTAACCAACATCATAGTGATTTAATATGTTTCAATGCTTAAAACATATATCAATATACTTAAAATCATTCATACATTAACATATATGAAATTGAAAACTTGAAAATATATCAATTGTTGTGTTCACACTTGGCCGAATACTTTGGAGGCTCACGGTTTGCACTCTATGGCTCCTTGATAGCCAATTCCAACATATGTCACTCTCCTTTCAATTTGGAACAACTTCTATGAAGGATGCAAGTTCTAAATATGCTGAATTCCTAGTGATTTCTAGTGAGAGAAAGCTTGGATAATTTGTTTCAATGGTTTCTTCTTCTAGCTGAATTTGGTGTGATGAAGATGACAATGGTGTGGCTGATTTTATAAGCCACTTACTTAGCCATTAAGCTTAACTTTCCATCCATTAAGCTTGACTTTCTAAGCCTTATCCATGAGTCATGGTTAGCTTTAACTATGGTTAGATGTTTATCTCATGGGCTTTCCATTTGGGCTTCTCGGTTTGGGCTTTCTTAATGGGATTTCGGCTGAAATTTTTACTATATCTTGGGCCTTTAATTGTCTAAATATTTGGCCAATCAATTGGTCCAACAATTCGGTCTAAAGGACCTAAAAATTTCGATATACGTTTAGTATACCTTAATGGGCTTTAAAATTTTCACCTTAAGCCCATTACATTTTTAACCATTAAATTTAATCTGGAATCCTTCTGAATAAATTTTCCTTACTTCTGGGGATGATTATCTTGTATTCTGGCCAAGAATATTTTTCCCCAATTTTTTCTCCATACTTGGGTTAATTTTTAACCTTGATTAGTCAACTATGGTAAAAGTCCACTTTCTTAACTATAGTTGACTTTTTTCCTTAACCATTGACCAAGTTGACTTTTTTCAAAATTTTGAAAGTGTCATATCTTATGTCTTACACTCTCGTCTTTATGTTTCAACCATTCCCGGTGGATAATTATACCCGAAACACCTTATCTTGCCAAAAAGGTCCATTTTACCCTTTTTAGCTTATACTCTCGTTTTCTGTGTTCGGGACTAAATCAAGCTGACTCTCCTTCATGAGCTCTGTATGCTTTCTCATTGTAAGTTCTTATTTTCAATCAGAATGATTCAGATCCACTCGGTTTAACCTGTGACTCTTATAGTTCACATTAGGCTTTTTATGTAGCTTTTGCGTATACTCTTATTATGCTTCAACTATAATAACAGAGTGTTCATACACATAGGAATCATAAGGAATAAGCTACAAAAAATTTGGGTTTGACAAAGCTACAAATCGATCTCCCCAAGACCAGATCGATATCCCTAAGCTTTTGTTTGAAAGCAGATCGATCTCAAGCCTCGACAGATCGATCTCTTGCCTTCAAATGCCGTGAAAAAGAGGGATCTCCACCCAAGGTAGATCGATCCCATCAAGTTAAATCTATAAATATGGAGCAGTTGGATCTGCATTTCCGAGACAAAAACCAATCTTTCCCATTTCCAACCTAAAACCTAGATTTTTCTCTCTAAATCCGGCCATTTTCAAGAAGATTTGAGGGAAAGCTATTAGAGGCAAAGCTGTTCACATCAAGGAGAAGAACAACATAGTTTAGAGGCATTTTACCACTTGTTGGAGCAAAGAGGAAATCAAGCTAGGTAAGTTTCTAATGTAAATACTCAAGTGCATTGTTTAGATGTTGATTTTACAGTTGATTGGTATGCGTAGAAATGGTAGAAACTACCTAGAGTAGAATGAATCCACTATGACCTAGAAAATGGTCTAGTGTGAGAAAGTGAAATGTGTTGAGATTAATGATGAATGGGATATCTTGAGGGGATAGTAGTGTTATGAGTATGGATTTAAGATGTTAGTAAATAAATTGAGATTTACCAAAAGGGGTAAAAGGTGGATTAAGGTATTGGTAAAATGTATAAATGAATTATATTGACTAGTGATGTCAAATGTGAGTTAATAACATTAACTCAAGTGATTTGGATGAATGAATCGTAGCTTTCGAGGATACACCGAAGTAAAGTGAGCCAAGAGCGCAAGAAGCTAAGAGGAAAAAAGAGTCGCACTCAAATAAATTGAGGTAAGGGAATTTTGTGGATTCTTAGAGATATCTGTGCGTAATTTGGGTGCTTAAATGCTTTACTAGAATGCATGAGATATTAGGAAATGATATTAGGTGATTGAAGGGTAAAAGTTGGGTGTTTGAGAAATGTGCATGAAAATAAAAGCATAATGCTTTGGAAAATCATGTTTTATTGCTTTTTAGCAAAGGATTGGTAGGTTGTCTAACATTTGAAATGAATTGCAAAAGAAATGAGTTGTTTTGGTTTGTTAACCATACTTTGCAAAGAATTAAGCCACCTAAATTATTTTCGTGAAAATGAAAGCGTGCTAGAGTATGACTCACACGAGATTTGATGTGTTTTATACGCATGAGTGCTGGAGCTTAGCTCGCACGAGTTTTCACATGGATTTCATACTGGTTTTGGCATGGTGCTTAGAGCTTAACTCAACTAGATGCCCACCTTATTGTTGTCGTGCTTGGAGCTTTGGATAGACTTGGTGTCACGCCGATTAAATAGGCTCGCACGTGTATTTTAAGAATTTGACATGATTGATTAGCCATGTTAGGAGCTTCAGGTAGACAAGAGGTTGTACCGATTAAATAGGCTCACACGTGCATTTTGAGATGTGGCGTGATATGATCTATTGATGTGGGTCCATGGAGTACGTTGTACCATGCAGGTAGCATGGAGTACGTTGTACCGTGTTGAGATTGTGATGTGCCATCTTCGGACGATATCTGCTATGGACCGACGAGTTGGATTTGACCCACCTCCCGTGTGGAAGCAGATAGTGGTGATATCCCGCACACCTGATCCGTGTAGCCGGTATCACAGGATATGGCCATAGTCATAGAGGTTATTACCCTTATTGATTTGTCTATCTGACATGTCTATTTCTTTGTGAACAAATCTATGTTTGAAATGATTTGTGGGTCAGGACAGTCCGAGGGAAAGGGTGAGACCTGACAAGTGTTGGATTGGTTTTGGGATGTTGATTTGTTAATGGTTTTTAAAGTGCACTGATGCATGATGATTAATGTCATGCTTTTATTGTGAAAGATGCATGGTGATTAATGTCATGCTTTATTGTGAAAGATGCATGATGATTTATGCCATGCTTTGAATTGAAATGTGCATTGGATTTTAATAATATGAAATGCTTTACATACCATTAACACTAGCATGAACTCATATTTGAGAAAATGAGATGAAAAATATGCTTTGAGCATGGCATCACGACCACGTAGATAGTGCAGTATCTACCTATTCACATGATTGCCTTACTGAGCGTGTGGTTTGCTCACCCCCTTATTTTCCCCCTCTCTATAAAGTGTTGATTATAGATTGAGCGTGACTAGAGGCATTCCCTTTTTGGTATCCGCTACATCCCATCGCGTAAGGTATACACACTGATGTAATTTTTCTATCTAAACTTTCGATAGCACAATAGCATTTTGTATGTAACTATTGGGGATATAAAACAATGTAAACACATGTAAACAGCTCTGATTTATTTATACAAGTGTTTACTATGAATAATATGCAAATTGAATTGGTATGGGGAATGAGTTAGACATTGACAGAAAGCCCAACTGCTGAGGAGGGTAGCCGTTCACGATCGAGGTAAGGATGAATAATAATGATGCATAAAAATGTGAAACAATTTGTACGTATTTGGTAAGTTTAGTGTCGTGACATGATGTGTGTGGACAACTCAAGAATCCAACGTGGGAAACGAGGCTAGTCCGAGAATTGAGGATAGTGTACCACTTAAGGTGCAAGAGGTAAGGGAAATAAACCATTTGTGCTTATAAGTTTTCTAATTAATGAAAACGTTTTAAGAGCATGAAAAAGAGTTTGATGAATGAGCATGTTTTATGAAATGATTTGATGTGTTAATAAATGTGTGAGTGTTTTACCGGTTTGAGCTCGTTTTTTATGTGATTTGTGTAATTGTGAACACATATGGTTTATAACCAAATTGGGTTTTGTGATAACCACCATGAGCTTTACGTGAAGGTAAAATGATTTATATACAACAATAACATGTTTTTATTGTGTGAGTGTTTTGCCGATTTGAGCTCGATTTGATGAGTTTTATGTAAATGTGAACACAATGTGTTATAATAAAAATGGGTTTTGTGATAACCACTAAGAGCTCTACGTGAAGGCAAAATAATTTTTACTGAGACTATGGCTTGTCATGAGATGCACATCGGGCTTTGCTCTTGTAGCATGTAAGGTCGGGTCGTGCTTTAGTAGCATGTAAGACCGACTCCTCTGTTCTAGTAACGTGAGATGACCTCGCTCCACGGTAGCAATGGGTGGCCTTACTTTGATAGATGTAAGACTGGGCTGTGCTGTGATAGCATGTAAGATCGACGGTTGAACGAGTCTGATCAAGTCTACAGTAAACCATAGCCATGTGTGTATTATTGTCGACGAAATCCCTCGATTGGGGATATCCGCCTAGGGTACGAGTTCAATCGTTGTGATGTGCCTATGACAATGAGTTTTATCTGAGTTTTATAAATGCCTAGTCTCGATTTATTTGATGATGATGTGTTTTTATAATTGTGGTTTATATCACGCTTGAGATTTGGTGCAATGTGATTTGTGATTTTCATCACGTGAGTTATTCTGATGCCATTATTTTCTACCGTTATTTCTATAACGATTTGCTTGTTCAACTATTTCCATCATATTGTGTTTGTGATGATGATTTTTATAACTTCCCTTATCCTCCTTACTGAGCGTTTTGAAAGCTAACCATTTTTCCTCCTCCCTCCAGATTACTTAAAGTAAGCGAGATAGAGCCTGCTGCATACGTGAAATAGGCTGGTGGACAAGATCTCCCCAGGCTATAGCTTGTACATGCATAAGGTATAATTCAATTCATTTTGTATTAAGACAATGATGTAATACAAACATTTGTAATATGTATTTTGGGATGTAATTAGGATGATATGTAAGAAAATAGTTGAGACTTATGGGTTGATTCTTTTTGGCTTATTATGTAATTGATTTCATTAAGTATGAATTGTGTGATCTTGGGTATAATGACTAGCTTTGACGTAAGTGATTAAATGACACTGTACAGGAATGCACCTAGAGTTGTTAGTTGTAATTTAAGAAAAATTTTAAATCAGCCCTATTTTTTCGCGCTTCCTGGCTATCACATTAATATTATCTAATAATATTGTTTTAACTTTATTATTGTGTATAAATGTGCTATGTAACCTTTTTAATGTTCTAGGCATTAACAATAGGCTTATGAGAGAAAATGGAGCTAAAATGATATTTTTTACACTTTTTGGATTTTTAGACTAGTAAGGGTATTTTGGTAATTTTGTCTCTATCCAAATTTTGTGGAAAAAGTAACCTTCTTCAAAATTTTAGAGGACTTTTCATACTTTTCGGAATGTCTAATATCATCGAATTCGGAGTTCATTTGATAGGTCAAAAGTCTTTGCAAAGTCAGCACTAAATTAGGAAAGTTAAAGTCCTAGTTAAAGTAGGATTACTACTAGGATAAATAAAAAATTAATTATAGCCTTTTTTGAAGATAATTGCTGAAGAAAGAGTGAGTCTATGATGAATTGACAAGAATAGTTTCTAACCAATTCAACTACTCAAGATAAAAATGAAGAGTTATTATTATATTAATATTAATAATTGGAATCCTAGTCACAATGTAACTAGACTTTTCACTTCAACTAGGATTAGGATTGTTCCCTCACTATATAAAGGGACCATAGGCTAGACATTAAACATATGAATTGGCTTAGTTTTTTGTTGATTTTCTTATTTTAAAGTGTGAAACGATATCTTCTTTAAATTTTTACAAAAGTGTTTATTGGTGTTTTCTTTAAATTCTTGATTTTGCTTTCTTTAATTACTTTCTCCTTTATTTCTTTTCTTCTTGAAATCGACTGCTACCTTACTTAGTTTATATTTTTTCTAAATTAAATCTTGCATGCTTAATTAATAAAATCGATTGCATTGATAATTAATATATAAAAATTGATAGCAATATAGTGAATTCATTCTTGTCAATTTCATTTATATTGAATGATCTTTGTTTCATTTTCTTTTTTATTTGCTTTCTTGCATGCTTATTAGGATCTTTAGCATCTAGATTAGTTGTCTTACATAATGACATAATTTGTTTACATGTTCTTCCTTCAAACTGATTTCTTTGCGTATAAAATTAAGAATTTTGTTTTCTTGCATCTTGCTGAGTTTAATTACATAATCTTTTTACATATTTCAATTTATGTCAATAGTATAGCATCTTTTAGTTTTGTCGCATACCATAGCATAATATATAGTCGTCGTTTCTTGCACGCTTTTGTAAAGTTGTGTTTTATTTTTTATAGTTTTAGTTCTTTGTGTTTCTTTCATTATTGGCATGATATTTATGCTTGTTTTAAACATGTCTAGTGAGCAGTTGTCTAATTTGGTTGGTATGTTTTCTTGATTGAATCTTGATTACTTGATGTTATGTGAATATGATCTAAACAATATTATTGGTTATATATTTAAGATTTTCAATAGCATATTACCATGATTGTTACTTGTTTAAAAACATAAGTCCGTTATTGCTTTTATTTGAAATCACTTAGAGCTTGAGGAAAATCTAAGTTTAGGCTAAATGAACCGAGATTATATGTTTGTTGCTTAATTTCAACTCATATCTTCCATAAATTTTAATATTGCTACATAAATATATATATATATGGCTCATTCTACGTAGTTTAAGTAGTTAGGGATTAATTGCAGAGCTTGTTATGATTAACTTAGAAGTAAGGGAAGATAGTGTGACAGAGCTTGTTGTTGCACACGGTTAAAAACCCCCTTTTTGTTATGTCTTGTCTTAGAATTTTAATTTCCTTGATTCAATTACTGTAGTCCTTATGGCATCAACTTTTACTTCCTTAGCTACTAGTTAGTGGTTGGAAAGTTATTTATTTTTGGTAGCCTAATGACTTACCAAATTTTGGCATCATTGCCGAGGACTGTAAGTAAATTTTAATTCTTTTCTTAATTATAGTTCTAATCGTACACCTTTATTTTTTTTTTTTTTTAAGAAGTTGCATGTCTAACGTTTCCCTTACAACTCGATTTCAAAAAATAAGGGTTTTTGTCCAAGCAAACAAAAAGGGTGATTCTACAACATTGCCACCCAACATCACTCTAACTCCAAATCTTGTTTATTCAAGTGACCATGGGGAGGAGGAAGAAGTCATGGCATAAGAAGCACCACCACCTTAAAAAAGATTGAAGGAATTAGCGACACTAAATTTGAATCAACAGGCACTTTATATTGCATTCTCAAATATTAATGCTTCCTTTGAATTAAAATCTGGCCTAATTCATCATTTGTCAACTTTTCGTGGCCCTGTAGGTAAGAACCCACATAAGCATCTAAAAGAGTTCCATGTAGTGTGTTCTACAATTAAGCCTACTGAAGTGATTGAAGAACAAATCAAACTTAGTGCCTTTCCTTTTTCTTTAACTGATTCTGCCAAGGAATGACTCTACTATTTGCCTAAGGGATCATAAACAAGTGGGAAAAGATCAAGAGACAATTCTTAGAGAGGTATTTTCCTACTTCAAGTGTTACAAACATAAGGAAAGAGATATGTGGGATTCGTCACACAATGATGAATCTTTGTATGAGTATTGGAATAGGTTTAAAAGGCTTTGTGCTAGTTGCCAACCCCATCAAATACATCTAATACTTTTATGAATGATTGCTGCCTCATGAAAGTGGAATGATAGATACGGCTAATGAAGGAGCTTTGGTGGACAAAACTTCTCAAGATACAAAGAATTTGATAGCTAACATGGCTGCCAATTCCTAATAATTCTACATTAGGCGTGAACCTCCCCCAAAGCCTGTACATGAGGTAATTGTTACACCTCTTGAACAACTAATTAAAGATTTAACTTCTCTTATTCCTAAACTTTTTTGTAGGGACAAAGCAACCAGAAAAAGTGTATGGGACATGTTTAAACATGGGACAACCTACAGACATGTGTCCAACTTAGTAAGAGGACACCAATGAACACGTCAATACTATTGATGGCTTTCCTGGACAACCACAAGGAATTAAGATCCCTATGCTAATACATATAATTAAGGATAGAGGGATTATCCAAAAATGCAATATGGGAATAAGCTTACCCCATATGTTCCTTAATAATGGCCCAATAACAATCTTCAACAATCAAAGACCTGATTCCAAGAGAGAACCCAAGCCCAATCCCAATGAATGTCTATTGAATATATGATTAAATCTCTTGCTGAAAGTTCTCTTAAATTTCAAAAGGAAGCAAGGATGAGAATCAAGCACTTAGAAAATCAAGTAAGTCAAATTGCCACAAGAATGAGCAACTTGGAACCTCATAATTCTGGTAAGCTACCTTCCTAAGTTGTGGTTAACCCAAATGAGAGTGTAAATGCTATTATGATAAAAAGTGGAAAGGAAGTAGATAAAAGACCACCTCCACAAGAGAAAGTCGCCAAGCATGAGTAAAAAGAGGAAATCATGCAATATAGACTTCCACTAATGTTGCAGCCTTTCGAAAGTAAAGCTCCAACTAATACCAAATCTTATCATCCACTTTTTTTTTCTTTTAGTTGCAAGGACCATCCAAGGAAGAGAAAGATAAAGAAATATTAGAGATTTTTCACAAAGTTGAAGTGAATATTCCCTTGTTAGATGCCATTAAGCAAATGCCTTGTTATACTAAGTTCGTGAAAGAATTTTGCAAAAATAAGAGGAAGTTGATGTCAGACCTGTATTTTTATGTAGCTTGTTCCTTATGATTTATACATGTACAGACATGTATTACGTTATTTAAATCATAAGAAGAGTATTTACTAGATTTAAGTGTTAGTGAAATGCTTTAACACTTAAAAGCTATATAAAGGCCTAATGTGAGCTATGGGGGCTATAGTTTAAACCAAATGGATCTAAATCATTCTGACTAAAGATAAGAACTTATGATGTGAAAATATAGAAAGTTCATGAAGGAAAGTCAGTTTGATTTGGTCCCGAACACATAGAGGTAGAGTAAATGCCAAACAAGGGGCAAAACATACCTTTTAAGCCGTTCGAGGTGTTTTAGGTATATTCAGTTCCCGGAATCGACCAAAACATAAAGACGAGAGTGTAAAACATAGGATATGACACTTTCAAAATTTTGAGAAAAAATCAACTATAGTTAAGAAAAGTGGACTTTTACCATAGTTGACTAACCATGATTAGGAATTAACATAAGTATGGAGAAAAAATTGGGAAAAATAATTTTAGCTAGAATATAAGATAGTCATCCTCCAAAGTAATGAAAATTTGTTTGGATGAATTTCGGATTTAATTTAATGGTTAAAAACGCAATGGGCCAAAGTTGGAAATTTTAAAGCCCATTAAGGTATCATAAGTGTAGGCCGAATTTGAAAAGCGCAATGGGCCGAATTGTTGGGCCAATATGTGGGCCCAATATTGAGACAATTGAAGGCCCAATAGGTAGTAAGAATTTCAGCCCAAAAGCCCATTAAGAAAGCCCAAATCGAGAAGCCCAATTGAAAGCCCATTTGAATAAGTTAAAAGCCATTAATGAAAGGTAGCAAAGTCCAAAATGATAACCATTACCTAAACTTTTTGGAAGTCAATTAAGGTGGCTGGATTTTAGCTTAATGACTAAGTAATGGACTTATAAATACCAGCCAACACATAATCATCTTCATCCTTTCATTTTTGGCAAAGTGAAGAAACCATAACTGAAAAGTTTTCTAAGCTTTCTCTCACTAGAAATCACTAGGAAAAAGGCATATTTGGAACTTGCAATCTTCATGAAAGTTGTTCCAAATTGATAGGAGAGTGACATATGTTGGAATTGGCTATCAAGGAGCCATAGTGTGCAAACCGTGAGGCTTTAAAGTGTGGGCCAAGTGTGAACACAAATACTAGGTATAATTTCAAGCTTCCAACTTCATATATGTTAATCTATGAGTTATATGGGGTTGATTGGTATATGTTTTATGGATTGAAACACATGAAAACTTTATAAACATGTGATGGCCGAAAGTTGGTATGAGTTTTGATAAATACCCATGTGATTTTAAGACATGTATAGGTTGATATGCATGTATACATGATTATGACATGGTTAGTTATATTCAATTTGCTCATATGGATGGTTGTATGATATGGCACATAAGGTATTTGATAAAATGCACACATGAACTATAGGAAAGGCTTAAGACATGCTAACCAAGTGTTTGTGAAAATGCATAAGTAAATTTGGTTAAACAAATGGACATGGACGGCATGCCACGGTGTGACAGACGGCATGGGATGCTCTCGGCCAAAGCATGTGGTTGAGAGGTCCAATGGGCCAAGCCCAATTATTTTAGGCGCAATGTGATGCAATGGGTCTCGGATAAGCACAATAAGAGTTGGTGGACCCCACAAGCCCAATAAGCCCATTAAGGTTTATTAAATCCCATTAAGGAAAATAGACTGTATTTAATATGAAATATAGTAGAAAAAATATAATTAACCTGATAAATGGTTATATGCAGCTCCAGAGATTATTGGAGGAGCAAATCGGACTGCTGGATTGAGTAGCGTTGAGAAAGTAAAATTTCTCGAGTGATTGCAGGTAAGGGACTCATGTGAGTCGTTAGAGATACCTACACATATTTTTGTCTACTTTTACAAACACTTAAAAACTCTGAGGGTTAGAGAAAGTGAATAATAATTATTGTGACCCAATAGTGGCAAATTATGATTTTACCCTTATTTAGGGAAAAGTCAAATTTTGTGAAAAGTTTTAAAAAGCATGAAAATCCACCATTTTGAGTGTTTTACTGTTGTTTAGCAGAAGAATAAATAGATGGGCTAATGATTTTAAGGTTGATGTGAATTAAGCACACTTTATAGTGCTGATTTTTATGTTTTGAAAATCATCCCTTTTTAAAGAGCTATCTATTGAATTATGTGACAATAAATCGTGCTAAAGCACAGCTCACACTTGATTTCATACATTTTCCACATATATTAGTGCTGGATTGTGATTCGCACTAGATTTCCATGACATGCATGATAGAGTGCTGGAGTTATTACTCGTACTCAGTTTTATATGATATATGCATGAGAGAGTGCTGGAGCGATTAGTTCGTACTCAAATTTTTCATGAGATGCATGACAGAGTGCTAGAGCGTTGCTCGTAATCAATTCTTCATGATTTATACATGATATAGTACTAGAGTTATTGCTCATACTTGATTTGATGAGTTTTGTGCATAGCATGGTACTAGAGCTATTGCTCATACTTGATTTGAAACATGAACTATGCATGGACCTAGTTGCTGCAGGTTTACTCGCACTAGAGTTGAGTTTGTGATGTGAAACAGTGTTTGAGCGGAGTGTTGACTGTGAGTCGTGCTCAAAGGCGCGCACTGTATTTTTTGTGATATATAAGACATGTTAAAAAACCATGCTTGATTTCCTCATGTAGACTGAGTGTCACACTATGAGAGGTTCGCATGTGGATTTAGAGACGTGGTGTGATATTTCATGGTTTGAGGGCTAAGACCTATGGCAGGCACCTCGACTGTGATGTAGGGTCCACGGAGTACGTTGTACCGTGCGAGTGGCATGGGGTACATTGTACCATGTGGTGTTGTGGAGTTGAGGAGGTTATAGCTAGTGATTTTTAATGGACTGACTGTCACGCCCCGCAAGTGCGGAAAATAGGGCTAATTTAAAACTTTTTACTCATTAATTCACAATTAAGAGTGCATTCCTGTGCAGTGTCATACATCATTATAATTATCATGCCTCAGGATCTCATCATGATATAATAAATATTGTATTATACCCATTACTCGATTACAAGTTAATTAATCCTAATACATCCCATATAATGTCACACATCAAGTGTCTGTAATTACAATAATAGTCTAGGTACATGAAAAGATAAATATACCTTAAGATACAATATATATATATGGCCTGGAGCTCGAATCCTCCACTAGCCACTACTCCGTACGTCGCAGGGAAGTCCTTATTCGCTTGAAGAACTCTGAGGGGAAAGAAAAACAGGGTGAGCTTCTAAATCGCTCAGTAAGGGGGGTAGGGGACTCATTTCATAAACCAAAATGCACATCACAAAAGGTTTATTTGTATGTGAAACTCATTTGAAAACCATAGCATGAAAATACTCAAAACGACACTCTCATGTGTCAAGTCATGTGAAAACAAGTAAAAGGCTCACTCTAGAGCATTAACAAAGCATGTGAAAACAACGCGTTAAACGCTTTCTCAAATAACGTGGCATAGCCACTGATTTAAAATCACTCGTGGCATAGCCACAAAACACACGTGGCAAAGCCACTGATTTAATTTCTTACGTGGCATAGCCAAAAAACACACGTGGCAAAGCCACTGTTTTAATTTCTCGCGTGGCATATGTTGGCTCTACCGAGAGGGGGGGTGAATCGGTTTTCTAACAATTATGGCAAATTAAAATACTAATCACAATTTAATCACAAATGATAATGAGCAATATAGTGCAGTATAATAATTTAATGCAAAGTAGGGAAGAGAGAAACAAACACAATCGTTTATAGAGGTTCGGCCAAACTCTTGCCTACATCCTCTCTCCTTGACCTTCTTGTCAAGTGTTTTCTTTCTCTCTGTCAATAGAGCTTACACAGTTCCTTTTTGCAGGTTAAGGAATAACCTCTCTACCCTTAGCAATACAGAAAAAGTATTCAGCCTCTTACAATATACTCTCACTGAGGAACAATCCTCTTCTCTTTTAAGATAAGACTGAATACAATATAACGCTTTAAAGTGGTAGGACAAATGTAGCTTTTTTGCACTTAAGCTTTTACAATGATTCTCAATGAATGAGCAATAGGGACACAAAGAATGAAAGAATTAAAGCTTGAGAATGTTTGGAATATGCAGCAATAGTGTCTCTCTTCTCTTTGTCTTCAATGCTTGGTTAAATACTGAAGGATGGGGTAGTTGGAGCATTAAATGCTATTCTTCCCGTTGTGTTTTGCAGAAACTAGCCGTTGGGTGCCTCCAGTAGAGTGCCAGATCGATCTGCCTTCTTGGCCAGATCGATCTCTTAGTTATAAATCCTGCAAGATTGAAGCACAAATACACAAGGAGATCGATCTCATAGGTTAGCAGATCGATCTGTTAGTTTAAAAGTAATGAGGCAGATCGATCTGTCGAATAGGCAGATCGATCTCCTTAACTCTCTGTTTGAAGCAAGATCGATCTGCCATGCAATCTCGTAGAGAGGAGATCGATCTCTCAACACTACAGATCGATCTCTTTAGCTCTCTGACTTTGAGGAGATCGATCTCTTCCTTACCAGATCGATCTCATAAGTTCTCTGACTTTGAGTGTGGATCGATCTCTCAGATTGATCTATAGTCTTAAGCTCTTAAAGGGAGATCGATCTCTTCATAGACCAGATCGATCTCTCAACTCTAGCTTTAGCCAGATCGATCTCTTAACCCTTGCAGATCGATCTCATTTTACCTTAATCTCTTTACAACGTTATAAGGCTAGTCAGATCGATCTCTTACTTCATGAGATCGATCTTCATCAAGTAAAAGCCCAGGAGATCGATCTCTCATACCCCAGATCGATCTCTCATCAGCAGAATTCTAAGTTCTGGTACTAATAACATCTAAACATGTTTGTATATCATCTTAACATTATTGAATTAACTTGTTTTGTCATTTCAAAATACATTAACTCAACAATCTCCCCCTTTTTGATATGACAAAACTCATCAATTTAAACATGTTTAGTGATTTTGCAAAACTCCCCTTTTTGTGAACTTTTGATTTTGTTAATGACTTAACTCCCCCTCAGTTAAATCTTAACTCCCCCTCAGTTAAATCTTAACTCCCCCTCAATTAAATCATTCTTTTAAACATTTAACACAACCACAACACATGTTTCTTCTCCCCCTTTTTGTCATATCAATCACACACGAAAGAGAAGATTCATGGCATTTCAAAATCAACATTTTCATTAGCTCACCAAATATCCAATCAAATCACATTTCATTCAAGCAAATTTTTAATAGATAACATCAAGTAGCTTAATAATGTTGTAACTACACTAAATCAAAGCACCTAATGCCTATTGTGAGGGAGGATCACGATCCAAAAGATTCTCAACATGCGTGCGTGTTACTTGGAGCTCATCGAACATCGCCTCTTGAGTCTCTTGAATCTTATCCACTCGTTGGGTTAAGTCCTCGATCATACGCCGCTGAGTGGCAAAGCCGTCATTAATCTGCTGACTGAGGTCCGTCACCATCATTATGAGCATCTCCAATTCAGCAGGAGACGATGTTGGTGCAGTGGGCGGAGCCGATGGTTCCTGAGCTGGTGCAGCAGGTTGGTGTGCTGGTTCATCAGTGGGGTCCTCCTCAGCCTCAGCAGGTTGCTGTTCTTGCTTTTTCGTCCACTCTCCCCGGAAATTTTTGTAGTACCCCATATGATGTAGGGTCCCAATGTTAAGCACGCTTTTGGGAGATAGGAGTTCGCCAGTTTCGCCGCTGCAGTTGATACCAAGGCGGTGGAGAAGATAAGCCACTGGTTGTGGAAAAACTATTGTGGTAGCTTGGCCACGCACAATCTTCAGCTAATCTTCGTATATAAAGTGAAGGAGGTTAGGTTTTTGGCTTGTGGTGTGAATGTGATGGAGCCAAAAACGATCTAGACGCCTAACGGTAGAATGACGAGTACCGAAAGGGCAGAGGTTCCACGAGATTATGAGGTGGAGTAATCGAAGGTGCATTGGAAGGTTACTCGCCTTGTCCCCGGGGAGTTCAAACGCAAAGGGGACTTCCTCATCCTCATTTGTTAAGCCTTCATCGCGTATATCAAACACTTTGGCTAGAACTTCAGAGTCAATTATAATGGATTGACCCATGACGAAGGTTTTGAAGGCAAGGATTTTACAGGTGTCATCGGGGTCATAAACGAGTTCGGCATTGGAAAAGAATGCGCGAACGAGATTTGGAGGGACAGGAGTGTTGATTTTCAAGAAGTTCGTCCAACCAAACTCCTCAAATTTTGACAAATATGGAAAGTCTATGTGATTGAGGAATGAAAAATCGATAGTGCGCCAATGCTTGATTGGCATGGTTGAAAAATATTCCTCATACCGCTTTCTTTTTGCTGGTGTTTTAAAACACCGATTGAAGGAAGCGATAGGAGGTGGAGGAATGGGTTGTGATGAGGAACCTGCCTCTCCTGTGGTTCTAGGGGGTTTGTTTGCTACTGACTTCCTAGGCATGATTCTAGATTCTAAAAGAGGCACTAAATGGATTCAACAATGAGAAAAGCAATGAAACAGTACCTAGGTTTGACCTAGAATCAAAATGAACACAAATTGAAGACAGATTTTGAGAAAATCAGTAAGGAATGTTGGTTACAATACCGGATTTTGACACCGAGACGCAAGGAGGACAGTACAGAGATCGATCTTGTCGCGAATCAAAGGAAGAAGTGCGAGGGAAATTTGGGAATTTTGAAGATTGGGTTTGGGAAATTTGGGAATTTTACGCGGGTATTTATACTCCAGGGCACAGGAGATCGATCTGTCGAGGCGACAGATCGATCTGTCATTTCCAGAATCCAATAGAGATCGATCTGTCGTAAGGCCAGATCGATCTGGTTGCAAACAGAGGCTTAAGAAGATCGATCTGTTACACACAGATCGATCTGTCGTTTAACAGAGGCTTAGGCAGATCGATTTTCCAAATGCAAAGATCGATCTGTAGAATGCGAAAGCTTGAAGAGATCGATCTGTCGTGTGGTCAGATCGATCTGCCTTTAAACAGAGACGTAAGGAGATCGATCTTATGGTTAGAAGATCGATCTGCTTAGCTTAACCTTGATGATTTAGGCTTGTTGGAGGTATGGAGATCGATCTATATTGCAAGGAGATCGATCTCTCATCCTCATTGCCAGAAAATCTTTGCAAAAACTCATTTTAAAATCAATTTGAAACCAAGATTTTTGAAACACAAAAAATCCTAAGGCTTATCCATGAGTCCTAATTCACCTCTAAGGATACAAAACCTATCTCTATCAAGGGGTTTGGTGAATATATCAGCTATTTGATGTAGAGTGTCAATGTACTCTAAAATTATATCCCCTTTTTGTACATGGTCTCTAAGAAAGTGATGTCTAATTTCTATGTGCTTGGTTCTGGAGTGTTGTATAGGATTCTTAGACAGATTAATGGCACTGGTATTATCACATTTAATAGACACTTGTTTCATGTTAATACCATAATCTCTCATTTGTTGTTTAATCCACAACACTTGAGCACTACAACTACCAGCTGCTATATACTCAGCTTCAGTAGTGGACTGAGCTACACTGTTTTGCTTCTTGGAGAACCAAGAAATTAATCTATTTCCTAAGAATTGGCAAGTACCTGAAGTACTTTTCCTATCTATTTTGCAGCCTCCAAAATCAGCATCTAAAAATGCATGAAGGGCAAAAGTAGAGTCCTTGGGGTACCAAAGTCCTAGTGAGGGAGTGTCTTTGAGGTATCTAAAGATTCTCTTAGTTGCCAATAGATGTGATTCCCTAGGAGATGATTGAAATCTAGCACAAAGGCACACACTAAACAATATATCTGGTCTACTAGCAGTTAAATAAAGCAAAGAACCAATCATAGACCTATAAAGTTTAGTGTCTACACACTTACCACTTTCATCTTTGTCAAGCTTGATGTTGGTGCCCATTGGAGTGGTTTGAGGTTTGCAATTGTCCATCCCAAATCTCTTGAGCAAGTCCTTGGTGTACTTTACTTGATTGATGAATGTTCCATCCTTTGTTTGCTTCACTTGAAGTCCCAAGAAGAATGTGAGTTCTCCCATCATGCTCATCTCAAATTCTCCTTGCATGATCTTAGCAAATTCTTGGCATAAAGACTCATTAGTTGAACCAAAAATAATATCATCTACATATACTTGTACAACTAGTAAGTCCTTATTTTTAATTTTTATGAATAATGTGGTGTCTACCTTTCCTCTTGAGAACCCTTTTTCTATTAAGAACTTTGACAACCTTTCATACCAAGCTCTAGGAGCTTGTTTTAACCCATAAAGTGCCTTAGATAATTTGAAAACATGTTCAGAAAATTCATGATTTTCAAATCCGGGAGGTTGCTCTACATAGACTTCTTCATTAATGAAACCATTCAAGAATGCACTCTTTACATCCATTTGATATAACTTGAAATCTTTATAACATGCAAAGGCAAGTAACATTCTTATTGCCTCTAATCTAGCTACCGGTGCATATGTTTCATCATAGTCTATGCCTTCCTCTTGTCTATAGCCTTGAGCAACTAGCCTAGCCTTATTCCTTACGATCACACTATTTTCATCCATCTTGTTCTTGAATATCCATTTAGTTCCAATTATTGAGTGATCACTAGGCCTAGGAACTAGTTTCCATACTTTGCTTCTCTCAAATTGATTTAATTCTTCTTGCATTGCTAGGAACCAATTATTGTCTTCTAAGGCTTCATTGACATTCCTAGGCTCAATTTGAGATACAAAGGCTATATATTGGCACATATTCCTTAGGGATGATCTAGTTCTAACTCCAAGAGTTGGATCTCCTACTATTTCACAATCTTTTACATATCCTAACTCTCTTGGTGCTCTAAGCTCTCTTTCTAAAACCTCTATTTCTTCTTCATCTTCTTTATTCAAGTCAAGCTTTTCTAGAAAGTCATCTTCTAAGTCTTCATCAAATATTCCAACATTTTCATCATTGGTTGAATCTTTAGATATATTATTTGATTCATCAAATATAACATGAATAGACTCTTCAACCACTAATGTTCTTTTGTTATATATTCTAAAGGCCTTTGAATTCAATGAATATCCTAGAAATATTCCCTCATCACTCTTGGCATCAAATTTTCCTAAGTTATCTTTTCCATTATTTAGAACAAAGCATTTGCAGCCAAAAGGATGGAAGTAACTAATGTTAGGCTTCTTGCCTTTGTAGAGCTCATAAGGAGTTTTCTTTAGCATGGGTCTTATCATAGCTCTATTAATTATATAACATGATGTGTTTATAGCTTCAGCCCAAAAGTACTTTGGCAAGTTATTTTCACATAACATGGTCCTAGCCATCTCTTCCAAAGTTCTATTTCTTCTCTCAACTACACTATTTTGTTGTGGTGTCCTAGGGGCTGAAAAATTATGGCTAATTCCTTGATCATTGCAATACTCATCAAATCTTATATTTTCAAATTCTTTGCCATGATCACTTCTAATGCTTGTTATTGTATATCCTTTTTCATTTTGAGTCACCTTTGAGTAAGTTATGAATTTCTCTAAGGCTTCATTTTTTACTCTCAAAAAGAACACCCAAGTGTATCTAGTGAAATCATCAACTATTACAAAACCATAGTGTTTCCCACCTAGGCTAGTGGTTCTAGTTGGTCCAAATAAGTCTAAATGCAGTAATTGAAGAGGCCTAGTGGTGGATACACTATTCTTAGGCTTAAAAGTTGTTCTCTTGTGTTTTCCTTTAACACAAGCTTCACATATTTCTTCATGATCAAAGGATATTTTGGGTAAGCCTATAACTAGATCCTTTCTAGCTAATTTGGATAGCACATGCATGCTAGCATGACCTAGTCTTCTATGCCATAACCAAGATTCCTTTTTGTTGTCTACCATTAAGCATATGTTTTCATTTTTGAGTTCATTAAGGTAGACTATATATATGTTACCTTGCCTATGACCTAGAAGGAGAATTTTATTTGACTTAGGATCTATAACATTACACTTCATACAATCAAAAATTACTTTGTAACCTTTGTCACAAAGTTGACTAATGCTTAGTAAGTTATGCTTTAAACCCCTAACAAGTAATACTTTTTCTAAAGAGAAATGATCATTACCTATTGAGCCACTCCCTTCCACTTGGCCTTTGGAGTTGTCCCCAAAAGTGACTTCTCCACCAATTTTCGATTTGAAGGAATTGAAATGGCTTTTATCACCCGTCATGTGCCTTGAGCATCCACTATCTAAGTACCAAGCTTCTTTTGTTTTAGCTTTGTGGCTATGCTCAATCACCTACAACAAAAAAAAATAAACACACTCAAGTCTTAGGTACCCAAATTCTCTTGGGTCCTTGGAGGTTAGTAAATGCAATTCTTGATCCCATTAGGATCCATTTTGCTAATGCATTGCAGTCCTTGGAATGAATTACCTCTTTTGGAATCCATATCCTTTTTACAATTTTTCCTTTAAGATTCCTCATCTTTATATTGCAATAATGTGACTTATGTCCCTTCTTATTACAATATGAACAAGTAATTGCAGTTTTATTCATGCTCTTCCTAGCAATAAAACTCTTAAGATGCGTCTCCCTACTTTGTGCATTATACCCTAAGCCATTTTTGTCAAAAAATGCCCTTTGGGTTTCTAACATGCTATCTAGCTTTTGTTGCCCCATGTGAAATCTATTAAAGGAGTTATGTAAATTGCTATTTTTCTCCTTAAGGTCACAAATTTCTAGATTTGCAATCTCTAGTTTCTTCTCACATTCCAATTTATCTTTTAACATTATCTCATTTTCCCTTTTTAATTTAGATATTAACTTTTTATACTTCATGCTCATAGATTCATACTCTAATGCAAGTTCATCAAATGCATCTTGCAATTCATCAAAAGAGTATTCATTGAGATTAGATGTTACCTTTTGATCATCATCAATAGCCATGAAGCATAGGTTGGTAATGTCCTCATTTGATTCATCATCGGAGCAGTCACTGTCACTCCATGTTGCTACCATTGCCTTTTTTTTATGAAACCTATCATTAGATCTTTTGAGAAGAGGGCAGTTAAACTTTATGTGTCCAGGTTTTTTACATTCATAACACACAATAGAGTCTTTTCTACCTACTTCCTCTTGTTCTCTCCTATTGTTTCTCCTATTATTACTACTAGCTTTCATTCTCATGAATTTGTTGAATCTTTTGGCAAACATTGCCATCTCAATATCCTCCTCACTCCCACTCTCATTTTTAATCTCCTCTTGAGCAGTGGATTTTAGAGCAACACCCACTTTCTTGGGTGGCTCTTCATTTCTTTTAAGTTTCATCTCATAAGTAAGCAAAGATCCTATCAATTCATCTAGACACAATGTGTGAGGATCCTTAGATTCCTCAATTGCCGTTACTTTAGCTTCCCATGACTTAGGTAAGCTATTTAAAATTTTCTTTACCATTTCAATGTTAGAATATATTTTTCCTAAGGATTTTAGTCCATTAATTACGTCTGTAAATCTAGTGAACATATCACTAATCGATTCTCCTTCCTTCATCCTAAAAAGCTCATAATCATGTGTGAGCATACCTACTTTTGTCTCCTTCACTTGGGTTGTACCCTCATGAGTTATTGTCAATTTATCCCATATTTGCTTGGCATTATCACACCCGGAGACTCTACTATATTCATTAGGACCTAAAGCACAAAATAATGTGTGCATAGCTTTAGCATTTAGTTGTGCACATTTAATGTCATTAGAATCCCATTCATCTTCTTCTTTGGGGATATCTCTTCCCTCTATTTTCTTTGTAGGGATTTGAGGTCCCTTAACTATAATTCTCCATACTTCATAGTCATTTGCTTGAATGAATAGCATCATCCTAGTCCTCCAATATGAATAATGTTCACCATTGAACATGGGAGGTCTAACCGTGGAGTGCCCCTCTCCTATCAAACTAGTTGCTACATTGTTAAGAGCCATTTGATCGTTTTCTAACTCTTAGGAAGTTGTTCCTACGTGATTAAAGAGTCCTACCTCTGATACCAATTGTTGGCTCTACCGAGAGGGGGGGTGAATCGGTTTTCTAACAATTATGGCAAATTAAAATACTAATCACAATTTAATCACAAATGATAATGAGCAATATAGTGCAGTATAATAATTTAATGCAAAGTAGGGAAGAGAGAAACAAATACAATCGTTTATAGAGGTTCGGCCAAACTCTTGCCTACGTCCTCTCTCCTTGACCTTCTTGTCAAGTGTTTTCTTTCTCTCTATCAATAGAGCTTACACAGTTCCTTTTTGCAGGTTAAGGAATAACCTCTCTACCCTTAGCAATACAGAAAAAGTATTCAGCCTCTTACAATATACTCTCACTGAGGAACAATCCTCTTCTCTTTTAAGATAAGACTGAATACAATATAATGCTTTAAAGTGGTAGGACAAATGTAGCTTTTTTGCACTTAAGCTTTTACAATGATTCTCAATGAATGAGCAATAAGGACACAAAGAATGAAAGAATTAAAGCTTTAGAATGTTTGGAATATGCAGCAATAGTGTCTCTCTTCTCTTTGTCTTCAATGCTTGGTTAAATACTGAAGGATGGGTAGTTGGAGCATTAAATGCTATTCTTCCCGTTGTGTTTTGCAGAAACTAGCCGTTGGGTGCCTCCAGTAGAGTGCCAGATCGATCTGCCTTCTTGGCCAGATCGATCTCTTAGTTATAAATCCTGCAAGATTGAAGCACAAATACACAAGGAGATCGATCTCATAGGTTAGCAGATCGATCTGTTAGTTTAAAAGTAATGAGGCAGATCGATCTGTCGAATAGGCAGATCGATCTCCTTAACTCTCTGTTTGAAGCAAGATCGATCTCCAGATCAATCTGCCATGCAATCTCGTAGAGAGGAGATCGATCTCTCAACACTACAGATCGATCTCTTTAGCTCTCTGACTTTGAGGAGATCGATCTCCTCCTTACCAGATCGATCTCATAAGTTCTCTGACTTTGAGTGTGGATCGATCTCTCAGATCGATCTATAGTCTTAAGCTCTTAAAGGGAGATCGATCTCTTCATAGACCAGATCGATCTCTCAACTCTAGCTTTAGCCAGATCGATCTCTTAACCCTTGCAGATCGATCTCATTTTACCTTAATCTCTTTACAACGTTATAAGGCTAGTCAGATCGATCTCTTACTTCATGAGATCGATCTCTCATCAAGTAAAAGCCCAGGAGATCGATCTCTCATACCCCAGATCGATCTCTCATCAGCAGAACTCTAAGTTCTGGTACTAATAACATCTAAACATGTTTGTATATCATCTTAACATTATTGAATTAACTTGTTTTGTCATTTCAAAATACATTAACTCAACAGCATAGCCACAGAATAGGGTTTCTCAACGTGGCGCAGCCACCAATTAGGGTATAACGTGGCACAGCCACCAAGGGGGTATAACGTGGCACAGCCACCAATGGGGTATCTCAACGTGGCACAGCCACCAATGGGGTATAACGTGGCATAGCCACCAATGGGGTATCTCAACGTGGCACAGCCACCAATGGGGTATAACGGGGCACAGCCACCAATGGGGTATCTCAACGTGGCACAGCCACCAATGGGGTATAACGTGGCACAGCCACCAAGGGGGTATAACGTGGAGCAGACACCAAGGGGGTATAACGTGGCACAGCCACCAATTGGGTTTTCTCAACGTGGCACAGCCACAGAATAGGTTATTCTCACGTTACCAGAATGGAGAAGAAATCGGGCTTACATGCTACCAGAGCAATGCCCGGTGTGTACTCACAACTACACACCTAAGTCTTATCACATAAGACTGGTTTGCCTTCACGTAGAACTCGTAATGGTTTTCTCTCTTAAAACTCATTTGAAATCGTTTTGTACTCAACACAAAACGTAATAAAACCTAGTTCCAACTGGCAAAGCACACGCACACATTTCTCAAATCACAATACTGCCTTAACGTAGAGCCCAGTTATAAACTCATAAAACATTGGGCTCCAACCGACTATAAAATCGTGTGCAATTTAATCTCAACACAAAACACTCAACATGCTTGTTTATAAACCATAAATCATGCTATAACAGTTTACAAATCACATACACAAATGGTTTAGATTTCCCTTACCTCTTTGCACCTCGTATAGTGCAATCGTTCCCCCGTATCACGGACTAGCCTCGCATTCCACTCTGGAACTCCCGAGCTGTCCAAACGATGTTAAAACATCAATACTCATCATCACATAAACCTCAATTCTCAAAATCGAGCATAATTGCTCATAACTCCTCAAATCTCTTGATTTCTCGTAATTCAACCCTAAACTACAACCTCATTCACAATATCTCAATGTCCTACATTTCTCATGCCAATTATCTAGGCTAATTCTCCACATTGTCTATATTTCCATTTATAGCACAATTCTCAAAATTACCAAAATCTCCAAATATCAACATTAATCCAACTACATTGCAATTTCATCAATCCCTAATCATTCCTCAACTATTTCAACACAATTACAACCACCAATAACATCAAAATCAGCTCAAATATCAAGATCGAGGTTTAGAAATTACCCAAAGCTTGTGAGACGCACAACTCACGCCTCGATCCGATTCGTCCTTTGATTTCCAAGTATGTTGTTCTCCTTTTGATGAGGAACAACTTTTCTTCTTACCACAATAGCTGATTCGATCGAAAATGGGTGATTTGGGGGAGTGAGAAACTAGGTTTTCGAAAAAATGGAGGTTTTGGAAGAGAGAGAAAATGAAATTGCAGAGAAAAAATGGGTTCCTTATATAGACTGGAGGTAGGAGATCGATCTGCCTCTTGATGAGATCGATCTGTGTTTGAATTTTGGGGACGATCTGGGCAATTTTATGCCTAGGAGATCGATCTGTCGAGGGGTGAGATCGATCTCTTTATGGCTTTATGAGATCGATCTGCTCCTAAGGAGATCGATCTTCTCCCCAAACAGAAGCATTTGGAGATCGATCTCCTCCTTATGAGATCGATCCCTTCTCAAACAGATTCATAAGGAGATCGATCTCTTCCATTGGAGATCGATCTGCTCTTCAAATTTCCCCTTCCTCGTCATTTTTAACTCACCAGATCGATCTCTCATCCTCCCAGATCGATCTGCTCCTTAAATTCCTCTTTCCCGGTCATTTTTAACTCACCAGATCGATCTCTCCTTCTCCCAGATCGATCTGTCCTCATACTTCATGCTCATTTTACACACTTAACACATAAATCTCCAATTATAATTCCCACAATTTACTTAGCTCAATAAATTACACTTCAAATTCTTATTACATCAATAAAATATGTCTGAAATTCTCAGATCTCACATCCTCCCCACCTTAAAAAGAATTTGGTCCTCCAAATTCAACTCAACTAGTCAAAATAGATGGGGGTATTTCTCCTTCATGAGGCTCTCTAGTTCCCACGTTGCCTCTTCCCTTGAGTGATGTTTCCACAAAACTTTCATTAATGGGATGCTCTTGGTTCTCAGTACCTTCTCCTTTCTATCGAGAATCCGGACGGGTTCCTCAGTGTAGCTCATGTCCTCCTGTATGTCCATCTCATCATACTCTATAACATGAGAAGGGTCCGGGTGGTACTTCCTCAACATAGATACATGAAAAACATTGTGTATCTCGGACATCTGTGGGGGTAATGCCAATCTGTAGGCTACCTCTCCCACTCTCTCAAGAATCTCGAATGGTCCTATGTATCGAGGACTCAATTTCCCTTTCTTCCCAAATCGCATGATACCCTTGCTCGGTGATACTCTCAGAAATACTGCATCACCAACATCAAACTCGAGTGGCCATCTATGCACATCCGCGTAGCTTTTCTGTCTACTTTGTGCAGCCCGTAACCTCTCACATATGAGTTTCACACTCTGTACGGCTTGCTCAACAAGCTCGAGAGCATTTATCTTTCTGTCACCGACCTCTTCCCAAGCTACAGGGGATCTACACCTCCTACCATATAGAGCCTCAAAAGGTGCCATTCCAATACTCGCATGATAGCTGTTATTGTATGCAAACTCTGCTAGGGGCAGGTGATCATCCCATGATCCCTTAAAATCCATCGTACACGCCCTCAACATATCCTCCAGGGTCTGAATAGTCCTCTCTGACTGACCATCTGTTTGAGGATGGTAGGCGGTACTAAAACTCAATCGAGATCCCATGGACTCCTGAAACTGGGTCCAGAATCTGGAAGTAAATCGAGAATCTCTATCAGAAGTAATACTCATTGGAGCCCCATGTAATCTAGCTATCTCGCTGACATATAGTTCAGCTAAGGCATCCACAGTATCTGTGCTCTTGATGGCAAGGAAGTGTGCACTCTTGGTCAATCTATCCACAATGACCCATATCGCATCACGACCTCTCCGGGTCCTCGGTAAACCCATAATAAAGTCCATAGTGACATGCTCCCATTTTCATGTAGGTACAGGTAAGGGCTGTAGTAGTCCTCCGGGCTTCCGATGCTCAGCTTTCACTTGCTGGCATACTAAACACCTGGCCACATACTCTGCCACATCTCGCTTCATACCACTCCACCAATACACCTTTCTCAAGTCTCGGTACATCTTAGTACTCCCTGGGTGCATGGTGTATCACGAGCAGTGGGATTCTCTCAATATCTGTCTCTTCAGGGTATCATCGTCCGGTACACAAATCCGTCCTCTGAATCTCAACAATCCATCCTCATTGACGATGAGATCCGACTGCGAACTCTGCTCAGCTTGGCTAACCATATCTATCAATCTCTGATCACTGCGCTGCCCAGTTCTAATCTGATCCATGATCCTGGGCTCTATCCGCAGGCTAGCCAAAAATCCAGTCTCTACCTCTTTAACTCTGATCCGAAGTTCGGCGAACTGCTCCAGTAAATCCCATTCCCTGATCATCATAGCAGATATCATACTCTTCCTGCTCAGGGCATCAGCAACTACATTCGCCTTACCCGAATGATATAGAATCTCGCAGTCATAATCCTTAAGGAGTTCCATCCATCTCCTTTGTCTCATGTTTAATTCTTTCTGATCAAAGAGATATCTCAAACTCTTGTGATCAGTGAAGATCTGGAATCTTTCCCCATATAAGTAGTGTCGCCAGATCTTCAAAGCAAATACCACAGCGGCTAACTCCAAATCATGCGTGGGGTAATTCCGCTCATGGTCTTTCAGTTGTCGCGATCCATATGCGACCACTCTTCCGTGCTGCATAAGCACACACCTTAATCCTTGGTGAGATGCATCACTATACACTGAGAATCCTCCTGATCCCTCAGGGATAGTTAACACAAGTGCCGCTGTCAATCTCCTCTTTAACTCTTGAAAACTGAGCTCACATTGATCAGTCCATATAAATGGAGTCTCTTTACGCGTGAGCTTAGTCAAAGGGGCGGCAATCCTTGAAAATCCTTCCACAAATCTCCTGTAATACCCTGCCAAACCAAGGAAGCTTCGTACCTCAGTAACTGTCCTCGGCCTCTCCCAACTAAGCACAGCTGCTACTTTACTTGGGTCCACTGATACTCCTTCCTCTAAGACTATATGACCAAGGAAAGCTATCCGGTTCAGCCAAAACTCACACTTACTAAGCTTTCCGTACAATTACTTATCTCGGAGTATCTAAAGTACTAACCACAAATGCTATGCATGCTCTTCATACGACCGAGAGTACACCAGGATATCATCAATAAAGACTATCACAAACTTATCCAGATAGTCTCTGAACACCTCGTTCATCAATCTCATAAATGCTGCAGGGGCGTTCGTCAATCCAAAGGACATCACCAGAAATTCGTAATGGCCATACCTTATCCTGAAGGCTTTCTTTGGAATATCTTCTTCCTTGATCCTCAATTGGTGATAGCCCGATCTCAAATCAATCTTAGAAAAGACTGATGCCCCTCTCAGCTGATCAAGTAGATCATCAATCCTGGGTAGTGGGTATTTATTCTTCACCGTGGCTTTATTCAACAGCCGGTAGTCTACGCATAATCTAAGACTACTATCCTTCTTCTTAACAAATAGTACTGGCGCTCCCCACGGTGAAACACTGGGTCTAATAAACCCTTGATCCAATAACTCCTGTAGTTGTCTCTTCAATTCCTCAAGTTCCACTAATGCCATCCTGTAAGGAGGTTTAGAGATCGGCTGAGTATCTGGTACCAAATCAATGGTAAACTCCAGCTCTCTCTCTGGTGGTAAACCTGGCAATTCATCTGGGAAAACATCCAAAAATTCGCAAACCACAGGTATATCCTCAATCCTCGGATGTTCCCGCTCATCGTTTGATGAGTGTCTCATAACCTTCACATGAATAATCATATTTAATATTCTCCAAAATAATATTAAAATTCTCAAATTACTTACTAGAATTCCACATAATTATTCCCTCAATATCTCAATCGTACACTGTAAGGTTCAGGTAGGGAGAAAGTTACAATCTTAGTGTAGCAGTCTAAACTCACTCGATTGGTCGCCAACCAATCCATCCCCAGAATTACATCAAATCCATGTACATTCAACATGATTAGATCTGCTAACATCACTCTATCTCCCACCTTTATCTCACACCCTCTACAGATTAACTCAGTTCTCTGGGATTCACGCATAGGGGTATTTACATGTAGTATATATTCTAGAGGTTCAAACTTCAAGTTTAATCTACATGCAAAATGCTCAGAAATAAACGAATGCGTGGATCCTGAATCAATCAACACATGAGCCTCATAATTACAGACAGAGAGTGTACCTCTTATAGTTTCTGCCGAAGCGTCTGCGGTCTCCTTATCCAGGGCAAACACACGTCCCTGTGCCACAGGTTTCTTCCCTTTCTCTGCCGCAGTGGCCCGTCTCCGGGGATCCACTCTCTGAGGCTGTTGTCTAGTGGGCTCCGGAGCATGTGGTATCTGAGGTTGGGGACAGTCCTTCACTCTGTGACCCATGTCACCGCATCTAAAACATCCATGGATCGACCCAGTACAACTTCCCTCATGCGATCGGCCACAATCTCTACAAATCCTCATCTCCGGCCTGACATATCGAGGGGCCTCCTTGATAATAGGATAGGCTCTGGGTCTCTCTAATCTGTCCTTCTGTACCTCAATCCTTCCTCTTCTGAAGGAACCTCTCCGAGCCTCTGACTGGAAAAGTGCTGGCCTCTTGCCCTTATCTCTATTCACCGCTCTGAGCTCATTCTAGGATTGTACCATCTCAATCCCTCTTTCAATCTCTTGTGCTCGTCTCAGAGCATCTCCAAACTCAGTAATGCATAGCCCTATCAATCTATCTCTGATGACGGGCTTCAACCCATACACAAACTTCTCTGTACGGAGCTCTTCACTCTTGAAGGTCTCTGAGTCATATCTCAATAGCGCTGTGAATTGGCTCTCATAGTCATCCACAGACATGTCACCCTGTACCAAACTCAAAAACTCGGCCTGCTTCTTTCTCTGAGCGGCTCGTGGTACGTATTGGGTCCTAAAAGCTGTCTGGAACTCTTCCCAACCAATCACACCATGGTGGGACATCAAAATACCCTGGGTAGTACCCCACCAATCTCGAGCTCTCCCCTTCAGCATATAGGCACTCATACTGACCCTCTCAGCATCGGTGCACCCCAGGATATCAAATATAATCCTTAACTCCGTCAACCACTCCTCAGCCTCTGTAGGATCCTTCTTTCCCTTAAATGCGGGTGGATTCATCTTCAAAAAATCCCTTAGTCGGACCATATTTCTATCCTCAAGCTGGGCGACGGGAGGCACTGGGGTATGGGAGGTCCTTGTGGTGGTGTAGTGGTAGTATCCGAGGTATTAACTCCAAAGTGTTGCGCGAATAACGCTGCCATATGCTCAAAACCTTGCCTCACATCGGTCTCAATCCGATTAAATCGAGAGTTAGGACTCTCTGGTTGTGGGACAGGTGGCGGAGGGGACTCTGCCTGCCTCCTCGAACGACCTCGTCGTTTACTCATTCTCTATCTCAACTCGTCTCCTGCGCGTACATATCAAAATTGATTGAAATCTCAATCCTCAATTTCAGTTCATGACCAGACTATTACAGACACTTGGGATGTATTCTATTTCACTTAACCGACACTGACAGTACTAGACACCCTAAGCTCTGATACCAAGAAAACTCTGTCACGCCCCGAAAGTGCGGAAAATAGGGCTAATTTAAAACTTTTTACTCATTAATTCACAATTAAGAGTGCATTCCTGTGCAGTGTCATACATCATTATAATTATCATGCCTTAGGATCTCATCATGATATAATAAATATTGTATTATACCCATTACTCGATTACAAGTTAATTAATCCTAATACATCCCATATAATGTCACACATCAAGTGTCTGTAATTACAATAATAGTCTAGGTACATGAAAAGATAAATATACCTTAAGATACAATATATATATATGGCCTGGAGCTCGAATCCTCCACTAGCCACTACTCCGTACGTCGCAGGGAAGGCCTTATTCACTTGAAGAACTCTGGGGGGAAAGAAAAATAGGGTGAGCTTCTAAATCGCTCAGTAAGGGGGGTAGGGGACTCATTTCATAAACCAAAATGCACATCACAAAAGGTTTATTTGTATGTGAAACTCATTTGAAAACCATAGCATGAAAATACTCAAAACGACACTCTCATGTGTCAAGTCATGTGAAAACATGAAGTAAAAGGCTCACTCTAGAGCATTAACAAAGCATGTGAAAACAACGCGTTAAACGCTTTCTCAAATAACGTGGCATAGCCACTGATTTAAAATCACTCGTGGCATAGCCACAAAACACACGTGGTAAAGGCACTGATTTAATTTCTTACGTGGCATAGCCACAAAACACACGTGGCAAAGCCACTGTTTTAATTTCTCGCGTGGCATAGCCACAGAATAGGGTTTCTCAACGTGGCGCAGCCACCAATTGGGGTATAACGTGGCACAGCCACCAAGGGGGTATAACGTGGCACAGCCACCAATGGGGTATCTCAACGTGGCACAGCCACCAATGGGGTATAACGTGGCACAGCCACCAATGGGGTATCTCAACGTGGCATAGCCACCAATGGGGTATAACGTGGCACAGCCACCAATGGGGTATCTCAACGTGGCACAGCCACCAATGGGGTATAACGTGGCACAGCCACCAAGGGGGTATAACGTGGCACAGCCACCAATTGGGTTTTCTCAACGTGGCACAGCCACAGAATAGGTTATTCTCACGTTACCAGAACGGAGAAGAAATCGGGCTTACATGCTACCAGAGCAATGCCCGGTGTGTACTCACAACTACACACCTAAGTCTTATCACATAAGACTGGTTTGCCTTCACGTAGAACTCGTAATGGTTTTCTCTCTTAAAACTCATTTGAAATCGTTTTGTACTCAACACAAAACGTAATAAAACCGAGTTCCAACCGGCAAAGCACACGCACACATTTCTCAAATCACAATACTGCCTTAACGTAGAGCCCAGTTATAAACTCATAAAATATTGGGCTCCAACCAGCTATAAAATCGTGTGCAATTTAATCTCAACACAAAACACTCAACATGCTTGTTTATAAACCATAAATCATGCTATAACAGTTTACAAATCACATACACAAATGGTCTAGATTTCCCTTACCTCTTTGCAATTCGTATAGTGCAATCGTTCCCCCGTATCACGGACTAGCCTCGCATTCCACTCTGGAACTCCCAAGCTGTCCAAACGATGTTAAAACATCAATACTCATCATCACATAAACCTCAATTCTCAAAATCGAGCATAATTGCTCATAACTCCTCAAATCTCTTGATTTCTCGTAATTCAACCCTAAACTACAACCTTATTCACAATATCTCAATGTCCTACATTTCTCATGCCAATTATCTAGGCTAATTCTCCACATTGTCTATATTTCCATTTATAGCACAATTCTTAAAATTACCAAAATCTCCAAATATCAACATTAATCCAACTACATTGCAATTTCATCAATCCCTAATCATTCCTCAACTATTTCAACACAATTACAACCACCAATAACATCAAAATCAGCTCAAATATCAAGATCGAGGTTTAGAAATTACCCAAAGCTTGTGAGACGCACAACTCACGCCTCGATCCGATTCGTCCTTTGATTTCCAAGTATGTTGTTCTCCTTTTGATGAGGAACAACTTTCCTTCTTACCACAATAGCTGATTCGACCGAAAATGGGTGATTTGGGGGAGTGAGAAATTAGGTTTTCAGAAAAATGGAGGTTTTGGAAGAGAGAGAAAGTGAAATTACAGAGAAAACACGGGTTCCTTATATAGACTGGAGGTAGGAGATCGATCTGCCTCTTGATGAGATCGATCTGTGTTTGAATTTTGGGGACGATCTGGGCAATTTTATGCCTAGGAGATCGATCTGTCGAGGGGTGAGATCGATCTCTTTATGGCTTTATGAGATCGATCTGCTCCTAAGGAGATCGATCTTCTCCCCAAACAGAAGCATTTGGAGATCGATCTCCTCCTCATGAGATCGATCCCTTCTCAAACAGATTCATAAGGAGATCGATCTCTTCCATTGGAGATCGATCTGCTCTTCAAATTTCCCCTTCCTCGTCATTTTTAACTCACCAGATCGATCTCTCATCCTCCCAGATCGATCTGCTCCTTAAATTCCTCTTTCCTGGTCATTATTAACTCACCAGATCGATCTCTCCTTCTCCCAGATCGATCTGTCCTCATACTTCATGCTCATTTTATACACTTAACACATAAATCTCCAATTATAATTCCCACAATTTACTTAGCTCAATAAATTACACTTCAAATTCTTATTACATCAATAAAATATGTCTGAAATTCTCAGATCTCACACTGACCCCCCTCCCGTTGCAGGAGTGATTGCCCCGCACACTGAGTACTGTGTTGGCTGGGATCACCATTATAGGATATGGCCATAGTCTAGGATATTATTGTATTTCACCACAAAGTCTCACATGATATATCATTTGACTGATTTATTTAAGATACGATAGACCTGAGGGATAGGTCATAATTTGATTTTGTGTTGTGAATGATTTAAATGTCATATTTATTGTGATTTAAATATACATGGCATGATTTATCTAAAGGCATTGTGATATTATAAAGATGCATTATTTTGCACTACATGCCTACATTTGAGAACAAAAGCGTGATTTCTGTACATGGGATTTAATCTGTATAAGTATATATATATATATTTAAAGACATGCTTTTAAAATAAGTTAAGGAAATGATGTTTTCGAGGCATAGCATTATTTTGAGTAGATAGTGTAGATGTCTACTTGCTTGCCTGATTTTCTTACTAAGCGCGTTGTATGCTCACCTCCCTTTCTTTACATCTCTCTACATAGCATCAGCAGTAAAGTGAGTGTGCTTGAGGGATAGTATTCCTGTTTTTCGTGCTATTTCCTATCGATCGACAGGTATACATATTTTGTACGGTTATGTATCTAAATATAGAAACAACACAGTGATGTATACGATATATATTATGGGGAATGCATTTGTATCAGATTTTATATGAGCTCACATGTATTATAAAAGAAATTACAGTGAATAGATAATGTATTGACTTGTATGTATGAAAGTGGATGATGAATATGGTAAGCGAGGATTCTGACATCGAATCACAGCTCAACCATTAATGATTAGAAAGGTAAGTTAAAATGTGAAAAATTTGTAATGGTTTTTGTTAAGTCAGGAATGGTCTTGACAGAATGGTATCAGAGCAGAGGTTGGTCTGATGTGAGTCGGTGTTAGAAAATAAGAAAGTGTACATCCTCAAAGTACTATGCTGTGTTTAGATACAACTGTGTATACCAGATGGGAGACGGACTAATTCATGATTGTGAATGCAAGAACTTTACCTATATGGTAAATACTCGTAGTGGTAGAGAGGCAAGAGGTAGGGCTCGAGGCCGTAGAGATAGGCCTGAGAGATGAGCTGCTGTCGAGCCATTACCTACCCGTGAGACTCCAGGTACTACTGAGGTACCAGAGTGTGCTGAGATGCGTTTTACAAGATTAGAGTGTAGTTTAGAGACAATAGTTGAGATATTGGCACAGACGATGCCAGGTAGGGAGGGACAGGAGGCAGGAGCTGCGATAGGAGAGGCAGTTGCCCCTGATACACCTACAGAGCCAGCTCATGCACCGAGGACTATAGATACTCCTACACCCCCATCAGTTTTGGGTAGTAGTAGATTAGGGTACGGATGTGATCTGGATCGGTTGCGACAGTTTTAGAAGTTTCGACCTCCATATTTTAGTATGGTCAAGGACCCTGTTGCTGCTGAGAAGTGGGTTGCTTAGATGGAGAAGCTTTATGGATTCTTCGAGTGTACGACATCGGAGATGGTCGCATTTGCTGCGTTCCTACTGAAGGGACCTGCAAAGCATTGGTGGAAGTCCACCAGAACTATATTGAGAGCCCGACATACGGATATTAGTTGGGAGATATTTTGGGATTCCTTTAGGAGACAGTTTGTTCCCGATACCGCGTAGCGAAAACTACAGGCTTAGTTTTAGGGACTGAACCAAGGGAGTTTGTCCGTGGATGAGTATGAGACTTGATTCCTATCCCTAGGGAGATATGACCCAGATACCATGTATAGTGAGGCTAGGAAGGTCCATAGGTTCATCGATGGATTGAGACTGGTTCTGCGGTCCAGGTTGGTCCTATTAGATATAACCACCTATGAGGAAGCAGTGCGCAGGGCGCAACTGTGCGAGTAAGATTATGAGAGGAATGCTTCCAAGTTTAGGAAGTTTAGCCGGAGCTGAGATATACAGACGAAGAGGTCGGCTCGAGATCGGCTCGAGATAGAGGCTTTAGTTATCGAAGAGGGAGGAAACTCTTCGGTAAGAGACCACGAGTTAAGGAAGCACGAGAGAGACCTGCTGGACCTCCTACTTATCTGACCATAGCTCCAGCAAAGGGTATTGTCATAGACGGATAGACACCTACTACCGATCAGTGTAGAAGATGCGCTAGACAACATGGAGGTAGACCGTGTCCGCTGACTCCTATAGTGTGTTTTCGATGCGGGAAACAGGGGCATTTTGCTAGAGCTTACCCCAAGATGGTTGAGACTGCTTCACTGAAGGGCAGGGAACCAGCGAGAGCTCCAATTGATCCTTCTGCTTCGAGTAGGAGAGCGACAGCAGAAGAGAAGGGGAAGCATGTTGAGAATAGGGAAAAGGATATGACAGCCAATCTAATATTACTAAGTATGAACGACTTTGATATAATCTTAGGAATAGATTGGTTATCTACAAGCCATGTTGTTTTAGATTATTATGCTAAGACAATTATGTTTTCTAACCCTACTAGATAGGTTGTAAAGTTTAATGAGAATAAATGAAAGGAGTAGTTATGATTATGATATGATTTACTGACTTAGAAAACCTTCAACACATCAAGGTTTCATTGCATACGTGGTAGATACGGAAAGGCGCATCTGGAGTTGTTAGATATTCCTGTGGTCAATGAGTACCCAAATGTTTTTTTCGAATAACTTGCCAGGATTACCACCAGATAGAGAGATGGAGTTCTGTATAGACTTAGTGCCTGGTACGAAACCTATTTTGAGACCACCTTATGGCATGGCCTTAGTTGAGCTGGAAGAGCATGAGGAGTACCTCAAGATTTTATTGCAGACTCTACGAGAGCAGAAGTTATATGCTAAGCTCAATAAGTGTGACTTTTGGTTGTCACAAATCTCGTTTTTGGGACATGTTGTATTGAAGGATAGTGTATCAATTGATCCATCCAAGATAGAGGATGTAGTTCAGTGGAAACAGCCGAGAATAGTCATTGGGATCAGGAGTTTTCTGGGTTTAGCTGGATACTATTGGAGGTTCGTTGAGGGATTTTTAAAGTTAGCTGCTATGTTGACATGTCTCACTCGGAAGAGTGTACCGTTTATATGGAACGAGGATTGTGAGAAGAGTTTTCAAGAGTTTAAGCGTCTATTGACCACCGCTCTGATTCTCACTATCCCTACCAGCTTAGGAGGATTTGCAGTATATATCGATGCTTCACATCAGGGACTGGGCTGTGTATTGATGCAGGATGGGAGGGTAGTTGCTTATGGATCTAGACAGTTGAAGGATCAAGAGAAGAACTATCTGACCTATGATTTGGAGTTAGTAACAGTAGTGTTTGTGTTTAAAGTATGGCGCCACTACTTGTATGGTGAGAAGTTCCAAATATTTACTGACCACAAGAGCCTCAAGTATCTGTTCTCACAGAAAGAATTGAACATGAGACAAAGAAGATGGCTAGAGCTTCTGAAGGACTACGATTGCGAGATACTTTATCATCCGGGTAAGGCTAACGTTGTAGCGGATGCTTTGAGTAGGAAGAGCATTGGGATGGTATCGTATATGAAGGTTAGGGAACATTAGTTGCTAGAGCATTTTGCTAATCTCAATTTATGAGTTGTGCCTTCTGACATAGATACAGGCTATGTGATAGCTAGTCTACGCTTGGAGCCGGATCTATTGGACAGGATCAAAGTGGCTCAACAGACTGATCTGTTTTGCATGGATGTGAGTGGTCAGATGCAGAGAGGCACAGTGATTGATTTTCAGTTGAGTTCAAATGGACTACTGAGGTTTAGAGACAGATTGTGTGTTCCCGAAGATCTAGGACTCAGGAGACTGATATTGGCAGAAGCTCATTCGTCAAGGTACACGTTACATTCGGGGAGTAATAAGATGTATCAGAACCTCTAGAAGGTGTACTAGTGGCCGGGTATGAAGAGAGATGTAACAGATTTTACGGTAAAATGTCTCATATATTAGCAAGTGAAGGTAGAGCATCAGAAACCTGCAGGGTTATTGCAACCTCTACCTATACTGACATAGAAATGGGAGGATATCACCATGGATTTCGCGATGGGTTTACCAAGGACCCATAGGAATCACGATGCTATATGGGTGATCGTTGACAGACTAACAAAGTCAGCCCACTTCCTAGCTATGAGAGCTATCGATACTCTGAGTTCATTGGTAGATCTGTATGTACGCGAGGTAGTGAGGTTACATGGTGTACCACTGAGCATAGTCTCTGATATGGATTCTCGCTTCACTTCCCACTTTTAGGAACATTTTCAGGAAGCCATGGGAACCCAGTTGAGTTTGAGCACCGCTTTCCATCCTCAGATAGATGGTTAGTCAGAGAGGACTATATAGACTCTGGAGGATATGTTGAGAGCATGTGTGCTAGATTTTAGAGGCACCTGGGATAACCAGTTGCCACTAGCCGAGTTCGCCTATAACAACAGTTATCATTCAAGTATCGGGATGGCACCGTTTGAGGCTTTATATGGTCATAGATGTCATTCCCCTATTGGATGGGAAGAAGTGGGTGACCGTAAGATTTTCACTCTTGACTTAGTTATACAAGTATTTGAGGACGTCCGTTGGATAGTAGAGAGATTGAGGACAGCTCAGAGTAGATAGAAGAGTTACGCTTGTAAGAGACGAAGGCCACTAGAGTTTGCAGTTGGTGAATCTGTGTTCCTAAAAGTTTCTCCTTCCAAGGGCATAGCGAGATTTAGGAAGAGAGGAAAGCTGAGTCTTCATTATATTGGATCGTTTAAGATACTTGATCGAGTAGGAGATAAGGCCTATAGGTTGGCATTGCCACCAGACTTGCCAGGCGTGCATAACGCCTTCCATATTTCGATGCTTCGAAAGTATCATCCAGATCCGACACATGTGATTAGTTATGAGCCTTTGGAGCTCCGTGAGGACATGTCATATGTTGAGAGATCGATTCAGATACTGGATAGGAAGGAGAAGGTCTTGAGATCGAGACTATCAGATTAGTGAAGGTTCTCTGGGAGCATCATACTTTAGAGGAGGTTACTTAGGAGATAGAAAGTCTGATGCGAGAGAAGCACCCCCATCTGTTTAATGACTGACTTGGTTCTAGTTTGGAGGACCAAATTTTCTTAGTTGGGGAGGATTGTCAGACCCGTATTCTTATGTAGCCTGTTCCTTATGATTTATACATGTACAGACATGTATTGAGTTATTTAAATCATAAGAAGAGTATTTACTAGATTTAAGTGCTAGTGAAATGCTTTAACACTTAAAAGCTACATAGAGGCCTAATGTGAGCTATGAGGGTTACAAATTAAACCGAATGGATCTAAATCATTCTGACTGAAGAGAAAAACTTATGATGTGAAAATATAGAAAGTTCATGAAGGAAAGTCAGTTTGATTTGGTCCCGAACACATAGAGGTAGAGTAAATGCCAAAAAATGGCAAAACAGACCTTTTAAGCCGTTTAAGGTGTTTTAGGTATATTCACTTCTCGGGATCAGCCAAAATGTAAAGAAAAGACTGTAAAACATAAGATATGACACTTTTGAAATTTTGAGCAAAAGTCAACTTGATCAATAATTAAGGAAAATGTCAACTATAGTTAAGAAAAGTGGACTTTTACCATAGTTGACTAACCATGGGTAGGAATTAACCCAAGTATGGAGAAAAAATGGGAAAAAATAATTTTACCTAGAATATAAGATATTCATCCTCTGAAGTAAGGAAAATTTATTTGGATGAATTTCGGATCTAATTTAATGGTTAAAAACGCAATGAGCCAAAGTTGGAAATTTTAAAACCCATTAAGGTATCATAACTGTGGGCCGAATTTGGAAAGCGCAATGGGCCGAATTGTTGGGCCAATTTACGGGCCCAATACTGAGATAATTGAAGGCCCAATAGGTAGTAAAAATTTCAGCCCAAAATCCCATTAAGAAAGCCCAAACCGAGAAGCCCAATTGAAAGCTCATTTGAATAAGTTAAAAAGCCATTAATGAAAGGTAGCAAAGTCCAAAATGATAACCATTACCTAAACTTTTTGGAAGTCAATTAAGGTGGCTAGATTTTAGCTTAATGACTAAGTAATGGACTTATAAATACCAGCCAACACATAATCATCTTCATCCTTTTATTTTTGGCAAAGTGAAGAAACCATAACCGAAAAGTTTTCTAAGCTTTCTCTCACTAGAAATAACTAGGAAAAAGGCATATTTGGAACTTGCAATCTTCATGAAAGTTGTTCCAAAATTAGGAGGAGAGTGACATGTGTTGGAATTGGCTATCAAGGAGCCATAGTGTGCAAATCGTGAGGCTTCAAAGTTTCGGCCAAGTGTGAACACAAATACTAGGTATAATTTCAAGCTTCCAACTTCATATATGTTAATCTATGAGTTATATGGAGTTGATTGGTACATGTTTTATGGATTGAAACACATGAAAACACTATGAACATGTGATGGCCGAAAGTTGGTATATGAGTTTTAATAAATACCCATGTGATTTTAAGACATGTATAGGTTGATATGCATGTATACATGATTATGACATGGTTAGTTATAATCAATTTGTTCATATAGATGGTTGTATGATATGGCACATAAGGTATTTGATAAAATGCCAACATGAACTATAGGAAAGGCTTAAGACATGCCAACCAAGTGTTTGTGAATGACATGCCATGGTGTGACTGATGGCATGGGATGCTCTCGGCCATGACATATGGCCGAGAGGTCCAATGGGCCAAGCCCAATTATTTTATGCCCAACATGATGTAATGGGTCTCAGATAAGTCCAATAAGAGTTGGTGAGCCCCATAAGCCCAATAGGCCCATTAAGGTTTGTTAAAGCCCATTAAGGGAAATAGACTATATTTAATGAGAAATATAGTAGGAAAAATATAATTAACCTGATAAATGGTTATATGCAGCTCCATAGATTATTGGAGGAGCAAATCGGACGGTTGGATAGAGCAGCGTTGAGAAAGTAAAATTTCTCGAGTGATTGCAAGTAAGGGACTTTTGTGAGTAGTTAGAGATACCTGCACATATTTTCGTCTGCTTTTACATTCACTTAAAAACTCTGAGGGTCAGAGAAAGTGAATAATAATTATTATGACCCAATAGTGACAAATTATGATTTTACCCTTAGTTAGGAAAAAAGTCAAATTTTGTGAAAATTTTTAAAAAGAATGAAAATCCACCATTTTGAGTGTTTTACTGCTATTTAGCAGAAGATTAAATAGATGGGCTAATGATTTTAAGGTTGATGTGAATTAAGCACACTTTATAGTGCTGATTTTGATGTTTTGAAAATCATCCCTTTTTAAAGAGCCATCTATCGAATTATGTGAGAATAAATCGTACTAGAGCACAGCTCGCACTTGATTTCATATATTTTTCACATATATTAGTGCTGGATTGTGATTCGCACTATATTTCCATGACATGCATGATAAAGTGTTGGAGTTATTACTCGTACTTAGTTTTATATGATATATGCATGAGAGAGTGCTGGAGCGATTAGCTCGTACTCGAATTTTTCATGAGATGCATGACAGAGTGTTAGAGCGTTGCTCGTACTCGATTCTTCATGATTTATACATGACATAGTACTGGAGCTATTGCTTGTACTTGATTTGATGAGTTTTGTGCACAACATGGTACTAGAGCTATTGCTCGTACTTGATTTGAAACATGAACTATGCATTGACCTAGTTGCTAGAGGTTTACTAACAGTAGAGTTGAGTTTGTGAATTGAAACAGTGTTTAGCGCGCACTGTATTTTATGTGATATATAAGACATGTTGAAAAACCATGTTTGTGACTGAGTGTCACACTATGAGAGGTTCGCACGTGGATTTAGAGACATGGTATGATATTCCATGGTTTGAGGGCTAAGACCTATGGCAGGCACCCCGACTGTGATGTAGGGTCCACGGAGTACGTTATACCGTGCAAGTGGCATGGGGTACATGGTACCGTGTGGTGTTGTGGAGTTGAGGATGTTATAGTTGGCGGTTATGATGGACTGACTCGCCTCCCGTTGCAACAGTGATTACCTCGCACACTGAGTATCGTGTTGCCTGGGATCACCATTATAGGATATGGCCATAGTCCAAGATATTATTGCAGTTCACCACAGAGTCTCACATGATATATCACTTGACTGATTTATTTGAGATATGGATAGACCTGAGGGATGGGTCAAAATCCAATTTTGTGTTGTGAATGATTTAAATGCCATATTTACTGTGATTTAAATATACATGGCATGATTTATCTAAAGGCATTGTGATATTATAAAGATGCATGATTTTGCACTACATACCTACATTTGAGAGAACAAAAGCATGATTTTTGTACAAGGGATTTAATCTGTATAAGTATATATATATATTTAAAGACATGCATTTAAAATAAGTTAAGGAAATGATGTTTTCGAGGCATAACATTATTTTGAGTAGATAGTGCAGATGTCTACTTGCTTGCCTGATTTCCTTACTAAGCGCGTTGTATGCTCACCCGCTTTCTTTACATCTCTCTACAGAGCATCAGTAATAAAGTGAGTGTGCTTGAGAGATAGTATTCATATTGTCTGTGCTATTTCCTATCGATCGACAAGTATACATATTTTGTACAGTTATGTATCTAAACATTGAAACAACACAGTGATGTATACGACATATACTATGGGGAATGTATTTGTATCAGATTTTATATGAGCTCACATGTATTATAAAAGAAATTACAGTCAATAGATAATGTATTGACTTGTATGTATAAAAGTGGATGATGGATATGGTAAGCGAGGATTCTGACATCGAATCACAACCCAACCATTTATGATGAGAAAGGTAAGTCAAAATGCGAAAAATTTGTAGTGGTTTTGGTTAAGTCGAGAAGGGTCTTGTCAGTTGAAGGGTGACAAAATGGTAAGTGTGGGAGAAAAATGTCTTTGCTGTTTTTCAAAGAAACTTCCCTCTGAATGTGGAGATCTCGATATGTTTCTTATCCTTTGCAAGATTGGTAACAATAAGATTGAAAAAGCTATGATAGACTTAGGAGCTTTAATTAATGTTATGCCAATTTCACTTTATAAATTCTTCAATCTTAGAACATTAAAATAAACTAGCCTAATATTACAATCGGCTAAAAGATCTAATTGTTATCCTTAGAGGGAGATAAAGAATGTACTAGTGAAGGTAAAAAAAACTAGTTTTCCCTACTGACTTTTATGTGTTGAATATAGAGGATGAAAATTCTCCCAACCCTATGCCTTTATTATTAGGAAGAGCTTTCTTGAAAACATTAAAAACAGAAATAGATGTGGATAAAGAATTAATCATTATGGAATTTGATGGTATGATTACAAAATTTAAAATGCCTGTGGAGTCCAAATTTTATAGTGAGAATAAACCTATTTTTGCTAGGGATGTCATTAATACTATTGAGCAAACTAATCTGTTATTCAAGGAACTTGATAGAAAAAATAAATAGAAAGCTAAAAAGATAAAGAAGGCAAAGGAAAAGAAGAAAAAGGAAGACAAAGAAAGAAAAAGCAAAGAGGAAGAAGAAAAAGAAAAGATTGAAATTTGAACCTGGATGAGCAAGAGATGTGAGTCGAGCAAACAAGATTAAACAAATGCGCTGCTTTAAAGGCAACCCAAGGATGAATTAATGGAGGATTTCTAACTTTTTTACTTTTTCTTCTTCTTTGCATTTTAGACTTACTTCAGGGACAAAGTAAGATTTAAGTGTGGAGGAGAAGGGTTTAGTGTGTCTAAGGAAAATTTAGCTAAATGTTTTTTCAAAATCTTTAGGCCTTCATCAATTTTTTTTTTTTCCAAATAGGTTCGAATTTAAAAGTACTTCTTGACTTTTATATATTGTTTAGCTTTTGTTAACTTTTATGTTTTTGTCTATTTTAACTTAGTTGCTTTGGATTTAGACTTAATTGACTTTTATAAAGTATTTAGTTTTAGGTTTGGTCTAGCTTATTTACAATCAACCAATGCTTAGTTTCTTCTATATAATTGTCAATGTATACTATAAAGCTAAAGACTAATCGATTTTTGTATGTTTAAATTAGGAAATTGTTAAAATTAAGTCATAGATTATGATATTTTTCTCATTTAATACTTAATTCTTAACTTAAAGAAGTTTCATAAAAGGAGTTGAAAGTATTTTGATTGTTATGATTATTAAAGTGAATACATTCTAAAGAGTTTGATGTGATTGTATGATTTAATATGAATGAGCATGTGATATTTGTTTTGTGATTTTGCCTATTGACATTTGTCTTAAGCTAAGTTCTAGTAAATAAGAATGTCTTTGAAAGAAAAAGAAAGATATGGAAGAAAGATAAAAAGGTTAAGGAAAGAAAAATTGAATTTAACTACTCTTATGTTTTGAGCCACTAAACTTTATGAGATTAAAAATCTATTCAATGACTTGAAATATGAGTATGCAAAGCACTCTAAATACGAAAACTGAATTTTTCTATAAGTTAGTACTTAGAGAAGCCATAATATAACCTCTAAAGCTTGAAATTATAAAGAGTTCTTGATTTATTGATGATGCTTGTAGTAATGGATATAGGTAAATTGCATGCTTGTGTTATATGTTTCAATTTATGTATATTACATTGGCTTATTTAAAAGTATGCATGAATATGAGAATAATAGTTGAGATACAATAGACTTGATTATTTGACTTTGTTGAGTTATGAATTGAAATTTGAAAGATTGAGAAATATTCATAATCTTTATTAAACCATTTTACTAACTTGTTTAGGTTGAGTCAAAAGTAAAGATTTTGTGGCTATATCTCCTGAAAGCCCTTACGAGACATAACTCGTCCATTGAGGGTAACCTAGGGGTTTAAAGGCATGCTGCATAGGTTAAATACAATCGTGACTACTATGAAAGTGAATTAGGAATTGATACTTAGTATTGAATTTAGGACTTTAGTTAGAATTTACTAGAGGACTAGCAAAGCTTAAGTGTGGGGGAATTCGATAAGTACTTTATTTGCTATATTACTATTATCGAATAATTTTTTTAGCTTTATTATTGTGCATGAAAGTGCTATGTAAGCTTCTTTTGATGTTATAGCCATTGAAAATAGGCTTATGAGAGAAAATGGAGCTAAAAGGACACTTTTACACTTTATGGATTTGCAAACGAATAGGGGTATTTTGGTAATTTCACCTCTATCCAAAGTGTTTGGAAAAAGTGACCTTCAAAATAGTAGAGGACTTCTTAAGCTTTTTAAAATGCCCATGATCATCCAAATCATAGTTCGTTTGATGGGTCAAAAATTCTTGCAAAGTCAGCACTAAATTAGGAAACTCGAAGTGGGATTGCTACAAAGATAATTGAAAAAAATTAATTAAAGCTTTTTTGGAAGATAATTGTAGAAGAAAAAGAGAGTCCATGATGAATTGACAAGAAGAGTTGGCAATCAAGTCAACTATTCAAGATAAATATGAAGAGCTATTATTACATCAATATTAATAATTAAAATCTTAGTCACATTAGACTTTTCACTTCAACTAGGAATAGGATTGCTCCTTCACTATATATGTCACACCCTACTCTCACACATGACCTACCAAAAACACCACAATTTTTTTCACATTAAACTTACCTGTTCCTCTGTCATCACTCTACACCAAATAGTTGGGTTGTGATTCGATATTAGTCACCCATTCACATTCATTCATAACATACATTCTTATATATTAATACAAGTATTTGTACATATACATCCCGACCATACGTTAGTTTGCATAATTGTGCTTTTACATTGTTCAGTACAAAATGTTCGAGTGTGTATACCTCTCGTAAGATGGATATACAGTGGATCAAGGAATATCAGTCCTCAGCCGTGTCCACCTACTATGGATGCTCTGTAAAGAGGGAAATAATAAGGGGGTGAGCTCACAGCTCAGTAAGGAAATCAAGCAAGCAAATAGATAACCACACTATCTACAAAATACTATACTCATGCCTCGAAATCATTTCCTTACCTTATCTATATCTAAAACATGCATCCTGCTCAAAGCTTTTATGCAATGTATATATATATAGATACAAAACATCAATTATAAAACTGGAAATATACTGGTTTAACAATCTCAGCAGTTTATGCAAAATATTGCATTTCTCATGTAATTTCACATAAATCACATTTATTATGTCATTTAGTTAAATTAAATAATATGGCATATCATCATATTTAAAACATGGAAATTTGGGCCTTACCCTTCCCTCGGGTTACCCTTTTTCAAATTCACAAATTCACATGTTCATATCATAAAACCATGTGATAGTTCATTCAAGAAATAGTTATTCACATTGCATGAAAAGAAAACCGAGATAGGTGACTGTATGTTCTGAGATTATAATCATAACTCATTTTTCGTGATCCCAAGCTACACAGTACTCGATGTGCGGGGTCTCATAATTGATGTAATGGGAGGTGGGTCAAATCTCTACCATCAACTCTCAACTGAGGACCTGATCTCGGAACACACCAGATCCCACTGGATCCCGCTCCCACTGCTAGCTAGTCCTATCCAAGTACATTCAAGTACTCACGATACAGCGTACTCCAGTGACATACATGGTACACAGTACTCCATGAACCCTATCTCAAGGTGGGATGCTCGTCATGAGTCTTAGTGCTCATACCATGGGTTATTCGATAGCCCTTGGCCATATCTCAAAATAATACACGTGTGAGTATATAATCGGTGCGACACACAGTCAGAACAGGCTCCTAACACGGCTGTTTCATGCTCTTTTCAAAATCTGGTATGTGCGAGTAAACTCCCAACATGTTCATATCATAATTATATAACTCTAGTGCGAGCAGTCCTTCCAGCACTATGTCATGTAAAAACACGAGTATAAGCAAAGCTCCCAATACTCTATAATGTATAATATATGAAATTTGAGTACGAGCTAAGCTCCCAGTACTCTATCATGTAAAATTGAGTATGAGCATAGCTCCCAATACTCTATAATGCATCAATCACAAAAACCTGAGTATGAGCAATGCTCCTAGTACTCTAACATGCTTAAATCGCATAAAAATTTAGTACGAGAATACTCTCAAGTACCATGTGATGCATATCTCAAAATATAGTGCGAGTATTCTCTAACACTCATGGTTTTCACACAAAACCCGATAGATGGCTATTCAACTCATAATTCACCCAATTCAAATCAAATCTGCACTAACACGTGTTGTTTTCGCATATACATGAAAACATTAGCCATTCTATCATGCAAATCATGAATCTCAGTCACAACATGCTTCTAAGGTATTTTCACCCTATTTTTGGATAAAACACACTTATCCTCATTAGTCTTTATCACAATAACATGCTTATTCAAAGGAATTCATATAGAATATAATATCGAAAATCTATTTGAAATACGTGTAGCTATCTCTAGCTACTCACGAAATTCCCATACCTCAGATCACGTCAAGTGACCTCATTTCCTCAGTGTTGCTCACTCTTGTAGTCCGATCAGCTTCCACGGTGACTTTCGAAGCTATTATAATTATTTACGTTAGTACACCATAATATACTTGTTTTACTTGCAAAATCTCAATTCACTATATCAATCTCATCATTTTCTCACTTCCATGCCAATAGCTAGGTCATGCTCATTTTTCATGATCCTTCCATCTCTAGCAATTCATACATATACCAATTATCTAACCAATACACTTGGTTTAACATATATCAACTTGGCACGTTAAATCTTACCTAGCCGAAATTTCCTCATTTTCACCAAAATTGGTAAATCCTCCTTGCTCTTTCATTCTTTGATTCCAACTTCTTGTTTCCAAGTATGTTGTTCTCCTTTCCACTAAGAACAACTTTGCTTAACTAAAACTCACTCAAAACTGATTGCAAATTGAAGTTTTCTAGTGTTGAAAGGTTAGGTTTTGCTTTGGTTCTTCAATGGAATAGTGTTTCTCATGAAACAGAGGTTGCAGAGGTCCAGTATTTATAGAATTGGCTCTTACAGATAGATCTGCTAACTACATGAGATCGATCTCCCCTGCACTTTGGTCCTCGAAACCAACCTTTCAGGCCTAATGAGATCGATCTACCCCTAACCATGAGATCGATCTGTGGCAACCCGAGCCTTAAGGAAATCGATTTATTTCAGCTAAAACTTACTCCAGATCGATCTGCATCATTGAGGGATCGATCTGCTCTTGCTTAAAGATCAATCTGCCTCTTGCAGATACCTTATTTCCTCATATTAAACCTATGGGAGATCGATCTGCTCCTCTCCAGAAGCAGTTCTACTACACTTTTCTTCCCAATTTCACTGTTACATTGGTATTTAATTTACTTAACCATCCATTTTACATTTCATACACATTTACAACTTCAAAACATTCATTCCTTGTGATTTATATTAATTGTGACTTGTCTATTCATCACAAACTCACAAGGATTACATGTAAATTTTTGGGTCTTACAATATAAAGGGACCATAGGTTGTCCAATAAACATACCAATCAGCTTAGTTTTATTTATTTTTTTATTTTAAAGTGTGAAACGATTTCTTTTTTAAATTTTTAACAAGTGTAGATTGATATTTTCTTAAAATTCTTGTTCTTGCTTTCTTTAAATGTTTTCTTCTTTATTTATTTTCTTTTTGAAAGCGATTGTTATCTTGTTATGTTTATATTATGTCTAAATTAAATCTTGCGTGCTTAATTAAGAAAACTGATTGCATTAATAATTAATATATAAAAATCTATTGCAATATAGTGAATTCTTTCTTGTCAATTTCTTTTATATTGCATGACTCCACCTCTAACCCCTACTTTGATTCATAGGAGCACTTGCAAAGGCAAAAAAAAAAGAAAAACAATCCTAATATTCTTGGTAGACTTCTCGCTATTTGGATCAAGAGTCTTTCGAGCAGTCACAGTCTGAGGATCGGGCTGATTGCATGTGATCTTGCCCCATAGGAAGAATTGAAGGCATCTGTACGTTAATGGGGAAATGATGAATAGGATAATCCGTCCAAAGATATCTCCCAAAGATAAAGAGCGACAACAGGTAGACAAAGACTATACAATGAGAGGTTCAAAGTTTCGAGTATATCTTAGTATATGCAATAATGACACTTTAGAGACTCTCGAGGTAGCCTCTCAGTTAGGTTGGGCTAGAATTTCTCCTTAGGGATGAGCAGGTACTTTTTAGGAACTTCTCGAAGGACAAGAACTTGGCTAATTTGGAAGCAATAAGGGAAAGTATTTGACTCCTGATTCCTTATCTTGTTTTATTTATTTTGTGGATCTAAAAACTCAACTTCTTTTGATCTCAGGTGATGCAAAGGACTATTGTGGTTAATGCTCAGCATTATGCCTACCGCGCGCAAGTCAAGAAAGAGATCAAGGAGCTGAGGGATAAGAACATGGAGCTAACAAATACTAATAATCAACTGATTGGGTTACCAGAGGTCTGCGAGGCCCGAAGGAAAAACTTGTAAAAGTATCATAAGAGATGACTCACATAAAATGGGACTTTACTGTAAAGACTGCTAAAACAAACAAGTTTAAAGAGGATCTTTAAAAGTGTGAGAACTGTGAATTTTGTATACCCCATTTATGAGAATTGTAATTTAGTGTATGTAATTATGATATGTACATGTACACACAAGTTTTAAATATGATGAAGTATATGAAGAAAATATTTTATAAAGTCTTGAACGTGTACGGATTGAAATATGGACTATGGGGTAGATTTTGAGAAGTTTGACATTGAGTTTTATTCAAATTGGTACAGCAGTAGTACAACCTATAAAGGCCAAATCGATCTCCAAGGATGAGAGATCGATCTCATGGCTCCAGAATGTAGAAAACGTGCAAAAACTAAGAGGCAGATCGATCTCATGAAGAAGGAATCTATCTCAAAATGTTTCTGTAAAGGAGAAGATCGATCTCCTCAAGGAGCAGATCGATCTCATGAAGCATTCTGTAAACTAGAGATCGATCTCACAATTGGAGCAGATCGATCTCATAAAGTCATTAAGAGATCGATCTCACCCCACGACAGATCGATCTCCTAGGCATAAAATTACCCCAAAACGTTCCCAAATTCAAATGCAGATCGATCTCATCAAGAGCCAGATCGATATCCTACCATCGACCTATATAAAGACCCATTTGTTTTCCTGGAAATCGATTTCTCTCTCTCTCCAAAATCACCATTTTCGAACCCTAGCTTTCTCTCCCCTCCAAAACACCCATTTTTGTCTAAATCAAGGGTTGTGGCAAGAAGGAAAGTTGTTCCTCATCCAAAGGAGAACAACATACTTGGAAATCAAAAGACGAATCGAGGTGTGAGTTGAGCACTCCACAATTTTGGGTAATCTTTAAACTTCAATCTTGGATTTTGAAGTGATTTTTTGTGATTGTGAATATGGGCATTGTGATGAAATAGTTAGGAAAGGATTAGAGTTGACAAAAATTATGATTTTATTAGAGTAAAGACGATATTAAGTAAATTGTGGTGAATTGGGATTTTTGTCTATAAATTGGAAATTGAGGTAATGAGGTGATTTTGGCATGGGTACTATACATGAGAAATGTAGAAGGTTGAGATGTGGGATAATTGAGGTATTTAATGAGAATATGGGCAATATGCTCGATGTAGAGATTTGGAGGTTATGTGATAATGAGTTATTGATGTTTTAACATCGTTGGATAGCTCGGGAGTTCCAAAGTGGAATGCGAGGCTAGTCCGTGATATGGGAGAACGATTCCACTATACGAGGTGCAAAGAGGTAAGGGAAACTTAAACTCATTTGTGTATGTGAATTATGAAATATGGTAGCATGAATTGCGATTGAGAAAAAAAAAACATGTTTTATATGTTACGAATGAGAAATTACACATGATTTTGTAGCCGATTGGGGCCCAATTTTTATGAGTTGTAAACTATGTGTGAAAATGTTTTACAACCGCTTTATGTTTAAAACGTGAAAAAGGGATTTTGGGCTCTACGTTAAGGCGTACTAAGATTGAGAAATGTGTTCGTGGTTTTACCGGTTGGAACTCGATTTTAACATATTTTGTGTTGAGTACACAATTGTTTTAAATGAGATTTATAAGAGAAAACCATTATGAGTTCTACGTGAAGGCAAAACGTTTTATATGATAATGGCTAATGATTGAGACTTAGGCGTGTCATGTTGAATACACATCGGGCCTTGCTTTGGTAGCATGTAAGTTTGGGCCTTGTTCTGGTAACGTCTAAGTCCGATTATTCCTCCGCTTTGATAGCGTTGGGAGGCCTTGCTCTAGTAGCATGTAAGTTCGGGCCTTGCTTTGGTAACATGTAAGTCCGATATTCCTCCTTTTTGGTAATGAGAGATGCCTCCGTTTTGGTAGCGCAAGATAATCCTCGTTCTGGTAAGCTGGGTGGCCTTGCTTTTGTAGCATGTAAGAGAGATAGAGTGGGTAGCCTGGGAACTGACCCAGGGACCACATGATAGTGTTCATGAGGAGAGGCATTGCTCTAGTAGAATGTAAGGCCGAGCGTTGTTCTGGTAACGCGTAAGTCCAATATACCATGTACACGACCATATGTCAACGTTCCCTCTTATGAGGATGCTTGGGATTCGCACTGAGAGGAGATTTATTATGATGTGCCATGACAAGTTTTATATGAGTTTTATTGCCTAGTCTCCTTTTTATACACATGAGTTGTGTTTTGTGGCTGTGTCACGTGCACTCTATTGAGGTGATTATTATCACGTTTTAATGAGAAAAGCCATTATCTCATTTTGATTTCCACATGCTTGTAACTGTGATTTATACTAAGTTATGTACTCTCATGCTTTACACGATTTTAGAGAATGAGATGAGAATGATGTTTTATTGAGTCATGCTACATTTTTATCTAGTTTTTAACTACAAAACAAATGATTGTGCTGTGCAAATCATTAATTATAATGAGTGCCTTACCCCCTTTTCTGAGCGATTTAGAAGCTCACCCTATTTTATCTCCCCCCCCCCAAATTTCTTCAAGTGAAAAGGGTTTTCCTGCGACATACGGAGTAGCGGCTAGTGGAGGACTTGAGCTCCAGGCCATATATTGTATTTTGAGGTATAATTTATCTTTTCATGACCCAGACAATTATTGTAATTACAGACACTTGATGTACAACATTGTATGGGATGTATTAGGATTAATTAACTTGGAATTAAGTAATGTATATGATATGATATATACTATTAATGATGAGATCCTGAGGCATGACATGTATGATGATGTATGACACTGCACAGGAATGCACCCTTAATTGTGATTTGATGCGTAAAAAGTTTTAAATTTGCTCTATTTTTCACGCTTCCGGGGCGTCACATAGTTTTCTTGGTATCAGAGCTTAAGGTGTTTAGTACCGTCAATGTTGGTTAACTAAATTAGAATACATCCCAAGTGTTTGTATAAGTCCGGTCATGAATTGAAATTGAGGATTGAGATTTCAATCAATTTTGATGTGTACGAACAGGAAACTTATTGAGATTGAGAATGAGTGGACGACGAGGTCGTTCGAGGAGGCAGGCAGAGCCACCTCCATCACCTGCCCCATAACCAGAGAGTCCTAACTCTCGATTTAACCGAATTGAGATGGATGTACGGTAAGGTTTTAAGCAAATGGCAGCGCTATTTGTGCAACATTTTGGAGTTAATGCCTTGGGTACTACTCATACACCACCACAAGGACCTCTCGTTCCCCCAGTACAGATGGACCCAGTGCCTCTCATCACTCAACCTGATGACAGAATTATAGTCCAAGTGAAGGATTTTTTGAAAATGAATCTGCCCGTATTCAAATGGAAAAAGGATCTCGCTGAGGTTGAAGAGTAGCTGAATGAGTCATATTTGACTATTTGGGATGCACTGATGCTGAGAGAGTCAGTATGAGCACTTATATGTTGAAAGGGAGAGCACGAGATTGGTGGGGTACTACCCAGGGTATCTTGATGTCCAGCCATGATGTGATTAGCTGGGAAGAGTTTCAAGCGACTTTTAGAGCCCAATTTATACCACGAGCTGCTCAGAGAAGGAAGTAGGCAGAGTTTCTGATTCTAGTACAGAGCGATATGTCTATGGACGATTATGAGAGCTGATTTACAGCGCTATTGAGGTATGACCCAGAGACCTTCAAAAATGAGGAGCTTCGCACTGAGAGATTTGTGTATGGATTGAAGCCCATCATCAGAGATTGATTGAATGGGCTATGTATTATTGAGTTTAGAGATGCTTTGAGATGAACATAAGAGATTGAGAGGGGAATTGAAATTATACAATCCCAGAATGAATTCAGTGCAGTGAATTGGAATAAGGGCAAGAGGCCGATGATGTCCCAGGTAGATGTTCGGAGAAGTTCCTTCAGGAGTGGAAGGATTGAGGTACAGAAGGGCAGATCTTAGAGACCTAGAGCTTATCCTATTATCAAAGAGACCCCTCGATATGTTAGGCCTGAGATGAGGGTTTGTAGAGATTATGGCCAACCGCATGAGGGGAGTTGTACTGGGTTGATCCGTGGATGTTTTAGATGTGGAGACATGGGTCATAGAGTAAAAGACTGTCCTCAACCTAAGATACCACATGCTCTAGAGCCTACTAGACAGCAGCCTTAGAGTGAATCCCCAAAGATGGGCAACTACTGCAGAGAAAGTAAAGAAACCCGTCACATAGGGACGTGTGTTTGCTTTGGACAAGGAAACAGTAGATACTTCAGCAGAAACTATAAGCGGTACACTCTCTGTCTGTAATCATAAAGCTCATGTGTTGATTGATCCAGAATCAACACATTCATTTATTTCTGAGCATTTTACATGTAGATTAAACTTGAAGTTTAAACCTCTAGAGTATATACTACATGTAAATACCCCTATGCGTGAATCCTAGAGAACTGACTTAATTTGTAGAGGATGTGAAATAAAGGTGGGAGATAGAGAAATGTTAGCAGATCTAATAATGTTAAATTTACATGGATTTGATGTAATTTTGGGAATGGATTTGCTGGCAACCAATCGAGTGAGTTTAGACTGCTACACTAAGATTGTAACTTTCTCCCTACCTGAACCCTACAGTGTACGTTTGCAATATTGAGTAAATAAACATTTGGAATTTTGTAAGTAATTGGAAATTATGATGTTGCTTTTGAGAGTATTAAATGTGATTGTTCATGTGATGGTTATGAAACATTCATCTCAGATGATGATCGGGAACATTCGAGGATTGAGGATATACCGGGGGTGTGTAAATTACCGAATGTTTTCCCAGAAGAGTTGCCAAGTTTGCCACCAAAGAGAGACCTGGAGTTTACCATTGATTTGGTACCAGATACGCAGCCTATCTCTAGACCCCCGTATAGGATGGCATTAGTGGAACTAGAGGAATTGAAGAAGTAATTACTGGATCAGGGATTCATTAGACCCAGTGTCTCACCGTGGGGAGCACCAGTGTTATTCGTGAGGAAGAAGGATGGTAGTCTCAAATTGTGCATAGACTACCGACTGTTGAATAAAGCCACGGTGAAGAATAAATACCCATTGCCAGGATTGATGATCTACTTGATCAGCTGAGAGGGGCCTCAGTCTTCTCTAAGATTCATTTAAGATCGGGCTATCACCAATTGAGGATTAAGGAAGAAGACATTTCGAAGACGGCCTTCAGGACGAGGTATGGCCATTATGAATTTTTAGTGATGCCCATTCGAATTGACGAACGCCCCTGCAGCATTTATGAGATTAATGAACGAGGTGTTCAGAGACTATCTAGATAAGTTTGTTATAGTCTTTATTGATGATACCCTAGTGTACTCTCGGTCATATAAGGAGCATGCACAACATTTGTGGTTAGTACTTCAGATACTCCGAGATAAACAATTATATGGAAAGCTTAGTAAGTGTGAGTTTTTGTTGGATCAGATAGCTTTCTTTGGTCATATAGTTTCAAAGGAAGGAGTATCAGTGGATCCAAGTAAAGTAGAAGTTGTGCTTAATTAGGAAAGACCGAGGACATTTACAGAGGTACGGAGCTTCCTTGGTTTGGCAGGGTATTATAGAAGATTTGTGGAATGATTTTCCAAGATTGTTGCTCCTTTGACTAAGCTCACGTGCAGGGAGACTCCATTTATATGGAATGATCAATGTGAGCTCAATTTTCAAGAGTTAAAGAGGAGATTAATAGTGGCACCTGTGTTGACCATCCCTGAGGGATCAGGAGGATTTTCAGTTTATAGTGATGCATCCCATCAAGGATTGGGGTGTGTACTCATGCAGCATGGAAGAGTGGTCACTTATGGATCGCGACAATTGAAAGATCATGAGCGAAATTACCCCACGCATGATTTGGAGTTAGCCGCTGTGGTATTTTCCTTGAAGATCTAGCGGCACTACGTATATGGGGAAAGATTCCAGATCTTCACTGACCACAAGAGTTTGAGGTATCTCTTTGATCAGAAAGAGTTAAATATGAGACAAAGGAGATGGATGGAACTCCTTAAGGATTATGACTGCGAAATTCTGTACCATCTAAGTAAGGTAAATGTAGTGGCTGATGCCTTGAGCAGAAGGAGTATGATATCTGCTATGATGATTAAGGAATGAGATTTACTGGTACAGTTTATCGAACTCCGGATCCTAGTTAAAGAGGTAGAGATTGGATTTTTGGCTAGCCTGCGAATAGAGCCCAGGATCATGGATCAGATTAGAATTGGGCAGCGCAATGATCAGAGGTTAATAGATATGGTTAGCCAAGCTGAGCAGACTTCGCAGTCGGATCTCACAATCAGTGAGGATGGGTTATGGAGATTCAAAGGACGGATCTATGTACCAGAAGATGATACCCTAAAGAGAAGATACTAAGAGAATCCCACTACTCGCGATACACCAAGCACCCAAGGAGTACTAAGATGTATCGAGATTCGAGAAAGGTGTGCTGGTGGAGTGGTATGGAGCGAGACATGGCAGAGTATGTGGCCAGATGCTTAGTATGCCAGCAAGTGAAAGCTGAGTATCGAAAGCTCGGAGGACTTACAGCCTTTACCTTTAGCTACATGGAAATGGGAGCATGTCACCATGGACTTTATTATGGGTTTATGGGTCATAGTGGATAGACTGACCAAGAGTGCCCACTTCCTTGCCATCAAGAGCACAGATACTGTGGATTCCTTAGCTGAGTTATATGTCAGCAAGATAGCTAGATTACATGGGCCTGCAGTTAGTATTACTTTTGACAGAGATTCTTGATTTACTTTCAAATTTTGGACCCAGTTTCAGGAGTCCATGGGATCTCGATTGAGTTTTAGTACTGCCTATCATCCTCAGACAGATGGTCAGTCAGAGAGGACTATTCAGACCCTGGAGGATATGTTGAAGGCGTGTACGATGGATTTTAAGGGAATGTGGGATGATCACCTGCCCCTAGCAGAGTGTCAGGACCCTTAACTTACCAAAATATGTACAAAATTTTCGCATTTTCGTGCATCGTTTATCATTCGTCCTTACCTCAATCGTGAACAGCAACTCTCCTCAATAGTTGGGCTATGTGTCGACGTCTAACTCACTCTAACATACCAATTCAATTTGCTTATTATTCATAAGTAAACACTTATATAAATGTATATATATCAGAGTTGTTACATGTGTTTACATTGTTTTACATCCCCAATAATTACAAACAAAATGCTACTGTGCTATGTCTAATTTAGATACAAAATAATCCAAGTGTGTATACCTTTAGCGATGGGATGCAGCGGATTACCAAAAGGGACAATCCTCCAGTCACACTCACTCTATACTTAAATCTCTATAGAGAGGAGGAAAATAAGGGGGTGAGCAAACCACACGCTTAGTAAGGCAATCATGCGAACAGATAGATACTATACTATCTACGTGATCGCGATGTCATGCTCCAAAGCATTTAGTTCATCATTTTATCTCAAAACACGAGTGTATGATTGTGTTAATGGTATCTAAAGCATTCATGCTATTAAAATCCAGTGCACAGTTCAATTCAAAGCATGGTATAAATCATCAAGCATAATTCACAATAAAGCAAGGCATTAACCATCATGCGTTTTCTCAAATAAGCATGGCATTAACCATCATGCATTTTCTCAAATAAGCATGGCATTAACCATCATGCATTTCTCAAATAAGCATGGCATTAACCATCATGCATTTTCTCAAATAAGCATGGCATTAAACATCACGCATCCGTGCACTTTAAAAACCATTAACAATCAATATCTCAAAACAATTCAACACTTGTCAGGTCTCAACCCATCCTTCAGACTGTCCTGACCCACAAATAATTTCAAATATGAATTTATTCTCAAAACAATAGACATGTGAGATAGGCGATTCAATAATAGGTAATAACCTCAAGGTCTATCGCCATAACCTGTGATACTGGCTACACGGATCAGGTGTGCGGGATATCACCACATTCTGCTTCCACACGGGAGGTGGGTCAAATCCTACCCACCAGTCCATAGCAGATCTCGTCTAAAAATAGTACAATGTACTCTATGCTACATGCACAGTACAACATACTCCGTGGACCCAATCAACACATCATATCAAGCCACATCTCAAAACACACGTGTGAGCCTATTTAATCGGTACGACCTCATGTCTACCCGAAGCTCCTAACACGGCTAATAAATCATGTCAAACAATGCACGTGCGAGCCTATTTAATCGATATGACACCCAGTCTACTCGAAGCTCCAAGCACGGCAACAAGTAAGGTAGGCATCTAGTGCGAGACAAACTCCAAGCACAATGCCAAAACAAATATGAAATCCATGTGAAAACTAGTGCCTCCAGCACCATGTGTATAAAACACGTCAAATCTCGTGCGAGTCATACTCTAGCACGCTTTCATTCTCATGAAAACAATGTAGGTGGCTCATTTCTTTGCAAAGTGTGGTTAACAAACCAAAATAACTCATTTCTTTTGCAATTCATTTCAAATGCTAGCCAACCTACCAATCACTTTCTAAAAAGCAATAAAACATGATTTTCAAAGCATTATGCCTTTGTTTTCATGCAAATTTATCAAACTCCCAACTTTTACCCTTCAATCACCCAACATCATTTCCTAATATCTCATGCATTCTAGCAAAACATTTAAACACCCAAATTGCGCACAAATATCTCTAAGAGTCCACACAATTCCCTTACCTCAATTTGCTTGGTGTGACTCTTTTCCTCTTAGCTTCTCACGCTCTTGGCTCAACTCGCTCCGACGTATACTCGAAAGCTGCGATTCATTCATCCAATCAATTGAGTTAATATTTTTAACCCATATTTGACCTCACTATTCAATATAATTCACTTATGCATTTTAACAATGCCTTAATCCACATTTTACCCCTTTTAGGTAAGTCTTACAATTTATTCACCAACAACATCTTAAAATCATACCCATAACACTATTGTCACCTCTAGACATCCCATTTCTCATTAATCTCCATACATTCCACTTTCTCACACTAGACCATTTCTAGGGCATAATCATTCAATGCATTTTAGATAGTTTCTAACCATCCATACTCATGCCAAACAACTCCAAAATCAATTAAATAAAAAATGTACCATAGTTGGAGTGTTAGAATCTTACCAAATCTGATTTCTCTGCTTGCTCCAAATGACAATGCCCTTAGTTCCTTCAATACCAACAATGGGATTTTGGGTTCCAACTATGTTTTTCTCTTCCTCGAGATGAACAACTTAGTGTCTAATGGCCTCCCCTCAAATCTTACAGGAAATGGCTAATTTTAGAGAGAGAAAGTTAGATTTTTGGGTTGAAAATGGAAGGATAGTGTTTTTCCCGAAATTTTCAGATTTTCAACCCTTCTTTTATAGAAATAGCTTGAGGAGATCGATCCGCACTAGGAGGAGATCGATCTGGTCCCCTTAAATCCCTCTTTTTCACGACATTTTAAGCATGAGATCGATTTGTCGAAGCTTGAGAACGATCTGCTCCCAAACAGAGAGCTAAGGAGATCGATCTAGGTGCTTAAGGATTAATCTTTTCATTATAGAATGCTTAGGAGATCGATTTGGCTCCATTGATGATCGATCTGCCCTATTCCATTGCCCAAATAAGAGCATTTTGTCTCTTCCAGATCGATCTCTCATCCTATGAAATCGATCTGACCTGCATAAGTTCTAGATTTTACTACAATTTCCTGCAAACACTTATATCAAAACATCCTTAATTTGCTGCCATGGTCATTTTCTCATCCAATCATCTTCGAGACTTGAAAATGACATCCATACATACCTTATACGTATTGAAACTTGTGTGGAATCCTTGTATAACCAAAAGTATACGATATAAACTAAATGAAAGTGCACAACTTATGCAATTCTACTTCCATTTTACCACACTACTCATAATCCATTCTACTCACATTCCTCACATGTTTAAATCCATTTCCTCTTATTCATACATAATGTAACTTGTATGTACAATCATAACTCTTATTGCAAGTGTGTACATAAGCTTATGGACTTACATTTCATATACTTCACTTATGAATTCCTAGTATAACTCTATTTACATTCCTATGTACATATTACAATTATACGTATACGGGGTCTCATAATCTCCCCCACTTAGAAAATTTGGTCCTCCAAATTAGAACCAATTTAATCTGTGAATAACTCGGGATACTTCTCCCATATCAAACTCTCTAATTCCCATGTGGCCTCTTCCACAATGTGATGTTACCAAAGAACCTTCACCGAGGGAATTGTCTTTGTCCTCAACACTTTCTCTTTTCTGTCCAATACCCGAATTGGCTTCTCAATGTATGTCACGCCTTCATTGAGCTCTAATGGCTCATATCTTATCACATGTGCCGGGTCCGGGTGGTACTTCCTCAACATGGATACGTGGAAGACATTATGAACACTTGCCAACTCTGGTGGCAATGCCAACCTATAAGCCTTGTCTCCCACTCTCTCCAAAATCTCGAAGGGTCCGATGTATCTAGGGCTCAACTTGCCCTTCTTACCAAATCTCATAATTCCCTTCAAAGGAGAAACTTTCAAGAACATCGACTCACCCACATCAAACTCTAGTGGTCTCCGTTTCTTGTCAACGTAACTCTTTTGCTTGCTCTGAGCTATCCGTAATCTCTCAAATATCAGTTGGACGTCCTCAGAGGCTTGTCTAACCAAGTCAGGAGCAAAGATCTGTCTATCACCAACCTCTTCCCATCCAATAGGGGAACAGCATCTACACCCATACAATGCCTCATATGGTGCCATGCCGATACTCGCATGAAAACTGTTATTATAGGCGAACTCTGCGAGTGGCAAATGGTCATCCCAGGAGCCTCTAAAATCCAATGCACACGCTTTCAACATATCCTCCAAGGTCTGTATAGTCCTCTCTGATTGACCATCTGTCTGAGGATTAAATGCAGTGCTAAAACTCAACTGGGTCCCCATTGCTTCCTGAAAATGTTCCTAAAAGTAGGAAGTGAAGCGGGCATCCCTATCAGAAACAACGCTCACTGGAATTCCATGTAGCCTCACTATCTCGTGCACATATAGGTTTGCTAACTGGCTCAAAGTATCGATAGCTCTTATAGCTAGAAAATAGGCTGATTTCGTCAACCGATCCACAATCACCCATATGGCATCATGACCTCTCCGAGTCCTCGACAATCCCATCACAAAATCCATGGTGACATGCTCCCACTTCCAAGTCGGTATCGGTAGAGGCTGCAATAACCCTGTAAGCATCTAATGCTCTACCTTCACCTGCTGACAAACGAGACACTTAGCAACATATTCAACAATGTGCTTTTTCATCCCAGACCACCAATAAACCTTTCGGAGGTTTTGATACATCTTAGTACTCCCTGGGTGTATCGTGTACTTCGATGAGTGAGCCTCGTCAAGATTAACCTTCTGATCTCTGCATCACCAGGAACACATATCCTACCTTTGAACCTCAACAACCCATCCGAACTTAACCCAAAGTCTGTATCTGTACCCCTCTATATCTGCCCGATAATATCACTGCATTGCTGATCCACTCGCTGAGCCTGTCAAATTCGATCTACCAGATCCAGTTCCAACTACAGGCTAGCTATCATAAATCCATTATCAGCGTCAGGCGGGGTCATATCCAAACTGAGGTTCGTGAACTGTTCCAACAGCCCGTGTTTCCTGACCATCATGAATGACACCATCCTGAGATGCTTCCTACTCAATGCATCAGCCACCATATTTGCTTTACCCGGGTGGTACAGGATCTCACAATCATAATCCTTTAATAGCTCGAGCCATCTCCTCTGTCTCATGTTCAACTCTTTCTGTGAGAACAGGTACTTAAGGCTCTTGTGATCTGTATAAACCTGAAATCTCTCACCACAGAGCTAGTGGCGCCATATCTTCAGCTCAAACACCACCGCTGCCAACACCAGGCCATGGGTCAGGTAGTTCCTCTCATGATCCTTTAACTGCCTTGATCCATAGGCTACTACCTTCCCATCCTGCATCAATACACAGCCCAGTCCTAGGTGTGAAGCATCTGTATACACCGAGAAACCTCCTGAGCTGGTAGGAATGGTGAGGATCGGAGCTGTGGTTAATCTCCTTTTCAACTCCTCAAAGCTTTCCTCACACTTATCGTCCCACACAAACTCCACTTTCTTTCTTGTGAGACGTGTCAAAAGAGCAGCTAACCTCGAAAATCCCTCTCCAAACCTTTGATAATACCCAGTTAAACCCAGGAAACTTCTGATCTGTCACTATTTGGGGTCTCTGCCACTGAACTACAGCCTCAATCTTAGATGGATCTACTAATACTCCATTCTTCGATACTATGTGACCCAGAAAAGAGATCTGTTCCAACCAAAAGTTGTACTTACTGAGTTTAGCGTACAACTTCTTCTCTCGAAGGGTCTGTAGCACTATCCTTAGATGCCTCTCATGCTCCTCTCTAGATCTTGAGTACACCAGTATATCATCACTAAACACAATAACAAACTGATCTAAATACTATTGGAATACCTCATTCATCAATGACATAAAAGCTGCAAGCATAACCATAAACTCATAATGTCCATACCGGGTGCGAAAAGCTATCTTGGGTACATCTCCACCTCGTATCCTTAACTGATGGTACCCTGATCTCAGATCTATCTTGGAAAAGACCTGTGCTCCCTTAAGCTGATCCAATAAGTCATCGATGCGTAGAAGGGGATATTTATTCTTGATAGTGGCATTATTCAACAATCGGTAATCTATAGACAATCGGAGGCTTCCATCCTTCTTCTTTATAAATAGAACCAATGCTTCCCAAGGTGAGACGCTCGGCCTGATGAACCCCTTCTCCAGCAACTCCTGTAATTGTTTCCTTAACTCCTCCAACTCAACTTGAACCATTCTGTACGGTGGCTTGGATATTGGCTCTGTACCAAGTGCCAAGTCTATACCAAACTCCATCTCCTTATTTGGAGGTAACCCTGGTAACTCATCCGGAAAGACATCTGGAAACTCCTTAACCACTGGTATGTCTCCCAATTTCGGACATGCCTTATCCGTCTCAATCACATAAGCGATAAACCCTTCACATTATTCCTTCCACCATTAGAAATCATAAATCATCACATCACATACATAAATGAAAATCAAATTTATCTCTAAATTACCATGTAACTAGATTACACACTTTTCAATTGCAATAACATATCATTTCTTTTCATTTCACTAAATTTACAACAAGGTTGTCTATCTTTGGAAACATCAAAGTTTTTGCATGACAATTCATAATAACATGATTGGCAGCCAACCAATCCATCCCTAGTATCACATCAAAATCACTCATATTTAATAAAATTAAATCAACTGCCATCTCTTTACCTCATATCTTCATCTTACAATCCCTATATACATGCTCAGTCAATTTACATGCAAAGGATGGCGAAATAAAGGAATGTGTGGCACCAAGATCAAACAGTACATAAGCTTCTAAATCAAAGACTTGGATGGTACCTTTTACCATATCTGATGATTGATCCACAATGTCCTAGTCCAGTGCGTGCACTCATCCTCTGCTCACACTCACTGCCTGCTTCCCTTTCTCCTCAGTTGTAGCACTCCTCCTCGGAGCAGTTGTCCCAATTGGAGCTCTCTCTGGCTCCCTGCCCTTCTGTGGGGCTCTCTCTATCATCTCCGGGCAATCTCTAATTATGTGCCCTGGTTTCCCACTTCTGTAGCATACTAGCTAAGGTCCATAGCATGGTCGAGTTCCATGGTACCTACCACACTTGCCACACTATTCCGTAGTAGGCCGTGGCCCTCCAATCACAATTCCCTTAGCTGGAGCAATGGCCAGATACATGGGAGTATTAACTGTCCTCTCTCGGATCTCATCAATCCTTGATCTCTTTTCAGAGAATCTCTTACTTCCTTTACAAGTGAAGCCTCTATCCATCATTGGTCTCTTATCTCTGTCCCTGATCTTACAAACCTTTCCAAACTCTGAGGTAATTCTATCAACATCTTGTTCACATAATTGCGCCCTGTGCACTGCCTCCTCATAGGTCGATATATCCAGAGGAACCAATCTGGACCTGATGGTCGGTCTCAATCCATCCATAAATCTTTGGATCTTCTCGACCTCATTACTCATCGTGTTGGGATCATATCTGCCTAGGGAGATAAAAGCAGTCTCATACTCATCCACAGTCCTGCTCCCTTGGGTCAGTCCCAAAAATGTCATTCTCATCTTCCTCTGTGCAGTATCCAAAACGTATTGTCTCTAAAAGGCCTCCAAAAATATATCCCAACTGATCTCAGTATGTCGGGCTCTCAAAATAGGCCTGGTGGACTTCCACCAATGTTCTGCTGATCCCTTCAGTATAAAAGCAACAAACCCTACCATCTTGGTGGTAGTGCACTCAAAGAACCTATATAACTTCTCGATTTCACTTATCCAAACCTAAGCAGCTATTGGGTCCTTAACTCCACTGAAAGACGGCAGTCCAAACTTTTGGAACTGCAGTAGTCTATCCAAATCACAACCATAACCCCAGCCTCTACTAGCCTGTGGTGTAGCAACAGGTGTAGGTATATCTTGTGCAGGTAGGGTATCTATCATCTGAGGTCTCGGGGCTGGCCTTGCTCGTGCCTCAGGAGCTGTCGCCTGCTTGGCATCACCCTGTGTAGCAGGACTCTATCTACCGCCAATTCCAGATAAAGATTGGGTGACCAACTCCACAATCATCTCAATGCTCCACTCAATCCTCACGAAGCGAGCCTCAATACTCTCGGGCCTCTCCTCTGGACCTTGTGGAACGTGCTCAACATCAACCTCCACCTCAACATCATCCTGAGACTCATGTGTTTCTGGCTCAACACGACCCCCAGGCCTACCTCTACGGCCTCGAGCCCGTGCTCTCATCCCTCTACTGCGACTGGTATTAGGCATATTTACTCAATTCCCAACATTCATAACCAATTACTTAGTCAACCCATCGACACACACACAATTGTATCTAAACAAGCATAGTACATGGTGATGTAATTTTCCAACTTATTAAGTATTTTAGACATGACACACGTCAGACCAACCCAAGCTCTGATACCAACTTCTGTCACAACCCTCAACTTACCAAAATACGTACAAATTTTTTACATTTTTATGCATCGTTTATCATTCGTCCTTACCTCAATCGTGAACAGCAACTCTCCTCAATAGTTGGCCTGTGTGTCGACGTCTAACTCACTCCACCATACCAATTCAATTTTCATATTATTCATAAGTAAACACTTATATAAATGTATATATATCAGAGTTGTTACATGTGTTTACATTGTTTTACATCCCCAATAGTTACATATAAAATGCTACTGTGCTATGTCTAGTTTAGATACAAAATAATCCAAGTGTGTATACCTTTAGCGATGGGATGCAACAGATTACCAAAAGGGACAAGCCTCTAGTCAAGCTCACTCTATACTCAAATCTCTGTAAAGAGGGGAAAAATAAGGGGGTGAGCAAACCACACGCTTAGTAAGGCAATCATGCGAACATGTAGATAATGTACTATCTACGTGATCGGGATGCCATGGTCAAAAGCATTTAGTTCATCATTTTATCTTAAAACATGAGTGTATGATTGTGTTAATGGTATGTAATGCATTCATGCTATTAAAATCCAGTGCACAGTTCAATTCAAAGCATGGTATAAATCATCATGCATAATCCATAATAAAGCATGGCATTAACCATCATGCATTTTCTTAAATAAGCATGGCATTAACCATCATGCATTTTCTCAAATAAGCATGGCATTAACCATCATGCATTTCCTCAAATAAACATCATGCATGGCATTAAACATCATGCATCCGTGCACTTTAAAAACCATTAACAATCAATATCTCAAAACAATTCAACACTTGACAGGTCTCAGCCAATCCTTCGGACTGTCCTGACCCACAAATCATTTCAAATATGGATTTATTCTAAAAACAATAGACATGTGAGATAGGCAATTCAATAATAGGTAATAACCTCAAGGTCTATTGCCATAACCTGTGATACCGGCTACACGGATCAGGTGTACGGGATATCACTACTATCTGCTTCCACACGGGAGGTGGGTCAAATCCTACCCGCTAGTCCATAGCAGATCTCGTCCGAAGATGGTACAACGTACTCTATGCTACATGCATAGTACAACGTACTCCGTGGACCCAATCAACACATCATATCAAGCCACATATCAAAACACAAGTGTGAGCCTATTTAATCGGTATGATCTCTTGTCTACCCGAAGATCCTAACATGGCTAATAAATCATGTCAAACAATGCACGTGCGAGCCTATTTAATTGATATGACACCTAGTCTACTCGAAGCTCCAAGCATAGCAACAAGAAAGGTGGGCATCTAGTGTGAGACAAACTCCAAGCACAATGCCAAAAAAATATGAAAACCATTGAAAATTAGTGCCTCTAGCATTCATGTGTATAAGACATGTCAAATCTCGTGCGAGTCATACTCTAGCACACTTTCATTGTCACAAAAACAATGTAGGTGGCTCATTTCTTTGCAAAGTGTGGTTAACAAACCAAAACAACTCATTTCTTTTGCAATTCATTTCAAATGCTAGCCAACCTACCAATCACTTTCTAAAAAGCAATAAAACATGATTTTCAAAGCATTATGCCTTTGTTTTCATACAAATTTATCAAACTCCCAACTTTTACCCTTCAATCACCCAACATCATTTCCTAATATCTCATGCATTCTAGCAAAGCATTTAAACACCTAAATTGCACACAGATATCTCTAAGAGTCCACACAATTCCCTTACCTCGATTTGCTTGGTATAACTCTTTTCCTCTTAGCTTCTCACGCTCTTGGCTCAACTCGCTCCAACGTATCCTCGGAAGCTACGATTCATTCATCCAATCAATTAAGTTAATGTTTTTAATCCATATTTGACCTCACTATTTAATATAATTCACTTATGCATTTTACCAATGCCTTAATCCACATTTTACCCATTTTAGGTAAATCTTACAATTTATTCACTAACAACATCTTAAAATCATACCCATAACATTATTGTCACCTCTAGACATCCCATTTCTCATTAATCTCCATACATTTCACTTTCTCACACTAGACCATTTCTAGGTCATAATCATTCCAATGCATTTTAGATAGTCTCTAACCATCCATACTCATGGCAAACAACTCCAAAATCAATTAAATAGACAATGTACCATAGTTGGAGTGTTAGAATCTTACCAAATCTGATTTCTCTTCTTGCTCCAAATGACAATGCCCTTAGGTCCTTCAATACCAATAATGGGATTTTGGGTTCTAACTATGTTGTTCTCTTCCTCAAGATGAACAACTTAGTGTCTAATGGCCTCCCCTCAAATCTTACTGAAAATGGCTGATTTTAGAGAGACAAAGTTAGGTTTTTGGGTTGAAAATGGAAGGATAGTGTTTTTCTCAAAATTTTTAGATTTTTTACCCTCCTTTTATAGAAATAGCTTGAGGAGATCGATCTGCACTAGGAGGAGATCGATCTGGTCCCCTTAAATCCCTCTTTTTCATGACATTTTAAGCATGAGATCGATCTGTCAAAGCTTGAGATCGATCTGCTCCCAAACAGAGAGCTAAGGAGATCGATTTGGGTGCTTGAGGATCGATGTTTTCATTACAGAACGCTTAGGAGATCGATCTGGCTCCATTGTAGATTGATCTGCCCTATTCCATTGCCCAAATAAGAGCATTCTGACTCTTCCAGATCGATCTCTCATCCTATGAGATCGATCTGACCTGCATAATTTCCAGATTTTACTACAGTTTCCTGTAAAAAATTATACCAAAACATCCTTAATTTGCTGCCATGGTCATTTTCTCATCCAATCATCTTCGAGACTTGAAAATGGCATCCATACATACCTTATACCTATCGAAACTTATGTGGAAGCCTTGTATAACCAAAAGTATACGATATAAACCAAATGGAAGTGTACAACTTATGCAATTCTACTTCCATTTTACCACACTACTCATAATCCATTCTACTCACATTCCTCACATGTTTAAGTCCATTTCCTCTTATTCATACATAATGTAACTTGTATGTACAATCATGACTCTTATTGCAAGTGTGTACATAAGCTTATGGACTTACATTTCATATACTTCACTTATGAATTCATAGTATAACTCCATTTACATTCCTATGTACATATTACAATTATACGTATACGGGATCTCACACAGACTTTGCGTACAATAACAACTATCATGCGAGTATTGGAATGGCACCTTTTGAGGCTCTATATGGTAGGAGGTGTAGATCCCCTATAGCTTAGGAAGAAGTGGGTGACAGAAAGATAAATGCTCCTGAGCTTGTTGAGCAAGCTGTACAGAGTGTGAAACTCATATACGAGAGATTACTGGCTGCACAGAGTAGACAGAAAAGCTACGCGGATAGGCGTAGATGGCCAGTTGAGTTTGATGTAGGTGATGCAATATTTCTAAAGATATCACCAAGTAAGGGTACCATGAGATTTGGAAAGAAAAGGAAATTGAGTCCTCGATACATAGGACCATTCGAGATTCTTGAGAGAGTGGGAGAGGTAGCCTACAGATTGACGTTGCCCCAATAGATGTCCAGAATATACAACATCTTTCATTTATCTCTGTTGAGGAAGAACGACCCGGACCCTTCTCATGTTATAGAGTATGAAGAAATGGATGTACAAGAGGACATGAGCTACACTGAAGAACCCGTCTGGATCCTTGATAGGAAAGAGATGGTACTTAGAACTAAGAGCATCCCATTAGTGAAAGTTTTATGGAAACATCACTCGATGGAAGAGGCGACTTAGGAATTGGAAAACCTCATGAAGGAGAAGTACCCCCATCTATTTGACGAGTCGAGTTGAATTTGGAGGGCCAAATTCTTTTTAAGGTGGGGAGGATGTGAGAACTGTGAATTTTATATACCCCATTTATGAGAATTTTAATTTTGTGTATGTAATTATTATATGTATATGTACACACAAGTTTTAAATATAATGAATTATATGAAGAAAAGATTTTTTAATTCTTGAGTGTGTACAGATTGAAATATGGAATATCGGGTAGATTTTGAGAAGTTTTACATTGAGTTTTACTCAAATTGGTGCAGCAACAATACAATCTGTGAAGGTCAGATCGATCTCCAAGGATGAGAGATCGATCTCATGGCTCCAGAATGCAGAAAACGTGGAAAAATTGAGAGGCAGATCGATCTCGTGAGGAAGGAATCGATCTCAAAATGTTTCTGTAAAGGAGAATATCGATCTCCTCATGGAGCAGATTGATCTCATGAAGCATACAGTAAACTAGAGATCGATCTCGTAACTAGAGCATATCGATCTTATAAAGCCATTAAGAGATCGATCTCACCCCATGACATATCGATCTCCTAGGCATAAAATTACCCTAAAACATTCCCAAATTCAAAAGCATATCGATCTCATCAAGAGCCCGATCGATCTCCTACCCTCGGCCTATATAAAGACCCATTTGTTTTCCTTGAAATCGATTTCTCTCTCTCTCCCAAATCACCATTTTCGAACCCTAGCTTTCTCTCCCCTCCAAAACACCCATTTTCATCCAAATCAAGGGTTGTGGTAAGAAGGAAAGTTGTTCCTCATCCAAAGGAGAACAACATACTTGGAAATCGAAAGATGAATCGAAGTGTGAGTTGAGCACTCCAGAATTTTGGGTAATCTCTAAACTTCAATCTTGGATTTTGAAGTGATTTTTGGTGATTGTGAATATGGGCATTATGATGAAATAGTTAGGAAAGGATTAAAGTTGACAAAAATTGTGAGTTTATTGGAATGATGATGATATTAAGTAAATTGTGGTAAATTGGGATTTTTGTCTATAAATTGGAAATTGAGGCAATGAGGTGATTTTGGCATAGGTATTATGCATTTGAAATGTAGAAGGTTGAGATGTAGTGGGTGAGATTATGAATTGTGATAGAGTCATGAGAAATGGGATAATTGAGGTATTTAATTAGAATATGGGCAATATGCTCGATGTAGAGATTTAGAGGTTATGTGATAATGAGTTATTGATGTTTTAACATTGTTAGACAGCTCAGGAGTTCCAGAGTAGAATGCAAGGCTAGTCCGTGATACGGGGGAACGATTGCACTATACGAGGTGTAAAGAGGTAAGGGAAACTTAAACTCGTTTATGTATGTGAATTGTGAAATATGGTAGCATGAATTGCGATTGAGAAAAAAAGCATGTTTTATGTATTGTGAATGAAAAATTGCACATGATTTTATTGCCAGTTGGGGTCCAATTTTTATGAGTTGTAAACTATGTGTGAAAATGTTTTACAACCGTTTTGTGTTTAAAACGTGAAAAAGAGATTTTAGGCTCTACGTTAAGGCGTACTGAGATTGAGAAATGTGTGCATGGTTTTGTTGTTGGAACTCGATTTTAACATGTTTTGTGTTGAGTACACAATTGTTTTAAATGAGATTTATAAGAGAAAACCATTATGAGTTCTACGTGAAGGCAAAACGTTTTATATGATAATGGCTAATGATTGAGACTTAGGCGTGTCATGTTGAATACACATCGGGCCTTGCTTTGGTAGCATGTAAGTCTGGGCCTTGTTCTGGTAACATGTATGTCTGATTATTCCTCCTCTTTGGTAGCATTGGGAGGCCTTGCTCTAGTAGCATGTAAGTTCGGGCCTTGCTCTGGTAGCATGTAAGTCCGATATTCCTCTGTTTTGGTAACGAGAGATGCCTCCGTTTTGGTAACGTGAGATGACCCCCGTTCTGGTAATGCTAGGTAGCCTTGCTTTGGTAGCATGTAAGATCGATAGAGTGGGCCGCTTGGGAACCGACCCAGGGACCACATGATAGTGTGCATGAGGAGAGGCATTGCTCTGGTAGCATGTTGGGTTAGGCCTTGTTCTGGTAATGCGTAAGTCCAATATACCATGTACACGACCATATGTTTATGTTCCCTCTTATGAGGATGCCTGGGATGTGCATCCAGTGGAGATTTATTATGATGTGCCATGGCAAGTTTTATATGAGTTTTATTGCCTAGTCTCATTTTTATACACATGAGTTGTGTTTTGTGGCTATGTCATGTGCTTTCCATTGAGTTGATTTTTATCACGTTTTAATGAGAAAAGCCATTATCGCATTCTGATTTCCACATGCTTGTAACTGTGATTTATACTGAGTTATGTACTCTCATGTTCTTACATGATTTTAGAGAATGAGATGACAATAATGTTTTATTAAGTCATGCTACATTTTTATCGAGTTTTTAACTATAAAACAAATGATTGTTCTGTGCAAATCATTAATGTAAGACCCGAATTTAATTAAAATATGAAATGAATGAGTATTCGTGAAGGGAAGTCGGGTTAAATTAATCCCGAACACGTGTAAGGGCAAAACGGTCAAAAGATCGAAAGTCGGTGTAAATTCGATAAGGAAATTTAATTAAAAATAATGGATTGAGAAATCTTGGTCAATAAAGGTGAAATAAATTTATTTTGGATTAAATTGATCAAGATATTAATTTATTGGAATTAATCGGGATTAATCGAAATTTTTAGTTCAGAAAAATAATCCCGAAAATAATCAAAAATTATACCGAAAAGTCGAAATAATACTGAGAAATTAATTTATAGATTGAATGAATAAAATATAATTTCTTTAAGATATTTTGAATATTTTAGACTAATTTAATCAATTAAATAATATTAATATAAATAAATAAATATATAAAACTAAATTAATGAATTAAAAAAAAAAGAGAGACAGAAAACGAATCGGGGAGAGAGGGAGAACGAGAACGAAGCCGAACCCGAGGACCCAGCCCCGTAGGCCTCAGCACCGGACACCACCGAAAAACCGATCAGGCGAAGCAACCGAGCTCATCGGCACCGGCAGCTGAGGGTAACGGCGGCGAAACGGCGAAGGAACGGCTAAAATGAAAACCGGAAAGAGAAAAGGAAACGGCGGTCGATCGGCGCTGATTCAGGCCTGACCGACGGCCACCGAACGTCCCCGAGGCGTAGCTGAGCCGATTGGTACCAAGAACAGCCACTGAAACAGACGGATGGCGCCGAAAAAGGCAGAAAGAGAAATGGGTTCCGACGCCGAAGAGGAGAACGACCGAACCGGTGACTTTCCGGCGGCCTTGGACGAAACCGAGGCCAAATTTGAGCTGCGGACAACCTCACGGAGCTGCTGGCGGTGGAAGCCGGCAGAGAACCGATCGGCAAGGCCTTGAACCGGTGGTAAACCGACCGAACCGGAGTGAACCGGCGGTCTGAACCGGTCCGAACCGGACTGAACCGGTTCAGCCAAAAAGAGAGGAAAAAAGAGAAAAAAATTGGAGAAAATTCCTGTGATGCAATCGAGCTTCGGGTAAGTCGATAAGCGGTCAAATTGACCGATTTAAATTTTGGAATATTTTATTTAATTATTATTCGACTGAAAATTTACCCGAAAAATTATGAAATTATGTAGCTCGATAATTGGCATCCACCAAGAGCTTGAGATAGCCTCGATTTGCGGACTAGCATGGAATCTCGGGTAAGTGACCCTTATTTACGACAATTTACATCGTTATGCGTGATATGAATTTAAATTCCGCATAAATTGAATTAAATTATGGAAATTTAGATAAATTGTCGTAAATATTAAATTTAGCTATTCGAGAGTTAGAACGAGGCCCAATAAATTGTTGGTGGGTCCAATGAGCCCAATAGGCCTCGATAAAGTGAAAATTAAGTGGAAAACGGGCTTAAGGCCGATTAAGGCCCATTAAGGTGCAATCGGGCCCAATAGGGGTAAATGGGCCCAACGATTTAAATTAAGCCCAGAAAATATTAAATACAATTAAATTGTATGTTATCTGACTTGAGGAATAATTATACGTAGTTCCGGAGGTTTGATTGGGAGCATATCGAACTGCGCGACGAGACAACAGTGGAAAAGAAAAAGGTCAGACTCGACAGGAAAATAAGGTAAGGGAATTCTGCGGACTGCTAGAGGTAACTTTACGCAATTTTAAGTTCATTTGTAGTCTTTAAAAATTACCTGAAGGGTCTAGAGGTCAATTAATAATTTTAGTGCCTCGAATGGGCAAATTACCAAAATACCCTTGTTAAGGGTAAAATTTACAAATTTAGGAAAAGTTGGGAGGAGCAAGAACAAGAGGTTCTTGCTCATTCTGGAGGTGTTTTGATGCATGCATTAGTAGGCTGGCTAACCTTGAAAGAAAATGCACAGCATTGCATACTTTCAACGTGAAATTGTTTTGAACGCTGTTTTGAGGAAACAGAGCCGCCTACGTGTTTTATTGACATGTGACGTGCTAGAGCTCAGCTCGCACGATATTTTTGATTTGTGTGATGTACGCATTAGTGCTGGAGCGAGAGCTCGCACTAGAGTTTTACATGCATAGGTGCTGGAGTCCAACTCGCACCAGATTCTTATATATATATGATTTTCGTGACAGGGTGCTAGAGTCTAACTCGCACCATATTTTTATATGATTTTGAGAGAGGGTGTTAGAGCTTCGCTCGCACCAAATTTTTATACGGTTTGCATACAGAGTGCTAGAGCTTAGCTCGCACTAGATTTACTTGATTTGATGAGAGTGCTGAGCATCGCTCGCACTGATTTTATGAGAACATGTGATGAGCCGTGCTTGGAGCATCGGGTAGACTGTGTGTCACCGATTAAATAGGCCCGCACGTGCGTTTTGAGACATGGCACGTTAAAACAACCTGATGAGCCCGAACGAGGGATAAGGGTTAGAGAAACAACCTGATGAGCCCGAACGAGGGATAAGGGTTAGAGAAACAACCTGATGAGCCCGAACGAGGGATAAGGGTTAGAGAAACAACCTGATGAGCCCGAACGAGGGATAAGGGTTGGAGATCCACATGATGAGCCCGAACGAGGGATAAAGGTTGGAGGACCAGCTGATGAGCCCGAACGAGGGATAAGGCTGGGGGTCCACGGAGTACGATGTACCATGCAAGTAGCATGGAGTACCATGTACCGTGTGGTATCTTTGTGATACGTTGGTATCTTTGTGATAAGTTGGCATCTTCGGATGCATGGGATCGGATAAGACCGACGAGATAGATCGACCCACCTCCTGGGCGGTTCCCGATCATGGGGAGAACCCGCACACTAGGATCCGTGTAGCTGAGGAACTCCCGAGGACACATATGGCCATAGTCCTGGTTATTTGCCGATATACAGACGTGGCCTAGTCTCGCATGTCGTCGATTTTGATGAAATCAAATTGGGTTTTAAACTAAATTTGCATGATGGTATTTCCATGCTTTTCAAACCCATGTGTGAATGTAAATAGATTTTCATGGTTTTGTGTGAGTCAAGATCACCCGCAGGAGGGGTCGAGTCCTGACTTTATTGTGAAAATTTTAATTGAGAAAGAAATTATTTGAAATAATTGTATGTTGAATTTTCCATGCAAACGTGTTTTACATAACATCATAACTCATATCATCTGTTTTAAAATGTGTGGAGAAAGGGTGGTTTATACATGGCACCACGTTCATGTAGGTAGTATGGTTACCTACTTGTTCGTAGGATTGCCTTACCGAGCTTGATGTGCTCACCCCTTTCATTTTCTCCCACAGATAATCTCCAGTTGAAGTTGAGGCGACTCAGTACTGCATTCCGGATATCCGCTGCTGCCCATCAACATAAGGTATATACACTTGTACATATTGTATCTACATAAGCATAGCACAGTAACATGTTTGTAAGTAACTTTAGGGGATGTATAAATAATGTAAACAATTATAAATAACTGGAGAAAAATTAAGTTAGATGGTAATTGAATGGTGGGACTGACATTGACGCACAACCCAATTTGTTAGTGGAGTGTGGTCACGATCAGAGGACAGATAAGAATTTAATAAAGAAAATAACAAAATGCGAAAAATTAACTCTGATTTTTGGGTAGTTTGGGTCGTGACAATTAATTATAATGAGTCCCTTACCCCCCTTTCTGAGCGATTTAGAAGCTCACCCTATTTTATCTTTTCCCCCAAGATTTCTTCAAGTGAAAAGGGTTTCCCTGCGACATATGGAGTAGTGGCTAGTGGAGGACTTGAGCTCTAGGCCATATATTGTATTTTGAGGTATAATTTATCTTTTCATGTACCTAGACAATTATTGTAATTACAGACACTTGATGTACAACATTGTATGGGATTTATTAGGATTAATTCACTTGGAATTGAGTAATGTATATGATATGATATATACTATTAATGATGAGATCCTGAGGCATGACATGTATGATGATGTATGACACTACACAGGAATGCACCCTTAATTGTGATTTGATGAGTAAAAAGTTTTAAATTTGCCCTATTTTTCGCGCTTCCAGTGCTTCACAAAAAGACCGAAGAAGAATTGGAAAAATTGTAGTATAAGTATGATTCTTTTTTCACTGATTTTAAGGGGTTGGCTGAGAGTAATCAGGAGTTGGAGTAGCACATTACTGAATTGTAGAGGCAATCTACCTCTTTTCTTGGTCGTATTGAGGTGGATCGTATCAGGGTAGAAGTTGTAAAGGAGTATTAGCTTTCCAAAAATTGTTTCTTGAGAGATTTTAAGAGCTCATATACACTCTTGAGGCTATGTTATTTGAGGCCCCTGATTGGACTGACTATAATCTTGACTCTAAGCCCCTAAATGAGTTCTTGAAGAGGGGCACTTATGATAACTTAGCCAATTTGACTAGGCCATGGGAGCCTCTTAGTCTCAATGATGCTCTTGAGCTGATTTGCACCCTTGATGAATTGGATGGTGAGAATCCACCTGTATCAGATGTCTAACCCGCTCCAGATACCACTCAGGTAGAGGAAATGAGACTCAAGCTACTATTGCTACCAACCTCATGGATGTGGATCGATTTTAACTTTTTTGTGCACTTTTCTTTAAAATAGATGCATTGTAATGGACATATTATAATTTTTTGGACGTTGTTACTTTTTTGAATTTTAGTTATGGAATTTTTTTATATTATTTTCCTTTCATGATGTATATATTTTATTTTTATGCTTTACTTTTGCCATTACTGCTTATCGTATGATTCTTATGTATGTATACTATGTGCTCCCTAAGTTCTTAGTAAAAGATTGATATCTTTTAGGAAGAACTTTTCATTTCGACATATTTTTTGCTTCAAATATGTAATTTACCTTTTAAATAGATGACATGTTTGGTGATAAACTCTTCAAGTTACAAGATTTATGTTTATTTACAAGAGTTAGAAAAATAAATGAAAATAATGAGATTCTTATACTTATTCATTGCATAATGTTCAAATGATAATACCTTGTGATAAAGTACTCATGAAAATAGGTAATAGCATGGGATATATGATGATGCTAAAATTTTACTAAAGCAAATATAATCCCAATACATAAAATACTTAATTCCAAACAACTTCAAATTATTCGAATTCCAGGTCTTCCTATCTTTTTCCCTTGCAAAGTCTCTAAAACATACGTGTTGGGTCTAATCATTCTCATGATCTGGTAGAGGCCCTCCCAGTTAGCCCTAAGTTTCCTTTCTTCTTTTAAAATGTTGGTTATAGAGGATATTCTCAATACTGAGTCTCTATCATGCATGAGTCTGTCTTTGACTCAGGTGTTATAGCAATTAGCCAGTCTTTAGTGGTAGGATGTTAAGTGGATAGTCGTTGTTTCTCTATGTTCATTAAGCACATCTTGGTTTTCTCATAACCCCAATCTCTACTAGGATTAAGGCTTCGGTACCATACACCAAGATAAAAGGTTTCTCTCTAGTTGACACTCGACTAGTGGTTCGGTATGCCCATAAGGCACTAAGCAGTTTGTCCACCCATGCTCTTTTAGCTTTTTCTAACCTAATTTTCAAACCATTGAGAATGGTCTGATTTCTAACTTCCGCCTATCTATTAGCATGAGGTTATTAAACGAAGAGATCCTCAATTAGATGTTAAGGTCTTTGTAGAAATTTTAAAAAGCGTCACAATCAAACTGCTTTCTGTGATCGGAGTTTTAAACACTTGGAATCCTAAATCGACAAATGATGTCTTTCCAAACCATTACTTTAACTTTTCTTCTCAGTGATAGTAGCCAAAGTTTTGCTTCTATCCATTATGTGAAGAAATCTATGGCTACCAGCATTAACTTTCTTTGACCTGTAGCCAAAGGAAAAGGTCCCAAAATGTCCAACCACTATTGTGCAAAGGTGTCGACTGCACAGTGCTTTGAAATGGATTTACCGGGGCTATCCTTATTGGTGAAAACCTTCAGTACTTATACACTTGCAGGCCTTATCTACCGTATCTTTCTTCAAGGTTGTCTAATAGAATCTGGACTTGAGTATCTTGGACGCAAGGGTTTTAGCTTATAAGTGTTCACCATAGATCCCCTTATGTACTTCTGCCAAGACATAATTGGATTGTTCTGGCCCTAAACACTTCAATAAAGGCGATGTATATCTTTTCTTATATAGTTCCCTATTTATCAATATGAATTTAGTTTTTTATTTAAGCGTCGAGCTTTCTCCTTATCACCAAAGAGCATTTCATCCATTAGGCACTGCTTAAATGGTGTCCTCCAATTATCTCCAATTTTAATATCACACACTTTATCTTCCTCAATGTTGGGCCTTTCCAGTTTTTCCACCTTCATCACTCTTTCCTCGGTTTCATTAGAAGAGGCTAGTTTAGATAATGAGTCTGCATGTGTGTTCTCAAACCGATTAACTTGTACTAGCTAAAAGTTTTTAAAAGTCTTAAGATGGACTTTTTTTTAAGTACGGGACTAATGTCAGCTCTTGAGTTTCTTACTGCTAATTATAACTGATTTACTGCTAGCTGGGAGTCATTGTGTGCCATTAGATTACGAGATTGCAAACTTGCAATCTTTCCACTAATTTCATTCCTGCAATCAGGGTTTTGTACTTGACAATGTTATTCGAGCTAGGGAATCTGAAGCATATGGAATATTTCAAGGACTTCCCATTGGGAAGTACTAGGACTATGCCATCTCCACTGCCATTTGCACTTGACGCTCCATCAACGTACAATATCCATGGCTATGTCACTTCCTCATTGTCACTTTTCGGGTTAGTGCATTCAACTATGAAGTCTGCCAAAGCTTGGCCCTTAATGGCTTGTCTAGGCTAAAAAGTGATGCTTGTCTAGGCTAAGAAGTGATGTTGTATTCTTCAAGTTCTACCTCTCATTTCATCAATCTTCCAAGTGTTCAAGCTTTTAAAGAATCTGCCTCAATGGTTGGCATGTTAGACCTGTTATGAGATGTGCCTAAAAATAAGGACATAGCTTCAGTGAGGCCATCATGAGGGTTAATGCAAGCTTCTCAACCAACTGACAACATGTCTCAAAATCTATTAATACTTTGCTCACATAGCAAATGGGACAATCTATCATTTTGTCTTATCTAAACATCCTAAGTACATAAAAAAAATGTTCTCTAACTTGAGATCTCGTCAACAAGGGAAACTCCTTTAAATATTCCCTAAAATAATTAAAAATTGTTTGACATTTATCTGTCCACTTGAAATTCTTTCCACCTCGCAGGGTTTTAAAGAATGACATACTTCTTTCAATGGATTTCAACAGGAAGCGATTTATGGCAACTATCCTTCTTGTCAGCATTTATACCTCTCTTTCTATGGCTTGTGGCTTCATATTTATAATGGCCTAAATTATTTCAAGATAAGCCTCTATAAGACCCATATTTTTATGTAGCTTATTCCTTATGATTCCTATATGTGCAAACATTTTATTATGTTGGTTGAATCATAAGAAGAGTATTTACTAGAATGAAATTGTGAGTAAAGTAGTTAAACACACATAAGCTATGTAAATGGCCAAATAAAGGCTATAAGAGCTGCAGACTAGACCGAGTGGATCTAAATCATTTTGACTAAGGAAAAGAACTTATAATGTAAAAATATAGAGAGCTCGTGAAGGAAAGTCGGTTTGATTTGGTCTCGAATGCATCGAAGGAGAGTAAATGTCAAAAAAAGGTTAAACGAGTCTGAATTGGTCCATTTGAGGTGTTTTAGACACATTCGCCGCCCGAAAATGGCTAAAATGTAAAGACGACAGTGTAAACCATAGAATATGACACTTGAAATTTTGAGAAAAAGTCAAACGTGGTCAATGGTCAAGAAAAGTCAATGGTAGTTAAGAAAATTGGACTTTGATCAAAGTTGACTAACCATGGTTAAAATTTAACCTAAGGTTAAAAGCTGGGGAAGAAATATTTTTGGTTAAAACACTCGATATTTATCCCTGAAGTATGGAAAATTAATTTAATCGGAAGTCGGATTAAATTTAACGGGTAAAACACAATGGGTCAACGATGAAATTTTTAAAGCTCATTAAGGTATAACAAGTGTGGGTTGAATTTCTTAGGCCCATTGGGATAAGTAGTTGGGCCAATTGGTAGGCCCAATATTAAGTCAATTTAAGGCCCAATTGATAGAAAAATTTTCAGCCCAAAAGCAAAGCTCAAACCGAGAAGCCATTAGTAAAATGGTTAAAAGCCCAATTTGGTAACTACAACCCAAACCATTACAAGCCTAAATTTATGGCTAAAATTGTGACTTAATGACTAAGTCTATTAGCTTAAGAATCAGCTAACACACTATCATCTACATCCTTTTATTCTCGACAAACAAGAGAAACCATTAACAACCATAGTTTTAAGCTTTATCTCACTAAAAATCACTACCTTAGATACATATTTGGAACTTGCAATCTTCATGGAAGTTATTCCAAATTGAGTGAGGATTATGATAATTCTATTTTTAATAGAATTATTTGTGCTTAAATTCCTAATTATTTATTTAAATCCCCATATTATTTTATTAATTATCCCCTTTATTTAATGAAAATTCTTTAATGTGCATATAAATTAAATCCTGATGAAACTCAGTCATTTTAGTCAAAATTGGGCTGAAAACAGACTAAAGGAGATTAGACCACTTCCAATTTATAGACCGAGTCACCAGTTGTCTGGACACCTGTGATGCCAGGTGTCTGTATTTTATTTGCTCCGATAAGATCGACGGACACCGTGCGAACATTCTGGAAGGCACACGTCAGGCCACATCACACAGCCAACTGGATAAACCGACAAGTGACGTGGAAATATCTGCTCTGCAGCAAATCAAATGAATACAAGTGGCCAAATAATGCCAACTCATCTAAGATGGAAAAATTACCATTGTACCCCTAAGTGTGTGTATAAATAGAATATGATGGCAATTGAAAAAAATTAAGTAGGAGTACGGTAAGTAGAAGTAGCTAGGGCAGGAGCGGTGTAGAGTAATTTAGGAGTAGTTTTAGTTTTTAGAATAGTTTAAAGTTTTATTTTAAAAGCTTTATTGTTAGATTTTATTTTATTTTTTTTTCAAGCATTTCCCGTTAGTTATTTTTAGCCACCATTTTAGTTCATTGTTTATTCAATCTTCATTTTATAAAAAGTTTTTCATTTTCTAGTCTTTGATAATTTCATTAATGGCAATCAATTTCCTTTCCTTATTCTCGGTTTTGTTTAAATCACCACTCCTATTTTTCAGTTCTACTACATAGCTTCTATTTCCATTTAGTTTGTTCTCGGGTTACTCTCTTTGTGCATTCGGTGCCTTAATTTTTCCTTCATCTCTACCTTTCAGTTTTGGTGTGTTGATGTGTGTTGATGCTGGGCATTGCTCCTCATCAATGGCAATGTGGAACTTTGGCAGTAAGAGTGGGAATGAGAGCAATCTGATGATAATGAATGTCCATTCTATTATATTCACGAGGGGTTGTTATTTGTTTTTATTTTCAGTTCTTGATGCCTAGTCATTTCTCTTTCGTGTTGTTTTTAAATACTGCATTAACTGGTTGTTTGTTTTCACTTTCTAGTGTTTATTTCATTTCTTTTAGTTTATGTTCTCCATGGTTTCATATATTTTCTGCATTTAGAGTTAGTTTAATTTTTTTTATTTTGGTAGTCACAGCATGCTTTCCCTTACCTTGCATTTTGTTATTCTCGGTATTTTTAAGGTTTATGGATCGTTAATGATTGCTGGCCGGTATTAAAGGTTGATGGGCTAAGAACAATCAGTATATTACAACTTCACGGGTGCAGTGGATAGGAACTATATTTGTTGAACTCTGTTATGCTTTGTTTCGATTATTGTTTACCGTTTCTATGAGTGTTGTGTTATCTGGTTTTTGTTGCTTTGTTGTTAAGGTTGCTAAGAAGAAATTGGGCACCGAGGAGGCTGAAGATGATGTTAGACTAGGATGCAGTTGCTGCTGTTGAAGCAATCTCTGGGTGCCTAGTTGTTGTACACGAGATGAGCGATGCAGAAACCAGAAGCAACATGCTGCAGCAGACAGCATCTGAGCAGAGTGCCGAGGACCTATGAAGCTACCCATGCAGCGAGGAGTACGTGCAGTGAGCTAGGCAAAGCCGAGAGGTGTAGACAGAATAGCATTACAGTAAGGTGTGGCAGTACAAAGCAGCCGGACAAGAACCTGGACAGCGCCTGTGAAGAATTGTGCACATACAGCACTGCTGAGGAGGACGAGAGCAGTACCTGAATCTGGACAACAGTTAAGCAAGTCAAGGACAGTGGCCTGCAGCAGATGGCAGCTGGAATGAAGATGGGCAGAATCGGTTGCAGCACCTGAAGAGCAGCACAAAACCGAGAGAAAATAAATTCTGCTGAAGAAGAGCTTGAACAGTGACTTATCGGGACCACTTTAATGTTTTGCAATTTGTTAAGGCCATGTTTGGCCACATGCCTTTCTTTTATACTTTAATACTTTTTGCATTTTTATTATTTCTTTTATTACTAGTCAATTTAGGTTAGTTGTTAGTTGATAATTATAGCATAAATCTAATGTTTTAGTTGTTAATTTAATTTTCAGTTTTAATTTTTAGTTAGTAGTTAATTTTATATTATATGTTTTAGGACTTTATTTTAGTTTAGTTGCATTTAGAATTTGATTCATGCATTTTTAATTTAGTCTTTATCTTCATTAAATTTTAGTTTAGTTTAATTTTCATTTTTATTAATTAGTTTAATTAATCTTATTTCTTTATTTTCATTTTTGCATTTTATTTTAATTGCGTTAATTAATTTTAATTGTTTTAATTATTTTTGTAGGTATTTACTTTTAATTGCGTGAAGCTCGGTAAGTAAATCTCATTTCGATTTTATTTAGTTTTTATTATTTTATTGTTTTATTGTTTTTCAGTAATTTTAATTAGCCTTAGTAGATAACCCATTGCAACTTCATAATTTGCTAGGATATACTTAGGGTAAGATTAACCGGTAGTTAATTAGGCTGATCAACTTCTCTGTGGGACGATAACTCGGGACTCAAATCCCATTATTACTTGTACGACCCATGCACTTGTGGATAATACCTTCAGGGCGTACCAGGTTTTTTGCGCCGTTGCCGGGGAAGTTTTAATTAGTCGTTAATTAATATCGGTGAAATTATGCTTAGGTGTAATTCTAGCTTGTAAATATTTAGGTTGTAAATATTTAGAGCCTTACTTAGATTAGTTAAATTTTCTCTTAATTAATTAAAAAATAATTTAAAAATTACGATTTTACCCCTACTAAGGGTAAAAAGTCAACGTTTAGGAAAAGTTCCAAAAAATATGGAAATGACATTTTTTGAATTTTTTTTACTACTGTTTAGCAGAAGAATAGATAGATTGGCTAGTGTTTTTATGAAATACACAAAATAGCCCAATTATGGTGCTGATTTTACAGATTTCAAATATCCATGTTTAAAAGAGCCATTTATAGAGTTGTGTGAAAACAAATCGTGCTGAAGCATTGCTAGCATTTGATTTTATATGTTTTCTACATAAAAAGTGTTAGAGTGATTACTCACACTTGATTTCCCATAACAAACATGGCATAGTATTGGAGCATTGCTCGTACTTGATTTTCATAAGTTTTGTGCATGACATAGTACTCGAGCGATTGCTCGTACTTGATTTCAAATATGAAATATGGATGACCTAGTGCTGAAGTGATTACTCGCACTAGTGTTCGAATTTGTGATATGTGTTGGAACAGTTCACGAACCTCAGTTTGGATGTGACCCCGCCCAGTGCTGATGGTGGTGTTATAGTAGCTAGCCTACAGTTGGAACCGGATCTGGTAGATCGAATCTGACAGGCTCAAGTGATTGATCAGCAGTGTAGTGATATTATCAAGCAGATACAGAGGGGTACAGAGACAGACTTTGAGTTGAGTTCAGATGGATTGTTGAGGTTCAGAGGTAGGGTATGTGTTCTTGATGATCCAGAGATCAGAAGGTTGATCTTGACAGAGGCTCACTCATCGAGGTATACGATACATCCAGGAAGTACAAAGATGTATTAGAACCTCCGAAAGGTTTATTAGTGGTCTAGGATGAAAAAACACATTGTTGAATATGTTGCTAAGTGTCTCGTTTGTCAGCAGGTGAAGCTAGAGCATCAGAAGACTGCAGGGTTATTACAGCCTCTACCGATACCGACATGGAAGTGAGAGCACGACACCATGGATTTTATGATGGGATTTTCGAGGACCCGTAGAGGTCATGATGCCATATGGGTGATTGTGGATTGATTGACGAAATCAACCCATTTTCTAGCTATGAGAGCTACCGATACTCTGAGCAAGTTAGCAAACTTATATGTGCCCGAGATAGTGAGGCTACATGGAATTCCAGTGAGTGTTCTTTCTGATAGGGATACCCGCTTCACTTCCCACTTTTGGGAATGTTTTCAGGAAGTGATGGGGACCCAGTTGAGTTTTAGCACCGTGTTTCATCCTCTGACAAATGGTCAGTTAGAAAGGACTATACAGATCCTGGAGGATATGTTGAGAATGTGTGCATTGGATTTTGGAGGCTCTTGGGATGACCATTTACCACTCATAGAGTTCGCCTATAATAACAGTTTTCATGCGAGTATTAGGATGGCACCATATGAAGCATTGTATGGGCGCATATGTCGTTTCCCTATTGGATGGGAAGAGGTTGGTGACAGGCAGATCTTTGCTCCTGACTTGGTTAGACAAGCCTCCAAGGATGTCCAGTTGATTTATGAGAGATTACAGACAGCTCAGAGCAGGCAAAAGAGTTATACTGTGTCAGGACCCCAGTTTCAATCCTTGACTTTAACCAAAAATCACCATAAATTTTTCGCATTTTAACTTACCTTTCCTCTCTTCACTGGTTGGGCTGTGATTCAATGTCAGAGTCTTCACTTACCATAATATCCATTCTCATACATACATGTCAATATATTAATTCTGACTGTAGCTGCTTTTATTATACATGTAAGATTTTATAAAATCTAATACAATTACATTCCCCATAATATATAACGTATACATCACTGTGCTGTTTCTATGTTTAGATACACAACTGTACATAATAAGTATACCTGATGAATCGATAGGAACTAGCAGTGGACTCTGGGACACTCTCCCACGATAACTCTCGCTCTACTGACGCTCTGTAGAGAGATGTAAAGAAAAGGGGGGGTGAGCATAACGCGCTCAGTAAGGAAATCAGGCAAGCAAGTAGATATCTACACTATCTACACAAAATAGTGCTATGCCTTGAAAACATTTATTTCCTTACTCACTTTAAAAGCATGTCTTGAAATATAATATATATACTTGTACAGAATAAATCCCATGTACAGAAATCATGCTTTATTTCTCAAATATAGGCATGTAGTGCAAAACAATGCATTGCATATAAATCATGCCTTTATGTAAATCATGCCATGTATATTTAAATCACAATAAATATGGCATCAAATGATTCACAACACAAATCGGAGTCCGACCCATCCCTCAGGTCTGTCCGCAGTTTAAATCAGTCAATCAATGTGATATATCATGTGAGACTCTGTGGTAAATGCAAATAGTATCATGGATTATGATCATATCCGAAAAGTGATCCCAAGCTACACAGATCTCGGTGTGCGGGGCCTCACTGCTGTAATGGGAGGATGGTCAGTGTGAGACCCCGTATATGTATAAGGGTATATATGTACATAGAAGTGTAAATAGAGTTGTACTATGAATTCATGAGTGAAGTATATGTGATGTAAGTCCATAAGTAATGTACACACTTGTACTGAGAGTGGTAATCGTACATACAAGTTTCATTATGTATGAATGTGTAGAAATGGACTTAAACATGTGGAGTATGTGTGTAGAATGGATTATGAGTAGTTTGGTAAAATGGAAGTAGAATTGCATAAGATGTGCACTTCCATTTTTGTTATATTAAGTACCATTGGTCATACAAGATTCTACACAAGTTTTAATGTGTATGAAGTGAGGATGGATGCCATCTTCAAGTCTCAAAGATGAATGAATGAGGAAATGATCATGGTAGCAAATTAAGGATGTTTGGTAAGTGTTGTTGCGAGGAACTGCAGGAAATCTGAAAATTTTGAAGGGCAGATCGATCTCATGGGATGAGAGATCGATCTGGAAGAGCCAGAATGCTCTTATTTGGGCAAAAGAATGGAACAGATCGATCTCCAATGGACCAGATCGATCTCCTTAACTCTCTGTTTGGGAGCAGATCGATCTCATGCTTCGACAGATCGATCTCATGCCTTGACAGATCGATCTCATGCTTCAACAGATCGATCTCAGGCTTAAAAATGCCGTGAAAAAGAGGGATTTTAAGGGACCAGATCGATCTCCTCTTAGACCAGATCGATCTCCTCAAGCTATTTCTATATAAGGAGTGCTGGAAATTAGAAAATTTCGGGAAAAACACAAACTTTCCACTTTTAACCCAAAAACCTAATTCTCTCCCTCTAAAATCAGCCATTTTCAGTGAGGTTTGAAGAGAGACCATTAGAGACAAAGTTGTTCCTATCAAAGAGAAGAACAACATAGTTGGAAAGCATTTTCCCATTGTTGATATTGAAGAAGTTAAGGGCATAACCATTTGGAGCAAGAGGAGAAATCAAATTGGGTAAGATTCTAACACTCCAACTATGGTGCATTATTTATTTAAGTGATTTTGGAGTTGTTTGGCATGAGTATGGATGGTTAGAAACTATCTAAATACATTGGAATGATTATGACCTAGAAATGGTCTAGAGTGAGAAAGTGGAATTGTATGGAGATTAATGATGAATGAGATATGTAGAAATCATTGATAGTGTTGTGGTATGATTTTAAGATGTGGTTAGTGGATAAAATTGTGAGGTTTACCTAAAAGAGGTAAAATGTGGATTAAGGCATTTGTAAAATGCATAAGTGAATAATGTTGACTAGAGAGGTCAATTATGGGTTAAATACATTAACTCAATTGATTTAATGAATGAATCGCAGCTTCCGAGGATACGCCGAGGCGAGTTGAGCCAAGAGCGTGAGAAGCTAAAAGGAAAGGAGTCAAACCAAGTAAATCGAGGTAAGGGAATTGTGTGGACTCTTAGAGATATCTGTGCGCAATTTGGGCGCTTAAACGTTTTGCTAGAATGCATGAGATTAGGAAATGTTGTTGGGTGATTGAAGGGTAAAAGTTGGGAGTTTGAGAAATGTGCATGAAAACAAAAGCATATTGCTTTGAAAATCATGTTTTATTGCTTTTTAGCAAATAATTGGTAGGTTGGCTAACATTAAAATGATTTACAAAAGAAATGAGTGTGTTTTGGTTTTGTTAACCATATTTTGCAAGTTTTGAGCCACCTACATGATTTCGTGAGTATGAAAGAGTGCAAGAGGCACTAGTTTTCACATGGATTTCATAATTGTTTTGGCATTGTGCTCGAGTTTGTCTCGCACTGGATGCCCACCTTGTATGTTGCCGTGTTTGGAGCTTCGAGTAGACTGGATGTCACATCGATTAAATAGGCTCACACGTGCATTGTGTTGACATGATTAATTAGCCGTGTTAGGAGCTTCGGATAGACAAAAGGTCGCCCCGATTAAATAGGCTCACATGTGCGTTTGAGATGTGGCGTGATATGATGTGTTGATTGGGTCCACGGAGTACGTCGTACCGTGCATGTAGCATGGAGTACATTGTACCGTGTTGAGTTTTGATGTGCCGTCTTCGGACGAGATCTGCTATGGACCGACGGGTAGGATTTGACCCACCTCCCGTGTGGAAGCAGATGATGGTGATATCCCGCACACCTGATCCGTGTAGCCGGTATCATAGGTTATGTACATAGGCCTTGAGGTTATTACCTATTGTTGAACTGCCTATCTCACATGTCTACTGCTATTTGAGATTAAATCCATGTTTGAAATGTTTGTTGGTCAGGAAAGCCCGAGGGATGGGCCGAGACCTGACCAGTGATGAATAGATTTGTTAATAGTTTTTAAAGTGCACGGATGCATGATGTTTAATGCCATGCTTTATTGTGAAAATGCATGATGTTTAATGCCATCCTTTTATTGTGAATTATGCATGATGATTTATACCATGCTTTGAGTTGAAATGTGCACTTGATTTCTATAGCATGAATGCTTTACATACCATTAACACAATCATACACTCATGTTTTGAGATAAACAATGAATTAAATGCTTTTGAGCATGGCATCACGATCACGTAGATAGTGCAGTATCTACCTGTTCGCATGATTGCCTTACTGAGCGTGTGGTTTGCTCACCCCCCTTATTTTCCCCCCTCTACAGAGATTTGAGTATAGATTGGACGTGACTGGAGGCGTTCCCTTTTTGGTAATCCGCTGCATCCCATCGCTAAAGGTATACACACCTGGATTATTTTGTACCTAAACTAGACATAGCACAGTAGCATTTTGTATGTAACCACTGGGGATGTAAAACAATGTAAACACATGTAACAACTCTGATATATATACATTTATACAAGTGTTTACTCATAAATAATGTCTCAAATTGAATTGGTATGGTGGAGTGAGTTAGACGTCGACACACAGCCCAACTGTTAAGTGTGTGGTTGTTCACGATCGAGGAAGGATGATTAAGGATTGATGCATGAAAATGCGAAAAATTTGTACGTATTTTGGTAAGTTGAGGGTCGTGACAGAAGTTGGTATCAGAGCTCGAGTTGGTTTGACGTGTGTCGTGTCTAAAATACTTAATAAGTGAAAAAAATTACATCCCCAAGTTACTGTGCTTGTTTAGATACAAATTGTGTGTGACAACGGGTTGACTAAGTAATTGGTTGTGAATGTAGGGAATTGAGTAAGTATGCCTAATACCAGTCGCGGTAGAGGGATGAGAGCACAGGCTCGAGGCCGTAGAGGTAGGCCTGGGGGTCGTGTTGAGCTAGAAACACACGAGGCTCAGGAGAATGTTGAGGTGGAGGTTGATGTTGAGCACGTTCCACAGGGTCCAGAGGAGAGGCCCGAGAGTACTGAGGCTCGCTTTGTGAGGATTGAGCGGAGCATTGAGATGATTGTGGAGTTGGTCACCCAATCTTTATCTGGAGTTGGCGGTAGACAGAGTCCCGCTACACAGGGTGATGCCGAGCAGGCGGCAGCTCCTGAGGCACGGGCAAGGGAAGCCTAGAGGCCACAGACGACAGATACCCCACCCCCACAGGATGTGCCTACGCCGGTTGCTATGCCAGGCAGTAGAGGTTGGGGATATGGATGTGATTTGGATAGATTGCGGCAGTTCCAGAAGTTTGGACCGCCGTCTTTCAGTGGAGTAAAAGACCCAGTAGCGGCTGAGGATTGGATCAATGAGATCGAGAAATTATATGGGCTTTGAGTGCACTACTACCGAGATGGTAGCATTTGCCGCTTTTATGCTGAAGGGATCAGCAGAACATTGGTGGAAATCCACCAGGCCTATTTTGAGAGCCCGGCATACTGAGATCAGCTGGGATGTGTTTCTAGAGGCCTTCCGGAGACAGTATGTCCCGGATACCGCACAGCGGAAGCTAAAGATGGTATTTTTGGGACTGACCCAAGGGAGCAGGACTGTGGATGAGTATGAGACTGCTTTTATATCCCTGGGTAGGTATGATCCCAACACGATGGGTAATGAGGTCGAGAAGATCCAAAAGTTTGTGGATGGATTGAGACCGACCGTCAGGTCTAGACTGGTTCCCCTGGATATACCGACCTATGAGGAGGCAGTGCGCAGGGCACAATTATGTGAACAAGATGTTGATAGAATCGCCTCGGAGTTTGGAAAGGTTGGTAAGATGAGGGACAGAGATAAGAAGAGACCTATGATGGATAGAGGCTTCAGCTATAAAGGAAGCAAGAGATTCACTGGAAAGAGGCCGAGGATTGATGAGATCCGGGAGAGGACAGTTGATACTCCCATGTATCCGACCATTGCTCCAGCTAAGGGAATCGTGATTGGAGGACCACGGCCTACTACGGAACAGTGTGGCAAGTGTGGTAGGTACCATGGTACTAGACCATGCTATGGATCTCCTGTAGTATGCTTCAGATGTGGGAAGCCAGGGCACATAATCAGAGATTGCCCAGAGATGATAGAGAGGGCCCCACAGAAGGGCAAGGAGCCAGAGAGAGCTCCAGTTGGTACAGCTGCTCCGAGGAGGAGGGCTACAGCTGAGGAAAAAGGGAAGCAAGCAGTGGGTGTAAGCAGAGGACGAGTGCACGCACTGGACCAGGACACTGCAGATCAGTCATCGGATGTGGTAAAAGGTACCATCCAAATCTTTGATTTAGAAGCTTATGTACTGTTTGATCCTGGTGCCACGCATTCCTTTATTTCGCCATCCTTTGCATGTAAATTGTTGAAACATGTAAAACCCACGCTGCTTGATAAGATGTTGTTGATATCTACCCCTATGAATGATAGTCAGTTGACTGAGCATATATATAGGGATTGTAAAATGAAGATAGGAGGTAAAGAGATGGCAGCCGGTTTAATTTTATTAAACATGAGTGATTTTGATGTGATCCTATGAATGGATTGGTTGGCTGCCAATCATGTTGTTATGGATTGTCATGCAAAAACTTTGATGTTTCCAAAGATAGACAATCTTGTAGTTAATTTTGTGAAATGAAATTAAAAAACATGATTTTTATAAGTGTGATGAGTATAATCTTGATACATGATGTATGAAAGATAAATTTGATTTCATTTATGTATGTGATGTGATGATTTATGATACTAATGGTGGAAAGAATAATGTGAAGGATTCATCGCTTTTGTGATTGAGATGGATAAGGCACGTCCGGAATTGGAAGACATACCCGTGGTTAGGGGATTTCTAGATGTCTTTCCGGATGAGTTACCAGGGTTACCTCCAGATAGGGAGATGGAGTTTAGTATAGATTTGGCACCTGGTACAGAGCCGATGTCCAAGCCACCATACAGAATGGCTCAAGTTGAGTTAGAGGAGTTAAGGAAACAATTACAAGAGTTGCTGGAGAAGGGGTTCATCAGGCCGAGTGTCTCACCTTGGGGAGCACCGGTTCTGTTTGTAAGGAAGAAGGATGGAAGCCTCCGACTGTGTATAGACTACCGGTTGTTGAATAAGGACACCATCAAGAATAAGTATCCCCTCCCACGCATCGATGATTTGTTGGATCAGCTTAAGGGAGCGCAGGTCTTTTCCAAGATAGATCTGAGATCAGGGTACCATCAGTTGAGGATACGAGGTGGAGATGTACCCAAGACAGCTTTTCGCACCCGGTATGGACATTATGAGTTTATGGTTATGCCATTCGGGTTGACGAATGCTCCCGCAGCTTTTATGTCTTTGATGAATGAGGTATTCCACCAGTACTTGGATCGATTTGTTATTGTGTTTATTGATGATATACTGGTGTATTCAAGGTCTAGAGAGGAGCATGAAAGGCATTTAAGGATAGTGCTACAAACCCTCCGAGAGAAGAAGTTGTACGCTAAACTCAGTAGGTGCAACTTTTGGTTGGAACAGATCTCTTTTCTGGGTCACATAGTATCAAATGATGGAGTATCAGTGGATCCATCTAAGATTGAGGCCGTAGTTCAGTGGCAGAGACCCGAGACAGTGACAGAGATCAGAAGTTTCCTGGGTTTAGCTGGATATTACCGAAGGTTTGTAGAGGGATTTTCGAGGTTAGCTGCTCCTTTGACACGTCTCACAAGGAAAAATGTAGAGTTTGTGTGGGATAAAAAGTGTGAAGACAGTTTTGAGGAGTTAAAAAGGAGATTAACTACAGCTCCAATACTCACCATTCCTACCAGCTCAGGAGGTTTCTCAGTGTATGCAGATGCTTCACACCTAGGACTGGGCTGTGTATTGATGCAGGATAGGAAGGTAGTTGTAAGACCCGATATTTTCGAGTGCATTTAAAAATGCAAAAGGACTTAAATGGTATTCCCGAATACGTGCAAGGGCAAAATGGTCAAAAGACCAAAATTCGGTATTTATCGGGACAAGAAAATTTAATTAAAAATATGAGAATGAGAAATCTTGATCAATGATGAAGAAATAATTAAATTTCGAGTTAAATTGATCAAGATATGAATTTCTTGGGATAAACCGGGATTTTCGCATCGAAAAATAATCTCGAAAATAATCGAAAAATATATCGAAAAGGCAAAACCGGACTGAGAAAATTATTTACAGATTAAATGAATAAACTAAGATTATTTTAGATATTTTTGGGAATTTTATTATTATTTTATTGAATAAAATAATAATAAAATTTAATTATAAATAAATAAATAAAAAAAAAAGAAAAAAAGAAAAATGAAAAGTCTGAAACAGAAGAGAAAAGAAACAGAGGCGAAACGAAGCAAAAGACGCGAAGGCCGAACCCGAGGGGGAGGTTCGTCACCGGCGAACCACCGGCGACGCTGAGAGGCCAGCGAGGACCGGCGAACGTAGCCCAGCATCGGGCGAACCTCCAGCAGCCCAGACGCGCGGCGAGGTGGCCGGAAAACGTCGGAAACGGAGGAGAAGACCGCGGGGGAGAGAACCCCGATTCGCCGGCGATGGGGCTGATTCGACCCCAGCCGAGGCCCGATTTAGGGAGCCCAGACGATTGCGCGCCGATTGGCACCGGAATCATGCCGGGAACCGGCCGGACGGCGCCGGCACGACCAAAGGGAGATTGGACCGGCCGAACCGGACAGAACCGGCCGAACCGGACCAGACCGAACCGGCGGTCCGAACCGGGTTGAACCGGACCGGACCGGTTCAGCCAAAAAGAGAGGGAAAAAAGGAAGAAAAAGGGAAAAAGAAAAAGAGAAAAAATTGGGGAAAATTCCAGTGATGCAATCGAGCTTCGGGTAAGTCGGTAAGCGGTCAAATTGACCGATTTAATTTTTAGAATATTTAATTTGATAAATAATCGACTGAAAGTTTACCCGAAAATATATTTAATTGTGTAGCTCGACAATTGGCATCCACTGAGAGCTCGAGACCACCTCGATTTGAGTATTATCATGGAAACACGGGTAAGTAACCCTTATTTACGACAATTTATATCGTTATGCGTGATTGATATTTAACGCATGAATTACGAATTTAATTTACGTATAAATGAATTAAATTCTAGAAATTGGGATAAATTGTCGTAAATAATTCATAAGCTATCTGAGAATTTAGAACGAGGCTAAATAAATATTGATGGGTCCAATGAGCCCAATAGGCCTCGATAAAGTGTGGTAAACGGGCTTAAGGCCGATTAAGGCCCATTATGGTGCAATCGGGCCCAATATGGGTAAACGGGCCCAATGATTTAAATTAAGCCCAAAAAATTATGAAATACAATTAATTGTATTGTATTTGACCTGATGAATGTGTATCCGCAGTGCCGGAGATTTGATTTGGATTCGGAGCAAATCGGACTGCGTGACGAGTCATCAGCGGAAAGGTCAGACTGTACAGAAAAAATGAGGTAAGGGAATTGTGTGAGTAGCTAGAGGTAGCTACGCATATTTTAATAAATTTTGTATACACTGATTATGTATGTATACACGATTATTGTAAAATAATCCTAAAAGTGGTTTAAATAATTTTTAAGGATCGAAATAGGTGAAATGTCTATTTTACCCCTATTGAGGGAAGTTCACCTAAGGATGGTGAAAGCATGACATGCATGGAATGCATGATTTAAGGATTTTTATGATTAAGGAATTTTCTTGATTTTAATCAAAGTAAAGCGATAGATTGGCCAGTAAATGCATGAATTTCACAAAATAACACTACGTAGGTGTTATTAATTATTTAAATGGAAATTTCTTTGGAAAACGGCCAACTATCCAGTTTGTATGAAAATAGATAGTGCCGACACGTAGTTCGCACTATATCTGCGTTTATGATTGTGCATAAATGTGCTTGAGCGCTTGCTCGCACCGACTTGTGACATCATATGCATGAAATGTGCTAGAGCATGGTGCTCGCACTGATTTTTAATATTGTGAAATGAGAGCTGCTGGAGCCTAGCTCGCACTCTGTTTTGACATGTTTTGACATGTTTTGATTTGTTTTGACGTGGTATGCATAAAATAGTGCTGGAGCGATTACTCGCACTACTTTTAATGATTTGACATGCATGAGAGATGCTGGAGCTTAGCTCGCATCCTGTTTTGATTTAATTATGCATAAAAGCCGTGCTGGAGTGAAACTCGCACGAGATTTGATTTAATTATGCATAAAGCCGTGCTGGAGTATAACTCGCACGAGATTTGATTTACTTGAGCATTCATTTGTGCTGGAGCGTTGCTCGCACAAAGTTTTATATGGTTTTCATAATTCATTTGAATGCCGTACTGGAGTTTTTCTCGTACGAGGTTTTCACTGAATTTATATACATATCCGTACTAGAGCGTTGCTCGTACGTGGAATTTACATGAAATTATAATCAGTTTAAGTCGTACTGGAGCGCTGCTCGTACGTAGATTTCACTGATTTTTATGAAACCGTGCTAGAGCTTCGCTCGCACGAGGTTTTCAGATATCATGAATATGCATGGAGCCGTGCTTGAGCTTCGCTCGCACAGGGATTTATATTACATGCATATAGCCGTGTTGGAGCCTCCTGTAGACTGTGTGTCACAGTGAGATGATATGCTCTCACGTGCATTCTGAGACAGATGATATGGGTGGATAAGACCTATTACAGGCACCCCTGACTGAGCTTGGGTTCACGGAGTACTTTGTACCGTGTATGTCACGCGGAGTACGCTGTACCGTGGGGATTGTTGGAGTGGAGTGGCATTAGCCACGAGGCAGCAAGCCTTGCCCTCGCAATCCTGGTGTTATGCTGTTCTGGCGGGTAGGACGACCCACCTCCCGTTTCAGGTGTGATACCCCGCACACTAGGTACCGTGTTGCCAGGGATCACTAGGATATGGCCATAGTCCTCGATGTTACTGATAATTACCTTATTGTCTCACATGATATAACTTGTGGTCTGTTAGACCAGGGTAGACCCGAAGGAGGGGTCAGGCCCCCGATTTGATGAATTTATGATTTCATATGATTTTATGATATGTGACCCTAAAAGAAGGGTGGTTTTATAACCGGAGTTTTATAATGAATTTTATTGAATTGTTTTATGAGATGGACCCGGAAGGGTTAGTTTTAACTGCAGTTTTAATGTTTTGATTTAAATGCAGTAGCATGTGAAGTTTTCCATGCTTTCATTTGAAATCCATGTTTTGTCTTACATGGCATAAAAGACTGCATGATCTTGATTAAATTCATGCTTAATATGATTTAATGATGTCACATAAAATGCTTTGAATGCATGAGTTACATGATTTATATATGCACAAATAGTTTTGGATAAACTATGGCATTGAATATGCATGACTTTGTGCGTGTAATTTTAAATGAAAAGAAATGGATTTAAGGGCATGGCATTATGAGCATGTAGATAGTGGAGTTATCTACTTACTTGCATAATTGCCTTACTGAGCGTGTGGTTTGCTCACCCCCCTTATTTTCCCATCTTTTCAGAGCACTTGTAATAATTATTGAGCGGCTGAGGACTTGCATGCTTAATATCCGCTGCTTGCTGCTTCCCATCGAGAGACAGGTATACACATTTGTATGGTTTTGTATCTAAATATGTAATGCACAGTACTGTAAATGGATATGATGTCGGGGATGTAGAGTCATGTAAATACCAGTGGGTATGTGTTTATTTAAAGTCAAAAGGATAGTAGACTCTGATATATGATTATGGGAATGAAATGTTAAATAGTGTGAGGTGACTAACACCGAATCATAGCCCAACTGTGTTGTAGGATGATCACGACGAGAGAAAGGTAAGAATTAAATAATAAATGAAAAAGCGAAAAATTTACTCTGATTTTTAGGTAATTCGGGTCGTGACAGGTTTAATGGTATCAGAGCTTGAGTTGGCCTGATATGAGTCGGTGTTAGTGGTTAAGGAAGTTTACATCCCCATGTACTGTGCATTATTTAGATACAATTGTGTATATCGAGATGGAAGTGCAGCTAAGAATTTGGTTTTAAATGCAAGAATAGACTCATTGACTGATAGCCGCTATGGTTGAGAGGCGAGTACACGAGCTCAAGGCCGTTGAGGTAGGCCCATGAGTTGTACTGAGTCGCCACATGAGACTTGAGATGAGATTGACGTGGAGGCTGGTTGATCATGCCCCACAGAGTCCGATAGAGAGATCGGATAGAGTCTGATAGAGAGATCAGACAGTATTGAGATACGCTTCGCGAGGTTGGAGCGGAGTGTAGGGAATATTTTGTGAGCTATTTGCTCAAGGTATATATGAGATTAGAGGGCGAGTCGAAACATTAATTGAAGTTCGCTCGACCCATTTGAAGAGTTAGACGTCCAAAATGGACATGGAAAAGTAATTCTATATGTATTCCAGTGACAGAATATCCCGGATATTATTTTAAAGGAAATTACAGATGACATTATTTACTCTGACCCAGAAGAACATGTTAATTAACGAGTATGATACTCAGTTTATATTCCTGGGCAGATGTGACTCGAACATGATGAACAGTGAGAGTCGAGATTTTTGAAAGTTCATAGAAGGACTCAGATTATCAATTAGAGTCTGATTGGCCTGTTAGATATCACTACCTATGCCGAGGCAGTGCGCAGACTACAGTTGTGTTAAATAAGATTATAAATTGCGCGCCTCTGAGATTGAGAAAGGTAGTAAGGGCCAAAATAGAGACAAAAGAGAATAGAGAATGACAAAGATGTCAGAACAAGAAAAGATAGTTTGGTAAAAGCTTAGAGTTGATAAATCACGGGGTAAGTTGATTGATAAACCCCAGTGTATCCAATTTCAATACTTTTGAGGGGTATTGTGATTTGAGGACCCCGACCTGCTACGTAACAGTATGACAGAGTAGCAGTGTGAACAGTGTAAGATGTGTGATAGTTACCACGGAAATCAGATGTTGGATGAAGGCGAGTGTATGCCTTGGACCAGGACACTATTGATGTTTCATAGGATGTGGTGGAAGATACCACACTGGTTGTGAATAATGAAATAATTATTTTAATTGATCCTGGTGCCACGCATTTATTCATACCGCCTTCAGTTGCTTATAAGCGAGTGAAAAATGTGAAGCCTATACCTTTAAGCATGAAGAGGATGATAGTTAGTTGATTTTCACTAACTGAATATGGGTATAGGGATTGTAAGTTGAAAATAGGGGTGAAAATATCACTGAAAAGTGTATTGTAACTTGACAAGTAAGGAAAGAGTATGCCATAAGTGATATATAAAAGGAGATATATTGGAATAAGATATGTATGCAAGGTAAGGATATCTTCGATATGCAAAGTAAATTGGATTAAGCGATAAGTAGTGAATATGAATTGCGACCAAGGATAAGGGGTGGATAAATTTACACCCAGTATGTGGTCAAATCTTAGGGTTAATAAAGGTATTTTAAAATATCTCCCTGCCTGAAGATTTGAGAGCGTCTAGAAGCGCACGCATAATCTATAGATTGAATTCGACGGTCATAATATATACATTAAAATTTGGGTACCTTTGCTGGTACGATAAAGAAATATAGAACTTGATTAATCATGAAAGTTTAAAAAAATTAAAATTTTATAAAAAAAAAAAAAAAAGCCGTCAATATAAGAGGAAAGAAATGACGTGAGCTAGTATCTTGAACGAAAGCTATTTCGAAATGACATTGTACGTTTATGCGTACATAGGTCAAGTATATGGAAAATTGAAATATTGAGTGGAACTCAACTACTTTAAGGTATTTAAACCTTACCTGGACCGATTGGTTGTCATCTACAGCGATGATATTATGATGTATTCGAAGTCCAGGGATGAGTATGAGTAGCAACAGGAAACTGTCTTACAGACGAGGTGTTGAGAGTTTCTTGAAATTGGCTGCTCAATTGACACGTCTCGTTTGGAAAAAGATTTCATACGAGTGTTATGATAAGTATGAAAATAGCTTCAATGAGTTTTGGTATATTGGAGTAATGAACTGACCACCGTAAGTATTCTTACTATAACTAACAGCTCAAGAGGTTTCAGTGTGTATGGATACCTCCAAATAAGGATTGGGCTGTGTATTGATGTAAAATGGGAAGATAGTCATTTATAGATCCAAATAGTTCAAGGATCATGAGAGAAACTATCTGACCCATGATTTAGAGTTGGCAGCCGTAGCGATTACACTGAAAGTATGGCTTCACCACTTATATGGTAAGAAATTTCGGGTATGCACTGATCGTAAAAACCCCCGAGTATCTGTTTTCACAGAAAGAGTCGGATGAGATAACCATGAGGGTTAGAGCTTCTAAGGATTATGATTGTGAACATTGTACCACCCAGGAAAGGCTAATATTATGGCTGATGCTTTGAGCAGAAAGAGCCTCGGGATGGTATTACATGTGATGGTCAGGGAGCGTGAGCTGCTAGAGCAGTTGTGAACCTCAGTAGTGATGTGATCCCTTCTGATGATGACGGTGATTTTATGACAGCTAGCCTGAGGTTAGAACCGGATTTGTGTGACCGGATTTGCCAGGCTTAGCATGATGATTTTGACATGGTGTCGATAGTGTGGGTCAGATTCAGAAGGGTATAGTGACAGAGTTCACAGTGAGTGATGATGACTGACAGAGGTTCAGAGATAGTATAAGTGCTCTCCAGGACCACAGTTGATGAGATAATGTTATTGACAGAAGCTCACTCTTCGGGATATACAGTGCATCCGAGAAATAATAAATTTATTTGAATCTCTGAGAAAGGTATTGGTGGTCAGGTATGAAAAGTGATATTGTAGAGATTGTTTACAAGTGTCTTCTATGTCAGCAGATTAAGGTAGAGTAAAAGAAGTTGCAGGGTTATTGCAGCCTCTACCTATATTGACACGGAAATGGGAACAAGTTACCATGGATTTCGTGATGGGTTACAGAGGACCCGAATGAATCTCGAGGCTATCTAGGTGATAGTTGATAGATTGATTTAGTTACCCACCTTCTGGTTATGAAAATCCCTAGATACTCTAAGTGTATAGGCGGATTTATGTGTGTGGAATATTGTGAAACATTGTGTAGCGTTCCAGTGAGCATGGTATCAGATAGGGATTCCCGCTTCACTTTCCACTTCTGGGAATATGTTTTTGGAAGCTATGGGACCCTGATTGTGTGTTAGCACAGCTTCCACCCTCAGACAGATAGTCAGTCAGAGAGGACTGTACAGGTTCTGGAGGATGTGATGAGAGCGTGTGCAATTGATTTTATGAGCTCCTGGGATGATCAGTTGCTACTAATCAAATTCGCCAGTGATGACAGTTGTCACTTGAGTATCGGGATGAGATTATATGTGGCATTGTATGACAGTAGGGAGTTGTTCCCTGACTTGGATAAGAAGAAGTGGGTGACAGATAGAGAATTGTTCCCTAATTTGTAAGATTAACCTCTGAGCATGTTCAGTTGATTTATGAGAAATTAAGAACGCCTCAGAGTAGACAGAAAGACTATGCTGACTAGAGACAGGAAAATCATTGGAATTCACCGAGGGTGAATTAGCATTGTTGGCAGTTACTTGTCTTAAGGACGTAAGGAGATTCAGATAGAGATATTGGACAAGTGGGAGATAAGACCTGTAGGTTGGCATTACCACATGAATTGGCAGGCATCCACAGTGTCCTATCTTTTGATGTTTAAGAAATACTATCCGGATCCAGTATATGTGATCAGATATGAGCTTCAATGGTTTAGCTCAATGAAAATATAACGTATGATTGGAGAAATTGATTCGGGTATTATATGGAAGGAGAAAGTGTTGAGGTTTAAGATGATCTCCATAGTTAAGTATGATGATAGTATTACACTCCGGAGAAAGTCACTTGAAGATGACAGTATATGATGCGATAGACATACCCGGAGTTATTATGGACTCATATTACTTGGTTCTAATTTGGAGGACCAAATTTCTTAAGTGGGGGAGATTGTAAGACCCGATATTTTCGAGTGCATTTAAAAATGCAAAAGGACTTAAATGGTATTCCCGAATACGTGCAAGGGCAAAATGGTCAAAAGACCAAAATTCGGTATTTATCGGGACAAGAAAATTTAATTAAAAATATGAGAATGAGAAATCTTGATCAATGATGAAGAAATAATTAAATTTCGAGTTAAATTGATCAAGATATGAATTTCTTGGGATAAACCGGGATTTTCGCATCGAAAAATAATCTCGAAAATAATCGAAAAATATATCGAAAAGGCAAAACCGGACTGAGAAAATTATTTACAGATTAAATGAATAAACTAAGATTATTTTAGATATTTTTGGGAATTTTATTATTATTTTATTGAATAAAATAATAATAAAATTTAATTATAAATAAATAAATAAAAAAAAAAAAAAAGAAAAATGAAAAGTCTGAAACAGAAGAGAAAAGAAACAGAGGCGAAACGAAGCAAAAGACGCGAAGGCCGAACCCGAGGGGGAGGTTCGTCACCGGCGAACCACCGGCGACGCTGAGAGGCCAGCGAGGACCGGCGAACGTAGCCCAGCATCGGGCGAACCTCCAGCAGCCCAGACGCGCGGCGAGGTGGCCGGAAAACGTCGGAAACGGAGGAGAAGACCGCGGGGGAGAGAACCCCGATTCGCCGGCGATGGGGCTGATTCGACCCCAGCCGAGGCCCGATTTAGGGAGCCCAGACGATTGCGCGCCGATTGGCACCGGAATCATGCCGGGAACCGGCCGGACGGCGCCGGCACGACCAAAGGGAGATTGGACCGGCCGAACCGGACAGAACCGGCCGAACCGGACCAGACCGAACCGGCGGTCCGAACCGGGTTGAACCGGACCGGACCGGTTCAGCCAAAAAGAGAGGGAAAAAAGGAAGAAAAAGGGAAAAAGAAAAAGAGAAAAAATTGGGGAAAATTCCAGTGATGCAATCGAGCTTCGGGTAAGTCGGTAAGCGGTCAAATTGACCGATTTAATTTTTAGAATATTTAATTTGATAAATAATCGACTGAAAGTTTACCCGAAAATATATTTAATTGTGTAGCTCGACAATTGGCATCCACTGAGAGCTCGAGACCACCTCGATTTGAGTATTATCATGGAAACACGGGTAAGTAACCCTTATTTACGACAATTTATATCGTTATGCGTGATTGATATTTAACGCATGAATTACGAATTTAATTTACGTATAAATGAATTAAATTCTAGAAATTGGGATAAATTGTCGTAAATAATTCATAAGCTATCTGAGAATTTAGAACGAGGCTAAATAAATATTGATGGGTCCAATGAGCCCAATAGGCCTCGATAAAGTGTGGTAAACGGGCTTAAGGCCGATTAAGGCCCATTATGGTGCAATCGGGCCCAATATGGGTAAACGGGCCCAATGATTTAAATTAAGCCCAAAAAATTATGAAATACAATTAATTGTATTGTATTTGACCTGATGAATGTGTATCCGCAGTGCCGGAGATTTGATTTGGATTCGGAGCAAATCGGACTGCGTGACGAGTCATCAGCGGAAAGGTCAGACTGTAGAGAAAAAATGAGGTAAGGGAATTGTGTGAGTAGCTAGAGGTAGCTACGCATATTTTAATAAATTTTGTATACACTGATTATGTATGTATACACGATTATTGTAAAATAATCCTAAAAGTGGTTTAAATAATTTTTAAGGATCGAAATAGGTGAAATGTCTATTTTACCCCTATTGAGGGAAGTTCACCTAAGGATGGTGAAAGCATGACATGCATGGAATGCATGATTTAAGGATTTTTATGATTAAGGAATTTTCTTGATTTTAATCAAAGTAAAGCGATAGATTGGCCAGTAAATGCATGAATTTCACAAAATAACACTACGTAGGTGTTATTAATTATTTAAATGGAAATTTCTTTGGAAAACGGCCAACTATCCAGTTTGTATGAAAATAGATAGTGCCGACATGTAGTTCGCACTATATCTGCGTTTATGATTGTGCATAAATGTGCTTGAGCGCTTGCTCGCACCGACTTGTGACATCATATGCATGAAATGTGCTAGAGCATGGTGCTCGCACTGATTTTTAATATTGTGAAATGAGAGCTGCTGGAGCCTAGCTCGCACTCTGTTTTGACATGTTTTGACATGTTTTGATTTGTTTTGACGTGGTATGCATAAAATAGTGCTGGAGCGATTACTCGCACTACTTTTAATGATTTGACATGCATGAGAGATGCTGGAGCTTAGCTCGCATCCTGTTTTGATTTAATTATGCATAAAAGCCGTGCTGGAGTGAAACTCGCACGAGATTTGATTTAATTATGCATAAAGCCGTGCTGGAGTATAACTCGCACGAGATTTGATTTACTTGAGCATTCATTTGTGCTGGAGCGTTGCTCGCACAAAGTTTTATATGGTTTTCATAATTCATTTGAATGCCGTACTGGAGTTTTTCTCGTACGAGGTTTTCACTGAATTTATATACATATCCGTACTAGAGCGTTGCTCGTACGTGGAATTTACATGAAATTATAATCAGTTTAAGTCGTACTGGAGCGCTGCTCGTACGTAGATTTCACTGATTTTTATGAAACCGTGCTAGAGCTTCGCTCGCACGAGGTTTTCAGATATCATGAATATGCATGGAGCCGTGCTTGAGCTTCGCTCGCACAGGGATTTATATTACATGCATATAGCCGTGTTGGAGCCTCCTGTAGACTGTGTGTCACAGTGAGATGATATGCTCTCACGTGCATTCTGAGACAGATGATATGGGTGGATAAGACCTATTACAGGCACCCCTGACTGAGCTTGGGTTCACGGAGTACTTTGTACCGTGTATGTCACGCGGAGTACGCTGTACCGTGGGGATTGTTGGAGTGGAGTGGCATTAGCCACGAGGCAGCAAGCCTTGCCCTCGCAATCCTGGTGTTATGCTGTTCTGGCGGGTAGGACGACCCACCTCCCGTTTCAGGTGTGATACCCCGCACACTAGGTACCGTGTTGCCAGGGATCACTAGGATATGGCCATAGTCCTCGATGTTACTGATAATTACCTTATTGTCTCACATGATATAACTTGTGGTCTGTTAGACCAGGGTAGACCCGAAGGAGGGGTCAGGCCCCCGATTTGATGAATTTATGATTTCATATGATTTTATGATATGTGACCCTAAAAGAAGGGTGGTTTTATAACCGGAGTTTTATAATGAATTTTATTGAATTGTTTTATGAGATGGACCCGGAAGGGTTAGTTTTAACTGCAGTTTTAATGTTTTGATTTTAATGCAGTAGCATGTGAAGTTTTCCATGCTTTCATTTGAAATCCATGTTTTGTCTTACATGGCATAAAAGACTGCATGATCTTGATTAAATTCATGCTTAATATGATTTAATGATGTCACATAAAATGCTTTGAATGCATGAGTTACATGATTTATATATGCACAAATAGTTTTGGATAAACTATGGCATTGAATATGCATGACTTTGTGCGTGTAATTTTAAATGAAAAGAAATGGATTTAAGGGCATGGCATTATGAGCATGTAGATAGTGGAGTTATCTACTTACTTGCATAATTGCCTTACTGAGCGTGTGGTTTGCTCACCCCCCTTATTTTCCCATCTTTTCAGAGCACTTGTAATAATTATTGAGCGGCTGAGGACTTGCATGCTTAATATCCGCTGCTTACTGCTTCCCATCGAGAGACAGGTATACACATTTGTATGGTTTTGTATCTAAATATGTAATGCACAGTACTGTAAATGGATATGATGTCGGGGATGTAGAGTCATGTAAATACCAGTGGGTATGTGTTTATTTAAAGTCAAAAGGATAGTAGACTCTGATATATGATTATGGGAATGAAATGTTAAATAGTGTGAGGTGACTAACACCGAATCATAGCCCAACTGTGTTGTAGGATGATCACGACGAGAGAAAGGTAAGAATTAAATAATAAATGAAAAAGCGAAAAATTTACTCTGATTTTTAGGTAATTCGGGTCGTGACAGTAGTAGCCTATGGATCTAGACAGTTAAAGGATCATGAGAGGAACTACCCGACCCATGACTTGGAGTTGGCAGCGGTGGTGTTTGCGCTGAAGATATGGCGCCACTACCTCTATGGTGAGAGATTTCAGATTTATACAGATCATAAGAGCCTTAAGTACCTGTTCTCACAGAAAGAGTTGAACATGAGACAGAGGAGATGGCTCGAGCTGTTAAAGGATTATGATTGTGAAATCTTATACCACCCGGGTAAAGCAAATGTGGTTGCTGATGCATTGAGTAGGAAGCATCTCGGGATGGTATCATTCATGATGATCAGGGAACACGAGCTGTTGGAACAGTTCATGAACCTCAGTTTGGATATGACCCCGCCTGACACTGATAGTGGATTTATGATAGCTAGCCTGCAGTTGGAACCGGATCTGGTAGATCAAATCCGACAGGCTCAGCGAGTTGATCAGCAGTGTAGTGATATTGTCGGGCAGATACAGAGGGGTATAGAGACGGACTTTGGGTTGAGTTCGGATGGATTGTTGAGGTTCAGAGGTAGGATATGTGTTTCTGATGACGCAGAGATCAGAAGGTCGATCCTGACAGAGGCTCACTCATCGAAGTATACGATAAATCCAGGGGGTACCAAAATGTATCAAAACCTTCGAAAGGTTTATTGGTGGTCGGGAATGAAAAAGCACATTGCTGAATATGTTGCTAAGTGTCTCGTTTGTCAGCAGGTGAAGGTAGAGCATCAGAAGCCTGCAGGCTTATTGCAGCCTCTACCGATACCGACATGGAAGTGGGAGCATGTCACCATGGATTTTGTGATGGGATTGCCGAAGACCCGGAGAGGTCATGATGCCATATGGGTGATTGTGGATCGGTTGACGAAATCAGCCCATTTTCTAGCTATGAGAGCTACTGATACTCTGAGCCAGTTGCGAACCTATATGTGCCCGAGATAGTGAGGCTACATGGAATTCCAGTGAGCGTTGTTTCAGATAGGGATGCCCGCTTCACTTCCCACTTTTGGGAACATTTTCAGGAAGCGATGGGGACCAAGTTGAATTTTAGCACCGCGTTTCATCCTCAGACAGATGGTCAGTCAGAGAGGACTATACAGACCCTGGAGGACATGTTGAGAGCATGTGCATTAGATTTTGGAGGCTCCTGGGATGACCATTTGCCACTCGCAGAGTTCGCGTATAATAACAGTTTTCATGCGAGTATCGGGATGGCACCATATGAGGCATTGTATGGGCGTAGATGCCGTTCCCCTATTGGATGGGAAGAGGTTGGTGACAGACAGATCTTTGCTCCCGACTTGGTTAGACAAGCCTCTGAGGACGTCCAATTGATATGTGAGAGGTTACGGACAGCTCAGCGCAGGCAAAAGAGTTATGCTGACAAGAGACGGAGACCACTAGAGTTTGAGGTGGGTGAGTCAGTGTTTTTGAAAGTTTCCCCTTCGAAGGGAATTATGAGATTTGGGAAGAAAGGAAAGTTGAGCCCTCGATATATAGGGCCATTTGAGATACTTGATAAGGTGGGAGACAAGGCGTATAGGTTGGCATTACCACCAGAGTTGGCAAGTGTGCATAACGTCTTCCACGTATCCATGTTGAGGAAGTATCACCCGGACCGGACACATGTGATAAGATATGAGCCTTTGGAGCTCAATGAGGGTATGACCTATGTTGAGAAGTGTCACGCCCCGAAAATGCGAAAAATAGGGTAAATTTAAAACTTTTTACTCATTAATTCACAATTAAGAGTGCATTCCTGTGCAGTGTCATACATCATTATAATTATCATGCCTCAGGATCTCATCATGATATAATAAATATTGTATTATACCCATTACTCGATTACAAGTTAATTAATCCTAATACATCCCATATAATGTCATACATCAAGTGTCTGTAATTACAATAATAGTCTGGGTACATGAAAAGATAAATATACCTTAAGATACAATATATATGGCCTGGAGCTCGAATCCTCCACTAGCCACTACTCTGTACGTCGCAGGGAAGTCCTTATTCACGTGAAGAACTCTGGGGGGAAAGAAAAACAGGGTGAGCTTCTAAATCGCTCAGTAAGGGGGGTAGGGGACTCATTTCATAAACCAAAATGCACATCACAAAACATTTATTTGTAAGTGAAACTCATTTGAAAACCATAGCATGAAAGTACTCAAAACGACACTCTCATGTGTCAAGTCATGTGAAAACATGAAGTAAAAGGCTCACTCTAGAGCATTAACAAAGCATGTGAAAACAACGCGTTAAACGCTTCTCAAATAACGTGGCATAGCCACAGAATAGGGTTTCTCAACGTGGCGCAGCCACCAATTGGGGTATAACGTGGCACAGCCACCAATGGGGTATAACGTGGCACAGCCACCAATGGGGTATAACGTGGCACAGCCACCAATGGGGTTATTCTCACGTTACCAGAACGGAGAAGAAATCGGGCTTACATGCTACCAGAGCAATGCCCGGTGTGTACTCACAACTACACACCTAAGTCTTATCACATAAGACTGGTTTGCCTTCACGTAGAACTCGTAATGGTTTTTCTCTCATAAAACCCATTTGAAAATCGCTTTGTACTCAACACAAAACGTAATAAAACCGAGTTCCAACCGGCAAAGCACACGCACACATTTCTCAAATCTCAATATTGCCTTAACGTAGAGCCCAGTTATAAACTCATAAAAACATTGGGCCCCAATCGGCTATAAAATCGTGTGCACTTAAATCTCAACACAAAACTCAACATGCTTGTTTTATAAACCACAATTCATGCTAAAATAGTTTGCAATTCACATACACAAATGGTTTAGATTTTCCCTTACCTCTTTGCACCTCGTATAGTGCAATCGTTTCCCCCGTATCACGGACTAGCCTCGCATTCCACTCTGGAACTCCCGAGCTGTCCAAACGATGTTAAAACATCAATACTCAATTATCTCATAACCCTCAATTCTCAAAATCGAGCATAATTGCTCATAACACCTCAAATCTCTTGATTTCTCGTAACTCAACCCTAAACTACAACCTCATTCACAATATCTCAATGTCCTACATTCCTCATGCCAATTATCTAGGCTAATTCTCCACATTGTCTATATTTCCATTTACAGCACAAATTCTCAAAATTACCAAAATTATCAAATATCTACATTACTCCAACTACATTGCAATTTCATCAATTCCTAATCATTTCTCAACTATTTCAACACAATGACAACCCCCAGTATCATCCAAATCAGCTCAAATATCAAGATCGAGGTTTAGAAATTACCCAAAGCTTGTGAGACGCACAACTCGCGCCTCGATCCGATTCGTCCTTCGATTTCCAAGTATGTTGTTCTCCCTTTGATGAGGAACAACTTTCCTTCTTTCCACAACAGCTGATTCGGCCGGAAATGGGGGATTTGGATGAGTGAGAAAGTTAGGTTTTCAGAAAAATGGGGGTTGGAAGAGAGAGAAAGTGAAATTGCAGAGAAAACACGAGTTCCTTATATAGACTGGAGGTAGGAGATCGATCTGCCTCTTGATGAGATCGATCTGTGTTTGAAATTTGGGGACGATCTGGGCAATTTTATGCCTAGGAGATCGATCTGTCGAGGGGTGAGATCGATCTCTTTATGGCTTTATGAGATCGATCTGCTCCTGAAGAGATCGATCTTCTCCCCAAACAGAAGCATTTGGAGATCGATCTCTTCCTCATGAGATCGATCCCTTCTCAAACAGATTCATAAGGAGATCGATCTCTTCCATTGGAGATCGATCTGCTCCTCAAATTTCTCATTCCTTGTCATTTTTAACTTACCAGATCGATCTCTCATCCTCCCAGATCGATCTGTCCTCATAGTTACACACTTATTTTAACACTTAACATATAAATCTCCAATTATCATTCCCACAGTTCACTTAGCTCAATAAATTACACTTCAAATTCTTATTACATCATTAAAATATGTCTGAAATTCTCAGATCTCACATCCTCCCCACCTTAAAAAGAATTTGGTCCTCCAAATTCAACTCAACTAGTCAAAATAGATGGGGGTATTTCTCCTTCATGAGGCTCTCTAGTTCCCACGTTGCCTCTTCCCTTGAGTGATGTTTCCACAAAACTTTCACTAATGGGATGCTCTTGGTTCTCAGTACCTTCTCCTTTCTATCGAGAATCCGGACGGGTTCCTCAGTGTAGCTCATGTCCTCCTGTATGTCCATCTCATCATACTCTATAACATGAGAAGGGTCCGGGTGGTACTTCCTCAACATAGACACATGAAAAACATTGTGTATTCCGGACATCTGTGGGGTAATGCTAATCTGTAAGCTACCTCTCCCACTTTCTCAAGAATCTCAAATGGTCCTATGTATCGAGGACTCAATTTCCCTTTCTTCCCAAATCGCATGATACCCTTGCTCGGTGATACTCTCAAAAATACTGCATCACCAACGTCAAACTCGAGTGGCCGTCTACGCACATCCGCGTAGCTTTTCTGTCTACTTTGTGCAGCCCGTAACCTCTCATATATGAGTCTCACACTCTGTACGGCTTGCTCAACAAGCTCGGGAGCATTTATCTTTCTGTCACCGACTTCTTCCCAAGCTACAGGGGATCTACACCTCCTACCATATAGAGCCTCAAAAGGTGCCATTCCAATACTCGCATGATAGCTGTTATTGTATGCAAACTCTGCTAGGGGTAGGTGATCATCCCATGATCCCTTAAAATCCATTGTACACGCCCTCAACATATCCTCCAGGGTCTGAATAGTCCTCTCTGACTGACCATCTGTCTGAGGATGATAGGCGGTACTAAAACTCAATCGAGATCCCATGGACTCCTGAAACTGGGTCCAAAATCTGGAAGTAAATCGGGAATCTCTATCAGAAGTAATACTCACTGGAGCCCCATGTAATCTAGCTATCTCGCTGACATACAGTTCAGCTAAGGCATCCACAGTATCTGTGCTCTTGATGGCAAGGAAGTGGGCACTCTTGGTCAATCTATCCACAATGACCCATATCGCGTCACGACCTCTCCGGGTCCTCGGTAAACCCATAATAAAGTCCATAGTGACATGCTCCCATTTCCATGTAGGTACAGGTAAGGGCTGTAGTAGTCCTCCGGGCTTCCGATGCTCAGCTTTCACTTGCTGGCATACTAAACACCTGGCCACATACTCTGCCATGTCTCGCTTCATACCACTCCACCAATACACCTTTCTCAAGTCTCGGTACATCTTAGTACTCCCTGGGTGCATGGTGTATCGCGAGCAGTGGGATTCTCTCAGTATCTGTCTCTTTAGGGTATCATCGTCCGGTACACAAATCCGTCCTCTGAATCTCAACAATCCATCCTCACTGACGGTGAGATCCGACTACGAACTCTGCTCAGCTTGGCTAACCATATCTATCAATCTCTGATCACTGCGCTGCCCAGTTCTAATCTGATCCATGATCCTGGGCTCTATCCGCAGGCTAGCCAAAAATCCAGTCTCTACCTCTTTAACTCTGATCCGAAGTTCGACGAACTGCTCTAACAAATCCCATTCCCTGATCATCATAGCAGATATCATACTCTTCCTGCTCAGGGCATCAGCAACCACATTCGCCTTACCGGATGATATAGAATCTCGCAGTCATAATCCTTAAGGAGTTCCATCCATCTCCTTTGTCTCATGTTTAACTCTTTCTGATCAAAGAGATATCTCAAACTCTTGTGATCAGTGAAGATCTGGAATCTTTCCCCATATAAGTAATGTCGCCAGATCTTCAAAGCAAATACCACAGCGGCTAACTCCAAATCATGCGTGGGATAATTTCGCTCATGGTCCTTCAGTTGTCGCGATCCATATGCGACCACTCTTCCGTGATGCATAAGCACACACCCCAATCCTTGATGAGATGCATCACTATACATCGAGAATCCTCCTGATCCCTCAGGGATAGTTAACACAGGTGCCGCTGTCAATCTCCTCTTTAATTCTTGAAAACTGAGCTCACATTGATCAGTCCATACAAATGGAGTCTCTTTGCGCGTGAGCTTAGTCAAAGGGGCGGCAATCCTTGAAAATCCTTCCACAAATCTTCTGTAATACCCTGCCAAACCAAGGAAGCTTCGTACCTCAGTAACTGTCTTCGGTCTCTCCCAACTAAGCACAGCTGCTACTTTACTTGGGTCCACTGATACTCCTTCCTCTAAGACTATATGACCAAGGAAAGCTATCCGGTTCAGCCAAAACTCACACTTACTAAGCTTTCCGTACAATTGCTTATCTCGGAGTATCTGAAGTACTAACCACAAATGCTGTGCATGCTCCTCATACGACAGAGAGTACACCAGGATATCATCAATAAAGACTATCACAAACTTATCCAGATAGTCTCTGAACACCTCTTTCATCAATCTCATAAATGCTGTAGGGGCGTTCGTCAATCCAAAGGACATCATCAGAAATTCGTAATGGCCATACCTTGTCCTGAAGGCCGTCTTTGGAATATCTTCTTCCTTGATCCTCAATTGGTGATAGCCCGATCTCAAATCAATCTTAGAAAAGACTGATGCCCCTCTCAGCTGATCAAGTAGATCATCAATCCTGGGCAATGGGTATTTATTCTTCACCGTGGCTTTATTCAACAACCGGTAGTCTACGCATAATCTGAGACTACCATCCTTCTTCTTAACAAATAGTACTGGCGCTCCCCACGACGAAACACTGGGTCTAATAAACCCTTGATCCAATAACTCCTGTAGTTGTCTCTTCAATTCCTCAAGTTCCACTAATGCCATCCTGTAAGGAGGCTTAGAGATCGGCTGAGTATCTGGTACCAAATCAATGGTAAACTCCAGCTCTCTCTCTGGTGGTAAACCTGGCAATTCATCTGGGAAAACATCTAGAAATTCACAAACCACAGGTATATCCTTAATCCTCGGATGTTCCCGCTCATCATCTGAGATGAGTGTCTCATAACCTTCACATGAATAATCATATTTAATATTCTCCAAAATAATGTTAAAATTATCAAATTACTTACTAGAAATCCACATATTCATTCCCTCAATATCTCAACCGTACACTGTAAGGTTCAGGTAGGGAGAAAGTTACAATCTTAGTGTAGCAGTCTAAACTCACTCGATTGGTTGCCAACCAATCCATCCCCAGAATTACATCAAACCCATGTATATTCAACATGATTAGATCTGCTAACATCACTCAATCTCCCACCTTTATCTCACATCCTCTACAGATTAACTCAGTTCTCTGGGATTCACGCATAGGGGTATTTACATGTAGTATGTATCCTAGAGGTTTAAACTTTAAGTTTAATCTACATGCAAAATGCTCAGAAATAAATGAATGCGTGGATCCTGAATCAATCAACACATGAGCCTCATAATTACAGACAGAGAGTGTACCTCTTATAGTTTCTGCCGAAGTGTCTGCGGTCTCCTTATCCAGGGCAAACACACATCCCTGTGCCACAGGTTTCTTCCCTTTCTCTGCCGTAGTGGCCCGTCTCCGGGGATCCACTCTCTGAGGTTGTTGTCTAGTGGGCTCCGGAGCATGTGGTATCTGAGGTTGGGGACAGTCCTTCACTCTGTGACCCATGTCACCGCATCTAAAGCATCCATGAATCGACCCAGTACAACTTCCCTCATGCGATCGACCACAATCTCTACAAATCCTCATCTCCGGCCTGACATATCGAGGGGCGTCCTTGATAATAGGATAGGCTCTGGGTCTCTCTAATCTGTCCTTCTGTACCTCAATCCTTCCTCTTCTGAAGGAACCTCTCCGAGCCTCTGACTGGAAAAGTGCTGGCCTCTTGCCCTTATCTCTATTCACCGCTCTGAGCTCATTCTGGGATTATACCATCTCAATCCCTCTTTCAATCTCTTGTGCTCGTCTCAGAGCATCTCCAAACTCAGTAATGCATAGCCCTATCAATCTATCTCTGATGACGGGCTTCAACCCATACACAAACTTCTCCGTGCGGAGCTCTTCACTCTTGAAGGTCTCTGGGTCGTATCTCAATAGCGCTGTGAATTGACTCTCATAGTCATCCACAGACATGTCACCCTGTACCAAACTCAAAAACTCAGCTTGTTTCTTTCTCTGGGCGGCTCGTGGTACATATTAGGTCCTAAAGGCTGTTTGGAAATCTTCCCAACCAATCACACCATGGTGGGACATCAAAATACCCTGGGTAGTACCCCACCAATCTCGAGCTCTCCCCTTCAGCATATAGGCACTCATACTGACCCTTTCAGCATCGGTGCACCCCAGGATATCAAATATAATTCTTAATTCCGTCAACCACTCCTCAGCCTCTGTAGGATCCTTCTTTCCCTTAAATGCGGGTGGATTCATCTTCAGAAAATCCCTTAGTCGGACCATACTTCTATCCTCAGGCTGGGCGACGGGAGGCACTAGGGGTATGGGAGGTCCTTGTGGTGGTGTAGGGGTAGTATCCGAGGCATTAACTCCAAAGTGTTGCGCGAATAACGCTGCCATCTGCTCAAAACCTTACCTCACATCGGTCTCAATCCGATTAAATCGAGAGTTTGGACTCTCTGGTTGTGGGACAGGTGGCGAAAGGGACTCTGCCTGCCTCTTCGAACGACCTCGTCGTTTACTCATTCTCTATCTCAACTCGTCTCCTGCGCGTACATATCACAATCGATTGAAATCTCAATCCTTAATTTCAGTTCATGACCAGACTATTACAGATACTTGGGATGTATTCTATTTCACTTAATCGACACTGACAGTACTAGACACCCTAAGCTCTGATACCAAGAAAACTCTGTCACGCCCCGAAAATGCGGAAAATAAGGCAAATTTAAAACTTTTTACTCATTAATTCACAATTAAGAGTGCATTCCTGTGCAGTGTCATACATCATTATAATTATCATGCCTCAGGATCTCATCATGATATAATAAATATTGTATTATACCCATTACTCGATTACAAGTTAATTAATCCTAATACATCCCATATAATGTCATACGTCAAGTGTCTGTAATTACAATAATAGTCTGGGTACATGAAAAGATAAATATACCTTAAGATACAATATATATGGCTTGGAGCTCGAATCCTCCACTAGCCACTACTCCGTACGTCGCAGGGAAGTCCTTATTCACTTAAAGAACTCTGGGGGGAAAGAAAAACAGGGTGAGCTTCTAAATCGCTCAGTAAGGGGTGTAGGGGACTCATTTCATAAACCAAAATGCACATCACAAAACATTTATTTGTATGTGAAACTCATTTGAAAACCATAGCATGAAAGTACTCAAAACGACACTCTCAAATGTCAAGTCATGTGAAAACATGAAGTAAAAGGCTCACTCTAGAGCATTAACAAAGCATGTGAAAACAACACGTTAAACGCTTCTCAAATAACGTGGCATAGCCACTGATTTAAAATCACTCGTGGCATAGCCACAAAACACACGTGGCAAAGCCACTGATTTAATTTCTCAGTGGCATAGCCACAGAATAGGGTTTCTCAACGTGGCGCAGCCACCAATTGGGGTATAACGTGGCACAGCCACCAATGGGGTATAACGTGGCACAGCCACCAATGGGGTATAACGTGGCACAGCCACCAATGGGGTTATTCTCACGTTACCAGAACGGAGAAGAAATCGGGCTTACATGCTACCAGAGCAATGCCCGGTGTGTACTCACAACTACACACCTAAGTCTTATCACATAAGACTGGTTTGCCTTCACGTAGAACTCGTAATGGTTTTTCTCTCATAAAACCCATTTGAAAATCGCTTTGTACTCAACACAAAACGTAATAAAATCGAGTTCCAACCGGCAAAGCACACGCACACATTTCTCAAATCTCAATATTGCCTTAACGTAGAGCCCAGTTATAAACTCATAAAAACATTGGGCCCCAACCGGCTATAAAATCGTGTGCACTTAAATCTCAACACAAAACTCAACATGCTTGTTTTATAAACCACAATTCATGCTAAAATAGTTTGCAATTCACATACACAAATGGTTTAGATTTTCCCTTACCTCTTTGCACCTCGTATAGTGCAATCGTTTCCCCCGTATCACGGACTAGCCTCGCATTCCACTCTGGAACTCCCGAGCTGTCCAAACGATGTTAAAATATCAATACTCAATTATCTCATAACCCTCAATTCTCAAAATCGAGCATAATTGCTCATAACACCTCAAATCTCTTGATTTCTCGTAACTCAACCCTAAACTACAACCTCATTCACAATATCTCAATGTCCTACATTCCTCATGCCAATTATCTAGGCTAATTCTCCACATTGTCTATATTTCCATTTATAGCACAAATTCTCAAAATTACCAAAATTATCAAATATCTACATTACTCCAACTACATTGCAATTTCATCAATTCCTAATCATTTCTCAACTATTTCAACACAATGACAACCACCAGTATCATCCAAATCAGCTCAAATATCAAGATCGAGGTTTAGAAATTACCCAAAGCTTGTGAGACGCATAACTCACGCCTCGATCCGATTCGTCCTTCGATTTCCAAGTATGTTGTTCTCCCTTTGATGAGGAACAACTTTCCTTCTTTCCACAACAGCTGATTCGGCCAAAAATGGGGGATTTGGATGAGTGAGAAAGTTAGGTTTTCAGAAAAATGGGGGTTGGAAGAGAGAGAAAGTGAAATTACAGAGAAAACAAGGGTTCCTTATATAGACTGAAGGTAGGAGATCGATCTGCCTCTTGATGAGATCGATCTGTGTTTGAAATTTGGGGACGATCTGGGCAATTTTATGCCTAGGAGATCGATCTGTCGAGGGGTGAGATCGATCTCTTTATGGCTTTATGAGATCGATCTGCTCCTGAAGAGAACGATCTTCTCCCCAAACAGAAGCATTTGGAGATCGATCTCTTCCTCATGAGATCGATCCCTTCTCAAACAGATTCATAAGGAGATCGATCTCTTCCATTGGAGATCGATCTGCTCCTCAAATTTCTCATTCCTTGTCATTTTTAACTCACCAGATTGATCTCTCATCCTCCCAGATCGATCTGTCCTCATAGTTACACACTTATTTTAACACTTAACATATAAATCTCCAATTATCATTCCCACAGTTCACTTAGCTCAATAAATTACACTTCAAATTCTTATTACATCATTAAAATATGTCTGAAATTCTCAGATCTCACAAGAAGCCAGTTCGGGTATTGGACAGAAAAGAGAAAGTGCTGAGGACAAAGATAATTCCCTTGGTGAAGATACTTTGGCAACATCACACTTTGGAAGAAGCCACATGGGAATTGGAGAGTTTGATGCGAGAGAGGTATCCCGAGTTGTTCACAGAATAATTGGTTCCAATTTGGAGGACCAAATTTTCTAAGTGGGGGAGAATGTGAGACCCCGTATATGTATAAGGGTATATATGTACATAGAAGTGTAAATAGAGTTGTACTATGAATTCATGAGTGAAGTATATGTGATGTAAGTCCATAAGTAATGTACACACTTGTACTGAGAGTGGTAATCGTACATACAAGTTTCATTATGTATGAATGTGTAGAAATGGACTTAAACATGTGGAGAATGTGTGTAGAATGGATTATGAGTAGTTTGGTAAAATGGAAGTAGAATTGCATAAGATGTGCACTTCCATTTTTGTTTATATTAAGTACCATTGGTCATACAAGATTCTACACAAGTTTTAATGTGTATGAAGTGAGGATGGATGCCATCTTCAAGTCTCAAAGATGAATGAATGAGGAAATGATCATGGTAGCAAATTAAGGATGTTTGGTAAGTGTTGTTGCAGAGGAACTGCAGGAAATCTGGAAATTTTGAAGGGCAGATCGATCTCATGGGATGAGAGATCGATCTGGAAGAGCCAGAATGCTCTTATTTGGGCAAAAGAATGGAACAGATCGATCTCCAATGGACCAGATCGATCTCCTTAACTCTCTGTTTGGGAGCAGATCGATCTCATGCTTCGACAGATCGATCTCATGCCTTGACAGATCTATCTCATACTTCAACAGATCGATCTCAGGCTTAAAAATGCCGTGAAAAAGAGGGATTTTAAGGGACCAGATCGATCTCCTCTTGGACCAGATCGATCTCCTCAAGCTATTTCTATATAAGGAGTGCTGGAAATCAAAAAATTTCAGGAAAAACACAAACTTTCCACTTTCAACCCAAAAACCTAACTCTCTCCCTCTAAAATCAGCCATTTTCAGTGAGGTTTGAAGAGAGACTATTAGAGACAAAGTTGTTCCTATCAAAGAGAAGAACAACATAGTTGGAAAGCATTTTCCCATTGTTGATATTGAAGAAGTTAAGGGCATTGCCATTTGGAGCAAGAAGAGAAATCAAATTGGGTAAGATTCTAACACTCCAACTATGGTGCATTATTTATTTAAGTGATTTTGGAGTTGTTTGGCATGAGTATGGATGGTTAGAAACTATCTAAATACATTGGAATGATTATGACCTAGAAATGGTCTAGAGTGAGAAAGTGGAATTGTATGGAGATTAATGATGAATGAGATATGTAGAAATCATTGATAGTGTTGTGGTATGATTTTAAGATGTGGTTAGTGGATAAAATTGTGAGGTTTACCTAAAAGAGGTAAAATGTGGATTAAGGCATTTGTAAAATGCATAAGTGAATAATGTTGACTAGAGAGGTCAATTATGGGTTAAATACATTAACTCAATTGATTTAATGAATGAATCGCAGCTTCCGAGGATACGCCGAGGCGAGTTGAGCCAAGAGCGTGAGAAGCTAAAAGGAAAGGAGTCACACCAAGTAAATCGAGGTAAGGGAATTGTGTGGACTCTTAGAGATATATGTGCGCAATTTGGGCGCTTAAACGTTTTGCTAGAATGCATGAGATTAGGAAATGTTGTTGGGTGATTGAAGGGTAAAAGTTGGGAGTTTGAGAAATGTGCATGAAAACAAAAGCATATTGCTTTGAAAATCATGTTTTATTGCTTTTTAGCAAATAATTGGTAGGTTGGCTAACATTAAAATGATTTGTAAAAGAAATGAGTGTGTTTTGGTTTTGTTAACCATATTTTGCAAGTTTTGAGCCACCTACATGATTTCGTGAGTATGAAAGAGTGCAAGAGGCACTAGTTTTCACATGGATTTCATAATTGTTTTGGCATTGTGCTCGAGTTTGTCTCGCACTGGATGCCCACCTTGTATGTTGCCGTGTTTGGAGCTTCGAGTAGACTGGGTGTCACATCGATTAAATAGGCTCATACGTGCATTGTGTTGACATGATTAATTAGCCGTGTTAGGAGCTTCGGATAGACAAAAGGTCGCCCCGATTAAATAGGTACCACAGTGCGTTTGAGATGTGGCGTGATATGATGTGTTGATTGGGTCCACGGAGTACGCCGTACCGTGCATGTAGCATGGAGTACATTGTACCGTGTTGAGTTGTGATGTGCCGTCTTCGGACGAGATCTGCTATGGACCGGCGGGTAGGATTTGACCCACCTCCCTTGTGGAAGCAGATGGTGGTGATATCCCGCACACCTGATCCGTGTAGCCGGTATCACAGGTTATGTACATAGGCCTTGAGGTTATTACCTATTGTTGAACTGCCTATCTCACATGTCTACTGCTATTTGAGATTAAATCCATGTTTGAAATGATTGTGGGTCAGGAAAGCCCGAGGGATGGGCCGAGACCTGACCAGTGATGAATAGATTTGTTAATGGTTTTTAAAGTGCACGGATGCATGATGTTTAATGCCATGCTTTATTGTGAAAATGCATGATGTTTAATGCCATGCTTTTATTGTGAATTATGCATGATGATTTATACCATGCTTTGAGTTGAAATGTGCACTTGATTTCTATAGCATGAATGCTTTACATACCATTAACACAATCATACACTCATGTTTTGAGATAAACAATGAATTAAATGCTTTTGAGCATGGCATCACGATCACGTAGATAGTGCAGTATCTACCTGTTATCATGATTGCCTTACTGAGCATGTGGTTTGCTCACCCCCCTTATTTTCCCCCCTCTACAGAGATTTGAGTATAGATTGGATGTGACTGGAGGCGTTCCCTTTTTGGTAATCCGCTGCATCCCATCGCTAAAGGTATACACACCTGGATTATTTTGTATCTAAACTAGACATAGCACAGTAGCATTTTGTATGTAACCACTGGGGATGTAAAACAATGTAAACACATGTAACAACTCTGATATATATACATTTATACAAGTGTTTACTCATAATAATGTCTCAAATTGAATTGGTATGGTGGAGTGAGTTAGACGTCGACACACAGCCCAACTGTTAAGTGTGTGGTTGTTCACGATTGAGGAAGGATGATTAAGGATTGATGCATGAAAATGCGAAAAATTTGTACGTATTTTGGTAAGTTGAGGGTCGTGACAGTCAGTCCAATGTCAACCGCCAGCTACGTAACACACGGTACAGTGTACACCTCGTGCCACTCAGACACAGTACAAAGTACACCCGTGGACCCTCACAGCCAGGGTCTTTAGCCCTCGAAACCATGGAAATCCTCATAGCCAGGTTCTTTAGCCCTCGAAACCATGGAAATAAGTATACCACGTCTATATCAACCTCATGCGGATATCCTCTCTAGCTATGACACACAGTCACACAAGGACTCAGGCATGGGTTTCAACATGTATTACATATCACATACAGTGTGCGTCTTGAGTGCGACTCACAGTCGTTACTCCGCTCAAACACTGTTTCACACCATAAAATTCAACTCTAGTGCGAGAAATCTCCAGCAACTAGGTCTATGCATAGTTTATGTATTAAATCAAGTACGAGCAATAGCTCCCAGTACTATGCTATGCACAATATCAAAATCAAGTACGAGCAATAGCTCCCAGTACTATGTCATGTATAAACCATGAAGAATCGAGTACGAGCCACGCTCTAGCACTCTGTCATGCATATATCATTCAAAGCTGAGTACGAGTAAAACTCCAGTACTCTATCATGCATGTCATGAAAATCTAGTGCGTATCAAAATCCAGCACTAATATTATGTGTTAAACATATGAATCCCAGTGCGAGCTGTGCTCTAGCATGATTCATTCTCACATAAGATGATAGATGGCTATTTAAAAGGGATTGTTTACAAAATAGTAAAATCAGCACTACAAGTGTGCTTAAGTCATATCAACCTTAAAATCATTAGCCCATCTATTTATTTTCATGCTAATAGCAATTAAACACTCACAATAGTATTTTCCATGCTTTTTGCAACTTCTCACAAAAGTTGACTTTTTGACTAACTAGGGGTAAAATCGTAATTTGCCACTATCGGGTCGTAATAATTATTATTCACTTTCTCTGACCCTCAGAGTTTTTAAGTGAATGCAGAAGCAGTTGAAAATACGTGCAGGTATCTCTAACTACTTGCAAAAGTCCCTTACCTCGGATCACGTCAAGTGACCTCGCTTCCTCGGTGCTGTAAATCCCGCAGTCCGATCAGCTCTCGATGTAAACTCCGGAGCTGTAAATAACCATTACTCAGGTTAATTATCATTTTCCTACTGTATTACACATTAATACAGTTTAATTTCCCTTAATGGGCCTTAAAAATCCTTAATGGGCCTAACTAGGCCTTAAGTCCATTTTCATTTTACTATTCACTTTTGTTGGGCCTATTGGGCTTGTGGGGCCCACCAACTCTTATTGGGCTTGTCTTAGGCCCATTACACCCTATTGGGCCTAAAAATATTGGGCTTGGCCCATTGGGCCTCTCGGCCACATGCCTTGGCCGAGAGCTAGCCATTCTCGGTTTCCACCATGGCATGCCATACATGCCTATTTTCTAGCCATTTCCACTTAGGCATTTTCACAAACACTTGGTAGGCAACATTACCAATCATCCTATAGTTCATTTAGGCATTTTATCAAACACCTTGATTGCCAACAATTTACATGTATTAATCAATCAATTTGATTAATTCTAATTACACCATTAACATTAATACATGTACACTAATTCATTTATGTCTTAAAATCCAATTGACATATTTCAATATCTCATTGATCACTCTCGGCCTAACCCTCTTAATGGTGATTTAATATGTTTCAATGCTTAAAACATATATCAACATACTTGAAATCATTCATACATTAACATATATGAAATTGGAAATTAGAAAATATACCAATTGTTGTGTTCACCCTTTGGCCGAAACTTTGGAGGCTCTCGGTTTGCACTCTATGGCTCCTTGATAGCCAAATCCAACATATGTTAATCTCCTCTCAATTTGGAACAACTTCTATGAAGAATGCAAGTTCCAAATATGTCTAATTCCTAGTGATTTCTAGTGAGAGAAAGCTTGAATGGTTATGGTTTCAATGGTTTCTTCTCTAGCCGGAATTGGTGTGGTGAAGATGACCAAGGTGTGGCTGCATTTATCAGCCACTTACTTAGCCATTAAGCCTTACTTTTCAGCCACTATGCTTGACTTTCCAAATCTGAGCCACGAGTCACCTTATGAGTCACCTTATGAGTCATAGTTAACTTTAACTATGGTTAGATATTTATCTCATGGGCTTTTCCAATTGGGCTTCTCGGTTTGGGCTTTCCTAATGGGCTTTCGGGCTGAAATTTTTACTATACCTCGGGCCTTTTATTGTCTCAAAATTTGGCCAATCAATTGGTCCAACAATTCGGTCTAAAGGACCTAAGAATTTCGATATACTTTTAGTATACCTTAATGGGCTTTAAAATTTTCACCTTAGGCCCATTACGTTTTTAACCATTAAATTTATTCCGGAATCCTTCCGAATAAATTTTTCTTACTTTCGGGGATGATTATCTTGTATTCTGGCCAAGAATATTTTTTCCCAAATTTTTTCTCCACACTTAGGTTAATTTCTAACCTTGATTAGTCAACTATGGTAAAAGTCCACTTTTTTTAACTATAGTTGACTTTTTCTTTAACCATTGACTAAGTTGACTTTTTCTTAAATTTTCGAAAGTGTTATATATCATGTCTTACACTCTCGTCTTTATATTCCAACCGCTCCCGGTGGATAATTTCACCCGAAACTCCTTTTCTCGCCGAAAAGGTCCATTTACCCTTTTTAGCTTTTATTCTCGTTTTGTATGTTCGGGTCTAAATCAAGCTAACTTTCCTTCATGAGCTCTCTACGCTCTCTTATTTTAAGTTCTTATTTTCAGTCAGAATGATTTAGAATGAGTCGGTTTAGCCTGTGATACTCATCATCCACATTAGGCATTTTATGTAGCTTTTGCGTGTTAATTCATTTCATTAACACTTTAAATCTAGTAAATACTCTTCTTATGATTCAACCATAATTACATAGTGTTCATACACATAGGAATCATAAGGAAATAAGCTACAAAAAATTCGGGTCTGACATACTGACAAGAGACGGAGACAACTAGAATTTGATGTTGGTGAGTCGTTGTTCTTGAAAGTTTATCCTTCGAAAGGTATTATGAGATTTGGTAAGAAGGGCAAGTTGAGCCCTTGATATATTGGACCTTTCGAGATTTTGAAAAGAGTGGGAGATAAGGCTTATAGATTGGCAATACCTCTAGAGTTGGCAAGTGTGCATAACGTCTTCCACGTATCCATGTTAAGGAAGTATCACTCGGACCCAGCGCATGTGATAAGGTATGAACCTTTGGAGCTCAATAAGGGTATGACATATGTTGAGAAGTCAGTTCGAATATTAGACAGAAAAGAGAAAGTGTTGAGGGCAAAGAGAATTCCCTTGGTGAAAGTACTTTGGCAACATCACACTGTGGAAGAGGCCACATGGGAATTGGAGTGTTTGATACGGGAGAAGTATCCCAAGTTATTCACGGATTGAATTGGTTCTAATTTGGAGGACCAAATTTTCTAAGTGGGGGAGAATGTGAGGCCCCATATATGTATGACTTGTATACATGTACATAGAAATGTAATGTGAATTATATGTAATGTAAGTCCATAAGTGTAATGTACTCACATGTCATAAGAGTTGTGATTGTACATACAAGTTACATTATGTATGAATATGAGGAAATGGACTTAAACATGTGAAGAATGGAAGTAGAATAGAAAATGGATAGTGTGGTAAAATGGAAGGAAGATTGCATGAGTTGTGCACTTCCATTTAGTTTATATCGTATACTTTTGGTTATACAAGGATTCCACACAAGTTTCAATAGGTATAAAACATGAATGGATGCCATTGTTAAGCCTCAAAGATGATTGGATGATAAAAATACTAGGGCAGTAAATTCAAGTTGTTTTGGTATGAGTTGTTGCAGAAAATCTGGAAATATGATTGCCAGATCGATCTCATAGGATGAGAAATCGATCTGGAAGAGTTAGAATGCTCTTATTTGAGCAATGGAATAGAGCAGATCGATCTTCAAGGGAGCTAGATCGATCTCCTAACACATTCTATAAAATACAGATCGATCCTTAATGGAATAGATCGATCTCCTTTGCTCTGGAGTTGGAAGCAGATTGATCTCCCCCAAGACCAAATCGATCTCCTTGACTCTCTGTTTGAAGTAAGATCGATCTCCCCTACACGACAGATCAATCTCATGTCTTCAAAATGTCTTAAAAAAGAGGGATTTTAAGAGGACCATATCGATCTTCACCCAAGGCAGATCGATCTCATCAAGCTGAATCTATAAATTTGGAGCAGCTGGATCTGTATTTTCGAGACAAAAACCAATCTTTCCCATTTCCAACCTAAAACCTAGCTTTCTCACTCCTAAATCCATACATTTCAGTAAGATTTGAGGGAAAGCTATTAGAGACAAAGTTATTCACCTCAAAGAGAAGAACAACATAGTTTTGAGGCATTTCCCCACTTGTTAGATTAAAGGATCAAAGGTGCATTTCCATTGGAACAAATAGGAAATCAAACTAGGTGAGTTTCTAAATGAAATAACTCAAGTACATTTTGTAGATATTGATTTTTGGAGTTGTTGGTATGCATAAAAATGGTAGAAACTACCTAGGAAGTAATAAATCCACCATGACCTAGAAATGGTCTAGTGTGAGAAAGTGAAATGTGTTGAGATTAATGATGAATGGGATATATTGAAGTTAATAATAGAGTTGTGGTATGATTTTAAGGTGTTGTTAGTGAATAAATTGTGAGATTTACCAAAAAGGGGTAAAATGTGGATTAAGGCATTGGTAAATGCAAAGATGGGTTATATTGACTAATGAGGTCAAATGTAAGTTAACAACTTTAACTCAAGTGGTTTGGATGATTAAATCGTAGCTTCCGAGGATACGTCGGAGCAAGGTGAGCCAAGAGTGCAAGAAGCTAAGAGGAAAAGAGTGTCGCACTCAAGTAAATCGAGGTAAGGGAATTCTGTGGACTCTTAGAGATATCTGTGCGTAATTTGGGCGCATTAAAATGCTTTGCTAGAATGCATGAGATATTAGGAAATGATGTTGGGCGATTAAAGGGTAAAAGTTGGGTGTTTGAGAAATGTGCATGAAAACAAAAGCATAATGCTTTGAAAATCATGATTTATTACATTCTAGCAAATGATAGGTAGGTTGGCTAATATTTGAAATGATTTGCAAAAAGAAATGATGTGATTTGGTTGATAACCATGTTTTACAAAGACTGAGCCACCTACATGATTTCGTGAGAATGAAAGCGTGCTAGAGCAGGACTCGTACGAGATTTAATGTGTTTTATACGCATGAGTGCTGGAGCTTTGCTCGCACTAGTTTTCACATGGATTTTTATACTGGTTTTGGCATGGTGTTGGAGCATAGCTTGTATTAGATGCCCACCTTAATTGTTATCGTGCTTGGAGCTTCGAGCAGACTTGGTGTCGCACCGATTAAATAGGCTCGCATGTGCAGTTTGTGATTTTGACATATTGATAGCCGTGTTAGGAGCTTCGGGTAGACAAGAGGTCGTACCGATTAAATAGGCTCACACGTGCGTTTTGAGATGTGGCGTGATATGATGTGTTGATTGGGACCACAGAGTACGTCGTACCGTGCATGTAGCATGGAGTACGTTGTAGCGTGTTGAGATTATGATATGTCGTGTTCGAACGAGATCTGCTACTGACCAACGGGCTGGATTTGACCCACCTCCCGTGTGGAAGCAGATAGTGGTGATATCCCATACACCTGATCCGTGTAGCCGGTATCAAAGGATATGGCCATAGTCCTAGAGGTTATTACCTTTTATTGAATTACCTATCTCACATGTCTATTGTATTGCGACTAAATCCATGTTTGAAATGATTTGTGGGTCAGGACAATCTAAGAGAGGGGCTGAGACTTGACAAGTGTTGAATTATTTTGAGATATCAGTTGTTAATGGTTTTAAAGTGCACTGATGCATGATGATTAATACCATGCTTTATTGTGAAAAAATGCATGATGGTTAATGTCATGCTTTATCGTGAAATATGCATGATGATTTATGCCATGCTTTGAAATGAATTGTGCACTGGATTTAATAGCATGAATGCTTTACATACCATTAACACAAGCATGAACTCATATTTGAGAAAATGAGATGGAAAATATGTTTTGAGAATGGCATCACGTTCACGTAGATAGTGCAGTATCTACATGTTCGCATGATTGCTTACTAAGCATGTGGTTTGCTCACCCCCTTATTTTCCCCCTCTCTACAGAGTGTTTAGTATAGATTGAGCGTGATTGGAGGATTTCCCTTTTGGTATCCACTGCATCCCATCGCATAAGGTGTACACACTGTTGTAATTTTGTATCTAAACTTACGATAGCACAATAGCATTTTATATGTAACTATTGGAGATGTAAAATAATGTAAACACATGTAAACGACTCTAATTTATTTATACAAGTGTTTACTTATAAATAATATGCAAATTGAATTGGTATAGTGGAGTGAGTTAGACGTCAACACGCAGCCCAACTATTGAGGAGAGTAGCTGTTCATGATTGAGGTCAGGACGGATAATAAATGATGTATGAAAATGCAAAAAATTTATACGTATTTTGGTAAGTTGAGGGTCGTGACAGAAGTTGGTATCAGAGCTTGAGTTGGCCTGACGTGTGTCATGTCTAAAATACTTAATAAATTGGAAAATTACATCCCCATGTTACTGTGCTTGTTTAGATACAAATTATGTGTGTATTGATAGGTTGACTAAGAATTTGATGTGAATGTAGGGAATTGAGCAATTATGCCTAATATCGGTCGTGATAGAGGGGCGAGGGCACAAGTTAGATGCCGTAGAGGAAGGCCTGGGGGTCGTGTTGAGCCAGAAACACACGAGGCTCAGGAAGAGATTGAGGTGGAGGCTGAGGTTGAGCATGCTCCACAGGGTCCAGATGAGAGACCCGAGAGTACTGAGGCTCGCTTTGCGAGGATTGAACAGAGCATTGAGATGATCTTAGAGTTGGTCACTCAATCATTGCCTAGAGTTGGGGGTAGACAGAGTCCCGCTACACAGGGTGATACTGAGCAGGCGGCAGTACCTAAGGCACAGGAACGTTCAGCCCAGAGACCTCAAACGACAGAGACACATACACCTCCACCTGCACAGGATATGCCTACACCTGTTACTACACCACAGGCTAGTAGAGCCTGGGATTGCGGTTGTGACTTGGATAGACTGCAACAGTTCTAGAAGTTTGGACCATCATCTTTCAATGAAGTTAAAGACCCAGTGGCAGCTGAGGATTGGATTAGTGAAATTGAGAAGTTATATGGGTTCTTTGAGTGCACTACTACCGAAATGGTAGCATTTGCTATATTTATACTGAAGGGCTTAGCAGAACATTAGTGGAAATTCACCCGGCCTATTTTAAGAGCCTGGTATACTAAGATCAGTTAGGATATATTTTTGGAGGCATTTCAGAGACAGTATGTTTCGGATACCGCACAACGAAAGATGAAAATGGCATTTTTGGGACTAACCCAAGGGAGCAGGACAGTTGATGAGTATGAGACTACTTGTATCTCCCTAAGCAGATATGATCCCAACACAATGAGTAATGAGATCAAGGAAATCCAGAAGTTTGTGGATGGATTGAGACCGACCATCAAGTCCAGATTAGTCCCTTTGGATATACCGACCTACGAGGAGGCTGTGCGTAAGGTGCAATTATGCAAGCAAGATGTTGATAGGATTGCCTCAAAGTTTGGGAAGGTTGGTAAGATGAGGGACAGAGAGAAAAAGAGTTCAATGATGGATAGAGGCTTCAGTTATAAAGGAAGCAAGAGATTCTCTGGAAAGAGGCCGAGGATTGATGAGATCCAGGAGAGGACAGTTAATACTCTCATGTATCCAGCCATTACTCTAGTTAAGGGAATTGTGATTGGAGGGCCACGGCCTATGATAGAGCAATGCAACAAGTGTGGCAGGTACCATGGTACTCGACCCTACTATGGACAGCCTGCAATATGTTTCAGATGTGGGAAATCAAGATACATGATTAGAGATTGCCCAGAGATGACAGAGAAAGCCCCACAGAAGAGTAAGGAGCCAGAGAGAGCTCCAGTTAGGACAGCTACTCCCAGAAGGAGGGCCACAGCTGAGAAAAAGGGGAAGTAAGCAATGGGTGTAAGCAGAAGACTAGGACACTACGGATCAATCTTCAGATGTGGTTAAAGGTACCATCCAAATCTTTGATTTAAAAGCATATGTATTGTTTGATCCTGGTGCCATGTATTCCTTTATATGGCCATCGTTTCCATGTAAATTGTTGAAGTATGTAAAACCTACACTGCTTGATAAGATGCTGATGATATCTACCCCTATGAATGATAGTCAATTGACTGAGCATGTGTATAGGAATTGTAAATTGAGGATAAGAGGTAAAGGAATGGCAGTCGATTTGATGTTACAAATATGAGTGATTTTGATGTAATCCTAAGGATGGATTGCTTGGCTGCAAATCATGTTGCAATGGGTTGTCGTGCTAAAACTTTAATGTTTACGAAAATAGACAATCTTATTGTAAGTTTTATGAAATGAAATGACATGATTATTATACATGTTATGAGTATAATCTTAATTTATGATGTTTGAAGGATGAATTTGATTTTCCATATTGTGTTTGAATATGATGATTTGTGTTACTAATGGCAAAAGGATAATGTGAATGGTTCATTGCTTATGTGGTTGAGACGAATAAGGCACATCCGGAGTTAGGAGATATTCCAGTGGTCAGGGAATTTCATATGTCTTTTCGGATGAGTTACCAGGGTTAACTCCAGATAGGGAAATGGAGTTTGGTATAGAATTGGCACCTGGTACAGAGCCGATATCCAAGCCACCTTACAGAATGGCTCAAGTTGAGTTAGAAGAATTAAGGAAACAGTTACAAGAGTTGCTAGAGGAGGGATTCATCAGACCAAGCGTCTCACCTTGGAGAGCACCGGTTCTGTTTGTAAGAAAGAAGGATGGAAGCCTCCGACTGTGCATAGATTACCGATTGTTAAATAAGGCCACCATCAAGAATAAATATCCCCTTCCATGCATCGATGACTTGTTGGATCAGCTTAAGGGAGCGCAGGTCTTTTCTAAGATAGATCTGAGGTCTGGGTACCATCAGTTGAAGATACAGAGTGGAGATGTATCCAATACAGCTTTTCACACCCGGTGTGGACATTATGAGTTTATAGTTATGCCATTCGGGTTGACGAATGCTCTCGTAGCTTTTATGTCATTGATGAATAAGGTATTTCACCAGTATTTGGATCGGTTTGTTATTGTGTTTATTGATGATATACTAGTGTACTCAATATCTGGAGAGGAGCATGAAAGGCATCTAAGGATAGTGCCGCAGACCCTCCGAGAGAAGAAGTTGTACACTAAACTTAGTAAGTGTGACTTTAGGTTGGAACATATCTCTTTTCTAGGTCATATAGTATCAAAAGATAGAGTGTCAGTGGATCCATCCAAGATTGAAGCCGTAGTTCAGTGGCAGAGACCTCAGACAATGACAGAGATCAGAAGTTTCTTGGGTTTAGCTGGGTATTACTGAAGGTTTGTAGAGGGATTTTCGAGGTTAGATACTCCTTTGACACGTCTCACAAGAAAGAATGTGGAATTTGTGTGGGACGATAAGTGTGAGGAAAGTTTTCAGGAGTTGAAAAAGTGATTGACTACAGCTCTTGTGCTCACCATTCCTACCAGCACAGGAGGGTACTCGGTGTATGCGGATGCTTCACACCTAGGGCTGGGCTATGTATTGATACAGAATGGGAAGGTAGTAGCCTATAGGTCACGATAGTTCAAGGATCATGAGAGGAACTACCCGACCCACGATTTAGAGTTGGCGGCCATGGTGTTTGATTTGAAAATATGGCGCCACTATCTCTATGGTGAGAGATTTCAGATTTACACGGATCATAAGAGCCTTAAGTACCTATTTTCGCAGAAAGAGTTGAACATGAGACAGAAGAGATGGCTCGAGCTCTTAAAGGATTATGATTGTGAAATCCTGTACCACTCGGGTAATGCAAATGTGGTTGTTGATGCATTGAGTAGGAAGCATCTCGGGATGGTGTCATTTATGATGGTCAGGGAACACGAACTATTGGAACAGATCACGAACCTCAGTTTGGATGTGACTCCACCCAGTGCTGATGGTGGTGTCATAGTAGCTAGCCTGCAGTTGGAACCGGATCTGGTAGATCGAATCCGACAGGCTCAGCGGATTGATCAGCAGTGCAGTGAAATTATCGGGCAGATACAGAGGGGTATAGAGACAGACTTTGAGTTAAGTTCAGATGGATTGTTGAGGTTCAGAGGTAGGGTATGTGTTCCTGATGATACGGAGATCAGAAGGTTATTCTTGACAGAGGCTCACTCATCGAAGTATACGATACATCCAGGAAGTACAAAGATGTATCAGAACCTTTGAAAGGTTTATTGGTGGTCTGGTATGAAAAAGCACATTGTTGAATATGTTGCTAAGTGTCTCATTTGTCAGTAGTTGAAGGTAGAGCATCAGAAGCCTGCAGGGTTATTGTAGCCTCTACCTATACCGACATGGAAGTGGGAGCACATCACCATGGATTTTGTGATAGGATTGTCGAGGACCCGCAGAGGTCATGATGCCATATAGGTGATTGTAGATCGGTTGACGAAATCAGCTCATTTTCTACCTATGAGAGCTACTGATACTCTGAGCCAGTTAGCAAACTTTTTTGTGCGCGAGATAATGAGGCTAAAGGGAATTCCAGTAAGCGTTATTTCTGATAGGGATGCCCGCTTCACTTTTCACTTCTGAAAACGTTTTTAGGAAGCGATGGGGACCCAGTTGAGTTTTAGCACCGCATTTCATCCTCAGACAAATGGTCAGTCAGAGAGGACTATACAGACCCTGGAGGATATGTTGAGAACATGTGCATTGGATTTTGGAGGATCCGGGGATGACCATTTGCCACTCACAGAGTTCACCTATAATAACAGTCTTCATGTGAGTATCGGGACGGCACCATATGAGTCATTGTATGGGCGCAAATGTCGTTCCCCTATTGTATGGGCACAGATCTTTACCCACATGCCATGGTCGAGAGGCCAATGGGCCTTGCCAATGTGGTTTCAGCCCAATAAGCAATTGTGGGCCTCAGACCAAGCTCAATAAGATTTTGTGGGCTCCACAAGCCCAATTGGGCCAATTGAAATAAATAGTAAAGTGAAATGGGTTTAAGATAATGTTAGGCCCATTAAGATTCATTCAGGTTCAATAAGAGTAAACGGGCCCATTAAGTGAAATAGACTGTATTAAACGTGAAATATAGCTGGAAAATATAATTAACCTGATAAAAGGTTATATGCAGCTCCAGAGTTTATATTGGGAGCTAATCGAACTGTGTGATTGAGTAACGTCGAGAAAGTGGAAATCTTCAATGTGATTTCAGGTAAAGGGATTTTGCGGGTAGTTAGAGATATCTGCAAGTAGTTTCATCTGCTTTTACATTCACTTAAAAAGTCTGAGGGTCAAAGAAAGTGAATAATAATTTTTGAGACCCGATATGGTTAAATTAAAATTGTACCCCTACTAAAGGTCAAAAGTCAATGTTTAGGAAAAGTTCCAAAAAGTATGGAAATGACGTTTTTTTAATGTTTTTACTACTGTTTAGCAAAAGAATAGATAGATTGGCCAGTGTTTTTTTGAAATACACAAAATAGCCCAGTTGTGGTGCTGATTTTATAGATTTAAAATATCCTTATTTAAAGGAGCCATCTATCGAGTTGTGTGAAAACAAATCATGCTGAAGCACTGCTCGCACTTGATTTTATATGTTTTCTGCATGAAAAGTGTTTGAGTGATTACTCACACTTGATTTCCCATGACATACATGGCATAGTACTAAAGCATTGCTCGTACTTGATTTTAATATGTTTTGTGCATGACATAGTACTGGAGCGATTGCTCATACTTAATTTGAAATATGAAACATGCATGATCTAGTGCTGGAGTGATTACTCGCACTAGTGTTTGAATTTGTGATATGTGTGAAATAGTGATTTGAGTAGGGTGTCGACTATGAGTCACACTTAAGTCTCGCACTGTAACTTTAATGTGATATACATGACATGTTAAAAATCGTGTTGATTTCCTCGTGTAGACTATGTGTCACACAGATGAGTTGTTCGCATGTGGATTTAGAGACATGGTAATGATTATCCATTGAGATAGGGTCCACAGGTGCACGTTGTACCGTGTATGTGTCACAGAGTACGTTGTACCGTATGTTGTTTGGAGTGAGTTATGGAGTTGAGGAGTTGATAGCTGGCGGTTGTGAGGATTTGGCCCACCTCCTGTTGCAACATTGATGCCCCACACACCAGGATTCATGTAGTTTGGGATCACAGTATAGGATATGGCCATAGTTCAGGATATTATTGCTTTTAGTCACTGAGTCTCACATGATTATATCACATGATTTTATATGATTTCGGGTAGACCATGAGGTATGGGTCGAAACCTGATTTTATATGTTTAAATCCGCTGAAAATGCATTACTTACTATGTTTGAATTTAAATGGCATGATTTATTTAAAGGCATTATGAGTTTACAAAGATACAGTGTTTTGCATGAAATTCCTATAGTTACGAACTCAGCATGATTTCAGTACATGTGAATAAACATTTACATATTTTATCAGTTTTCCCACTACATGCTTTAATGTGAAATTAAGGAAATAGTATTTCAAGGCATGACATTATTTTCAGTAGATAGTGTAGTTATCTACTTGCTTGCCTAATTTTCTTTATGAGCTAGTGAGCTCACCATTTTCATTTTCACCTCTCTATAGAGCCTCCACAGTAGATAGTACATGGTTGAGGACTTGCATTCCTTTTGTTCGCTGGATTCCCATCGAGCGAAAGGTATACACATCACGTACGATTTCGTATCTGAACATATAAACGACACAGTGATGTAAACAATGTAATAATGGGGGATGTATTTGTATTTAAATATATGTGAGCTCACTTATGGTACAAAAGTAATTACAGTCAATAGATAGTTCATATTGACATGTATGTATGATAATGAATGATATGGTAAGCGATGATGCTAATACCGAATCACAGCCCAATTGTTGATGGTTGAATTATAACAGAAAGAAAGGTAAGTAAAAGCGAAAAATTAGTAGTGGTTTTTGGTAAAAGTCATCGTGACAGTCTCAATGCCCCTGTTGGTGATCATGAATCCTAAAAACTTCAGACTTAACTCCAAATAAGCATTTGTTGGGGTTTAACTTCATGTTAAACTCTCTCAGCACCCTAAAAACCTTAAACATTTGTTAGGCGTGAAGCTTCCCTTCTCTGCTTTTTATGATCATGTCATCCACATAAGCCTCTATTGTGTTTTTCAAGAGATCTTTAAAGACCTTATTGACCATTCGTTGATATGTGGCTCCAGTATTCTTTCAGCCGAATGGCATCACACGGTAACAGTACGTCCCATCATTAGTTATGAAAGAAGTTTTCTCCTTGTTTTCGAGATGCATCATAATCTAGTGGTATCTAGAAAAAGTGTCCAGAAAACTGAAGAGTTCATATCACGATGTTTCATCTACTAGCTAGTCAATATGGGGTAAAGGATATAAATCCTTGGCACAAGTCTTGTTTAAATCATAAAGTCCACATACATTCTCCATTTTTTGTTGGACTTTTTTACCAATACTACATTGGCCAACCACATCTTATTCAAGTCGGTAAAATCTCTCTTCTTTTTATTTTCTTCCATTAACTCGATAGCTTCCATCTCTTAAAAAGGTTAAGGCTTTGAAGGATCAACTATTGTCAAGGTTTCTTTTCTCTGTATCCTTTTAAAAGTGGTGGAGGAGATGTAACACATATAGACTTTCTTTTGATCTCCTCTTACCTATCCCACCCCATTAGGAGTAGAAATTTCATCAACAAATAACATGAGGAGATTGTCTCTCATGTCATTCAACAATGGTCTCCCCAAAAAATATTATATGCTACTAAAGTTGACTTTACAACCGTAAACAGCACCTGTCAATCACATCATTTGACTTTCCCCGAAGGTTATAGGTAATTGAATAGACCCAGCCACCTGTACCTTTTCTCTAGCAAAATCTGTGAGAACCCTGCTGCCCGCCCCTCACCAAGTCACAGGCTTACGGCGAACTCATCACAAACTCGTATTGTCCTCTTTACAGGCCTCAGCCCACTCAAGGTTTTGTTCCACTGGGGGGCAAGCCCATCTCCAGCCAGACGCGTCACGGGAGGCTCAAACTCGGGTCTTCACCCTTGTTCTTGCACTCCCTAACACCATTGAGCCAACTATTTGTAAGACCCGAAATTAAATCGTAAATCTTTATGAGGGATGAAAATGGTCAAAAATTTAACCAAATGGGATTCGGATTGGAAATAAGGATTTAAAATGCGAAGTGAGTGAGTGTTCATGAAAGGAAGTTGGGTTAAATTAATCCCGAACACGTGTAAAGGCAAAACGGTCAAAAGATCGAAAGTCGAAATAAATTCGATAAGAAAATTTTAATTAAAAATAAGGATTTAGAATATCTTGATCAATAATGAGGAAATTATATAATTTTGAGTCCAATTGATCAAGATTCGAGGCAAACCAAGCCCAGATTCGTGATGCGGACGACCCAGCGGAGCGAATGGTGGCGAGAACCGGCGGAGAATCGGTCGACAAGGCCCTGAACTGACCGAACCGGAGTGAACCAAGGTGAACCTGCGGGTCTAAACCGGGTTTGAACCGGATTGAACTGGTTCAGCCAAGAAAGAAGGGAAAAAAGAGAAAAAGGAAAAAGGGAAAGAATTTTCGGGGATACATCGAACTTCGGGTAAGTCGGTAAGAGGTCAAAAGTGACCAATTTGACTTTCGAAAAATTTATTTAAATTATATTTGATCGAAAAGTAACCCGGGATTAAATATAATAATTGTGCAGTTATACGACAAAGCCCGAATTGAGCTCCGATTTTCATATCCCGCATCATATTGGGTAAGTACATTTTAATTCCGACAATTAGAGTCCTTTAATACAGAGTTTCGATTATTTTATGGAATTTATGGATTAATTCTGTATAAAAAGGAATATTAATCGAAATTGCAACGTAATTACCGTAAATAGTATAAGAGCTATCCAATAAGTTTGGAACGAAGCCCGATAATTATTGGTAAGCTGAATGAGCCCAGTAAACCTGAAGAAGGGATTTAAACAATATAAATGGGCTGAAAATGGGTCGAGGCCCATTAAGGTGCGATTAGGCCCAATAAGAGTAAATTGACCCAATTAGTTAAATCGATTATAGTAAACAGGAGAATTATATTTATTGGGTTAAATTGACGTGATAAATAATTATCTGCAGCCCCAGAGACTGGATTAGCAGCAAATCGGATCGGACAAGCCTCCGACAGTAGAAATTAGATACATGCTCGATGAGAATCGAGGTAAGGGAATTTTTTATGTGAGAACCCTACTGCCCGCCCCACACCAGGTCACAGGCTTACGGCGAACTCATCACAAACCCGTATTGTCCTCTTTGCAGGCCTCAGCCCACTCAAGGTTTTGTTCCGCTGGGGGCAAGCACATCTCCAACTAGACGCGTCACCCTCGGGCTCGAACTCGGGTCTTCACCCTAGTTCTTGCACTTCCTAACGCCATTGAGCCAACTTGGCTCATTGGCATTAGGAAGTGCAAGAACAAGGGTGAAGACCCGAGTTCGAGCCTCGAGGGTGACGCGTCTGGCTGGAGATGGGCTTACCCCCCAGCGGAACAAAACCTTGAGTGGGCTGAGGCTTGCAAAGAGGACAATACGGGTTTGTGATGAGTTCACCGTAAGCCTGTGACCTGGTGTGGGGTGGGCAGCAGGGTTCTCACATAAAAACGGGCGTTTTTTAAGTGAGAACCCTGCTGCCCGCCCCACACCAGGTCACAGGCTTACAGGAACTCATCACAAACCCGTATTGTCCTCTTTGCAGGCCTCGGCCCACTTAAGGTTTTGCTCCACTGGGGGGGCAAGCCCATCTCCCAGGAGACGCGTCACGGGAGGCTTGAACTCGGGTCTTCACCCTTGTTCTTGTACTCCCTAACGCCAATGAGCTAGTTGGCTCAATGGTGTTAGGGAGTGCAAGAACAAGGGTGAAGACCTGAGTTCGAGCCTCCCGTGACGCGTCTCCTGGGAGATGGGCTTGCCCCCCCAGTGGAGCAAAACCTTGAGTGGGTCGAGGCCTGCAAAGTGGACAATACGGGTTTATGATGAGTTCCTGTAAGCCTGTGACCTGGTGTGGGGAGGGCAGCAGGGTTCTCACAAAATCATACACTGGTGTTATAACTGGCTTCAATCTGTACTCTGATATATTCATTTTTTTCAAAACATTTTTGGTAGATGAGATTTATTGAACTCTCGTTGTCTACCAGAATTCTACTAACTAGATGTTCAGCTACTACTGCCAACATTGTCATGCGATCATTATGGGGAACAATAATATCCCTTTATTTGCTGGGGAAAACATGTGAGCTTCTCATCCGCTTTTCTTCCATGATAGAATGAACCTGATATGCATTCCTCGTATAAACTTTGCGGGCAGCGAAAGAGTTCTCAACCATCGAATCTCTTCTAGAAATTACATTGATGGCTAGCCTAGTTGGCTCATTATCCTCTTGGCGATCTCTGTGGTCAGGTCTACCTTCTTCCTCATCCTTGGGTCGATTTTTACCCCTATTCCTCTTGTTACCATTTTGCTTATTATGTGGGCAATTGTCCCTCCAGTCCTATAAAGGGTAACTTGTCATTTCACTTCTTCAGAGAAAGTAATCAATCATCACTTCTCATGCTAGCTTTTCTATCTGGTCCTTTAATTCCTTACATTTCTTAGTTGGGTGCCCATGAACAAAATGAAAGCTACAATAGGCATCCATTTCACCTAAAATTCTCAATTTCTTTCTTCGAGGATTCCAGTGAAATTGTCCTCTCAATGGTAGCAAGGATAGTAGCTTGAGGCTCATTCAGCTTGGTATAGTTTTCATACCTTAGCCAATAAGCCTTGTCAAATTTGTCAAATTTAGAGGAACTCCTCTCAGTAGTACTCCTTTCTCTTTTCTCTCCTTCCCTCATCTTTCAAGACTATACCATCTTCATCACTTCCTATTGAGCAATGTTTATGTTTGCTCTAGTAGATATACCTAAGATTGTAATGGGTTGGTCTAAAGACAAAGATTCTTTCAAATTCTCAAATCTCGTTCCTTGCAACATTTTTGTCATAGCAACCCCAACTTGCAAATCTTTTACCTCCAAAGTAGCGTCCCGAAATCGATCTACATAACTTTTTAGGGAATCTTTGTTTCCTTGCTTAAGTGTGTATAGGTAAGTAGCGTTCTTCTTCTGTTGGCTCTTGATCATGAAAGCTTCGAGAAAATCGTTTTACAACTGATCGAAAGAGGAGATATAACCTTCTTTCAACCTATTAAACCATTTCATGGCATCTCCTGTCAATGTTAACGAGAAGGCCCTGCACATTATCTCATCTTCCTATCTGTGGAGTAACATTAACAAATCATAATTTTGCATGTGATCATGCGAGTTGGTTTTTCCAGCATAAATAGTTATTAGGGGCATCTTGAACATCTTAGGCAACTCATCAGGGGCATCTTGAACTTTTTAGGCAACGATTTCTTCATAATCTCTAAACTGAAGGGAAGACTTCTTCTTTGGCTATCCTCAGCAGACACCAACTTTTTCTTTTTTAAGACCCTTTCTACTACTTTCTTTACAACCTCCAGTTCATGTATTGAGCGAATCTCCCGCTCCTCTGTGCTAGATGAATCTGAATAATTAGAACAAAGAACCATTTTTTCCTTTGTTCTTGGGTTCAGTTTATGGTTTCCATTGGGCCTTACCATGAGGGTTTCTCCTGTTCTTTATATTTGGGTCCTTTGTATGGTCTATCTCTCTACTAAGGACCTCCATGTTCCTCGTATTCGGTAATCTCTCGAGATTTTTCCCCAAGTGCATTCTTCCAACACCTCTCATGTCGTGATCCAATCTTAAACTCTCAAGATAATCAAAGGATTCATGACCATTCACACAATAGGTCCATCGCATCTTTCCTACCGAGGAGGAACTTTTTCTCCATAGCTTTCCAGGTCTATTCGTCTCAGAGTTTTTTAATGCAGCATTTATGGTAAAAGTCTGGTGACTAACCCTTGCAACAAAGCTTTGCTGCCCAATCCCTGTAGTAAGGCTCTGTTCCCTGATCCCTGTGATAACCTATATTTTTATCCTCATGTAAGCTCATTATTTCTGGAGAAATCAATTAAATTGAGCTAATATAAATAAAATCTATATTGATTAAGCAGTTTATGGATAGTGAGATAAAGCGTGTGAAGTTTGGTCTTATTTCGAGCCCAAGAGCAAATCGATAATTTTGCAATTTCGGTATGTAAGTTGTTAATTTAACAATGTTGGAATTGTGAAGTTCATTTAATTTTTGAGTCAAACAGTGAATAAATATTATAGTTGAGAAGTAGTTAAATTAAATTCCAAATGACTATTGTAGTATTTAATTAAGAGGGAGGTTAGAAATAATTAATGTTCAAGCCTCATAAATGCTATTAATAATTGTATCAATTTCATAGAGGACATTATGGTAAGTTAAATTAGCCAAATTCTAAATATAGGTTTGGTGTTAAAAACCTTGAGCTTCATTAATAAAAAGAATGGCCATTTAATGAAGCGGATTAGCAAATTAACTAGTTATTAACCCAAAAAGCTCTTTAAGTTACTAAAGGCTAAAGACTTAGTCATTTCCTTTTTCTTTTAATCAACCATGACAAACCAGCTAAGGAAGTTTTTTTAAAATTCTATTCGGTCAAGTGAAGAGTTTCAAGTAACCTTACGGATTTTCAAGAGAGGTTCACGGCATTGGCAAGAGTTAGCTAAGAGACCTCTTGCATGTAATGTTTGATATTTGAGGAAAAAAGTCGAGAAGAAAGGATTTAGGTGAGGTTTCAGTTTCACCATTTTCTTTGGGTAAAAGATGAGAAACTTGATGGATTTCTCTTCCTTTTATTAAGATTATCACATTCGAGCGCTTGCATGTATAGGGTATTAGTGATTCATGAGAAAACCGAAAGTCTAAAGTTTAAGAAAGCTTCAGCTAAGACAATTTTGTTAAGGAAATGATGTTTTCTTTTCTTTTGGAAATTTAAAATGTCAAAAGTATGGACACTAATACAGATTTGGCTTTACATGTGTAAGATTTGGAAGAGATTATTGGAACCGAAAGGAGTACTGCAAATGGTTTCAGTAATTGGTATCTCAAGGTGAAGAAATAACTATCTTAATGAACTAAGTAGAGGTTTATTTAAGATTAGAGTTTATGAAATCTGAAAATCTATTTTGGATTAAAGGTGAGCTTTACCAAAAGGCTTGAGAGAGGAATGACTCTCAGTTTTGGAGTTTTAAGGTAAGAAAATGAATTTAGTTATAAGCTAGCATCTTAGTTTAGCATAATTGATGAAATAAAATATTGTGATGTAGATTTAGTTGAGCCTTATTTGGAGAAAGAGAGATGAGCATTGCATCTTTTGGTTTGGTCACCTAAGGTGGTTGGACTTTGACAACTTGACGAAAATTATATGGAATTTAAAAGAATAATTTTGATGTTTAAGAGTTTGACCTATGGCAATGAATTTGGAAACTTAGTTAAAATAGTTTGCATTATAAAGGCTTGGGAATGAACTTGAATAATTTTAAAATGTAGATAAAATTTATGATGGAAACTATAAATAGCTTGGGATTGGTATAACCTTAAGCCAATGTCTCAACAAAAGAGAAAATTTTATTGTTATGATATAGAATTATGATTATGGAGTAAAAAACTAAAATTTAGGATTATAAGGTTATAGTGATGAATGAATCGAGAATAGAGATTATAAACCATAGGTTGGTATAAATTGGATGAAGATTGAATTAAGTGAATACGAACCCTGACATTTTTTTTGTTACAAAGAACTTCCTTGTGAATTTTAATGTATAGGAACTTTAAGCCGGTCGATTCATAATAAAGGGCTTCTCAGTAAAGTGCTACAAAACACAATTGGGGATTGTTAAGGTGCAAAGCTCTCAGCTATTAAGATGTGGTAAGAATGCACCAATTTGGTCATATCAAATAAGTTGCAAGCTGTCAATTTTGAACTTGACTTAAATGTCTTCTGCTATGATTTACAATGATAGAAAGTGTTATGTGTACGTGCATGCTTCGTTAGCTCTCGATTTTACTCTGGTGTCTTTGAGGGCAATTTAAATTAAAAGTGACTTATTGGGGAGTAAGTAAATATACAACTACTGCGTATAATGTTTTAATGTTTAAAATGTTTTTGTGGCATGAAACCTGATTTATTGAAATGAACTTATGCTTGGTGTGGTCTCCGCCAAGGAAGGAATATAATTCTCGAGGCCTTTACTCGTTATTCACTTGATTCATATATGTTTAATCATCTAACAGCTACTGTTTCATTTTTGTGTTTTAAATTTATTTCTTTAACTTGTTTATTATATATGTTTTTGGAACAAAGAACCTCAAAAACGTTTCTATTTATAAAGACCATACCTAGAATTAGTCTTGTACCTAACTTATGATTTTATGGAAGTGAGCTAAGTTCTTGATTCAAAACTCTTAAGCAAGGATAAACTAGACCCTTAAGGTACATCGAACACATAGAGTTCCTTCTGTGAGTAAAGCAGGAATGTTTGGCTATCCTGAGGAGATAGGTATTAGTCTTCCTTGATCAAAAGGGCTAGCTCTAGTCTATAATCATAGATGGTTCCCTATCAATAGGGAGTCTGATGCACTGATAGCTATAGTACCCCCATGAAGGTTGTATTTGGCATATTATGTTGTTATGTCGGTTTAATGATGGTATATGATCTATAGTACCCCCATGAAGGTTGTATTTGGCATATTATGTTGTTATGTCGGTTTAATGATGGTATATGAGACTTATGTACCTATTTTGATATCATCATATTATGTTTTTGTATCTATTCATCTGTTCTGTATATCTTGTTTATGATTTCGGATATTTGATTACTTACATAAACTACATACATGCTTAGTTTTGGTTTTTAAGTATGCAAATGAAATGCTTTCTATTTTATCTATACATAAATGATTACTTTGAGGCATGGAAGATTTGTGAAATGTATCTTTCTTTTTTTTTTTTTGTAATTGTATATTACTTACTAGGCTTCCTAAGCTCAACCCTTTACTCTTTTAGATTGAGCCACTTGAGTTGTTCAAGTCTTCTGGTGCTACTTTCTAAGGCTTTCGGGTTTAACCACTGAGCTATATATCTTTTGAATGGTGGTGTATGTGTTAACACTATATGGACTTTATGGTGCACTTATGTAAATAGTTACTGAGATTGTAATTATTGTATAGTTCTGATTTTGGTTTGAGGTGTTGATAATGGTGGATGTGTAATTCGATGATGATGATTTTGTACATGTTTATACTTGGTAGGAGTTAATGAGAATGATGTTGTTTTAAGGATCCGGCCTAAGTGCCTAGATGTATGTTGATTGATACCCAAAGGGGTTATCTTATGTAATTATTTAAATATATGTAAATTTTAAATTTGTGTTTGCTTCGGCTCATGTGAGCCGCGACTTGGTTATGTTAAAAGTATTTGATAAAAGGTCTCAATACCTAAAGTGTATCTAAGTCTGAATAGTGCATGATGTATAACTTGAGATTTTCAAATATGGTAGTATTGTACATGACATAACATGGATGTGTAACTTTATGTGTTGGCCGAATATGTATAGGATGAAACGATTAAAGGGCTTAAGTTATAAAATTGGTAATATTGCGTTCATTAAGCAAATAGATAAGAAATATTAAGTCGGTTGGTGGTGGTGCATTATATGAGAAGTTTTTCTATTACAATTGGTACTGGTATTATTGAGCATAATAAGGAAGTTATACTAATAGTTAGGTTGAAAATTATAGTTTATGTAGAGTGAGTGGCAAGTGAGGATGCCTTGTTAGAAACTCTCTACAATAATCACGTCTGTTTAGTTAGGATTGTTTAATTCATGTAGGTTTTCTACTCACCTCTCCCTACACAAGTATGCATTATTGAATAGACCTGAAATGATACTAAAGAAAATTAATTCAGTGATTTAACAGCTAATTTTAAATTGATATGAAAGTCTGCACGAACACACACAAACAATAGGATATGTAAAACGCACGAAATCGGCCCGTATTTTTCTAGCTTTCCTGATTGTATAAAAATCAAGATGTGATAGGTTGGTATCAAAGCAGTGTTTGTTGCATTTATGTAAACATTTTATGTCAGTTTACATCCCGGTACACCATGAAAGTGTCAACATATATAGTAAGTAATTTTATTGTCAAAGCTGAATTTTATGTTTCTGTATAAGATTTGATTGGAGACATGGCATGGACTGGTAGGCGAACTACTGGAACAAGTCAAGCACGATCTCCTACGCCACCTCCTCCACAGCCTCCTATCCCAAATACTCAAATAGGTCAGGTAGAGCATAATCTCAGGGAGTTGCAGGAGACAATCTAATAACTGACTACACTCCTTATACAGCAGTATGTTGGGGTACAGGATCAAGCCTCTAATTCAACTCCACAACCTCTACCACAGCCACTAATTGCTCAGCAGTAGCAAGCTATAGCACCTCCTTAGTAGTTAGTTATACCACCAGCTACCCCCTACCACAGCCAGTCGTTCCACTAGTTGCTCCATCATAGTAGCCAGTTGTTCTTCAGCCATAGGCTGGAGATCTAGTAAACCGAAATATGGTGAGACTCTAATAGTTCTAGAAGATTAGTCCACCTATATGCAGGGGCACTAAAGACCTCGATAAGGTCGAGGCATGGGTGAAATAGCTTGAGAAGCTATATGGGATGCAATTCTACTGAGAGAGTTACACTGGTGTGTTCTTGTTCAAAGACAAAGCTGAGATATGGTGAGAGTTAGTAGAGAAACCACTGAGGGCCAAGAATCCTGAGATCACCTAAGAAGCCTTTTAGAGAGCTTCTTCAAGTAATATATACTAGAGCCGAGCAAAAGGAATAGACATGCAGAATTCCTCCATTTGACATAGGGCTCTGCGATAATGAAAGAGTACGAGTCCCAGTTCACTGCACTGTGCAGCTATGATCCCCTCACTTCTAGAGATGAGTTGGCCAAGATAGTAAAATTCTTAGATGGACTGAGGCACAGTATCTTGGGTCGGCTATCTACTTTTAATATTAATAATTATGTCGAGGCTCTCCACCAGGCTTAGATGATGGAAATTGAGATAGATATTACTAAGCAAGAGTCAGGATAAAACTCCAAACGAAAGGTTAAGGATATCAGATCCCATGAGAATAAGCTCGACAAAGGCAAACAGCAATTCAATAAGAAGCAGAAGACATTTGGTTCTCGAGCTCAAATGATAGAGACTAAGACTAGCCCTATATGTTCTAAGTGTGGCAAGCATCATGGCACTTAGCCATGTTATAAGGATACCAGGTCATGATACCTTTGTGGTGAGTAAGGCCACTTGATCCAAGATTACCCAAGCCACAATGATTTAGCTAAGAATGTCAAGTAGTCATCAATGGATAAGGGGAAGATTGCAGACAAGGGCAAATGATTAGTAACAAAGGGTCGAGTGTTTGCTCTAGACGAGATGACTACACAAGGCATTGTATCACTCATCCAAGGTAAGCTTTCTATCAATGGTTTGGAGGCGTACGTACCGATTGACCTGAGTTATACCTACTCAGTTATTGTTCCTTACTTTGTTAATAGGATAGATATAGAACATGCACCTCCAGATTACCTGTTGCGTGGTGGTACCCCTTTTAATTCTATTTAAGTGACTGATATTGTATATAAAGCCTGAAAGATTAAGGTACAAGATAGAGACATGTTAGCTGATTTGATCCTACTGTATATGTTTGACTTTAATGTAATACTAGGGATAGGTTGGCTAGCACGAGATCATGCCTTAGTTGACTATCATAGCAAAATCATGACATTTTCCCTACTTGAGAAAGTTATAATCTCTTTCGCAAATATTGAATAAATAATGTGTTTGGTTATGGTGATTATATGTGTGACTATTGTTATCTAAATTTGAGAATTTTGATAAGTTTGTTATTGCCTGAAGGGTACCTAGCTTTTATCGAGAACGCGGATAAGGTTCAACCCGATATTTAAGACATCCCATAGCAAAGGAGTTTTTGGATGTATTTTTAGAGAATTTGTTGGGCTTACCTCTATAGCGAGAGGTTGACTTCACCATCGATCTGGCTTCAAGAACTCAACCCATCTCGAAACCTCTGTACAAAATAGCGCCTATAGAATTAGAGGAGTCAGTTACAGGAACTATCTGATAAGGGATTCATATGCCCAAGCATATCTACTTGGGGTGTTCGGTACTCTTTGTGAAGAAAAAGGATAGGAGTTTAAAACTATGTATTGATTACTGGTAACCGTACAAGGTGACAGTAAAGAATAAAATCTTTTACCCCACACCGATGATCTATTTGATCAGTTAAAAGGTACACAAGTCTTCTTCAAGATAGACTTGAGATCCAGCTACAATCACTTAAGGATCCCAAGGGAAGATATATTGAAGATAGCTTTCAAAACCTAATACAGGCATTTTGAGTTCTTGATGATGTCGATTGGGTTGACAAACGCACCAGCGGCCTTCATGAGTCTCATGAATGAAGTTTTTAGGACATATATAGATAAATTCATTATTATCTTCATAGATGATATCCTAGTGTACTTAGCATCTCATCGAAAACACGAGCAACACTTGCATATAGTTCTCTATATCCTCAAAGGGAGATAGTTGTGTCAAAATTAGGAAAGTCTTGACTATTAGAGATTGGAATAAATTTAGAAAGGTTATATCCTAGAATCAAGGGAAATAACTAGAATCATGGACTGATTGTGAGAAATTTTAGGATTAACCTTTTCTATGTTTTCTTATTTAAGTTGTAAGCTTAGTGCTTGTTTTGATATGAATAAAAAAGTATTTGATTATTTTCTCTCCCTTTATATTTTACTACATGGTATCAACAGTCTAGGACTCAATTATGAGTTTGGCTGCCATGGTTGGCTCCGGTTCAGCCTCTTCGGATGCCAGCAGCCGTGTGAAGTCTTCGGAGGGAGGTGACCAGCCAGCAACTGTTTCTCTTTCTGAGCATTCTCTTCAAATTACCATTCACAAATTGAATGGAAAAAATTATCTCGAGTGGTCTCAGTCTATGCGGTTGGTGATTGACGGCAAAGGGAAACTCGGCTATTTAAACGGTGAAGTGAAACCACCAGCTGCTGATGATCCCAAATACAGGCAGTGGCGATCTGAAAATTCAATGGTTACCACGTGGTTGATCAACTCTATGGATCCGGTAATTGGAAAACCATTCATGTTCTTGCCAACAGCCCGCGATGTGTGGGAAGCAGTTAGAGAAACGTATTCGGATTTGGATAATCATTCACAATTGTTCGAATTGAATACTCGAATGTGGAAAATGCAGCAAGGTGAACGTGAAGTAACAGATTATTATAATGCGATGATGGCTGTTTGGCAGGAGTTAGATCTATTTGAAGAAGAAGAATGGGAAAGTCTGAGTGACAGTGTTCGGTACAAAAAGAAAATAGAAAGAGGTCGGGTATTAGTTTTCTTGGCTGGTTTAAATAAAGAACTAGATAAGGTTCGGGGACGTATCTTAGGGCAAAAGCCATTGCCAACTATGAAAGAAGTTTTCTCAGAAGTGCGTAGAGAAGAAGCATGGCAGAAAGTGATGTTGCAAAATGTTACTGACACAAAAATAGACAGTGATGGGTCTGCTCTTGTGGCCCGAGGTGTTGACTTAGATGGAGATAAACGAGGAGGGAAGCAGAGGCCTTGGTGTGATCATTGTAGGAAGCCATGGCATACTCGGGAAACGTGTTGGAAGTTGCACGGAAAACCAGTAGGTTGGAAGAAAAAATCAAGCAGTGACAACAAGTCAGGGGGAGATGTCCGTGCATTTTAAGTGAGCAATTCAGATCCGGGGCAGCAATCATCCTCTGAGCCTCTTCCTTTCACAAAGGAACAATTAGAGCATTTATATAAAATGTTTCAATCTCAATCTGTAGGAAATTCTTACCCATCCTGTTCTCTAGCTCAATCAGGTAATTCTGAGTCTAATTCTTCTAGTCAGCTTAATCTTCCCATTGCTCTTAGGAAAGGTGTTAGATCTTGTACAAAACATCCTCTCTCAAATTTTGTATTTTATAAAAATATTTCACCTTCATTTTATGCCTTTATTTCACAAGTGTCTAGTGTTTCCATTCCTAATAATATCTAGGAGGCTCTAAATGTTCCTAAGTGGAAAGAAGCTGTTTTGAGGAGATGAAAGCTTTGGAAAAGAATGCTACTTGGGAGAAAGTGGATTTGCCGAATGGAAAGACAGTTGTTGGTTGTAAATGGGTGTTTACTCTAAAATACAGCTCAGATGGATCCTTAGAGAGATACAAGGCTCGCCTAGTAGCTAAAGGTTTTACTCAAACTTACGGTGTGGATAACTCTGAGACTTTTTCTCCAGTGGCAAAATTAAATACTGTTCGAGTGCTCTTGTCTATTGCAGTCAATCTTGATTGGACACTGAATCAGTTGGATGTGAAGAATGCATTTCTAAATGGAGACTTAAAGGAAGAAGTCTATATGAAGCCTCCACCTGGCTTCACTGAGGAGTTTGGAACTAAGGTATGCAGGTTGAAAAAGTCTTTATATGGACTTAAACAATCTCCTAGAGCCTAGTTTGAAAGGTTCACAAGGTTTATTAAAAGTCAAGGATACAGTCAAAGACAATCTGATCATACACTTTTTATAAAGAGATCCACCAAAAATAAGGTCTCGATTTTAATTGTCTATGTGGATGACATAATCTTAACTGGAGATGATGTAGAAGAGATGAGTAGACTAAAGAAGAGCTTAGCCAAAGAATTTGAGATTAAAGACTTAGGCCAGCTAAGGTACTTTCTTGGAATGGAAGTGGCAAGATCAAAGAATGGCATTGTGGTTTCACAACAAACGTATATTCTTGATCTCTTGAACGAAACCGGAATGAGTGGTTGCAAACCTGCAGACACTCCAATAGAAGTGAATGCTAAGCTTGGAGAAATTAAAGATGGGGTTCCAGTTGATACAGGAAGGTACCAAAGACTTGTTGGAAGGCTGATTTACCTATCACACACACATCCTGATATTACCTTTGCGGTGAGTATGGTAAGCCAATTTATGCACTCTCCATGTGAAGAGCATCTTGAAGCTGTGTATCGAATTCTTCGATACCTAAAAGGCACACCAGGGAAAGGACTTTTCTTCAAGAAAAATGAGAAGAGAGGGCTTGAGGTATATGTAGATGCAGATTGGGCAGGTTCAATTACTGATAAAAGATCAACTTCAGGGTATTGCACATTTCTTTGGGGCAATTTAGTTACTTGGAGAAGCAAGAAGCAAAATGTAGTTGCTAGAAGCAATGCTGAGGCTGAATTCAGATTAATGGCTCAAGGAGTGTGTGAGATTCTTTAGCTAAAAAGGGTTCTAGCAGATCTTGAGAGATCGGTGAGCCTTCCTATGAAGTTGTATTGTGATAACAAGGCAGCTATCAGCATTGCTCATAATCCAGTTCAACATGACAGGACAAAACATGTTGAGATTGACAGACACTTTATAAAGGAGAAACTTGAAGAGGGAATAATCTGCACTCCGTTTGTTTGTACCAAGCAAGCAGCAAGTTGCAGATGTTCTAACTAAAGGCTTGTTGAGGCAATCATTTGAGCTTTAAGTTAGCAAGTTGGGCATGATAGATATCTTTGCACCAACTTAAGGGGGAGTGTCGAAATTAGGAAAGTCTTGACTATTAGAGATTGGAATAAATTTAGAAAGGTTATATCCTAGAATCAAGGGAAATAACTAGAATCATGGACTGATTGTGAGAAATTTTAGGATTAACCTTTTCTATGTTTTCTTATTTTAGTTGTAAGCTTAGTGCTTGTTTTGATATGAATAAAAAAGTATTTGTTTATTTTCTCTCCCTTTATATTTTACTACAAGTTGTATACAAAATTCAATAAATGTGATTTCTAACTTGATCGAATTTCTTTTCTAAGGCATGTAGTATCAAAAGAATGGGTGTCTGTTGATCTGTCTAAAATAAAGGTAATATTGAATTGAGAGAGACCTAGGACTTCTACAGAGATCCGTAGTTTTTTGGGTTGGTTGGTTATTACCGACGGTTTGCAAAAGGGTTTACTAGATTAGCTACATCGTTGACCCATCTCACTTGCAAAGAGTGAATTTTGTCTAGTGAAGCTTTAGAGAACAATTTTCAAGAACCTAACCACGACACCTACTCTTACTATTCCTAATGGTTTCAAATGTTTTACTATCTATAGTGATGCTTCACATAAGGGCTTGGGATGTGTTTTGATACAGCAAGGAAAGGTAGTGGCTTATGGTTCGAGAAAGTTGAAAGGCCATAAGAAGAAATACCTAATGCATGATTTGGAACTAGCTACAATAGTCTTTGCCTTCAAGATCTAGCTACACTATCTATAGGAGAGAAGTTTTAAATTTTTACAAACCACAAGAGTCTAAAATATCTCTTCTTTGAGAAAGAATTGATCAAGTAGCAAATGCTCTATGTCGGAAAAGCACAATTATGGTTTCCTATCTTATGGTTAAACAGTGGGATCTATAAGAGAAATTTAGGGATCTGAGGATATCAATAGATCAAGATCAATCAGTTAAGGGTTGTTTAGTTGTAAGCATATGGATTGAGCCAGATTTAATTGATCTAATTAAGAGAGCATAAAGAACGGACCCTATATTTATAGAGATTGTCTATAAAAATGAAAGAAATAACAATGATTATACAGATTATTTAGTAGGTAATGATGGTATCTTAAGGTTTCAGGGTAGGATGTGCATTTCGAATGATAATGATCTGAAAAAACTGATTTTGGAGAAGGCTCATAGTTCGAAATACACCATGCATCCTAGTAGGACAAAGATGTATTAGAATTGGCATGGGTTGTATCATTGGGTCAGTTTAAAAAAAGACATCACTGATTTTGTTGCAAGACGTATGATATGCCAATAGCTGAGGGTGGAGCACAAAAAGCCTAAAAGAATGCTCCAGCCTTTATCCATACCTACTTAAAAACGGGAGCACGTCACGATGGACTTTATTATGAGACTTTCGAGGACCCGAAAGAAGCACGATGTAATCTGGGTAATAGTTGGTCAGCTTATGAAGTTATCTTATTTCTTATCTGTGGCATCCTAGCTCAGTCGGTAACGACCCACTCAACCGTATTGTCCGCTTTGGGCCTCGCCTTTACGACCCCGCCCTCATAGTTTTATCGTGTCCTCAGACGTTCAAACCCAAGACCTTAAAGTCTTTGTTCTGACAAAGATGATACCAATTGTTACGATGGACTTTATTATGAGACTTTCGAGGACCCAAAAGAAGCACGATGTAATCTGGGTAATAGTTGGTCAGCTTATGAAGTTATCTTATTTCTTATCTATGGCATCCTAGCTCAGCCGGTAGCGACCCACTCAACCGTATTGTCCACTTTGGGCCCCGCCTTTACGGCCCCACCCTCACGGTTTTATCGCGTCCTCAGAGGTTTGAACCCAAGACCTTAAAGTCTTTGTTCTGACAAAGATGATACCAATTGTTAGAACAATTGGTATCATCTTTGTCAAAACAAAGACTTTAAGGTCTTGGGTTCGAAACTCTGAGGACGCGATAAAACCGTGAGGGCGGGGCCGTAAAGGCGGGGCCCAAAGAGTACAATACGGTTGAGTGGTTCGCTACCGACTGAGCTAGGATGCCACAACAAAACGCGTATTTTTGTTGTGGCATCTAGCTCAGCCGGTAGCGAGCCACTCAACCGTATTGTTCGCTTTGGGCCCCACCTTTACGGCCCCGCCCTCACTGCTTTATCGCGTCCTTAGAGGTTTATGTCACGACCCAATTCCATTCTCTTTAACCGAAAATCACTGAAATTTTTTTTTTACGTTTTACTGTGACCTTACCCGGTCGTGAACTAAACTCACCACATACTGTTGGGCTGTGAGTCAATAATAAACAACACATCTCATTCATTCTCAATTAATTAAAACGATGTCATACATTTGCATTTAATCGTGTACTTATACGAATACATGTTTTACTGACATCTACATCGCCTATAATTACAACTCAAAAGAATACTGTGCTTTTACATTGCTTAGATACAAAAAGAATCACTGTGTATATACCTCTTAGCAATGGAGATGCAGCGGAGTCCAAAATACCACGCCTCAATCCTTACTGGGCTACTATGCACGCTTTGTAGGGGGAAAATAGAGTGGGATGAGCAACCACACGCTCAGTAAGGCAATAATGCAAGCATGGTAGATAACTACTCTATCTACATGCTGATAGTGTTATGCATAAATCATTTATGGTAGGAGCATGAGGAATAAAACTATGCCATGTGAATATACATATATATCATGTATCAAAATCATGTGCATTGGCATATAAAACATGGTAGAAACATCATGTATAAATCATCTCATGCTCAATCTCATTTAAATTCATAAAAAGGGCAATTCATTAAGAAACCTCCTTTTTAAACCAACATCATAAACCTCTTTCTCAACACATAATTACCACCAAATCAACTCACAATCACAACCACATTTTCATTTCACAATTCACGCATGTGTATAAAAACTAGGTCACTATATCAAAAGTGCCTATGTGGACCATTACATCATAAATCATCCCAGAACACATGCATCCAGGTGTGCAGGGTATCACGCTGGCACGAAGACGGATTATCCCTCGCCAGACTTTCTCACCACATAACCATCATGCGGTACATCGTACTCCATGTGATATACACGATACAGCGTACTCCGCAGACTCATATCGTGATTGGGGGTGCCATTCCTAGGTCTTACCTACCCCATACCAAGAGTTTTCCATATCCGTGAAGGAGAGCCTCCCTGCCGAACAGAGCCTCCCCGCCTAACAGAGCCTCCCTGCCTCCACGGCTTAAGGATGTTAGCTTAAGGATGTTGGGCTTAAGGATCCTTCCGTAAGAGAGCCTCCCTACCGAACAGAGCCTCCCCGCCTAACAGAGCCTCCCCGCCTCTTTGGGCTTAAGGATGTTGGCTTAAGGATGTAGGGTTTAAGGATCTTACCGTACCCATGTAGGAGAGCCTCCCTGCCTAACAGAGCCTCCCCGCCCCTCCAGGGCTTAAGGATGTTGGCTTAAGGATCCCACCGTAAGAGAGCCTCCCCACCGAACAGAGCCTCCCCACCTAACAGAGCCTCCCCGCCTCTTTGGGCTTAAGGATGTTGGCTTAAGGATGTAAGGCTTAAGGATCTTACTAACTTTCACAACCTTATACGTGTCACAATGTGCAAACTTGTGCGAGCAAAGCTCTAGCACGACTCAGGCATCCTCTCATACAGAGACGCGTACGAGTATAGCTCTAGTACGGTTATACGCATAAGACAACTACTCAAAATCCACGTACGAGCAGAAGCTCCAGTACGGTTTATAAACATCATCATAGTTTCCAAATCAAGGTGCGAGCTAAGCTCCAGCACGTTCCATACCAATGAAAACATGGAAATCCAGCGCGAGCGAGGCTCTAGCGCGATTTATGTCATACAAATACGATAGGCGGCTCATACACAATCAAACATTCCCGGCAATAGGGTTTAGCACTCACAAATGCTTTTCCACAACAACCATACAATACTAGCCGACCCATCTACAAGCTTGCTTAAAACCAAGCAATTTCGTTTTGAAAAGCATCAAAACATTAGATTTATGCAATTATTAGCCTTACTATCCCATTTCATAAAATCCACTTCAAATCCAAAACCATGCATATACTTCTCATCATTCACGAATACCATCAATCATTTATTTGAGCAACCATGCATTTCATAAAACACCCAATATTCACCCACAAGTTCAAAGTACGAGCAGCTACCTCTATATACTCACAAAATCCCCTTACCTGGAATTGCGATGCGTGATTCCACTTCCTTAAGCTGCTTACTCGTACGGTTCGATTCGTCTTCAACGAACTCTTCGGGACTGCACAAAATCGTATCCCGCATTATATTCGATCCATATAATATGACATCGTGCGTTCACTATAGTCAATTCGACCTATAGTTTTCTATTAACGCTTATATGGCCTCGTATCATTACTTTACCCATAACTCGAGTCTATGGATCTTCTTAGGCCTATTAACTTATTCCAAATCGATATTAAATCGACATTAAGCTCATAGTGTTCATATTTCATGAATTCGCTCACTATGGCATTTTATCAAGCATATATATACTCATTTCCACAATTCCTCCAAACTCACAATGTAATCTCATTTAACCATCTAAAATCATAAGCATTACCTCACTAACAACTTTAGCATGCCCATAAATCATAAACTCATTCAACCCATATATTCTCACATCATACCCATTCTAGGTTTTCTAGGTCACACCAATTCCACCATATCCCTAGATAATTTATCCATCAATAGTCATGCCAAACAACTCCAAAATCAATTAAATGGACAATGTATTTAGATTGGAGTGTTAGAATCTTACCAAATATGATTTTTCTTCTTGCTCCAAATGGCAATGCCCTTAACTCCTTCAATACCAACAATGGAAAAATGCCTTCACACTATGTTGTTCTTCTCTTTGATAGGAACAACTTTGTCTCTAATGGTCTCTCTTTAATTCTTGCTGGAAATGGCTGATTTTAGAGAGGGAAAGTTAGGTTTTTGGGTTGAAAGTGAAAGGTTAGTGTTTTTCCCGAGATTTCCTGATTTTCAGCCCTCCTTATATAGAAATAGCTTGAGGAGATCGATCTGGTCCAAGAGGAGATCGATCTGGTCCCTTAAAATCCCTCTTTTTCACGGCATTTTTAAGCCTGAGATCGATCTGTCAAAGCATGAGATCGATCTGCCGAGGCATGAGATCGATCTGCTCCCAAACAGAGAGCTAAGGAGATCGATCTAGGTGCTTGGGGATCGATCTTTTCACTACAGAATGCTTGGGAGATCAATCTGGCTCCATTGGAGATCGATCTGCTCGATTCTTTCGCCCAAATAAGAGCATTCTGGCTCTTCCAGATCGATCTCTCATCCTATGAGATCGATCTGGCCCTCATGTTTTCCAGATTTCCTATAGTTTCCTTGCTGCAACTCATACCAATACGTCCTTAATCTATTGCCATGGCCATTTTCTCATCCATCCACCTTTATAACTTGAAAATGGCATCCATTCATACCTTATGCACATTGAAACTTGTGTGCATTCATTGTATGTCCAAAGGTATGCTACATGAAATCAAATGGAAGCATAACTCCATTCCATTTTACCACACTACTCATCTTGAGTTTCAATCACATCCATCACTTGCCAGAACTCATTTCTTCATATTCGTACTCAATGAAACTTGTATGTACGTTACAATTCATATTACACATACATACATTGAATCCATGGACTTACATCAATCATACTTTACATTACAAGTCCATTCATATTTATTACACATTACAACTTTACATATACGGGGTCTCACATTCTCCCCTCCTTCTGGGAATTTGGTCCTCCAAATTAGACCCAAGTCACTCTTTAAAAAGTTGGGGGTACTTCTCCCGTATTAAGTTCTCTAATTCCCATGTGGCCTCTTCCGCCGTGTGATGTTGCCAAAGAACTTTCACCAAGGGAATTGTCTTATTCCGCAACACTTTCTCTTTTCTGTCCAATATCCAAACCAGCTTCTCAACATACGTCATACTCTCATGGAGCTCCAACGGCTCATATCTTATCACGTGTGCCGGGTCCGGGTGATACTTCCGAAGCATCGAGACGTGGAAGACGTTGTAGACATTTTCCAAGTCCGATGGCAATGCCAACCTATATGCCTTATCTCCTACTCTCTCCAAAATCTCAAAGGGTCCGATATATCTAGGGCTCAGCTTACCCTTCTTACCAAATCTCATAATACCCTTCGATGGTGATACCCTCAGAAACACTGACTCACCCTCATCAAACTCCAGTGGTCTTCGTCTCTTGTCAGCATAACTCTTTTGCCGGCTCTGAGCTGTCCGTAATCTCTCATATATCAACTGGACGTCCTCAGATGCCTGTTGCACTAAGTCTGGAGCAAAAATTTGTCTGTCACCAACCTCTTCCCATCCAATAGGGGAACGGCATCTACGCCCGTATAATGCCTCATAGGGTGCCATCCCGATACTCGCATGATAGCTATTATTATAAACGAACTCGGCTAACTGCAGGTGGTCATCCCAGGAGCCTCTAAAATCCAGCACACACGCTCTCAACATATCCTCGAGGGTCTGTATAGTCCTCTCTGACTGCCCATCTATCTGAGGATGAAAAGCGGTGCTAAAACTCAGTCGGGTCCCCTGCGCTTCCTGAAAATGTTCCCAAAAATAGGAAGTGAAGCGGGCATCCCTATCAGAAACAATGCTCACTGGTACACCATGTAGCCGTACTATCTCTCGAATATACAGGTTCGCCAACTGACTCAGTGTATTGGTAGCTCTCATAGCCAAGAAATGGGCGGACTTAGTCAACCAGTCCACAATAACCCATATGGCATCATGACCTCTACGGGTCCTCGGTAACCCCATCACAAAATCCATGGTGACATGCTCCCACTTCCAAGTCGATATCGGTAGAGGCTGCAATAATCCTGCAGGCTTCTGATGCTCTACCTTCACTTGCTGACAAACGAGACACTTAGCGACATATTTAGCAATGTCCCTCTTCATTCCAGACTACCAATAAACCTTCCGAAGGTTTTGATACATCTTGGTACTTCCTGGATGTATCGTATACTTCGATGAGTGAGCCTCTGATAAAATCGTTCTCCTGATCTCAGGATCCCTGGGAACGCACACTCTGCCTCTGAACCTCAATAACCTATCAGCACTCTGCTCAGAATCAATACCCACACCTGTCTGTATCTGCCTCAGCTAATCGATGCACCGTCGATCGCTCTGCTGGACTCGCCGAATACGGCCAATCAACTCTGGCTCTAGTCTCAAACTAGCCATGATCTCAAGTCTCTCAGATCCAGGTGGGGTTACATCTAAACTGAGGTTCGCAAAGTGTTCTAACAATTCATGTTCCCGTATCATCATATAAGACACCAACCCAAGGCTCTTTCTACTCAAAGCATCGGCAACTACATTTGCCTTACCTGGGTGGTACATGATTTCACAATCATAGTCTTTCAGGAGTTCGAGCCATCTCCTCTGTCTCATATTCAGCTCTTTCTGCGAGAACAGGTACTTAAGGCTCTTATGATCTGTGAACACCTGAAATTTCTCACCATAGAGATAGTGGCGCCATATTTTCAAAGCAAATACTACAGCCGCCAACTCCAAATCATGTGTCAAGTAGTTCCTCTCATGATCTTTCAACTGTCTCGATCCATAGGCAACTACCCTCCCATCCTGCATTAGCACACAGCCCAGTCCCTGGTGTGATGCATCCGTATACACCGAGAATCCTTTTGAGCTGGTAGGAATGGTGAGAACTGGAGCAGTCATCAATCGACGCTTAAGCTCTTCAAAACTCCTCTCACATGCCTCATCCCACACAAACTTAACATCTTTTCGCGTGAGGCGTGTCAACGGAGCAGCTAGTCTGGAGAAACCCTCTACAAATCTTCGATAATATCCTGCCAATCCCAGGAATCTTCTGATCTCAGTTACTGTCTTGGGCTGTTCCCACTGTACAACTGCCTCTATCTTGGATGGATCCACTGATATCCCATCCTTTGACACAACATGCCCCAGAAATGAGATATGTTCCAACCAAAAGTTACACTTGCTGAGTTTGGCATACAATTCTCTCTCTCGGAGGGTCTGCAGAACTATCCTCAAGTGCTCCTCATGATCTTCCCTGGACTTGGAATACACCAAAATATCATCAATGAACACTATTACAAACTTGTCCAGGTATGACTTGAATATATCATTCATCAATGCCATAAATGCTGCGGGAGCATTCGTCAATCCAAATGGCATCACCAAAAACTCGTAGTGGCCATAACGGGTACGAAATGCTGTCTTAGGTACATCTCCACTCCTGATCCTCAATTGATGATACCCTGACCGCAGATCTATCTTAGAAAATACTTCGGCTCCCTGGAGCTGATCCAACAAATCATCGATTCTTGGAAGGGGGTACTTGTTCTTAATGGTGGCCTTATTCAACAACTGGTAATCTATACACAGTCGGAGGCTTCCATCCTTCTTCCTTACAAATAGAACTGGTGCTCCCCAAGGTGAGACACTCGGTCTAATAAACCCCTTCTCCAACAACTCTTGCAGCTGTTTCTTCAGCTCTTCCAATTCTATCGGAGCCATTCTATAGGGTGGTTTCGATATCGGCTCTGTACCAGGCACTAACTCTATGTAGAATTCCATGTCCCTTTCAGGTGGTAGTCTTGGTAATTCATCCGGAAAGACATCAGGGTAATCCGTAATTACGGCTATGTCTCTCAATTCCGGGTGTGCCTCATCTATATCAACCACGTATGCAATGAACCCTTCACATTGTGCTCTTCATCGTTAGTAACATAAACCATCACTCCACATTCAACATTTATCATAAACAATCATTTATCTCTCAAGCAATATGCATTTAAAAATCATTCTCCTTTATTTACAACAAACATGCTATTTTCATATCATTTCTTTTCATCAAAATTTACAATAAGATTGTCTAATCCTGAAAACATCAATGTTTTGGCATGACAATCCATCACAACACGATTGGTAGCCAACCAATCCATTCCCAAAATTACATCAAAATCATTTATATTCAATAAAATCAGATTGGTTATCATTTCCTTCCCCTCTATCTTTAACTTACAATCCCTACATACATGCTCAGTCAATTGACTATCATTCATGGGTGTGGAAATCATCAACATTTTATCCAACAATGTTGGTTTCACATATTTCAATAATTTATGTGCAAAGGAAGGTGATATGAAAGAATGCGTGGCACCAGGATCAAATAATACCAATGCTTCTAAATCAAAGATTCGGATGGTACCTTTAATCATATCCGTCGATGCGTCTGCAGTGTCCTGGTCCAGTGCATGTACTCTTCCTCTGCTCACACCTACAGCCTGTTTCCCTTTTTCCTCAGCTGTAGCCCTCCTCCTCGGGGCTGCTGTCTCAACTGGAGCTCCCTCAAGCTCCTTGCCCTTCTGTGGGGCAATCTCCATCTTCTCGGGACAATACTTAGCTATATGTCCTGGTCTCTCGCATCTAAAACACACCATAGGGGTCATCAGACAGGGCCTATTCCCATGAAATCTCCCACATCTCCTACACTGATCAGTAGTAGGCCGTGGACCTCCAATAGTCATGCCCCTTGGCGTAGTCAAGGCTGGGTATACGGGAGGTCTAGCAGCTCTCTCCCGCACCTCCTCAATCTTTGGCCTCTTCTCGAAAAATCTTTGGCCATCTCTCTTGGCCACTCTTCCAAACCCGGATCTCTTCCGGTCCCTGTCCTTTCTAACACTGACTCTCCCAAGCTCGGAGGCATTTCGTTCAAAGTCTTGCTCACATAACTGAGCCTTATGTACAGCCTCCTCATAGGTTAAGATGTCAAAGGGAGCTAGCTTAGTCCAGATGGCCAATCTCAATCCATCCATGAACTTTTGAATCTTCCGGGTCTCACTACCCATCGTGTCAGGGTCATATCTCCCCAATGACATAAACTTGGACTCATACTCGTCCACAGTCCGGTTCCCCTGAACCAAATTCATAAATTCCATCCGTAATTTCCTCTGTGCGGTAGCTGGAATATACTGTCTCCTGAAGGCCTCTAGAAATATCTCCCACGAGATCTCAGAGTGTCTGGCCCTCAAAATAACCTCGGTGGACCTCCACCAATGCTCGGCCTCGCCTTTCAACATAAACACGGCAAAGGCTACCTTTTCAGCTGAAGTGTATCGGAAAAACCTATATAGTTTCTCCATCTCATACACCCAATCCTCCATAATCACTGGGTCCTTCACCCCTCTAAACACTGGGGGTTTCAGCGCTTGAAACTCTCGCAACCTGCTCAAGTCGCAGTCATAACCCAAATCACTACCGCTCTGCTGTGGAGCGATAGGAGAATCTGTATCCTGGGCTGTAGGTGGTGTAACTATAGCTGTCTCAGCAGCAGGAGGTCTCTCCGCCTCTGCAGTGCCTGTTCAGTAGTAGGCTATGCTGCAGGACCTCGTCTATCGCCGGTGCCCAAGGCCTGCGTGACTATCTCCACCAAATTCTCAATACTCCGCTCTAACCTAGCGAAGCGAGCCTCAGTATCCTCTGCTCTCCTAGCAGGGTTCTGTGGAGCCTGCTCAGTCTGTGGCTCCGCACGGCTCTCAGGCCTACCTCTATGGCCTCTAGCACGTGCTCTCTCCCCTCTACCTTTACGTATAACTGGCATAGTACCTAACTTCCTGTATTATAATAATTCATTAAGCTCAATCCATCACGGTATACACAGTTATATCTAAACAAAAGCACAGTACTATGGGGATGTACTTTCCTATGTTTTATTAATGACTCACATCAGGCCAACACAGCTCTGATACCAATCTCTGTCACGACCCAATTCCATTCTCTTTAACCGAAAATCACTGAAAATTTTTTTTACGTTTTACTGTGACCTTACCTGATCCTGAACTAAACTCACCACACACTGTTGGGCTGTGAGTCAATAATAAACACCACATCTCATTCATTCTCAATTAATTAAAATGATGTCATACATTTGCATTTAATCATGTACTTATACGAATACATGTTTTACTGACGTCTACATCGCCTATAATTACAACTCAAAAGAATACTGTGCTTTACATTGTTTAGATACAAAAAGAATCACTGTGTATATACCTCTTAGCAATGGAGATGCAGCGGAGTCCAAAATACCACGCCTCAGTCCTTACTGGGCTACTATGCACGCTCTGTAGGGGAAAATAGAGTGGGATGAGCAACCACACGCTCAGTAAGGCAATAATGCAAGCATGGTAGATAACTACTCTATCTACATGCTGATAGTGTTATGCATAAATCATTTATGGTAGGAGCATGAGGAATAAAACTATGCCATGTGAATATATGTGAGACCCCGTACATGTATAGCTATGTATATAGGAACATGGGAATGTAAATAAAATCATAAGTAAGATGATGTATTGTAATGTGAAGTGTATGCAATGTAAGTTCATAAGATTATGTACGCACTTGTAGTAAGAATTGTGATTATACGTACAAGTTGCATTATGAGTGAGTAGGAAGAAATAAACTTGAAATGAGAAGAATGTGATCGAAATGGGATATGAGTAGTATAGTAAAATGGAAGGAAAGATTTACATAAGTGTATATTTCCCATTTGAGTAATATCGTATATATTTGGTCATACAAAGATTCTACACAAGTTTTAATGTGTATGTAGTGAGGATGGATCCCATTTTCAAGTCTCAAAGATGAATGAATGAGGAAATGATCATGGTAGCAAATTAAGGGTGTTTAGTAAGGGTTGTTGCAGAAAAACTGCAGGAAATCTGGACTTTGTGAAGGCCAGATCGATCTCATAGGATGAGAGATCGATCTGGGAGAGCCAGAATGCTCTTATGTGAGAAATGGAAGGGAACAGATCGATCTCCAAAGGAAGCAGATCGATCTCTTTAGCTCTCGGGTTGGAAGCAGATCGATCTCCCCTAAGACCAGATCGATCTCCTTAAGCTTCTATTTGACAGCAGATCGATCTCCAGTCTCGACAGATCGATCTCCTACCTTTAAAACGTCTTAGAAAAGAGGGATTTTTGAGGAACAGATCGATCTCCACCCAAGGAAGATCGATCTCATCAAGTCAAAACTATAAATGGGAGCAGTTGGATCATCAGAATTTCGGGACAAACATTTCCATTTCACTTCAACTCAAAGAAATCTAGTTTCTCACTCCTAAATCCAGCCATTTTCAGTAAGATTTGAGGAAAGACTATTAGAGACAAAGTTGTTCACATCAAAGAGAAGAACAACATAGTCTAGAGGCATTTCCCCATGTGATGGATCGAAGAAATAAAGGACAATCCTAATTGGAGCAAGAGGAAATCCAATGAGGTAAGTTCTAATGCACAAATCCAAGTACATTGGTTTAGTTAATGATTATAAAGATGTTTGGGTGTGCATATTGTGGATAGAACTACCTAGGATGGTATGAAATGAATATAACTTAGAAATAGTCAAGTGTGAGAAAGTGGAGTGTGGGAGTGTTTATGATGAATGAGATATCTTGAGTGGATGATTATGTTGTGGGAATGGTTTGGACATGTTGATATTGGGATAAATTGTGAGATTTACCACAAAGGGTAAAAATGTGTAATTAAGGCATTGGATAAATGCTTAGTTGGATAAGAGTTAGAAACATTAACTCAAATGTTGATAGATGAATTTCAGTTTCGGATGATACGCCGGAGCAAGTCGAGATGAGAACGCAAGAAGCATAAAGGCGGATAGTTGCACACAAGTAAAACGAGGTAAGGGACTGTGTGTTAGCTATAGAGATGTCCGTACGTAATTACAGCAATTTCGTAGATATATTGCTAGGACTAGTACGATATTATAATTCTATGGAATGATATGGAAGTATGAAAAGTACTATAATGTATATATGTATTGAGAAATGGGATACGGTAAGGAAATAGCATGATATGCATGTTTTCAATGATAATCTCAATTTTACATTGTTACTGATGATTGAGAAATGTTGATGATAGGTTGGCTAATTTTACATGTTTTAGCATGAAGAGTCATGCTGTATGAATAAACGTGTTTTGAGTTTTAAAAGAGAAAATAGCCATCTATCAGTTTTGAGATGAGATTTGGTGTTGAAGCGCTAGCTCACACCCGTTTTAATGCCTTGATGTACCGTGCGGGAGTTTTAACTCGCACGAGGGTTTTGAGAAAGTGCGGGAACTTTGCTCGCACCTGTTTTGTTGAGTTAAGGTAAACCTGGGGGTCTGGGACCCAAGGGGATACCAGCCGACGGCCATTTGAACGAGCTGGGCCTTAACGATAGATCCTACTGCGCTGGAGTTTTGTGTTGACTGTGTGTCACGCTGCTTGCTCGCCTGGTATATGAGACATGGTTTAGGATGAAAAGTCCATCGGAGTTGGAGTATGGACTTGGGTCCACGGTCGTACGTAGAATAGTGTAGTCACCCGTTGGTATACTATGTACCGTGCTGGGTGCACGTGAGTACGAGTATCGCGTAGATGACACACGACGTATCTTCACCGTGAGTATACGAGGAGATGAGGTGGATTGAGATGAGCCGGGGGGTAGGACTGACCCATCCCCCTTCAGGCGAAGTGATACCCTGTGCACACCCGATCAGTGAGGCCTGGGATCACTGACTGTGGCCATAAGTCGTGGATATTTGATTGCCTAAAATTTCATGCCTGTCTCAGAGATTCGAGAAACAGAGACAATCTCAGAAAAGAAAGAGATTTACGAGAAAGAATGATTTGAGAAGTGAAAGAGATTTCGTGTTTTAATAAATCTCTGATTTCACATTCGTGCCGTGAGGGCACTATTTATGAGCATGTTTTAAATGGAAGTTTGACATTTGATTTACACGAAAATGCTATTGAGAAATATATGTTTAAATGCATTGTTCGTATGATATTTCTATTTATAACGAAAACATGATTTTGGTTTATGCATGCATGGGCTATGTAGGTAGTACGATATCTACCTGCTAGCATACATTTCCTTACTGAGCCGTGGTTTGCTCATCCCACTATTTTCCCCCTCCAGGTACTGAGAAGTAAGAGAGCGGTGATCTCTAGATCTTTTGTGTTTAACAGCTCCCACAATCCGCAAAGGTATAAGATTTGTATACACGAGTATTTTGTATCTAATACATTGTATCGCACAGTTATATCTTGGAATTGTAAAAAGTATTATGGGGATGATATGTAAGCACATGGTATTTATACAATTAATTTTGTGTATTTACACACACACCTGGGAGTGTGAATTAACGTTTTAAATATTCCGCTGTAAATGAATAAATTTTTAGTAATTGCATCTTCTCACAGCCCAACCGTAGTAGAGAATGTATGGATAGAAGGGTTCCCGAAAGCGGGGCATGACAATATACATATATACCATGTATCAAAATCATGTGCATTGGCATATAAAACATGGTAGAAACATCATGTATAAATCATCTCATGCTCAATCTTATTTAAATTCATAAAAAGGGCAATTCATTAAGAAACCTCCTTTTTAAACCAACATCATAAACCTCTTTCTCAACACATAATTACCACCAAATCAACTCACAATCACAACCACATTTTCATTTCACAATTCACGCATGTGTATAAAAACTAGGTCACTATATCAAAAGTGCCTATGTGGACCATTACATCATAAATCATCCCAGACCACACGCATCCAGGTGTGCAGGGTATCACGCTGGCACGAAGACGGATTATCCCTCGCCAGACTTTCTCACCACATAACCATCATGCGGTACATCGTACTCCATGTGATATACACGGTACAGCGTACTCCGCAGACTAATATCGTGATTGGGGGTGCCATTCCTAGGTCTTACCTACCCCATACCAAGAGTTTTCCATATCCGTGAAGGAGAGCCTCCCTGCCGAACAGAGCCTCCCCTCCTAACAGAGCCTCCTTACCTCCACGGCTTAAGGATGTTAGCTTAAGGATGTAGGGCTTAAGGATCCTTCCGTAAGAGAGCCTCCCCACCGAACAGAGCCTCCCCGCCTAACAGAGCCTCCCCGCCTCTTTGGGCTTAAGGATGCTGGCTTATGGATGTAGGGTTTAAGGATCTTACCGTACCCATGTAGGAGAGCCTCCCAGCCTAACAGAGCCTCCCCGCCCCTCTAGGGCTTAAGGATGTTGGCTTAAGGATCCCACCGTAACAGAGCCTCCCCACTGAACAGAGCCTCCCCGCCTAACAGAGCCTCCCCGCCTCTTTGGGCTTAAGGATGTTGGCTTAAGGATGTAAGGCTTAAGGATCTTACCAACTTTCACAACCTTATACGTGTCACAATGTGGAAACTTGTGCGAGCAAAGCTCTAGCACGACTCAGGCATCCTCTCATACAGAGACGCGTACGAGTATAGCTCTAGTATGGTTATACTCATAAGACAACTACTCAAAATCCACGTAGAGCAGAAGCTCCAGTACGGTTTATAAACGTCATCATAGTTTCCAAATCAAGGTACGAGCTAAGCTCCAGCACGTTCCATACCAATGAAAACATAGAAATCCAGCGCGAGCGAGGCTCTAGCGCGATTTATGTCATACAAATATGATAGGCGGCTCACACACAATCAAACAATCCCGGCAATCGGGTTTAGCACTCACAAATTCTTTTCCACAACAACCATACAATACTAGCCGACCCATCTACAAGCTCGCATAAAACCAAGCAATTTCGTTTTGAAAAGCATCAAAACATTAGATTTATGCAATTATTAGCCTTACTATCCCATTCATAAAATCCACTTCAAATCCAAAACCACGCATATACTCCTCATCATTCACGAATACCATCAATCATTTATTTGAGCAACCATGCATTTCATAAAACACCCAATATTCACCCACAAGTTCAAAGTACGAGCAGTTACCTCTATATACTCACAAAATCCCCTTACCTGGAATCGCGATGCGTGATTCCACTTCCTTAAGCTGCTTACTCGTACGGTTCGATTCGTCTTCAACGAACTCTTCGGGACTGCACAAAATCGTATCCCGCATTATATTCGATCCATATAATATGACATCGTGCGTTCACTATAGTCAATTCGACCTATAGTTTTCTATTAACGCTTATATGGCCTCGTATCATTACTTTACCCATAACTCGAGTCTATGGATCTTCTTAGGCCTATTAACTTATTCCAAATCGATATTAAATCGACATTAAGCTCATAGTGTTCATATTTCATGAATTCGCTCACTATGGCATTTTATCAAGCATATACATACTCATTTCCACAATTCCTCCAAACTCACAATGTAATCTCATTTAACCATCTAAAATCATAAGCATTACCTCACTAACAACTTTAGCATGCCCATAAATCATAAACTCATTCAACCCATATATTCTCACATCATACCCATTCTAGGTTTTCTAGGTCACACCAATTCCACCACATCCCTAGATAATTTATCCATCAATAGTCATGCCAAACAACTCCAAAATCAATTAAATGGACAATGTATTTGGATTGGAGTGTTAGAATCTTACCAAATATGATTTTTCTTCTTGCTCCAAATGGCAATGCCCTTAACTCCTTCAATACCAACAATGGAAAAATGCCTTCACACTATGTTGTTCTTCTCTTTGATAGGAACAACTTTGTCTCTAATGGTCTCTCTTTAATTCTTGCTGGAAATGGCTGATTTTAGAGAGGGAAAGTTAGGTTTTTGGGTTGAAAGTGAAAGGTTAGTGTTTTTCCCGAGATTTCCTGATTTTCAGCCGTCCTTATATAGAAATAGCTTGAGGAGATCGATCTGGTCCAAGAGGAGATTGATCTGGTCCCTTAAAATCCCTCTTTTTCACGGCATTTTTAAGCCTGAGATCGATCTGTCGAAGCATGAGAATGATCTGTCGAGGCATGAGATCGATCTGCTCCCAAACAGAGAGCTAAGGAGATCGATCTAGGTGCTTGGGGATCGATCTTTTCACTACAGAATGCTTGGGAGATCGATCTGGCTCCATTGGAGATCGATCTACTCGATTCTTTCGCCCAAATAAGAGCATTCTGGCTCTTCCAGATCGATCTCTCATCCTATGAGATCGATCTGGCCCTCATGTTTTCCAGATTTCCTGTAGTTTCCTTGCTGCAACTCATACCAATACATCCTTAATCTATTGCCATGGCCATTTTCTCATCCATCTACCTTTAAACTTGAAAATGGCATCCATTCATACCTTATGCACATTGAAACTTGTGTGCATTCATTGTATGTCCAAAGGTATGCTACATGAAATCAAATGGAAGCATAACTCCATTCCATTTTACCACACTACTCATCTTGAGTTTCAATCACATCCATCACTTGCCAGAACTCATTTCTTCATATTCGTACTCAATGAAACTTGTATGTACGTTACAATTCATATTACACATACATACATTGAATCCATGGACTTACATCAATCATACTTTACATTACAAGTCCATTCATATTTATTACACATTACAACTTTACATATACGGGGTCTCACAGTTTAAACCCAAGACCTTAAAGTCTTTGTTCTTACACAAATGATACCAATTGTTCTACTAGAACAATTGGTATCATTTGTGTAAGAACAAAGACATTAAGGTCTTGGGTTCGAACCTCTGATGACGCGATAAAGCCGTGAGGGCGGGGCCGTAAAGGTAGGGCCCAAAACGGACAATACGGTTGAATGGCTCGCTACCGACTGAGCTAGACGCCACAACACTGTAACGACCCTTGACCCTTAAAAATCGGGGGAAATGTTTTTTTTTAATTTAATTTACCCACTTATTTCCTTATTCACTTAGGTTGTATTCATGTGCAGTGTCAAAACACTTTTCCTATTTCTTTACTCGTAACTATAATTAATTTTCATACTTTAACTTATATGGCCGATGGAAATTTTGGCAGCATAACGGCTTATATGTGAGCCTATCCACCTGCAATTCAGTTGTTTCCAACAATCCTAGATATCCACAACTACCAAGCATGCTTTCTAACAATCCTAGATATCCAAAACTACCAAGCATGCTTTCCAACAATCCTAGATATCTACAACTACCAAGCATACTTTCTCAATCCACTTTTACAACTCAATATATTGATATTGATTAATACTAATCATCTTACAACCTAATCCCAAGAATCATATTTTTTTTTTACATCATTTCCTTACAAATTACATCCCGACAAATTATTTCTATTATATGTGTCTGTGCGTACAGATATGTCTAGTACAGGAATGTAAATGTATACCTTTCTGCGTGTACAAAAAGTAGCCTGTGGTAGCTCTTCCCACAAGCCTACGTCATATACGTGGCAGGGAGCGTCTATAGATACACTGCAAATGATCTGAAGGTAGAGGGGTGAGCTTTTGGGGAAAAGCCCAGTAAGATAGTACTATTAAAACATTTCTGATATATAAAAGTATTTGAAATTGTTCACGGAACGAAACTTAATGTAATACAGAAATTTCCATTTCATGCATAAAGGTCATAAAGCATGCGTGCCAAAAAAACCATTAACATGCTTAACCCTTTTTCAACTTTTCATAAACATTTCATAAATCATACCATAAACATTTCATGCATATTTCATAATCATTTCATAAACATTTCATAAATATTTCATAGTCGTTTCGTAAACATTTCATGCATATTTCATAATCATTTCGTAAACATTTCATGCATATTTCATAATCACTTCCTAAACATTTCATGAACATTTCGTAGTCGTTTCGTAAACATTTCATGCATTTTCATAATCATTTCGTAAACATTTCATGCATATTTCATAATCATTTCATAACCATTTCATGAATATTTCGTAATCATGAAAACACATATTCATTCATCATAATCGATTTTTCATAGTCAAATCGAGGAGACTAGGCTATAACTAAGTCATGCGATACGTGTCATTCTCCGTTGGAGAGTCATCATACCTATGGCCATGGTAAGGGGGGCTGTAGAATGGATCAGATTCATAGAGCAATAATAATTATAAATAGGGGTAGTATCTTCTTATTTCTTATCATATACTAGCACATAGCTAGGGCACGGGCACCTGTGGCACTCATCGTGCGGGGAACATTCATCCGTGCTACGTGGGGACGAGATACTATCAGACATCATCGTAAACCACCAGTAGCACGACATCTTCCACACAGGTTGAGTCAAGTGCTAAAGGGGCCAACGTACCGGCACCCTAAGTGGTGCAGTCGGAACACCACAAGTAGTAACCATGCATGAAGCCTATAGTCTCAAAACAGAGTTTCAAAATCTTTCTTGGGTTTTATAACCCATAAACTCATATCGAGTAATAACATCTAATTTCCTTGAAATCTGAAAACTCTTTCATAAAATCGAAAGACTGTGTGGCACTCTGTTCCCGTAGGACTCAAGAGGTGGCCCCCACAATCCCCTTTCGAAAATAATTTCTTTTCTTAAATACTTTTGAAATTCTCGAAGTTTCTTTAACAGTATGGATATAAAAACATAAATAAATGTAAAACATCCATACACTTCATACCTTAGGAAATTCATTTCACAACATGGAAAATACTCGAGAACATTTCGACAATTTAAAACATGCTTCGCAAGTATGAAAGCATTGATAAATCATTTCAAATCACATGCTCTTTCATAAGATCATTTATCGGTGAAACAAATATGCATTATGAGAACTAAGTTAAATAATACCCCTTACCTCGATTTATCGGGTATTTCGGATTCGAACGGTGATGCCTCCTAGTACCTCCTTTAATCCCTTCTACAATCACCTACACCGAAATTGTATACTTAGCACCCTATTCATGCGAATCGTCCGAATTGCGTTAAAATCGAAACCTATTATCACTACTGCGTGTGTACGTATTATTGTATATATACTTAGGCCAACACGCATGTTTATATATTCCTTTACTATTTATATATTTGTACCTACAAGTATTAACGTATACCTTTTATTATATACATCCACATGTATATACGCATAAATATATATATATATATACACTACTATATGCATATATATATATACTTTTATTGTTTTCATGTTTCCCTATCTCATATATATACATTCTTTGTATATACATATATATATACTTTTATCTGTTTCCTTATTTCCCTATCTCATATATATATATCTATATATATATATATATATATATATATATATATATATGTTCATTGTATATACATATACTAGCACACATTCATCCTATATACCCCCACATGTATATTCACCTAAAAAATATATATATATATATATATATATATATATAGGGTTTTAGGGTTTTAGGGTTTTATATATATATATATATAAATATATATATACACACCTTTAGATATATATATATAATATCATTGTTTTTTTCATTTTTCCTTATCACATATGCATACATATATATATATATTATTACTTGTTCCCATTATTCATCATCACACACACACACACACACACACACACACACATATATATATATATACATACATATATATATTTGTCTATTTCACATCTCTCCCATTCTTATTTTTTTATTTCACCTCTAATTTAACTTACCTTATCATACTTATACACCATCACATATATATACATGTAAAATTAAATATACATATATACATATAGATTTTTACCTATTTTCCATTTATTTTCATTTCACCCACCTTAATACACACTAAGCCTATATCTCAAGCATGTATACATATATATTCATACATGTATATTTGTACATTAAATTTACCTTTTCTCCCCTTTTTTTTCTCTTCCAATCTACACTAACATACTTATGTATACTACCACATTTCTGTATTTGTCTATATAAATATATATATATATATACACATTAATATCTTACCCTTTTTTTTCCTTTTCTTCTTTTCTTTTTTTTCTTTTCTCCTCTTTCCTCTCGGTTCCAGCTGCTCACTATCTCGATTGCTCTTCTTCTTCCTCTCTTTCTCCCTCGGTTAGCTGTTGTTTCCCAGCTGTTTCTGTTCCCAACAGCTCCCACATCATTCTCATCTTCATTCGGTCTCCATTCCAGCTTCAATTCTGTTCTGCTCCTTTCTCCTTTTCAGCCTCGGTTTTGGTCTGCTCCATGGTTTCTCCTTCTCGGTTGCAGCTCCATTTCCAGCTTCATTTTCCAGCTAGTCCTCTTCCTCGGTTTGACCCCCCTGTTCCTAGCTTCAGTCCTCGATTTCTGCATTCCTGCTCCTGTTGCTTTTGCTTCGATCAATTCTGTTTTGTTTTCCTGCTTCTCGTCAGTCTCCTCTCTTCTTTTTTTTTCTTTTTTCTTCTTCTCTCTTCCTCCTGGCCAGCAGTCCCTCTTCCTTTCTCCTTTCTCTTCTTTCCTTTCCTCTTCTTTCCTTTCCTCTTCTCCCCAGCCGATCAGCCCCTTTTCTTTCCTTTCTTTCTTCCTCCCTCGGCTGGACAGCTTCTCTTTTCTTTCTTTTTCTTTCTCTTTTCTTCTTCCTCGCTGACCCAGCTCTTCTTCTTCTCCAGCCGATCACCTCTCCTCCCTTTCTCCTCTTCTTCTTCTTTTCTTCTGCTCTTTCTTTTTTTTTTCTTCCCGCCCAGCTCTTCTTTCTCTGTTTATGTTTTCCCCCTTTCGAAAACATAGCAAATGGAATTGGCTTTTCTAAGCCAATTCTGTACATGCTATGTTATACATATGTATTAATTATATATAATATATTCATATGTATATATTATACTAGTATATGTATATTATATATTATTTGTTTTATTTATTTTGTATTGTTATTATTTTTTTGTATGTTTGTCTTTTTGTTTAATGTTTGTATTATTGTTTTGTATTCATCTCATTTCCTTTTATTTTACTTCATCATTTTTATTTATTTATTTGTTAGTACTATATATTAAATACTATACACTAAATAATATATATATATATGCTTTGTATATTATTATTCTTTTCTTTAAATGTCAAGTATATATGTATATATATATATATATACATATTCACCTATGTATATATCTACATGTATACATTTTCTTATATAATTTATCCAAAAACATAATATCATGCCTTCCATGAAATTTTCCTTATTCTGAAAATGAAATGGTATCGGGACTCCATCATTCTTCATAAATTCTCGATACAAGTGTCTTACATCAACAATTTTCCATTTAACAAATTAAAATTCTCTAATCCCTCTATACTCACATTCGTCTTATCACTCTTTGTATCTTCGAGTTCCCGGTCATTCACGGGCTTCTCGATTCTTATAGTCCTCAAGCCCTACAACGAATATTCACACTTCTATTAATATATATTATTTCCATTTTTATATAATTAAATTAACGTAGAAAATTTGTAGGGTTTACATTCTCCCCACCTTAAAAGAATTTGGTCCTCCAAATTCATTCGGGTCCATCTGTCTACGTTCACCCAATTTGTATCATGCCCCTTTCGAGTCCTTGGTAATCCCATTATGAAATCCATAGTAATGTGCACTCATTTCCAAGTAGGCGTTGGAAAAAATCTTAAGTAACCCCGTTGGTCTTTGGTGTTCGATCTTAATCTGTTGGCAAATCAAATACTTAGCCACAAACTCAACTACATTTCTTTTCATACCGACCAACCAATATACCTTTCGTAAATCATGGTACACCTTAGTGATTCTCGAGTGCATGGTGTACCGAGAACAATGAAACTCCTTTAAGATCATTTGCCTTAAGGCATCATTGTTTGAGACACCAAACTTATCACAATTTCTCATTTATCCTTAATGAGAACTTATTCTTAATTTATATCACTTGATCCAAATCACTTCACATACCAGAAATATTCGTTCCTTGCATACATCTCTTAATCCAATATGACTCGTATATTCAAGATTTATTTCATTTCAAAGTTTGCCTCATTTCGTACATCAATTATATTAGAACTCTTTCCTCATTCCAATTAAATCTCACATTCAAAACATAAAATTATAGAAGTTACAATCCTTAGATTCAATATGTAATCCATGTTCCAAAGTTTCCTTATATCTCAACTTTAAATCATCTTTAAGAGTTTTGGGTCTTTCCCCACTGATTTATAATCCTTGTCTTGGGAATCCAATTAACACCCGTTCTTAACATATCGTGACCAAAACGACTCCGGGTCTCCTTAAAATTTAACACCGGTACACTCCAAAATGAATCACTTGATCCGAAAATCTCTTTTTCATGTAATCCTTATAATTGTTCTCTCAACATATCTAATCTAAGCAAGGTCACTCAGTACAGTGGTTTGAGTAATTAATTTGATACCACCTGCTAAATTAATTCTAGAACTTCTCCTTTTCCAATTCCTAAAGATCCACAAAGTTCATTCGACAAGGAGACTTCGAGATTGACTGTGTCTCTAGTGCCAAACCTATAGTGAAATCCAACTCTCTCTCCAATGATAGCCCCGGTAGTTCCTCAGGACACATTCAGAAACTTGCATACCACAAATATGTCCTGAATACTTGGACATTCTCGACTAGTGTTGGAGATGAATGCAATATAACTTTCACATCAACACGTTCATCAAAAACTTTCATCATAAGAAAAATCATAAAATTTATTCCTTAGTTGCAAAACATACATTAAACTTACTAGGTAAGGAGAAGGTTACAGTCTTAGAGTAGCAGTCTAAACTTACACGGTTGGTGGCTAGCCAATCCATACCCCAAAATTACATCAAATCCATACATGCTCAACAAAATTAGATCTGCTAATATGATCCTATCTCCTACCTTGATTTCATAATTCCTACATACCACATCGATCCTAGGTAAAGATCCTTCCATGAGTGACAGGCTTCTTGCCTTTCTCTGTCGCGGTAACACGTCTCTGTGGGACTTGTCTCTAAGGAGCTTGCTTCTCAGGTTGTTGTGGTGGCCCTGGGGGCTATGGGAACTCATTCAGTGGGCAATCCTTAATCATGTGCCCCTTCTGTCCACACCTAAAGCAGCTCCATGTGGACTAGTGACACGTAATTCTATGAAATTTATCGCATCTAGTGTAAAATTTATCGTACCGTTGGAAGCCTCTGGTAGTCTGTGGAGTAGGTACAGGAACTGTGGGCTTATCAATCCTAGCCTGAGACTCATCTGTCCTCTATCTCTTAGGTTGGCCCCTCTGAAAGTCCTATCTCACAGACTCCGTTCGTTTACTCTTATCCTTGTTCTTTCTCTTAAATACTGGAGGCTTCATTTTCGGGAAATTCCTCATTCTACCGACATTCCTCTCCTCTCTCCGGACCTGTACAAAAGGCTGAGGTACCATAGGTACTGGAGGAACTTGTAGAGGAGGAGGTGGTGGTGCTTGTGGAGGAATCGGCATCGGAGTAGGAAATGCTACCGTGCTATTTGAATCGAAAACGTTTGCCCCTAGATGTTGGGCAATCATGGCAGCTATCGACTCCAAACCTCGCTCGAGACACTGCTCCAACCGCTGTTCAAACTGAGCCAAACATGTATTAAGGCCCTCTAACTGTGGTGGAGGAGGTGGAGGTGGCTGAGCCTGCCTCCGAAGACGTCCACATCTTCCACTCATCGTGCAGTGATCTAATACCTGCGCGTAATTCCAAAGATCAAGTCTTACATTCATTAAGTATACATTACCTACTACTAGACAAGCATAGACATTGGGATGTAATTTAATCCTTATTTTCGACACTGATAGTACTAAATAACCTTTGCTCTGATACCACCTAAACTGTAACGACCCTTGACCCTTAAAAATTGGGGGAAATTTTTTATTTGAATTTAATTTACCCACTTATTTCCTTATTCACTTAGGTTGTATTCCTGTGTAGTGTCAAAACACTTTTCCTATTTCTTTACTCGTAACTATAATTAATTTTCATACTTTAACTTATATGGCCGATGAAAATTTTGACAACATAACGACTTATATGTGAGCCTACCCACCTGCAATTTAGTTGTTTCCAACAATCCTAGATATCCACAACTACCAAGCATGCTTTCCAACAATCCTAGATATCCACAACTACCAAGCATACGTTCTCAATCCACTTTTACAACTCAATATATCGATATCGATTAATACCAATCATCTTGCAACCTAATCCCAAGAATCATATTTTTTTTTTTACATCATTTCCTTACAAATTACATCCCGACAAATTATTTCTATTATATGTGTCTGTGCGTACAGATATGTCTGGTACAGGAATGTAAATGTATACCTTTCTGCATGTACAAAAAGTAGCCTATGGTAGCTCTTCCCACAAGCCTACGTCGTATACGCGGCAGGGAGCGTCTATAGATACACTGCAAATGATCTGAAGGTAGATGGGTGAGCTTTTAGGGAAAAGCCCAGTAAGATAGTACTATTAAAACAGTTCTGACATATAAAAGTATTTGAAATTGTTCATGGAACAAAACTTAATAAAATACAAAAATTTCCATTTCATGCATAAACGTCATAAAGCATGCGTGTCAATAAAACCATTAACATGCTTAACCCTTTTTCAACTTTTCATAAACATTTCGTAAATCATATCATAAACATTTCATGCATATTTCATAATCATTTCGTAAACATTTCATGAATATTTCATAGTCGTTTCGTAAACATTTCATGCATATTTCATAATCATTTCGTAAACATTTCATGCATATTTCATAATCACTTCGTAAACATTTCATGAATATTTCGTAGTCGTTTCGTAAACATTTCATGCATATTTCATAATCACTTCGTAAACATTTCATGCATATTTCATAATCATTAAACATTTCATTAATATTTCGTAATCATGAAAACATATATTCATTCATCATAGTCGATTTTTCATAGTCAAATCGACGAGACTAGGCTATAACTAAGTCATGCGATACGTGTCATTCTCTGTTGGAGAGTCATCATACCTATGGCCATGGTAAGGGGGGTTGTAGAATGGATCAGATTCATATAGCAATAATAATTATAAATAGGGGTAGTATCTTCTTATTTCTTATCATATACTAGCACATAGCTAGGGCACGGGCACTTGTGGCACTCATCGTGCGGGAAACATTCATCCGTGTTGTGCGGGCACGAGATACTACCAAACATCATCGTAAACCACCAGTAGCACGACATCTTCCACACAAGTTGAGTCAAGTGCTAAAGGGGCCAACGTACCGGCACCCCAAGTGGTGTAGCCAGAACACCACAAGTAGTAACCATGCATGAAGCCTATAGTCTCAAAACAGAGTTTCAAAATCTTTCTTGGGTTTTATAACCCATAAACTCATATCGAGTAATAACATCGAATTTCCTTGAAATTTGAAAACTCTTTCATAAAACCGAAAGACTGTGTGGCACTTTGTTCTCGTAGGACTCAAGAGGTGGCCCCCACAATCTCCTTTCGAAAACAATTTCTTTTCTTACATACTTTTGAAATTGTCGAAGTTTCTTTAACATCATGGATATAAAAACATAAATAAATGTAAAACATCCATACACTTCATACCTTAGGAAATTCATTTCACAACATGGAAAATACTCGGGGAACATTTCGACAATTTAAAACATGCTTCGCAAGTATGAAAGCATTGATAAATCATTTCAAATCACATGCTCTTTCATAAGATCATTTATCGGTGAAGCAAATATGCATTATCAGAACTAAGTTAAATAATACCCCTTACATCGATTTATCGAGTATTTCGGATTTGAACGGTAACACCTCCTAGTACGTCTTTTAATCCCTTCTACAATCACCTACACCGAAATTGTATACTTAGCACCCTATTCATGCGAATTGTCCGAATTGCGTTAAAATCGAAACCTATTGTCACTGTTGCGTGTGTACGTATTATTGTATATATATACTTAGGCCAACACGCACATTTATATCTTCCTTTACTATTTATATATTTGTACCTACAAGTATTAACATATACCTTTTATTATATACATCCACATGTATATACGCATAAATAGATATATATATATATATACTCCTATATGCATATATATATATATATATATATAAATATACTTTTATTGTTTTCATGTTTCCCTATCTCATATATATACATTCTTTGTATATACATATATATACTTTTATTTGTTTCCATATTTCCTTATCTCATATATATACGTTCTTTGTATATACATATACTAGCACACATTCATCCTATATACCCCCACATGTATATGCACCTAAATATATATATATATATATATATATATATATATATATATACACTCCTTTACATATATATATATATATATATATTTTCATTGTTTTTTTCATTTTTCCTTATCACATATGCATACAAATTTTTCTTGTGTATAAATACTAGCATACCTTCATCTTATATACACCCATATGTATATACTCAAATATATATATATATATATATTCACATAAAAACATATATATATATATATATTATTACTTGTTCTCATTATTCATCATCACACACATATATATATATATATATATATATATATATATACATACATATATATATATATATTTGTCTATTTCACATCTCTCCCATTCTTATTTTTTTATTTCACCTCTAATTTAACTTACCTTATCACACTTATACACCATCACATATATATATATATATATATATGTAAAATTAAATATACATATATACATATAGATTTTTACCTATTTTCCCTTTATTTTCATTTTACCCACCTTAATGTACACCAAGCCTATATCTCAAGCATGTATACATATATATTCATACATGTATATTTGTACATTAAATTTACCTTTTCTCCCCTTTTTTTTCTCTTCCAATCTACACTAACATACTTATGTATACTACCACATTTATGTATTTGTCTATATAAAAAAAATACATATATACATAAATATCTTACCATTTTTTTCCTTTTCTTCTTTTCTTTTCTTTTTCTCTTTTCTCCTCTTTCCTATCGGTTCCAGCTGCTCACTATCCTGATTGCTCTTCTTCTTCCTCTCTTTCTCCCTCGGTTAGCTGCTATTTCCCAACTGTTTCTGTTCCCAACAGCTCCCTCATCATTCTCATCTTCATTCGGTCTCCATTCCAGCTTCAATTTTGTTCTGCTCCTTTCTCCTTTTCAGCCTCAGTTTTGGTCTGCTCCACGGTTTCTCCTTCTCGGTTTCAGCTCCATTTCCAACTTCATTTTCCAGCTAGTCCTCTTCCTCGGTTTGACCCCCTTGTTCTTAGCTTCAGTCCTCGATTTCTGCCATCCTGCTCTTGTTGCTTCTGTTTCATCGATTCTGTTCTGTTTTCCTGCTTCCTGTCGGTCTCCCCTCTTCTTTTTTTCTTCTTCTCTCTTCCTCCCGGCCAGCAGTCCCTCTTCCTTTCTCCTTTCTCTTCTTTCCTTTCCTCTTCTTTCCTTTCCTCTTCTCCCCAGCCGATCAGCCCCTTTTCTTTCCTTTCTTTCTTCCTCCCTCGGCTGGACAGCTCCTCTCTTCTTTCTTTTTCTTTCTCTTTTCTTCTCCCTCGCCGACCCAGCTCTTCTTCTTCTCCAGCCGATCACCTCTCCTCCCTTTCTCCTCTTCTTCTTCTTTTCTTCTACTCTTTCTTTTTTTTTTCTTCCCGCCTAGCTCTTCTTTCTCTGTTTATGTTTTTCCCCTTTTGAAAACATAGCAGACGGAATTGGCTTTTCTAAGCCAATTCCGTACATGCTATGTTATACATATGTATTAATTATATATAATATATTCATGTGTATATATTATACTAGTATATGTATATTATATATTATTTGTTTTATTTATTTTGTATTGTTATTATTTTTTTTGTAAGTTTATCTTTTTTTTTAATGTTTGTATTATTGTTTTGTATTCATCTCATTTCCTTTTATTTTACTTCATCATTTTTATTTATTTATTTGTTAATACTATATATTAAATACTATACACTAAATAATATATATATATATGCTTTATATATTATCATTCTTTTCTTTAAATGTCTAGTATATATGTATATATATATATATATACATATTCACCTATGTATATATCTACATATATACATTTTCTTATATAATTTATCCAAAAACATAATATCATGCCTTCCATGAAATTTTCCTTTTTCCGAAAATGAAATACTATCGGGACTCCATCATTCTTCATAAATTCTCGATACAAGTGTTTTACATCAACAATTTTCCATTTAACAAATTAAAATTCTCTAATCCCTCTATACTCACATTCGTCTTATCACTCTTTGTATCTTCGGGTTCCCGGTCATTCACGGGCCTCTCGGTTCCTATAGTCCTCGAGCCCTACAACGAATATTCACACTTCTGTTAATATATATTATTTTCATTTTTATATAATTAAATTAACGTAGGAAATTTGTGGGGCTTACATCATCCATCAAAGCTACGGATTCTTTTAGTACGCTCGCAGATTTGTTTGTTCGCGAGATTATTTGATTGAATGGTACCCCAATGATCATAATGTCTGATAAGGATTCCTGCTTCACCTCTCATTTTTTAAAGCAGATTCAGAAAGTTACGAGAACTTGTTTGTGTTTTAGTACAGCTTTTCATCCTCAGACTGATGGATAGTCTTATAGAATGATTCAAACTCTTGAGGACATGTTAAGGGCTTATGTACTTGAGCTTAAAGGCTCTTGAGATAACCACCTACCGCTAGAAAAGTTTGCTTATAATAATAGTTATCATGCAAGTATTGGTGTAGCTCCGTATAAGGCCCTATATGGTAAGAAGTGTCAATCTTAGTTAGTTGGGAGAAAGTCAGTGACAAGCTAGCCTATGCTCCTAAATTGGTTAAGGATACCTCCGAGAGCATTCGGGTGATTTGCGATAGATTAAAGACTGTTAAGGATAGACAGAAATCTTATGCTAATAATTAAAAGAGACCGTTGGAACTTGAGGTGATGACTTTGTATTTCTAAAGGTATTTCCATCGAAAGGCATTATGAGGTTTGGCAGGAAGGGCAAGTTAAGCCCAAGATATATCAGACCCTTTAAAATCTTGGAGAGGGTTAGAGCAGTACTATATTGTTAGCATTTCCTCCACAATTTGCTTGTGTGCATGATATATTTCATGTTTTCATGCTTTAAAAATATAACCTTGACCCTTCTCGTGTGATTGGTTATGATGCTCTGAGGTTGCGGGAAGACATGACCTATGTAGAAAGGCCTGTTAAGATTTTGGACAGACAAGAAAGAACCCTAAGGTTTAAACTATTCTGATGGTCAAGGTCTAGTGGCAGCAACACTCGGAGGATAAAGCCACTCGAGAATTGGAGGATACGATGCGGGAGAAGCACCTATACCTCTTTTTCTAATTGTACTCAAATTTGGAGAACCAAATATCTTAAAGAGGGAAGGATGTGATAACCTACATTTTTATCCCCGAGTAAGCTTATTATTTCTAGAGAAATTAATTAAATTGAGCTAATATAAATAACATCTTTATTGATTAAGCAGTTTATGGACACTAAGATGAAGCGTGTGAAGTTTGGTCTTATTTCGAGCTAAGGGTAAATTGGTAATTTCATAATTTTGGTACGTAAGTTGTTAATAGCATTGGAAAGTGTGAAGTTCATTTAATTTTGAAGTCGAACGGTGAATAAATATTAGAGTTCTAGTTGGATTAAATTCTAAATGACTTTATTATAGTATTTAATTAAAAGGGAGGTTAGAAATAATTAATGTTCAAGCCTCATAGATGTTATTAATAGTTGTATCAATTACCTAGATGATATTACGGCTAGTTAAATTAGTCAAATTCTAAATATAGGTTTCGTGCTAAGAACCATGAGCTTCATTAATAAAACGAATGGCCATTTAATGAAGGGGATTAGCAAATTAACTAACTATTAGCCTAAAAAGCTCATTAATTTACCAAAGGATAAAGAGTTAGCCATTTCCTTTCTCTTTTTATCTGCCATGACAAACTAGCTAAGGAATTTCTGAAAATTATATTCGTTCAAGTGAAGAGTTTCAAGTAACCTTATGGATTTTCAAGAGAGGTTCATGGCATTGGCAAGAGCTAGCTAAAAGACCTCTTGCATAGGATGTTCAGCATTTGAAGGAAAAAGTTGAGAAGAAAGGATTTGGGTGAGGTTTCAGTTTCACATTTTTCATTGGGTAAGAGATGATGAAACTTGATGGATTTCACTTCCTTTTTATTAAAATTATCACATTTGAGCCCTTGCACATATAGAATATTAGTGATTCATGAGAAGACCGAAAGTTTAGAGTTTAAGAAAGCTTCTGTCAAGACAACTTTGGTAAGGAAATGAAGTTTTCTTTTCTTTTAGGAATTTAGAATGCTGAAAGTTTCGAGATTAATACAAATTTGGATTTGCATGTGTAAGATTTGGAAGATATTCTTTGAACCAAAAAGAGTACAGCAATTTGTTTCGGTAGTGGTATGCCAATGTGAGGAAATAACTATCTCAATGAACTAAGTAGAGGTCTCTTTAAGATCAAAGTTGATGAAATTTGAAAATTTGTTTTTGATTAAAGGTGAAGTTTGTCAAAAGGCTTGAAAGAGGAATAACTCTCAGTTTTAGAGTTTTAAGGTAAGAAAATGAATTTGGTTTTAAGCTAAGATCTTAGTTTAGCATAATTGATGAATTAAAATATTTTGATGTAGATTTAGTTAAACCTATTGGGAGAAAGAGAGATAAGCATTGTGTCTCTCAGTTTGGTTACCTAAGGTGAGGATTGAACTATGACAACTTGATTGAATTTGTATGGAATTTAAAAGAATAATTTTCATGTTTAAGAGTTTGACCTATGGCAATGAATTTGGAAACTTAGTTAAGTGGTTTGCATTAAAATGGCTTAGGAATGAACTTGAATAATTTTAGAATGCAGATAAAATTTATTATGGAAACCTTAAATAGCTTTCGGCCACATTGCTTAGGAGTGATATTGTGAGACCTCAAATATGTATAACTTTGTATATATGTGAATGGAATTGTTAAATGAATGATTTTGGATCAAGTAAATGTGAAATGGATACACGCAAATTTTAAAGTGTATAGCAAATGTAAGAAGGATATTTCCATGAGTGGAATGTGAATATATTGAGTTTGGAGTAGTGTGGTAAAATGGAATGAAGTTGCATGAGTTGTGCAAATCTTGGTACTTTTATTTATGTCATGTATTGTATACCTTTGGTTATACAATGATTTCACACAAGTTTTAATGTGTATAAAGTATGAATGAATATCATTTTCAAGTCTTAAAGGTGGTGGGATGAGAAAATGACAATGGCAGCAAAATGTATGAAGTTTGGTATGAGTTGTTGTAGAAAACTGCAGAAAAATCTAGAAATATGAAGGCCAGATAGATCTCATAGGATGACAGATCGATCTGGAAGAGCCAAAATGCTCTTATTCAAGCAACAGGAATAGTGCAGATCAATCTCCAATGGGTCAGATCAATCTGCTAAATAGTCTGTAATGAGAGAATCAATTCTTAAGGCAAGCAGTTCGATTTCCTTAGCTCTCGGGTTGGAGAAGATCGATCTCCTCCCTAAATAGATCGATCTCCTTAACTCTCTGCCTGAGACAGATGGATCTCAAGCTTTCGACAGATCGATCTCATACCTTCAAAATGTCGAGAAAAATTAGGGATTCAAGAGGACCAGATTGATCTCCTTCCAATGCAGTCAATCTCATCAAGCAATTTCTATAAATAGGAGTAGTGAAATCTGCATTTCATGGGAACAACCAATTTCTTCCATCTTCCAATCAAAAAACCTAGTTTTCTCTCTCTAAATCATTCCATTTCCAGTAAGATTTGAGGGAAGGCTATTAGATACAAAGTTGTTCACATCAAAGCGAAGAACAACATAGCTCGGAGGCATTTTCTCCATTTATTGGATTTAAGGAACAAGGGGCATTTCTATTTGAAGCAAGGAGGAAATCTAAAGAGGTGAGTTTCTAGTGCACCAATCCAAGTACATTTGTTTAGTTATTGATTTTAAAGTTGATTTGGTGTGCATATTAATGGTAGAACTACCTAGAATGCCATGAAACAATTATAACCTAGAAATGGGTTAGCATGAGAAAGTGAAATGTAGAGGTATTAATGATGAATGGGATATTTTAAGGTGATAATGGTGTTGTGGGTATGAAATTTAGATGGTGTTATAGAAGAAATTGGGAGACTTACCCAAAAAGGGTAAAATGAGTATTTAAGGCATTGGGTAAAATGCATAATTGAATGAGAGAGTAAGGGTAGGGTATTTTATATCAAGTCTTAAACAAGTAACTAAGTGAGTTACTAGATGGAACTGGTTAGAAGGCTTGATGATAGCCAATTGCAAAAATGAGCTAAACTTAATGAAATAGACTCAACGAGATATATTGACTAGTTAGAGTTAAAATTTGAGTTAGCAACATTAACTCAAATGATTGTGAATGAATTACAGCTCTTGAGGATACACCGGAGCAGGTTGAGCCAAAAGCACGAGAAGCTTAAAGGAAAAGAGTCTCACCCCGAGTAAATCAAGGTAAGGGAATTGTATGGACTCTTAGAGATATCTGTGTGACAATTTAGGCGTATAATGTTTTGCTAGAGTGCATGTGATACTAAGAAATGAAATTGGGTGATTGAAGGGCAAACAGTGGGGTTTTGAGAAATGTGCATGAAAACAAAAGCATGAAGCTTTGAAAATCCTGTTTTATTGCTTTTTAGCAAGTGATTGGTAGGTTGGCTAACATTTGAAATGATTTGCTTAAGAAATAACTTGATTTGGTTTCATAACCATGCTTTGCAAAGAATTGAGTCACCTACATGGTTTTCGTGAGAATGACAGCGTGCTACAGTATGACTCGCACGAGATTTACTGTGTTTTTACACGTATGAGTGCTGGAGCTTAGTTCGCACTAGTTTTCACATGGATTTCTATGATGTTGTGCTAGAGTTGAGCTCGCACAAACTTTATACTGGTTTTGGCATGGTGTTGGAGCATAGCTCGCATTAGATGCCCAACATACTTGTTGTCGTGCTTGAGATTACTCGCACGTGATTTTATGACATGAGTGATAGCCGTGCTAGGAGCTTCGGGTAGACTGGGCGTCGCACCAATTAAATAGGCTCGCACGTGCATTTTGAGATGTAGCGTGATATGATGTGTTGATATGGGTCCACGGAGTATATTGTACCGTGTTGAGATTGTGATGTGCCGTCCTCGGATGATGTTTAGATCTGCTATGGACCGGCAGGCTGGACATGACCCACCTCCCATATTGAAGCAGATAGTGGTGATACCCCGCACACCTGATCAGTGTAGCCTGGGATCACAGGATATGGCCATAGTCCTCTAGAGGAGATTTCCCTATTATATTGCCTATCTCACATGTCTATTTTTTTATGAATAAATCCATGTTTGAAATGCTTGATGGGTCAGGACAGTCCGAGGGAGGGGCTGAGACCTGACAAATGTTGATTTTATGAGATGAGAAAGTTTGATAATGGCTTTAAAGTGCACTGATGCATGATGATTTTCCATGCTTTATTTGTAGAATATGCATGATGGTTTTCCATGCTTGAATTTGATTTGTGCACTGAGTTTTAAATAGCATGACTTGCTTTACATGCCATTAACATAAGCATGAACTAATGCTTTTGAGGTGTGATGAGAAATTGCATGGTTTTGAGCATGGCATCACGATCACGTAGATAGTGCAGTATCTACTTGTTCGTATGATTATCTTACTGAGCGTGTTGTTTGCTCAACCCCTTATTTTCCCCTCTCTACAGAGCATTGAGTATAGGCTGAGGGCGACGGGAGGTTCCCCTTTTGATATCCGTTGCATCCCATCACGTAAGGCATACACACTGATGTAATTTTGTATCTAAACTTTTCATGGCACTATAGCATTTTGTATATAACCATTGGGGATGTAAAGCAATGTAAACACATGTAAACAGCAACTCTAATTTATTTATACAAGTGTTTACTTCTAAATTAAAATGCAAATTAAATTGTTATGGTTGGATGAGGTAGACATTGACACACAGCCCAACTATTTGAGATTGTAGCTGATCACGATCGGGGTAAGGTAAGGACGAAAAATAAATAATGTATGAAAAGTGAAAAAAATTTGTGACGATTTTTGGTAATTTGAGGGTCGTGAAAGAAGTTGGTATCAGAGCTACGTTGGTTTGACGTGTGTCGATGTCTAAAATACTTAATAAGTTGAAAAATTACATACCCATGATACTGTGCATGTTTAGATACAAATTGTGTGTGTGTTGATTGGTTGATTAAGAAATTGATGTGAATGTAGGAAATTGAGCATTATGTCTAACACCAGTCGTGGTAAAGGGGCAAGAGAGCAAGTTAGAGGTCGTAGAGGTAGGCCTAGGGGTAGTGTTGAGCCAGAAACACACAAGACTCAGGATGAGATTGAGGTGGAGGCTAAGGTTGAGCATGCTCCACAGGGTCCAAATAAGAGACCCGAGAGTACCAAGGCACACTTCACGAGGATTGAGCGAAGTATAAAGATGATCTTGTAATTGGTCACTCAATCGTTTCCTGGAGTTGGGGGCAAATAGAGTCCCGCTACACAAGTTGATGCCGAGCAGGCGGCAGCTCCTAAGGCATGGGCACGACCATCCCAGAGACCTCAAACGACAGATACACCTACACCCCCACCCGCACAGGATATTCCTACACCTGTTACTATACCATAGGACAATAGAGGCTGGGGTTACGGTTGTGATTTGGATAGACTGCGGTAGTTCCAAAAGTTTAGACTGTTGTCTTTCAGTGGAGTTAAAGACCCAGTAGCTGCAGAGGATTGGATCAATGAGATTGAGAAGTTATATGAGTTCTTCGAGTACACTACTACCGAGATGGTAGCTTTTACCGTATTCATGCTAAAGGGATCAACAGAACATTTGTGGAAATCTACCAGGCCTATTTTGAGAGCTCGACATACAAAGATTAGCTGGGATGTGTTTTTAGAGGCTTTCCAAAGATAGTATGTTTCAGATAGTACACAACGGAAGATGAAGATGGCATTTTTTGGACTAACCTAAGGGAGTAGGACGGTGGATGAGTATGAGACGACTTTTATCTCCCTGGGCAGATATGATCCTAACACGATGGGAAATGAGGTCGAGAAGATCCAAAAGTTTGTGGATGGACTGAGACCAACCATCAGGTCCATATTAGTTCCCTTGGATATACCGACCTACGAGGAGGCAATGCGCAGGGCGCAAGTGTGTGAATAAGATATTGATCGGATCACCTCAAAGTTCGAGAAAGTCAGTAAAGTGAGGGATAGAGATAAGAAGAGACCAGTACTGGACAGGGGCTTCAGTTATAAAGGAAGCAAGAGATTTTCTGAAAAGAAGTCAAGGATTGAGGAGATCTGGGAGAGGACAGTTAATCCTCCCATGTATCCGGCCATACCTCCAGTAAAGGGAATTATGATTGGAGGGTCACGGCCTACTACAGAACAGTGCAGCAAGTGTGGTAGGTACCATGGTACTCGACCATGCTATGGACCTCCTGCAGTATGCTTCAGATGTGGAAAACCAAGGCACATAATCCAGGATTACCCAGAGATGACAGAGAGAGCCCCACAGAAGGGTAGGGAGCCGGAGAGAGCTCTAGTTGGTACAACTGTCCCAAGAAGAAGGGTTACAACTAAGGAAAAGGGGAAGCAGGCAGTGGGTGTGAGTATAGGACGAGTGCACGTACTGGACCAAGACACCGCGGATCAGTCTTCGAATGTGGTTAAAGGTACCATCCAAATATTTGATTTAGAAGCATTTGTATTGTTTGATCCTGGTGCCCCACATTCTTTTATATTACCATCCTTTGCATGTAAATTGTTGAAGCATGTAAAACCCACACTACTAGATAAGATGTTGATGATATCTACCCCTATGAATGATAGTCAGTTGACTGAACATGTATATAGAAATTGTAAGATAAGGATATGAGGTAAAGAAATGGCAGCCGATTTAATTTTAAATATTAGTGTTTTTGATGTAATCCTAGGGATGGATTGACTGACTGTAAACCATGTTGTTATGGATTGTCGTGCTAGAAAACTGACTTTTCTAGAGATAGATAATCTTATTGTAAACTTTGATGAAAAGAAATGAAATGACATGATATTTATAAATGAGAAGAGTATACGGATGGTAAACTTTGGTACGGATGCTTCACACCAAGGACTGGGCTGTGTATTGATGCAGGATGGGAAGGTAGTGGCCTATGGATCAAGACAATTAAAGGATCATAAGAGGAACTACCTGACCCATGATTTAGAGTTGGCAGCCGTAGTTTTTACATTGAAAATATGGCACCACTATCTCTATGGTGAAGGATTTCAGGTTTACACGGATCATAAGAGCCTTAAGTACCTGTTCTCGTAGAAAGAGTTTAACATGAGATAGAGGAGATGGCTCGAGCTTTTAAAGGATTATAATTGTAAGATCCTGTACCACCTAGGTAAAGCTAATGTAGTTGCTGATGCATTGAGTAGAAAGCATCTCGGGTTGGTGTCATTCATGATGATTATGGAACACGAGCTGTTAGATCAGTTCACGAACCTCAGTTTGGATGTAACCTCGCTTGTCGCTGATAGTGGACTTATGATAGCTAGCCTGCAATTGGAACCAGATCTGGTAGATCGAATTCGACAGGCTCAGCAAATTGATCAGCAATACAGTGATATTGTCGGGCAGATAGAGAGGGGTACAGAGACAGACTTTGAATTTAGTTCGGATGGATTGTTAAGGTTCAGAGGTAGGATATGTGTTCCCAATGATCCAAAGATTAGGAAGTTGATCTTGGCAGAGGCTCACTCATCGAGGTATACGATACATCCAAGGAGTACTAAGATGTATCAAAACCTTCGAAAAGTTTATTGGTGGTCGGGGATGAAGAAAGACATTATTGAATATGTCGCTAAGTGTCTCGTTTGTTAGCAGGTGAAGGTAGAGCATCAGAAGCCTGCAGGGTTATTGCAGCCTCTACCAATATCGACGTGGAAGTGGGAGCATGTCACCATGGATTTTGTGATGGGATTATCGAGGACCCACAGAGGTCATGATGCCATATAGGTGATTGTGGATCGGTTGATGAAGTCAGCCCATTTTCTAGCTATGAGAGCTACCGATACTTTAAACCAGTTAGTGAACTTGTATGTACGCGAGATAGTGAGGCTACATGGAATTTCAGTGAGTATTGTTTCTGATAGGGATGCCCGCTTCACTTCCCATTTTTGGGAACGTTTTCAAGAAGCAATGGGGACCCAGTTGAGTTTTAGCATCGCGTTTCATCCTCAGACAGATGGTCAGTCAGAGAGGACTATACATGTAAGACCCCGTGTATGTATAAGGGTAATGTGTGTAATTGGATCAAATAATATGAATGGACTTGTAATGTAAAGTATGATTGATGTAAGTCCATGGATTCAAAGTATGTATGTGTAATATAAATTGTAATGTACATACAAGTTTCATTGAGTATGAATATGAAGAAATGAGTTCTAGCAAGTGATGGATGTGATTGAGACTCAAGATGAGTAGTGTGGTAAAATGGAATGGAGTTATGCTTCCATTTGGTTTTATGTAGCATACCTTTGAACATACAATGAATGCACACAAGTTTCAATGTGCATAAGGTATGAATGGATGCCATTTTCAAGTTATAAAGGTGGATGGATGAGAAAATGGTCATGGCAATAGATTAAGGATGTGTTGGTATGAGTTGCAGCAAGGAAACTGCAGGAAATCTGGAAAACGGGAGGCCCAGATCGATCTCATAGGATGAGAGATCGATCTGGAAGAGCCAGAATGCTCTTATTTGGGCGAAAGAATAGAGCAGATCGATCTCCAATGGAGCCAGATCGATCTCCCAAGCATTCTGTAGTGGAAAGATCGATCCCCAAGCACCCAGATCGATCTCCTTAGCTCTCTGTTTGGGAGTAGATCGATCTCATGCTTCGACAGATCGATCTCATGCCTAGACAGATCGATCTCATGCTTCGACAGATCGATCTCAGGCTTAAAAATACCGTGGAAAAGAGGGATTTTAAGGGACCAGATCGATCTCCTCTTGGACCAGATCGATCTCCCCAAGCTATTTCTATATAAGGAGAGCTGAAAATCTGGAAATCTCGAAAAAACACTTAACCTTACAATCTCAACCCAAAAACTTAACTTTCCCTCTCTAAAATCAGCCATTTTCAGTGAGATTTGGAGAGAGATCATTAGAGGCAAAGTTGTTCCTATCAAAGAGAAGAACAACATAGTGAGAGGGCATTGTCCCATTTTTGGAATTGAAGGAGTTAAGGGCATTTCCATTTGGAGCAAGAAGAAAAATCATATTGGTAAGATTCTAACACTCCAATCCAAATGCATTAGCTATTTAAATTGATTTTGGAGTTGATTGATATGAGTATTGATGGATAAACTACCTAGGAATGTAGTGGAATTGGTGTGACCTAGAAATCTAAAATGGGTATAATGTGAGGATATGTGGGATTGAATGAGCCTATGATTTATGGCATACTAAAGTTGTTATTGGGGTAATATTTATGATTTTAAACGGTTAAATGAGATTACATTGTGAGTTTGGAGGAATTGTGGAAATGAGTATGTATATGAGTGATAAATGCCATAGTGAGGGAATTCATGAAATATGAACGCATGAGCTTTATGTCGATTTGATATCGACTTTGAATAAGTTAATAGGCCTAAGAAGGTCCATAGACTCGAGCTATGGGTAAAGTAATGAAACGAGGCCAAATAAGCTTTAATAGAGGCTATAGATTAAATTAACTATAGCAAGCACAAGGGTTTCAATATATGGATCGAATATAATGCGGGATACAATTTTGTGCAGTCCCGAAGAGTTCGTTGAAGGCGAACCGAACCGTACGAGTAAGCAGCTTAAGGAAGTGGAATCACGCATCGCGATTCCAGGTAAGGGAATTTTGTGAGTATATAGAGGTAGCTGCTCGTACTTTGAACTTGTGGGTGAATATCGGGTGTTTTTATGAAATGCATGATTGCTCAAATAAATGTTGATGGTATTCGTGAATGATGATGAGTATATGCGTGGTTTTGGATTTGAAGTGGATTTTATGAAATGGGATAGTAAGGCTAATAATTGCATAAATCTAATGTTTTGATGCTTTTCAAAACGAACTGCTTGGTTTTAAGCAAGCTTGTAGATAGGTCGGCTAGTATTGTATTGTTGTTGTGGAAAAGCATTTGTGAGTGCTAAACCCGAATTGCCGGGATTGATAAATTGTATATGAGCCGCCTATCACATTTGTATGACATAAATCGCGCTAGAGCCTCGCTCGCGCTGGATTTCTATGTTTTCACTTGTGTGAAACGTGCTTGAGCTTAGCTCTCGCTTTGAATTTGAATTGTGATGATGTTTATAAACCGTATTGGAGCTTACGCTCGTACGTGGATTTGAGTGGTTTTTCTTATGCATATAACTGTACTGGAGCTATGCTCGTACATGGTTTCTTCATATTTTATGCATAAATGCTGTACCAGAGCGTTGCTCGTACGAAGTGATTGGTTTGATGCATGAATTCGCGCTAGAGCGTAGCTCGCGCTGGTTTTCACACTGTGGTATGTATGAAGCCGTGGTGAGAGATACAGATTAACTCAGGGAACCCAACAGGCCTGACAGACCTCTTAGGTGGGGTGAGGATGAGGGGCTAGGACCTGACATAATCCATCCAGGGAACCCAACAGGCCTGACAGACCTCTTAGGTGGGGTGAGGGTGAGGGGCTAGGACCTGGATCAGGGAACCTAACAGGGGCGAGCAAGGCCATGAGGGGCTAGGACCTGGTATTGAGGTTACTCCCACGCGCTCTTGAGACTATAAAGGTTACACTTGGTATGGGGTAGATAAGACCTATAGCAGGCACCCCCAACCATGTTATGGGTCCGCGGAGTACGATGTACCGTGTATATCACATGGAGTACGATGTACCGCGTGGTGGTTACTTGATTTGAGAAAGTTTGGCGGAGAACTAACCCACCTTCGTGCCAGCATGATACCCCGCACACCGAAAATCCGTGTGGTCTGGGATGATATGTGACGATTGGCCAACGTAGTCACTTGAGATATAGTAACCTGTCTCCTTGCTTGATTTACTTACTACCACATGATTTTAAATCTCTAAGTGTGATTGTGATTATTTAAGGTAGACCCGAAGGAGGGGTCGAGCCTCGTGGATTTAAATTGTGAAATGAAAATGCGGTTGTGATCGTGAATTGATGTGATGTGATTGTATGTGATGAGAAAGAGTTTTATGACGTGGATTTAAAAAGGAGGTTTCTTAATGAATTGCCCTTTTTATGAATTTAAATGAGATCGAGCATGAGATGATTTATACATGATGTTTTAGCATGTTTTATATGCCAATTTTACATGACTTTGATACATGATATATATGTATACTCATATGGCATAGTTTTATTCCTCATGCTCCTACCATAAATGATTTATGCTTAACACTATCAGCACGTAGATAGAGTAGTTATCTACCATGCTTGCATTATTGCCTTACTGAGCGTGTGGTTGCTCATCCCACTCTATTTTTCCCCCTACAGAGCGTGCGTAGTAGCCCAGTAAGGACTGAGGCGTGGTATTTTGGACTCCGCTGCATCTCCATCGCTAAGAGGTATATACACAGTGATTCTTTTTGTATCTAAACAATGTAAAAGCACAGTATTCTTTTGAGTTGTACTTATGGGGGATGTAGATGTCAGTAAAACATATATTCGTATAAGTACACGATTAAATGCACATGTATGACATCGTTTTAATTAATTGAGAATGAATGAGATGTGGTGTTTATTATTGGCTCACAGCCCAACGGTGTGTGGTGAGTTTAGTTCACGATCGGGTAAGGTAACAGTAAAACGCGAAAAATTTTCAGTGATTTTCGGTTAAAGAGAATGGAATTGGGTCATGACAATACAGACCCTGGAGGATATGTTGAGAGCATGTGCATTGAACTTTGGAGGCTCCTGGGATGACCATTTACCACTCGCAGAGTTTGCCTATAATAACAGTTTCCATGTGAGTATCGGGATAGCACCATATGAGGTATTGTATGGGCATAGATGTTGTTCCCCTATTGGATGGGAAGAGGTTGGTGACAGACAGATCTTTGCTCCTGACTTGGTTAGACAAACCTCTGGGGACGTCCAGTTGATTTGTGAGAGATTACGGATAGCTTAAAGCAGACAAAAAAGTTATGCTGACAGGAGATGGAGACCACTAGAGTTTATGGTAGGTGAGTTAGTGTTTTTGAAGGTTCCCCCTCGAATGGGATTATGAGATTCAGGAAGAAGGGAAAGTTGAGCCATCGATATATAAGGCCATTTGAGATACTAGATAAGGTGGGAGATAAGGTATACCAGCTAGCATTGCCGCCTAAACTAGCGAATATATATAACGTCTTCCACGTATCCATGTTACGAAAATACCACCTGGACCCGGCACATGTGATAAGGTATGAGCCATTGGAGCTCAATGAAAGCATGACGTACATTGAGAAGTCGATTCAGATATTGGATAGAAAAGAGAAAGCGTTGAGGACAAAGACAATTCCCTTGGTCAAAGTTCTTTGGCAACATCGCACAGTAGAAGAGGCCACATGGGAATTTGAGAGTTTGATGAAGGAGAAGTGTCCCGAGTTATTCACAGAATGATTGGTTCCAATTTGGAAGATCAAATTTTCTAAGTAGGGGAGAATGTGAGACCTCATATATGTATAACTTTGTATATATGTGAATGGAATTGTTAAATGAATGATTTTAGATCAATTAAATGTGAAATGGATACACACAAATTTTAAACTGTATAGCAAGTGTAAGAAGGATATTTACATGAGTGGAATGTGAATATATTGAGTTTGGAGTAGTGTGGTAAAATGGAATGAAGTTGCATGAGTTGTGCAAATCTTGGTACTTTCATTTATGTCATGTATTGTATACCTTTGGTTATATAATGATTTCACACGAGTTTTAATGTGTATAAAGTATGAATGAATGTCATTTTCAAGTCTTAAAGGTGGTGGGATGAGAAAATGACTATGGCAGAAAAATGTATGAAGTTTGGTATGGGTTGCCGCAGAAAACTACAGAAAAATCTGAAAATATGAAGGCCAGATCGATCTCATAGGATGAGAGATCGATCTGGAAGAGCCAAAATGCTCTTATTCAAGCAACAAGAACAGTGCAGATCGATCTCCAATGGGGCCAGATCGATCTGCTAAACAGTTTGTAACAAGAGAATCGATTCTTAAGGCAAGTAGTTCGATTTCTTTAGCTCTCGGGTTGGAGAAGATCGATCTCCTCCCAAACCAGATCGATCTCCTTAACTCTCTGCCTGAGACAGATTGATCTCAAGCTTTCGACAGATCGATCTCATGCCTTCAAAATGTCGAGAAAATGAGGGATTTAAGAGGACCAGATCGATCTCTTTCTAATGCAAATCGATCTCATTAAGCAATTTCTATAAATAAGAGCAGTGAAATCTGCATTTCACGGGAACAACCAATTTCTTCCATCTTCCAATCCAAAAACCTAGTTTTCTCTCTCTAAATCATTTCATTTCCAGGAAGATTTGAGGGAATGCTATTAGATACAAAGTTGTTCACATCAAAGAGAAGAACAACATAGCTCGGAGGCATTTTCCCCATTTATTGGATTTAATGAACAAGGGGCATTTCTATTTGGAGCAAGGAGGAAATCCAAAGAGGTGAGTTTCTAGTGCACCAATCCAAGTACATTTGTTTAGTTATTGATTTTAAAGTTGATTTGGTGTGCATATTAATGGTAGAACTACCTAGAATGCCATGAAACAATTATAACCTAGAAATGGGTTAGTGTGAGAAAGTGAAATGTAGAGGTATTAATGATGAATGGGATATTTTAAGGTGATAATGGTATTATGGGTATGAAATTTAGATGGTGTTATAGAAGAAATTGGGAGACTTACCCAAAAAGGGTAAAATGAGTATTTAAGGCATTAGGTAAAATGCATAATTAAATGAGAAAGTAAGGGTAAGGTATTTTATATCAAGTCTTAAATAAGAAACTAAGTGAGTTACTAGATGGAACTGGTTAGAATGCTTTATGTTAGCCAATTGCAAAAAATAGCCAAACTTAATGAAATAGACTCAACTAGATATATTGACTAGTTAGAGTCAAAATGTGAGTTAGCAACATTAACTCAAGTTATTGGTGAATGAATTGTAGCTCCCGAGGATACACCGGAGCAAGTTGAGCCAAAAGCACGAAAAGCTTAAAGGACGAGAGTCGCACCCCAAATAAATCGAGGTAAGGGAATTGTGTGGACTCTTAGAGATATCTGTGCGTAAATTTGGGCGCATAATGTTTTTCTAGAGTACATGTGATACTAGGAAATGAAATTGGGTGATTGAAGGGAAAAAAGTGGGGTTTTGAGAAATGTGCATGAGAACAAAAGCATGAAGCTTTGAAAATCATATTTTATTACTTTTTAGTAAGTGATTGATAGGTTGGCTAACATTTGAAATGATTTGCTTAAGAAATAACTTGATTTGTTTTTATAACCATGCTTTACAAAGAATTGAGCCACCTATATGGTTTTCGTGAGAATGGAAGCGTGCTAGAGTATGACTCGCATGAGATTTGCTGTGTTTTTATACGCATGAGTGCTAGAGTTTAGCTCGCACTAGCTTTCACATGGATTTCTATGATGTTGTGCTAGAGTTGAGCTCGCACAAACTTTATACTGGTTTTGGCATGGTGCTAGAGCATAGCTCACATTAGATACCCATCATACTTGTTATCGTGCTTGAGATTACTCGCACGTGATTTTATGACATGAGCGATAGCCATGCTAGGAGCTTCGGGTAGACTGGGTGTCGCACCGATTAAATAGGCTCGCACGTGCATTTTGAGATGTGGCGTGATATGATGTGTTGATATGGGTCCACGGAGTACGTTGTACCGTGCAGGTAGCATGGAGTACGTGGTACAATCTACGCCCACTTTAAGTGACCTAGACGTTCTATCCGCAAGTGCACGGGTCTTACAAGTAATAATAAGATTTGAGTCCCGGATTATCGTCTCACAAAAAAGTTGAATTGCCTAATTAAGTACCGGTTAATCTTACCCTAAGTATATCCTAGCAAATTATGAATTGATGATGGGTGATCTACAAGGCTAACACGACTGAAAATAATAAAACTATAAAATAAAGAAAATTAAACAAAGCTAAAATTACTTACAGAGCTCCAAGAAATTAAAAGCAAATACCTACAAAAGATTATTAAAACAGTTAAAATAAATTAACGCAATTAAAAATGCAAATATGAAAATAAGAAACAAAATTAATTAAACTAAAATTAAACCATCCTAAAAAGAAAAGGTGCATGGAATTAAACTAATTTAAAAAATTCAAATTAAACTAACCTAAAGTTTAATAAAATAAAATTCTAATAACCTAAAGAAATTCCTAAATAAAACTAAGAAACTAATTACCTAGAAAAATGATCCTAAATTAAATCTAGCTCTAACTAATTACTAACAAGAAAACAAAATCTAAATAATGCCTAAAAAATATTCTTGGATTAAATTTAAAATGAAGATTAAATTAAAAATGCATGAAACAAATTTAATCTAAATTAATTCTAAATGCAACATATAAACTCTACACTAACATTAAGTCTTAAATCCTATTATATAAAATCAACTATTATCAAAATTAAAACTAACAATTAAATTAAAAACAAAGAAACTAGACTAGCCTACAATTTGATTTAAAACTTTACCTAAGCTAACAATTAATAATAAAACTTTTAACAAATAATATAAAAGCATGAAATTTAAATGAGAACAATGTGGTGATGCCAAACGCAGCCTTGTTCAGTTTGCAAATCAGTAGCTTGTCCCGACTATGCACTGTACAGAGCTACCTTAATTGATGTTGTGTCGTTCTGCATTGTACTGCTTCTTCTCCGGTGTTACTCTCGATCATGTCCGCTACTGGTGCTGTGTGCTGCTCTTTCTTGGACTGTACACGTCTCTGCATTTCCAGGTGCTTCAGGTGCAAACCGCAACCTGCTATTGCTTTAGGCGTTGTCCTTGAAGTGTTGTCCAGGTGCTGTTCGGGCTCTGATTTGTGCTACTATCCAGGTGCTGATTTGTGCTACTCCTGCTCCCGGTTTTGTCCACTTCTGTACTGCTTCAGCCTAAGCACATGTTCGAATTTTTCCACTGCCACATTTAGCAAACACACCTCAATGCAGCAGCATGCAGCACCTCCTGCAATGTAAAACAGCAACAAAATCTAGAGAAACGATTATGGCACTCAATACAAAGTAAGAAGAACTCATAGAGAAAGGAAAAAATCAATGCAAAAATATGAGATGATGAATCAAGATTTAAAACAACAAAAACAAAAATAAAATAGCAAACTGAAATATTCAACGCAAGAACTGTGGACTGCAACATCAACATTCTATAATCTTTGTGCTTGTATTGCGCCTCATGTTCTACCTTCTATTAGTTCAAGCCATAGTTTAAAATAGCGGCCGCTATCCGAGATAGCGGCAGCTATATAGCGGTAGCGGCCACTGCCGTTACCGCTAAGAGTGAAATAGCGGGTGTCACACCCGCAATGACCTAATTGATCCGTTATTACCGTTATCGAGGACCGTTATTACCGTTATCGACTGTTATTACCGCTATCGAGGGTCGTTATTACCGCAATCGACCGTTATTATCGCTATCGTCCGTTAAAAAAGTTATGCGATATTAAAAAAAATTCACGACCGCGATGACCGTTATGACCGCAATAATCTCCGTTATGTCCGAAACCGCAATAAACGCAACTCAACCGAAAACGTGACCGCAACCACAATTTAAATCCCTGGTTCAAGCCGCACAAATCTGCTTCAATCTCAGCAACCGCAGCATATAATCAAGGAAAGGGTGCTCCAGCTTTATGCACATAGCTAACACATACTGTTCTGATTGCTCAGAATATGTTTCTCATATTGATCTTTCTGCAACAGTAGCTGCTCCAAGCTGTCCAAAGACACACACCCACACTTCATCGATCTAAGCAGCAGTGATTTCAGCATTACCAACACCATTTAGTTGGCCAGCAAATGGAAGCAACAACTGCAAGACTGTTCAGCTCACTCCTGCATAAATGAATAGTACGGGGCAGCAAAACAGAGCAAAACAGAGGTGGCTACTGGATGGTTGAAGAAACAGTACAACTAAACATCATAAACATAAACATTGAAAAATAAAGGGAATGACACTGATAGAAACAAAAGCAGTGATTGTAAAATAAGTATGCAAACTGGAATGACAAACACAACAATAAATTGAAACAGAAAAAGGGAGGATCAAAACAGTACCGAATTGGAGAACCATAACTAAAATATTAAATCATTAACTAAAGAAAAATACAGCAAAATGGATGAAGAAGAAATCTCCTGACACTCGACCTCCCACTCTTGACCCCTTTGCTAGCAGAATACTAAAACAAGATACAACTAAATTATATTAATCTCATTTAAACAATAAAGGATTGTGGCATTCAATAAACAAATAAATCTCAAAGTTGCAGTGAAAACATGACATGTAAAACGCAGCAATGAAGAAAGGAGAGCTCGTCACTAGCATCAAGTCAACAACCAAGGCTATTGAAGTAGAACAGAAAACGAAACTTTTAAAAAAAATATATAAATAACCTATAAAAAAGGAAGAAACTTGCATTACAGAAATTAAAGTATGCCAAAATAACCGAAAATAAAACATGCAAAATAAAAACAATGGTGACTACCCGTAAATGAAAAGCTTGAAAATGGAAACTAGGTCAAACAACATAAAATCTAACAATAAAGCTTTTTAAAACTATTCTAAAATCTACCTCTACTCCTATTTTTGCCATAAACTACTCTACCCTAAAATTACTTCTATTCTACCCTAGGCTACTTGATTTTTTCAATTGCCATCATATTCTATTTATATACACACTTAGGGGTACAATGGTAATTTTTCATCCTAGATGAGTTGGCATTGTTTGGCCACTTATCTTCATTTTATTTGCTGCAGAGTAGATATTTTCATGTCATCAATTTTTTTAGTCCAATTGGTTGTGCGATGTGGCTGGGCGTGTGTCTTCCAGAGGGTTGGCACGGTGTCCGTCGATCTTATCGTTTCGGAGCGAATAAAATACGGACACCTAGCATCACGCGTGTCCAGATGACTAGTGACTCGGTCTGCAAATTGGAAGTAGTCCAGTCTCCTTTAGCCTGTTTTCACCCCATTTTTTACTGAAACGACTGAGTTTCATCCAAATTTAATTTATATGCACATTAAAGAATTTTAATTAAATAAAGGGGATAATTAATAAAATAAATTAGGGATTTAAATAATTAATTTAGAAATTAAGCACAAATAATTCTATTAAAAATAGAATTATCAATACGTTGTACCATGTTAAGATTGTGATGTGCCATCTTCGGACGATGTTTAGATCTATTATGGACTGACGGGTTGGACGTGACCCACTTCCCGTGTGGAAGAAGATAGTGGTGATAGCCCGCACACCTGATCAATGTAGCCTGGGATCACAGGATATGGCCATAGTCCTAAAGGAGATTTCCCTGTTATATTACCTATCTCACATGTCTAATGTTTTATGAATAAATTCATGTTTGAAATACTTTGTGGGTTAGGACATTCTGAGGGAGGGGCTGAGTCCTGACAAGTGTTGACTTTATGAGACGAGAAAGTTTGATAATGGCTTTAAAGTGCACTGATGCATGATGATTTTGTCAAACCCATATTTTCGATTTACGTATGTAGCTTGTACCTTATGATTCCTATGTGTACGAACACTTTATCTCATAGTTGAATCATAAGAAGAGTATTTACTATCATGCAATTGACAATTTAAGAAATTAAAAATACATGTAAGCTACATAACAGTAAGATAAGGGTTAAAGTGATTCCTGAGCAAGTGTAGGGGTAAAACGGTCAATTGATCGAAATTCGATATAAATTCGATGAAAAAATTTCATTAAAAATATGAAACTGAGAATCTTGATCAAAACGAGGAAAATATGAAATTTCGAGTCCAATTTATCAAGATATGAATTTATTTAATATTTTTATAATTTTCGCCTCGAAAAACTAGCTCGAAAATAGTGGAAAAATATAGCGAAAAGGTAAAATCGGAGTGATAAATTCATTTACGGATTAAATGAATTTAATATGATTTTTTTAGATATTTTGGAAATTTTTAATATTATTTTAAGGATTAAAATAATATTAAAATCATTTATAAAAAAAAGAAATTAGAAATTGCAAAGAAAACACGAGGAGAGAGAAACTGAAGCGGACCAAAATCGAAGGACAAGAGACCAAGGGATTCACCACCGGACGGCGAGCACCGGCGACCCCACTGCCAAACAAGCGGTCGAAAAAGGAATAAAGACTCCATGCGACCTCCCAGCCACCGGCAACGCATTCCACCGGCGCTGGAAAAAGGTAGATCGGCGAGGTTGAAGCCGCGGAGAAGAGAAGTGAAATCTGGCGGCCACCGACGGTGATTGGTCTCGATCGAGGCCAGCCGAGTATCCCCAGGCTGAGGCGCATCGAACGGCGGCAGCGGCATTCAGAGAATCAGACAGACGACGTCGGCACGACCAAAAGAGCCCTGAATAGGTCGGCGGTACTGTGAAGAAGCTTCTGCGCTGAACCGGACCGGACCAGTTCAGCCAAGGAGAAAAGGGGAAAAAAAGAAAAAGAAAAAGGAAAATTTTTGGGATTTCACTGGACTTCGAGTAAGTCGATACGAGGTCAAAAGTGACCGATTTGATTTTCAATAAATTTATTTAAATTATATTTAATCAAAAATTGACCCGGAGTTAAATATACAAAATTGTGCAGTTCGGCGATAAATTCCGAACGGAAGCTCGATTGAACTTCGATTTACGTACTATCTCATAATCTCAGGTAAGTAAAGCTCATTTACGATAATTTATGTGATTATTGTGTATTTAAGATTTATTTTACGCATTTCGGATTAAATTTCGCATTTAGTGAATTATATTCGAAATTTCAAAATAACTATCGTAAATGATATACAGGCTATCCAAAGAGCTTGGAATAAAACCCAATGGGTATTGATAGGTCTAATGAGTCAATAGACCCTGATGAAGGGTACGTGAAAAATGGGCTTAATACGGATTAAGGCCCAATTAAAGTATTTAGGCCCATTTAGAGTAAACGGGCACAATTAAGTGAAATGAACTGTATTAAATGTGTAATATAGTAGGAAACATGAAATTAATCCAGTGAATAGTTAAATGCAGCTCCAGAGTCATATTGAGAGTGACCAGACTGCGAGGTTTGGACAGTACAAAGGAAGAGAGGTCACACTACGTGATCCGAGGTAGGGGACTCTTGCAAGTAGTTAGAGATATATGTTCGTATTTTCGTCTACTTTTGCATTCATTGAAATTGTTTGAGGGTCAGAGAAAATCAGTAATATTATAAGGACCCGATATGGGTAAATTATAATTTTACCCCTAATTAGGCAAAAAGTCAAAATTTAGGAAAAGTTGTAAAAAGCATGGAAATAATGTTTTGAGTAGTTTTTACTGGTGTGTAGTAGAATAGTAGGTGGATGGGCTAATGTTTTGAGGTCGATGTAAACTAAGCACACCTTATAGTGTTGATTTTAATGATTTGAAACATCCCTAGTTTTAAAGAGCCATCTACCGAATTATGTGGAAACAATCGTGCTGGATCATAGCTCGCACTTGATTTTAGATGTTTTTCACATACATTAGTGATGGAGGTTTACTGGCACTACATTTATTTGACATGCATGATAGAGTACTGGAGCATTGGTCGTACTCAGTTTTATGTGATTGTGCATGAGAGTGCTGGAGCGATTAGCTTGTACTCGAGTTTTACATGAGATGCATGATAGAGTGCTGGAGCATTGCTCTTACTCGATTCTTCATGATTTGTACATGACATAGTACTTGAGCGATTTGCTCGGACTTGATTTGTAATGAGAACTATGCATGACCTAGTGCTAGAGGTTTACTCGCACTAGTGTTTGATATTTTGACATGCATATACAGTGTTTTAAGACAGAGCGTTGACTGTGAGTCACACTCAAGACGCGCACTGTAGTTTTACGTTATATATAAACATGTTAGAAAAATCGTGACGATTTCCTCGTGTAGATTGAGTGTCACAGTGGAGATGTTCGCACGTGGATTTAGAGACGTGGCATTTATTCCATACTATAAGGGCTAAGACCCATAGCAGGCACCCCAACTATGATGTATTTCCATGGTATGAGAGGCTAAGACCTATGGCAGGCACCCCGACCATGATGTAGGGTCCACGGGTGTACGTTGTACCGTGCATGTGGCATGAAGTATACTGTACCGTATTTTTTTATGGAGTTGTGGAGGAGAGTTGTTGATAGCTAGCGGTTATGATGGACTAACCCCCCTCCCGTTACAGCAGTGATAACTCGCACACTGAGTATTGTGTTGCCTGGGATTTCACCATGTTAGGATATGGCCATAGTCCGGAGTTATTACATTTAGCCACTGAGTCTCGCATGATATATCACATATGTTTTTATGATACGGGTAGACCTGAGGGATGGCTCGGAACTCGATTTGTTTGTGTTGTGATGAGAAATGTCAAATTTACTGTGTTTTGAATGTAAATGGCATATTTTATATAAAGGCATTCTTAAATGATTAAATATGCATTGTTCTGCATGAATGCCTCTGATTGATAAACTAGAATGTGTTTAGTACATGAGATTTTAAATCTGTACTATATTATATATATTTTAAACATGCTTTTGAATTGAGAGAAGGAAAGGTAAAACACTATTTTCAGTAGATAGTATGGATGTCTACTTGCTTACCTGATTTCCTTACTGAGCGCGTTGATAGCTCATCCCATTCATTTTCCCCCATCTCTACAGATTCTCGTCAGTAGATCGAGTCGACCAGGGTATTGCATTCCTTTGATCCGCTACCACTCCCCATCTAGCGAAAGGTATATACATGCACACTCTTTTGTATCTGAACAATGCATAAACACAGTGATGTACATGATTTTAATGTTGGGGATGTAAACGTAATGATGTAATTTTATTAAGTATATGAATTTACTTATGAGAAAGTGTACGTACAGTCGATAAATATTTAGAATGACATGTACGTATGTGTGGATGAGGAGACTAATGCCTAATCACAGCCCAACTGTTGAGGAGAGAAAGGTAAGTAAAAAGCAAAAAATTTATTGTGATTCTTGATTAATCGAATTCTATATTTCTTATCGTACCCGTAAAGGTACCCTAATTTTAATGTATATATTAGACTATCGATTTTAGTTTATAAGTTACGTGTATACTTTTAGACGCTGTCAAGTCTTCAGGCGAGGAGGTATTTTGAAATACCTTTATTAACCCTCAGACTTGACCACAATTACTTTACATATTAGTCCATGTGGTCACATTTCATATTCGCTACTAATTACTTTAATCCTAATTACTTCACGTATCAGAGATATTCGTACCTTCCATACTCCTCTTATTCCAGTCTATCTCATATTTAGGATTTATCACAAAACTTATATCTTTTCGTATATCACATATAACAACTATGTCATTACTCATTCTGTGAGTACAATTAGTTACTCCTTTAATTTCAATCACTGCACCCCTTTTTTTTAGTTGTCAAAACTTACAATATACTTTCTAGGGGTAAAACAACACTGTCTTAGAATAGAACTCTTAACATCATAATTTACAGCTAACTAATTTATTCTCAAATATTACTTCAAATTATTCATAGTTTACTGAATAAAATCGGCTGACTTATACTTCTTCCCCCGTTTTCAACATATAATTTCTTCATAATTATTCCGTTAGTTAACCCTCCTTCATTAGGGTACTAACTATCAGCATTGTGCCCATGGGTATAGGCATTCACGTCTTTTACTAACTTATATACAAATGAAAGCAGTATGACTAAATACGTGGCACCAGGATTAATTAAAATAATTACTTCACTATTCATAACTAGTGTGGTATCTTTCACCATATCATATGAAACATCATTAATGTCCTAGTCCAATGCATACACTCGCCCTCATCCAACAGCCTATTTTCCCCTTTCTCATCGGCTATGGCCTCCATTTTCGATGCAGAGATATCAAGATGATTTTCTCTGTCTCTTTGCTCTTCTGTAAGGCAGTCTTACCCAACTCTGAGCAATCGTTACTTAAGTGGCCCGTCTTACCACACTTAACGCCTATTTTAGTCAATAAAGTGTAGGTGTAGATCCTACTTTCGTGGTATCTACCACACATCCTACACTGCTAACTTTGCTTACACTGCTACACTGCTTCGTAGCAGGTCGGGGTTCTCCAATCACAATACCCCTCATAAGTGTTGAAATTGGATACACTGGGGCCTTACCAATCATCTTACCCCGTAACTCATCAGCTCTAATCTCTTACCAACTGGTCTCTTTCCCGTTCTGTCATCCCTGTCATTCTCTATTCTTTTCTGTCCCTATTTCGACCCTTACCACATTTCCCAATCTCAGAGGCGTGTAACACATGATATTATTCACACAACTGTATCTACGCACTGCCTCGACATAGGTAATGAGCCAATCGGACTCTAATCGATAATTTGAGCCCTTTCATGAACTTTTGGGCTTTTCAACTCTCACTACCCATAGTGTCAGGGTAATATCTACCCAGGTATATAAACTGAGATTTATACTCGTCAATCAACTAGTGTCTCTAGGTTAGTGTAAGAAATTTTACCTGTAATTTCCCTTTAAGTAGTGTCCGAAATATTTCATCAACAGAATACATCTAGAAATATTTCTCATGTCGGCTCTGGACATCTAACTCTTCAGATTGGTCGAGCGGACTTCCACCAATGCTCCGCCTCGCCTCCAACATAACATATTTTAAAAATCACTTTCTTAATCAACATATACCAAAAACAATTCATACAACTTCACTATCTCATTCACCCAGTCATCAACAACTATTGGTTTCTTTACTTCGCTATATACAGGAGGGGTGTGAAAATCTCTATAGTCTGAGGCATCTGTTTAGGCTTTACCCTGCCTATCCTCCACTACCAGCATAGATTGAGTAAACAACTCCAAAATATTTTCTACACTTCACTCCATCCTCTCGAAGCGTGTCTCAATACTGTTTGGTTTTTTTATAGGACCTTGTGGAGTATGCTCATCATCAGCCTCCACCTCACTCTCATCTTGAGTCTCATGTGACGGCTCATTCAACTCTCAGACTGATCTCTACGACCTCAAGTATGTGTACTCGCCCCTCTACCATAGCGGCTATCATTTATAAAAACTATATTATTGCATTCGAAACTAAATTCTTAGCTGATGTTCCATCTTGATATACACAATTGTATCTAAACAATGCACAGTACATGGGGATGTAAATTTATTTAACCACTAACACCGACTCATATCAGGCCAACTCAGCTCTGATACCATCTTTTCTATCACGACCCAAATTACCTAAAAATCAGAGTAAATTTTTTCGCTTTTTAATTTCCTTACTCGTCGTGAACAGTTACACTACTAAACAGTTGGGCTATAATTCGGTGTTAGTCACCTCTCACCTATTTACCATTCCATTTTTATATTTCATTTACATATCAATTTATTTTAAATAAATACATCCCCAATATTACATCCATGTATAGTACTGTGTCTCTTTATGTTCAGATACAAAAATTATACAAATGTGTATACCTGGTCTTGATAAGAAGCAGCGGATATGACTACTGTCGTTCTCTTCTACTGAATGTACCCTGTGGGGTGGAAAATAAAAGGGTGAGCATAAACAGCTCAGTAAGGCACTAATGTAAGTAGGTAGATAACTATACTATCTACGTGTTGATAATGTCATGATATAAAATCGTTTACATTTGGAGCATGAGGTATGACTAATACGATGCCACATGTATGTATATATCATATAAGAGAAATCATGAAATTGACATATAAATCAAACATGAAAAAATCATCATGTATGACATCTCATGCTCGTCACATTTAAAACTTATTTGTGTTCATCATAAACTCATCACGTTAAAACTCATTTGTTTCATCATAAAACAACTTCATCAAGGTCAAACCCATCTCTCGAGAATACCTTGATTCATTAAATCACATCTCTTTTGAAAACATTAATCGAGACATTACCCCTCCCTCGGGTTTGTCCTGGTCTATCTAGACCGTATGATATCATGTGAGGCATGTAGGTTACTGTATGAAAATTGAGGACTATGACCATACTTTGTCCCTGTGATCCCAGGCTACACGGATCCAGGTGTGCGGGGTATCACAACTGCAACGGGAGGTGGGGTCAAATCCTACCTGCCAGAATATCAAGTAACATCATCGAGTCATCATGACTACACGGTACAGCGTACTCCGTGTGACATACACGGTATATCGTACTCTGTGGACCCATATCATAGTTTGGGGGTGCCTGCCGTAGGTCTTATCCACCCTAATACTATGTCGATAACCAACCCATGTCTCAAAGTATACGTGCGAGCATCTCAACTCTCTATGACACACAGTCTGCAGGAGGCTTCCGCACGACTATATGCATGTTAACTCACGTCTAGTGCGAGCGAAGCTCCAGCACCACGCTATGCATATCATGATATCTAAAATCTCGTGCGAGCGAAGCTCTAGCACGGTTTTGTGCACACAGAAATTTCTCGTACGAGTAATGCTCCAGTATGACTTTTCATGAGAAATAAATTAGTAAACTTGAGTGCGAGAAAGACTCTAGCACTCTTTTTATTCATGTAAATACGATAGGTGGCTCAATCTTGATAAAACATCTTTTAAAATAGTAACTGGTACAAACCGGTATCCTTTCGTATAATTCATGAAATCAATAGTCAACCTATGTGTAAATTTGCTTAAATCAAAGCAATACATTTATATAAAACATTAAAACAGGATAATCATGCAATTTATCTACCTTACTACCCTTTTTGTAAATTTTACTACCAGGGGCAAAATCGTCTTTTTCTTTATTTATCTAAGCCCCGATTTTCACAAAAATTATTATTTCGTTTCTAGATACTTTAAGGAATTCTAAACCCTGTAAATCCCCTCAATAAATACGTATAGAAATCTCTATACACCTACAAAATTCCCTTACCTCGATTCACGTGTAAACTTATCCCGTCTCGATAATATCCGATCTCTCAGTCCAACTGCGCGTCAATCAAGTCTATGAAACTGCATATAACCACATAAATAGGGTCAATTCAATTATCTTTATCAGTATATCACCTTTACTGATCAAATCTAACGTACTGAGCCCGTTTTACTTTATTGGGCCCAATTGCACCTTAATAGGCCTCGAGCCCTTTTTCAGCCCTTTTCTACTAATTAAATCCCTTCTTCGGGTTTACTGGGCTGATTTGGCTTACCAATAATCATCGAGCTTCGTTCCAAATTCATTGGATAGCCCGTATACTATTTACAGTAATTACGTTGCAATTCCAATTTAATATTCCTTTTTATACAGAATTAATCTGTAAATTCCGTAAAAAAATCAAAACTCTGTATTAAATGACTCATATTATCGTAATTAAAATATACTTACCCAATATGATGCGGGATACGAAAATCGGAGCTCAATCGGCTCTCGTTCAGGCTTTGTCGTAAAACTGCACAATTAATATTTAATTTCGGGGTTACTTTTCGATTAAATATAATTTAAATAAATTTCTCAAAAATCAAACAGGTCACTTTTGACCTCTTACCGACTTACCCGAAGTCCGGTGTATCCCCGAAAATTCTTTCCCTTTTTTCCTTTTTCTCTTTTTCTCCCTTTTCCCCTTCTTTCTTGGCTGAACCGGTTCAACCCGGTTCAGACCGGTCCGGTTCAGCCCGGTTCACTCCGGTTCAGCTAGTTCACGGCCCTGCCTACTGGTTCTCCGTCGGTTTCTGCCACCACTGGCTTCGCTTGGTCATCCACATCTCAGATCTACACTCGGTTTCGTCCAAGGCCGCAGGAAAGTCGCCAGTCCGGCTGTTCTCTCTCGGCCGTCGGTACTCATTCCTCTTTTTCGCCATTTTCGGCACCGTCCGTCGGTTTCGACGACTGCCACCACCAGTCTGCTCGCCTTGGCCTCGGGGATGTTCGGTGGTGGTCGGGTGGGGCTAGATCGGCACCGTTCGCCGTCGATCTCCTTTTCTCTTTTCGGCTTTTGTTTTTCTCTCTTCCTCACCGATCCCTCGCCGTTCGTCGTCGTTTCCCTCAGCTGCCGGTGCCGACAGGCTCGACTGCTTCGCCTGGTCGGCTTTCCGGTGGTGTCCGGTGCTGAGGCCGACGGGGCTGGGTCCTCGGATTTCGGCTTCGTTTTTCGTTTTCCTTCTTCTCTCTCCCCGAAACTTTCAATTTCTGATTTTTTTTACAATTATTATTATTTTTATTTATAAATTAGTTTATTATTATTATATTCATTATTTTATTATTATTTTGCCAAAAATATCTAAAAAAATTATATTTTATTCTAATTAATTTATTTAATTTATTTAATCTATTTTTTCACTTTTTCGGTATAATTTCTCCGTATTTTCGGGATATTATCCCGAGCGAAAATTTCGATTAATTTCAGTAAATTCATATCTTGATCAATTTAACACGAAATTTAATTATTTATTCGTTATTGATCAAGATTCTCAAATCCATTATTTTTAATTAAATTTTCTCATCGAATTTATACCGACTTTCGGTCTTTTGACCGTTTTACCCTTGCACGTGTTTGGGATTAATTTAACCCGACTTCCTTTCACGAATACTCATTCATTTCGTATTTTAAATCCTTACCTCCTGTCCGAATCTCGTTTCATTTAATTTAGGACCATTTTCAATGCTTCATACGAAATTACGATATAATTCGGGTCTTACATCTGATTTATTTCTACATGTGTTTACTTCTAAATTAAAATGCAAATTAAATTGTTATGGTTGGATGTGTCACGACCCAATTCCATTCTCTTTAACCGAAAATCACTGAAAATTGTTATGGTTGGATGTGTCACGACCCGGTCGTGAACTAAACTCACCACACACTGTTGGGCTGTGAGCCAATAATAAACACCACATCTCATTCATTCTCAATTAATTAAAGCGATGTCATACATGTGCATTTAATCGTGTATTTATACGAATACATGTTTTACTGACATCTACATCCCCCATAAGTACAACTCAAAAGAACACTGTGCTTTTACATTGTTTAGATACAAAAAGAATCACTGTGTATATACCTCTTAGCGATGGAGATGCAGCGGAGTCCAAAATAATACGCCTCAGTCCTCACTGGGTTACTATGCACGCTCTGTAGGGGGGAAAATAGAGTGGGATGAGCAACCACACGCTCAGTAAGGCAATAATGCAAGCATGGTAGATAACTACTCTATCTACATGCTGATAGTGTTATGCATAAATCATTTATAGTAGGAGCATGAGGAATAAAACTATGCCATATGAATATACATATATATCATGTATCAAAATCATGTGCATTGGCATATAAAACATGGTAGAGACATCATGTATAAATCATCTCATGCTCAATCTCATTTAAATTCATTAAAGGGCAATTCTTTAAGAAACTTCCTTTTTAAACCAACACCATAACACCACCAAATCAACTCACAAACCACAACCACATTTACATTCCACAATTCACGCATGTGTATAAATCTAGGTCACTATATCAAAAGTGCCTATGTGAATAATTACATCATAAATCATCCCAGACCACACGCATCCAGGTGTGCGGGGTATCATGCTGGCACGAAGATGGATTATCCCTCGCCAGACTTTCTCATCACATAACCATCATGCGGTACATCGTACTCCATGTGATATACACGGTACAGCGTACTCCGCAACTCATATCGTGATCGGGGGTGCCATTCCTAGGTCTTATCTACCCCATACCAAGAGTTTTCCATATTCCGTGAAGGATAACCTCCCTGCCGAACAGAGCCTCCCCGCTTAACAGAGCCTCCCCGCCTAACAGAGCCTCCCTGCCTCTTTGGGCTTAAAGATGTTAGCTTAAGGATGTTAGCTTAAGGATGTAGGGCTTAAGGATCCTTTCCGTAAGAGAGCCTCCCCACCGAACAGAGCCTCCCCGCCTAATAGAGCCTCCCCGCCTCTTTGGGCTTAAGGATGTTGGCTTAAGGATGTAGGGCTTAAGGATCTTACCTTTACCATACCCATGTAGGAGAGCCTCCCTGCCTAACAGAGCCTCCCCGCCTCTTTGGGCTTAAGGATGTTGGCTTAAGGATCTCACCGTAAGAGAGCCTCCCCACCAAACAGAGCCTCCCCGCCTAACAGAGCCTCCCTGCCTCCTCGGGCTTAAGGATGTTAGCTTAAGGATGTAAGGCTTAAGGATCTTACCCACTTTCACAACCCTATACGAATTTCATTGTACAACCTTGAGCAAGCAAAGCTCTATCACGACTCATGCATCATGCATCTTCTCATAAAGAGGCGCGTACGAGCATAGCTCTAGTACGGTTATACTCGTACGACAACCATTCACAATCCACGTATGACCAGAAGCTCCAGTACGGTTTATAAATATCATTATAGTTTCCAAATCAAGGTGCGAGCTAGGCTCCAGCACGTTTCATACAAATGAAAACATAGAAATCCAGCGCGAGCGAGGCTCTAGCGCGATTTATGTCATACAAATGTGATAGGCGGCTCATATACAATTTATCAATCCCGGCAATACGGGTTTAGCACTCACAAATGCTTTTCCACAACAACAATACAAAACTAGCCGACCTATCTACAAGCTTGCTCATAGCCAAGCAATTTGTTTTGGAAAAACATCAAAACATTAGATTTATGCAATTATTAGCCTTACTATCCCATTTCATAAAATCCACTTCAAATCCAAAACCACACATATACTCATCGTCACTCACGAATACCATCAATCATTTATTTGAGTAATTCATGCATTTCATACAACACCCAATATTCACCCACAAGTTCAAAGTACGAGCAGCTACCTCTATATACTCACAAAATTCCCTTACCTGGAATCGCGATGCGTGATTCCACTTCCTTAAGCTGCTTACTCGTACGGTTCGGTTCGCCTTCAACGAACTCTTCGGGGACTGCACAAAATCGTATCCCGCATTATATTCGATCCATACAATGCAACCCTTGCGCTTGCTATAGTCAATTTAACCTATAGCCTCTATTAACGCTTATATGGCCTCGTTTCATTACTTTACTCATAACTCGAGTCTATGGATCTTCTGAGGCCTATTAACTTATTCAAAATCGATGTTAAATCGACATTAAGCTCATAGTGTTCATATTCCATGAATTCCCTCACTATGGCATTTTATCAATCATAAACATACCCATTTTCACAATTTCTCCAACTCACCAAGTAATTCCATTTAACCATCTACAATCATAAACATTACCCCAATAACAACTTTAGCATGCCATAAATCATAAGCTCATTCAATCCCACATATCCTCACATTATACCCATTTTAGATTTCTAGGTCACACCACTTCCACTACATTCCTAGGTAGTTTATCCATCAATACTCATACCAATCAACTCCAAAATCAATTAAATAGCTAATGCATTTGGATTGGAGTGTTAGAATCTTACCAATATGATTTCTCTTCTTGCTCCAATTGGTAATGCCCTCAACTCCTTCAATTCCAAAAATGGGAAAATGCCCTCTCACTATGTTGTTCTCCTCTTTGATAGGAACAACTTTGCCTCTAATGATCTCTCTCCAAATCTCACTGAAAATGGCTGATTTTAGAGAGGGAAAGTTGGGTTTTCGGGGTTGAAATTGTAAAGTTTGGTGTTTTTCCGAGATTTCCAGATTTTTCAGCTCTCCTTATATAGAAATGACTTTAGGAGATCGATCTGGTCCAAGAGGAGATCGATCTGGTCCCTTAAAATCCCTCTTTTTCACGGCATTTTTAAGCCTGAGATCGATCTGTCGAAGCAATCAGATCGATCTGTTGAAGCATGAGATCGATCTGTCAAAGCATAAGATCGATCTGGTCCCAAACAGAGAGCTAAGGAGATCGATCTGGGTGCTTGAGGATCGATCTTTTCACTTACAGAATGCATGGCAGATCGATCTGGCTCCATTGGAGATCGATCTGCTCTATTCTTTCGCCCAAATAAGAGCATTCTGGCTCTTCCAGATCGATCTCTCATCCTATGAGATCGATCTGGACCTCATGTTTTCCAGATTTCCTGCAGTTTCTTTGCTGCAACTCATACCAACACATCATTAATCTATTGCCATGGCCATTTTCTCATCCATCCACCTTTATAACTTGAAAATGGCATCCATTCATACCTTATGCACATTGAAACTTGTGTGCATTCATTGTATGTTCAAAGGCATACTACATAAAACCAAATGGAAGCATAACTCCATTCCATTTTACCACACTACTCATCTTGAGTCTCAATCACATCCATCACTTGCTAGAACTCATTTCTCCGTATTCATACTCAATGAAACTTGTATGTACGTTACAATTTATATTACACATACATACATTGAATCCATGGACTTACATCAATCATACTTTACATTACAAGTCCATTCACATTATTTGATCCAATTACACACATTACCCTTATACATATACGGGGTCTTACATTCTCCCCTCCTTCAAGGAATTTGGTCCTCCAAATTAGAACCAAGTCACTCTTCAAACAGTTGGGGGTACTTCTCCCGTATCAAGTTCTCCAATTCCCACGTGGCCTCTTCCGCCGTGTGGTGTTGCCAAAGCACTTTCACCAAGGGAATTGTCTTATTCCGCAACACTTTCTCTTTCCTGTCCAATATCCGAACCGACTTCTCAACATACGTCATACTCTCATGGAGCTCCAACGGCTCATATTTTATCACGTGTGCCGGGTCCGGGTGATACTTCCGAAGCATCGAGACGTGGAAGACGTTGTGGACATTCGCCAAGTCCGGTGGCAATGCCAATCTATACGCCTTATCTCCCACTCTCTCCAAAATCTGGAAGGGTCCGATATATCTAGGGCTCAGCTTGCCCTTCTTACCGAATCTCATAATACCCTTCGATGCTGAAATTCTCAAAAATACCGACTCACCCTCATCAAACTCCAGTGGTCTTCGTCTCTTGTCAGCATAACTCTTTTGCCGGCTCTGAGCTGTCCGTAATCTCTCACATATCAACTGGACGTCCTCAGATGCCTGCTGCACTAAGTCCGGAGCAAAAATCTGTCTGTCACCAACCTCTTCCCATCCAATAGGGGAACGGCATCTACGCCCGTATAATGCCTCATAGGGTGCCATCCCGACACTAGCATGATAGCTATTATTATAAGCGAACTCGGCTAACTGCAGGTGGTCATCCCAGGAGCCTCTATAATCCAGCACACACGCTCTCAACATATCCTCGAGGGTCTGTATAGTCCTCTCTGACTACCCATCTGTCTGAGGATGAAAAGCGGTGCTAAAACTCAATCGGGTCCCCAGCGCTTCCTGAAAATGTTCCCAGAAATGGGAAGTGAAGCGGGCATCCCTATCAGAAACAACGCTCACTGGTACACCATGTAGCCGTACTATCTCTCGAATATACAGGTTCGCCAACTGACTCAGTGTATCGGTAGCTCTCATAGCCAAGAAATGGGCGGACTTAGTCAATCGGTCCACAATAACCCATATGGCATCATGACCTCTGCGGGTCCTCGGCAACCCCATCACAAAATCCATGGTGACATGCTCCCACTTCCAGGTCGGTATCGGTAGAGGCTGCAATAATCCTGCAGGCTTCTGATGCTCTACCTTCACTTGCTGACAAACGAGACACTTAGCGACATATTTCGCAATGTCTCTTTTCATTCCAGACCACCAATAAACCTTCCGAAGGTTTTGATACATCTTGGTACTTCCCGGATGTATCGTATACTTCGATGAGTGAGCCTCTAATAAAATCGTTCTCCTGATCTCAGGATCCTTGGGAACGCATACTCTACCTCTGAACCTCAATAAACCATCAGCACTCTGCTCAAAATCAACACCCACACCTGTCTGTATCTGCCTCAGCCAATCGATACACCGTCGATCGCTCTGCTGGGCTTGCCTCATACGGCCAATCAACTCTGGCTCTAGTCTCAAACTAGCCATGATCTAAAGTCTCTCAGATCCAGGTGGGGTTACATCCAAACTGAGGTTCGCAAAGTGTTCTAACAATTCATGTTCCCGTACCATCATATAAGACACCAACCCAAGGTTCTTTCTACTCAAAGCATCGGCAACTACATTTGCCTTACCCGGGTGGTACATGATTTCACAATCATAGTCCTTCAGGAGTTCGAGCCATCTCCTCTGTCTCATATTCAGCTCTTTCTGCGAGAACAGCTACTTAAGGCTCTTATGATCTGTGAACACCTGAAATTTCTCACCATAGAGATAGTGGCGCCATATTTTCAAAGCAAATACTACAGCCGCCAACTCCAAATCATGTGTCGGGTAGTTCCTCTCATGATCTTTCAACTGTCTAGATCCATAAGCAACTACCTTCCCATCCTGCATAAGCACACAGCCCAGTCCCTGGTGTGATGCATCTGTATACACCGAGAATCCTCCTGAGCTGGTAGGAATGGTGAGAACTGGAGCAGTCGTCAATCGACGCTTGAGCTCCTCTAAACTCCTCTCACATGCCTCATCCCATGTAAACTTAACATCTTTACATATGAGGCGTGTCAACGGAGCAGCTAGTCTGGAGAAACTCTCTACAAATCTTCGATAATATCCTGCCAATCCCAGGAAACTCCTGATCTCAGTTACTGTCTTGGGCTGTTCCCACTGCACAACTGCCTCTATCTTGGATGGATCCACTGATACCCCATCCTTTGACACAACATGCCCCAGAAATGAGATCTGTTCTAACCAAAAGTTACACTTGCTGAGTTTGGCATACAATTCTCTCTCTCGAAGGGTCTGCAGAACTATCCTCAAGTGCTCCTCATGATCTTCCCTGGACTTGGAATACACCAAAATGTCATCTATGAAAACAATCACAAACTTGTCTAGGTATGGCTTGAATATATCATTCATCAATGCCATAAATGCTGCGGGAGCATTCGTCAATCCGAATGGCATCACCAAAAACTCGTAATGGCCATAACGGGTACGAAATGCTATCTTGGGTACATCTCCACTCCTGATCCTCAACTGATGGTACCCTGACCGCAGATCTATCTTAGAAAATACTTCAGCTCCCTGGAGCTGATCCAACAAATCATCGATTCTTGGAAGGGGGTACTTGTTCTTAATGGTGGCCTTATTCAACAACCGGTAATCTATACACAGTCGGAGGCTTCCATCCTTCTTCCTTACAAATAGAACCGGTGCTCCCCAAGGTGAGACACTCGGTCTAATAAACCCCTTCTCCAACAACTCTTGCAGCTATTTCTTCAACTCTTCCAACTCTATCGGAGCCATTCTATAGGGTGGCTTCGATATCGGCTCTGTACCAGGCACTAACTCAATGCAAAATTCCATTTTCCTTTCAGGTGGTAGTCCTGGTAATTCATCCGAAAAGACATCAGGGTAGTCCGTAATTACGGGTATGTCCTTCAATTCCGGGTGTGCCTCATCTATATCGACCACATAGGCAATGAACCCTTCACATTGTCCTCTCCATCGTTAGTAACATAAACCATCACTCCACATTCAACATTTATCATAAACAATAAATTTATCTCTCAAGCAATATGAATTTAAAATCATACTCCTTTATTTACCACAAGTATACAAGTTTTCATATCATTTCTTTTCATCAAAATTTACAATAAGATTGTCTAGTCCTGAAAACATCAATGTTTTGGCATGACAATCCATCACAACACGATTGGTAGCCAACCAATCCATTCCCAAAATTACATCAAAATCATTCATGTTTAATAAAATCAGATTGGCTATCATTTCCTTCCCCTCTATCCTTAACTTACAATCTCTACATACATGCTCGGTCAATTGACTATCATTCATGGGTGTGGAAATCATCAATATTTTATCCAACAATGTTGGTTTCACATATTTCAATAATTTATGTGCAAAGGAAGGTGATATGAAAGAATGCGTGGCACCAGGATCAAATAATACCAATGCTTCTAAATCAAAGGTTCGGATGGTACCTTTAATCACATCCGTCGATGCGTCTGCAGTGTCCTGGTCCAGTGCGTGCACCCTTCCTCTGCTCACACCCGCAGCCTGTTTCCCTTTCTCCTCAGCTGTAGCCCTCCTCCTCGGGGCTGCTGTCTCAACTGGAGTTCCCTCAGGCTCCTTGCCCTTCTGTGGGGCAATCTCCATCTTCTCGGGACAATACTTAGCCATATGTCCTGGTCTCTCGCATCTAAAACACACCATAGGGGTCATCGGACAGGGCCTATTCCCATGGAATCTCCCACATCTCCTACACTGATCAGTAGTAGGCCGTGGTCCTCCAATAGTCATGCCCCTTGGCACAGTCAAGGCTGGGTATACGGGAGGTCTAGCAGCTCTCTCCCGCACCTCCTCAATCTTTGGCCTCTTCTCAACAAATCTTTGGCCATCTCTCTTGGCCACTCTGCCAATCCCGGATCTCTTTCGGTCCCTATCCTTTCTGACACTGACTCTCCCCAGCTCGGAGGCATTCCGCTCAAAGTCTTGTTCACATAACTGAGCCTTATGTACAACCTCCTCATAAGTCACAATATCGAAGGGAGCTAGCTTAGTCCGGATGGACAATCTCAATCCATCCATGAACTTCTGAATCTTTCGGGTCTCACTACCCATCGTGTCAGGGTCATATCTCCCCAAGGACATAAACTTGGACTCATACTCGTCCACAGTACGGTTCCCTTGAACCAAATTCATAAATTCCATCCGCAATTTCCTCTGTGCCGTAGCTGGAATATACTGTCTCCTGAAGGCCTCTAGAAATATCTCCCACGAGATCTCAGAGTGTCTGGCCCTCAAAATAACCTCGGTGGACCTCTACCAATGCTCGGCCTCGCCTTTCAGCATAAACACGGCAAAGGCAACCTTCTCACTTGAAGTGCATCGGAAAAACCTATACAGTTTCTCCATCTCATACACCCAATCCTCCGTAATCACTGGGTCCTTCACCCCTCTAAACACTGGGGGTTTCAGCGCTTGAAACTCTCGCAACCTGCTCAAGTTGCAGTCATAACCCACATCACTACCGCTCTGCTGTGGAGCGATAGGAGAATCTGTATCCTGGGCTGGAGGTGGTGTAACTGTAACTGTCTCAGCAGTCTGAGGTCTCTCCGCCTCTGCAGCTGCCTGTTCCGTAGTAGGCTATGCTGCGGGACCTCGTCTGTCACCGGCGCCCAAGGCCTGCGTGACTATCTCCACCAGACTCTCAATACTTCGCTCTAATCTAGCGAAGCGAGCCTCAGTATCACCTGCTCTCTCAGCAGGGTTCTGTGGAGCTTGCTCAGTCTGTGGCTCCGCACGGCTCTCAGGCCTACCTCTACGGCCTCTAGCACGTGCTCTCGCCCCTCTACCTTTGCGTGTAACTGGCATAGTGCCTAACTCCCTGTATTATAATAATTCATTAAGCTCAATCCATCACGGTATACACAGTTATATCTAAACAAAAGCACAGTACTATGGGGATGTACTTTCCTACATTTTATTAATGACTCACATCAGGCCAACACAGCTCTGATACCAATCTCTGTTACCTTACCCGGTCGTGAACTAAACTCACCACACACTGTTGGGCTGTGAGCCAATAATAAACACCACATCTCATTCATTCTCAATTAATTAAAGCGATGTCATACATGTGCATTTAATCGTGTATTTATACGAATACATGTTTTACTGACATCTACATCCCCCATAAGTACAACTCAAAAGAATACTGTGCTTTTACATTGTTTAGATACAAAAAGAATCACTGTGTATATACCTCTTAGCGATGGAGATGCAGCGGAGTCCAAAATAATACGCCTCAGTCCTCACTGGGCTACTATGCACGCTCTGTAGGGGGAAAATAGAGTGGGATGAGCAACCACACGCTCAGTAAGGCAATAATGCAAGCATGGTAGATAACTACTCTATCTACATGCTGATAGTGTTATGCATAAATCATTTATAGTAGGAGCATGAGGAATAAAACTATGCCATATGAATATACATATATATCATGTATCAAAATCATGTGCATTGGCATATAAAACATGGTAGAGACATCATGTATAAATCATCTCATGCTCAATCTCATTTAAATTCATTAAAGGGCAATTCTTTAAGAAACTTCCTTTTTAAACCAACATCATAACACCACCAAATCAACTCACAAACCACAACCACATTTACATTCCACAATTCACGCATGTGTATAAATCTAGGTCACTATATCAAAAGTGCCTATGTGAATCATTAATCATAAATCATCCCAGACCACACGCATCCAGGTGTGCGGGGTATCATGCTGGCACGAAGATGGATTATCCCTCGCCAGACTTTCTCATCACATAACCATCATGCGGTACATCGTACTCCATGTGATATACATGGTACAGCGTACTCCGCAACTCATATCGTGATCGGGGGTACCATTCCTAGGTCTTATATACCCCATACCAAGAGTTTTCCATATTCCGTGAAGGATAGCCTCTCTGCCGAACAGAGCCTCCCCGCTTAACAGAGCCTCCCCGCCTAACAGAGCCTCCCCGCCTCTTTGGGCTTAAGGATGTTAGCTTAAGGATGTTAGCTTAAGGATGTAGGGCTTAAGGATCCTTTCCGTAAGAGAGCCTCCCCACCGAACAGAGCCTCCCCGCCTAACAGAGCCTCCCCGCCTCTTTGGGCTTAAGGATGTTGGCTTAAGGATGTAGGGCTTAAGGATCTTACCTTTACCATACCCATGTAGGAGAGCCTCCCTGCCTAACAGAGCCTCCCCGCCTCTTTGGGCTTAAGGATGTTGGCTTAAGGATCCCACCGTAAGAGAGCCTCCCCACCAAACAGAGCCTCCCCGCCTAACAGAGCCTCCCTGCCTCCTCGGGCTTAAGGATGTTAGCTTAAGGATGTAAAGCTTAAGGATCTTACCCACTTTCACAACCCTATACGTATCCCATTGTACAAGCTTGTGCAAGCAAAGCTCTAGCACGACTCATGCATCATGCACCTTCTCATAAAGAGGCGCGTACGAGCATAGCTCTAGTACGGTTATACTCGTAAGACAACCATTCACAATCCACGTACGAGTAGAAGCTCCAGTACGGTTTATAAATATCATTATAGTTTCCAAATCAAGGTGCGAGCTAGGCTCCAGCACGTTTCATACAAATGAAAACATAGAAATCCAGCGCGAGCGAGGCTCTAGCGCGATTTATGTCATACAAATGTGATAGGCGGCTCATATACAATTTATCAATCCCGGCAATGCGGGTTTAGCACTCACAAATGCTTTTCCACAACAACAATACAATACTAGCCGACCTATCTACAAGCTTGCTCATAGCCAAGCAATTCGTTATGGAAAAATATCAAAACATTAGATTTATGCAATTATTAGCCTTACTATCCCATTTCATAAAATCCACTTCAAATCCAAAACCACGCATATACTCATCGTCACTCACGAATACCATCAATCATTTATTTGAGCAATTCATGCATTTCATACAACACCCAATATTCACCCACAAGTTTAAAGTACGAGCAGCTACCTCTATATACTCACAAAATTCCCTTACCTGGAATCGCGATGCGTGATTCCACTTCCTTAAGCTGCTTACTCGTACGGTTCGGTTCGCCTTCAACGAACTCTTCGGGGACTGCACAAAATCGTATCCCGCATTATATTCGATCCATACAATGCAACCCTTGCGCTTGCTATAGTCAATTTAACCTATAGCCTCTATTAACGCTTATATGGCCTCGTTTCATTACTTTACCCATAACTCGAGTCTATGGATCTTCTGAGGCCTATTAACTTATTCAAAATCGATGTTAAATCGACATTAAGCTCATAGTGTTCATATTCCATGAATTCCCTCACTATGGCATTTTATCAATCATAAACATACCCATTTTCACAATTTCTCCAACTCACCAAGTAATTCCATTTAACCATCTACAATCATAAACATTACCCCAATAACAACTTTAGCATGCCATAAATCATAAGCTCATTCAATCCCACATATCCTCACATTATACCCATTTTAGATTTCTAGGTCACACCACTTTCACTACATTCCTAGGTAGTTTATCCATCAATACTCATACCAATCAACTCCAAAATCAATTAAATAGCTAATGCATTTGGATTGGAGTGTTAGAATCTTACCAATATGATTTCTCTTCTTGCTCCAATTGGTAATACCCTCAACTCCTTCAATTCCAAAAATGGGAAAATGCCCTCTCACTATGTTGTTCTCCTCTTTGATAGGAACAACTTTGCCTCTAATGATCTCTCTCCAAATCTCACTGAAAATGGCTGATTTTAGAGAGGGAAAGTTGGGTTTTTGGGGTTGAAATTGTAAAGTTTGGTGTTTTTCCGAGATTTCCAGATTTTTCAGCTCTCCTTATATAGAAATGACTTTAGGAGATCGATCTGGTCCAAGAGGAGATCGATCTGGTCCCTTAAAATCCCTCTTTTTTACGACATTTTTAAGCCTGAGATCGATCTGTCGAAGCAATCAGATCGATCTGTTGAAGCATGAGATCGATCTGTCAAAGCATAAGATCGATCTGGTCCCAAACAGAGAGCTAAGGAGATCGATCTGGGTGCTTGAGGATCGATCTTTTCACTTACAGAATGCTTGGCAGATCGATCTGGCTCCATTGGAGATCGATCTGCTCTATTCTTTCGCCCAAATAAGAGCATTCTGGCTCTTCCAGATCGATCTCTCATCCTATGAGATCGATCTGGACCTCATGTTTTCCAGATTTCCTGCAGTTTCTTTGCTGCAACTCATACCAACACATCATTAATCTATTGCCATGGCCATTTTCTCAACCATCCACCTTTATAACTTGAAAATGGCATCCATTCATACCTTATGCACATTGAAACTTGTGTGCATTCATTGTATGTTCAAAGGCATACTACATAAAACCAAATGGAAGCATAACTCCATTCCATTTTACCACACTACTCATCTTGAGTCTCAATCACATCCATCACTTGCTAGAACTCATTTCTCCGTATTCATACTCAATGAAACTTGTATGTACGTTACAATTTATATTACACATACATACATTGAATCCATGGACTTACATCAATCATACTTTACATTACAAGTCCATTCACATTATTTGATCCAATTACACACATTACCCTTATACATATACGGGGTCTTACAGGATGAGGTAGACATTAACACACAACCCAACTATTTGAGAGTGTAGCTGATCACGATCGAGGTAAGGTAAGGATGAAAAATAAACAATGTATGAAAAGCGAAAAAAATTTGTGACGATTTTTTGGTAAGTTGAGGGTCGTGACAGATATAACCTTCGGCCAAGGTTTCAACAAATGAGAAAAGTGTATTGTTATGATATAGAATTATGACTATGGATTTAAATTTTGAAATTTAAAATTATTTATAGTGATGAATTAACCAAAAAGGGAGATTATAAACCATAGGTTGGTATAAACTGGATGAAGATTGAATTTAGTGAGTATGAACCTTGACACTTTTGGTTACAAAGAACTTCCTTGTAAATTTTAATGCATATGAACTTTAATCTGGTTTATTCATAATAAAGGGCTTATCAACAAAGTGCTATAAAACACAATTGAGGATTGCTAAGGTACATCAAGGTCTCAGCCATTAAGGTGTGGTAAGAATGCACCAATTCGGTCATATCAAATAAGTTGTAAATTGTCAACTTTGAACTCAACTTTAGTGCCTTGTGCTAGGATTAGCAATGGTGATAAAGGTTGAGTGTATGTACATACTTCGTTAGCTTTCGATCATACCTTAGAGTCATTGAGGGCTGTTTAAATTAAAAGTGGCTTTTTGGGGAGTAAGTAAATATACAATTACTACGTATAATGTTTAAATGTTTAAAATGTTTCTGTGGCATGAGACTTGATTTATTGAAATGAACCTATGCTTAGTGTTGTCTCGGCCAAGAAAGGTATATGATTCCCGAGGCCTTTGCTCTTTGTTCACTTGATTTATAAATGTCTAATCGTCTAAAATCTATTGTTTCATTTTTTTTGTTTTAAATTTACATCTTTAACTTGTTTATTATTATATCATGTTTTTGGAATAAAGAACCTCGTAAACCCTTCTGCTTATAAAGACCATACTTAGAATTAGTCTCGTGCCTAACTTATGATTCGATAGAAGTGACCTAAGTTTTTTATTTAAAACTTATAAGCTAGGGATCGAATAGACCCTTAAGGTATACCGAACACATAGAGTTCTTTCCTTAAGTAAAACAGGAACGTCTCACATATCTTGAGGAGATAGATACTAGTCTCACATGATCAGTGGGCCTAGTTCTGGCTTATGATCATAGATGGTACCCTAGCAATAGGGAGTTTGATGCAGTGATAGCTACAATACCCCTATTAATTTTGTACCTAGCATATTATGTTGTTATGTCTGTTTAATGTTGGTATATGAGACTTCTATACCTATTTTGATATCAACATATTATGCTTATGTATCTGTTCATCTATTATGTATATATTGTTTATTATTTCTGATATTCGGCTACATTCATGAACTACTTAAATGCTTAGTTTTGGTTTTTAAGCATGCAAGTGGAATGCTTTCTGTTTTATCTATTCATAAATAATTACTTTGAGGCCTGTAACATTTGCAAACTAATTTTTATTTTTAGAAATTATATATTACTTATAGGGCTTCCCCGAGCTTACCCCTTTACTGTTTCAGATTGAACCACTTGAGTTGTCCGAGCCTTCGTGTGATACTTTCTGAGGCTTTCAGGTTTAACCACCGAGGTATATATCTGTTGAATGGTGGTGTATATGTGTTGACATTATATGAACTTCATGGTGTACTTGTGTAGATAGTTACTGGTATTGTAATTGCTATAAAGTTTAGATATTGGTTTGAGATGTTGATGATGATGGATGTGTAATTCGATGATGATGATTTTGCATATGTTTATACTTGGTAGGAGTTATAAAGAATGGTGTTGTTGATTGATACCCAAATGGATTATCTTATGTAATTATTTAAGTACGTGTAAAGTTTAAATTTGTATTTGCTTAGGCTCATGGGAACCGCTACTTGGTTATGCTAGAAGTCTTTGATAAAGGGTCTCGATACCTAAAGTGTACCAAAGTCTGAATAGTGCATGATGTGTAACTTGAGATTTTCAAATATGGTAGTATTATACATGAGGTAACATGGACATGTTAAATGTGTTGGCCGAATATGTATAGGATGGAAAAACTAAAGGGTTTAAGTTACAAAATTGGTAATAATGCGTTCAGATAAGCAACTATATATAAGAATTATTAAATTGGTTGTTGATGGTGTATTATATGGGAAATTTTTTTTATTACAATTGGTAATGGTATTATTGAGTATAATAAGAAAGTTGTACAAATGGTTAGGTTGACAATTATAATTTATGTGGAGTGAGTGGTAAGAGATGATGCTTTATTAGAAACTCTTTACCAAAATCTTGTATGTTTACTTGGGATTGTTTAATTCATGTAGGTTTTCTACTCACCTCACCTTACACAAGTATGCATTGTTTAAGAGACCTGAAGTGATAATAAAGAAAATTAATTCAGTGAATTAACTGTTAGTTTTTAAATTGATATGAAAGTATGCACGAACACACACAAACGATAGTGTAAGACCTGAATTTTTCTTGTATTGTATTCCTTATGATTCTTATATGTAATACATTTTAATATGTTAGATGAATCATAAGAAGAGTATTTACTAAAGCGAAAACACAAGTGAAATTATTTAATACATATAAGCCATGTAAAGGGCAAGTATGAGCCGAGATGGCCACAGGCTAAACCGAAGGGATTAAAATCATTCTAACTGAAGATAAGAACTTATAATATGAAAATAAGGGTAGCTCAAGAAAAAAAGTTGGTTTGGTTTGATCCCGAATATGTCGAAGTGGTGAAAACTCCAAAAATGGGCTAAACGAGCTCGAAATGGTTCGTTTGAGGTGTTTTTGACACATTCACCTCCTAGAAGCAGCCAAAACACAAAAATGAGAGTGTAAACCATGAAAAATGACACTTTTGGATTTTTAGAAAAAAATCAAACGTGGTCAATGGTCAAGAAAAGTCAATGGTAGTTAAGAAATGTTGACTTTGACCATAAAGAACTAACCATGGTTAAATTTTAACCCAATCAAGGTTAAAAAGTGGGGAAGAAATATTTTGGTTAAAAAAATAATCTTCATCTCAAGTATGAAAAATTAATTTAATCAAATTCCGGATTAAATTCAATGGGTAAAACTTGATGGGCCAACTATGGAAATTTAAAGCCCATTAAGGTGCAACAAGCATAGGCCAAATTTTGTAGGCTCAATAGGTCGAATTGTTGGGCCATTTGGTAGGCCTAATATGAAGCCAATTGAAGGATCAATTGGTAGAAAAATTTTCAGCCCAAATTGCAAAGCCCAAAACAAAGCCCATTAGTTAAATGGTTAAGGCCCAAAACTTAAGCCTAATTGGTCTAAGCCCAACATCATTACCAAGCCCAATTGGTGGGCTGAAAATTAAGACTAAATATGTTAATTTGCTAAGTTAAAAATCAGCCAACACAACCCATCTTCTTCCTTAAGCTCTCAGCCAAGACAAGAAACCATTAAAACATAACCATTCAAGCTTTATCTCACTATAAATCACTAACCTAGAGACATATTTGGAACAAATAATCTTCATGAAAGTTGTTCCAAATTGAAAGAGGATTAACATACCTTGGAACTGGCTATCAATGAGCCATATTGAAGGGGGCAAAAATCAAGGAAGTTTCTTCCAAAGTGAGAACAACAAGCTAAGTGAGTTTTCAAGCTTCCAACTTCTAGTATGTTAATCTAGGAATTATTCTACAATGATTGGTATATGTTTTATGGATCAAAACACACAAAATCACTAAGAACCTAAGTTGGCCGAAAATGGGTATATAAGTTTTGATGAATACCCATGTGATTTTAAGGCATGTATGGATTGGTATGCATGTGTTCATGATTATGGCATAGTTAGTTTTAACCAATTTGGTCAATTGGTTGATGAATTGAAAATGGAATACGAGGTGTTTGATAAAATGCATTAATGAACAAAAACTAAAGGCTTAAGGCATGCATAGGTTATGTTTGATGAAATGCCTAAGTGAATGGCTAGGCAAAAGGCCAAGGTTGGTGTGGTGTGGCATGGTGTTCGGCCATGGGCGGCATGCATGGCTCTCGGCCACATGTCATGGTCGAGTGGCCAAATGGGCCAAGTCGAGTTGGTTTCGGCCCAATAAGAGTTCATGGGCCTTGGACTAAGCCCAATAAGAGTTAGTGAACCCCACAGCCTAATAGGCCCAGATGAAATGAATAGGAAAGTGAAATGGGCTTAAGACAGTGTTAGGCCCATTAAGATGCAATTAGGCCCAATAAGAGTAAATGGACCCATTATGTGAAATAGACTGCATATAAGGTAAAATACAGATGAATAAGTGTAATTAACTTGATAAATGATTATATGTAGCTCCGAAGATTTTATTGGGAGCGAATCGGACTGCGCGATCGTGCAGCTCTAAGAAAGTGGAATTACTCGACGCGATTCCAGGTAAGGGAATTTTACGGGTAGTTAGAGATATCTGCGCGTATTTTTGCCAGCTTTTACATTCACTTAAAAAGTTTGAGGGTCAGAGAAAGTGAATAAAATTTATAGAGACCTGGTATGGGTAAATTACAATTTTACCTCTATTAAAGGTAAAATTAAGGAAATTAGAAAAAGTCCTAAAAAGCATGGAAAACTTGTTTTTGAGTATTTTTACTGCTGTTTAGCAGAAGAATAAATAGATTGCCAAGTGATTTCGTGAAATACACAAAATAGCACAATTATGGTGTTGATTTTACTGATTAGAAATATCTCGTTTAAAATGAGCAATCTATCGAGTTGTGTGAATCCAAATCGTGCTGGAGCACTGCTCGTACTGGATTTTATATGTTTTCTGCATTAAAAAAGTGCTGGAATGTTACTCGCACCAGATTCCCATTATATGCATGGCATAGTACTGGAGCGTTACTCGTACTTGATTTTAATTTGATTTATGCATGACATAGTACTGAAGCGTTGCTCGTACTTGATTTTGAAATATGAGTTACACATGACCTAGTGCTGAAGTGTTACTTGCACTAGTGTTTGATTTTACGAGATGCATAAAACAGTGTTTTAACGGGGTGTCGACTGAAAGTCGCACTCAAGGTGCGCACTGTAGTTTTGATGTGATATATTTGACATGTTAAGGCTGTGTTGATTGCCTCGTGTAGACTGAGTGTCACACAGATGAGATGCTCGCATGTGTATTTAGAGACATGGCATTGATTATCGATTGAGATAGGGTCCACGGGTGTACATTGTACCGTACATGTGTCACGAAGTACGCTGTATCGTGTAGTGTTTAGGGGGATATATGGAGTTGTGGAGTTATTGGCTGGCGGTTAAGATTTGACCCACCTTTCATTGCAGCAATGATGCCCCGTACACCATAATCCATGTAGCTTGGGATCACAGTATTGGATATGGCCATAATCCCCAATATTATTGCATATAGCTACTCAGTCTCGTATGATTATATCACCTTGTTTTATAAAGATTCAGGTAGACCGAGGGATGGGTTGAAACCTGATTTATGTGCTTTACTTGCTGAAGTGCCATATTTTACATGTTTGAAATGAGATGACATGAAATATTTTAAAGGCATTATGAGTTTACATGAAATGTTATGTTTTGTATGAAATGCAATGTTGTGCATGAAATGCCTGTAATTATGAACACAACATGATTTCAGTATATGTGAATAAATATATGTACACACTACATCAGTTTTCCAGTTCATGCTTTAAATGTGAAACTAAGGAAAGATTATTTCAAGGCATGACATTATTTATAGTAGATAGTGTAGTTATCTACTTACTTGTCTGATTTCCTTACTGAGCTAGTGAGCTCATCCCTTTCATTTTCCACATCTCTACAAAGCATCCGCAGTAGTTAGAGTACGACTGAGGACTTGCATTTCTTTTGTCCACTGCATTCCCATCAAGCAAGAGGTATACAAATTCGCAAGATTTTGTATCTGAACATATAACAACACAGTGATGTAAACGAACGTAATGTCGAGGATGTATTTGTGTATAAATATATGTGAGCTCACTTATGAGATAAAAGTAATTACAGTCAATAAATAGTTTATAATGACATGCATGTATGATATAGAATGGATGACATGGTAAGTAAGAAAGATGTTACTAATACAGAATCATAGCCCAACTGTTGGTAGTTAAATTGTCATGAAGGGAAAGGTAAGTAAAAAACGAAAAAATTGTAGTGATTTTGGTAAAGTAAGTCGTGACAGATAGGATATGTGAAAAATGCAAAATCGGCTCGTTCTAATGCTGAATTGTTTGAGTAATCTCCTCATTCTGTTGTTTTAGAGCTTTAAACTTCACCAAAGGGACCATGGCAGCCAACTCTCCATCTTCGATCTGCCCTTCTTTTCTCACAGGTTTGTTGGGAAAGCTCACAAAATCTTCATTTCCTAAGTTAGTTGTTGTTGTCGAGCATGTTCTCACCATTTTCGTTGAAGAACTTGGCTTTTATGTTTATTTTTCACAGACAGCGTTAGTTGTTGTTACTCCAAACAACAGTGAGTGAATGTTGACGTGAGTGTCTGAATCTTCTTATTCACATGTATCGAAAAGCTCTACAAAGACAGTAGAAATTAGAAAGGCACAGGTATCTGTCACTACGTGCGCATTCTGATACTTAAGTCAGAAAATAGTTTAAGCAGATTCTCAATAGGTTAGATAAAACTTAAGGTTTCTTAATCATACCTAAGAGATATTTATAGGCGTGAGTAGACTGATAATTACAAATAAGCTCATGGAATAACACCCTTAGGTTAGATCTGAGTTAACTTATGTCTTAGGTCATCTAAGTCTTTAGGCCCAAGTGCCCGACTATGCCGTTAGAAGTGAGTCTTGCCCAGCCCTATGATAGGGTTCAACCGTAGGGCCCTGAGGTAGTGTCCTGTAGCAAAGTTCTATCGCAAGGTCTTATGGCAATGTTTTGCTGCATAAGTTTGCCACGGGACCCACAGTAGAGGTCTGTCGTCAAGCCCTCTACAGGGGTTGCCACGTAGCACTGCTAGTTTGACACGTGGCTTCCTCTCGTTGGTGGATATTGCTTACGTGGAATCTTAGTGTATTCTTCCAAAGTTAAATAATAATTTTTAAATATTTAATAATAGAAATATTATTTGATATAAAAATCATTTTAATAATTTGTAATTTATTAAAAATAATTTATATGAAATAATTTTAATGATTTTTAATTATTTATTAATTTTACAAATAAAAAGATATCTAAACTACAAAATTACTTATCTATAAACTTTAATTTAATGTCTTTAATTTTTTTTTTTTTAATAATAAGACTACCTTTCACCTCAGCAGACGACATTCACTGTTAACAGGGTTTTTTGTTTAAAACTTCTAAGACCCATTCCTTTTTTCTTTCATTCTCTCGGAATTATGTTTTAAATAAGTAACAAATCTAATTGAATCTGATCTAAAAATTTTAGACAAAAAAAAATGTTGTATGAAATGAGGGTGAAGCCACTGTTCGTAATCATCTCGATAGTTTTCTTCTTCTTGGCTGTCGTTTTGCTCTCTCCTTCGACGCCGGTTTTGCAGCCTTCACATACTTCGAACTCTCCCAGCGGGTTACCAATCCATTCTTTCTATTTGGATTCTCATTTTCCCGTTATATATGTGATAAATTTATTATGAATCCTTTTTTTTGGCAAAATGGCAGCGCCAAATCGGATATATGGAGCATCAAGGGAATTGTGCAATGGAGACCTTGCAATTGGTGGCTTCAATCGCACTTAACTCGTTAGTGTTTACTATATTCCTTTCTACTTTTTTTTAAGATTATTGTACTTGTTAGCTTTATTGCAAAGTTTTTTTTTTTAAAAAAAATAAAAATTGAGGGAAATTCAATGATGTATTTGTAGTTAAGATTATTCTTTGTGAACGGGTTTCTTATATATGGTTATCTCCCAAGGGAGGAAGAAAAAGAGTAAATTTTTGTTCTTTTTTTTTTTTTAATGCAAGGAAAACATTGATTTAGTCGGTATTAAAACTAAAATTAGATTATTCTAATATTATATGGCTTAATGACTTAAATTCATGGATTGCTTGATGTAGATTTGGGATGAGTAGATGGAAAACGGAACATTTTGGGAAGTAGTATTAAAGTTGTAAAGGAGTGTGGAAGTGGGGTTTGGATTAGGTTAAAGCCTTTTGTTTGGATTTTGGCATTCTGAGTCAGTTTTTTTTTTCTTTAATTGGCTATCATTGCAGACATTTGCATTGGTTTTTTTTGTTGAAATCCTGCAGCTCTACCAGCCAAGAGTAATGGGTATATCCGTATCGATTGCTATGGTGGCCTCAATCAAATGAGAAGAGATGTGAGTGCATGGCTATAGTAAATTATTTTAGCCTTTTGTAAAATAAACTTATTTTGCACTGACAATCAGATTTTTTTTTTTTCATGCTGAGGACAGTTTTGTGATGGTGTTGGTATTGCACGTTTGCTAAATGCTACTTTGGTGTTGCCAAAGTTTGAGGTGGCTGCATATTGGAATGAATCGAGGTAATCTATGCCTCTTGGAAATTCTCATCAATATTTTCTACTTGTGATAATTAAACTCACACAGGTTGGCATTGTTGATGTTGATTTTAGAACTAAAGTGAATAGGTTATCTTGTTTTGAGGCCCTGTGATTTCTGAATCTTTATGAACAGTTTCAAGCATGTTAAGGCAATAGAGATCCATGTAATGTTATTCTTGTCAGTAACTGTGTAATGCTTGTAGTGGAAATACCCTTAGTGATATAATGTTCTAATCATTACGAATCTACACCATATGACAGTTCGAATCATTATGAATTTACCTGTAGAAGTTAAGGTTACCAGAAAAAGTGAGTGTAAAATCAAAGCCAACGCTATACCTGATTAACTGTAGTATGATATTTAGGGGAATAGTGTTACAAGTCATGTCTTCCACACACCACTACTTGCCATATCGTAGCATTGCAATCATCCCTCCATCAGTGTCTGTTGTTGCTATTCTCGTTAGAAAATTCGCTGATAGTTATCAAGGGATCAACTTAGTAGCATCTTGTATGTTGCTTGAGTTTGAGTTCCTGATGTTGTGAACTATTAGAATGCAGAAGAATTTAGATAAATCTTTATCAACTGAAGCTGGAGAGGACAAATGTTCTTGTTCAAGAAACTGAGTTTTCTTTTTGTGGAAATTTAGCCTGTACTTAACTGTCCTATCATAAATTCATAATCTTAATAATTTAAATGCTACTTGAGCTTTATTGTTTCTTCGTCAAGGTAGCCCAAGCTTCTGTATGCCCATTAATTAGATCCTTATGATATGTCCCATCTGCTTTTTTTTCCTAATATGAACAATTATTAGTAGATATTTCTTATTATGTACTGGAAATTTGGTCATAGATACTGCAATCATGAATCTAGTGGTCATTAACAGTTTCTTTTTTGTAGTATTTACATTTAATTTATTATCAACTGAGTGTAGTGAAAATGTTTCCATCTATAGAGTGCCAAATGATATCAAGTCATGTATATGTTGCCATTTTGTTTTATGTAGATAACATCTTTATAATTCTTTTCTTTGGATGCAGTGGCTTTGCAGATGTATTTGATGTCGATTACTTCATAAAACAGGTGAATGGTTTTGTCAAAGTTGTCAAAGAATTGCCACCAAAGATATCATCAAAAGAACCCCATCGAGTAGATTGTAGTAAACGGAAAGGTCAATTTGATTACATTGAAAGTGTTCTTCCATCCTTGTTGAAATACCATTACATCTCTATCACACCTGCAATGAGCCAACGAAGGGATAGGTATTATTGTTTTTTTTTGTTTCAAAATTTCTCGATTGTCAGTTATAGAATTATGGCAACGGTGAAGAGTTTTTTTTTTTTTTTTGGGTTATGGTTTGTTGTAGGTACCCTCAGTATGCAAAAGCTGCCCTTTGTCAAGCCTGTTACAGTGCATTAAGGCTGACCAAATCCTTGGAGAAGAAGGCTACTGAGCTTCTGGAAGCCATACCCAAACCTTTCCTCTCCCTCCACCTTCGATTTGAACCAGACATGGTAGCTTATAGCCAATGTCAGTACTTAGGCCTTTCTCCTGCCTCAATGGAAGCCATCGAAGCTGCACGTGGAGATGTCAGAAAGCCGTGGGCTGGAGAAGCAGCTCGCATTTGGAGGAAAAGGGGGAAATGTCCCCTCACACCTAGTGAGACTGCCTTTATACTTCAAGCACTTTCCATACCCACCAACACAAATATTTATCTTTCAGCAGGGGATGGACTAATGGAGATTGAAGGTTTAACATCTATTTATACCAATGTATTTACCAAGTCTGATCTCCTTCGTGGTCAGGATTTCAAAAGCATGCATGGGAACACAAAAGCTGCCTTGGATTATTATGTATCCATAAACAGCGATTCTTACATGGCTACGTACTTTGGAAACATGGATAAGATGGTGGCAGCAATGCGAGCTCTTAAAGGATTGTACAGAACTCTTTTCTTAAGTAGAAGGGCTTTTGCGGAGTTTACTTCTGAAGGGTTGGAAGGGAAGCAGTTGATGCAAGCATTGTGGAAGACTCACAAAGATGATTTTATCATGGGACGAGGGTCTGCCTTGCCTGACTGCTTTTGTGAATTCAAATTATAGTTTCTAGTTAATTTATTTCTCCTTTTTTTTATGATACATTTTTAATTGTTTTAGGTATTCTTTTTTTTTTATATGAAATTCTATGGGAATGGGATAGTCGTAACCCTTTTAACCGGATATCTTGAAATTTGAAACGTACTGTGTAATTGGCTTACATGTAAAACACTGGACATAGGCTTAGTTACGCTATGGCTAGGCCATTGGACAAAAGTCCTGCGATTTTAGAAACGAAGCCTTTGTCTTCTTACCTGCCATGCAATGCTACCATGTTCTTCAGGCATTGCCATTGCCATTGCCAATAAGCATTGTTCGACGACATAGCAGAAACTTACCCTTTTCGTATTCATCGAAACCTTCACTCGAAAGAAAAACAATTTCTTGTGATTCACATTTATGATAGAAATTTTCACTTGCTATTTGTTTATAAATTTTGGTGAGTGCTCCACTGAATGAAAAGTTGCTTCAAAAAGTATAATATTGGGCGTATCTAAAAGCAATCAAAAATTCGCATGCTTTGGAAGCAAAGCAAAAACAAGAACCACAAGTTTATTACTGCGGTACATGCATGGCTGCCTTTCCACTATGGATGAATGGTTAAGACTGAAGATATATAAACGTAAGCAAAAAAGAAATGAAATAAGTGACTTTTGTGCATTACTTAAAGATTATATTCTCTTTAGGCTTGCTTCAGGCTCCACCCAAAAGATTTTACAGCTACAACATGAACTTGGCTAACGTGCCCTCCACAGTGGAAAATGCAAGAGAGAAAGAAATAATAAAATCTGAATGGATCTTATTGTTAGAATTATTTTTAACAATCCCACGTGATTATTAGAACACCAAAAATTATAAACAATAAATTAAGTGTACTTGTTATAACAAAAAAAAAAAGTGTACTTGTTTAAATAAACATCATCGAAAATGAAAATGTAACTATCAAAATCTGGACAGCTAATCTTCCTCTTCCTCTTCCTCTTCATTTTTAGGTGGTCAAAAGATGGATACCAAAAAAGGGAAGAGGGGATTTAGAGATATATATAAATAGATATGTATGTATACACAAATTTTTTATTAAAACCTTAATGACCCTCCATCAAAGGCTTATAGAGTTTTAAAGTCTACACAATCATCATGTCACCTGACCCAACAATATGTGCAAAGCTCATACTATGTATGATCACAATTATTAAATTGCGTCTACTTGCATATTTCATATCATCATCAGAGCTTTTATCACAATACTGGGATAGGTTATATGAACCAATGTATAGATTTACACTTAGTCGTCAATATGAATTCTCCTCCTTCACTCATTCTTATCTAATGCAATGTGCTCTTCCAACTCCTGTTTCACCGTATCTTTTTGGATTACTTCCTTCCAAATCTTTTTTGGTCTTCCCCTAGCCTTAACCATTTTTACATAATTCATAGCCTCTACTCTTCTAACTGAAACGTCCACATGTTTACGTCGTATGTGTTCAAACCAACGTAAATGATTTTCACACATTTTATCCTCAATAGGTGCCACTCTAATTTTTTTTGCGAATGTCATCATTTCTCATTCTATCTTTTCTCGTATATTCACGCATCCATTGCAGCTTTCGCATTTTTGCTACACAAATCTGTTGTGTATGCACTCCTTTAGTTGCCCAACATTCATTGCCATAGAGAAATATAGGTCTAACAACTGTCCTGTAAAACTTGTTTTTCAACCATATAGGAATTCTTTTGTCACACAACACACTTGTAACGCTTCTCCACTTGCTCTAACTAACTTATATCTTATGGGTCATATCACCATCAATCTCTCCATCCATCTAAACGATCAACCCCATATATCTAAAATGATCCCGCTTAGGGATCAACACCCTATCTAGCATCAATATGTTTCTATCTTCTTCTCTATTTCGACTAAATTTACACTCCATGTATTCAATCTTTACTCAGCTTAACCTTTATCCTCTTGACTTTAACGTTTGTCTCCACAGTTCTAACTTAGTATTAACATTCACTCTAGTCTCAACACACAAGGCAACATTATCTGCAAACACCATACACCAAGGTACATTATATTGGATGGATTTTATCAGCTCATCCATTTCTGTAGCGAACAAAAATAGACTTAATGTCGACCCTTAATGCAGCCCTACTGTAATAGAGAATTCATTTGTTTGCCCTCCACACGTCTTCGCATGTGTTCTTCCATCTCCATACATATCCTTAATTATTTCAATATATTTCACGATGACTTTTTTCTTCATTAAAGACCACCATAACATCTCCCTAGGCACTTTATCACATGTTTTCTCTAAGTCTATAAAGACCATATAAATATTTTTTCCTTGTACTCGAGAACGCTTCACAAGTTGTCTAAGTAAGTGCATTGCTTCCATAGTTGATCAGTCAGACATAAAACCATATCGATTCTCTAATATCTTTGCAGTCTTCCTTAATATTCATTCTATCACTATTTCTCATAATTTTATCGTATGATTCATTAGTTTTATGTCTCGATAATTAGAACAACTTTGAATATCTCCCTTCTTATTGAGAGGTACCAACACACTATTTCTTCATTCCTCAGGTATCTTGTTTGTGTGCCAAATCTTATTAAAAAGATTTGTCAACCTCCTAACTTCGACCTCTCTAAGACATTTTCAAACTTTAATAGGAATGTCATCAGACCCAACAACTTTCCCTGTCTTCATCCTCTTTAGTGCACATTTACCACTATCTCTTTAATTATGCACATAAAGCATCGGTTCAAATCATCGGGAGGCACCGAGATATTTTCACAATTTGATTTTGTCCATCGTTGAATAGCTTGTTGAAATAATTGCACCATCTTTCTTTAATTTCATTGTCTTTAACTAGAGTTTTTTTACGCTCATCTTTTATACATTTCACCACTCCTAAGTCTCCACTCCTCCTCTCTCTTGCTCGGGCCAATCTATATATTGCTTTCTCTCCCTCCTTTGTGTCTAACTTGTTATAAATCTCTCTCACAACCTTCGCCTTAACTTCTACCATCTTTTTTTTTGTCTTCTTCTTAGCTAACTTGCATTTTGTAAAGCTCTATTTGGTTTTGTTTGTCTTCAAAGCCCTCTAACAATTTCTCTTAGTCTTTATAGCTTCTTTAACTAATTTAGTCCACCATGTTGCATCATTTCCAGTCGATACTTTTTCGTTTGATACTCCTAGTATCTCTGTACTCACCTCTCAAATGTGTTTTATCATCTTGTTCCACATTATATTCGATTATCCTCTATGGTCTAGTCTCTTTTTTTAGGTTCAATTATTTCTACATATTTTACGACAATTTTCTTTTAGCTTCTACTATCGAATCTTTGTAGCTCTTTCTTGTTGGTTCTTACAATGTCGTTTATGATTTTTTAGGTCTAGTACTAGTAGTAGTCGATGTTGTGTGGTAATGCTCTCACCTGTGATAACTTTGCAGTTTAGACAACTGTGTCTATCCCTCCTCCAAATAAAAAAGAAGTATATCTAACATGCGTTCGATCCATTCTTATAGGTTATAAGGTGTGGTTCTTTCTTTGTATATTTCAAATACTATGTTTAAATTATCTGGCAGTTTTATTAAAATATAAAATTACCAATAATAGCATTTCAAAATAAAATTTTGTAACACTTAGGTGCTCAATTACTTTTTAATATATATATATATATATATATATATATATATCTTTTTGTTTTATTAAATTCTATTACAAATTAAAAAAATGACAATCTTATTGTATATATAATTCAGTTAAAAAACAACTAAAAACGGACACAGCTAATTAAAAGAATTTTCATATAAACCTAAGTTAAATATACCTTTTAGATGTAACCAAGTTCTTTTCTAAAGATCCTTTTTGTTTTTGCCTCAGCATGTGCTGCTTTTGCCTTGGCATGTGATAATGTCTCTAGCTAATCAACCATATCTAAAAAATGCTGACAAAGCATTAGCTCAAATGATGACATTCATGTTGATCAAACTCTTAAAGATTACAGGAAAAGACTTAAAAATGTGATTTTTTTTCCATACGAGTCAACTAAATAAAAGGTTAGGAGTCAAGGTAAATAATAAATTAAAAAAAAATGTCCAATAAATCAAATTGGCTTATATACTTGCAAGTTTAGTGATCCTAAACGTGCTTTAGATCACCTGAAATGTTCACATGATAAATCATTCTTGATGAAAGTTTCCTAACAAGAAACATAGAGTAATAAATTGCCTCTCAACTTCGGCATGGTAAGAAAACTTGTTTCTCTGGAGTAAAAGTATGAAGAAGAGTGAAACGAACGCCCACGTAGCTATAGATTTGGCACAACCCATCACTGAATAACATAGTTTATGTTATTCTTTGCTTCAGGTAATGGCGATACTTCTGGTCTTTGCAATTGTTACCGCTGCAATGATAAGCAAAGAAGCTTACTTCACCCATGGTGATATTGGCACTGCATCATTTTATAACCCTCCATACATACGCGAGTATCTTTTCTTTCTTTCTACCTTTTTCTCTTCATTCCTTACACCTTTTGCTCATGATGGTGGTCGTGTCACCAAAATCCACGTGTACAACTAACCGCCAACCAGAGACTGCCACGTGTCAGAACAAGAATGAGCCACGTGGCTGATGTGGCGACAGAGTTGCCACGCGACACAGTTGCTTGTTAAACGACAGCGTGTTCGAGGCAATAGGCACTCTGTCGCCTGGTATGTGTGCCGCACAGTAGGGGCGACAGACCTCCATCACCTCTATTGCGACATAGGTCTCCCGCAAGCCGCGGTAGAGGTCTCTCCCGCACAGCTTGCGGCAGAGGTCTCCCACATAGTCTGCGGCAGAGGTCTACGGGTACTCTGCCGTTGTCGACTCCCCCGCAAGCTGCTTGACCCGAAGAGCGACAGAGTGCTCTATGACTCTGTCGCAACCCAGACACTCGCCTGGGCCTCAGCTCGAACCGACTTAGAGAAACCTATAAATATCCAGGTGAGCTCTCAGAAAGGGGGAGACCGAGAACAAAAAGAAAAAAAACTTAAACTCTCTGAATTAAGTAATACATTCTCTTCTTCATTCCTTCATACACAACTCCCGATTTTTGATTTAATCATCGGAGTGCGCGTGCAGGGATAAATCCCTGCCCCCTCTGATTCCTGTTGTTTTTGCAGACTATACGAGGAACAAGTTACATCGACGTCATCTCCTTGTCGTCAGTGCAATCCGAATACGTGGAAGTCGTAATCCCGTTGCCGTTTAGTGGAAGGCAACATCAATTGGCGCCGTATGTGGGAATCAGAACAAAAAGTTGGATTCCCTATCAAAATGGTGAGGACACGTTCTACAGCAGAGTTGACAGGGGAGCAGAATTTTGTGAGTCCCCCCGTCAGATCACAACAAAGACGAAGACATAGTGAAAGGGGTGACAGAGAAGCCTTGGTTTCTCTAGAAGAATTTGAGACCCTGAAACGCAAAAATGAAGAGACTGCGACAGCATTGAAAGCTATGGTGAGCTTCTTCAGAGACGCTCTCCCTCAATTCAGCTTGCCCCATGAAGTGCAGCAATTAGTGGGGGAAAGCACACCTGGGCAGACCTACGAGAGAGGTCAGCCCTCCACCCTGGTAAACGCTGGACAAGAGGCAGGAACGCAAAATAATGCTACAACAGATCCAGTAAGACGGAGTTCTCCCGCGGACCGTAGGCGGCAGAGCTCACCTGACGGCCTCGCGCGGCAAAGGTCTCCCCTGGCAGATAGACCCCAGAGCTCACCCGCAGCTCTCAGGCGGCAGAGTTCGCCAGCAGCTCATGCGCGGCAGAGCTCACCCGCGGCAGAGTTCCCCTCTGGCCGATAGGCCGCAGAGCTCGCCAAATGTGCGGCAGAGCTCACCCGCGGCTCAACAGCGGCAGAGCTCACCCGCAGACTTCAGGCGACAGTGTTCTTTAGCAGAACCCGTACGACAGAGCTCTCCTGCGGGCTACATGCGGCAGAGGAATCTCGCAACACGTACGCGACGGTGCTCTCCCGCCGCTTACAGGCGGCAGAGTTTCCCTCTGGCCGATAGGCGGCAGAGTTCCCCTACAGGCCGCAACTCATCTCCCGTGGAGTTGGAACATGATTTAGGAGCATATAGGGCTGGGGAGCAACGAAGACAGAGAGGTTCTAACCCACGAGAAGGCCTCAAAATTTCAAGTCCCGGAATGGGAGATGCTGGAAGGGGTGCTTATCAGTCAGACTTTTCAAGACCCGAAGGGACTGGGCCATACACAGTTCGAGGGTCGGAGAATGTGGAGAAGGTCGTCCAAAGGATCCTGGAGAAGAAAAAACTGGTGTCTCCTGATGTGGCCAAAAGAGGAGGATTCCATTCAGCCTGGAGATCATGAACAAACCTTTGTCGAAGAAGTTCAAGATGCCTTCTATGGCTACTTACACCGGCAAAGCAGACCCCTATGATCACATACAGAGTTATGAGTCCCTCATGCTGCTGCATGGGTGGGAGGACGAAATCATGTGCAGGGCTTTTTCTCTCACATTGTCCGGGCACGCTCTGAAGTGGTTCAACGGGTTGAGCGAAGGTTCGATCTCCTCTTTCGACCAATTGAGAAATGAATTCCTGAAAGTCTTCATGATCCACAGCCAGAGGAAGAAAGACGCTACTTACCTACTCGCACTTAAGCAAGGGCATAAAGAATCCTTGAAAAGTTTTGTAGACCGCTTCCGAGATGCAACCTTGGAAGTGGAAGATCTACCGGTAGGGGTAGCCATGGCTGCAATATTGCAAGGGACGAGCTCCGAAAAGCTGCAAGAATCTTTCTCTCTTGACCAGCCGAAGACAATCTCCGATCTCTTTGCTAGGGCCAATAAGTATGTGGCCCAAGAAGAGGTGATGAAGATGATACAGCCCAGGGAGACGAAGGAAGGAAAGAAGAGAGAAAGAGATGCACCCGAGAGAAGCTCTCCAAGACCCGTGAGAGTAGACAAAGCCCCTAGGCTCAGGTATGAGGGTTATACTAGTTTGAACGAGCCTCGCACTGCGATACTGGCAGCAGTCGAAGGGGCGGGACTGTTGGAATTCCCCAAGAAGAAAATCGAAGACGTAGGACGAAACTCTGAAGCCTACTGTGAATTCCATAGTGCTCACGGCCACCCAACGGAGAGATGCAGAGATTTAATGGATCAGTTGGAAAGACTGGCCAGAGAGGGGAAGATCAACCGCTTCTTGTGGAGGAGCGAGAGACCCCGTTATCCTCCGCGTGACCAAAGGAATGACCGTCCGCGGACTGGGCCAAATGATGATAACAGAAGGAATAGGCTAAGAAACGAAGCATTCAGGCCTACGATCCCCCGTGTCAATCTGCCAAACAACGAACCTACAGCCCCGGCAATAAATGTTATTGCAGGCGGAGAATCAATAGCAAGAAGCTCCTCTACTTCCCGTAAAAGCTACGCTAGGCAAGCGTATCAGGTTAACATTGTGATGGAAGAACAAGCGGATGAAGAACCCATCATGTTCACTCCGGCTGACAAAGGTGATATTGTCATGCCCCATGACGACCCCATGGTGATATCCACGGTAGTGGCCAAACACCCGGTGAGCAGAGTCCTGGTTGATAACGGGAGCTCGGTGAACCTAATCTATTGAAACTGCTTCGAGAAAATGAGCATATCCGAAGATAGATTAAAGCCTGTTGTGACTCCACTATACGGATTCACGGGCGAGCGAGTGAAGGTGGCCGGGTCCATAGAGTTGCCTATGACTCTCGGAGAGCACCCGAAGGACGTGACCCGGCAAGTATTGTTCATGGTAGTCAGGTCAACCTCCGCTGCCTACAACATGATCTTGGGTAGACCTGTGCTGAACGATATGAGGGCGGTGATATCCTCTTGTTATCTATTAATGAAGTTCCCCACTCCCAACGGAGTCGGGCAAGTACGAGGAAACCAAAGGAGTGCCCGTACTTGTTATCTCGCTTCCACCGCCAACAAGGTAGCACAGAGGAAAGAAACCTTATGTATAGACGATCCACCCAAGCCTCAGCCTGTAGAGGAAACAGAAGACATTGAGCTAACAGAAGGAGATGGAGGAAAAAAGGCATTCATCGGGACTCAACTGGGCGAACAACTAAAAAAGGAGATAGTCGAGTGCCTTAGGAGAAACTCGGATGTCTTCTCCTGGAGCTCGGTCGATATGCTCGGGATTAGTCCCGAAGTGATCTGCCATGAGCTTAACGTCATACCCGGGCACAGACCCGTCAAACAGAAGAAGAGGAGTTTCGCCCCGGAACGACAAAAAGCAATCACTGAAGAAGTGAGTAAACTCCTGGGCACCGGAATCATCCGAGAGGTCTACTACCCTGAGTGGTTGGCCAATGTAGTGATGGTAAAGAAATCTAGCGGGAAGTGGCGAATGTGTGTGGATTTCACCGATCTGAACAAAGCCTGCCCTAAAGATTCGTACCCCCTACCCCGGATAGACAGACTGGTAGACGAAACATCCGGCTACGAATTCCTCAGTTTCTTGGATGCTTTCTCCGGGTATCACCAAATCATGCTTCACCCAGAAGACGAAGAAAAGACTTCCTTTATAACCGACAACGGAACCTATTGCTATCGGGTAATGCCGTTCGGTTTAAAGAACGCGGGAGCCACCTATCAACGAATGGTGAGCAAAGTGTTCAAAGATCTTCTGGGAAATACCATGGAAGCCTACGTGGACGATATGATCATTAAGAGTCGCGTAGGAGAGTCTCAAGCTGATCAAATGTCCAGGGTATTCGAAGTATTGAGGACATTCGACATGAAGCTAAACCCCAAAAAGTGCTCATTCGGGGTAAGATAAGGGAAGTTCTTAGGCTTCATGATCACTAACAGGGGCATTGAGGTAAATCCTGAAAAGGTGCAGGCGGTCATTGACATGAAACCCCCAACCACTGTAAGAGAGGTCTAGAGATTGACAGGCAGAATAGCAGCTCTGAATCGCTTCTTGTCGAAGTCAGCAGAAAGGAGCTTGCCGTTCTTCAAAACTCTACGGGGGGAAAGAACTTCGAATGGACGAAAGATTGTCAAAAGGCCTTTGAGGACCTCAAGGAATACTTGAAACAGTTGCCTTTATTAACAAGGCCCCTGGAAGGAGAACAACTCTCTCTGTATTTGGGAGTCGGTGATTTCGCCGTCAGTGAGGTGCTACTGAAGAAAGATGAAATGGTGCACCGTCCCATCTACTACGTGAGCAAAGTGCTATTGGATCCTGAGACCCGCTACCCGCTAGCCGAAAAGCTAACATTAGCCCTTGTGATGGCCTCGCGAAAGTTGCGCCCTTATTTCCAAGCACACCCTATCACCGTCTTGACAGATCAACCGTTAAGACAAATCCTTCAGAAACCTGAACACTCAGGAAGGTTAGTGAAATGGGCAGTGGAGCTTGGGGGATATGATATCACATTTCAACCTCGACAGGCTATCAAGGGTCAAGCTCTGGCGGACTTTATAGTAGAATGCACTATCCCGAGCGACAGCAGTGAGGGGGAGGCTCACCCATGGTTACTGCATGTCGACGGGGCATCAAGTGCCAACAGAAGTGGAGCGGGTATAGTCCTGATATCACCAGAAGGGAAATCCCTGGAATACTCCCTACGGTTCGGATTCCCCAGTTCAAACAACATAGCGGAGTATGAAGCTCTGATAGCAGGGATGATATTGGTAGAAAAGCTGCAGGTTCACCACTTGGTAGCACACAGTGATTCTCAATTGGTGGTGAACCAATTCAGCGGAAAGTATGAAGTACGGGAACCGATGCTGGTCCCTTACTTGAAGAAAGTCCAACTTCTAGCCCAGACTTTCAAAAGCTTTCAATTGATACAAATCAACCAGTCCGAAAACACACATGCTGATTCATTGTCTAAGTTAGCCTCTTCCACCGAAACACGAGGAAGGATAGTGAAGGTGGAGAGGCTCGAACGACCTAGTATTGAAGAGGTCGAAGTGTGTGACATTCAAGTGGGAGACGATTGGAGATCCCCATACAAACAGTATCTCACCGAAGGAACACTCCCCCAAGATAAAGACGAGGCTCGTCGCTTGAAAGTACAAGGGGCGAAGTTCACACTCATCAACGGAGAACTGTACAAAAGGGGATATTCGTCACCCTTATTAAAATGTCTGGGACCGAAACAAGCAAGTTACGCCCTAGTCGAAGTGCATGAAGGAATTTGCGGCGAACACTTAGGAGCAAGAGCCCTCGCTGCTAAAGTACTGCGATCGGGATTTTACTGGCCAACGTTGAAGAAAGATGCGATAGACCAAACCCGTAGGTGTGACAAATGCCAGAGGTTTACGCCTATCACAACAGCCCCAATGACTCCCTCTCAAGGCACAGTACAGCCAATTCCTTTTGCACAATGGGGATTGGACATCCTTGGACCTTTCTCATTAGCCACGGGCTAAAGAAAGTTCCTGTTAGTGGCTACCGATTACTTTACAAAGTGGATTGAAGCGGAGCCTTTAGCCACAATCACGGAAAAGAAAGTGGAGGCAATGGTGTGGAAAGACATTATCTGTCGATTCGGAATTCCGCGCATCTTAAATGCCGACCATGGAAAGCAATTTGATTGCAACGCCTTCCGTGAATTTTGTAAGCGCCTCAACATTCAGCTAAGGATCTCTTCAGTGTCATATCCTCAAGCTAATGGACAGGCCGAGGTCAGTAATCGGACTATCCTTCATGGGCTGAAGACCAGGCTAGACAAAGCTAAAGGGGCATGGGTGGACGAATTACCTAGTGTTTTATGGGCATATCGTACCACCAGTCGAGTGTCGACCAGAGAAACGCCGTTCAGCCTCGTATATGGCGCAAAAGCACTGATCCCCGTGGAAATTGGAGCGTTATCACCAAGAGTGGTGCCCTTAGTAGAAGAAGAAAATTCACAAGCTCTAAGGGAAGGCTTGGACCTACTCGACGAACACAGAGAAGCCGCAGCTATTCGATTGGCATCCTATCATCAGAGGGTGGCCAACTATTATAATAGCCGGGTGAGAGATAGGCCGATGTCTGAGGGAGATCTAGTGCTCAGAAAGTCGCATATCACGAATGCCCTAAAGGAAGATGGAAAATTCAGAGCTAATTGGGAAGGTCCATACAGAATCAGACACAAGATTGGGCCTAACACCTGTGTCCTGGAAACTCTACAAGGGAAGAAAATAGGGAAAATATGGAATTCAAATCACCTAAAACTGTATTTGAATTAAGCGCCATATTTTCTTTCCCAAACATTATTATCATTTATTTATTCTATCACAAGATATTGTTATCAAATCCTCACGCAGAATGTCATTTTATTATACATCTGCAACTTCTATGCATCTAAATCTTGTGACAGGATATCAGCCGAGCCGTAAGAGCCTGAGGCGCTATGCGTCACTGTGGCCAGGCGTACATTCAGAAGAGCCGTAAGAGCCTGAGGTGCTATGCGTCACTATGGCCAGGCGTACATTCAGACGAGCCGTAAGAGCCTGAGGCGCTATGAGTCACTGTGGCCAGGCGTACATTCAGTCGAGCCGTAAGAGCCTGAGGCGCTATGCGTCACTGTGGCCAGGCGTACATTCAGCCGAGCCGTAAGAGCCTGAGGCGCTATGCGTCACTGTGGCCAGGCGTACATTCAGCCGAGCCGTAAGAGCCTGAGGCGCTATGCGTCACTGTGGCCAGGCGTACATTCAGCCGAGCCGTAAGAGCCTGAGGCGCTATGCATCACTGTGGCCAGGCGTACATTCAGACGAGCCGTAAGAGCCTGAGGCGCTATGCGTCACTGTGGCCAAGCGTACATTCAGACGAGCCGTAAGAGCCTGAGGCGCTATGCGTCACTATGGCCAGGCGTACATTGAGTCGAGCCGTAAGAGCCTGAGGCGCTATGCGTCACTGTGGCCAGGCGTACCTTCAAACGAGCCGTAAGAGCCTGAGGCGCTTTGCGTCACTGTGGCCAGGCATAAAAGATCTGATTAACCATAAGAGCCTGAGACGCTATGCGTCACTGTGGCCAGATAAAAATATCAAGGCTATAAAAACTAAAGACGCATTTACGCCATAGTAATCAAGCCTTAAACAGTTATACGTTTACACAAAAAATTCTTTTTGAAAGTATACCTTTCTATCAAGAATTGGGGAGCATACACGAATACATTCAAAGCGAATATATACAAGTAAAATAAACAAACAGACAAAGAATGATAAATGATAAATAGAGAAGTAATGCGATACAAAGCATGAACAAAAATCTCAATTTCATTTCATTCAAAAGTCATTACAAATAGATCTTTAGTAGATCTTTACAATTACATTCAAAAAAAGTACAAAATTAAAACAAAAAGACAACAAAGTACTTGAAAAGAAAAACAAAAAACAGAAATAGCTATCTAATCTTCGGGAGAAAGCTGGGGATCAGCTACAGACGGACCTCCACTACCCAGGGACTGCTGACCCTCCTCGCCGTCCAAATCAAGAAGAGCGTCAATAGGCTCGGGAGCACCGCCCAAATCCACGGGCTCCCAAGGATCGGTGAGGTTGGCGAGGTCATCTTGAGCGATCCTCTTGAATAGTTCGTCCGCGGGTTCAGCCCCAGGTTCATACTTGGTCCAATCGGGGGCCTCGAATAGCATTGCCTCGTTCGTGTACTGGAGCTCGGGGAATTCCTCTCCTTCCCTATGCGCCTCTAACCATGACCGGGCAAGGTAGAATCCATATTTCACATAGGGGTTTGAGAAATCCTCCTTCCGCCTCAAGCAATCTTTGGAAAGGCGATACTCCCTTACGGCTTCCGCCCGAATGCTATCGATCTCTACTTGGGTCAGGATAAGAGCAGCTTGACCTTCTAACTCGGCAACGCGTTGCTCGAGCTCCTGATTCCGAGTAAGCAAAGACCCGTAGCTGGACTGCATACGGTCTAGTTCAGAGTGGGCCTCCTGAAGATCCTCCTGAAATTTGCCAGATCGGGCCGCCTCAACGATGAGATCCCCCTTGGCCTGGTTCAGGTCCTGGTGAACCTTGGCGAGCTGTTCCTCCAAGCTTCGTACCAAATCCGAAAGTTTGGACAAGTTATTGATAGTGTTGGATAATTCCATAACCTTGTCCTTCAAATCCTGGATTTCTTTATCAGCTCGCTCCCGATAGGCCCGGTGCTGGGCATTGTTGGCCACGGTACTCTGAGCCAGCTGCAAAGGAATGCAAAAAGTTAGATTCAAAGAATGTAGCAAAAAGGAGTCAAACGAAGAGGAGTATGAAACTTACACTCAATGCCTCCATGTCGGCTAAGTCCTCCCCCTCCAAGTAATTTTGGAATATTCTCGCCTCGTCCCGAGGAAGGATGGAAGACCAACTAATCCGGGAAGCCACCCCGGGAGTGTCCAAAGTATCGTTGTCGCGGACCCTGGGGTAAACTCGAAATTCGGCCCCTCTCATAATAAACCCCCCGTCCACGGGGTAGGACCTCTCGTCAGCAGGGCCTATCCTCGGTAGTATTGGCCTATTTCCTATCGAACCCTCGATGTATAAGCGCCTTCGATTCTTCCGCTGCGACGGAATGATATTGCACTCCGCACGCTCCTCGGAGCGGGATCGCCCGGATGACCCGGAAGCCCCCCGCAAAGATGAAGGGACTCTTCCCCTATCCCGAGAGGGATCCCTTTGTTCCGGAGGGGGAGGCATCACCTGCCTAGAAGCGGGTGGGGTCCGAGCACGAGGTAAAAGAGAGGGGACCTGTGCCTCGCCTAGGACATCGTCGGCTAAACGACGCCTCTTCCTGGTAGGAACACTAGAAGGATCGGCCTCCGAAACCTGACGAGCCAGCGATCGTCGGAAGTGACTCATTTCTGCAAAAAAGGAAAAGAAAACAAATCAGTGGTCAAAAACTGATCAAAAACAGCAAGTAGTAAAAAGAATTAAAAGTTACCGTCAGGAGAATCAAGATGCTCCTGAAGGGACTCTATATTTATTGCGTTGTCATCAGGGAGCACCATGAAAGTGGAGCCGAACCCTTCCCAGCCAGTTAGGTCAGCTAAGGGATCGCTGCCAGAACTAGACTCTATGTTGGTACTCCCTATATCCTCCTGTAACCTCGGAGGTTCAGGATTTAACTCGGGGGAAGTCGAAGGCGGAGGATCGGATGAAGGAACAGAAGGCCCGACAACAGGGGCCGGACTCACACCTCAGCCAGCTGATATCAAATTTTCATTTGATATAAGGCTGTCAAGGCTAATGGGATGAGTGACCAACAGTTTGTTGACGTCTGAAGATAACTGCTCCCTAAGTGTGGAAATCCTGGGGCCCTTGGGGATTTCGCGCCTAGTCTCCCAACGAGTGGGGAAATCCAGGCCCTCGGGCACTTGCACAACAAGCCACTCCGATTCAAAACCGTGGAGCTTGTTAGCAGGCTTCTCGAATAACCTGTTTTCAAAGCCAGGCTGGTACACCCGCTGAAGGGAGTAAGGGACTAAACCGGGGCTACCCCAAAATCTGAAGAAGACATCGAGAAGGGGAAGAGATGGAGAAACGCCCCTTAAATGGCAATGCACGGTGAACCCTACTAATTACATCCATGCATGAGGATGCAGTTGTCCCGGGGATACCCTGTGCATCCTAAGGAAGGAAACCCCGAAGTCGGACAATGGGAAACGGAGTCCTAATTCTAAGGCTGCCCTAAAAATGACTACCCCGTTGGACACACGACGTATGTCACCCTCCTGAGGGGATGAGAGTCTATAAGAATATCCCTCGGGTAAAGGAAACCTAGATACTAGGTCTTGGACGTCGACTTCCTTTAAAGTCGACTTAACACCTAGGTCTATTTGTTTTCCTACACCATGGCCAGCCATTTTAGGAGTCCAGAAACCAATGAGTGGGGCTACGGATTATTAAATCACCTAAAATGAAGAAGAGAAGAACTGGCGACAGAGTCCCAAGAAGCTGCGACAGACTTGCGACACAGTGATGTGTACGCGGCAGAGTTGCGGCAGAGTAGCGATGGAGTTGCGGCAGAGTAGCGATGGAGTTGCGGCAGAGTAGCGATGGAGTTGCGGCAGAGTTGCGAGAGAGTGTCCTGAGAGTCGGGCAGAGTGTCTTTGCGAGAGAACTGAGTAGCGACAAGGACAGCAGGAGTCCAGTATATATAGTGGCCCGACTGCGTCGCCACACCCGCAGAGATCCGACCCGAGCTGAGAAAAATTTGGACCCAGATCCTCTTTCGTAGGAAAAATTCCTACCAAAGAGTGGGGAGCAATTGATGGTGGTCGTGTCACCAAAATCCACATGTACAACTAACCGCCAACCAGAGACTGCCACGTGTCAGAACAAGAATGAGCCACGTGGCTGATGTGGCGACAGAGTTGCCACGCGACACAGTTGCTTGTTAAACGACAGCGTGTTCGAGGCAATAGGCACTCTGTCGCCTGGTATGTGTGCCGCACAGTAGGGGCAACAGACCTCCATCGCCTCTATTGCGACATAGGTCTCCCGCAAGCCGCGGTAGAGGTCTCCCGCACAGCTTGCGGCAGAGGTCTCCCGCATAGTCTGCGGTAGAGGTCCACGGGTACTCTGCCGCTGCCGACTCCCCCGCAAGCTACTTGACCCGAAGCGCGACAGAGTGCTCTATGACTCTGTCACGGCCCAGACACGCGCCTGGGCCTCAGCTCGAACCGACTTAGAGAAACCTATAAATATCCAGGTGAGCTCTCAGAAAGGGGGAGACCGAGAACAAAAAGAAAAAAAAACTTAAACTCTCTGAATTAAGTAATACATTCTCTTCTTCATTCCTTCATACACAACTCTCGATTTTTGACTTAATCATCGGAGTGCGTGTGCAGGGATAAATCCCTGCCCCCTCTGATTCCTGTTGTTTTTGCAGACTATACGAGGAACAAGTTACATCGACGTCATCTCCTTGTCGTCAGTGCAATCCGAATACGTGGAAGTCGTAATCCCGTTGCCGTTTAGTGGAAGGCAACATCAGCTTATGCACTGTATCTTGCAGCAACTAAATGTTATGGTAATAGAGAAGAACAGTTTCGACCTTGGAATTTGTTTGTTGCAGTTAACGATGGATTATGGGATAATGGTGCTGCTTGCGAGAGGCGTTACGGAATAAAATGTCTGAGCTGACCCAAGAGACCATGTAAGCATAGAACCATTTATGTCAACGTGGTGGATTTCTGCCTTGTCATACCATGCCCTTCTACAATTATGCTGTCCAGGGATGTTTTTACAGCTATTGCACATTGACATGGAAGGAAAATAAATATCAAATATATATAGCAATTAATCCTTTTTTTATCGTCTTAATTTCCTTAATTGAAAAAATAGCTGACAAACCTATATAGAATTTATGTCTTTGAATGATAATTGATGACTTGTTACAGGATTTGATAAAGTAGCTTGTATGAGTACAATCAGATCAAAGTACCAACTTCTGCCTGTTCAATAAGAAAAATACATGTAGAAAACACCCTAGAATTGTGATAAAAGATATTAATATCAAGTTCGTAAATTCTTTCACTGACAGAATGAAAAATCAGTAACTTAAGCAATAACTAGTTGAGGCTATTACATAGAGGATAGAAATCACATGAGAGATTACATGCAGTTTTAGTTATATTTGTTATACATTCTTTACATGTAATGCAAGTGTTATTTTATGCTCTAATGCGTGACTGACTATTTTCTAGGACACTTGTTTGAGAAGGAATTAGTGCTGAATTATTCAATACATTTTTTAACCTAAAATTTGATCTTTCGAAAGCATGTGATTCAAGATGCTAATAATAGCTTTTATGCTACTAAATGATTTTTTATCATATATTTTATCAACAATTGAAAGTCCTTACATCTTCATATATTTGATAACCAAAAACAAAAGCAATTGCTTAATGATACACAACTATGAAAACATTTGTAGGTTCAAAGTTACGCTCAACAGCCTTCTTATCATGAGGTCCCACAAGATCCAACTAATATTATAGTTTCATCATCATTATCAAAGCCTTTATTCTAATATTGGGTAGACTACAGAACTAATATATGAACTTATACTAGGTCATCAGCATGAATTTTCCTCCTCCACTCATTTTTATTTAAGGTAATTTATTATTCTAACTCTCGTTTCGCATATCTTTCCAAATAACTTTCTTTCAAGTCTTTTTCGGTCCTCCAAGTCAATTTTCTATTATGTGCTTAACCATTGATGAATGAAACAGCCTGCCACTTAACTATATATGGTAAAAGACTAACTCTAGACACTTTCAAGAATACATTCATATTCAGAGTCAAATAACGAATCCTAGTACATACCTCTAAGCCAATTCTACCTCAAAACTTGTCATTGTACATAATGGCTTTGTTAGAATGCAATTACAATTGATCTGTCTACACAAACATATTAGTGAGAATAGCTTATAATTGCCAGTATCCATCCAAAGCTTCCAACAAACATAGAAACTAAAAACGATAACGTACTACCTGAATTACACCTTATAATTATTGTTGCTTTAGAGCTAAAATGAATTATGAAGGTCTACCAAAAAAAAATTCTCCATATTCTCATTGAGTTGCTGAAAGCAACAGTTGACCACCCATGTTTACCTCATTTGAGACCACCAATTCACTTATGAAGCCAACCAAATAATATTTGCATTTCCATGTCTTTTTAGTAAACCCAGATGATGTGTTTTACTTTGAACCTTTCCTCATTTATATTATGGGACTTTGAGATCTTCCGCTTGGTTTTCAAAGTTGTAGTGTTTAAATCAAGGGTTTGCAGAATAAGTGATGCTTTTAGTATTCCATAAGGTAGACATTGGTTTAAAAATGAGTACTTCAAAGCAATTTGAAGTTCTTGTTCCTTTAAATCATTGAAGATTAAGTTCCTTCACTCTTTTGATTTTCCCTCCACGCAAATGCCATGTAGAAAGGTTGCAAAAGAAACTAGGTCGGGAGGGAACCCCTTATTCATCATCTAATTCTTTGATTGCAAAGCAATTCTAGTCATTCCATTTTGGCAAAGGCAGATGAGGATAAAGTTAAACAATAGCTTTTCAAGAAAATCCATCATATATCATCATAATAAAAGATTAAATAAAAATGAGATTTATTCCCCAAAGATAAATTGTAAGGCCCGTACTTTTATATTTATCATTTATGATTTCAAGAATGTACACACAAGTTACAATGTATGTGAATCATAAGAAATGAACATTTTTATATTCTAAGTGTGACTAGAATGCAAAATGAGTAGTGAAGCAATTGAATGTGAACTCTCCTTTGAATTTTTGAAAAAATTACAGCTGGAATGCTGCAGATGAATGTCAGATCGATCTTAGTGCAAAGGAAGATCGATCTCATCTTCTCGAAATGAAAGTGTCAAACCATTCTGTAAAAGGGAGATCAATTTCTCATTCAAAGCAGATCGATCTCAAGTTGCTTCTGCTTGGACAAGATCGATCGCTTCCCAAAGACAGATCGATCTCTAATTGCTTCTGCCTGGCAAGGATCAATCCCTTCCTAAGTGCATATCGATCTCCATTTGATTCTGCCAAGAGCAGATAGATCTCATCCCATTAGCATATTGATCCCACAACCTACATATCAAATACAGAGAGAGTTCCAACAAAGGGAAGATCGATCTCTCACCCTAGGAGATCGATCTCATCATGTTATTTCTATTAAAAACCCGACAGCCAAATCTTCTTCCACGAAACAGCTGATACTCCTCCATTTTTACCAAAGTAAACCAAGCTTTCTCACTCTAAATCATCACCTTCCAATCAAATTTGAGAAAGCTTGCTTTGAGCAAAGTTGTTCCTTGTGATGAGGAGAACAACATAGTTAAAAACTAGAAGCTGAAATTCTGGATTGAAGGAGCAAATGGATTTTCCCAAATTTCAGCCAAAAAGAGAAAAGTCAAGCTAGGTGAGTTCTCAATACACCAACTTCAAGTATGTTAATCTAGACGTTCTTATGAGTTGATTGGTGTATGTTTTGTTGGCTGAAACATCCTTGAACATGCTTAATCATCCACGACCTAAAATGAGTTTAATGTAAAAAAATGAGAGAAAGTTGATTTGATAGGGATTTAATGATGATTTCAACATGTAGTGATGTTATTAAGTATCTATACATGATTCTAAGATAGTTTTGTGAAATCCATATGTTGGAATAGATGATGAATGAAAGTAGACATATGAGGTGTATGATGAAATGCCTTAGTGAAGGAAAGTGACATTATCGAGGCCTATTGGGCTCATTGGGCCCACCAACAATTTCTTGGACCTCGTTCTAATTCTCGAATAGCTCAATTTATTATTTACGACAATTTATCTAAATTTTCATAATTTAATTTATTTAATGCGGAAATTAAATCCGAAGCACACATAACGATGTAAATTATCGTAAAATAAGGGTTACTTACCCAAGATTCCATGCTAGTACGCAAATTGAGGCTATCTCGAGCTCTCGTTTGACGTCGATTGTCGAGCTACACAATTTCATAAATTTTCGGGTAAATTTCCAGTCGAAAATTAATTAAATAAAATATTTCAAAATTTAAATCAGTCAATTTCGACCGCTATTGACTTACCCGTAGCTCGATTACATCGCCGAAATTTTTTCCAATTTTTTCTCTTTTTCTTTTTCCCTTTTTTCTCCTTTTTTTCTCTTTCCTCATTGGCTGAACCGGTTCGGTCCGGTTCAGACCCGATTCGGACCGCCAGTTCACTCCGGTTTACACCGGTTCGACCGGTTCAGGGCCTTGTCGGCCGGTTCTCCGTCAGCTTCTGCTGCCAGTGGCTCCGCTGGGTCGTCCGCATCTCAGATCTGGGGTTGGCTTCGGTCGAGGTCACCGAAAAGTGGCCGGTCTGGCCTGTTCTCTCCGTCGTCTGTACCCATTTTCTCTTTCCGCCGTTTTCGGCGTTTACCGGCAGTTTCACCAGTCGTGGCAGCCACCAATCAGCTCAACTGCGCCTCGAAAACGTTCGGCTGTGGTCGGTTGCCGGGAATCGCCTTCTCTTCTCTCGGTTTCGTTTCTCGCCGTTCCCCTCGCCGGTGGTCGCCGTTCGTGGCTCCTTTAGGCCGGTGGTGGCCCGGGCCTTGTCGGGCTCTCTTCCTAGGCCTCCGTCGGGCGTCCATCATCGTCAAGGGGCTCGACCTCTGTTGTTTCCCTCAAAAATCGCGTTTCGCAATTTTTTCGTCCGTTTTTTAACTAATTAATTAATTATTTATTTATTTATTTTATTAATATTTTAATCATTAAAATACTATTATTTTGTCAAAAATATCTAAAAAAATTATTAATTTATTCAATTAATCCCTAATTGAATTTATCAGTATTATTTCGACTTTTCGGTATATTTTTTGATTATTTTCGGAATGATTTTTATTTTCGAATTAAAAATTCCGATTAATCCCGATTAATTCTCATAAATTCATATCTTGATCAATTTAACCCAGAATAAATTTATTTCACCTTTATTGACCAAGATTTCTCAATCCCTTATTTTTAATTAAATTTTCTTGTCGAATTTATTCCGACTTTCGATCTTTTGACCGTTTTGCCCATGCACATGTTCGAAAATTTCATTTCAATCCTTTTGCATTTTTAATTTCGTGTTTTAACTAAAATCGGGTCTTACATAATCTCCCCCACTTAAGGAATTTGGTCCTCCAAATTAGAACCAAGTCATATGAGTCCATAGACTACTCCGGGTACATCAATCGTATCGTACTTTTTAATTCTCATGTGACCTTTTTTTCGGAGTGTAATACTACAGAAGGACTTTAATTAGGGAGATCGTCTTAAACCTCAATACTTTCTCTTTCCTGTTTAATGCCCGAATCAACTTTTTCAATATACTTATATTTGCACTGAGCTGAATCTGTTGGAGTTCATATTCGATTACCTATGCTGGATCTGGATAGTATTGTCGAAGTATCAAAAGAGTCTTATCTTCCACTTGTCCAATCTCTTGAAAATTTCCATTCAGCAAAACTCAATTTGCCTTATTCCCGAGTCTCGTTATGTCCTTATTCTCTTAGGACAAATAACTTCAACAATACTGATTCACCCTCGGTGAATTCCAATGCTTTTTGTCTGCTCTGAGGTGTTCTTAATCTCTCACTTAACTGAACATCCTCAGAGACTTATTATACTAATTCAGAAGAAATTTCTATTTGTCACCCACTTTTTCTTGTCTGAGTCAGGGAACAACCCCTACGGCCATACTATGCCTCATATCTTGTTATCCCGATACTCAAGTGACAACTGTCGTTATTGACAGATTCAATTTGTAATAACTGATCATCCCAGGAGCTTATAAAATCAATGGCACATGCTTTCATCGTATCCTTCAGAACTTGTACAGTCCTCTCTAACTGACCATTTGTCTGAGGATGGAAAGCTGTGCAAATACTAAATCGGGTTCCCGTAGCTTCTTGAAAAATATTCTCAGAGGTGGGAAGTAAAGTGGGAATCCCTATATGATACCATGCTCACTGGAACGCTACATAATGTTCCACAATCTTCCTTATACCTGAATCCTCATACACACTCTGAGTATCTGGGGATTTCATAACCAGAAGGTGGGTAGACTTAGTCAATTTAGCAACTATCATCTAAATAGACTCGTGACTCATCTGAGTCCTCTATAACCCATCACGAAATTCATGGAGACTTGCTCTCATTTTCGTGCCGTATCGATATAGGTAGAGGCTGCAATAACTCTGCAGACTTTTAATACTCTACCTTATTCTGCTGACATACTAGACACTTTTTCACAATCTCTACCATATCTCTTTTCACATCTGACCACCAATACCCTTTTCAGAGATTTTATATATATATTCATTACTTTCCGTATGCACTGTATATCCCGAAGAGTAAGCTTCTGACAATATCACTATCTCATCAACGGTGGTCATAGGGAGTAATTATATTGTCTCTGAACCTCTTTGTAAATCATCGACACTCTCTGTGAACTCTGTCACTATACCCTTCTGAATCTGACCCAAACTATCGACACCAGGTCAATCGTCATGCTAAGCCTGTCAAATCCGGTTCTAATCTCAGGCTAGCTGTCACACAATCACTGTCATCATCAGAAGGGGTCACATCACTACTGAGGCTTACAACTGCTCTAGCAGCTCACGCTCCCTGACCATCATATGTAATACCATCCCGAGGCTCTTTCTACTCAAAGCATCAGCCATTACATTAGCCTTTCCTGGGTGGTACAATTTTCCATAATCAAAATCTCTCAGAAGCTCTAACCCATTATGTATTCTCATATTCGCCTCTTTCCGTGAAAACAGATACTTGGAGCTTTATGATCAGTGCATACCCAAAATTTCTCACCATGTACATAATAGTACCATATCCTCAGTACAAGTACTACCGCTGCCAACTTTAAATCATGGGTCAGATAGTTTATTTCATGATCCTTGAGTTGTCTGGATCCACAATCGACTATCTTCCCTTTTTGCATCAATACCTAGCTCATTCATGATTTTAATGTATCCATACACACTGAGAAACCTCTTGAGCTGTTGGGTATGCTGAAAATAAATGCGGTGGTCAGTTCATACTTCAATACACCAAAATTCATGTCACATCTATCATCTCATTCAAATACCATATTTTCATAGTTAAATGTGCCAACAAAGTATACCCTTTTTAGAACTCGCAGTAACCATCTGTAAAAGCAAATTTCAAATTGTTACTTATAATTTTCCCTGGACTTTAACTACACTCAACATATCATCAATAAGGATGATGACAAATCGGTCCAGGTAAAGTTTAAATAACTCATTGTAGTTGAGCTCTATTACATATTTCAATCGCCCATATCCTTGACCTATATACGCATAAACGTGTAGTATCACTTCAAAATTGCTCCCATTCAAGGTACTAACCCGTGTCATTTCCTTTTTCTTATATTAACGGCTTTTATTAAATTTTAATATTTTAACCTTCATAATTAATCGAATTTTATAGTTCTTTATCGTACTAGTAAAAGTATCCAAATTTTAAATTTATATCTTACCACGGTCGATTTCAAGTTATAGATTATATATATATTTCTAGACGCTGTCAAGTCTTTAGGCGGGGAGGTATTTTGAAATACCTTTATTAACCCTTAGACTTAATCACAATTACTTTACATATCAGTCCCTGTGGTCACAATTCATATTCGCTACTAATTACTTTAATCCTAATTACTTCACGTATCATAGATATTCTTACCTTACATACTCCTCTTATTCCAATATATCTTGTATTTAGGATCAAACATATCTTAAAGAGTATCTCCTTCGTATATCAATTATAACGAAACTCTATCCTTATTCATTCCGTGAGTACAATTATTTACTCCTTTAATTTCAACCGTTGCACCCCTTTTTAGTACTTATCAAAACTTACAGTACACTTTTCCAGGGGTAACCACATTACTATCTTAGGATAGAAATCCGAACATCATAATATGTGGTCGACTACTTTATTCTCAAATATTACTTTAAATTATTCATAGTCCATTGAATAAAATCGGTTGACTTATACTTCTTCCCCCGTTTTCAATTTAAAATCTCTTCATAATTATTCCGTTAGTTAACCTTCCTCTATTGGGGTACTTATTTATCAGCATTGTGCCCAAGAGTGTAGGCATTCATGTCTTTTACTCACTTACATGTGAATGAAGGCGGTATGAAGAAATACGTGGTACCAGGATCAATTAACACAATTACTTCTTTATTCATAAGCAGTGTGGTATCTTTCACCACATCCTGTGAAACATCAGTAGTGTCTTGGTCCAAGATATACACTCGTCTTCGTCCAACAACCTACTTCCTTTTCTCTTCGGCTGTGGTCTCCCTTTTCGATGCAACTATCTCAACAGGATTTTCTCTATCTCTTTACCTTTCTGTGGGGCAATCTCGCCCAACTCTGAGCAATTATAATAAATGGTTAACGACCATTTTCATCAATAATATGTAGGTGTAGGTCCTACTTCCGTGGTATTTACCACACATTCTACAGTGATCCGTAGCAGTTCGGGGTTCTCCAATCACAATACCCCTCAAAAGTGCTATAATCGGATAACTGTGGCCTTACCAATCATCTTAGCCCATAACTCATCAAATCAAATCTTTTACCAAACTACCCCTTTTTCTCGTTCTGCCATCTCTATCATTCTCAATTCTCTTTGTCTCTATTTCGGCCCTTACTACCTTTCCCAATCTCAGAGGCGTGCAACTCACAATCTTATTCACACCACTGTAGTTTACGCACTGCCTCGACATAGGTAATATCTCATGGGCCAATCGGACTCTAATCGATAATCTGAGCCCTTCCATAAACTTTTAGACATCTCGACTGTCACTGTTCACAGTGTCGAGGTAATATCTGCCCAAGAATATAACTGAGTTTCATACTCATAATTCATACTCATCAATAAATCAATTCTTTTGGGTCAGAGTAAGGAATTTTATTTATAATTTCCTTTAAGAAGTGTCCGGGATATTCTGTCACCGAAATACATCCAGAAATATTTCTTTTGTCAACTCTGGATTTCTAACTCTTAAGATGGGTCGAGCGGACTTCCATCAATGCTTCGACTCGCCCTCAAATATTATGCATACTCTGAGCAATTTAATCCTAAAATATTCTACACACTCCGTTCTAACCTTGCGAAGCGTGTCTCAATACTGTCCCATCTCTCTGTCGGACTCTGTGAGGCATGCTCAATATTAGCCTCTATTTCAATCTCATCCTGATTCTCATAGGTCAACTCAGCATGATTAGCAGGCTCAGGTCTACCTCTACGACCTCTGTCTCGTGCTCTACCTTCTCTATCGCGACTAATATTAGGTATTCCTGCATTCTCAACCATTTCTTAGTTAAAACCCATCTCGATATACACTATTGTATCTAACCAAGCACAGTAACACGGGGATGTAATTTTCTAATTACTAACACTGACACACATCAGACCAATTTCTGCTCTAATACCACCTTTATATGTCACGACCCAAAATTACCCAAAAATCAGAGTAAATTTTTCGCTTTTTGTTCTTTTCTTTCTTGCTTACCTGTCCTCTGATCGTGACCACACTCCACTAACAAATTGGGCTGTGCGTCAATGCCAGTCCCACCAAATTAATTCTTTCTCAGTCATTTGTAAATGTTTACAATATTTATACATCCCATAAAGTCACTTACAAACATGTTACTGTGCTATGCTTATTTAGATATAATATGTACAAGTGTATATACCTTAAATGATGGGCAGCAGCGGATATCCGGAATGCAGTACTCAGTCACCTCAACATTTACTGGAGATTATCTGTGTGAGAAAATGAAAGGGGTGAGCACATCAAGCTCAGTAAGGCAATCCTACGAACAACTAGGTAACCATACTACCTACATAAACGTGGTGCCATGTATAAACCACCCTTTCTCCACACATTTTAAAACTGATACTATGATTCATGATGTCATGTAAAACACGTTCGCATGGAAAATTCAACATGCAACTCTTTTTAAATCATTTCTTCCTCATTTAAAATTTCACAACAAATTCAGGGCTCAACCCATCCCTCGGGTGGTCCTGACTCACACAAAACCATGAAAATCAGTTTATATCACACATAGGTTTAAAAAGCATGGAAATAGCATCATGCAAATTTAGTTTACAACCCAGTTTCAATCATCGTCAAGATCATCAACATGCGAGACTAGGCAACATCTATATATCGGTAATAACCAAGACTATGGTCGTGTGTCCTCGTGAGCCCCTCTGCTACACGGATCCTAGTGTGCGGGGTCTCACCCTGATCGAAAACCGCCCGGGAGGTGGGTCAATCCAACCCGTCAGTCTTATCTGATCCCACGCATCCGAAGATGCCGTATCCGAAGATACCCCGTATCCGAAGATACCACGCATCCGAAGATGCCACACAGTACATCGTACTCCATGCTACTTGCACTGTACATCGTACTCCGTGGACCCATATCATATCTCTATACTCATGCCATGTCTCAAAACGCACGTGCGAGCCTATTTAATCGGTGACACACAGTCTACCCGATGCTCCAAGCACGGCTCATCGCATGTTCTCATAAAAATCAATGGGGGGTGCGAGCGATCCTCCATCACTCTCGTCAATTCAAGTAAAACTAGTGCGAGCTAAGCTCTAGCACTCTCATCAAGTCATGTGAAAAATCTGGTGCGAGTTAGACTCTAGCACCCTGTCACGAAAATAATATAAAACCTGGTGCGAGTTAGACTCTAGCACCGTATCACGAAAATCATGTAAAATCAGGTGCGAGTTAGACTCCAGCGCCAATGCATGTAAAACTCTAGTGCGAGCTCTCGCTCCAGCACTAATGCATACATCACACAAATCAAAATATCGTGCGAGCTGAACTCTAGCACGTCATATGTCAATAAAAACACGTAGGCGGCTCTGTTTCCTTAAAACAGTTTTCAAAACAATTTCATCATTGAAAATATGCAATGCTGTGCATTTTTCTTTCAAGGTTAGCCAGCCTACTCATGCGTGCGTCAAAACACCTCCAGAACGAGCAGGAACCTCTTGTTCTTGCTCCTCCCAATTTTTCCTAAAATTAAAAATTTTACCCTTAACAAGGGTATTTTGGTAATTTGCCCATTCGGGGCACTAAAAATTATTAACTTACTTCTAGACCCTTTAGATAATTTAAAATACTGCATATGAACTTTGAAATTTTGTAAAGTTACCTCTAGCAGTCCATAGAATTTCCTTACCTTATTTTTCTGTAGAGTCTGACCTTTCCTTTTCCACTGCTGTCTCGTCACGCAGTCCGATCTGCTCCCAATCTAATGTTCGAAACTTCGTATAATTATTCCTCAGGTCAGATATTATACAATTTAATTGTATTTCCTATTTTTTGGGCTTAATTTAAATCATTGAGCCCATTTACCCCTATTGGGCCTGATTGCACCTTAATGGGCCTTAATCGGCCTTAAGCCCATTTTTCACTTAATTTTCACATTATCGAGGCCTATTGGGCTCATTGGGCCCACCAACAATTTCTTGGACCTCGTTCTAATTCTCGAATAGCTCAATTTATTATTTATGACAATTTATCTAAATTTCCATAATTTAATTTATTTAATGCGAAAATTAAATCCGAAGCACGCATAACGATGCAAATTATCGTAAATAAGGGTTACTTACCCGAGATTCCATGTTAGTACGCAAATCAAGGCTGTCTCGAGCTCTCGTTTGACGTCGATTGTCGAGCTACACAATTTCATAAATTTTTGGGTAAATTTCCAGTCGAAAATTAATTAAATAAAATATTTCAAAATTTAAATCAGTCAATTTCGACCGCTACTAACTTACCCGTAGCTCGATTACATCACCGAGATTTTTTTCAATTTTTTCTCTTTTTCTTTTTCCCTTTTTTCTCCTTTTTTCTCTTTCTTCATTGGCTGAACCGGTTCGGTCCGGTTCAGACCCGGTTCGGATCGCCGGTTCACTTCGGTTCACACCGGTTCGACCAATTTAGGGCCTTATCGGTCGATTCTCCACCGGCTTCCACCGCCAGTGGCTCCGCTGGGTCGTCCGCATCTTAGATCTGGGGTTGGCTTTGGTCGAGGTCGCCGAAAAGTGGCAGGTCCGGCCTGTTCTCTCAGCTGTCGGTACCCATTTCCTCTTTCCGTCGTTGTCGACGTTTGCCGGCAGTTTTGCCGGTCGTGACCGCCACCAATTAGCTCACCTGCGCCTCAGGAACGTTCGGCTGTGGTCGATCGGTGCCGAATCGTCGTCGGTCGTCGGGAATCGCCTTTACTTCTCTCGGTTTCGTTTCTCGCCGTTACTCTCGCCGGTGGTCGCCATTCGTGGCTCCTTTAGGCCGGTAGTGGCCCGGGCCTCGTCGGGCTCCCTTCCTCGGCCTCCGTCGACCGTCCATCGTCGGCAAGGGGCTCAGCCTCTGTTGTTTCCCTCAAAAATCGCGTTTCGCGATTTTTCCGTCCGTTTTTTAACTAATTAATTATTTATTTATTTATTTATTTTATTAATATTTTAATCATTAAAATACTATTATTTTGTCAAAAATATCTAAAAAAATTATTAATTTATTCAATTAATCCCTAATTGAATTTATCAGTATTATTTCGGCTTTCCGGTATATTTTTTGATTATTTTCTGAATGATTTTTTTGTTGAATTAAATATTCTGATTAATCCCGATTAATTCTCCTAAATTCATATCTTGATCAATTTAACCCAGAATAAATTTATTTCACCTTTATTGACCAAGATTTCTCAATCCCTTATTTTTAATTAAATTTTCTTGTCGAATTTATTCTGACTTTCGATCTTTTGACCGTTTTGCCCTTGCACGTGTTTGAAAATTCCATTTCAATCCTTTTGCATTTTTAATTTCATGTTTTAACTAAAATCGGGTCTTACAAGACGTGGCTTCTGCATCTTGATTTTGTCCTAACACTACACGGCATGAGGATTGATACATGGACGACGGGCTATGCTGGCAGTAGTGCTGCTATTCAGCACTGATCTCGGACGTTAGAAGTGGAGCAGCGAAGTATACACTGACTGCAGAGAGGGGCTGGACTGGGCAAGGGCTGATGGGGCATGGTGTAGCAGTGGACAAGGAGCAATTTTTTCCTTTGTTCTGCTCTATTTTAAGAGATTCGTATTGTTCATTTTATTTACTATTGTAGCTGCTGGTTTTAAGGTTTTTTCATTTCATGCATTGTTTTAAACTCATCATTTAATGATTTTCGCATGTATGAGTTCCTTTATTTGATGATCGGTGTGCTGATGAATGCAATATTGTTGCCATTCTAGTCTCGATGATTGCAGAAATTGATAGCAAGAAACCGAGGAGCTGAGCAGGACTGTGTCATTCGTTGCTGTATAACATTGCTGGATCGAGTTAGGCAGGGAATGTGGTAGCATCAGACGCACAAGCAATAAGGAATTAGATGAAGGCTAGGAGCCAGTTACCGCGGTAGTGCAGTACTAAGGACAGATGCAGGAGCATGGTGTAGAAGGCTGGTGATTGAAGCAGGAGCAGAGACGTGTGCCGTGTAGCTGAGGAAGGTGGTAGTTCGTGGGAGCAGGAGCAGCTAGTGCTGCCAGTGGCATGGGCAGGGAATGGAGCAAGGCAGACGCACACCGACTAGCTGGGTAGGCCGAGGACGTGCAGCGGTATGGGCAGGACAACACCTAGAGAAGGAAACGTGCACGGTTTATGCACGGGGCCAGTGTCGAGGCAGTTGGAAAATTTTGCAACCTGGCCAAGGCCATGTTTGGCAATCCTCATTTACTCTTCATAATGTGTTTTTTATGTTTATTTTATTACTAATTATTTTTATGCTTCTTATTATTACTTGTTAGTGTAGGTAAAAATAGTTTTAAATTTAATTTGCATATTAGTAAGTTGTTCTTTGCTTATTAGTTAAAGTTTTAGTGTATAATTTATGAGTTGCATTTAGAATTAATTTAGTTTAAACTTGTTTCATGCATTTTTAAATTAGCTTTCATTTTAAATTGAAAAATCCAAAAATCTTATTTCTCATGCATTATTTAGATTTTATTTTATTGTTAGTAATTAGATAGAGTTAGATTTAAATTAGGATTAATTTTTAGGTAGTTAATGTTTTAGTTAGACTTAAGAATTTCTTTAGGTTAATTGAAGTTTTATTTTATTAGATTTTAGTTTAGTTTAATTTGCATTTTTTATTAATTAGTCTAATTACATGCATATTTTATTTTAGGTTAGTTTAATTGTAGTTTAATTAATCTTGTTTTGTTATTTTCATATTTGCATTTTATTTTAATTGTGTTAATGAATTTTTAACTGTTTAATTATCTTTTGTAGCTTAATGCTTTTATTACTCAGAGCTTTGTAAGTAATTTTAGTTCGATTTTATTTTATTTATTATTTAGTTTTTATTATTTTATTATTTTCCAGTAATTTTAATTTTAGATTTAGTAGATCACCCACCTTCAATTCATAATTTGCTAGGATATACTTAGGGTAAGATTAACCGGTAGTTAATTAGGCCGATCAACTTCTCTGTGGGACGATAACTCGGGACTCAAATCCCATTATTACTTGTACGACCCCTGCAGTTGCGAATAATACGTTTAGCTCGTACCAGTGTATTGCTGGGTGTTTTTGCACAGACCTGCTCGCATAAGATTTTGAGACAATGGAAATGGGTGATAGTGATACTGAGAAGGTAGACCTCGAGATTACTAGGTCTCCCCAGCTATATCACAAAATATGAGGATCCACGGAGCACGCTGTACCGTAAGCATTAGCCACGAAGTACGATGTGTCATGATATCTTAGTGAGCTGAAGGGATGGTTGATCCACCTCCCCAAGCATGGGATTCCCGCACACCTGATCAATGATTGCCTGGAATCCAGTGACTATGGCCATACGTCCCTTTCTGTGTGATATGACATTATGTCCCCTACTGTGCGATGTGACATATGTCCCCTACTGTGTGATACTGGGTGATATGATATCTCATCCTAGTCTCAAGTTTATTGATTTACTAAGTGATTTGCTAAGTGTAAAGTGTTTCCTAAGTGTGTGCTGTGTGAAGCTGTGTGATTTTGAAATAAGTATGTAGCTATGTGATTTGATAATGAATATGCATATACCCATCTAGCGAATTAATGGTTTCACATCGATAGAAGTTGTTTTAAAAGAATGAAGATGTTTTATAAGGAAAATAAATGTATGTATTTTAAGCATCGTAGATAGTGTAGTTATCTACCTGCTTTCATATTTTCCTTACTGAGCTTGTTAGCTCACCCCCTTATTTTTTCCCCTCTATAGATTCTACGCAGTAGTAAGTTTACTGCAGTTGCTCCTACTACCATGTTCTCCAGTTCTCCAGCAGTGCAGAGGTATACACTTATGAGAAATTTTGTATCTGTAAAATAGTGCACAGTAAAGCTATCTTTTGTACAAAAAGGATGTATATAATAGAAACGGATGTAAATTCTTCCATATATATATATAAGTGCAGTTTCTATTTCATTTAATGAAAATTGAATTATAAAATGAATGAGATGTGGATATAGATGTTGACTCACAGCCCAACTGTTGGAAGTAAGGTAAGTCATGGGAAATGGGTCGTGACACAAATTATCTAGAATTGCACATGGACTGTTTGTGAAGCCATAAAAAACATAATGAAAAATAAACTCATTAGGCATGCACTTGTTATATCAATTCAAAATAGATTATTGCTTTTACAAATTTATCTTCCTTCAAAAGCTCCAATTAGTTTAGTATATGTGTCTACATTAGGTTCCAAACCAAAATGTTACATCTCTTTCAAAGCTTTTTGAAATCTCCACTTCAACAAAATCCATTGACCAGAGAGGTGTATGTTTCCAAATTCAACTTGCATTTTCTTTTCATGATCTGTCTAAACATTCTTACTTCAACACCCCTGTAATGCTGCTTTATGTAATCATCTAAATTTGTTGAGTAAGTGAACTCATGTGGGGTGACATGCTTTTATCATTCCAATAAAGCATCACTGTGCTTCCTTCATTCTTCCAAATTTGTAGAAACCCTTAATCACAGCATTGTACCCTACAACACCAGGATCCGCTCCTTTTTCAACCATGATTTCAAAGAGTTTCATTACCTTATGGAGATTGCCACTCTTGATGAACTCATTAATAAAGTGTAATAAAGAAATGCATCAAGAGTTACATTTTGGTCAAGCATCTAGTTAGGAGTACTTTAAAAGCAAAATTTTTCCTTTCTTGTAAAGTTTATTCATCAAAACTATTAATAAGCCAAATGTAAAGGATACTAGGATTTACATAGTTCAACAAGAGTGCTTACGTCCACAGATGAAGTTGATACTATGTAAATTACGTAAACCAAACTGTTTACAAGTTACAAGACTTTTACTAGAGCTAGTCAGGTGTTTGAGTAAGACCAAAATACAAATGAACTAGAAGGAATGAGGCATAAAGTAATACAAATAAAGCCTTAGTAGCAATTGCCAGTTAAACAATAGATTAACCTTGGGATGAGAACCTTTTATAGGCATATGAGAGGCATTAGGATTGTGCCAAGTGTCATCATCTTGTGTGCTTTGTCTATTTGAATGAAACAATCTATCTTCAAGCCATGAGATTGAGAAGATAAAGAAACTAAGCATAGTCTAAGTTAGGTTTGTTGGGTTAAGCTAAGTGTGGTAGTCTCTTGGCTAAATCCATCCATAATACTTAGTCCCCTTTTTATATCAAAATTGAGTAGCAGCTGCAGTCATGCCTTGTCGAATGGCTTAAGTAGAACTTTGTCATGTTATAGTGATCATCTCATCCTTGACAAGTTATTTCAGTGAGAAGGCCTTTTACTATTGTCTTTCGTTGGATTTGCATTTCATTTTCAAAGTAATGATGGTTTAAATAAGTTCTACCATTGGTGGAGTGTTGTCTTTAACATGGACACCTTCTCTCTTCTAGACTTTGGTTGTTCCTCGCTTGCCACGAGTTTTAGCTTGGCTAGCTTTTGATTTATTCACTCATTGCTTTGTACTAGCTTTGACGACTACTCTGATTTTCATTTGATCATCTTCACGTTTCATGCTTTAACTTTAGCTTTTGCTTTGATGTAGTCTTGATTCTTTGTGTCTTAATCCCTAGCATGATAACTTTCTCTCTTACCCACTTTGATTCCTTAGTTACCTTAAGCCTCAACCAAATAGCTTCTACTTTTATAAGTATTTTGATTTCTTTGCGTGCCTTGATCCCTAGCTTAATAGTTTTCTCTCTTTTAAGGACTTTAATTCCTTCGTTACCTTGAGCTTTAACATAATAGCTTTCTCATGCGGACTTGGGTCTTCATCATGCCTCGAGCTTTAGCTTAGTAACTTCTGCTCTTATGAGGACTTAGCTGATATCGGCTAAAGGGATGCACTTCCTTATAATTCTCACACTTAAACTTGACATGTTAAGCCTAATATACTCAAGATTAGCCAAAGGAATGCAACATCCTCACCTTCTGTGGGCTTGCATTCGATATTCTTAAGATTGGTCAAGGAAATGGTTCATCCTTATCTTCTATAGACTTGTATTTGACATACTTAAAATCGACCAAAGCAATGCTACAACTACTGTCTTGCCTTTTGTAAACTTGTATTTGTCATGCTTAAGATCGATCAAGGGAATATCACATTGCCTTTCATAAACTAGCATTTGGTATGCTTCGAAACCAGCTAAGGGAATGTCACATCCTTGTTATTCGCAAACTTGCATTTGATATGCTTAAAATTGGTCAAGGAAATTGTCACATCCTTACCATCTGCAAACTTGAGTTTACTATGCTCATTCATAGCCAAGGGGATGTTGCATCCTTACCATTCGCAAACTTGAGTTACTTATGCTCATTCATGGCCATGAGGATGTCATATCCTTACCATCTGCAAACTTGAGCTTACTTATGTTGATTCATGGTCAAGAAGATGTTACATTCCTTTTTATCCACGAACTTGAGCTTACTTGTGCTCATTCAAGGCCAAAAGGATATTATATCATTGCTATACGTATACTTGAACTACTTATGCTCATTCATGTCCAAATGTTACATCATTACCATCTGTAAACTTAAGTTTACTCATGCTCATTTTTTGCCAAAATGATATTACATCCTTGCCTATTTGCAACTTTTAACCCAAAGATCTGGCTTGTTGTGGTTGTTGCTTCTTGTTCTTATTTCTAGAGTTTTACTTGCGCTAGTTTATTGCTTCTATGCCTACCTTTTAAGTAATGAGAATAATGGATGACTTACTGCTTTCATGGTTTTTTTTTAGCATCATTGTTAGAGTAATCCTTAGTTTAGTGTTCCTTGCATTTGTAGCCTTATTATCTCACTTGGGTACTTCTTCATACCTTCATGTGCTTCTCATGCTGAGAAGTTGCATGAACATTTTACTTTAGCATGATGTTTGTGCACTACCTTACGCCTTATTACGTGCCTCTTGTTGAGGCATCATGGCTTATGTACTCATAATTGCTTTTTGATTGGGCTCTTCTTTGTTCCCTTGGTTTCTTCTCTTTGTGTTTCTATGCCTATCTTCATTCTTGCATACCCACGTGCTTCACTTGAATGAACACCATGTTGCACATTCAAGAGCCTTTTTTTTATTTAAGTGCTTTATTGCACAACTTGTTGGAGTAACGCCTGTGTGTGCTCTCTTACACTTCTTGGTTGAGCTTTTTATTGCTTACTCATGCATTTTGCTTTGTATTGCTCATATAGCATTCAACACATTTGACACATCTTTTGATCGGATTCTTTATTGCACATTGGTGTGCTTTATTGACTCAACTTTTCTTTTAAGTATTTATGAGCTTTATTTAGTTGATCTTTATATCGTATACCTTTTCACTTCATTCTAGCTTGCATGAGAACTTGCATACTTATGTGCTTTGCTCAATTAAGCTTTACATAGTTCACTTTTGTGGCTTACTTTGTTAAGCCTACCATCAAGCACTCATGTGCTTTGCATGTTTGCACTTATCTTAACTAAGCATTTTATCCTTCTCTTGATGAGGTGATGCCATCAGCACTTTGGAGACTTCACTCTTGTGGCTCAACTACTTAGTTTGCTCTTTCTTTGATTGATGAGGTGCTTTCCAACTTGAATACTACACTATTGGTAAATGTTGGCTCACTACTAAATCGAGAAGGGGTGTGAATCGGTTTCTATTTTTTTTCTAGCTTAAATGCTTCCTATCTTAAGATCTTACTACGTTATCTATGCAATATATAAGCAAGCAATAAATGAAATAATAAAACAATAAGGAAAGTAAGAATGTAAGAAAAAGAAGCCATACACAATCAATTTATAGAGATTCGACTCACAACCTAAGTCATCTACCTTGAGTCCCTCCCAAAAATTTTCACCAAATTCACTACTTGAAAATGGTTTACAACTTCTCATTTTTGTAGGATTAATTAGACAACCTTCTTTTTTTACCAAAGGCTCAATGATAACTTTAACCACTTCCCTTTCACAAGCTCAAAGAGCAAACTTACACCATTTCTTTTCCAAGCTGAGGGAAGCAACTTTTACAAGTGTTCTTTTTTCTTAGTTGAAAAAGTAAACCTTACAACAACTTTTGTTTTTCTTGTTTCTAGGAGAAAATCTTAATCAACCCGATCCTCACTTTACAAGTTAAGCATTCAAGGGAACTTTCCCCTTTTACAAATGATTGAGTAGGTTTACAATTTGGTTTTCTTATGCCTCTACAAAGGCTAAATAACTCTTTTTAGTTATTTGAAAGAAACTTCTTTGAGATAATAGATGTAGAGATGGATTCTTTTCTCTTCTCTTTATTTCTCTTCTCTTCTTTTTTCTCTCTTGAAGCCCACATGACATCTTTTGTGTTAACAATCTCAAGAGAATTGGTGCTTATGGTTAAGAATGAACATCCTCATTCATTCCATTGATTATTCCAGTCTCTATATCAGTTGAAAATTAAAACCAATCAACAACTTGAACTTTTAAGAAAGATTAAGAATGGATTTCTGAACCTAACTTTTCTTTATGATGGCAATATTTAGGAGCCAATAATCTTTATTTAAGTTATGAAACGATATATATTTGAGTCAATATCATAAAGTACTCTCTAAAACATCATTATTTTGGTTATTTAATAGTGTCATGGCTTTGTTAGAGCCCTAAACACATCACCACCTGAACTTTTCACAGAACTTAAGTTTCTTAATTCTTTTTTTTTTTTATGAAATAATCCCTCACTCATATCCTGAGGCAAAGTTTTCGAAAGCGACAAATTACCTGATGTTTCCCATATATATGAAAAAGGATTCAATTGTATTTAGTGTTCGAATTGTTTTACTCTTTTTTTATAACTTCACGTATGATTAATATTTTTACAAACTAACTATTAAATTTAACAATCTACTTATTTATTATACATGTAAATTTTTAAGTCAATCTAATATTCTTATCATTTCAATCGAGAATAATATATTTTAAATATATAATAACAATTGAAATTTTATTATTATGGAACAAATAGTTAGACATATTTTGATTAACTTGAAATTTGATACGTATAATCTATATGAATAGAACATAAAATTCAATGGCTGGATTAAAAAAACATTCTAAATCGCATGTGTAAAACTAAACTTGTTTTACACTAATATGAGTGGACTCTTCCTCTATATATATGGTTAAGTTTCTCACATGTTAATATAAGATTGTTTTAATTCCTTTTTCAAGTTACACATCATGGATGTTTTAAGTAAATATTAGCCTAATAAATCCAGTAATAATGTTTTAATTAAAAATAAAAGTAACAACTCAGACTTGATTTAGCGTTTTTTACCCATCTTTAGAAAAAAATATATATATCCAAAATTCAAATCTTCTTTTTCTTTTGTAGCTCCATATGAAAAAAAAACTAAAATAATTATTTTAAATTTATTTTATGTGTGATTTACTAAAATAGAATCATGAAATCAAATAAAAATAGATAATAAAATAATCAAAATGCCCTCATATTCTTATTTACTACATTTGCATTTTACGTTTCTTTTATCACCACAAGATCTCTTCTCACAACTCTCTTTTGTCATCCTCCCTTGAGAGACTTGTCCTCTCTCCTCCATCCTATCCAGATTTATTGGTTATCTCCCTCATCTCTCGTTTACCACAGCTTTGATGTTGAGTCCAAATCATGTTGCTCATCCCAAGTCCAGTTTTCAGTTTTCTTTCGAAATTGTTGATAAATTTTCGTTGTCTTCCTAAATTATCCATTATTTTTGCTTTTATTTTATGTTACTAACTAAACAAAAGAATACCTATTCTATTTATATTTTATTCAATATCCATATAATATTAAATTCATTTTTCAATTATTCCATTAGATGAACCAAATGTAGTTTTAGAGTTGCACAACCTATCCATACCAAACGTACCAAACGAATATATATATATATATATATATTTGTGTTGGTGCCCAGTTACAACAGTTTCGAATTGCTGACGTCTTCACTTCGAACTTCATATCACGTGTTTTAGAATGCCTATGCAAAAGAGAGAAAGATCAGAGAGACGCAGGGGTTGTTCCCTGCGTTGGCACTCCAATGCTTAAGTCAGACAGAGAATTAGGTAGAGTTTCAGTAGGAAAATTCATACTTAGGTTAATGAATCGTACCTGACCCCTATTTATAGGGATTTACTCTGTCATTAATTACCTTTTTGCCATTTTATCTTACTTAGGGCTTGTATCATTTCTCATATGTTTTCTTCGTGCGCCACGTGGCACACGAATATTATTCTTTTATCGTGCGCAACAATTGATCCCCACTCTTTCACTAGGTATAACCTTGCGGAAGAATACATATGTTCTCATTGTAGCCTCAGGTCAAGTCTTTACATTAGATTCTGAAGTCAAATTCTCTGGCCGTCTAATTCTCAAGTTCTTGTTTGAGTGCGTGGCTTACCTCGCGCATTTTTCTCTTCAAGCCCTTTGTCTGGATGCGTGGCTTACCTCGCGCATTTTTCGCTTCAAGCCCTTGCTCATTTTCTTTGTGGCTTACATCGTACATTTTTCGCTTCAAACCTTTTATTTGAGTGCTTAGCCTACCTCACGCAATTTTCGTTTCAAGTCTTTTATTTGGGGGCGTGGCTTACCTCGCCCATTTTTTGCTTCAAGACCTTACACATTTTTCTTCGTGGCTTACATCGCGCACTTTTCGCTTTAAACCTTTTGTTTTGGGTGCTTAGCTTACCTCACGCACTTTTCGCTTCAAGCTCTTGCACTTTTTCTTCATGGCTTACATCGCACACTTTTCACTTCAAGCCTTTTGTTTTGGGTGCTTAGCTTACCTCGTGCACTTTTCGCTTCAAGTTCTTGTACTTTTTCTTCATGACTTATATCGCACACTTTTCGTTTCAAGCCTTTTGTTTTAGGTGCTTAGCTTACCTGGCGCACTTTTCGCTTCAAGCTCTTGCACTTTTTCTTCATGACTTACATCGCGCATTTTTCGCTTTAAGCATTTTTTGTTTAAGTACGTGGCTTACCTCACGCATTTTTCGCTTCAAGCCCTTTTTTTGTTGAGTGTGTGGCTTACCTCGCGCATTTTTAACTTCAAGCCCTTGCACTTTGTCTTCGTGGCTTACATCACGCATTTTTCGCTTTAAGCCCTTTGTTTGTTGAGTGTGTGGCTTACCTCGCGCATTTTTTGCTTCAAGCCCTTGCACTTTGTCTTTGTGGCTTACCTCGCGCATTTTTCGCTTCAAGCCCTTTGTTTGTTGAGTGCGTGGCTTACATCGCGCATTTTTCACTTTAAGCACTTGCACATGTGTAGTTGGTACGATCAGTCATCTATCAATTATGTGAGAACCTCAACAGTCAATAAAATATCAATATGGCATAAATCACAATTCAACAAATTAAATTTCAACACATAGTTGAGTAACAAAAAATAACATTAAATGAAATAAAGTATCACTGCCAATGTAGTTGCAAGTGGTTGATATTCCGCGTTTTTGCTATCCTTTTACCTTATGAACTTTTCATCTTCTTTCAAGGCATTGGTGATGGCTTAGGTAGCCCGACGATAGTAAGGGTTTCTTTTCTTTGAACTTCCTTATATGTAGTTCAGTGTCGGTATTCTTTTCATCACTTCTTCTTGAGTCATATACTTATCTGCTCTAGAGAACAAGTCTGAGATCGTCGTCGGTTGATCTAAAGATAGCGACTCTTGCAACTTTTCAGACCTTGTCCCTTGTAGCATAGTTGTCACAGTTACTCTAGCTTTTAGATCATTTACTTCAAGAGTAGCATTACGGAACCGATCCACATAGCTCTTGAGTGATTCCTTGCTCCCCTACCTTAAGGTAAGCAGATAGGTGGCCTCCTTCCTTTTTTGGCTTTTTATCACAAAGGCCTTCAAGAATTCGCTTCTTAATTGATTGAAAGACAAAATAGACCCCTCTGGTAAACTATTAAACCACTTTAGTGCGTGATCAGTTAAAGTTAAGGGGAATGCTCTACACATAATCTCATCCTCTCATCTATGTAATAGCATCAATGACTCATGGTTCTGAATGTGGTCATAAGGGTCAATTTTTCCCGTATACGTCGTCATCTACGGTGTCTCGAATTTTGGGGGCAGCGGTTTTCCTATGATCGTTATACTGAATGAGATTCTCCTCCTCTGGTTTTCTTCAGTCGGAACCAACCTTTTCTCTTCTAAGATTCGTTCCACCATTCTTTTCACATCTGTGGCAACTTGTGCCTTGGACGCAAGTCTGTTTTGCACTTTCCTAGCATCATATAAATCAGCTTGGTCACAGTCCATAGCTTCTCTCCCGTTACCCTGAGTTCAATTTTGACGAGTTTGAGATTAAAAGTTTTTCATTCCAGTTTCAAGGTTCCGTGTTGGATCCATTTCTGAGTCTCTCCCAACACGAGACTCTGTCATTCCCACACCTTTGATTCCATTGTTTGGCGAGCCATTTGTGTTCTAGGGCCAAGGATCTTCCATAGCCGGACCTTCAAGGTTTCTAGTACTTTGGCGTCTCTAGCCACCAACAATCTCCCGTGTTGAATTCTTTGTACCATGACGCCGTAGTTTTTCGACACCTTGATGTCTCCAGTTCATTGGAGTCTTACACATGGAGTCTTTCGCAGCTTGGCGCTACAGGCCTTCCAAGGCCTCACACATAGGGTGTGAGACCCCGTATATGTATAGTTGTAATGTGTAATGAATGTGAATGGACTTGTAATGTAAAGTATGATTGATGTAAGTCCATGGATTCAATGTATGTATGTATGTGTAATATGATTTGTAACATACATACAAGTTTCATTGAGTATGAATATGAAGAAATGAGTTCTTATAAGTGATGGATGTGATTGAAACTCAAAAGGAGTAGTGTGGTCAAATGGAATGAAGTTATGCTTCCATTTAGTTTGGAATGTGATACTTTTGGATATACAATAAATGCACACAAGTTTCAATGTGCATAAGGTATGAATGGATGCTATTTTCAAGTCATAAAGGTGGATGGATGAGAAAATAGCCATGGCAATAGATTAAGGACAATTGGGTGTGAGTTGCAGCAAGGAAACTACAGGAAATCTGAAAAACATGAAGGTCAGATCGATCTCATAGGATGAGAGATCGATCTGAAAGAGCCAGAATGCTCTTATTTGGGCAATGGAATAGAACAGATCGATCTCCAATGGGGCCAGATCGATCTCCTAAGCATTCTTTAATGAAAAGATCGATCCTCAAGCATACATATCGATCTTCTTAGCTCTCTGTTTGGGAGCAGATCGATCTCATGCTTCGACAGATCGATTTCATGCTTAAAATGCCGTGAAAATGAGAGATTTAAGGGGACCGGATGGATCTCCTCTTGGACCAGATCGATCTCCTCAAGTGATTTCTATAAAAGGAGTGCTGAAAATCTGAAAATTTCGAGAAAAACACTAATCTTTCATTTCTAACCCAAAAACCTAACTTTCTCTCTCTAAAATCAGCAATTTTCAGTAAGATTTGAGGGGATGTCATTAGACATTAAGTTGTTCATCTTAAGGAAGAGAACAACTGTGAGACCCGAATTTTCATGCTATTGTTCATTTTAAGATAAATCGAGAAGTTTAAAACTGGTGTAAATGTTTATACAGGGCGTAGAAAGATCGAGATGCCCGGGATAGTGGCATGAAGCCCGAGGCACATGTTTCGAGGTAAGATCTCGAATTTAAGTATTTTTCAATAAAGTATGATTTTAGGTATGTTATGATGATTAGAAAGTGAAACTAATACATTAGAAGTTGAAAATTTTGTAAAACTCGGGTTTACACTAAACCGAGAAAATGAGCCTAGAAATAGAAATAAATTCAAAATAAATTCTAAAAATTCACAAAAATTATTCTGAGGTTATAGGAAATTATTATAAGGCATAATTTACATGAAGAATGAAAATTGAGTGGAGATATGGAGGTTTCGGTGATCAAATGAATTTTTAAAGTAAACCGAAAACCTTAAGTTACATTGTTCGGTAATGACCAAGTTGTGTAAAATGGGCCCAATCGGGAAGAATTTCTTAAACAAGTGGGTCTCAAATTTTTATGAGAGATACTAGAGACATATTATCACACTTGAGAAGTGTAAATTTGGAAGAAAATGGGCCAGAACTAATTTTCATGGATTTTCTAAAACTGACCAATGGACTGCCCCAACCCAGTGAACTGGATACCCATTAGGAAAAGTCAACTTTTGACCCATCTAAAAATCCTATTTAATCCCAAAAGTTTCGGACACAAAACTATACTTATTTATCTTTCATAGGGCTCTGAAAAAACCCAGAAATAGGCTTCCACGCGCTCTCACCTCCCTCCCGAAAGTTTCGTAGGCGTTACTGTATCTCTCCCCTTCTTGAATTTTTTCGACCCCTTTCCAAGACGAATTGGACTTTGGCCAAGAAGGATGAAATATTTCCCTTTCAACCCTATATAACATATAAAAAATTAACCCATAAAGGAGTTCATTTAGTAGGTGAAAACTTAGAGAGAAGAACAGGGGCAGAATCTGCCCTGTTTTGAGGTGAGAGAAAGTTTGATTTTTGAACGTTTTTAGTTGGTTTTTCTTGTAGTTTTTGATGATTCTAAGCTATATACATGTTTAATTACAGCTGAGGATTTGTTTGGAAGATCAAAAACTTAGTCAACTTTGGTCAAAGGTGAGAGAAACTTGATGGATGATGAAGATGATGAGATATGTTTATGTTTGATGATTTTTAAGGATTTTTAGTTAAGTAGAATGTAAAGAAATAATTTATATGGAAGTGTGTAGTTCTGATCAACATGCTTAAGTTGTGGAAATGATCAATTTTGGATGAATTCAAGGTTGTTAACAGTTAAATTTATACCGAAAAAGTCCGATTTATAGCTTAGTTTAGTGAAAAATCGAAAGGTGTGAGAATTTGTAAGAATTGGATTGATAAAGTGTGGATTATGGATATGAATGGGTATGTAGGTTATTAAGATTGTGAATGTGAAGTTAGAATGATTAAATTGGATAAAATAGCTTAAACTGGCATTAAATCGGTAAAATCGAAAATAAGGAAAAGTTGATAAAAAGGTCAAATTTGGTCAACTCTTAAGGAGATAAATACATATTTGGATATGTTGAGATGAAATCAAACAATATTTGATAATTTGGTATCATTTTGGGCAGCTCAGGAATTCAGCACGCAAAACGAGGTAAACTCGAACCCCGACAGAGTAACGCTGTTTTAGCTCCGTTGAGGTAAGGAATGCAATTTAAAATAGTACTAACCTCTTGTATCTCTTTATTGTTTATAAATGACTTGAAAATCGTAGAAAGAAATTTGTTTGAAAACCATACTTTCTCGGTTTAAGTCAAAAAGGAATAATAAACCGTTTTTAGATACTGAAATCATGGTTTTCACTTATTTTGTATAAATAAAATAGATATACATATTTTGTATGAATTATGATATTATTTGATGATTAAAGTTTCCATGTGAAAGTAAGTAAGTAAGTATGAAAGTAAGGATTTTGAGACGACAGGCTACTATTAGTATATGTTGAGTGCATAATCATGCTTGCTATTTGTGGTGTCCTGGCTCCGCCACACGTAGTATTAGTTTAGATTCACCAGTGTAGTGTCTATTCCGCCTTAGTGGTGTTGTTTTTTCACTACATGTGGTGTCTATTTCCGAAGTATCTTTTGACTGCACGGTGTGTGCCACTGGTGCCCGTGCCCTAGCTGTGTGCTAGTGTGATTGAGATATTATATTAGAACCGTTGTACGACCCTGATCCAGTCTACAGCCCTTACCATGGCTAGAGGTATTATTACCTCTACTGAGGATATGATATGTTGCATGATAACTATGTTGAAATAGCCTAGTCTCCATGTTTTGATGTATAATATTTTAATAAAGAAAGTATGTATGGTGTTTTAGTATATGAAAGTACGTACAACATTTTGATGAAGTATAATGTATTTTAAAGTAAGCATGTAAAATGGTTTTCTAAGTATGTATGTACGGAAGTATGTTTATTCTGATTTTCTAATTGTTTTTAAATGGTTAGAATTGTTTTAAATGCATACCTTACTGAGCTTTTCCCCAGAAGCTCACCCCTTCTCCTCTCCCATTTCAGAGTACCTGCAGTGAGATTATTCAACCATTTACATGTACGTGAGTAGTTGGTGGATTCAGTGCCTCCCAGACTACTTTCAGTATTAACTCAGGTATATCATCGGATATTTATTCTCAGACATGTTTATTGTACAGATATTGGATTGTATATAAATACTTTTGGGATGTAATTAGTTGTTTTATGGATTATTTTGTAAACGTTTTGGGAAGTGAATGAAATGTCGATGATACTGAGTATGGATGTGGAAGTTGTAGTAGTAAAAATGTAGAGTTGAAAGAAATAAGTTTAAGAAATAAAATTAACTGCCTTGCGAATATAAACTGCGTTTACCTGCAGGGGGATAGGATATATTACAAAAGGTTATGCTGCCGAAATTTTTGGTAAAATTAAATGGTTAAAAGAATAAGTAAAGAAAGAAAAGAAGTAACCTACACTGTACAGGAATGCAACCTAAGTAGAAAAATAATATTTAAAGGAAAAAGTTAGCCCCTATTTTCGCGCTTCCGGGGCGTTACAGTTAATGTGGTATCAGAGCAAGGGTTGTCTAGTACTGTCAGTGTCGGTATTTAATGTGTGATTACATCCCAAGTATCTGTACTTGTCTGGTTATAAATTGTATATACTTGTTATAGCTATAGCTAAAATTTATTGGTATCGGTGCAGGTAATACGTAATCAGTTACCATGAGTGGTAGACGAGGTCACCCACGGAGGCAAGACCGACCCCCTTCACCTCCTCCCCCCCAACCAGAGAGTCCCGATTCTCAGATGAGGAGATTGGAGCAAAGTGTTCAGGGCATGAAAGAGGGGCTTAATGCCATCACAGCTATGCTTGCCCAGCAGTTTGGGGAACATGGTTCAGATACCGATGCTACTACGCCCGCACCTCCTCCTCCGCCTCCTCCTCCACAGGCCTCTCAGGCACCTACGGTAGTTCAACCTCAGGTACAGATTGGGGTAAAGGAAAAAGATAAGGTTGGAATGAAAGACTTTCTGAAGATGCACCCTCCAGAGTTTAAGGGTGTGAAGGAACCAGTACGGGCTGAGGAATGGCTGGCAGACTTGGAAAGGATATTTGAGTGTTTAGAGTGTACAGATACAGATAGAGTTAGAATGGCGACCTATATGTTGACTGGACAGGCTGGTATTTGGTGGAGAACTACCAGAACATATTTGAGGTCCGACACCCAGAGATTACCTGGGAGACTTTCCTAGCTGCTTTCAGGGGTCAATATGTATCGCCTGCTGCCCAGCAGAGAATGCAGGAAGAGTTTTTTGAGTTATCACAGGGCTACTTGACTGTGGATGAATATGAGAACAGATTTACTACTCTTATTCATTATGACCCTGAGACAGTCAGAGATGAGCAGCGTCGCACGTGGAGGTTTCTGTCTGGGTTGTGACCAGCATTCGAGACAGACTCATTGGTTTGCATATTATAGAATTCAATGATGCACTAGAACGTGCTCAGGATATTAAGAGAGGCCTCGATGTTACTCAGGCTCAGTACGGATTTCGGGGGAAGTCAAAGGGTAAAGGTAAAAGAGTAGAGATCTCTAGATCAGAACCGATTAGGGGTCAACCGAAGAGACTGAAGCTTGGCGAGGCTCCTACGAGGGTTGATAGGCCTGGGACTACTACTGTTACCCCTGTAACCACTCGGAGTCATCTGTTACCTATGAGAACTTGTAAAGATTGTGGTAAGATGCACAGTGGGCCATGTTACTGGCGAGCGGGTGCTTGTTTTGGTTACGGACAGAAGGGACATCTGATTAAGGATTGTCCATCATTGTCGACCTCACAACCCCGAGATCAGCCAATCCCACCTCCTGAGAGACAGATACATGCTGCGCAGAGGCAAGCCCCCCAGAGACAGGCTACAGCGAAAGAGAAGGGTAAGAAGCCTATCACCCGAGGGTGAGTCTTCACACTTGATCAGGAGACAGCGGATATCTCATCCGATGTTATCAGAGGTAATCTTCTTGTCTGTAATCATTGAGCTAATGTTTTGTTTGATCCTAGATCCACACACTCGTTCATTACACCTCAGTTTGTAAAATGTCTACATGTAAAATCTGAACCCCTAGATTTTGTATGTCATATTAGCACTCCCATACATGAGACACAAATAACTGATAGAGTGTGTAGGAATTGTGAAATCAAGGTGGGAGATAGGGCAATGAATGCAGATCTAATATTACTAAATATGTTCGATTTTGATGTAATATTAGGAATGGACTGGTTAGCCGCTAATAGAGTAAGTTTAGACTGCTATACTAAGACTGTAACCTTCTCCCTACCTGATAAATTTGAAGTATGTTTTGCAGTTAAGAAATGAAACATATGATATTATTAAATATGAAAGTCCATGAACTTTTTTGATGTTTTATTTTTGATGAAGGTTATATAGCCTATGTTTCGGATACGAGCCGGGAACATCCAAGTATACAGGATATACCAGTTGTTTGTGAGTTTCTGGATGTCTTTCCTGATGAGCTACCGGGGTTACCACCGGAGAGAGAGAGCTAGAGTTTTCTATTGACTTAGTACCAGATACCCAGCCAATCTCTAAGACTCCCTATAGAATAGCACCAGTCGAATTAGAGGAGCTGAAGAAGCAGTTACAGGAATTGCTGGACAAGGGTTTTATTAGACCCAGTGTGTCACCTTGAGGAGCTCCGGTTTTGTTTGTGCGAAAGAATGATGGTAGCCTCCGGTTATGCATAGATTATCGATTGCTGAATAAGGCTACGGTAAAGAACAAGTACCCCTTGCCCAAAATCGATGATTTATTTGATCAGTTGAGAGGGGCTTCAGTATTCTCAAATATTGATCTGAGGTTCAGCTATCACCAGTTGAGAATCAGAAAAGAAGATGTGGCTAAAACAGCATTTAGAACTAGATATGGTCACTATGAGTTTTTGGTGTGCCCTTTGGCCTGACCAATATCCCTGCTGCTTTCATGAGTCTGATGAATAAAGTATTTCGGAATTATCTAGATCGATTTGTGATTGTCTTTATTGATGATATATTGGTTTACTCTAAGTCCCGAGAGGAACATGAGCAGCATTTGAGGATAGTGCTCCAAACTCTTTGAGAGAAACAGTTGTATGGGAAACTGAGTAAATGTGAATTTTGGCTAGAGCAGATAGCTTTTCTCGGTCACATTATATCCAAGGATGGGGTGTTAGTTGATCCGTCAAAGGTTGAGGCAGTACTCAAATGGGAACAGCCGAGAACTATAACAAAGATTCGAAGTTTTTTGGGGCTAGCGGGGTACTACCGGAGATTTGTAGAGGGATTCTCCAGAATAGCAGCTCCACTGACTAAGCTCACGCGTAAAGGAGTTCCTTTTATCTGGTCAGAAGCATGTGAGCAGAGTTTTCAGGAGCTCAAACGGAGATTAACTACCGCGCCTGTCTTGACTATTTCAAGTGGTTTGGGAGGATTCGCGGTATACTGTGATGCATCTCACCAGGGTTTGGGATGTGTATTGATGCAGAATGGTCGAGTTATAGCTTATGGTTCTAGAAAATTAAAGGACCATGAGCGAAACTATCCCACCCATGATCTGGAGTTAGCTGCTGTGGTATTTGCTTTGAAGATTTGGCGGCACTACCTGTATGGTGAGAAATTTCAGATCTTCACTGACCATAAGAGCTTGAAGTATATATTTGATCAGAAGGAGCTTAACATGAGACAGACGGTGGTTAGAGCTTTTTAAGGATTATGACTACGAGATTGTGTATCATCCGGGTAAGGCGAACGTGGTGGCAGATGCTCTCAGCAGGAAGGGTATAATGTCGCATATGATGGTCAGAGAATGGGAGCTATTGGAACAGTTCACCGGACTCCAGATTAATGTTGAAGAAGTGGAGGTTGGATTTATGGCTAGCCTGCAGATTGAGTTAGATCAAATCAGAATGGGGCAAAGAAATGATCAGAGGTTACTTGATATGGTTAGCCAAGCAGAGCAAACTTTGCAGTCAGATTTTATGGTCAGTGATGATGGGCTGTTGAGATTCAAGGGCCGAATCTGTGTTCCAAGCGATGATGCCCTGAGACAGCAGATTTTGAGAGAGTCTTACTGCTCCCGCTACACCATGCACCCAGGCAGTACCAAGATGTATCATGATCTGCGGAAGGTGTATTGGTGGGTTGGTATGAAGCGGGATGTAGCAGAATTTGTGGCCAGATGCTTGGTATGTCAACAGGTTAAGATTGAGCATCAGAAGCCCGCAGGATTTCTTAAGCCCTTGCCAGTGCCAACATGGAAATGGGAACACATTACGATGGATTTTATTATGGGGTTACCCCGGACCCGAAGAGGTCATGACGCAATCTGGGTAATAGTTGACAGATTGACTAAGAGTGCCCACTTCCTTGCCATTAAGAGTACAGATTCTTTGAGTACCTTGGCAGAATTGTATGTTAGAGAGGTAGCTCGTTTACATGGGGCTCCCGTGAGTATTACATCTGATAGAGATTCCAGGTTTACCTCCAGATTTTGGACACATTTTTAGGAAGCTATGGGATCTCAGTTGAATCTCAGCACCGCCTATCATCCTCAGACTGACGGTCAGTCCGAGCGGACTATTCAGACCCTGGAGGATATGTTGAGGGCATGTGTAATGGATTTTAAGGGTTCATGGGACGACCATTTGCCCCTCGCAGAGTTCGCATATAATAATAGCTACCATACTAGTATCGGGATGGCACCTTATGAAGCTCTTTATGGTAGGAGATGTAGATCCCCAGTTGCTTGGGAAGAAGTGGGTGATCGGAAGATTATGGCTCTCGATTTAGTGGAACAGGCAGCGAAGGGTGTTCAGATTATTTATGACAGACTTCGGACTGCTCAGAGTCGACAGAAGAGTTACACCGATGTGCATAGACGGCCACTGGAGTTTCAGGTTGGGGACTCTGTGTTTTTTAAGGTCTCTCTGAGCAAAGGCATCATGCGTTTTGGAAAGAAAGGGACGTTTTGGAAAGAAAGGGAAGTTGAGTCCTCGCTTCATTGGTCCGTTTGAGATACTTGAGAGAGTAGGAGATGTTGCTTATAGGTTAGCTTTACCTCCACAGCTTTCTGGGATACATAACGTCTTCCACATCTCAATGTTGAGGAGATACAATCCGGATCCCTCCCATGTCATTGAATATAAAGCTTTGGACATCCAGGGAGATATGAGTTATGTAGAAGAATCTATCCGGATACTCGACAGGAAGGAAAGGGTACTTCAGACGAAGAAGAACCCATTGGTAAAGATTCTCTGGCAGCACCACTCCATGGAAGAAGCAACGTGGGAACTAGAGAGTCTAATGAGGGAGAAGTACCCTCGGTTGTTTGACGGACTGAGCTGAATTTAGAGGACCAAATTCTTAAAAAGGTGGGGGGAATGTGAGACCTGAATTTTCATGCTATTGTTCATTTTAAGATAAATCGAGAAGTTTAAAACTTGTGTAAATGTTTATACAGGGCGTAGAAAGATTGAGATGCCCGGGATAGTGGCATGAAACCCGAGGTACGTGTTTCGAGGTAAGATCTCGAATTTAAGTATTTTTCAATAAAGTATGAATTTAGGTATGTTATGTTGATTAGAAAGTGAAACTAATACATTAGAAGTTGAAAATTTTGTAAAACTTGGGTTTACACTAAACCGAGAAAATGAGCCTAGAAATAGAAATAAATTCAAAATAAATTCTAAAAATTCATGAAAATTATTCTGAGACTATAGGAAATTATTATAAGGCATAATTTACATGAAGAATGAAAATTGAGTGGAGATATGGAGGTTTCGGTGATCAAATAAATTTTTAAAGTAAACCGAAAACCTTAAGTTACATTGTTCGGTAATGACCAAGTTGTGTAAAATGGGCCCAATCGGAAAAAATTTCTTAAACAAGTGGGTCCCAAATTTTTATGAGAGATACTAGAGACATAGTATCACACTTGAGAAGTGTAAATTTGGAAGAAAATGGGCCAGAACTAATTTTCATGGATTTTCAAAAACTGACCAATGGGCTGCCCCAACCCAGTGAACTGGATACCCATTAGGAAAAGCCCAATTTTGACCCATCTACAAATCATATTTAAACCCTTCCTTTTAGGACACAAAACTATACTTATGTATCTTTCATAGGGCTCTGAAAACACCCAGAAATAGGCTTACACGCGCTTTCACCTCCCTCCAGAAAGTTCCGAAAGCGTTACTATAGCTCTCCCCTTCTTGAATTTTTTTGACCCCGTTCCAAGCCGAATTGGACTTTGGCCAAGAATGATGAAATATTACCCTTTCACCCCTATATAACATATAAAAAATTAAGCCATAAATGAGTTCATTTACTAGGTGAAAACTTAGAGAGAAGAACAAGGGTAGAATCTGCGCTGTTTCGAGATGAGAGAAAGTTTAATTTTTGAAAGTTTTTAGTTGGTTTTTCTTGTAGTTTTTGATGATTCTAAGCTATATACATGTTTAATTACAGCTGAGGATTTGTTTGGAAGATCAAAAACTTGGTCAACTTTGGTCAAAGGTGAGAGAAACTTGATGGATGATGAAGATGATGAGATATGTTTATGTTTGATGATTTTTAAGGATTTTTAGTTAAGTAGAATGTAAAGAAATAATTTATATGGAAGTGTGTAGTTCTGATCAACATGCTTAAGTTGTGGAAATGATCAATTTTGGATGAATTCAAGGTTGTTAACAGTTAAATTTATACCGAAAAAGTCTGATTTATAGCTTAGTTTAGTGAAAAATCGAAAGGTGTGAAAATTTGTAAGAATTGGATTGATAAAGTGTGGATTATGGATATGAATGGGTATGTAGGTTATTAAGATCGTGAATGTGAAGTTAGAATGATTAAATTGGATAAAATAGCTTAAACCGACACTTAAATCGGTAAAATCGAAAATAAGGAAAAGTTGACAACAAGGTCAAATTTGGTCAACTCTTAAGGAGATAAATATATATTTGGATATGTTGAGATGAAATTAAACAATATTTGATAATTTGGTATCATTTCGGGCAGCTCGAGAATTCGACACGCAAAACGATGTAATCTCAGACCCCGATAGAGTAACGCTGTTTTAGCTCCGTTGAGGTAAAGGATGCAATTTAAAATAGTACTAACCTCCTATATCTCTTTATTGTTTATAAATGACTTGAAAATCGTAGAAAGAAATCTGTTTGAAAACCATACTTTCTCGGTTTAAGTCAAAAAGGAATAATAAACCATTTTTAGATACTGAAATCATGGTTTTCACTTATTTTGTATAAATAAAATAGATATACATATTTTGTATGAATTATGATATTATTTGATGATTAAAGTTTCCATGTGAAAGTAAGTAAGTAAGTATGAAAGTAAGGATTTTGAGACGACAGGCTACTATTAGTATATGTTGAGTGCATAATCATGCTTGCTATTTGTGGTGTCCTGGCTCCGCCACCCGTAGTATTAGTTTAGATTCACCAGTGTAGTGTCTATTCCACCTTAGTGGTGTTGTTTTTTCACTACACGTGGTGTCTATTTTTGAAGTATCTTTTGACTGCACGGTGTGTGCCACTGGTGCCCGTGCCCTAGCTGTGTGCTAGTGTGATTGAGATATTATATTAGAACCGCTGTACGACCCTGATCCAGTCTACAGCCCTTACCATGGCCATAGGTATTATTACCTCTACTGAGGATATGATATGTTGCATGATAACTATGTTGAAATAGCCTAGTCTCCATGTTTTGATGTATAATATTTTAATAAAGAAAGTATGTATGATGTTTTAGTATATGAAAGTACGTATAACATTTTGATGAAGTATAATGTATTTTAAAGTAAGCATGTAAAATGGTTTTCTAAGTATGTATGTACGGAAGTATGTTTATTCTGATTTTCTAATTGTTTTTAAATGGTTAGAATTGTTTTAAATGCATACCTTACTGAGCTTTTCCCCAGAAGCTCACCCCTTCTCCTCTCCCATTTCAGAGTACCTGCAGTGAGATTATTCAGCCATTTACACATACGTGAGTAGTTGGTGGATTCAGTGCCTCCCAGACTACTTTCAGTATTAGCTCAGGTATATCATCGGATATTTATTCCCAGACATGTTTATTGTACAGATACTGGATTGTATATAAATACTTTTGGGATGTAATTAGTTGTTTTATGGATTATTTTGTAAACGTTTTGGGAAGTGAATGAAATATCGATGATACTGAGTATGGATGTGGAAGTTGTAGTAGTAAAAATGTAGAGTTGAAAGAAATAAGTTTAAGAAATAAAATCAACTGCCTTGCGAATATAAACTGCATTTACCTGCAGGGGGATAGGATATATTATAAAAGGTTATGCTGCCGAAATTTTTGGTAAAATTAAATGGTTAAAAGAATAAGTAAAGAAATAAAAGAAGTAACCTACACTGTATAGGAATGCAACCTAAGTAGAAAAATAATATTTAAAGGAAAAAGTTAGCCTCTATTTTCGCGCTTCCGGGGCTTTACAACAACATAGTTGGAACCCAAAATCCCATTGTTGGTATTGAAGGAGCTAAGGGTATTGACATTTGGAGCAAGAAGAGAAATCAGATTTGGTAAGTTTCTAATACTCCAATCCAAGTACATTGTTTATTTAAGTGATTTTGGAGTTGGGTTGGATGTGTATTGATGGATAAATTATCTAGGGATGTGGTGGAATTGGTGTGACCTAGAAAACCTAGAATGGGTATAATGTGAGAAGATATGGGATGAATGAGTTTATGATTTATGGGTATACTAAAGTTGTTATTGAGGTAATGTGTATGATTTTAGATGGTTAAATGGAAATACATTATAGGTTTAAGTGAAATTATGAAAATGAGTATGTATATGCTTGATAAATGCCATAGTGAGGGAATTCATGAAATATGAACACTATGAGCTTACTGTCGATTTCATATTAATTTGGAATGAATTAATAGGCCTAAAAGAATCCATAGACTCGAAATATGAGTAGAGTAATGAAACGAGGCCTTAAAAGCGTCACTAGAAACTATAGGTCGAATTGACTATAGTGAACGCACGATGTCATATTATATGGATCGAATATAATGCGGAATACGATTTTGTGCTATCCCGAAGAGTCCGTTGGAAACGAATCGAGTGGTACGAGTAGCAGCTTTAAGGAAGTGAAATCACGCATCGCGATTCCAAGTAAGGGAATTCTGTAGGTATATAGAGGTAGCTGCTCGTATTTTGTGGGTATATAAGGCTTTGGAAATGTGCATGGATTTATAGAAATGTATTTTGACGATGTATGGATGTGACTATGAATAATTGTATGAGATTTGGTGGTTAAAATGGTATTGTAAAGAAAAGGGATAGTAAGGCTAATAATTGCATAAATCAAGTGTTTTGAATGCTTTCACAAAACATGTGTTTGGTTTTAAACGAATTGATAGATAGGTAGGCTATTGTGGTTTGATGTTTGTGATAGCACATGTGAAGTGCCAAATATGTTGTGAGATTAGTTTTGAAAGCTTATGAGCCGCCTATCATGTTTATGTGAATTAAACCGTGCTGGAGCCTAGCTCGCACCGGGTATTAATGTTTTCATTTGTATGAAACGTGCTGGAGCTTAGCTCGCACCTTGATTTGAAAACTATGATGATGTTTATAAACCGTACTGGAGCTTCTGCTCATACGTGGCTTTTGAGTGGTTTGTCTTATGAGTATAACCGTACTAGAGCTATGCTCGTACCCGATCTCTTTATGATAGGATGCATGAGTCGTGCTAGAGATTTACTCGTACAAGTTTGCACATTGTGATACGTATAAGGTTGTGAAAGTTGGTAAGATCCTTAAGCCCTACATCCTTAAGCTAACATCCTTAAACCCGAGGAGGCGGGGAGGCTCTGTTAGGTGGGGAGGCTCTCTTACGGTAAGATCCTTAAGCCCTACATCCTTAAGCCCAAAGAGGCGGGGAGGCTCTATTAGGCGGGGAGGCTCTGTTCAGTAGGGAGGCTCTCTTACGGAAGGATCCTTAAGCCTTGGAGGGGCGGGGAGGCTCTGTTCAGCAGGGAGGCTCTCCTTAACGGATATGGAAAACTCTTGGTATGGGGTAAGTAAGACCTAGGAATGGGACCCCCAATTACGATATGAGTCCACGGAGTACGCTGTACTGTGTATATCACATGGAGTACGATGTATCGCGTGATGGTTATGTGATGAGGAAGTCTGGCGAAGGATAATCCATCTCTGTGCCAGCACGATACCCCCGCACACTTGGATGCGTGTGGTCTGGGATGATTTATGATGTAGTTGGTCCACATAGTCACTTGAGATATAGTGACCTGGTTTTTATACATATGTGTAATTGTGATTGTGCAAGGTAGACCCGAAGGAGGGGTCGAGCCTCGTGGAATTCATTTGTGAAATGAAAATGAGGTTGTGATAGTGAATTGATTTGATGGGATTGTATGTGTTTGAGAAAGAGTTTTATGATGTGGGTTTAAAAAGGAGGTTTCTTAATGAATTACCCTTTTTATGAGTTTAAATGAGATCGAGCATGAGATGATTTATACATGATGTTTTTACCATGTTTTATATGCCAATGTACATGATTTTGATACATGATATATATGTATACTCATATGGCATAGTTTTACTTCCTTTTACTTCCTCATGCTCCTACTATGAACGATCTATGCATAACACTATCAGCATGTAGATAGAGTAGTTATCTACCATGCTTGCATTGTTGCCTTACTAAGCGTGTGATTGCTCATCCCTCTCTATTTCCCCCTACAGAGCGTGCATAGTAGCCCAGTGAGGACTGAGGTATTGTGTTTTTGGACATCCGCTGCTTCTATCGACGAGAGGTATATACACAGTGATTTCTTTTTGTATCTAAACAATGTAAAAGCACAGTAGTCAATTGAAATATAATTATGAGGGATGTAGATGTCAATAAAACATGTTCTGTATAATTTAATGAGTAACTTTCAAATGTATGACATCGCTTTATTTAACTGAGAATGAATGAGTTGTGATGTTTATTATTGACTCACAGCCCAACAGTGTGGTGGTAAGTTAGTTCCCAATCGGGTAAGGAAAGAAATTTGTGAAAAATTTTTAGTGATTTTCGGTTAAAGAGAAGGGAATTGGGTCGTGACATAGGGTCTCCCATACCCTGACGCCTCAGGTCTTCTTCGGTCTCACACATAGGGTCTCGTACAGTCATGCTGCAAGGGTCTCGCGCACCCCTAACGTAAAGGTCTCGTGAAGCCAGGGCGTGAGGGTCTCGAGCGATCTGGCATCCCCGCGCCAAGAGTGCGCAATGTGGTTCACGAAGAAAACGAGGGGTTTTGTGCAGCCATGTCGTGAGGGTTTCGTGCACTCCTGCCGTGAGGGACTCGCACAGCCATGCCGTGAGGGTCTTACGCACCCCTGCTTTGAGGGTCTCGTGCAGCCATACCGCGAGGGTCTCGCTCTCCCCTGCAACGAGGGTCTCGCGTACCCATGCTGTGAAGGTCTTCCGCACCCCTGCCGTGAGGGTCTTGTGCACCCATGCCGCGAGGGTCTTGAGCACCCATGCCGTGAAGCTCTTCCGCACCCCTGCCGTGAGGGTCTCGTGCTGCCATGTCGCGAAGGTCTCGTGCACCCATTCCGCGAGGGTCTCGCGTACCCATGCCGCGAGGGTCTCGCGCACCCTTGTCGTGAGGATTTTTCACACTCCTGCCGTGAGGGTCTCGCGCAGCCATGTTGTGAGGGTCTTCCGCACCCCTACTGTGAGGGTCTCGTGCAGCCATGCCGCGAAGGTCTCGCGCACCAATGCCGCAAGGGTCTCGCGCACCCATGTCGTGAGGGTCTTCTGCACCCCTACTGTGAGGGTCTCGTGCAGCCATGCCGCGAAGGTCTCGCGCACCAATGCCGCAAGGGTCTCGCGCACCCATGTCGTGAGGGTCTTCTGCACCCCTGCCGTGAGGGTCTCATGCAGCCATGCCACGAAGGTCTCGTACACCCATGCCGCGAGGGTCTCGCGCACCCATTTCGTGAGGGTCTTCTACACCCCTGTCGTAAGGGTCTTGTGCAGCCATGGCGCGAAGGTCTCACGTACCCATGTTGCGAGGGTCTCGTACACCCATGTCGTAAGGGTCTTCCGCACCCCTGTCGTGAGGGTCTCATGCAGCCATGCTGCGAGGGTCTCGCGCACCCATGTAGTGAGGGTCTTCTGCACCCCTGCCGTGAGAGTCTCGTATAGTCATGTCGCGAGGCTCTCGCGCACCCATGCAGTAAGGGTTTTACGCTCCCCTGTCGTGAGGGTCTTGCGCTCCCTGCCTTGAGGGTCTCGCACTCCCCTACCGTAAGGGTCTCGCGCAGCCATGCCTTGAGGGTCTTACACGCGAAGGCCTGCGCTGCCGTGAGGGTCTTACATGCCGTGAATGTCTCGCACACCAGGGTTCGCGTGGTCATGCTGTGAGTGTCTCACGCGCCAAGGCTTCGCGCAATTCCCCCTTCTCCTACCAAGTTCTGGACGGTCAGCGGCAGGTTCACTTGCAGAAAAGCTCTCTTAAACAGATCAACCATAGTCCGCAGGGCTTTAACGGTCTCTTCATCCTGCTTCTTCATGGCTTCGAATTCGGCTACGGGAATCGTTATCGTATCCGATCCTCTCTCTCTCAAAATGCCATCACTCAAGTCAACCATTGGAGAGCTCGCCATATCCTCACTTTCTTCGCTTTTGACTGCTGCTGAACGTGTCCGTACCATTGTTGCAGAATGACTTTTTTTTCAATTTTTCGCAGACAGCGTCAATTGTTGTTACCCAGTTACAACAGTTTCGAATTGCTGACGTCTTCACATTGAACTTCGTGTCACGTGTTCTAGAATGCCTTTACAAAAGAGAGAAAGATCAGAGAGATGCAAGAGTTGTTCCCTGCGTTGGCACTTCGATACTTAAGTTAGACAGAGAATTGGGCAGATTTTCAGTAGGAAAATTTAGACTTAGATTAAAGAATCGTACCTGACTCTTATTTATAAGGATTTACTCTGTCATTAATTATTTTATTGCCCATTTTATCTTACTCAAGACTTGTATCATTTCTTATATATTTTTTTCGTACGTGACGTGATACACTTTTATTATTCTTTTTTAGTGTGCAACAATTTGTATACACCATTTCATCTCAGTTTCTTTGATATGATTTTGAAGCCTTTGTCACGGCTTTATATATTTCTCATCCAACAAATCCGATGTAGAGCCATTACAGTTGTGATGATGATTGTACCCATCTCATCTTCTCACTTGAAAAAAATTTAAAATTGTCGAAGAGGTTTACAGTAAATAAATACGGAAAATAAAATTATTTTTGTTACAAGGGATTATTCAATCCATTAAAATATATATATATTTTTTTTAACCTTTTTATACTTCGATTAAAACTTTCAATTTTTCAAACGAGTAAACCGAAAATGAAAATTTTATCGATTTGGTAAACTTATTTAAATCTTTTCTACAATTATTTCAGTAAAACCGAAATATAAAAATTCTTAAATTTACCTAATTAAAAAGCATATGAATAATCATCTTACCTGACTATTATACACCTTAATTTTGCTTTCCAATAGTTATTATCAACTCGAGATATTTACGCATTTAGCAATTTTTACTAATTTAATTAGTTCATTTATTTATTAATTTATTTAGTATAAGGTGATTTTCATTATTACCAAATAATAATTTGATTATGGTTGTAACTTTTAAAAAAATATACTACTTAAAATATATATATATATATATATATATATATATATATAATTATGCATTAGGCAGTTTTTACAACAGTCAATCTCAAATCCCAGACAGAATACAACCAAATGGCTGACTACAACACTACTGTTTTACTGCTTTCCAAAAAGTGAACCAACGAAGCAAGAAAAAATGGAGGAAGAAGAATATGCAGAGAAGGCAGGCAGGAAGCTCATTCCCGCAGAAGTGTAGGCAAGGAAATGACCTTTCTATTCCTTATCAGAACGATTTTAGTTTCTTCTTTTGGAAGTAAAGAACAAATATGTTTCTTTCCAAAAAAATACAGGGAAAGAAAAGATGAAAGTTTCATTCGTGGAAGCATTTAAGCATACCAAGATCAAGCTCCTCAAATCTGATACCATTTTTTATCTATAAAAGAAAACCCACCAATTATATCATAGTATTGAGATTGCTCTCTCTAATCTCTTCAAAAGGACTAAGAAGAGCTATAAAGTTCCTGCATCCCAGAAAAACGCTACCAATCACATTAAGCAAATAATTGTGGCAATGTTTCAAGCCGAAACCACTAACTCCCTTCTCTTTTTCCCCTTTTCACAGCTAAGGACCGAGCAGGAAGGAAAATATAGGACTGAAACTAAGCTGTTTTCCCATCTTGCAATCTCACGACGTGAAAGTTAAGGAGCTGAATCCTTTACCAAATCTTCTAATGGAGACCCTTCTCAGAGCCTTAAAATGCAATTCAGGGAAGAAACCAACCTCAAATTCTTTAACAATTTAGTGGCCAACATAAAACATCAATAGAGAATGCCTCCAAGTGCACCTCCCAATCCTGCACAATACAAATGTTACTAATGAACTTGAAAGAAAAAATGGTGTGTCTAGTGGTATCGCAATAAGCTTCCTAGGGAATATAATTAAATCCTAGTTACTCTGTTAAGCATCTTTCTTTAGTAAAGAGTGATATGAATTAAGCAAGCACAACTAGCCACTTAACCAAAATGATAAAAATATGGGATACTCACTAATTCAGCATCCGATCAGAAGTATCTAATTAGGAAGATTTTTCCTTCTTTCTGTGGTCATTCTATTCTTCATCATTGAAGCTGAAACATTTAATAAATCAATGCCTCATAATCCAAGTATCAACACGTCAAAGCTGGGAATTTAGCTTAGGTAATTTATCATGTACGGAGCAGGATATTTTGAGCTCATTAAGAACCAATATTAAAACTTACATATGAAAACATGCATTAGCAGACTCAGAAGACAAATATTATGGTTCATGTAGTTTAAATCTAAAATGAAGAATTGCCAATGCCATGCTGACAAGGTGCAAAAGCACAGCTCAAAGAAACATAGACAATAATTCATGTTTACAGAACATGAAACGCTGTATGCATGCTTCTTTGAGAGAAAAATGGAATTGAAATTGCAAAACAGTTCAGCAAGCATCTTTCATTCTACAAAATGAAAATCAGAGTTGCAATCAAAGAAGCTCCTTGTGCAAAAAAACAAAACAAATCAGGAGAGAGAGTAATTGCAACATGACTTACAAGAATTTGGATTTCTGCCATCCGATAGAATTCTCATTCATCAAGGACTTATAGAGGTTGTAACAACAAATTAATTCAAGAAAAATGGGATTTGCCTTTGCTTTGATGTTAACCATAAAAATCAATCTCCAATGAGTTTGTGAAACTACAAACGCATGGAGTAAAAGAAATATCAGCTTCTTTTAAGCTGTGTTTTTACATTAATCAAACTTGTCCTTTTTCAACCCATCATCTTTATTTATGTCTTCGACGAAACGGATTGCAAAAAATCCAATTGAGCAGAGGAAAAGGGCGGTATCCGACTCCTAACCAATGTCATTATCATCTTAGCCTTATCCAGTTGCCCATTTTTCATGAGTCCTTGAAGAAGTGAATAAATAGTATCCACATTTGGAAACCAATTCTTTCTCATGCAGCCTTTACACATTGTATAGGGAAAATTGTATTCCCCTCCCTTGCAGAGATAATGAATCATTGTCTGGGAAATTTTAAAATTGGGCTTAAATGCACTACGACGTTCTAAAGAAGAATAAACCCTCATAGCCATTTTGAGATAACCAGCCCTGAAAAATCCTTTGATTACCAAATTGTAAGTAACCTCGTCAGGGTCTATCCCAATTTTCTGCATCAAAAGCATCACATCATTAGCTTGCCATGCCCGTCTCCTATTAATCAAATACTGGATCCTAACGTTAAAAGTTGTAAGATTAGGTTTGCACCCCTTATACACCATGAGATTCCACAACCCGTTGCCAATCTCAGACCTGTTTTTTTTATAGGAAGCTGATATAAGTGTTGTGTACGTAATGACATCTGGCCTTTTTCCCAGCTTTTCCATCCGTACCATCATCAAATATGCTCTACCCAGGAAATCCATATCACAAAATGCTTTGATAACTATATTGACTGTATATGTATCCAATTCAACATAGAATTTTGGTGGAACATCAGCAAGAAATGCCTCGATAGCTCTTAAATCACGACTATGAATCAAAACCTTAAGTGCAGCATTGAAAGATTTAACAGTTCTCTTGCATCCATACAAATGCATATGATAATAAGTATCAATAGCATGCTTTATCATCCCAGCCTTACCATACAACATTATAATCCTCATAATGAAGCCTTCTCGTCTACCCTGTGGAAGAGTTTTCTGATGCTCAAGTAAATGCTCAATGAGATCAAAGCGGCGAGCCCCAGCTAATCGAGAAACTGTATCTTCAAATGCAAACCTATTTTCAATGACAAGTTTATTGTGCGCATTAGCCTTGAACAAAGCGAATAGCTTATCAGGGTCCCTTTCATTCTTAAGCTTGGAAAGGGCACTTCCTTGTACAGGTATTGTCTTTGAGAATGCTGCAGCAGTATCAGTTGTTGATGCGTTGGCAGCAGAAGCAGAAGCAGCATGACACAATCTACGAATTGGTCGCAGAGATAACATGTTCTGATATCTTCTCATCCATACGACAACAATGTATCAAAAAATCTTGTTCACCCATTTAACAACATGGAGAATCCCGAAAACATGAACCCGGCCAAAGAACTCTATAAGGACTTTCATCAGATAAAATCATACCCAACCCAATACACAGACGTTGAAAATAGAATCAAATGCACCATCATGAACAATTTGAACCCAGAAACAAGAACACACATAAACACAAATTAACAGCTAAGTACATCAAAATGACCAAAAAATAGCCCTTCCTTTGATCGAAACTAAAGAGCATGAAGAAGATAAGTTTACCTAAAAAATTAGAAGGGATCTGAAAGAGAGCTGATCGTTGCTCTCTGCTGGTTACGGTGGTGGTGGTGGTGGTGGTGGTTGTAGGGTTTTGGGGTTTAGATTTTGCCGTTTTGGTTGGGGAAACAATTTTGTTTTAGATATAAACTGGGAAGAGTTTGGACCTCAAGGAGCATTTTGATTAGAAGGATCCGAACCCAGTGCCCGCCGTGTCTAAACATGGGCCTGAAAAATAGTGTTTAATTTGGGAAACATACATAAAAATAAAATTAAAACCACATTAATAGATTTAGATTAGTCTATGTCGCCTAGTATAAGCATTTGCTTAACTTTTTTTTATGGAAAATATGCCTGATGAAAAATTGTTAAGCTGGAGATATATTTAAAATATTAAAAATTAAATAATCAATAGATAAATAAATGTGAGCTTTTTAATTTTCTAGGCTAGTTTTTCCATAATTCACAGTATATAAAAACAAAATCTTGAAATAATTGATTAAAAAATATAAAAATATTAAAATTTATATGATAAATTTTTCATATTCTATTTTTTATTTATGCTAATATATTAAAGCCTTTTTTTCTTGTAAAAAATTTTAAAACTAATTTAATACTTTACATATTCTAATTTTTTAATACCAAATGATTCAAACAAAAAAATTTATATAATAAGCAATTTATTTTACATGTATAGATAGATATATTTTATTTGATATATATAAATTTAATTTAATTTACTATTTAAATAACTTATTATTGTTATTTATATTTATCAATTTCTCAAGTTATAGTTCATAAAATATAATTTATAATTCTAACTTTAAACGAATTAAAATAAATTATTAGATATAAAAATTGCCGCTTCAGATGGTTCTCCAAAGACAAGTAATGGATCCAAGGATGCTTTGTCAAACTGATGATTCGGTATTAGGTAGGAAAGGTTCTGCTTCAATTTTCAAGTAGGAGGACAGCAATATTTTTCCCATTAACCTCCGACCATTTCATCAATGAATGTCCAAAGATCATGCATGTATCTATGAATCAATCCTTAATTCAGTCAAAAACATGGCAAATCAGAGTTGCTGAAGACTGCTTCACTATCTTTCTTTCTGCCTTAAATTATCAAACCATAACCAAGTATTCTGTCCTCAGTATACAAAAGCGAGGAATGACTAATACAATGGAAGAGAGAAGCAGTTGGCAATTGTAGAAGGATCTTCTTGGAGTTTTGCCAGATCTTCAATTTGCTTCAGCTGTCAGTCTTTGGAAGTTATAACAAGCAACCCCAATGCTCCGATGAGAATATACTGCAATGACGAAACAAAATAATTTTTTTACGGACAAAAAAAGGAATGTTCTATAAGACTATCGTTAATGTCCCTGCATGTTGTGGAATTTCAAGCCCGCCTGAAAATTCTGTATCTTTTTAAATGTTCCAAAATCATAAACAATGGTTATTTAACCACGGCACCTCTCCACCGCCAATGTCTGATATAAAAAAGACTGAGACCAAGGTGACAATTCGAATGAAAAAGGGAACTTTTTTTTTTTTTGGGTGATTGTACAATTGTACAATGCTGAAACAGCAATGCAAAGATGCAGAATGCAAAAGGGAAACCCCCCAAAAATGTACAAGTAACATTCACATAATCATGAATCAGAAAATGTTCTTCAGCGCACTAGGAAAAATGGCTTTCTGGTTTAAGCAAAACCATGTCATATAGAATACGAACCTTGATAATTGGCTTTTCAGTCATGATTATAGTCACCCAACCAACATAGGGCAAGAACCTGCAATTAATGTAAGCAATTAGAAGGGTTTTTTTTTTTTTAAAAAAAAAAGGAAAAGAAAACAGTATACCACCCCTTAGCTTGAATCATGTTAGGTTTTATCTAATTGAGCAGTTCAAACCCTCAGGTTCACAAGATCTTTCCCATAACTCCAAAAGCCTATATAAAGGCACATCAACCGCAACACTATTAAGGATGAAAAGGCCAATTGACAATTACTAATATCTGAAACTTGGATCAAGTCTTTCTCAGAGAATAAAACATAATGTTCATGGACTGACATACATCACTAGTAGCTAACATGCTTCCCAATCCAAACCCTTGAGAGAAATCAAACACCATCACCCTTTTTTACCTTGCCCCCAAAAGAAAGCCATTTCCTTATGGAGGACAAAATTCTCCACTAGAATCCACCATTCCCCTCCTAACACTTAAATTAACTTTCCAGTATCCAATTTAGAGAGTGGTACTGTAGATAGAAACACTATTGATTCAAATTTCAAAGAAAAGTAATACTACTAATTCACAAAGCTTTGTCCCAAAATGCCTATGTCCATAACAAGCATGTGTGTATGTGTTTGTGAATTATTCAGACATGATTTCAGTTTTGAAGATGGCAACAAAGAATGACAAATCATCCGTCAACTCCTTGACTAGTACAGAAAAAGAAAGGTTTAATGCTAGAGGCTTTACCCCACAGCTCTGCCCATGATATGGTGCCGTTGAAGCCAGAGCTGACCTTGAGCGTATAAAAGCCTGTCATCCCCATAATTGTTGTCTCCTGAAAATGCACAGATAAAGGAAGAACATTTAAATACCAAACAATGCAATTCTGGCAATTTAACAAATTTAATCTTTATTCAAATACACTGTTACCTTTGGTAAGGACATCAACTTCCCCAGTATCTTGCCTTTCATGGACCTACAATAAAATCAAATATCAAAATTCATAAGATGCGATCATGTGATCATGTTCATTGATTAATCTACTAAAATAACAAAATCAATTTCTTTTCTTCTTATATAGTTTCAAAATAAAGGTAGTGTAGAAGCTTTGACAGGCATAAAACAGTTTTAAGAAAACTAAAGTTCCAAGGTACAACTAGGACATGAAAGTAAGAAAATCAACATTATATTGACCAGCTAGCTCCAATGCAAAGATCCACGAGGAAGCATTAGCCCCAAGTAATATTTTGAAACATAGTTGTGGCAAGCTATAACAGCAAGCAAAATCTCACAGCATGATAATTTTAACAAAACATAATTCTGCAAAATAGAAAAGTAATTTTAGGAGTGATTGCATCTTGATGATGATACATAATACAGTTGGGAAAAATAGTATAATTCCATGAAGGAAACAAGAAAACAAACAATTTACCTCACGAATATTTCAGAAAGATATGAATCCCAAAGGAAAAAAAAAAAGGAGCTGAAAGATACAAAACACACAAATAACAGTTCAACAAAAACAAAGCATTCAGATTTGAATGTGCTGGTGCAATATAGTGATAAAATCCTGAAGTTTTCAGCTAGTGAATATTAAAGTTGCTGCTATTTGACACTTGCATATAGAATAAGTGATCTCTCATCTCATCATCATCATCATCATCTTTCTAACACAGTTCTTCTGACAATTAGGACAATTTGGACACTAATTAACAACTGCACCTAGAAAGTAAATAGAAGCTTGATTGCCAAGTTTCCTCATTGTCTGTGCCCTTAAGTTTTGTCTATACCAATGAGCTTCTTAAATCATTATCCTCAGACCATATCATTTGCAGCAAAAATAAGTCATCCAGCAGCTATGAATAATCAATTTATCAATCATGAACCTGTTGCTTGAGCTAATATATGTTCCCCACACACTAACTCTTACATGGAAACATATGTTTGTAAGCAAACAAGGCAGGAAAAGAGATATCAAATTATCAAATTACGATTTGGTGCTCCTATTTGATGTCAAGTGAAAATCAGTTGCTAATAAGCATGAATGCCCAGATGGTGATGATAACTTCAGTGCTTCAAAGTCACTTGAAAATCAATTTTTCACAGATATAACACATACATGCTTGTCCGAGATCAATGAAACTTCGGGAATAATTTATTAGAATGTTTACCTTAATTACACGATGGACAATAGGGATTTCACGGCCCTGAGAAATTCACAGGTTGAGGAATGAATTAGCAAAAGAGCGTGAAGGCAAAAACCACCCACCAACAATAAAAAATACAAAAAATACAGAACCAGATAAATTTAAAAGTGAAGGCACTTACATCAACATTAAAAACAACAATCTCCCCTGCTCGGATAGGATCTTTACTCATATGCAAGAACAAAATATCCCCCTGCAAATGATATAATCGTCCTTAATTAAGTCAAAATCCAAATGAACAAAAATGATCAAACATGTCAAGTAGGCTCGTGGAAGTGATTGTGAAACAAAATAACTTTCATTATGAACTTATTACATGTCCAAAGCAAATCATATTAAATAAAATGGCATGATTATTGGCAGATTGCTAGCAATAACTAGCAGAATGCAGTTTCCACCAACTAAGTATACTCTCACTTTACTTTGCCCTAATTTTAGGTCAGATAAAAGGAGGGAGCAGACGGATACAGCCATGATAATGACATCATACAAGGAAAAGAAACAACTGATACGGATCTCAAGGAGCTGTAATTATGCATAAGCGATGCATGTTATTACTCAAAGCTTTAAGTTACATAATATACAAAGCTCAGAATATAATCTAGAAAAATAGTAAGTACATAAGGTGCAAGGTGGCAGGGTCAACGTATCTTTTATTAGTAAAGTTGGAATTTCAAAGTCAGATTTTCAAAAACTCTTATATTTTTTTTTCTAAAATAACTGAGTATAATCTGAACTTCTCCACGGGAGAAGATAGAAACTCCCAAGGGGAATTCCAGAGATGCATATCTGAAGGATTTGTTTCCTTCTGACTGAGTGGTCCATAAAGAAAAATCTTACAGGTGCAAACTCTCAGTAGCTAAAACAGAGCTTTGAAAAGAAACAATCCTAGCACAAGGAAGAATATCACATCAACCTTAGTATAAAAATAGAGGGTCTATTCAAGGCAGGGGCAGAAATGAGGCTTCCAATATTCTATTCTCAAATATTTTGGAGGAACATTCACATCCCATTTGGTTGCAGAAGTGCATTGCAAAATGGCATTAGGCTACACTTTGCTAGACACATCAAAATCATTTAAGCATTCGCTTTGTAAGTTGACTTACCCTCTTGAAGCCCGGTTCCATACTTCCAGAAAGAACAACGACAACGGGAGATTCACTGCCAGTGATACACATCAAGGCCTTCCATATTATGAGGGCCGATGTAACAATCATACCTGAAATAGAAAGGCTTTCTATAAGATCAAAATTTCACCCGGGGGGGGGGGGGGGGGGGGGGGGGGGGGGGGGAATTGATGGCAACAACTTTTCGAAACAAATTGTTTATTAGAAAATCCCACACATGCCTACAACAAGCTTGAAATTTAAAGTTTCTAACAAATCAAAGAAAGCTCAAAAGACATGTATAATATCATACACTTTAGCAGAGTTTATTCAGCTATTATCATGATAAAGGAATTAAACAGTAACTATTCTTTTATCAAAATCTGAACTTATTATTAATATCTTGACCTGCAGTTCTTAACGTTAACCCAAATTCAAAACATTTGGGATCAACATGAGTTAACAGGAAAAAAAAAACATTTTTTGTCTTACAATTGAAAGTCAATTTCAAGTAAATTTCCAGACAACCCACTAAACAAACGCATAAACAGAAAACAAAACAATGCTTTCAATGCTTAAAAGGGTAAAATAATTTCGAACCCAACAAGGTTGAAGTAGATTAGTTAGACAGAAAAAAAAGCAAGGGGATTTGTGACATTCCCGTCAAAATATAATAGAGAAGCCATTTACATACTTACCAAGACTGACGGCCTGGGTGAGAAGCTGGCGGATCTGAATTGATTTGATGGAGTCTACGGTGTCTCCAATCAAACCCATTTTTTCTCTAGTCGATCCCTTTCTCTTTCTTTTGTCCCTCCGCTTTGTTTTTTTTCTTGTTTCTTCCTCCAGGTACAATTAGAAGGCGCATACGGCAAAACCCTTACTGCCCTGGTGTCACGGGGTCGTTCTCTCCTATAGAACTTTTTTCAGTGATGACCTAAGTTTTCCGCAACTTAGTACAGTCAATCTTCACACTAACCCAAATCCGGGTCAATACGCAGCGATATAGCACTCGAGTAGAAAAAAGACTCGACAAAGTATACTTATAAAGCAAAGAACACTCAAACTTTAGGGAAAAGAGTCTTTCTATTAATCCGCAATAAAAAGATTACAAACTTAGCCAAGAAAACCGCTCTTAGCTATCTCTCTCTTTCTCCCTGAATAATTCTCTCACTAACTGATGAATGAATATTCTACCCCTCCCCTGGGGTTTATATAGGCAAGTGAGGACATCCCCTCACGTAGGCAACTGAGTTTGATTACAACAGAAACTCTATAGGATTAATTCCTACTAAACTAAGGACTCTCCGGATGATCGCCACCTCAATGCTTTTCAGAGTTTATATCTGTGATAATCTCCAGTGATTCGGTCTGCCAAGACTTCTCCGCTTATCCCGGCTTATGACCCGCATTTATCCTTATCCTTATCCCGATTTTTAAGGATTCGCCTAGCTTGCCACCCGCAAACTACGATCATCGTCCGTTAGCGTTTTCGTTTCATGCTTGGCAATCCGCCCAAGCCAAGTGCCTGTCTTGCCTGTTTCGGTGCGCGTCCCGTCTCGCCCTGTGCAAAGCTTTCTCGCGCTCCGCACTCGTCACAGCGCCCCCAGTCGAACCTTTGCGATCTGGGCGCCTGATCAAGTAGTTAGGGTCTAACAACCCTCCCCCCGTCGGAGGAAGCCGATGCCCTCATCGGAATGAGCTCCAAATACGCCTTGATCTCATCCTCGAATTGCCACAAAGAAGTGTCTTTCTCCCAAGTAGCGCCTGCCTCATCTTCACCTTCCCACTGCACCAAGTAGTAGGTTCTCCGATTCTTCCTACTAGTTCCCTCAACCTTGCGGTCAAGTATCTTTGCCACCTTCTTCTCGAAATGGCTTCTCACAGTAGGTGGAGCTTTCCTTACCTGTTGTCTTTCCGGATCAACATCTTTGTGGTAAGGCTTCAAAAAGCTCACGTGAAAAGTAGGATGCAACTTCATCCTCTCTGGCAGTTTCAGCTGATAAGCCACAGCGCCTACCCGCTTTATAACTTCAAAAGGGCCATCGTATCTTTGCACTAGACCTTTGTGATACCGCTTGTCTGTGACTTGTCTCCATATCTGAGGCGTTAGTTTGAGCAACACCTTGTCACCCACCTCAAATTCTAGTGCCCGCCTATGCTGATCCGCATATTTCACCATCCTCCTTTGTGCCTTCTCCAAGCTCTCCCTAGCCTGTTCCATCAACTCCTGACGGTTTTGTACAAATCTGTATGCCGCTGGGCATTCCCCTTGGGACTTAGTTTTTGCTATCTCCAAAGGTGTAATAGGTTGATGTCCAAATACTAACTCCGCTGGACTCATACCTGTGGAAGATGATCTATGCATATTATAGCAAAACTGTGCAGAATCGAGCAGACTCACCCAATTCTTTTGCCTTGCGGTCACATAGTGCCTCAAATACTCTTCCAATAATGCATTAATCCGCTCCGTCTGGCCATCTGTCTGCGGATGATTAGCCGTTGAAAATTTTAATTCTGAACCTATCAACTTGAACAAGTACGTCCAGAATCTTCCAGTAAACCGAGTATCCCGATCGCTCACTATATCCTTAGGCAATCCAAAGATTTTCACCACATGATTCAAAAACAACTCTGCAGCTTCATGTGCGGTACATGCATGTGGGGCTGCTATGAACACAGCATACTTAGAAAAACGATCTACCACCACCATTATAGATTTCATCTTGTTTATCTCCGAAAATCCCGTAATGAAATCCATAGAAACTGATTCCCATATCCTCTCAGGGATAGGCAGTGGTTGAAGCAAACCCGCTTGCTTCTTCCGTTCGGTTTTATCAATCTGGCATATGTGGCATGTACGGACATATAGTTCGATGTCTTCCTCCATCTTCGGCCAATAATATGTCCTTGACAACAATGCCAACATCCTCTCCACTCCAGGATGTCCTGCCCACTGAGGGTCGTGGGTTTCTTTCAACAACTCTTTCCTTAGTCCCCCGCCAGATGAAACATAGAGTCGATTGCCTTTGGCATACAGCAAATCCCCCTCAAGCCAATACCTACGAACTTTGCCCAACTTTACGTTCTCCCTGAGTTGTTCATAAGTCTTATCTACTGATGCCTGCTGCCTTATCCTGTCAATCAGGTTAGTCTCAATAGCGGATAATGAAGCAACATAAGACTGGACTATCTTACGACTCAGCGCGTCCGCCACCTGGTTCTCCCTTCCTGGTCTATGTACCCAGGTGAAATCGAACTCTGCAAGGAATTCTTGCCACCGTGCCTGCTTTGGGCTCAGCTTCTTCTGTGTCTTGAAATAAGTGTTAGCCACATTGTCTGTCACCACCACAAATTTCGTTCCCAACAGATAATGCTTCCACACCTCCAAACAATGCACAACCGCCGTCATCTCCTTCTCATGAGCTGAATATCGCATTTCCGCATCCTTCAGCTTGCGACTTTCATAAGCAATGGGGTGTCCTTCTTGGACCAACACCCCTCCAATGGCTCGGTCTGAGGCATCCGTGTGAACTTCAAATGGTAGCTTAAAATCTGGCAGTCTCAACACTGGCTCGGATGTCACTGCCTCCTTGATCTCTCGAAAAGCCCGCTCACATTCATCAGACCACACCCACTTCTTGTCCTTTTTCAAAAGATCAGTTAAAGGACTTACCATCTTGCTATATCCCTTGATGAACTGTCTGTAATAGTTGGCCAGTCCTAAGAAAGACCGCAACTCCGGGACCTTTGCAGGGGCTTGCCATTCAACAATGGCTTGGATCTTTCTCTCATCCATCCGTATTCTCCCACTGCTGACTTTGTGACCTAGGAACATAATCTCCCACTGGCAAAACTCACACTTCTCTTTCTTCACATAGAGAGAGTGCTTTCTCAAGGTCTCAAACACCACCCTGAGGTGCTCCACATGTTCTGCAAGCGTCTGGCTATACACCACAATATCGTCTAGGTATACCACCACAAAGTGATCCAGGTACTCATAAAGGACATCATTCATCAAGTTGCAAAATGTCGCAGGTGCATTAGTTAAACCAAAAGGCATAACTAAAAATTCAAAAGAGCCATACCTCGTCACACAAGCTGTCTTAGCTTCATCTCCTTCAGCAAACCTTACTTGCCAATATCCTGATCTCAGGTCTAACTTGGTAAAATATGCCGCTTTCGACAACCGGTCGAACAGATCAGCGACATTTGGAACTGGATATTTATTCTTGACCGTTACCTTGTTCAGGGCTCGGTAATCAACACACATCCTTAGTGTGCCATCCTGCTTCCTTTGGAATAAAACTGGGGCTCCATATGGTGCCTTCGATGGTTGGATATATCCCGCATCCAACAACTCACCAAGTTGTTTCCTTAACTCGGCTAGCTCCAAAGGACTCATCCTGTAGGGTGCTCGTGCAGGTGGTCTAGTTCCTGGTTCCAACTCGATCTTATGATCAATGGCGCGCTTAGGTGGTAGCGCCTTGGGTAATTCTGGGGGCATTACATCTTTGTAATCGTTCAGCACCGCCGCTACTTCATCTGGTACCTCGACAACCGTGTCTAGTTTCACCTCAACCAGGGCAGCAAGTATGGTTGTCTCCCCCTTCTTCAACCCAGTATTTACTTGTGAAGCCGACTGCAGCAATGGCTTCCCAGTACCTTGTTCTCTCTCCGCAGGGACAAAGTTTGGACACGTCTCGTCAGATATCATCAATCCACCCAAATGTGGAATAGCAAATGCCTTTGCTTGCACAAAGAATTCAATGCCCATGATCACATCAAAATCATCTATAGGTAAAGCCAAGAACTTACAATCCTGTTGCCAAGTCCCTATCTTCACCGATGCGGTAGCCGTTCCTTGGATACATTGGGCCTTAGAATTTACTGCTTTCACCTGATTGTTACTCCTCGTGACTTTCAGGCCAAGATGCTCAACTGCGTTCAATGAAACGAAGTTGTTGGTTGCTCCTGTATCAAGCATCGCTCGAATCGGTCTCCCATTCACCTCAGCTTTGACATAGATTAGTCCCTTATGAGGAGTTTGTTGCTCGGTCCGAATAGCGTTGAGCAACTGCATCGGGGCAACTCTTGGACATTCGTCATCCGGATCCTCCTTACTCATGAGGGCCGCCAACTTGGTCCGTCGAGGGCAATCTCGGGCCTTGTGATTCCCATTACACAAGAAACAACTCCAATCTCCCTTGCTTTGGGGTGGATCCGGTCCCCTCGGCTTAGAAGACTCAGCCTTCTCCTTGTTTCTCTGGTGCTTCTTCCAGTCCTTCTTGCCTTTCCCCCTATTTCCATCAGGATGGTTCTTCTTCCTTTCCCCAATGTTCAAAGAAGAACCCAGTTTGTAATCCGCCAAACTGTCTGCAGCCGCAATTGCCTGTGGCAGATCCTTCACGTTCTGCCTACGTAACTCAGCCTGAGCCCATGGCTGAAGTCCTGAGAAAAAGTTAAACAACTTATCCTCCTCTGACATATTCTTGACGTCCAACATCAAAGAGCTAAACTCCTTGACATAATCTCGCACAGAACCCGTGTGCTTCAATTTCTTGAGTGCCTCTCTCGCGACCCATGCCGCGTTCAAGGGAAGGAATTGATCCCGTAACTCCTTCTTCAATGCGTCCCATGTTTTAATCCTCGGACGACCAGCACTATCATCATCTGCCAGTCTGCTTCGCCACCATAGCTTAGCATCACCTGAGAGGTACATGCTAGTGATTGTAACCTGGTCCTGCTCCGGTATTCGGGCAACTTTGAAGTAGTGCTCCATATCCCAAAGAAAATTCTCAAGCTCCTTCGCATTGCGAACTCCTGCGAACTCCTTAGGTTCAGGCACCTTGATCTTCTTCTGAAGATCGCTACTATCACCTCCCCTACTACTACTAGACGCCTCCCCATGGTCTGTAGCAGTCATTGCACGTTTCATCAGTAAAACGTCAGCCTTCAGAGAATTTAACTGCACCTCAAATTTATCCGATAGATCACGAACATGCTGCATGACGTTGGTGTAACGATTAACATGCTCCTTCTGCATGTCCAATGCTAGCTGTGTCAACTCCTGGACACTGCCTGCCATGGCCTGAATCTGCTCAGCCATTGTACCTGCCTCATCTTGCGGTACGCCCACCATTGCTTCAAGTACAGCAACTCTGTCAGCCAACTCGTGTGCCATGATCCAAAACTCAGCTCTGATACCAAATTGTCACGGGGTCGTTCTCTCCTATAGAACTTTTCCCAGTGATGGCCTAAGTTTCCCGCAACTTAGTACAGCCAATCTTCACACTAACCCAAATCCGGGTCAATACGCAGCGATATAGCACTCGAGTAGAAAAAGGACTCGACAAAGTATACTTATAAAGCAAAGAACACTCAAGCTTTAGGGAAAAGAGTCTTTCTATTAATCCGCAATAAAAAGATTACAAACTTAGCCAAGAAAACCGCTCTTAGCTATCTCTCTCTTTCTCCCTGAATAATTCTCTCACTAACTGATGAATGAATATTCTACCCCTCCCCTGGGGTTTATATAGGCAAGTGAGGACATCCCCTCACGTAGGCAACTGAGTTTGATTACAACAGAAACTCTATAGGATTAATTCCTACTAAACTAAGGACTCTCCGGATGATCGCCACCTCAATGCTTTTCAGAGTTTATATCTGTGATAATCTCCAGTGATTCGGTCTGCCAAGACTTCTCCGCTTATCCCGGCTTATGACCCGCATTTATCCTTATCCTTATCTCGATTTTTAAGGATTCGCCTAGCTTGCCACCCGCAAACTACGATCATCGTCCGTTAGCGTTTTCGTTTCATGCTTGGCAATCCGCCCAAGCCAAGTGCCTGTCTTGCCTGTTTCGGTGCGCGTCCCGTCGCGCCCTGTGCAAAGCTTTCTCGCGCTCCGCACTCGTCACAGCGCCCCCAGTCGAACCTTTGCGATCTGGGCGCCTGATCAAGTAGTTAGGGTCTAACACCTGGCCACTACCGAATTCCCCGTCTCAAACGGTATATTTCCCTTTCTTTCCTTTTTCCCGAATAGCAAACCATCAAAAAAGAATTCATTTGGTTGGAAAAAAAATAATTAATTAAATGGGAGTGGACATTTTTTCTTTATATTATTTTTATTTTTATTATTAAAATAAAGAAAAATGTCTTTTGTAGTCATCATAAATTTGAGAAATTTTAAATGTTACCCTAATTTGACTCCTTGTAATCAAACTTTCTTTTTTATTGTAAGACAAAAATATTCTTAAATGAAAAAAAAACTATTAACTTAAATAAAAATATTAAATTAACCCTAACATAAAAATATTTTAATTCAATTCTTATTTCTCTTCTTTTAATTTATTTTTATTAATTTTCACATACAATCTTACAATCAAAATTTCAATTTGAATAAAATGAAAACAATGAAGGTATGCTGTAAGTTATTTTTTCTTTTTTCTTTTTTTTTTAAATAGCAAATTTGGATGAACCCAAATTTTTTATTTTTTCAAAAAATAAAAAATAAAATAATTTAGAACACTTGTAAGAAGAAGTTAGCCTACTCCAAAAAGCTCTAATGATGAGGAGGAGGACTTGTAAGAGAAGTATGGCATGATTGGAGATGATTTTGACATATTTTGATAATTTGAAAATCCATAAATTTGGAAGGTTTAAGTTTAGAGTTTAGAGTTAAAAAAATAAATTTGAAAAAATTTTCAGTTAAAAGGATATAGTTTTTACGAAAGGAAAAACAAAAATTTAATTTAAAAATTGACCATCGTTAAAAAAAAAAAAGAAAAATTAGCAGTTGGATTTAGCAATTAATTGTATATGAGAATTATAATTAGAATTTCTCGATAGTTATATCATTTTAGGGTTTTCTTTTTTTTGTTACAAAGATAAATGACAAAGAGAAACTAAATAACATTAAATCCACGAGGGAACGTCAACCCCCATCTCATCAGCCAAGAGTAATGCCTTTACATTGTCAGGAGTAGACTGAAGCTTTTCATGGTCTGTTTCCATCGAGCAAGCTGCTTTGGCAAGTCTATTTGCACAAAAGTTAGCTTCGCGAAGCACATGTTGAAATCTGCACTTCCATGGCGTCTTAATCAAAATTCTGATATCACTAATGAGACCACCAAGAGGATTAACGTTCTTTTTAAGTTCTAATTGCACGCAAAGCCATCAACCATACAATTACAAATCGTCAATTTTTTTAAACCCAAAAAAGGGAAATTTTGAAAAAGGGACATCGGAACAATAATATTTACTCAAAAAAGATATACACATTTTCTATTTGATGTTGCCTAGTTGACAGCAACAGTGCTTTACCTTCCACGTGGTCTGATTATGCTAACGACGAAAGGGTGACGTCGATGCAATTTGCTCCACGTGTTCTTCGTATATCCTGCAAAACAACAGGAATTAGAGGGGGCAGGGATTTGTCCCTGCACGCGCACTCCGACGATCAAGTCAGTGATCGGGAGTTGGTGTATGTATGTAAGAAAAGGAGAGTTTATGGCTTAAATCAGAGTGTTTAAGTATTCTCCCTGTTTTTCTTTGATTTTGGATCGATTTCTGGATCTGGCCCCCTTCAGAGGGCTCACCTCATATTTATAGGCATCTGAGTCGGTTCGGGCTGAGGCCCAGGCGCGTGTCTGGGCCGCGACAGAGTGGTAGAGCACTCTGTCGCGCTTCTGTGCGGGAGTCTCTGCCCCAGGCCGTGCGGGAGACTCTGGGGACCCTGGGGACTCTGCCCCAAGCCTTGCTAGAGACTCTGGGGACTCTGGGGACTCTGCCCCAAGCCTTGCTAGAGACTCTGGGGACTCTGGGGACTCTGCCCCAAGCCTTGCTAGAGACTCTGGGGACTCTAGGGACTCTGCCCTAAGCCTTGCTAGAGACTCTGGGGACTCTGCCCCAGGCCGTGCGAGAGACTCTGGGGACTCTGCCCCAAGCCGTGCTGGAGACTCTGCCGCATACAGTGCGGGAGACCTCTGTCGGGGACCTCTACCGCGGTCTGTGCGGGAGACTATCCCGCATACAGTGCGGGAGACCTCTGTCGGGGACCTCTACCGCGGTCCATGCGGCAGACTGTGCCGCATGCTGAGCGGGATACTATACCTCCTGCAGCGCGGGAGACTATGCCGTCTGCAGCGCGGGGGACTATGCTGAGCGGGAGACTATACCGCCTGCAGCGCGGGGACCTCTACCGCAGTCTGTGCGAGAGTCCTGTGCCGTGCATGGGCGATGGAGGTCTGTCGCTCACGATGTGCGGCAGACTGTGAGGCGATAGACTCCTCTCGCGTCAAACACTCTGTCGCACATCTGGGAACGGTGTCGCATAGCGCTTCTGTCGCCAATCTGCCACATGGCCTGTTTTTGGATCGACACGTGGCAGGCGGATAGTTGCACACGTGGACCTGGTGACACGACCACATCAATTGCTCCCCACTCTTTGGCGAGAATTTTTCCTGCGAAAGAGGATCTAGGTCCGGTGTTTCGCGGGCCGGGTCGGACCTCCGCGTGTGTGTGTACCCAAGCGAGCCTCTATAAATACTGGGCCCCTGACGTCCTTGTCGCTACTGAATTCTCTCGCAAGGACACTCTGTCGCGACTCTCAGGCACTCTGTCGCAAGTCCTTCGCCATACTGTCGCAACTCTGCCGCGAGACTGCTCACTGTGTCGCTAGTCTGCCGCGGATTTTCACACTCTGTCGCGAGTTCTGTTTCCATTACCTTAGGTAATTTTTCGTAGCCCGTAATCCCACTTCTTTGATCTACGAGCTTCTAAGATGGCTGGACATGGCATAGGAAAGCAAATCGATCTAGGCGTTAAGTCGACTTTAAGGGAAGCCGACGTTCAAGACCTAGAATCTCGATTTCCTTTGTCCGAGGGATACACTTATAGACTCCCAACCCCTCAGGAGAGCGACATACGTCGTGTGTCTGACGGGGTTGTCGTTTTTAGGGCAGCTTTAGAGTTAGGACTCCGCTTCCCGTTGTCCGACTTTGGGGCTTCCTTCCTCAGGACGCACAGGGTATCCCCGGGGCAACTGCATCCTCATGCATGGATGCAATTGGTAGCATTCACTGTGCACTGCCATTTAAGGGGCGTCCCTCCGTCTCTTCCTCTTTTTGAAGTATTCTTTAGGCTTCGAGGGAGTCCCGGCTTAGTGCCTTATTCGCTTCAGCGGGTGTACCAGCCCGGTTTTGAGAACCGATTATTCGAGAAACCTGCTAACAAGCTTCACGGTTTCGAGACAGAATGGCTGGTTGTGGAAGTGCCCGAGGGCCTGGATATCCCTACTCGTTGGGAGAATAGGCACGAAATCCCCAAGGGTCCCCGGGTTGCCACACTTAGGGAGCAGTTGTCTTCTGACATCGACAAATTGCTGGTCCCTCATCCCCTTAGCCTGGACACCCTTGTATCAAATGAAAATTTGATATTAGCAGGCTGGGGTGTGGGTCCGGTCCCTGTTGCCGGACCCTCTGTTCCGTCGTCAGATCCTCTGCCTTCGGCTTCTCCCGAGTTAAATCCTGAAGCTCCTAGGCCACAAGAGGATGTAGGGGGCACCAATCTGGAATCCAGCTCTGGTAGCGAACCCTTAGCCGATCTCACTGGTTGGGAAGGGTTCGGCTCCACTTTCATGGTGCTTCCAGACGACGAGGGGATAAATATCGAGTCCCTTCAGGAGCACTTAGACTCTCCTGACGGTAACTTTTATTTTTTTCCTCTACTTATTATTTTTGATCAATTTATTAACCATTGATCTTCTTTTTCTTTTTTGCAGACATGAGTCATTTCCGGCAATCATTAGGTCGCCAAATTTCTGAGGCCGATCCTTCCAGCGCTCCTGCCAGGAAAAGGCATCGTTTGGCTGACGATGTCCCAAGTGAGGCATCGATCCCCTCTCATCCATCTCGTGCTCGGACCCCTCCTGTTTCTAGGCAGGCGATGCCTCCCCCTCCTTCAGAGCAGAGAGATGTCTCTCGGGATAGGGGGAGAGTTGCCTCGTCTTCACGGGGGGCTTCCGGGTCATCCGGGCGATCACGCTCTGAGGAGCGCGCGGAATGCAATATCATTCCTTCCTAGCGGAAGAATAGAAAGCGCCTGTACATCGAGGGTTCGATGGGAAGTAGACCGATATTGCCGAGGATTGGTCCTGCCGATGAGAGGCCCTATTCCGTGGATGGGGGAATATTATGAGGGGCCACGAATTCCGAGTCTACCCCGGGGTTCGTGATAATGATGTTCTGGACACTCCCGAGGTGGCCTCTCGGTTGAGCTGGTCCACTATCCTTCCTCGAGATGAGGCAAGGATATTCAGAAACTACCCCGAGGGGGAAGACTTAGCCGATATCGAGGCGTTGAGGGTAAGTTTCTGATTTCTTCTCTTTTTGATTGCTTTTTGCAGCATGCTTTGAATCTAACATTTTTGCATTTTTTCGTAGCTGGCTCAACGAACCGCGGCAAATGATGCCCAACATCGGGCTTACCGGGAGCGAGCCGACAGAGAGATCCGGGAGTTGAGGGACAAAGTCATGGAGCTACAGAACACGGTCAACAACTTGTCCCCTCTTCCGGATTTAGTTCGAAGCCTGGAGGAGCAGCTTGCTAAGGCTCATCAAGACCTCGGTCTTGCAAAGGGGGATCTCACAGTGGAGACGGCCCGATCTTGTAAACTCCAAGAGGACCTGCAGGAGGCTCATTCTGAGTTAGACCGTATGCAATCCAACTACGGGTCTATGCTCACTCGAAATCAAGAGCTCGAGCAGCGTGTTGCTGAGTTGGAAGGCCAAGCTGCTCCTGTACTATCCCAGGTCGAGATTGACAGCATACGGGCCGAGGCCGTAAAGGAGTATCGTCTCTCCAAAGACTGCTTGAGGCGAAAGGAAGACTTCTCCAACCCTTATGTTAAGTACGGGTTCTACCTGGCCCGATCTTGGCTAGAAGCACATAGGGAAGGAGAGGAATTTCCTGAGCTCCAATATACCCCTGATGCGATGCTCTTTGAGGCCCCTGATTGGACCAAGTACGAGCCCGAGGCTGAGCCTGCGGACGAGCTGTTCAAGAGGACTGCTCAGGATGATCTCGTCAACCTTGCTGGTCCTTGGGAGCCCGCGGATCTGGACGGTGCTCCTGAGCCTATAGAAGCCCTCATTGATTTAGACGGCGAGGAGGGCGAGCAGTCCCTTGGAAGTGAAGGTTTTGCAGCTGATCCCCAGCTTCCTCCCGGAGAGTAGATAGGGATTTTTGCTTTTTGTTTTTTGTATTTCATTTCAAGTACTTTGTTTTGTTGTTTTAACTTTGTACTTTTGTCGAAATGCAATTGTAAAGATCTGTTAAAGATCTATTTGTACCGACACTTGAATGAAATGAAATTGAGATTTTTGTTCATGCTTTGTCTTGCACTACTTCTCTAATTGTCATTTGTCATTCTTTGTCTGATTGTTTCTTTTGCTTGGTTTGTATGTACTTTGCTTGTATATAGCTTTGTATTGATATTCGTGTATGCTCCCCAATTCTTGATAGAAAGGTATACTTTTAGGAAGAATTTTTTGTGCAAACGCGCAGTTGTTTAAGGCTTGAGTACTGTGACGTGAAGGCGTCTTTAATTTTTATATCCTTAGTATTTTGATTACCTGGCCACGGTGACGCGTAGCGTCTTAGGCCTTAGTGACGCATTGCGTCTCAGGCTCTTACGGCTCTTTTGAGTATACGCCTGGCCACAGTGACGCATTGCGTCTCAGGCTCTTATGGCTTTTATGTGTATACGCCTGGCCACAGTGACGCGTTGCGTCTCAGGCTCTTATGGCTTTTTTGTGTGTACGCCTGGCCATAGTGACGCGTTGCGTCTCAGGCTCTTACGGCTTTTATGTGTATGTATATATACCTGTTTTACAGTGATACGTATACACCGGGCCACAGTGATGCATAGCGCCTCAGGCTCGGTTGAACTACGCCTGGCCACAGTGACGCATAGCGCCTCAGGCTCTTACGGCTCGGTTGAACTACGCCTGGCCACAGTGACGCATAGCGCCTCAGGCTCTTACGGCTCGGTTGAACTACGCCTGGCCACAGTGACGCATAGCGCCTCAGGCTCTTACGGCTCGGTTGAACTACGCCTGGCCACAGTGACGCATAGCGCCTCAGGCTCTTACGGCTCGGTTGTCCGCTTTGGGTTTGGCCCGTTGGTAGCCTGCGTTCGCAGGGCCCGAACCAAGGGCTCCCCTCACGGTTTTGAATCCTGTCACGAGATTTTGATTTACAACAAAAAGATAATTCATATATCGGTTAGATAATGACATCTGGTGACAGTGTAAGTAAAGTAATAGTGCTTGGGGAGGAAGATGTAGTGGTTAATTCAAATATAGCTTTAAGTGATTTGAATTCCACGTTTTCCCTATCTTCTTCCCTTGTAGAGTTTCCAGAGCGCAAGTATTAGGTCCGATCTTGCATCTGATTCTGTAGGGACCTTCCCAGTTGGCTCTGAACTTCCCATCCTCCTTCAGGGCATTCGTGATCTGCGACTTTCTGAGCACTAGATCTCCCTCAGACATTGGCCTATCTCTCACCCGACTATTATAATAGTTGGCCACCTTCTGATGATAGGATGCCAATCGAATAGCCGCGGTCTCTCTACGTTCATCGAGTAGGTCCAAGCCTTCTCTTAGAGCTTGTGAGTTTTCTTCCTCTACTAAGGGTATAACTCTTGGCGATAATGCTCCAAGTTCCACGGGGATCAATGCTTCTGCGCCGTATACAAGACTGAACGGCGTTTCTTTAGTCGACACACGACTGGTGGTACGATATGCCCATAAAACGCTAGGCAATTCGTCCACCCAGGCCCCTTTTGCTTTGTCGAGCCTGGTCTTCAGCCCATGGAGGATGGTCCGATTACTGACCTCGGCTTGTCCATTAGCTTGAGGATATGACACTGAAGAGATCCGTAGCTGAATGTTGAGGTCCTTACAAAAGTCACGGAAGGCGTTGCAATCAAATTGCTTTCCATGGTCGGCATTCAAGATGCGGGGAATTCCAAATCGACAAATAATGTCTTTCCACACCATTGCCTCCACTTTCTTTTCCGTGATTGTGGCCAAAGGCTCTGCTTCGATCCACTTTGTGAAGTAATCGGTAGCCACCAACAGGAACTTTCTTTGACCCGTGGCTAATGGGAAAGGTCCAAGGATGTCCAACCCCCATTGTGCAAAAGGAATTGGTTGTACTGTGCCTTGAGAGGGAGTTACTGGGGCTGCGGTGATAGGCGCAAACCTCTGGCATTTGTCACACCTGCGGGTTTGGTCCATTGCATCCTTTGTCAGCGTTGGCCAGTAAAATCCCGATCGCAGTACTTTAGCAGCGAGGGCTCTTGCTCCTAAGTGTTCGCCGCAGATTCCTTCATGCACCTCCGCTAGGGCATATCTAGCTTGTTCCGGTCCCAGACATTTTAGCAGTGGCGATGAGTATCCCCTTTTGTACAGTTCTCCATTGATGAGTGTGAACTTCGCCCCTTGTATTTTCAAGCGACGAGCCTCGTCTTTATCTTGGGGGAGTGTACCCTCAGTAAGATACTGTTTAAATGGGGATCTCACATCGTCTCCAACTTCAATGTCAAACACTTCGATTTCTTCAATACTTGGTCGTTCGAGCCTCTCCACCTTTACTGTCCTTCCTTGTGTTTCGGTGGAGGAGGCTAGCTTGGACAGTGAATCAGCATGTGTGTTTTTGGACCGGTTGATTTGCATCAGCTGAAAGCTTTTGAAAGTCTTGGCCAAGAGTTGGACTTTCTTTAAGTAAGGAACCAGCATCGGTTCTCGTACCTCGTACTTTTCGCTGAATTGGTTCACCACCAATTGAGAATCACTGTGTGCTACCAAGTGGTGAACCTGCAGTTTTTCCGCTAGTGTCATCCCTGCTATCAAAGCTTCATACTCCGCTATGTTGTTCGAACTAGGGAATCCGAATCGTAGGGAGTATTCCAGGGATTTTCCTTCTGGCGACACCAGGACTATACCCGCTCCACTTCCGTTGGCACTTGATGACCCATCGACATGCAGTAACCATGGGTGAGCCTCCCCTTCACTGCTGTCGTTCGGGATAGTGCATTCCACGATGAAGTCAGCCAGAGCTTGACCTTTGATAGCCTGTCTCGCTTGGAATGTGATGTCGTATCCTCCAAGCTCCACCGCCCATTTCACTAACCTCCCTGAATGTTCAGGTTTCTGGAGGATCTGTCTTAGCGATTGGTCTGTTAAGACAGTGATGGGATGTGCTTGGAAATACGGACGCAGCTTTCGCGAGGCCATCAAGAGGGCCAATGCTAGCTTTTCGGCCAGTGGATAGCGGGTCTCTGGATCTAATAACACTTTGCTCACATAGTAGATGGGACGGTGTACCATTTCGTCTTTCTTTAGTAGCACCGCGCTGACGGCGAAATCACCGACTCCCAAATACATATAGAGCTGTTCTGCTTCCAGGGGCCTTGTTAATAGAGGCAACCGCTTCAAGTATTCCTTGAGGTCTTCAAAGGCTTTCTGACAATCTTCTGTCCACTCGAAGTTCTTCCCCCCCCGTAGAGTTTTGAAGAAAGGCAAGCTTTTTTCGGCTGATTTCGACAAGAAGCGATTCAGAGCCGCTATTCTGCCTGTCAATCTTTGGACCTCTCTTACGGTGGCTGGGGGTTTCATGTCAATGACAGCCTGTATCTTCTCAGGATTTGCCTCGATACCCCTGTTAGTGATCATGAAGCCTAGGAATTTTCCTGATCTTACCCCGAAAGAGCACTTTTCGGGGTTTAGCTTCATGTTGAATCTCCTCAATACTTCAAATACCCTGGACATTTGATCAGCATGAGATTCTCCTACGCGGCTCTTGACTATCATGTCGTCCACGTAGGCTTCCATGGTATTTCCCAGAAGATCCTTGAACACTTTGCTCACCATTCGTTGGTAGGTGGCACCCGCGTTCTTTAAACCGAACGGCATTACCCGATAGCAATAGGTTCCGTCGTCGGTTATAAAGGAGGTCTTTTCTTCGTCTTCTGGGTGAAGCATGATTTGGTGATACCCGGAGAATGCATCTAAGAAACTGAGGAGTTCGTAGCCGGATGTATCATCTACGAGTCTGTCTATCCGAGGTAGGGGGTATGAATCTTTGGGGCAGGCTTTGTTCAGGTCTGTGAAATCAACACACATTCGCCATTTCCCGCTAGATTTCTTTACCATCACTACATTGGCTAACCATTCAGGGTAATAGACTTCTCGGATGAATCCAGCGCCTAGGAGTTTAGTCACTTCTTCAGTGATTGCTTTTTGTCGCTCCGGGGCGAAACTCCTCTTCTTCTGTTTGACGGGTCTATGTCCGGGTATGATGTTAAGTTCATGGCATATGACTTCGGGACTGATCCCGGGCATGTCTGCCGGGCTCCAGGCAAAGATATCTGAGTTTCTCCTCAGACACTCAACTACCTCCTTTCTCTGTTGTTCGCCCAACTGAGTCCCGATGAATGCCCTTTTTCCGCTATCCCCTTCAGTTAGCGCAATGGCTTCTGTTTCCTCTACAGGTTGGGGCTTAGGCGGATCGTCAATGCATAAGGTTTCTTTCCTCTGTGCTACCTTGTTGGCAGTGGAAGCGAGATAACAAGTACGGACGCTCTTTTGGTTTCCTCGTACTTGCCCGACTCCGTTGGGAGTGGGAAATTTCATCAACATATAGCAAGAGGATATTACCGCCCTCATGTCATTCAGCACAGGTCTGCCCAAAATCATATTATAGGCAGCAGAGGTTGACCTGACCACCATGAACAATACTTGCCGGGTCACATTCTTTGGGTGTTCTCCGAGAGTTACAGGCAACTCTATGGACCCGGCAACTTTCACTCGCTCCCCCGTGAATCCATATAGTGGCGCCGTAACGGGCTTTAACCTATCTTCGGATATGCTCATTTTTTCAAAGCAGTTCCAATAGATCAGGTTCACTGAGCTCCCGTTATCGACCAGGACCCTGCTCACCGGGTGTTTGGCCACCACCGTGGATATCACCATGGGGTCGTCATGGGGCATGGCGACATCGCCTCTGTCAGCCGGAGTGAACATGATGGGCTCTTCATCCGCCCGTTCCTCCATTACCACGTTAACCTGATACGCTTGCCTAGCGTAACTTTTACGGGAAGTAGAGGAGCTTCCTGCACTTGAGTCCCCGCCTGCAATGACATTTATCGCGGGGGCTGTAGGTTCGTTGTTTGGCGGATTAGCACGGGGGATGGGCCTGACTGCTTCGTTTCTAGGCCTATCCCTTCTGACATCATTATTTGTCCCCGTCCGCGGACGATTATTCCTTTGGTCACGCGGAGGATATCGGGGTCTCTCGCTTCGCCACAGGAAGCGGTTGATCTTCCCCTCTCTGGCCAGTCTTTCTAACTGGTCCATCAAGTCTCTACACCTCTCTGTTGGGTGTCCGTGAGCACAATGGAATTCACAGTAGGCTTCAGTGTTTCGGCCTACGTCTCCAATTTTCTTCTTGGGGAATTCCAGTAGTCCCGACCCCTCAATTGCCGCCAGTATCGCCGTACGAGGCTCGCTCAGTTTGGTATAACCTTCATACCTGAGCTTGGGGGCTTTGTCTCCTCTCACGGGTCTTGGGAAGTTTCTCTCGGGTACATCTCTCTCTCTTTTCTTTCCTTCTTTCGCCTCTCTGGGCTGTATCATTCTCATCACTTCTTCTTGAGCTACATACTTGTTAGCCCTGACGAAGAGGTCGGAAATCATCATCGGTTGATCGAGAGAGAGGGATTCTTGTAGCTTCTCGGAGCTCGTCCCTTGCAGCATTGCAGCCAAAGCTACTCCTACCGGTAGATCTTCCACCTCCAAGGTTGCATCTCGGAAGCGGTCCACATAGCTTTTCAAGGATTCTTTATTTCCTTGTTTAAGCGTGAGTAGGTAGGTAGCGTCTTTCTTGCTCTGGCTGTGAATCATGAACACTTTGAGGAATTCATTTCTCAACTCGTCAAAAGAGGAGATTGAACCTTCGCTCAGCCCGTTAAACCATTTTAGAGCGTGCCCGGACAATGTGAGAGAAAAAGCTCTGCACATGATTTTGTCCTCCCACCCATGAAGCAGCATGAGGGATTCATAACTCTGAATATGGTCGTAGGGATCCGCTTTGCCTGTATAAGTAGCCATAGAAGGCATTTTGAACTTCTTCGGCAAGGGTTTGTTCATGATCTTCGGACTAAACGGGATCCTCCTCCTTTGTCCGTCATCCGGAGACACTAGCCTTTTCTTCTCGAGGATCCTTTGGACGACCTTCTCCACGTCCTCCGACCCTCGAGCTGAGTAAGGTCCTGTCCCTTCCGGTCTAGAAGAGTCCGATTGGTAAATACCTCTTCCAGTACATCTGACTGCGGGACTTGATATCTCGGGACCTTCTTGTGGGTTAAAATCTCTTTGTCTTCGCTGCTCCCCAGTCCTATATTCTCCTAACTCTTGTACAAACTCCAAAGGAGAAGAGCTGCGGAGTGTAGAGAAACTCTGCCGCACAGGGGCTGCAGGAGAATTCTGTCGCCTGGCCGACAGAGGTGAAGTCTGCCGCGCATCGGGCAAAGGTAAACTCTGTCTCCTAGCCGCGGCGGGAGAGTGCTGTCGCCCATCTGACCTGGGATATCTCTGCCGCATGTGGTCGACGGGAGAGCTCTGTCGCCTTTGAGCCAGGGGAGTGCTCTGCCGCCCATTCGGCGAACTCCGCCGCCTACCGGGCAGGGGTGAGCTACGTCGCAGTTCAGCCGCGGGTGATCTCTGTCGCGGGGATGCGGGTGAGCTCTGTCGCCTCGAAACCGGAGGCGACCTTTGTTGTGGTGGAGCTGCGGGTGAGTTCTGTCTTGCTGGGTAGGCAGTAGCATTATCTTGCGTTCCTGCACCTTGTCCAGCACTCGCCAAAGTGGAGGGCTGACCTCTCTCGTAGGTCTGCCTCGGTGTGCTTTCCCCCACTAATAGCTGTACTTCGTGGGGTAAGCTGAATTGGGGAAGAGCCTCTCTGAAGAAGCTCACCATGGCTCTCAGGGCTGCCGTAGCCTCTTCATTTTTGCGCTTCAGGGCGTCGAATTCTTCCAGGGAGACTGAGGGTTCTGCTTGAGCCCTTTCACCGTGTCTCTTCCTTCGTTCCGATCTGGCAGGGGGACTTACAGAATTCTGCCCTCCTGTCACCTCCGCCGTAGAGCGTGTTCTCACCATTTTGATAGAGAACCTAGCCTTTTGTTAGGATTCCCACAGACGGCGCCAATTGATGTTGCCTAGTTGACAGCAACAGTGCTTTACCTTCCACGTGGTCTGATTATGCTAACGACGAAAGGGTGACGTCGATGCAATTTGCTCCACGTGTTCTTCGTATATCCTGCAAAACAACAGGAATCAGAGGGGGCAGGGATTTGTCCCTGCACGCGCACTCCGACGATCAAGTCAGTGATCGAGAGTTGGTGTATGTATGTAAGAAAAGGAGAGTTTATGGCTTAAATCAGAGTGTTTAAGTATTCTCCCTGTTTTTCTTTGATTTTGGATCGATTTCTGGATCTGGCCCCCTTCAGAGGGCTCACCTCATATTTATAGGCATCTGAGTCGGTTCGGGCTGAGGCCCAGGCGCGTGTCTGGGCCGCGACAGAGTGGTAGAGCACTCTGTCGCGCTTCTGTGCGGGAGTCTCTGCCCCAGGCCGTGCGGGAGACTCTGGGGACCCTGGGGACTCTGCCCCAAGCCTTGCTAGAGACTCTGGGGACTCTGGGGACTCTGCCCCAAGCCTTGCTAGAGACTCTGGGGACTCTGCCCCAGGCCGTGCGAGAGACTCTGGGGACTCTGCCCCAAGCCGTGCTGGAGACTCTGCCGCATACAGTGCGGGAGACCTCTGTCGGGGACCTCTACCGCGGTCTGTGCGGGAGACTATCCCGCATACAGTGCGGGAGACCTCTGTCGGGGACCTCTACCGCGGTCCATGCGGCAGACTGTGCCGCATGCTGAGCGGGAGACTATGCCACATGCTGAGCGGGAGACTATACCGCCTGCAGCGCGGGAGACTATGCCGTCTGCAGCGCGGGGGACTATGCTGAGCAGGAGACTATACCGCCTGCAGCGCGGGGACCTCTACCGCAGTCTGTGCGAGAGTCCTGTGCCGTGCATGGGCGATGGAGGTCTGTCGCTCACGATGTGCGGCAGACTGTGAGGCGATAGACTCCTCTCGCGTCAAACACTCTGTCGCACATCTGGGAACGGTGTCGCATAGCGCTTCTGTCGCCAATCTGCCACATGGCCTGTTTTTGGATCGACACGTGGCAGGCGGATAGTTGCACACGTGGACCTGGTGACACGACCACATCACTATTTATTGAGAAGAAAATGAAAATCTTTTAAATTATCAAAAGGAAATTGCAATGATTATTGCCTTGAAAGAAAACCATCTCTTTCCGTCCTTTCTTTGTCTAATTCAACATTTCTCACTGTTTCGCTTATACATCCATCAATTTTTCATTTACTCTTTATTTCCTTTCTTTTCTAGTTAATATATGTATCAAATCACCAAGAAACAAAGTCAAAAACCTAAAATTTGATCGTTAAAGCCATCTTAGATGAATGATCCAGATAATCTTGAAATTCAAATACTTATAAGATGTAATCAATTACTTAGAAGAAGAAAACTCTAACAATCAAGTATAATTCATGATTTCCGTATGTACATCCATGATAAATGACATGTATAGAGCGAAAAAAAAAAAAGCAATTATATTCGAATTTTTTAATATATTAATCAAATACATTTTCAGACAAAGTACTAGTAAGAGAAGTGATGGAAATAAAAATATTTAAATATCTTGAAGAGAATCGATTAATTCTCGTTATAAAATTATAAAATGATATGTACATTTTATGATTACTATACATGCATGATGAATCATTATATGTACAATTCTTCCAACCCAAAAAATCATAAAGGGATACGAATATATCTAGATAAATATTCAAATATCTACTTTGATAATGCTCTACTATGAGAAGTTCTAAAATAATATGTACATTTTATGATTTTTATACATAAATCAAGTATCAATACATCTACACTTTTTCCAATTTAGAAAATCATTAGGGAAATCCAAATATATTTAGATCAACTTTCGAATATCTACTTTGATGAAGATCTATTTTGAGAAGTAAAATCATAAACGAATATCATTTCTGTTAATTATGCATAATATGTACATTTTTTATTTATGAATGCACATTATGCATTAACATATGTACTTATAATTGAAGAATAAAAATAATCTGGAGAATTCGAATACATTAATAAAGGAATTCAAATATCGTTTTTGATAATAGTGGACCCAAAATAATATAGGGAATTCGAATAGCCCTTGAAAATATTTGAATTTCTCTAAGAACAAATCATATACAATATGTGATTTTTATATGTATAAAAATTGATGAAAATATATACTTCTCTAGCAAATATTGAAGATTATCTATATATTTGAAATTAGGAATTTAAATACCATTTTTGATAAAAATTGATTAAGAGGACAAAAAAATAATATCTAAGAATCGAATACCTTGAAAAGTATTTGAACATTAATATGAACATTGCTATAAAAGGATATGTACTTGTTTTGTTTTCTATATGTACTATATGTTTTGACATATGTACTGCAGTTCGAAGAATGAAAGTAATCAATATAATTTGAATACCTTTAGCTAGGAATTCGAATATCACATGAAAATTGAGAGTAAATGCTGTTTATGAAATTACTATTTTGACCTTAAAAGAATTTTGTCAGCTTTTATAGTGAATCCTTTACATACAAGCCATAGAACCAACCATCCATATTTCTGTGCTTTTGTATCTTCTCTATTCTCTCAACTCTCTTTCATTGTCTTCTCCATTTGCATTCAAATAAGGTGTGCATTTTCAATGACCTTGAATTTTCATGTATTTTATTCTTTTTCTTCAAAGATTCATTGTTTGTTAGTAATTTTTTTGTTTGGGTATTTTTTTTCTACTGTTTGTTATTTAATTTTGTGCTTGCGGTTATTCAATTTCTAGAAAAGTGAATTTTAGAGCATCTAAATTAATTCTTTGATTTTTGTCATTAAGCATCGAAGATGAAATATTGCTTTTATTGTTTTGTTTCAAAATTAACAATGGTAGGAAGAGAAGTGGAAAGAAAAGCAAAGGTGATTCTAGTTGTGAAGAATCGAGTATTAGGTGTAGTCCTAGTGGATTCTTTAAGTTAATTGAAGAAGTAGTTATAGATCATCCTAAGAAAGTAAATTCCCTTAAGGATGTAGGCTTCAGTAGTCTTCACAGTCTTAGAGATTGTACTAATGAGTGGCTAATACAACAATTCAATCCATTGAATTGTAATTTGAAATTTTTTGATAAAGTAGTAAAACTAATCGATACAGATGTACACTTAGTTTTAGGTATACCTTGCATAATTTTAGAAGTTGTATCAAGTAAACCAGTAAGGAATTGGACCCAAATTTAACTAGTTTTCTTGTTGAAGTATTTCTTCTTTGTTGTACTCTCAATATTATTAAGAGTTCTAACTCCATGTGGAAATAAAAGTTTGACATAGAGAATTTAGAGGCTAAGTTATGCACCTTATTTACATTGGCAATAGCCTTCTTTATATTCCCTATTGTCAAGCTCTTAATGAGTTGCATAAATTTTTTAATATTTCGTGGATGGTAAATAAAGAACTTATACTATGTGATGACTCAACTCTTTGACTGAAAATGCATTAGGAAGAAATGACAATGCTTGAATCAGTTAATTTTCTTGTTAGATTGCTTTTGCATTAATCATATCATATTATCTTTCCAACTGTCGGCTCCTTGAATAAAATGAGACTACAAAGATTTTAGGCCATGGAACATGCAGTTTTTCAGTTAAAAGATTTACTGATTTGAATGTCTAAATGAAAGAATATACTGGATTTGAAATAGTGTAACCTGAGAAGTCGGTACTTTACATTTTTCTTGTCATTTATTTTGGAAAAAAAATAGTTTGTTGTCGTTTAATTCATGCAAAAGTCTCATTTAGACTAGAGGAAAATAATGTTTAAAAGGTTACCAAGACTTGAGCCATTAAGAAAGTTAAGGGATGACTTTTAAAGTTTGATCATTTGTTAGTGGAACAAATTTCCTTATTTGCATTTGAGACTGAGAATTTTGGAATCCTGAGGTAGAATTAAAGATGCGAGTAAATGGTTCATGATTCTTTGACCTAGTGGTGTTTAACATCTCACCACTCAACCACTTTAGGCAATTGGGTAAGGATTCAAGAATGAATTTTGATTCCCGTTAAGCCTTTGAACTTGATGAGATGAATTGGTACAAGCTCATAATCTTTGTAGACATCTAATTAGCAAATTATTAGATGAGGCTTAAGAATAATTTTCAATCCCAGATCAGTTTCTGCACATTTAATTTGCTAGAAATGTACAACAATGCTTTTCGAAGAAAATGTGAAGGATTTTGAATGCGATTTTTCCTCCTTTCTAAGCTACAAGCTATGCAAGGAAGTTCCTGATCTCTAATTCAATATGTACAATAATCTTTCCATTGAAATTATTTAAATGGAGAACAATAAGTAAATGATACATCATTACGATCTAATTGTTTTTTACATTACAAAGAAGATTCATCAAGCATGTATTCCTTTACATGCTACCAATCCAGCTACATTTAGTTTAAAAAGTATTATACATGCTTCGGCTCTGGTTTTGTCTGATCTCTTTCTGCTACATACACCAAGAAGATAATAGCCCGATAGTAATGTTCAAACAATAATAATTGAAGATTTCTGCATTTACATGAACATGCACAAGTCTACATATCATACACATTCAAGAACTTATATTTTTCCTACTGATTATTATTATCCATTTATGAAGGGAAAGTGATACAGGGTTTGAACTCCTTCCTATTGACTCTCATAAAAAATGTACTGAAGAATAGAATGTCTTGTTCGCATTCACATTGCACATGAAAAACAGATGAAAGGAGAGTTTTTGGAATCATACCTGTGCTGCCGACAAAAGAGTTAATTGAGCTGATACAAAAATGGTCTTTTAGTCCAATCTGTTGAGAGGTTTGCTTTATAAAGTTTGACCTTTAAATAGCCTAGATAAGCCAATTGCATATCTGCCACAATGCTAGAAAGTTAGTTGAAGTTGGATTAATTTCAATGTCAAAATCTTCAATTGATCTTTTAGTAATTTACCCGACAGTCAAAAGGACTAAGGCAATAACCAAAAATAGATATTGATAGCATTTGTGCCTTGGCATTTTATGTTTGATCTCATATCCAGCTGGAATGTGCTTGTGGCTTACGTATCCATACTGAGGACGCATTAGAAGTACAAATCCAGCAAGAAATCCAGAAATAAACCCTCCTATATGAGCTGAATTATCCACATGAGGTAGAAATCCGACGGCTAGATTCAGGGTAATAATCAACAGCATGGTCGACAGGGATTGGCACTGGATAGGCAATAGTTAGAACCCTCTAATCTCAACTTAAACAATTGTTCTGTTAGTTTAGTGTCTGAGAGCTTTCTAATTTTCTTATACAAGTTAAAATCTTGAAAAACATACAGTGTTTACCTTGTTTCTATAGTTTGTCCAGTTCGTAATGAGCTCTGAAAGCATGGCTCCCAGCAGCCCGAAAAGTGCACCTGATGCACCGACAGATATGGTTTGCTTTCGACCAGAAGCTAGAGCAGACCTCAAACTCCCACCAAAGCCAGAAAGCATATATAGGAGTCCAATTCTCACTGCAATGTTCAAGTAACTAAGAATTAGTTAACATATGAAAGCCCAATAGTTGTATTTACTGATTGAGTTCTTACAGAATCCAAATTCTTGCTCCATTTGGATTCCTATGAATAAAAGGCTCATCATATTAGCAAGTAAATGGATGACTCCAGCGTGCAGCCATATGCAGGATATGAGGCGCCAAGCTTGCTTGCTCTTTACCACTAGTTTCCAATCAAGGGCGCCCAGTTCCCTTAGCCTGTGAAAACCAAAATTATATGTAGGAGGTTACATAACATAATAGAATGCTGGTTTACTACTGGAAATGGAAATATAGATTATCACAAGCTAAATCTATTGCAGCATTCTAACCTCAAGAGTTTCTTTTGGTATTAACCAACATGCTTGTCTTTTGATTTTCACTACTATCTTTTCACTGATGAAATTTCTTCAGGCAATGATTTTAAAAGGTCAATTGCCAGATAGTGACATAGACCATAACCCTAGCAACCTCTTTGAACAACCTATTTTTGTCTTTAAGTTTTGACAGCATATAGGGCAATATTCCAAAACATGTGAAGATTACAGGCATATATATAATCTCAGAATAAAGCAAGGTATAAATCCTGGTTAGGTGCCAGAGCAGAACATACTTTCATGCGTAAGGACAGTACTCTGCTTTTTTGTGCGTTGTCCAACAATTAAGTGAGGCATTTGATCTTAATGCTACCAACAATTAGACTTACGATTCATTTTAATGCCTGGTGCGTTGCATATAAAACAAAAGTATGTGTAAGGGTTACTTTTAAATTTTTTATTATTTTATTACAAAACAATTTATTAATATATTTTTTCAATCGCATCGCCTATTCAATTATCGAAAAATTGTAATACAAATTAATTATTGCATTGTAGCCATTGGAACCTAAACGTAATTCAATTTTAGCCTCCTATGCTGCAGGAAAAAAAAAAGCCTAAAGACGGAAGAAAATTTATTAAACCAACATTGTTTTCATTAAGATTTTGATCTTTATAATTGGCAGAAGAAAACATGAAAGAATCATTAAAAAAAAAATTTAAGAACATGTTACTTCATTCAACAAAATTATTATGACAGTCCCAAAATTAAGACATAGAAGGGTGACCAGCAAGGTTAATGAGATGAGAGATGCGAATTCTTACGTGATTAATGAAGGGCCGAGAAGAGGGTTATCCTTTAAAGACTGGAAAGAAAACCTTCCTAGATAATCATAGAACAGACAGTTGTCTGGCCTGGTTGTCGCTGGACAATCATTGATGTACATGGTGAAAACAAACATCAGAATGTTGGCCACAAATACGAAAGGCAGGAGCCACGCAAACCATGGTTCCGGAGCAGGAGGTAAAAACGGTGGTGGGGGAGGTGGTCGCCTCCTACGATGTGACTTATAGTTGTTTGCTTCTGCAGCCTCGATGTCTGAGTATGCTAATGGTGGTGGTGGTGGCAGCCCCTTCCCCATGGTCGTGAGGAAGAGACGTTGACGGAAAGGTTGACAACACAAATGTTTGAGAGGTGCTATTATGCATCCAAGAAAGAGAGAGAGGCGCAGAGGAAATTAAGAGGATTTGGGTGGCAATGATTGAGTTTTGGTAGGTTGGTAGTCGGTTAAAAAGTTTGTTGTCTTTCCAACTTGTAGAATAAAGGAATTTTATGAGAATTTTATAAGTCGGTTAAGCCTTGGCCAATATTATTGCCTCGTTTCTTTAATTTTTTGTTATTGCCTATAAATGTTTCTGTTTTTTTCTTCGTTGTTGTCAGCTATTACTATTTAGTCTGGGGCTGGATTGGGGATAAGGACCAGAAAAGAAAAGAGAGTTAAGTAATGCAAGGATGATTGATTTTTTTTTTGGTTTGAAAAAACTTTTAGTTAAGAAAAGAGAGGGAGTAAGAACCTTTATATGTGTTATGTGTTACTCGTGACACGTATTTAGATTTGATAAATATATATAATATGAGTAACATGATATGAATACGATATGAAAAAATTGTATATGAATTTAAAAAATTTGTGTTTCGTGTTTAATCGTATCGATACGAATTTTGACATGATAATTTTCGTATTTAACCGTGTCAGACACGGCTAAACACTTGTAAAATACAAAAATACGTTTTCTTAAATCGTATTAAACGAATACACAATAAAGATACGAAAATAATATATGTTTGTGGGAGGAGTTAAATGTTGGTTAAAAAAGTTTTTTTTTAAGCATTTACCAAATAAATTATAATATTATATTAAAATAATATGAAATGAAATATAATTTATATCTTAAAATGAATTAATACTTTAATAAATATTGCAAAAAAATAAATTAATAATTAAATATGAAATTAAATTAGTTAAATAATAAAGATTTTAAATTCTAAAAATAAAGTATTGAAATTAGAAAAAAATTGTTGTAAGTTAAGATACAATTAACAATTCTTATATATATGATATTATAATGTATAAATATGTATACATAATATTTTGTTATAATGTATAAAATATAAATATCGTATTATAATAGAAGAGATTTTATAATTAATTATTTTATATCAGTGACACTAACGTTGTATCACATTATATGATGATGAGAGTTTACACTTTATAGAATTATAAATTTACAATATAATAAGAGATTTTATATTTTATTCTATATCAATTATCACATTGTAAAAAATTATAATAACATAATATTAACATACAAATTATTATGATAAGAATAATATATTAATATCTATGATTTTTATTAAATTATAATATAAGTTTATAACTTATAAAAAATTATTTAAATCATAATATAAATTTACTGAATCCTATTGAATTATGTTAACCCTTTGAATTATTGTTTATTGCATTGTATTGAATTATGATATCTGTGAACTTAGTGTTTGAATGTTTGTTGACCATTTATATTTTTTGACTTAATGTTAACTCTTGTTTCGTTTGTATATTTTGTAATTTTAAATAAATATAATGGATGGTATGAATTGAAGATTATTATTATGCTATATTTGTTAGTAATATTTGAATGTATGTAAATTAAATTATTGATGTAAATCAATAAATCTTATGATTTTTTTTCATTTTTGATTATGTTTTAGTTTTAATCGTGTCATCCGTGTCGTATTTATTCGTGTCAGTTATATTTTTTTCGTATTTATCGTGTCGTGTGACATGAATAATTATATCGTGTCAACCGTGTCGTGTCACGTATCACACGTATAAAATATGTGTTGTGTTCGTGTTTGTGTTTCAGACACTTTTTATAATTCATGTCGTATTCATGTTTCATAAATTAGTGTCGTGTATTAATTCGTGTCGTGTCATGACATAGAAACACGAATTGTTCAGTTTACATGTATGGTTAGTACGTTTTAATTGTTAGTGTAATACAATATGATTAGCACGATATAATATAATTAGATATAATATTAAATATAATTAAGCATAATTGATGCAAATAGATACTATATAAATGACACAATTAAAAATAAAAAAAAATCATATATATATATTATATATATATATATATTATATTTCAAGATTCTTACTTTTGTATCAAATATTTCTGATATGCACTCGTGTGGAGAGTCTACACCATATCCTAAGCAATAATTATATATATATATATATATATATACATATATATATATGTATATATACATATATATATATATATATATATATTACATCCTATCCTAAAATTGGATCAATTTATTGTTATAAAATCAGTGCCTCATTAATGGCAAAATTATAGTAAACAAATGCAACAAATGCTTTTGCGTAAGTGTAAAATTCATAATTATATTGTCAATTAAATATTTTTATTACATTTAAAATTAGACTGCCAATTAATATTTACAGCTCATTAAAAATATTCTTAATGCCTAAATATGAAATTTATAATTAAACCTTCAATTAATATTTACTGCCAATTAAATATGAAAATATATTAAAAATGGTCAAACTTTTATAAGTCCCACAATTATGTAATCAAAGTTAATGTAGAAAATTTTAAAAATATTCTTACTATGTAAATGTGAATTCATAAATAGATTTCCAACTAATATTTACTTCCAATTAAATATCATATATATTGAATATAGTCAAAGAAATATAATTTCCAAAATTATATAATCAAAGTTAAGGTAAAAAATTGGAAATAGATTGACTCTAATTAGACATTTATTACATAAATATTATACATATGATTATTTATGTGGTAAATGTATTAAGTATCTAAATTATATTTTTATATTTATTTATATAAATAATTTTTATCTAAATATATTTTTATATTTAAAAATAAAAAATAAAATGAGACCACACATTCTATTTATTCAGAGACCGGTCTTGAAATAATGAATATATTTATAAGAATTCAAAACTTCCCAAGTACTCACAAAAAGCAGGGAATAAATAAAATCTATCAAATACACAATCAGCCTTTAAAAATTAAACATAAATTACAGTTTCAAACTACGTTTTATTTTTAAAAACAGACTCCGAAAAAACCTCCTCTTAATAGTAAAACCCTGTCCTTTTTTAATACCACTTTCGACTAATTTGCAGATTTTTACAGTTTCTTTTGACAAAATGATGTGTATACTCCTGTAATCCCAAAATTATATTCACATTTAATACAAAACATATTTATTACCATTTTTAAATTTATTGAAACCATTTTATCTCAATCATTAATCAGTTTTAAGATTTATAGCTCTCATATTGTTTTTCACAAAACATCATAGCAATACACAAACACATCACAATAGATATCAAAATAATGCACAATTTTTGTTCATTCAACAAAAAGTACAGCATCACAAAAAGCATCTCAGAGGTTATCGACAAAAGTCTCAAGGTCTGTTCATCTTCTCAAACTAATATTTAACAGTAGTAATTTCTTTTTCATGTAAATGATTAAGACAAAAAATTTAATTTACAGATACAAAAAAGCATCACATAAGCAAATCACAGTGCACAAGTTTTGCTTATACAACAAATGAAATAACATTACATCTACGATCATAGTAAGTATAACACAAATATTAAGGTTCGTTTATCTTCTTAAACTAATATTTAAGAATAGTAATTACCTTTTCATGTAAATGATTAATACAACAAATATAATTTATAGATACAAAAAAGCATCACATAGGCATATTGTAGTGCACAATTTTTGTTTATACAACAAACAGAACGGTATCACATCTACAATCACAATAAGCATCAACACAAATCTCAAGGTTTGTTCATCTTCTTAAAATAATGTAACAACAGTAATTTCCTTTTCATGTAAATGATTAATACCAAAAAAAAATATAATCTCAAAGTTTGTTCTTCTTAAACCACAATTTAATAATAGTAACCTAGATGACCAAAGCTACTTTAAGTAAAGTTTGAATGTAAATGTTTTTGTTCAAAAATTGCTGATCTACAAAAGGTGAAACCATTAAATGGTTAGAATCAAAACTTACTTAAGATACAAATATTAATTGGTCACAAGCTAAAGCATGCATGGGAATAATTTTATTTAAATATGCATATGTATCAAAATTTAAATAATTCACCCACTTTAAACTCTTGTAAAAAGACTATGTACACGTGAATAAGTTTTTACATATATTATTTTGTTACATGAAATGATTGCATATGCACAATATATTAATTTTTTATTAAAATATATTATATTTACAAGTCTACAAAAATTCTGTACTAGTCAAAGATGTCGACGATTGAAGTTTTACTTTGATGAAGCTCTTAGATTTTTAATTCAATAATTTCATAAATATTTTTGTTTATGATTTTTTTTGGGATATTTGAAGGAAAATATATTTGTCTTTTTTTATATAGTATTCATCATTTATTGTTTATCACATGTTTAAAAATATTATAATATTTAAATATTTATTATATTATATTTATTTTAGCTTTATTTCGAATATATAAATTATTATGTTTTAAGTTAAACTTTTGTATATTCAAACATATTTAAATAAAAAAAATCATTGCATCGCACGGGTCACAAACTAGTTTACATTAATAATTTAATTTATATTTATTCATATCCATATCAATTAATATTCAAATATTAGTAACAAATCTAACAAAACAATAATATCTTCAATTCATACAATCCATAATATATATATATATATATATATATATATTTAAAATAGCATTTATCAAACATTTCCAAGGTCTAACATTAGAATGGAGTTAAATCTTAAAATTTGATAGAAATTTGCTTTTTCTCTAATCACCATATTTCTTTCTCCTAACCCAACCCAACCTCACCTTTATCCTATGAGTCAGATCAGCATCAATCTCTCCATCTATCTATACAATCGACCTCAAATATTTAAAATGATTTCGCTTAGGTATCATCACCCCATTTAACATCACTATGTTTCTATCTTCCTCTTTGTTTGAACTAAATTTACATTTCATGTATTTAGTTTTTACTTTACTTAGTCTGAATCCTCTTGACTTTAACGTCTATCTCCACAGTTCTAACTTCATATTAACCTCAATTCTAGTATTAGCATATAAGAAAATATCATTTGCAAACATCATGCATCAAAGTATATTATATTGGATGGATTCTGTCAGCTCATCTAAACTATAACGAACATAAATGTGTTTAACTTTGACTCTTGATGTAGTCTTACTGTGATAGGGAATTCATTTGTTTGCCCTCCATAAGTCCTCACATGCGTCTTTTCCATCTTCATACATGTCCTTAATTATTTCAATATATTTTACAAAGACCTTTTTCTTCAGTAAAGATCAACATAAAGCCTCTATAGGCACTTTATTCTATGTTTTCTTCAAGTCTATAAAGACCATATGAACATCTTTACCTTGTACTCGTACTCGAGAATGTCAACAAGTTGTCTAGCAAGTGTATTGCTTCCATAGTTGACTGACCATACATAAAACCAAATTGATTCATTGTTATCTCTACAGTCTTCCATAATCTTTGTTTTTATCACTTTTTCCCATAATTTCGTTGTATGACTCATTAATTTATGCCTTGATAATTGAAGCAACTTTGAATATCTCCATTGTTCTTTTAAAGAGGTACCAACGCACTCTTTCTTTATTCCTCAGACATTTAGTTAGTGCGCAAAATCTTATTAAAATGATTTGTCAACCATTTAACTCGTACCTTTCCAAGGTATTTCCAAACTTCAAGAATGTCATTAAGGCCAAAAGCTTTCTTTGTCTCCATCCTCTTTGCCTTCTTTACCTCAATCTCTTTGATTATGCGCATAAAGTATCGATTCAAAATTTCGAGAAGAACTAAGATATTGTCCAAAATTTTGCTTTGTCCGTAGTAAAATAGTTTATTGAAATAATCACCCCACCTTTCTTTAATGTCATTGTCCTTAATTAGAGTTCTTTGGTGCCAAACATTTATATATTTCGCAACTCCTAAGTCTCGACTCCTCATCTCTCTTACTCGCATCAATTTATATATTTTTTTCTCTCCCTCTTTTTGTGTCTAACTTGTTATACATCTCTTTCACAACCTTCGCTTTAGCCTCTGCCACTGCTCTCTTTGCCTCTTTCCTAGATAACTTCTATTTTGTGAAGCCTTCTTCAGTGTTGTTTGTCTTCAAAGTTTTGTAACAATCTTGTTTAGTTTTTATAGCTTCCTTAACTGATCTAGTCCACCATGTTGCATCTATTTTAGTTGGTGCTCTTCAGTTTGATGCTTTTAGTATTTCCTTGCTTGCATCGCGAATGTGTTTTTCCATCTTGTTTCACATTGTATTTGGGTTCTCTTTGTTCTCTAATCTTATTTCTAGATCCAACTATTTTACAAACTGTATGACAATCTTTTTTTAGCTTTCACCATCAAATCCTTGTAATTCATTCTTATTGGTTCTTTCGATGTCGTTTATGAATTTTCATATCTTGTACTAATAGTCTATGTTGCGTGGTAACACTTTTACCTGAAATAACTTTGTAGTTATCCCTCATCATAGTAAATAAAGAAGTCTATCTGATTTGCGCTCAATTCACTCTTATAGGTTATAAGGTGAGGTTTTCTCTTCCTAAATAGTGTATTCACTGGAGTTAGATCATAAGATAAAGTTAAATCTAGGATAACATCTTTACCATCATTTCTTACACTATAATTAAAACCCTCATGTAAGTTCTCAAAACATTCTCCACTAGCACTTACATGGCCGTTAAGGTCACTACTAATCTTATCTAAATCCTTATTGTACTATCTTATCTAAATCCTCCCAAAATTATCGTTTACTAGCATTATCAAGTCCTATATATGGTGCATATATGCTAAAAACATTCAAAATGTGCCCTCCTAGAATTAGCTTAACAAAAATAATTCTATCCCCTTATCTCCTAACTTGCATAACATCATTTTGATATTCTTTACCTATGATGATACCTATACCATTTCGACCGCTATCCTTTTCTGTATACTAAAACTTATACTGCCAATATGCTATATCCCTACCCTTTTTCTCCAACTCATTTGATCTCCTAGAGACACAATATGTTAACCTCCCTCATACAAAAATCTCACAAATCTCCACTAGCTTACAATTAAACTTAGCTATAATCAAAGATCTTAACCTCATAAGCTAACTTCTTTACCCACCATGTCCATTATGGTGTGGAAATTTTTGCCTATTAGACAACACATCCAGACATTGATGTGACCTATCACTTTTGACCAACCACTTATCAACCCTGGAACATTTTCAATACACCTAAGCTCTATCGTGGCACGCCGCTAAGTAAAGGACACCTTAATAGATTTTACTTATAGACGTGTCTTGACAAATTTATTTTGGATTATTGTTAGGTTTTCTCAACAAATTATATTACTGTAGGAGTGTTCTTTGTAAACTTATTTATTCTTATATAGTGGTAAAATGCCAAACTACTTATTTAAACTTCTAAAAGTAGCTTCCCAAACTTTTTTTTGCTTGCATATTTTGTTATTGTATAATTTGCAGGATTGTATGTATATATACATATATATATATATATATATATATATATATATATTTATCACTTCATAAACAATAAAAAAATTACAGAATCTTAGAAAAAAATATAAAAAATAGTTCTCGAAGCAAAGCGAGGGCAATTTCCTAATCATATAATTAAGAAGACAGAGAGTTCCTCTACCGTTGGTCACATGCAGTCCTTAATTTGCAAAGAATATCAAGGAACGATGTATAAGAAGAAAGTATTTTTTTTTGAGTTATTTAAGCGATAATATTTTATTTGTTGTTATTTTCCTTTTTATATAGGATTTATAGTTTGATGCATTTTCAGGGTAACATTTTTATACATTATTGGTTAATCATAAAGTGCGGTAAATTTTATATCTACGAGTTACGTATATTATAGAAAAAGATGATCAATCACTTACCATGTCATATTTCTAAATCACTTGTCTTATTCAATAAATATAGAAATTACTCAATTATGATTTGATAAGGTATGTAAAACAAAACTTATAGATTTTTCTCCTTGTTCACTAGCATCTTCTAGTGTGAGAGCGCGTCCCAATCTCATTGTATTCATATTGATAGATCTCTAATACTTTGTCGCAGCAGTAAGTTATCTTTGAGTATTTTCAGCTCTACTCTCCTCCAAAGAACCTCCACCTCAAAAGATAATCAACAAAAATAAATTAAATAAAAAAATAGCACTCAATAAATGTCTGTGTACGTGATTATTTCATTTGACAAACTGATTTTTTTTCTTTTTTATTCTTATAACATTTTTCATTTTTTTATATTGCTCCTCTTGATTTTGAAAATTCTTTTTTGACACATTTCCAAGATTGAGGGGTTTTTTTTTTAATGCTCAAAGAAAAGGTATATACACTAATTAAAAATGGGTTTAAGAGGAAAAGGCAAAGATGTTATAAAGATTTAATTCTTGCACATTAATTTACTCGGTTTAAAAGAAGAAAAATAAATTTGATAAAGTAAAAGAGGCGTATTAACAATTTTTTCAAGCATCCATGTAATGAAACAGATAGATGAAAAATTCAAGTTTCTAATTTCTTCTATCCTTTTTGGCTTCTGCAACTATATTAAGTAAACATAGCTCAAGTTTCATTGATGTGAAGACTGTTAGTTTAGTCCACAGGACGATCCGCACAGAGTATTATCTGAATCCAATGTAATCTAATTATTTGCTTTCTTTAGACAAATACAAGTATAACGACATTAGATAGGAACAAAATATTGTCACGCTTTGACCTAAAAATTGAGTAGACAAACAAATTTCTTTTCATTTTTTCTTAATTTTTAATTTTTAATTTTTTTATTTCCCCCTTCTTCGAACCATTACATTAATTCAGAATCAAATCTTTATATAACTACAAGGCTGCATATGGGTGCAATTTCCATGAGCGTTGAAGCAGTAAGAGTAGGCCTTCTTCCTTGGAACTTTGGACTTTATACAGACATGATGAAGCTGAATGTTGGTGCAACCAAAGTTTTGGTCACAACTCAAATTTATCAACTTGTCTATAATTGATATTCCAATAATCGAGCTGTATGTTACGTCGCTGATATTAATTGCCAGTGTATACAAAGTTAGGATGGAAAACAAAAAATATAGGTGCAATAGTTGTATTAATGTTAACAGAACAAAATATTTGAATATGAAATATTTCTTAAGCAGCAGCCGCCACTCCCCTTCTATTCTATCAAACAAGTGAGACTATGGGTACAAATTGTTAAAATTTCCAGGTTAATGACTACAATTTGGACAAGATTGGACACGAATAATTGAGCATAAGATAAGTCTATATTGTAGCAGGCCAATTACCTGATTAGACTTGGTTGGACTTTGACAAAAGGAGAAAATACGTCTCCAACCACTTGGCTGAGAGATTTGTTGGCATTTGATTAATTATTCAGGTGTATGCTATTATGACTTGATAGGAGTGGAGTGTCACATACAAAAATGTATCCTATTCCATTATTTGTAAGGTTTGACCCATATCCAACTAATGTTTAGGATATTGATACTTGAAGAAAATAAAATAGTCGGACACCGATGATTTTCAATCGAATTCAGTTTATGCAACTCGTTTTTACAGTTAACTCAACTTAGACAATAGTATTGTCACGAGGCAAAACTCGACTATAATTTTTTCTCACCTCGTGATGGCACTAAGTTGTCTACTTAGTCAACTAACTCAACATCCAACCGAATACTCAAGCAAGAAGGATCAATCCGCAAGAAAGCGCACAACTATAGGAATCCCTAACCTTTTTATTTAGACTTAATAAGGAACAAGTCTGCTGTAGGAACACAACAACACACTCACACTCACGAGGTTTGTGTCTCACTCCCTGTCACGACTCAATATTTATAGGCAAGCTTGGTTGACACCCCCAACCAAAAAGAAAAGCACCAGAGTAAATGCACTAAATCCCGAAGATCACGGACATGATTCTCTCCATATATTTCACCCCATAGATGGCAAGTCTAAAGATTGCACGCGGATCACGTCGGATTCACCCAGATCCTCTAGATCCCCATAATCGCGCCCTTCCATAAATAAGCCTTTGGTGTGCACCTGGTCCCGTGCCCGACGCATATATATAGCACATCTCTCTACCTCTAGCGCTCATCGATTCCCTCGTTGCATTTCGAGCATGATGTCTGCATCATGCCGATTCAACAGTAGCCAACTATTGTCGTTGCCAAGCCCCAGTCCCAAGACCTGATAAATCCCACCTCGCGCCAGCTTGGACACGAGTGCGCGCCCGATGCGTGCCTAACTCACAACAGTGTAACAAACTCTCCCTCACCGATTGAAGTCGACGTCCTTGTCGGGAGGTTTTCCAAGTACGCCAGACTTGGTCTTCGTACTCCCATAACGTTACATCCCTTTCCCATGTCTCGCTACCATCTCCCCATCGCTCGAAATAGTCAGCATGCCTATTTTTACTACTCGCGCCTTGAGTTTTATGGTCGAGAATCTCCATCAACTTCTTTTGGAACTCCTTTTGAATAGTTGGTGGGGCTCTCTTCCTTTGCTCTAGCGACTCATCCTGATGGTAGGGCTTTACAAAGCTTACATGGAAAGTCGGGTGGATCTTCATGCTTGCAGGTAGGTCGAGTCGATACGTCGTATTCCCGACTCTCTTGACCACCTTGAAAGGTCTATCGTACCTTGGACAAGACCCTTATGGTATAGCTTGTTCGCCACCTTCTTCCAAATTTATGGCGTAAGTTTCAAGAGCATTAAGTCCCCTTCTTGAAACTCTAACAGCCTCTTATACCGATCTGCATAGTCCTTCATCAGCTGCTGCGCCACGGTCAAGCTATCCCGTGCTTGATCAAAGAGCTCCTGTTTGTCACGGGTAAATCTATACGCAGTTGGGTAACTACCTTGCGACTGAAGCTTGACCACCTCCAATGGCGTTAATGGTTGACTCCCAATTGCTAGCTTTGAAGGGCTCAAACCAGTTGCAGATAACTTATGCAAATTATAACAAAATTGAGCCACATCGAGTAAACTCACCCAATTTCGCTGGCTTACGAAGCATTAACCCGCTCCGTCTAACCATCTATTTGCTGGTGGTTTACTGTGGAAAACTTCTGTTCTGACTCCATCAGTTTAAACGAAATTGTCCAAAACTTACTTGTGAACCAAGCATCACGATCGCTGATGATGTCCTTCAAGGACTCCAAATACCTTCACCACATATTTGAACAGCAACTCCGCTGCTAATTCTACAATATAAACATGGGGCACGATTATGAAGACTAGATACTTCGAAAAGCGATCTCATTCACTAACTACCGAAAATCCTATTATAAAATCCATTGAAAGAGACTCTTATGGTCCCTCTAGAATAGGCAATGGCTGAAGCAGCCCATCTTGCTTCCTCTTCTCGGTTTTGTCTAGTTGACACACTAGACAGGTGCGGACATACAACTCGATGTCCTCCAACATCTTTGGCCAGAAATAGTCTCTCGACAAAAGAGCTAACATCCGTTCCACACCAGAATGTCCAGCCCAGTATGGATCATGGGTCTCCTTTAACAACTCGAGCCTTAGTCCCCCGCCCTTAGGGACAAATAATCTGCCTCCCCGAGCATAGAGCAGATCGTTCTCGACCCAGTATTTTCGAACCAAACCTCCTAAAACTTGCTGCTTTGCTTTCAAATAGGATGAATCGATCTTGGCTACTTGCCAAATCCGCTCAAGAAAGTCCAAATGCACAAGGGTTAAGGAAGCCACGAAAGATGTACTTCCTTTCGGCTCAACGCATCTACCACTCAATTCTTGCTGCTCGAACAATGCAGCCAGTTGAAATCGAACTCAGCACGGAACTCCTACCACCTTGCTTGCTTGGGGGACAAATTATTCTGCGTCTTGAAGTAAGTATTCGCCACATTATCGGTCACCACCGTGAACCGAGTCCCTAATAAGTAGTGCCTCCAAACACCCAAGCAATGTATCACTACAGTCATTTCCTTCTCATGCGTCGAGTAGCGTTGTTTCGCATCCTTTAGTTTTCGACTTTCATAAGCAATGTGATGTCTCTCATGGACTAACACTCCACCAATTGCCTTATCCGATGCGTCTGTGTGTACTTCAAAGGGAAGCTCAAAGTTAGGAAGTTTGAGAACATGCTCGAAAGTCACTGCCGCATTGACCTTCTCAAACGCCTTTTGGCACTCGACAGTCCATTCCCAACATTTCATATTCTTTAACAAATCTGTGAGATGGTTTACCATCTTTGAGAATCCCAAAATGAACCATCTGTAGTAGTTCACCAAGCCAAGAAACGATCTCAGTTCTGACACTGACTTTGGGAAAGACCATTTAACAATGACTTGGATTTTTCGCTCATCCATCTAGATCTCCCCTTGCTAATCTTATGTCCCAAGAACAAGATCTCTTACATCCCAAATTCGCACTTCTCCTTCTTGACATGAAACGTGTTTTCCCGTAACTTCGCGAATACCTTCCGAATGTGCTGCACATTCTTATCAAGGGTCTCGCTATAGACCATGATGTTATCCAAGTACACCACCACAAAGCTATCCAAGTACTCGTATAGAACATCGTTCATAAGGTTACAAAATGTAGCAGAAGCATTAGTGAGACCGAAGGGCATCACGAGAAACTCGAACGACCCGTACCTCGTCATCATGGTCATCTTAACCTCATCCTTCGGGGCTATTCGAACTTGCCAGTACCTTGATCGCAAGTCTAGCTTGGTGAAGTACATTGCCTTGGTCCATTTATCAAATAGATCCGCCACATTGGGAATAGGGTATTTATTCTTGATCGTAACCTTGATCAATGCTCTATAGTCCATGCACATTCAAAGGGACCCATCCTGCTTCTTTTGGAAAAGTACAGGGGCACCATATGGGGCCTTTGATGTTGCACAAGACCCACCTCCAACAAAGCATCGAGCTGTTTGTGTAGTTCCACGAGCTCCTACGGGGCCATTTGGTAAGGCGCTTTCGCTGGAGGCCTTGCGCCAGGTTCTAGATCAATCCGATGGTCTACTTTCCATCACGGAGGTAACACATTGGGTAACTCGGGCGACATCACATTGCTAAATTCATCGAGCACATTAGCGATACAGTCAGAAACGCCGACAACTTGGTCTAGCTTGATCTCCACTAGAGTCATAAGCATCGTTGTCTCACACTGCTTCACGTCTGACTTTACTTGTGAAGTCGATTGCATCAACGAATTCTCCGCTACACGTCCCTCATACTCAGCTGGGACAAAACTAGGGCACTCCTCGTCTCTTATCCACAGACCATAGAAATTGGGTAGAGGCATCGCCTTTGTCTCTACAAAGAACTCTATCTCGAGAATTAACTCGAAATCATCGAGGGGCACGACCATGAAGGGGCATGATTTCTCCCAGTTTCTCACCTTCAATATCGTGGTGGCGATTCCTTGGACGGGCTGAGTATCAAAATTTATCGCTTTGATCCTACTGGTGCTATTGGACACGGTCAATCCAAACTGATTCACCACTTGCTGAGAGATGGAATTATTAGTCACTCCCGTATCCAACATGGCTCGCGTCGAGCGTCTGTTTACCAACACCGACAAGTACATAAGCCCTTTGTAGACAGTTCGCTTGTCATTGTAATGGCATTAAGCAACCACAATGGTTTAAGCCGAGGATTCATTTCCTTCGACTCCATCTCCGAACCATCTTGAGCAATAAGTGTAGAAAGTTTCTCCTTGCGAGGACAATCTCTAGCACAGTGAGGGCCATCACAAAGGACGCAACCTGTGCACCTCTTGCTTTGGGGTGGATCTGATCCTTTCGGCTCTAATGTCTCACCATCATTCCTCTTGTCCCACTTTCCTTTCTTGCCTTGCTTCTGGTTCTTTCTCCTCTCGTCCTTGGCCTTCTTCTTGTCAGAGTTAGCGGAAGAAGCTCCAAACTTAAAATTATTAAAGCTGTCCATAGTCGTAATTGCCAATGGCAAGTCACTCACCTTTAACCTTCTCAACTCCGCTTGTGCCTAAGGTTGGAGACCTGTTGATCTCCAACATTAATGAACTGAACTCCTTAACATAGTCCCGCACAGAACCTGTGTGCTTCAACTTCTTGAGGGACTTTCTTGCTAGCCACACAGTGTTCATGGGAAGGAATTGGTCCCTCAATTCCTTTTTCAATGCATCCCACGTCTGAATGGGAGTCCGTCCAGAACTAGCGTCATTGTCCAACCGAGTCCGCCACCAAAGCTTCGCATCTCCCCCAAGGTACATGATAGCGATGGAAACTTGTCCGTTATCTTCCACCTGTGTAGCCTTAAAATGTTTCTCTATATCCCAAATGAAATTCTTGAGCTCCTTAGCATTTCGACTACCCTCAAACTGCTTTGGTTTGGAAACTTTCAAATTGAACGACAGTTTTTCCCCAGCACTGCAGCCAGGCGAACCAGCAACGACCACCTTCAGCAGATTGACATCCGTATCAATATTGCCTATGCGATCTACCAATGACTGGATCTGTGTTACAGTAGATCGTTGGCGCAATCCATAAATTCCCTCTGACAATCACTCATCGCGCGCTGAAAGTCAGCAATGGCTTGCGAATGGAGCACGACTTGCTCCGAGAGCGACGTAGCATCAGGTGCAGGTACACCAATCAATTCCTCAAGGATAATAACGCGTTCACTCAATGTTTCGACCATCAAAACATGAGCTCTGATACTAGACTGTCACGAGGCAAAACTCGACTATGAATTTTTCTCACCTCGTGATGGCACTAAGTCTCCCACTTAGTCAGCTAACTCAACAACCAATCGAACACTCAAGCAAGAAGGATCAATCCGCAAGAAAGCGCACAACTACATGAATCCCCAACCTTTTTATTTACACTTAAAAAGGAACAAGTCTACTGCAAGGACACAACAACACAGTCACACTCAAGAGGTCTATGTCTTACTGCCTTTCACGACTCAATATTTATAGGCAAGCTTGGTTGACACCCCTAACCAAAAAGGAAAGCACCCAAGTAAATGCACTAAATCTCGAAGATCACAAACATTATTCTCTCCATATATTTCTCCCCATATATGGCAAGTCTAAGGATTGTGCGCGGATCAGGCTGGATTCACACAGATCCTCTAGATTCTTATAATCGTGCCCTTCCGTAAATAAGCCCTTGGTGTACGCCTGGTCCCTTGCCCGATGCCTATATATAGCGCATCTCTCCGCCTCTGGTGCTCATCGATTCCCTCATTGCCTTTTGAGTATGACATCCGCATCACGTCGATCCAACAGTATCTAATTGTTGTCGTTGCCAAGCCCAAGTCCTAAGACTTGACGAATCCCACATCGAGCCAGCTTAGGCACGAGTGCGCGCTCGATACGTGCCAAACTCACAAGGGTGTAACAAGTACTATATACAGAATAAGAAAATGTTTAGTTAAATCTAATAAAGATAGAAACTTGTAGACAAAGCTACTTACTTGCATTACAGAATCTAATTAACATTACCTGCCATGTCTTGATTCTAACTCCTATCATGGTTCCTTTCAACGTACAATTCCGCACAAGAACTTCTTCTATTGTGTCATTCTCTCCGCCATCACCCAAAGCTCCAATGCTGCAAATTGTGCTTTCCTTTTCAAATAAAGCAAGAGTCCCCAGTTTTTTTTCTGTTTATTCTAATCTATAACTTACATTTGATCAAATCTATGCAATTCTGATACCACATTGTAGCTTCATTTTATCTAAATTTAAGAAGCCAAAGCTACCTGGACACAAAAATTTATACGTCTGCTGTTAATTTTCTTCTATGTTATTTGCTGTTATGCTTGGTTGAATGGTTCTGTTTCTCTGCTATGTACTGCTATCGCTTAGTCTTTTACTCTATATGTAAATAACATAGAAGATGTTTACCGACCTGATGCCGTGCGCAGGTCCGCATGCTATGTCACGACCCGAACTACCCAAAAATCAGAGTTAATTTTTCGCGTTTTGTTATTTCTTACTTAAATTCTTACCTGTCTTCTGATCGTGACCACACTCCACTAACAAATTGGGTTGTGCGTCAATGCCAGTCCCACCGTACATTTACCATATAACTTAATTCTTTCTCAGTCATTTATAAAATGTCGACAATATTTATACATCCCCTAAAGTTACTTACAAACATGTTACTGTGCTATGCTTATGTAGATACAATATGTACAAGTGTATATACCTTATGTTGATGGGCAGCAGCGGATATCCGGAATGCAGTACTGAGTCGCCTCAACTTCAACCGGAGATTATCTGTGGGAGAAAATGAAAGGGGTGAGCACATCAAGCTCAGTAAGGCAATCCTACGAACAAGTAGGTAACCATACTACCTACATGAACGTGGTGCCATGAATAAACCACCCTTTCTCCACACATTTTAAAACAAATGATATGAATTATGATGTTATGTAAATCAAGTTTGTACGAAAAATTCAACATGCAATTATTACAAATCATTTATTTCTCAATTAAAATTTTCACAATAAAGTCAGGACTCGACCCCTCCTGCGGGTGATCCTGACTCACACAAAACCATGAAAATCGATTTACATTCACACATGGGTTTGAAAAGCATGGAAATACCATTATGCAAATTTAGTTTAAAACCCAATTTGATTTCATCAAAATCGACGACATGCGAGACTAGGCAACGTCTGTATATCGGCAAATAACCAGGACTATGGCCATATGTGTCCTCGGGAGTTCCTCAGCTACACGGATCCTAGTGTGCGAGTTCTCCCCATGATCGGGAATCGCCCGGGAGGTGGGTCAATCCATCTCGTCGATCTTATCCGATCCCATGCATCCGAAGATGCCAACGTATCACAAAGATACCAACGTATCACAAAGATACCACACGGTACATCGTACTCCATGCTACTTGCACGGTACATCGTACTCCGTGGACCCCCAGCCTTATCCCTCGTTCGGGCTCATCAGCTGGTCCTCCAACCCTTATCCCTCGTTCGGGCTCATCAGGTGGATCTCCAACCCTTATCCCTCGTTCGGGCTCATCAGGTTGTTTCTCTAACCCTTATCCCTCGTTCGGGCTCATCAGGTTGTTTTAACATGCCATGTCTCAAAACGAACGTGCGGGCCTATTTAATCGGTGACACACAGTCTACCCGATGCTCCGAGCACGGCTCATCACATGTTCTCATAAAATCAGTGCGAGCAATGCTCAGCACTCTCATCAAATCAAGTAAATCTAGTGCGAGCTAAGCTCTAGCACTCTGTATGCAAACCGTATAAAAATCTGGTGCGAGCGAAGCTCTAACACCCTGTCTCAAAATCATATAAAAATATGGTGCGAGTTAGACTCTAGCACCCTGTCATGAAAATCACATATATATAAGAATCTGGTGCGAGTTGGACTCCAGCACCTATGCATGTAAAACTCTAGTGCGAGCTCTCGCTCCAGCAGTAATGCGTGCATCACACAAATTGAAAATATCGTGCGAGCTGAGCTCTAGCACGTCACATGTCAATAAAACACGTAGGCGGCTCTGTTTCCTCAAAACAGTGTTCAAAACAATTTCACGTTGAAAGTATGCAATGCTGTGCATTTTCTTTCAAGGTTAGCCAGCCTACTAATGCATGCATCAAAACACCTCCAGAATGAGCAAGAACCTCTTGTTCTTGCTCCTCCCAACTTTTCCTAAATTTGTAAATTTTACCCTTAACAAGGGTATTTTGGTAATTTGCCCATTCGAGGCACTAAAATTATTAATTGACCTCTAGACCCTTCAGGTAATTTTAAAGAGTGCAAATGAACTTAAAATTGCATAAAGTTACCTCTAGCAGTCCGTAGAATTCCCTTACCTTATTTTCCTGTCGAGTCTGACCTTTTCTTTTCCACTGTTGTCTCGTCGCGCAGTCCGATATGCTCCCAATCAAATGTCCGGAACTGCGTATAATTATTCCTCAGGTCAGATATTATACAATTTAATTGCATTTTCTATTTTCTGGGCTTAATTTAAATCATTGGGCCCATTTACCCCTATTGGGCCCGTTTGCACCTTAATGGGCCTTAATCGGCCTTAAGCCCGTTTTCCACTTAATTTTCACATTATCGAGGCCTATTGGGCTCATTGGGCCCACCAATAATTTATTGGGCCTCATTCTAACTCTCGAATAGCCAAATTTAATATTTACGATAATTTATCTAAATTTTCATAATTTAATTCAATTTATGCGAAATTTAAATTCATATCACGCATAACGATGTAAATTGTCGTAAATAAGGATCACTTACCCGAGATTCCATGCTAGTATGTAAATTGAGGCTGTCTCGAGCTCTCGTTTGATACCAATTGTGAGATCTGAGAATTTCAGACATATTTTATTGATGTAATAAGAATTCGAAGTGTGATTTATTGAGCTAAGTAAATTGTGGGAATTATAATTGGAGATTTATGTGTTAAGTGTGTAAAATGAGCATGAACCATGAGGACAGATCGATCTGGGAGAAGGAGAGATCGATCTGGTGAGTTAAAAATGACGAGGAAGGGGAAATTTGAGGAGCAGATCGATCTCCAATGGAAGAGATCGATCTCCTTATGAATATGTTTGAGAAGGGATCGATCTCATGAGGAAGAGATCGATCTCCAAATGATTCTGTTTGGGGAGAAGATCGATCTCCTTAGGAGCAGATCGATCTCATAAAGCCATAAAGAGATCGATCTCACCCCTCGACAGATCGATCTCCTAGGCATAAAATTGCCCAGATCGTCCCCAAATTTCAAACACAGATCGATCTCATCAAGAGGCAGATCGATCTCCTACCTCCAGTCTATATAAGGAACCCGTGTTTTCTCTGCAATTTCACTTTCTCTCTCTTCTAAAACCCATTTCCACCGAAAACCTAGTTTCTCACTCCTTCAAATCACCCATTTTCGACCGAATCAGCTGTTGTGGTAAGAAGGAAAGTTGTTCCTCATCAAAGGGAGAACAACATGCTTGGAAATCGAAGGACGAATCGGATCGAGGCGTGAGTTGTGCGTCTCACAAGCTTTGGGTAATTTTTAAACCTCGATCTTGATATTTGAGCTGATTTTGATGTTATTGGTGGTTGTAATTGTGTTGAAATAGTTGAGAAATGATTAGGGATTGATGAATTTCAATGTGGATAGAGTGATAATGATATTTAGTGATTTTGGTAATTTTAGGAATTTTGAGCTATAAATGGAAATATAGACAATGTGGAGAATTAGCCTAGATAATTGGCATGAGAAATGTAGGGCATTGAGATATTGTGAATGAGGTTGTAGTTTAGGGTTGAGTTACGAGATATCAAGAGATTTGAGGTGTTATGAGCAATTATGCTCGATTTTGAGAATTGAGGTTTACGTGATATTGAGTATTGATGTTTTAACATCGTTTGGACAGCTCGGGAGTTCCAGAGTGGAATGCGAGGCTAGTCCATGAGACGGGGGAAACGATTGCACTATACGAGGTGCAAAGAGGTAAGGGAAATCTAAACCATTTGTGTATGTGAATTGCAAACTGTTTTAGCATGATTTGTGGTTTATAAAACAAGCATGTTGAGTGTTTTGTGTTGAGATTAAATTGCACACGATTTTATAGCCGGTTGGAGCCCAATGTTTTATGAGTTTATAACTGGGCTCTACGTTAAGGCAATATTGTGATTTGAGAAATGTGTGCGTGTGCTTTGCCGGTTAGAACTCGATTTTATTACGTTTTGTGTTGAGTACAAAACGATTTCAAATGAGTTTTATGAGAGAAAAACCATCATGAGTTCTACGTGAAGGCAAACCCGTCTTATGTGATAAGACTTGGGTGTGTAGTTGTGAGTACACACCGGGCATTGCTCTGGTAGCATGTAAGCCCGAATTTCTTCTCCGTTCTGGTAACGTGAGAATAACCTATTCTGTGGCTGTGCCACGTTGAGAAACCCCATTGGTGGCTGTGCCACGTTATACCCCATTGGTGGCTGTGCCACGTTATACCCCATTGGTGGCTGTGCCATGTTATACCCCATTGGTGGCTGTGCCACGTTGAGAAACCCCATTGGTGGCTGTGCCACGTTGAGAAACCCTATTCTATGGCTATGCCACGCGAGAAATTAAATCAGTGGCTTTGCCACGTGTGTTTTGTGGCTATGCCACGTGAGAAATTAAATCAGTGGCTATGCCACGTGTGTTTTGTGGCTGTGCCACGTGCATTATACTTACTGTGATTTTATCACGTTATTTGAGAAAGTGTTTTAACGCGTTATTTTCACATGCTTTGTTAATGCTCTAGGGTGAGCCTTTTACTTCATGTTTTCACATGACTTGACACGTGAGAGTGTCGTTTTGAGTACTTTCATGCTATGGTTTTCAAATGAGTTTCACATACAAATAAATGTTTTGTGATGTGCATTTTGGTTTATGAAATGAGTCCCCTACCCCCCTTACTGAGCGATTTAGAAGCTCACCCTGTTTTTCTTTCCCCCCAGAGTTCTTCAAGTGAATAAGGACTTCCCTGCGACGTACGGAGTAGTGGCTAGTGGAGGACTTGAGCTCCAGGCCATATATATATATTGTATTTGAGGTATATTTTATCTTTTCATGTACCCAGACTATTATTGTAATTGCAGACACTCGATGTATAACATTATATGGGATGTGTTAGGATTAATGTATTTGATATGATATTTAAATCCTAGTGATGAGATCCTGAGGCATGATAATTATGATGATGTATGACACTGCACAGGAATGCACCCTTATTTGTGAATTAATGAGTAAAAAGTTTTAAATTAGCCCTATTTTTTGCATTTTCGGGGCGTGACAGAGTTTTCTTGGTATCAGAGCTTAGGGTGTCTAGTACTGTCAGTGTCGGTTAAGTGAAATAGAATACATCCCAAGTGTCTGTAATAGTCTGGTCATGAACTGAAATTGAGGATTGAGATTTCAATCGATTGTGATATGTACGCGCAGGAGACGAGTTGAGATAGAGAATGAGTAAACGACGAGGTCGTTCGAGGAGACAGGCAGAGTCCCCTCCGCCACCTGTCCCACAACCAGAGAGTCCTAACTCTCGATTTAATCAGATTGAGACCGATGTGAGGCAAGGTTTCGAGCAGATGGCAGCGTTATTCGCGCAACACTTTGGAGTTAATGCCTCGGATACTACCCCTACACCACCACAAGGACCTCCCATACCCCCGGTGCCTCCCGTCACTCAGCCTGAGGATAGAAGCATGGTCCGACTAAGGGATTTTCTGAAGATGAATCCACCCGCATTTAAGGGAAAGAAGGATCCTACAGAGGCTGAGGAGTGGTTGACGGAATTAAGAATTATATTTGATATTCTGGGGTGCACCGATGCTGAGAGGGTCAGTATGAGTGCCTATATGCTGAAGGGGAGAGCTCGAGATTGGTGGGGTACTACCCAGGGTATTTTGATGTCCCACCATGGTGTGATTGGTTGGGAAGAGTTTCAGGTAGCCTTTAGGACCCAATATGTACCACGAGCCGCTCAGAGAAAGAAACAGGCCGAGTTTTTGAGTTTGGTACAGGGTGACATGTCTGTGGATGACTATGAGAGCCAATTCACAGCGCTATTAAGATATGACCCAGAGACCTTCAAGAGTGAAGAGCTCCGCATAGAGAAGTTTGTGTATGGGTTGAAGCCCGTCATCAGAGATAGATTGATAGGGCTGTGCATCACTGAGTTTGGAGATGCTCTGAGACGAGCACAAGAGATTGAAAGAGGGATTGAGATGGTACAATCCCAGAATGAGCTCAGAGCGGTGAATAGAGATAAGGGCAAGAGGCCAGCACTTTTCCAGACAGAGGCTCGGAGAGGTTCCTTCAGAAGAGGAAGGATTGAGGTACGGAAGGACAGATTAGAGAGACCCAGAGCCTATCCTATTATCAAGGAGGCCCCTCGATATGTCAGGCCGGAGATGAGGATTTGTAGAGATTGTGGCCGATCGCATGAGGGAAGTTGTACTGGGTCGATTCATGGATGCTTTAGATGCGGTGACATGGGTCACAGAGTGAAGGACTGTCCCCAACCTCAGATACCACATGCTCCGGAGCCCACTAGACAACAGCCTCAGAGAGTGGATCCCCGGAGACGGGCCACTGCGGCAGAGAAAGGGAAGAAACCTGTGGCACAGGGACGAGTGTTTGCCCTGGATAAGGAGACCGCAGACACTTCGACAGAAACTATAAGAGGTACGCTCTCTGTCTGTGATTACGAGGCTCATGTGTTGATTGATTCAGGATCCACGCATTCGTTTATTTCTGAGCATTTTGCATGTAGATTAAACTTGAAGTTTGAACCTCTAGAATACATACTACATGTAAATACCCCTATGCGTGAATCCCAGAGAACTGAGTTAATCTGTAGAGGATGTGAGATAAAGGTGGGAGATAGAGTGATGTTAGCAGATCTAATCATGTTGAATGTACATGGGTTTGATGTAATTCTGGGGATGGATTGGTTGGCAACCAATCGAGTGAGTCTAGACTGCTACACTAAGATTGTAACTTTCTCCCTACCTGAGCCTTACAGTGTACAATTGAGATATTGAGAAAATGAATATGTGGAATTCTAGTAGTAATTTGACAATTTTAATATTATTTTGGAGAATATTAAATATGATTATTCATGTGAAGGTTATGAGACACTCATCTCGGACGATGAGCGGGAACATCCGAGGATTAAGGATATACCTGTGGTTTGTGAATTTCTGGATGTTTTCCCAGATGAATTGCCAAGTTTACCACCAGAGAGAGAGCTGGAGTTTACCATTGATTTGGTACCAGATACTCAGCCGATCTCTAAGCCTCCTTACAGGATGGCATTAGTGGAACTTGAGGAATTGAAGAGACAACTACAGGAGTTATTGGATCAAGGGTTTATTAGACCCAGTGTTTCACCGTGGGGAGCGCCAGTACTATTTGTTAAGAAGAAGGATGGTAGTCTCAGATTATGCGTAGACTATCGGCTGTTGAATAAAGCCACGGTGAAGAATAAATACCCACTGCCCAGGATTAATGATCTACTTGATCAGCTGAGAGGGGCATCAGTCTTTTCTAAGATTGATTTGAGATCGGGCTATCACCAATTGAGGATCAAGGAAGAAGATATTCGAAAGACGACCTTCAGGACAAGGTATGGCCATTACGAATTTCTGGTGATGTCCTTTGGATTGACGAACGCCCCTGCAGCATTTATGAGATTGATGAACGAGGTGTTTAGAGACTATCTAGATAAATTTGTGATAGTCTTTATTGATGATATCCTGGTGTACTCTCGGTCGTATGAGGAGCATGCACAGCATTTGTGGTTAGTACTTCAGATACTCCGAGATAAGCAATTGTACGGAAAGCTTAGTAAGTGTGAGTTTTGGCTGAACCGGATAGCTTTCCTTGGGCATATAGTCTCAGAGGAAGGAGTATCAGTGGACCCAAGCAAGGTGGAGGCTGTGCTTAATTGGGACAGACCGAGGACAGTGACTGAGGTACGAAGCTTCCTTGGTTTGGCAGGGTATTACAGGAGATTTGTGGAAGGATTTTCAAGGATTGCCGCCCCTTTGACTAAGCTCACGCGCAAAGAGACTCCATTTATATGGACTGATCAATGTGAGCTCAGTTTTCAGGAATTAAAGAGGAGGTTGACAGCGGTACCTGTGTTAACTATTCCTGAGGGATCAGGAGGATTCTCAGTGTATAGTGATGCATCTCACCAAGGATTAGGGTGTGTGCTTATGCAGCACGGAAGAGCGGTCGCATATGGATCGCGACAGCTGAAAGACCATGAGCGGAATTACCCCACGCATGATTTGGAGTTAGCCGCTGTGGTATTTGCTTTGAAGATCTGGCGACATTACTTATATGGGGAAAGATTCCAGATCTTCACTGATCACAAAAGTTTGAGATATCTCTTTGATCAGAAAGAGTTAAACTGAGACAAAGGAGATGGATGGAACTCCTTAAGGATTATGACTGCGAGATTCTATATCATCCGGGGTAAGGCGAATGTGGTTGCTGATGCCCTGAGCAGGAAGAGTATGATATCTGCTATGATGATCAAGGAATGGGATTTGTTAGAGCAGTTCGCCGAACTTCGGATCAGAGTTAAAGAGGTAGAAACTGGATTTTTGGCTAGCCTGCGGATAGAGCCCAGGATCATGGATCAGATTAGAACTGGGCAGCGCAGTGATCAGAGATTGATAGACATGGTTAGCCAAGCTGAGCAGAGTTCGCAGTCGGATCTCACCATCAGTGAGGATGGATTGTTGAGGTTCAGAGGACGGATTTGTGTACCGAACGATGATACCCTGAAGAGACAGATACTGAGAGAATCCCACTGCTCGCGATACACCATGCACCCAGGGAGTACTAAGATGTACCGAGACTTGAGAAAGGTGTATTGGTGGAGTGGTATGAAGCGAGACGTGGCAGAGTATGTGGCCAGGTGTTTAGTATGTCAGCAAGTGAAAGCTGAGCATCGGAAGCCCGGAGGACTACTACAGCCCTTACCTGTACCTACATGGAAATGGGAGCATGTCACTATGGACTTTATTATGGGTTTACCGAGGACTCGGAGAGGTCGTGACGCGATATGGGTCATTGTGGATAGATTGACCAAGAGTGCCCACTTCCTTGCCATCAAGAGCACAGATACTGTGGATGCCTTAGCTGAACTGTATGTCAGCGAGATAACTAGATTACATGGGGCTCCAGTGAGTATTACTTCTGATAGAGATTCTCGATTTACTTCCAGATTTTGGACCCAGTTTCAGGAGTCCATGGGATCTCGATTGAGTTTTAGTACCGCCTATCATCCTCAGACAGATGGTCAGTCAGAGAGGACTATTCAGACCCTGGAGGATATGTTGAGGGCGTGTACGATGGATTTTAAGGGATCATGGGATGATCACCTGCCCCTAGCAGAGTTCGCATACAATAACAGCTATCATGCGAGTATTGGAATGGCACCTTTTGAGGCTCTATATGGTAGGAGGTGTAGATCCCCTGTAGCTTGGGAAGAGGTCGGTGACAGAAAGATAAATGCTCCCGAGCTTGTTGAGCAAGCCGTACAGAGTGTGAAACTCATATGTGAGAGGTTACGGGCTGCACAGAGTAGACAGAAAAGCTACGCGGATGCGCGTAGACGGCCACTTGAGTTTGATGTTGGTGATGCAGTATTTCTGAGAGTATCACCGAGCAAGGGTATCATACGATTTGGGAAGAAAGGAAAATTGAGTCCTCGATACATAGGACCATTTGAGATTCTTGAGAGAGTGGGAGAGGTAGCCTACAGATTGGCATTACCCCCACAGATGTCCGGAATACACAACGTTTTTCATGTGTCTATGTTGAGGAAGTACCACCCGGACCCTTCTCATGTCATAGAGTATGACGAGATGGACATACAAGAGGACATGAGCTACATTGAGGAACCCGTCCGGATTCTCGATAGAAAGGAGAAGGTACTGAGAACCAAGAGCATCCCATTAGTGAAAGTTTTGTGGAAACATCACTCAATGGAAGAGGCAACGTGGGAACTAGAGAGTCTCATGAAGGAGAAATACCCCCATCTATTTTGACTAGTTGAGTTGAATTTGGAGGACCAAATTCCTTTTAAGGTGGGGAGGATGTGAGATCTGAGAATTTCAGACATATTTTATTGATGTAATAAGAATTCGAAGTGTGATTTATTGAGCTAAGTAAATTGTGGGAATTATAATTGGAGATTTATGTGTTAAGTGTGTAAAATGAGCATGAACCATGAGGACAGATCGATCTGGGAGAAGGAGAGATCGATCTGGTGAGTTAAAAATGACGAGGAAGAGGAAATTTGAGGAGCAGATCGATCTCCAATGGAAGAGATCGATCTCCTTATGAATCTGTTTGAGAAGGGATCGATCTCATGAGGAAGAGATCGATCTCCAAATGATTCTGTTTGGGGAGAAGATCGATCTCCTTAGGAGCAGGTCGATCTCATAAAGCCATAAAGAGATCGATCTCACCCCTCGACAGATCGATCTCCTAGGCATAAAATTGCCCAGATCGTCCCCAAATTTCAAACACAGATCGATCTCATCAAGAGGCAGATCGATCTCCTACCTCCAGTCTATATAAGGAACCCGTGTTTTCTCTGCAATTTCACTTTCTCTCTCTTCCAAAACCCATTTCCACCGAAAACCTAGTTTCTCACTCCTCCAAATCACTCATTTCCGATCGAATCAGCTGTTGTGGTAAGAAGGAAAGTTGTTCCTCATCAAAGGGAGAACAACATGCTTGGAAATCGAAGGACGAATCGGATCGAGGCGTGAGTTGTGCGTCTCACAAGCTTTGGGTAATTTCTAAACCTCGATCTTGATATTTGAGCTGATTTTGATGTTATTGGTGGTTGTAATTGTGTTGAAATAGTTGAGAAATGATTAGGGATTGATGAATTTCAATGTGGATAGAGTGATAATGATATTTAGCGATTTTGGTAATTTTAGGAATTTTGAGCTATAAATGGAAATATAGACAATGTGGAGAATTAGCCTAGATAATTGGCATGAGAAATGTAGGGCATTGAGATATTGTGAATGAGGTTGTAGTTTAGGGTTGAGTTACGAGAAATCAAGAGATTTGAGGTGTTATGAGCAATTATGCTCGATTTTGAGAATTGAGGTTTACGTGATATTGAGTATTGATGTTTTAACATCGTTTGGACAGCTCGGGAGTTCTAGAGTGGAATGCGAGGCTAGTCCATGATACGGGGGAAACGATTGCACTATACGAGGTGCAAAGAGGTAAGGGAAATCTAAACCATTTGTGTATGTGAATTGCAAACTGTTTTAGCATGATTTGTGGTTTATAAAACAAGCATGTTGAGTGTTTTGTGTTGAGATTAAATTGCACACGATTTTATAGCCGGTTGGAGCCCAATGTTTTATGAGTTTATAACTGGGCTCTACGTTAAGGCAATATTGTGATTTGAGAAATGTGTGCGTGTGCTTTGCCGGTTAGAACTCGGTTTTATTACGTTTTGTGTTGAGTACAAAACGATTTCAAATGAGTTTTATGAGAGAAAAACCATCATGAGTTCTACGTGAAGGCAAACCCGTCTTATGTGATAAGACTTGGGTGTGTAGTTGTGAGTACACACCGGGCATTGCTCTGGTAGCATGTAAGCCCGAATTTCTTCTCCGTTCTGGTAACGTGAGAATAACCTATTCTGTGGCTGTGCCACGTTGAGAAACCCCATTGGTGGCTGTGCCACGTTATACCCCATTGGTGGCTGTGCCACGTTGAGAAACCCCATTGGTGGCTGTGCCACGTTGAGAAACCCTATTCTATGGCTATGCCACGCGAGAAATTAAATCAGTGGCTTTGCCACGTGTGTTTTGTGGCTATGCCACGTGAGAAATTAAATCAGTGGCTATGCCACGTGTGTTTTGTGGCTGTGCCACGTGCATTATACTTACTGTGATTTTATCACGTTATTTGAGAAAGCGTTTTAACGCGTTATTTTCACATGCTTTGTTAATGCTCTAGCGTGAGCCTTTTACTTCATGTTTTCACATGACTTGACACGTGAGAGTGTCGTTTTGAGTACTTTCATGCTATGGTTTTCAAATGAGTTTAACATACAAATAAATGTTTTGTGATGTGCATTTTGGTTTATGAAATGAGTCCCCTACCCCCCTTACTGAGCGATTTAGAAGCTCACCCTGTTTTTCTTTCCCCCCAGAGTTCTTCAAGTGAATAAGGACTTCCCTGCGACGTACGGATTAGTGGCTAGTGGAGGACTTGAGCTCCAGGCCATATATATATATTGTATTTGAGGTATATTTTATCTTTTCATGTACCCAGACTATTATTGTAATTGCAGACACTCGATGTATAACATTATATGGGATGTGTTAGGATTAATGTATTTGATATGATATTTAAATCCTAGTGATGAGATCCTGAGGCATGATAATTATGATGATGTATGACACTGCACAGGAATGCACCCTTATTTGTGAATTAATGAGTAAAAAGTTTTAAATTAGCCATATTTTTCGCATTTTCGGGGCGTGACACCAATCGTCGAGCTACACAATTTCATAATTTTTCGGGTAAATTTCCAGTCGAAAATTAATTAAATAAAATATTCCAAAATTTAAATCGGTCAATTTGATCGCTTATCGACTTACCCGAAGCTCGATTGCATCATTGGAATTTTCTCCAATTTTTTCTCTTTTTCTTTTTCCCTTTTTCTTCCTTTTTTCCTCCTCTTTTTGGCTGAACCGGTTCAGTCCGGTTCGGACCGGTTCAGACCGCCGGTTCACTCCGGTTTGGCCGGTTCACCGTCGGTTCAAGGCCTTGCCGGCCGGTTCTCCGTCGGCTTCCACCCCCAGCAGCTCCGCAAGGTTGTCCGCAGCTCAAATCTGGCCTCGGCTTCACCCAAGACCGCCGGAAGGTCGTCGGTCCGGCCGTTCTCTTTTCTGCCGTCGAAACCCATTTTCTTTCCTCGTCGTTTTCGGCGTTTGCCGGTAGTTTCGCCGGTCGTGGCTGCCACCAACAAGCTCGCCTGCACCTGGGGAAGCTTCGGCTGGGGTCGGTCGGGCCTGAATCGCGCCGATCGCCGGCGATTCTCTCTCCCCCTCTCGGTTTCGATTTTTGCCGTTTTGCTCCACCGTTCGCCGCCGTTCGCGTCTCCGTTAGGCCGGTGGTGGTCGGGCCTCGTCGGGCTTCCTTCCTCGGTCTCGCCTGGTCGCCAGGCCGCTGGTGGCTCCTCGGTATTTCGGCTTCCGTTTTTCCGTTTCTATTCCTTCTCTCTCCCCGATTCAATCTGATTCTTCTTTTTTTTTTCAGATTTTTTTAGATTTTTTTTGTTTTATTATTATTATTATTTATTTAATTATTTCACTATTCATTAAAATACTCCATAAAATCCAAAATATCTACACTTATATTATTTTTATTCTAATTTAATTTATTTAATTTAAATTTAATTTATTAAATATATTTTTCTCCAAATTTTTGATATTATTCCTTCGCGCTTTTCGAGATATCATTCCTGTAATTTTTCGGTATTTTTAAAATTTCCGAATCTTGATCAATTGACCCAAATTGTATAATTTCCTCATTATCGATCAAGATATCTTACATCCTTATTTTTAATTAAAATTTTCTTATCGCCTTAATACCGAGTTTTGGTATTTTTACCATTTTACCCCTGCTCTTGTTTCGAAAATCAATTTTACCTGACCTTCCTTCCTACATCCCCCATCTTTTCTTATTTAATTTTCGTATTTTAATTAAATTCGGGTCTTACAAGCTATGCCGGTGACATTGACGTGCTATGAACCCTAGCTAATAGCAATGCAATCATCCCTTGCCACCATTATACATAGTGAAGGAAAGGTTACGATAAAATCCACATTGGTTATGAAGAATGGGAAGTTATTGATGGTAAATATGATAATTAAATTAAGTACCCGTGCCAATGAAAGAATTGCGGACCTGAATGTTGCTGGAACCAGATATATCAATACCGTCAGTGTTGGGGCTTGTTCTTGGTGCACTTATATGCAGGTTAGAGATGGTAACACCATTGCAATTGGATATGGTAATATGGTTTCTTTGGCTATTGATAGGTCTCAATCCCTTGAGCACTAGGCGATTATACCTATAAAATGTCAGAGCATGTTAAAATCAACAATCAAAGAAGGGAAAGTTTGTACATACAGTTGGTCTTTTGCATGTTACACCCTGAACAAGTATACATATGTGAGAATTTGCCCAAGAAAATAAATTATAGATAACAAGAAGGAAGAAAATTGCAATATTTGCTTACCTTTGGTAACTTATACGACAAGGCTGTGACCACCAACCAGACCCTCGACCTTTGATCATAAGGCTGTATACATATGTGAAGGCAAGCCACCTGTTAACGTGGCAACCTTCCCATGCCAATTTGGAATTGGGTGCAACAATGTTTCCTAATATCTTTGGTAAAATGGTTATCATTCAGTAGCAAGTTTTCAACGTAAGCCACTCTGAACTAAAATCAACAAGTAGAACATAATTGGAGCAAGCCAGTTAACAATGAAACATCTACCCTTCAGTAAATTTCTATATTTTCAAAAAATCTTCTTCTTAGCAACCGATCTTAGCTGCCAGACTGGGGCTACTTGTTTAGATTCTCGTTCATCAGTCAATATTTTGAATATATTGAAAATATATTTACCAAGAAGTATATAGAAGAGGAGTTGCAGGGACCGCTGAAAGTCCAGGCTTCAGTAAGAATGTCTTCCTTGCTGATACAATGAGGCTAGATTTCTTGATGGAGCTTTACAGGCAGCTATCCATGCTTCCATAAAGGCCTATGACTTGTCCACAAATGTTTTATTTTTGAATTAATGCAAGTAGAAGAAAATATGCATTCACAAATTAGCGATTTCTTTAAAGACATAATTGCACGAATCATAATATAGCAATCAATAACATTAATAATAACAAAGAAAAGAATAGAGCGGTTGATGAATTTTACAGCAGAATCATCGGTTCTTCCATCTCCCACTGCTCCATCATTCATCACATTAAAAGAATTTGTTGCACTGCTCAATCCTGTGTGACTATGCACAAAATTGTAAAAATGGTGAAAAGTTCCTGTATCATTCATCAACCATTCTTTCTCAAAATTAGTATGGAAAAACAAGATCCCTTAAACACCCGTAAATGGTGAATATATGGTAATACATCCTCACCATTCTGGGAATTATAGCAGAGGCATACTTAAAATTAGAATGTAGTATCAAAAAACTTCAAGCTCTAAACCTGGATATATATAAAACATCGTATAGAGATTGATTGGAGCACTTTGAAAATGATTATTTAAATTAATTTAATATAACTATTAATTAACTTGGTATGCAAGTTCCTTCTTGCTTAATGTATGCAATTGTTGCTGAATGCATGTAATTAGGCTCGAGAAATACCCAAGGTCTAAGAACAATTTATTGGATCTTGTGCAAGCTTGGAGAAGATTCAACGTGAGTACTGGCGCTAACCAGATGGAAAACACTAGGGCATACCAGTCAAACCAAAATTAATTAAGAAGTCTTTACTTCTATCTTGAGCTAAGTGCACTGCGTCCAGCTCCTATGCCAAAGACCATCTCTATTTTGTAGGGTGGGCGGAGGAAGACGATTTGTGGACTATGAGTAAGTATTATTCTAAAATTAACTCCAAATTGAACCACCCCCAATAATTTAAATTTTAGGCTTATATAATTTTTTTTTTTAAAATGTATCCAATGAGACAATGAAACGCTGTCTCAGTGAAAAGGAAGAGTTAAAATCGTAAGGTGATCTCATATTAAATTTTAACATATGTGAATTTGGTCTTCTTCTATATGTTAGATTTGTCAAATAATATGTTGATTCAGTTGTTAATTTCTTTGTTTGACTTAATTAATTAAAATTTTTATATGTATTGTAATATTGGATTATGATTGTAATTTTTTTTGTAGTTTTTAATATATATATATATATATATATATATATATATATATAAATCCAAACTAAGGGCTAAGGTTGAACAATTTGACTTACAGATTTGATTTTGATCAAAGGTCAAGATTTATAAAAGTACTAATAATTCCGTCAATAGTTAGTAAATTTTGAAGATATAATATAACAATTTGACCATTAAAAAGGTAAAATATGAATTATCTATAAAACTAGTTTGTGATACGTGCTTGCACGAATTTTTTACTTAAATGTGTCTATTGATATAAATAGTATTTTTTTTATTTTTTTTGTTATGATTATTCAATTTTGCTCTAAATATATTATTATTATTATTATGATGATGATGATGATGATGATGATGATGATGATTATTTAACTTTATAATTTTCACTCATCCTCTCATCATTTAGCTATTCCTCATTTTTATCTATTATTATGTAACTTTCTATTATTGTTTTTTTAATTTTTATTCTCCTATTTTTCAAAGATATACTAAAGAATACATAAGAATAAGGACAATTAAAATCATAATGAGAAAATAAAACAAAAACAAAACATATTTGGAAATACCAATTTTGGGATCGTTCCTGTAGTATTGGATGATCAATCCAAGCCACATTTTTTTTGAGTTTTCCTACACTTCAATTGAAATCGAGCCTGGGTTCTGACTGGCTGCTGCACCCAATGTGGTCGTCACAAAACAAGGTGGCCAGAGTTTCCTTGGACTTTTCAAAATTGCTTTTGATGGTTCCCTTTATTCAAATTTCTGGTTGAAAACTCTTAAAATTTTACATTCACTTTGGATCTAAATTTGAATGAATTCTAAATCTTTCGACGAAATGCTTTCGTCGCCTTTAGCCAATGAGCCATCTTCTAAAAACGTCTCTTTAGACACAACGTAAGCTACCTTTTGCCTAAAAAAGAGAAGAAACCAAAAAAAAAAAACCACCTAATTTTTTTTTTTTGCTATTTGAGTATATATATTGTTATTTATGCGATTGTTTTCCATTTATTGATTTTAAGTTTTTAACTAATAACAAAAAATAGATAAAATAAGAGATAAGATAAAATTTAAATAATTGAGGTGTAATTGTTGCTGTCATGATTTACACCACCATTGTTTCTATAGTTACCTTACTTGAGGAGGGAGTTATAAAATGCTAAAAGGCATTCTGTATTTACTGCACACATTAAATGAGTTTAACTGATGATGAAAAATAAATAAATAAAATAAAAGAATATAAATTTTAAATAAGGAATAACTACTGATATCATGATTTACTCCACAATTACTACTGCACTTACATAACCTATTGACGAGATAAAAAAAACTAATGATTTTGTTTAATGATGGTTAATATGCAACTTACATGTTATTAAAATAAATTAAAAATGTCAGAATCCATATAAGCAAAAATTTAATAGGTTTACATGTACTTTATAATGTAATATATATATATATATATATATATATATATATATATATATATATATATATATATATATATGATGTGTTAATAGCTGTGACTATATACTCATATATAGTATATAGTCAAATAACTATGTAAATGGAAATAAATAAGTTCTATGTTAACTTTAAATTGATACTTAATTTTGAAATGATAAAACCTTTAGCATGATTATTTAAATGATTGGTATTGTAAATTTGCTCAACTTTCACTAACCATATCATGAGGTTTACACTAATATGAGACTATAATTTGAATGCAAAATCTTAATTGGTCTAAATATATTTTTGGATACAAGGTTTAAGTAATTTTCTACAGGAATTATTGAAAATATTTTAGGAAATTACTTGGTAATCTTTGGGACTCAATTTCATGCACTTAAAGTAAAAAAGGATAATTTATATGAAATTGAAAATTATTTAAAAATGATTTATATATTGAAAACTGCCCATGATAGTTAAATTCAAAAGTGAGGATCGATCCCCTAAGGTACAGGATCAATACCCCTAGTTGTTTTTGGCTCCTTTGCAAGTTTTTGTGATGAGAGGATCGATCCCTCGAGGATATAGAATCAATTCCTCAATGCCAGAAGCCTCCAACGGCTACTTTTTGAGGATTTCAACAAGATAAAATTCAGTAAATGCACCACCAACCTTAAAACCCATATAAATACCCGCATTGAAGACATTGGAGTCAAGAGACTGATTTGAAGTAATTCATTGAAGCAAAAACATTCTTTTTGTTCTTAAATCTGGACATTTTCTCATTATTTCATTGATATTCTCATTCATTATAAACACCTACCTTAAAGAGGTCTTTATTGTTTACACCAACTCTTTTTACAATTCTAAATTCTGAAATCAATGTGAGTGCAACCCTTTTAAGGTCTATCTTGTGAGGTTAGGGCAGTCTCTTTGTTAAGTGGGACAAAAGGTTTCTTCGTAAGCCTAGTAAGAGAAAGTGTAAGAGGTTCCTTCCTAAGCTTTGAAAATGAAGTGTATTTAATTTCAAGTTAGTAGAATCGACTCATTGACAAGAAGGTCAAGAAAAGAGGATTTAGGCAAGAGATTGGTCGGACTTACATAACTTTGGTGTTTGCTTCTCTAAGCTCTTCTTTATTTTCATTATTGTAATTTATTTTCATATTCGATCATTGCTAAATTTTGAAATTTGTTCAGAGAGACCTTTAAGTTGTAGAATTGGTTAAAAACAGATTCATCTTCTTTCGGTTAAGCCAATAATTGGTATCAGAGTTTGGACTCTTTAGTTAAAAATGAGTAAAATCCTAAGAGTAAAACAATCTAAATGACTCAAAATAGTGTAGCTACAAATCTAATAGGAAAGGGGTACTCAGCCATTAGGCCTCCATTGTTCAATGGGGAGAATTATGCCTATCGAAAAACTAGGATGATGTTATTCATTTAAGCCAATGATTATAAGGTATAGAGTATCATTGTTAAAGGACCACTAGTCCCAATTAAAAAGGTATATGTCATATATGTCCCTAAGAAAGAAGATGAGTGAGACAACAATGATTTTTAAGATAGCTCAATTAAATGCTAATGCCATGCACACTCTATTTTGTACACTAGGGTCAAATGAGTATAATAGGGTGTCCTTATGTGAAAATACCGAGAAAGTGTGTGATAAACTTATAATTATACATGAAGGGACAATACAAGTAAAAGAAACAAAAGTGGGGATGTATACACATGACTATGAGTTATTTAGAATGAAACCAGAAGAAATAATTAATGATATGTTCACTAGGTTCACCGACATCATTAATAGTCTTAAGTTACTAAGAAAAACATACACTAATCTAGAAATAGTCAAGAAAATTCAAAATAGCTTGCGAAAGTCTTAAGAGGCTAAAGTGACTGCAATAAAGGAGTTAAATGATCCTTATACACTCTCACTTGATGAGTTCATGGGCGCTCTACTCACGTATGAGATTAAGAGGAATTAAGATCCTCCTAAGAAAGAAGGAGCAACATTAAAATCCTGCACACAAGATAATATGAGAGAGGATAGAGATGAGAGTGGTGATGAGGAAGATATAAAGATGGCAATGTTTGTCAAGAGACTTAACAAGTTCATGAGAATGAAAAATAGTGAAAAATCTAGAAGATCCCATAGAAAAGAACTTAACAGAGGAGAAACTAGTAGAAAGGATAAAGACCCTATTGTATGTTATGATGTAAAAAACTAGGTCACATAAAGTTTGATTGTCTTATGCTTAGGAAACAAAGTGATATGAAACCAAAGAAAAAGGCAATGGTAGCAACTTGGAGCGATAACGATAGCTCTGATGAAGAAAACGTCGAGGATGAGATTGCCAATCTTTGCTTCATAGCCATGGATGAAGAATAGGTAAATTTTAACACTCTTGATTCTAATGACTATACTTTTGATGAGTTACAAGATGCCTCTGATGAGTTAGCTAATGAATTTGAATGCATGAACACTACATATAAGAAAATAATACCAAAATTAAAGGATGAAATTGAAATGTTGCTTGGCATTAAGATCGAAACTCAGAAGAAATTAGATGAAGCAAATTTGAAAAAAACTAGGTGAAATAAACAAAAAGAATGATAACTTGCATAATTCTTTACTATTTTATAGTCAACAAAAGTTAGATCATATGTTAAAGACCCAAAGAGCATTCTTTAATAAGGATGGGTTAGGTTACAATGCAAATCAATAGGAGACCCACCTTAGGAATTTCTTTGTCTAAAAGTATTATGCATGATATGTCTCTTACATGTTCTCTATGCAATAGAATAGGTCATTCTTCACAAGCATGCACATCTAAGAAAACTAAAGATACTTAGAAAAATATGGGTTCCAAAGTATGTTATAAATTCTAGTGATTATGAGTTGAAATCAAAATAGATACCTAAGGGTTCAAAGATTGTTCATACTAACTCTCAAGGACCCAAGAAAGTTTGGGATTGATGTGTTTGATTGTTGGAGGATAAGCATTGCTACAAGGCAAAGTCAAAAGAGCCTTGGTACCTTAATAGTGGATGCTCAAGGCACATGACTGGTAACAAGAGACAATTCTTTTCCTCAAAGCTTAAAAATGGTGGAGAAGTCACATTTGAGGAAAACTCCAAAGGCCAAATTGAAGGGATTAGCTCTATTGGTAACTTCTCTTCTTATGTTAATAATGTTTTGCTAGTTAAAGGTTTAAGACATAATTTACTTTGCATTAGTCAGTTGTATGACAAAGGTTTAAAGTCATTTTTTATTGCATGGGTTACTATGTTTCTGATGCTAGGACAAATAAAATATTGTTCATAGGGAATAGACTAGGAAATAGATGTACTAAATAGTCAAAATGTTTGTTTCTTGGCTACTAAAGAAAATGAAACTCGGTTATGGCATAGAAGACTAAGCCATGCTAGCATGTATGTTTTGTCTAAGTTAGCTAAGAGAGAACTTGTAATAGGATTACCAAAATTGCAATATGATAATAATCAAGTATGTGAAACATGTGTAAGAGGAAAACATAAGAGAATATCTTTTAAATTTAAGAAGTGTGTGTCAACTTCTAGGCTCTACAATTACTTCACTTGATCTCTTTGGTCAAACTAGAACCACAAGTCGAAGAGGAAAACACTATGGCTTTATTATTGTAGATGACTTTACAAGATTCACATGAGTATTGTTTTTAAGTGTAAAAAAATGAAGTTTTAGAAAAATTCACCACATTTTCAAAAATAGCTCAAAATGGAAATGGGCATACTATCACTAGCATTACAAGTTATCGTAGCAAAGAATTTGAAAATCTTGATTTTAATGAATATTTTAATAATCAAGGCATTAACCATAATTTTTTCCTCCTAGAATACCTCAACAAAATGGGGTAGCTGAAAGGAGAAATAAGACTTTATAGGAAATGGCTAAACAATAATTTGTGAAAATAATTTGCCAAAATAATTTTGGGTAGAAGCCGTTAATACTTCGTGTTATATTATAAATAGAACAAAGATTAGGCTAATTTTAAAGAAAATCCCATATGAACTTTCTAAAGGAAAGAAACAAAACATTAGTTATTTTCATCCTTTTTTGTTGCCAATGTTTTGTTTTAAACAATGGAAATGATAATTTGGGGAAGTTTAATGCTAAAAATGATAAAGAAATTTTCTTGGGTTATTCCTTGGATTCTAAAGCTTGTAGAATTTTTAATAAAAGAACACATATGGTTCAATAGTTTATCCATGTGATCTTCGATGAGTCTAACTCTTCCTCTTAGAAAAATAGAATTGATGATGATATAGAAATATTTGATGAGGTTGTAAGAGAACTATCATATGAGAATGATGTAAATGAAAAGTTAAGAGATATTGACTTAGATAAGAAAAATGAGTCAAAAGATTAAGAAAATGTTGAGAGAGAACCTAGATGTCCAAAAAAGTTAAATATGTTAAAGATGGTGAAATAGTTGGTGCTCCAACTCTCGGAGTAAGGACTAGGTCATCACTTAGAAATGTGTATCGATATGTAGCTTTTGTGTCACAATTAGAAACCAAGAACATCAAAGATGCTTTAGAGGATGATAATTCAATCATAGCCATGCAAGAGGAACTAAACCAATTTGAAAGAAGTAAAGTTTGGAATTTAGTTCTTAGGTCTAGTGATCATCCCATCATAGGCACTAAATGGATATTCAAGAATAAAATGGATAAAATAGTGTCATAGCTAGAAACAAAGCAAGCTAGTTGCACAAGGATATAGGCAAGAAGAGGGCATACATTATGATGAAACATATGCACCGGTAGATAGATTAGAAGCTATTAGGATGTTGCTTGCCTTTGCATGTTTTAAAAACTTCAAACTTTATCATATGAATGTCAAGAGTGCTTTTCTAAAAGGTTTTATTAATGAGGAGGTATTTGTAGAACAACCTCCCGGTTTATAGAATCATACATTTCCAAATCATTTTTTTTCAAACTTTCAAAAGCCCTATACGGTTTGAACAAGCTCCTAAAGCTTGGTATGAAAGGCTTTCAAAGTTTTTGATTGAAAAAAGGTTTTCAAGTGGAAAAGTTGATACAACCCTATTTATCAAAACTAAAGGCAGTGACTTATTAGTTGTTAAAGTGCATAATAGAATATATTATTTTTTGTTCTACTAATGAGTCTTTGTATAAAGAATTCTCTAAAATCACGCAAGGTGAATTTGAAATGTGTAAGACTCACACTTTTGTATTCTACTACTTGTGATTCACCATTGTAAACATTGTTATATGTTATCAAAATCAAAAGAAAGATTGTATTACAATTCAAAGTCCAAGTAAAAGTAGAAAATGCTTCAAACGCATTAGAGTGCCAACTGTGAGCTAAAGTGAGCTCAAGCTAAACCGAAGGGATACCAACCATTTTGACTGAGGATAAGAATTTAAAACATCTAAATAAGGATAGTTCAAGAAGGAAACTTCGTTTGGTTTGAACCGATAAGGTCGAAGTAGTGAAAATACCAAAAAGGACCCAAACAAGCTCAAAATCAATCATTTGAGCTGTTTTTAGCGTTTTCGTCTCCCGGAAGAGGCTAAAACGTAGAGATGAGAATCTTAACCATGAGAAACCTCACTTTTTGGATTTTCGGACAAAAGTCAATGTGGTTAATGGTCAAGAAAAGTCAAGCCAGCTTAGAAAATGTTGACTTTGACCATAAGAGCTAACATGGTTAAAATGTAACCCAACCATGGTTAAAGCGTAAGAAGAATTATTTTTGGTTAAAACACTAAATTTTTAGCCTTTTGAATAAGGAAAATAAATTAAATCAAATTTGGATTAATTTAATTGGCCTGAAATTGAAGAAAGATTTTGTGCCAAGTAGTGAAATGGCTTAAACCCATTAAGCCTTAAAACTAATGGGCCAAGGGTGCAGGCTTAAATGGGCTAAACTTGGGCCATTAATTGGGATGAAATTTAAGGCATATAGTAAGCCCAATTACCTATGAAAATCCAGCCCAATAACATTGAAGAAAAGCCCAAACCAAAAGCCCAAAATGTAAGCCCAAAACCAAAACCCATTAGAAAATGTTAAAGCCCAAAACCTAACCCTAAAAGTTACCAAGCCCAATACCAATTGCAAGACCAAATTATGGGCTGCAATTTAAGGTTAAATGGCTAAAAATTGGCTAAGGAAAAATCAGATTTCCTAGTCTTCATCTCCCTTGCATTCTTGGCTAAAACAAGGAAACTATGGAAACATAAGCTTTCAAGCTTTCTTACTCTAAAAATCACCTACCTAAAGGCATATTTGGAACAAGTTGTCTTCAGCAAAGTTGTTACCCATAGTGAGACGAATAACAAAGTCCAAACCAGCAACCAAGAAGCTGATTTGGAGAAGTCAACCCCTCCCACAAGTCTCGACCAAAGAACAAAGTATAAGCTAGGTGAGTTTTCAATGCACCAATCTTAAATATGTTAATCTAGGGATTTTATGAAATTGATTGGTGTATGAATTGCATGGCAAAACATCACCTAAGGTGATGAACAAGCTTAGACCTAAAATGGGTATTTGAAATTCTATGAATATGCATATGCTTGTAATGCATGTATGGATAGGTTATATCATGTACATGATGATGGCATGATTAAAAGAAACCAATTTGTTGAATTGGATATAGTCATGTTGATGGCATGGAAGGTGTTTGATAAAATGCCAAAATGAACTATGTTAAAGGCTTAAGACTTGCCATCCATGTGTTTGACGAAATACCTATGTGAATTCAAGGCAATGGTGGGATGAATGGCATGGCTAGGAGGCCTTGGTGGCGTGATGGTGCTCGACCACCATGCCATGGCCGAGAGGTTCCATGGGCCAAGCCTAAGTGCAATTAGCCTAATTCAGGTAATGGACCTTAAGGCCGACCCAGTAAGAGTTAATGAGCCTAAGGAGCCTAATACGTCTTGATAGAATGAATATTAAAGTCGAAATGGGCTTGAAATAGAGTTGAGCCCATTAAGAGGCAACGAGACCCAATAAGAGCAATCAAACCCATTTAATGAAATAGACTGCGTAGAAAAGGATAAATGTGTTATCAGACTTAATTGATGTGACTCGTAATTATTTGTAGCTCCCGGAGATATATACGGAGCCAGATAGATTAATATACAGAAAGTGGAAAAATGTGAAAAGAGCATTCGATGGGATTCCAAGTAAGGGATCTATGCAAGCTCTTAGAGATAGCAATGTGTATGTTTTTCACCATTTTCAAGTATTTAAATTCTATGTAGAGTTCAGATATGGAATAATATAAATGACGCCCAAATATGGAAAAATTATGAAAATACCCTTAAAATTGGGAAAATTTGAAAATGCATAAAGTGCATACATTCAATGTTTTCTATGTGAAAAAGGGATTTAGTAAAGCTGAAATGATAGACTGGCTCACGATTTGACTGTATGCATTAAATTGCACATTTTTGTAAAGTTTAATTTGATTTGATGAGTAATTTGATGGGAAGTTACCCTCTTACTTTGTTTTATACCGTTTTACGTACTGCACTTAGGTTTTGAGTACCAATTCTATTGGAAAAATGAGCAATCTATCTATTTTGTGTGTGTGAAATCGTGCTGGAGCAATGATAAGATCTGTGAACTATCAAAATCTGTTCACACTCGATTTGATGTGATATGTGAATAAAATCGTGCTGGAGCTATGGTGATGTTTGTGAGTTACACATAACTGCTCACACTATATTTGATGTGATATATGGATAAAACCATGTTGAGCGGGGTGTTGATTGAGTGTCACACTTAAGGCTTGCACTGAATTTTGAGACAAGCTATGGTTGATGATTTCTGGTTAGGGTGACAAGTCCTTGAGTCGGGCACCCCACGACCCTTCTAATTATCTGTTGTGGTTCACGGAGTACGTTATACTGTGTAACCAACACGGAGTACGCTGTACCGTACCACTAGTCTTCGAACATCTGGTTTGCATTTTTCTGGACACTCGTGCACACTTGGCCCGTGAGGCGCAAGGTCACTGACTATGACCATATGTCATCTAATTACCGTATATCCTTGCCTGATCTCTCTGACTAATCTGATTTTCTGTTCTGATCTATTTCTGAATTTTGATCTGTTTTTTGATCCATTTTCTGAATGATTTTGTATATTGTTTACGATCTGAGTTTTGAACTGATTTGAAAAGGTACAGATTTGCATGTTTTAATACATGACATGGCATTATATGCCAGTATTTGGCAAAGTAAATGTGTTTGTTTTGAAATCTGATAAGTGGAAATGCATTTGTTTTACAAGATGATAAAATATGCATTATGAGCATCGTAGATAGTATGGTTATCTACCTGCTTTCATATGTTTCTTACTGAGCGTGTTAGCTCACCCCTTTCTCTCCTCTCTCTATAGATTAGTTTCAGTAGTTGAGAGCTCTGTGGTAGATTCCTGTATTTTCCTTCCACCTGCAGCTGTTATCACTTGCGAAAGGTATACACACTTTTGTAGTCTTTGTATCTAAACATGACAACGCACAGTGATGTATCTATGTTATTACTAAGATGTAAACCAATGTAAATGAATGTAAATTATTATAAATTATTATGAGTACAACCTCTTATTATAGATGCATAAGTTGTGAATGAATTGAAGTATATGGGAAGTGATCGACTGACATCGACTCATAGCCCAACTAATCTGTGTGTGAAGTCGTGATGTGTGATAATTAAGGGTAAAAATGTAAGGAAATTGGGTCACGACAAAATGAGCATGATAAAGCTCACCTACTTCTTAAGGCTCTAAGTAAAGCAAACTAAAGATGGCATCTTTATCAGTCAAGTTAAGTACACTAAAAGTTGGCTCAAGAGGTTCAGAATGGTGAGACCAAGCCACACTCCACTCCAATGAGCACATCTTTTAAGCTTGACAAAGATGAAAGACGTAAGCATGTAGACCTTAAACTATGTATGTCTATGATAGGTGCCTTGTGGTAGGTTCCTTGCTTTATCTTAATATCATGTTTAGTGTATGCTTATGTGCTAGATTTCAATCATCCCCTAGAGAATCACACTTATTAGCCATTAAGAGAATCTTTAAATATGTGAGAGACACTTTTTCCTTAGGCTTATGGTATCTTAGGGATTCAACATTTACACTTCATGCTTATTCCAACAAGGACTTTGGTGGATGTAAAATAGATATAAAGAGCACTTCTAGGACATGTCAATTTTTAGGGAATAGGTTAATCTCATGGTTCTCTAAGAAGCAAAATAGTGTAGCTCAATCCATAACTGAGGTGATGTACATAGCTTTCGGTAGTTGTTTTGCCCAAGTGTTATTGATTAAGTAACAAATGAGAGATTATGGAATAGATATAAACCAAATTCCCATATAATGTGATAATACTAATGCAATAAATCTAACCAAGAATCCAATTCAATACTCTAGAATTAAGCACATAATATTAGATGTCATTTCATTAGAGATCATGTGCAAAATGGAGATATAGTTCTAAAATATGTTGACACCATCAATTGGCTGATATATCTCCCTTATGGGTTACATTATCAATTGGCCTACATTATGGGTTTATTTCATAAGGGATTGATCCTCTTTCCAAGGGATCAATCCTTTTGGCCATTCCTCGAACATGGAAGCATTCTATGTTCAAGGGGTCGGTCCCCTTCATCAAGTGATCGAACCCCTTAATTTTCCCTGAAACACAAAGGCATTCAATGTTTAAGGGATCAATCCCTTACTTAAAGGGATCGATCCCATATGACCTGTAAGCACAATAAAAGTCGTGCTTGATGGGTTTCTTCTTCGAAATTCACACATTCTTCTTCTTCTTCTTCTTCTTCTTCTTCTTCTTCTTCTTCTTCTTCTTCTTCTTCTTCTTCTTCTTCTTCTTCTTCTTCTTCCTTGAAGTAAACTCCTATTGCCAATAACCTGAAATCCTATCTATTTGTCCAAAGTCATCATTTATTCATCATTTCTTTTAAAATTTCCTTCGAACCTTCAATATTTTTTATCCTCATCTTATTTATTTCATTCATTTTACATTTAATCTCTTCAAAATCATCTTCCCAATTTCTTGAAAACCTAATTCACTACCACTTTTGCCTTCACTCAAAGTTCATTTTTCTTCGTTCGTTTTTCAAAACTTGTGTGCTTATTATGGTTTTTGGTTGTTAGATTATCTAGGATTTATTCTTTTGGCTTCCATCTCCTCCTATAAACTTGTCCAAACTCTTTTAAACCTTTACACATCACCTATTTGGTGAAATTCCTCAAAGGTTGTTTCTTCTTAATTTTCACTCTTTTGCTATCTATCATTTTTCCTAACCATTACCATGCCTTCTCGCACCAAATCCACAGCTTCTAAATCTTCATCTTTCACTCCCAAATCATTCAAAGCTACTTCTTTTGATTGCACTTTTGCCACCTCCTTTAACAGCAATTTCAAGTCCTCCAATGCTAAAAAGAGCTATGATGATAATTTTGCTACAATGCCAATAATGCATTGAAGTAAAATTGACTTCGCTTTTCTTTAGTCTATCGGTTTCCCTTACCTTGCCAAGTTTGACGCTTTGGTTGGACTCTATTCTCAAGATCAACATCCAAGTCCCATGTAGCATTGTCCAAGCTTTCTTTGCCAATGTTGAACCTATCACGGACCCTGATAATCGTTATAGGGTAGTTGACATTTCCTCATATCTTATAGGCAAACATTTCGAAATTACAAAAATCATCCCGCTGAGGTCTTTGAACTTAAGAACTAAGGTCTCATTGATGAGGAATAAGAGGTTTCACTCATTTTTTAAATCACAAGTGAAAGAGCAAGTGATCTTTCCATGTTCCCTTACTTCATTTTATTATCACTTAGTACTAAGCCCATTTGGAACAAAATACTGTTTAGTGCTGATCAGTTTTGGCTCCACCGGATTCATGAGGCTGATAGTGATAAGCCTAATCTTGATGGGAATGCAGAAATGATATTCTTCCTACAGCCTTTAGTTTATCTGGTCATCAAGATTGGGATTGATTGTTCGTGTGAAACTGGTGAGCTTCCTAAAACAGTGACTAAATCAACATTATGACTCTTCACCACATGTGTTATTATAGGATGCAACCAGCGAATGGCGAAAGTAAGCTGATCAAGTCCTGGCACCAAAGCCTATGCAACCAATGAAGATGGAATAAGAGGCTAACCCTGACTATGTCGATCCACCATCCTCTTCACATGCAGCAGCTCCCAGGGTCACCATGAAGTCTCTAGCTGAGATGTTCTTTGACTTTCATATGCATCTTGATTCAAGGCTTAATGCTTTTAAAGCTTGTCAAAGAACTGTGATTTTTTATCTTAGGATGCATGTTGACTCTAGGCTAACACCTTTAAAGAGCATCAAATTATAATGTTTGACGAACTTCAAGACATGAGAGCTCGCTACCAAGACTTTTTAATTGTTTTCCACCATATCCATCCTCATAGATCTCCACTCTTAGGCTATGGACTTTATTGTGTATAATTAGGTGATAATTTTGTGTATAACTAACTACAATATCATCTTTAGTTATTTTCGAATGTTATGTGACTTTATTTGTTGAACTTCATTTTTTTATCTAATTATCCGTTTTCTTGCTCTCATGAGTATTGTGCTTTAAATTGATATCTTATATACTTCGTGTGACATTTATGGTAGCATGCATTGTCTTTACTTCCTCGCTTAGATCTTTTGCTATCATGACTATCTTATTAATTTTTTTTTGACTTCTTAATTGGATTTTAACTCCATTTACACCATGCACATTTTAAAGGAGAGTTATACCAATTATTATTATTTTTTTGTATGAAAAAAAGGGAGAATATATTTTGAAAAACTTTTTAAAAATAATGCTCATATTTAGGGGTGAGTAATTTTTAAAACAAATTTACAATAAAAGAGGGAGATTGTTAACTTTAAATCGATACTTAATTTTGAAATTATAAAACCTGGAGCATGATTATTTAAATGATTTGTATTGTAAACTTGCTCAGCCTTTCGTAAACCATATCATGAGGTTTACACTTAGATAAGACCATAATTTGAATCAAAATCTTAATCGGTTTTAATATATTTTTAGATATAAAGTTTAGGTAATTTTCTCATGGAATTATTGAAAATATTTTAGAAAATTTCTTGGTAATCTTTGGACTCAATTTCATGCACTAAAAGTCAAAGGATAATTTATATGAAATTTAAAATTATTTAACAACTGATTTCTATACTAAAAATTGCTTAGGAAAATTGAAGTCAAACGTAAGGATCGATCCCCTAACCCCTAAGATCAATCTCCAAATAGCAGTATGCTTTTGTTTACTTAACGAGACACAGAAGGATCGATCCCCTAGTTGTTTTGGGTTTCCTTGTAAGTTTCTATGATGAGGTGATCGATCCTTCGAGGATATAGGATCGATCCCCTAACGTCCATGAAGCCCCCAATGGCTATTTTTTTAGGGTTTCAATGGGAACAAATTCATTAAAGGCACCACCAACCTCAAGGGCCATATAAATACCTGTAATAAAGATATTAGAGCTAAAAAATAGATCTAAAATGATTCATTGAAGTAAAAATATTCTTCTTGTTCTTAAATCTTGATATTCTCTTATCAATTTAATTGATAGTCTCATTCATTATAAACACCTACCTTAAAAAGGTATTTATTGTTTACACCAACTCTTTTTACAACTCTAAATTCTGAAATCAAGTGGAGTGTAACTCTTGTGAGGTTTTATCTTATGATAGTTTGGGTAGTCTCTTTGTTAAGTAAGACCAAATGTTTCTTCCTAAGCCTAGTAAAAGGAAGTGTATTTGATTTCAAGTTAGTGAAATAGGCTCCTTGAAAAGAAGGTCAATTAGAGAGGACATAGGCAAGAGATTGTCGAACCTCTATAACTTTTGGTGTTTGCTTCTCTAAACTCTTCTTTATTTTCATTATTGTAATTTATTTTCATATTTGATCATTGCTAAAATGTGAAATTTGTTGAGAGAGACCTTTAAATTAGAGAATTAGTTAAAAATTGATTCACTCCCTCTTGGTCGAGCCAATACTCTATTAAATGTGACTATAATTTTGGGGTTAATATTGAATTGAAATTATATATAAATGGAAATCAATATATTATATATTTAATTTTAAAAAAAGTTTATTTCTATTTAGTTAGTCCGATTTTATATTAGTAATTTTATTCAACTGTTTAATATTTAATACATGTTATTAATTTGGTAACTAATTAATACATATTTAACTATTTATTTAAGTTTCATTTGGTAACTGTTGCTACCTATAAAAAATATAGACTATCTGTAAAGAAGGCCATGTCAAAAAAATTTGACATACAAGCATGTTACGTGTAATTACTATCTAATGATAGTTGTATCTAATGATAGTTGTTATGCTATTTACATGTCATTGATATAAATTAAAAACATCAGCGTCCACATAAGCAAAAATTTAATAGGTTTACATGTAAATTGTAATGTAGCATATATGATGTGTAAATAGCTGTGACTATATAGTTGGATATAATATATAGTCATATAACTATGTAAATAGAAATAAATATATTCTCTATTTAATTGAAAAATAAAAGTTTATTTCCATTTAATTACTCTGATTTTATAATTGTTTACTATTTAATAATGTTATTAATTTGGTAACTAAGTAATACAAATTTAACTATTTATTCAAGCTTCATTTGGTAACTTTTGCATAGATTATGTGTCAAAAATGTAAATTATTGTCACACCCCGTTCACGCTTAATTCTGATTATTCATTTATACAAATAACAGAGTAGAGAACATGAATGATTGGGCACACGAGCCGATATTTATCTTACACACATAATACACGCCGATATCAATTTACTATGATTCAACTGATTTCTTTATTCATATATATTATACAGACGTACCTTTACATCCTAGTATCCCTTTTAAACACATAACTATGCCTTAACAGTTTAGATACAAAATCAAAATAAGTGTATACCTTTGCGCACTACGAAGTATGGGCTGTCAACTGCTCAGGAAAATCCGCAGCACTCACTGCTGAGGTAACTCTGTGAAGAAGAGAGAAGAAGGATGAGCTACAACATGCTCAGTAAGGAATTATGCAAGCAAGTATATAACTATACTACCTACATACGCATAAACACATGTCATGCAAAAAATCCTTACTTTCTCAAGACCATATCACATCACAACTAATTTCTCAAAACACATGATCGAATATAAAACAGAGTTCGAACACAAAACTAAAACATATTCTCATAAAACTGATTTAATTTAAAGAGAGGAGACAATCAAAGTCCCAAAAAAAATCAGTTATCGTAAAGCAGAGCATACGAAAATAAATCGACATACGGCCATAGTTATTGGACTCCATGCCTCACGAGCCAAGTGTGCCTGAATGTCCTCGGATGGCTGAGGGAAGAGGGGGTCAGTCTCCCATCAGATAGCAAGCACACATCATCATGGTACATCGTACTCCATGTACGTCTACACAGTACATCGTACTCCGTGAACCCCAATATCAGAAATCAACGAGATTAGGAGCGCCCAAAATATCCAAGTCTTATCATCCCATCTCCAACTATATCAATACTAAGTCTCCAAAAAGGCACGTGCGAGCATATCAAATTGGTGTGACATACAGTCTACACGAGGCTCCAGGACGACCTTATCAAATCACGTGCGAGGATCAGTGTAAGATCACATAAATTACACGATGTCTCCAAACACGATTTTGTGCATATCACACAATTAAAATCTAGTGCGAGCAAAACAAGGCTCCAACACTATGTTATGTGAAAACTATATCAAATCTAGTGTGAGCAAACTCCAGCACTATTTGTTTCCACATAAATCGGATGGATGATTCAATTCTGATAAAAGTGGTGCTCATGATCAAATCAAATACAGAAAATAGCACCCACTTGAGTGAAAGGAAAACATTTCCATCAAATCACTCGTCACATATATTAAATTATGAAAAACATGCAATTTAATGCAGATAATCAAATTGAGAGCCATTATATCATTACTTATTCACAAAACTTACTTATTCATGCAAAACACATCAATTCATGCCATTTCAGTTTCTCTCATTTTTTTCATAACTAGGGGTATTTGGGTAATTTATCCTTTTTCCAGTGAAAATTAGGAAATTCCTGATCTGGACTCCTTATAAAATTTAAAGACTCTGCACTAGTGATGAAAAATCATACAGCTATTTCTAACAGCTTACGAAATCCCTTACCTTGAAATAGGTCGACTGCGAACTTTGATTCTCAATCTCTCTGGATCACGCAGTCTTTGTGGCTCTGTTTATGTCATCGGGAGCTGCAATTTATCACCAATCATATCAGTTAAGTCTGATACTGCATTTTTCGTATTCTTTACAGTCCAATTGACATATTGGGTCTGATTTCTCTTATTGAGCCTTATTACTCTTTTTTGGGCCCATTATCGACTTAAGCCCGTTTCCACTTTACTATTAATTGTATCAAGGCCCATTGAACTTTATAGACCCATTAACATTTATTGGGCCATCTGTGGGGCCCACTAGACTTATTGGGTCGAATGCACATGGGCTTAGCCCATGGTACCTCTCTGCCATGGCATGGTGGCCAAGCACCACCACGCCACACCATGGTCGAATGGCCACACCATCACACCATCTTGCTTAGTTTTCTCATAGACATTTTTTCAAACACCTATCATGCATACCTTATGTTCTTAACTTGGTTCTTTATGGCATTTCAACAAACACCTATGATGCATGCATGTAAAACTCATTCAATCCAACAATTTGATTTCACAAAACATGTCCATAATCATGTATACATGCTAATTATCACATATATACCAACCAAAAACCAACATATCCTTACCAAGCAAATATACCCATTTATGGCCATCTAGGTTGTTTTTGTCAAGACCTCATTTCATCTTAAAACATTGTCAATTTTTCATTTTTTCGTTACTTTTTTCCTTTCGTGACAATTTCACTACTAACAGTTGGGGTATGATTCAGTATTAGTCACATCATCCTTACTTATCATCCATTTCTATGTCATACATACATGTCAATATGAACTATCGATTAACTGTAAATATTTTCATCTCATAAGTGAGCTCACATACGTCTACATACATTTACGTCTCCGATATCACATCTGTTTACATTACTGTACTATTACATGTTTAGATACAAAATTATACGAATGTGTATACCTTTTGATCATTGGGAATGCAACGGATATAAGAATACGAGTCCTCAGCCGCTCACTATCTATTGTAAATGCTCTGTACATAGGTGGAAAATGAAATGGTGAGCTCACTAGCTCAGTTAGGCAATTAGGTAAGCAAGTAGATAACTACACTATCTACATATTCATAATGCCATGCCTTAAAGTACTCTTTTTCGTTGCACCTTTGAAGCATGAATGTTTGTGTAAGACTTATGCAGTGTTTATATATTTACTCGTATATACTGAAATCATGCTTTATTCATAAATATAGGCATTTCATGCAAAACAATTGCATTTTATATATTTTAATCTAATGCCTATAAAACATATCATGCCATTTCATTTCAATCATATAAAATATGGCATTTCATCATGTCAAAATACATCTATCAGGTCTCAACCCATCCCTCGAGTCTACCCTAATCCATGAACATTTACATTTATGTAAAACCATAAAATCATTTATCGGGGCTCGACCCATCCCTCGGGTCTACTCTAGTTCATATAAAACAATGTGACATAATCACGTGAGACTAAGTGACTATTGTGATAATATTGAGGACTATGACCATATCCAATACTGTGATCCCAGGTTACATAGTACCTAGTGTGTGGGGCATCACTACTGCAACGGGAGGTGGGTCCAATCCTACCCACCAGCTTACATCTCCTCATCTTCAAATATCCCCCTCAACACCAAATACTTATGGTACAGCGTACTCCGTGTCACATACATGGTACAATGTACTCCATGGACCTTATCTCAAGTCGATAGTCAATACCACGTCTCAAAATATGCGTGCAAGTATCTCATCTGTGAGACACATAGTCTACATGAGGCTTTCAGCACAGCCTTAAGCATGTTATGTCAAATCTCGTGTGAGTACCACTCCTACACAATTTTATGTATATCTGTCAGGACCCGTTCTCAATCCATGACTATAACCAAAAACCACTGTAAATTTTTCACATTTTGACTTACCTTTCCTCTTTTCCATGGTTGGGCTGTGATTCGATGTCAGAGTCCTCACTTACCACATCATCCAATATCATACATACATGTCAACATAGTATTACTGACTGTACTTGCTTTTATCATACATGTAAGATTATATAAAATCTATGTTTAAATACACAACTGTACAAAATCTGTATACCTGGCGGTCGATAGGAACTAGCAGTGGACTCAGGAATACTATCCCTCGATAGCTCTCGCTCTACTGACGCTCTGTAGAGAGATGTAAAGAAAAAGGGGGTGAGCATACAACGCGCTCAGTAAGGAAATCAGGCAAGCAAGTAGATATCTACACTATCTACTCAAAATAATGCTATGCCTTGAAAACATTATTTCCTTAACTCACTTTAAAAGCATGTCTTGAAATATAATATATATAATTGTACAGATTAAATCCCATGTACAGAAATCATGCTTTCTTTCTCAAATGTAGGCATGTAGTGCAAAACAATGCATCTTTATATAAATCATGCCTTTATGTAAATCATGCCATGTATATTTAAATCACAATAAATATGGCATTAAAATAATTTACATCACAAAATCGGAGTCCGACCCATCCCTTAGGTCTGTCTGTAATTTAAATCAGTCAATTAATGTGATATATCATGTGAGACTCTGTGGTTAAATGCAAATAGTATCCTGGACTATGATCATATCTGAAATGTGATCCCAAGCAACACAGATCTCGGTGTGCGGGGCATCACTGCTACAACGGGAGGATGGTCAGTCCACTACAGCCGCCAGCTATACGTAACACATGGTACAGCGTACTCCTCGTGCCCCCAGGCACGGTACAAAGTACACCCGTGGACCCTACATCACGGCCAGGGTGCCTGCCATAGGACTTAGCCCTTGGAACCATGGAATATCAACATCACAGTCAGGGTGCCTGCCATAGGTCTTAGCCCTCGCACCTGTGGAATATCATACCACATCTCTAATACCCTCATGCTGGCCATCCTCTCAAAATGTGACACTCAGTCACACGAGAATGCGGCATGAGTGGGTAACATGTAAATAATATCACATACAGTGCGCGCCCTTGAGTGCGACACACAGTCGACACTACTCTCGAACATTGTTTCACATCACAAACTCAACTCTAGTGCGAGTAAACCTCCAGCAACTAGGTCAATGCATAGTTCATGTATTAAATCAAGTACGAGCAATAGCTCCAGTACCATGCTATGCACAATATCAAATCAAGTACGAGCAATAGCTCCAGTACTATGTCATGTATAAACCATGAAGAATCGAGTACGAGCAACGCTCCAGTACTCTGTCATGTATCTCATGTAAAACTCGAGTACGAGCAAATCGCTCCAGCACTCTGTCATGCATATATCATATAAAACTAGGTACGAGTAAAACTCCAGTACTCTATCATACATGTCATGGAAATCTAGTGCATATCAAAATCCAGCACTAATGTATGTGGAAAACATATGAAATCCAGTGCGAGCTGTGCTCTAACACGGTTCATTCTCACATAATATGATAGATGGCTATTTAAAAAGGGATAGTTTATAAAACATCAAAATCAACACTATAAAGTGTGCTTAAGTCACATCAACCTTAAAATCATTAGCCCATCTATTTATTTTCATGCTAAACAGCAGTTAAACACTCACAATAGTAGTTTCCATGTTTTTTGCAACTTTTCACAAAAGTTGACTTTTTGACTAACTAGGGGCAAAATCGTAATTTGCCACTATCGGGTCTCAATAATTATTATTCACTTTCTCTGACCCTCAAATTTTTAAGTGAATGTAAAAGCAGATGAAAATACATGCGGTATCTCTAACTACTGGTAAAAGTCCCTTACCTCGGATCACGTCAAGTGACCTCACTTCCTCGGTGCTGCTCAATCTCGCAGTCCGATCAGCTCTCAATGTAAACTCTGGAGCTGTAAATAACCATTCCTCAGGTTAATTATAATTTTTCTACTGTATTACACATTAATACAGTCCATTTTCCCTTAATGGGCCTTAATAATCCTTAATGGGCCTAACTATACCTTAAGCCCATTTTCATTTTACTATTTATTTTCGTTGGGCCTATTAGGCTTGTGGGGCCCAACAACTCTTATTGGGCTTGTTCTAGGCCCATTACACCTTATTGGGCCTAAAATATTTGGGCTTGGCCCATTGGGCCTCTCGGCCACATGCCATGGCCGAAAGCTACCCATGCCTCGGTTTTACCATGGCATGCCATCCATGCTTATTATTTAGCCAATTTCACTTAGGCATTTTCACAAACACTTGGTAGGCAACATTACCAACCATCATATAGTTCATTTAGGCATTTTGTCAAACACCTTGATTGCCAACAAATTTCATGTATTAATTAATCAATTTGATTAATTCTAATTACACCATTAACATTAATACATGTACACTAATCCATTTATGTCTTAAAATCATATTGACATAAATCAATATCCCATTACTCACTCTCGACCTAACCCACTTCATGGTGATTTAATATGTTTCAATGCTTAAAACATATATCAACATACTTAAAATCATTCATACATTAACATTTATGAAATTGGAAATTAGAAAATATACCAATTGTTGTGTTCACCCTTTGGCCGAAACTTTGGAGGCTCTCGGTTTGCACTCTATGGCTCCTTGATAGCCAATTCCAACATATGTCACTCTCCTTTCAATTTGGAACAACTTCCATGAAGGATGAAAGTTCCAATTATGCCTAATTCCTAGTGATTTCTAGTGAGAGAAAGCTTGGAAAAATATGTTTCAATGGTTTCTTCTTCTAGCCGGATTTGGTGTGATGAAGATGACAATGGTGTGGCTGAATTTATAAGCCACTTACTTAGCCATTAAGCTTTACTTTTCAGCCATTTAACTTGACTTTCCAAGCCTTAGCCATGAGTTACCTTATGAGTCACCTTATGAGTCATAGTTAACTTTAACTATGGTTAGATATTTATCTCATGGGCTTTTCCATTTGGGCTTCTCGGTTTGGGCTTCTTAATGGGCTTTCGGGCTGAAATTTTTTACTATGTCTCAGGCCTTTAATTGTCTAAAAATTTGGCCAATCAATTGGTCCAACAATTCGGTCTAAAGGACCTAAGAATTTCGATATACGTTTAGTATACCTTAATGGGCTTTAAAATTTTCACCTTAGGCCCATTACGTTTTTAACCATTAAATTTATTCCAGAATCCTTCCGAATAAATTTTCCTTACTTCTAGGTATGATTATCTTGTATTCTGGCCAAGAATATTTTTCCCCAATTTTTTTTCTTCACACTTAGGTTAATTTTTAACCATGATTAGTCAACTATGGTGAAAGTCCACTTTCTTAACTATAGTTGACTTTTTCCTTAACCATTGACTAAGTTGACTTTTTCTCCAAATTTCAAAAGTGTCATATCCTATGTCTTACACTCTCGTCTTTATGTTTCAACCATTCTCGATGGATAATTTCACCCGAAACACCTTTTCTCGCCAAAAAGGTCCAATTTACCCTTTTTAGCTTTTACTCTCGTTTTCTATGTTCGGGACTAAATCAAGTTGACTTTCCTTCATGAGCTCTCTATGCTCTTTCATTTTAAGTTCTTATTTTCAGTCAGAATGATTTAGATTTACTCGGTTTAGCCTGTGACACATATAGTTCACATTAGGCTCTTTATGTAGCTTTTGCGTGTTAAATCATTTCACTAACACTTTAAGTCTAGTAAATATGCAAGACCCCGTATATGTATAAGGGTAATGTGTGTAATTGGATCAAATAATATGAATGGACTTGTAATGTAAAGTATGATTGATGTAAGTCAATGGATTCAATGTACGTATGTGTAATATGATTTGTAATGTACACACAAGTCCCATTTTGTATGAATATGAAGAAATGAATTCTAGCAAGTGATGGATGTGATTGAGACTCAAGATGAGTAGTGTGGTAAAATGGAAAGGAGTTATGCTTCCATTTGGTTTTATGTAGCATGCCTTTGAACATACAATGAATGCACACAAGTTTCAATGTGCATAAGGTATGAATGGATGCCATTTTCAAGTTATAAAGGTGGATGGATGAGAAAATGGCCATGGCAATAGATTAATGATGTGTTGGTATGAGTTGCAGCAAAGAAACTGCAGGAAATCTGGAAAACATGAGGTCCAGATCGATCTCATAGGATGAGAGATCGATCTGGAAGAGCCAGAATGCTCTTATTTGGGCGAAAGAATAGAGCAGATCGATCTCCAATGGAGCCAGATCGATCTCCCAAGCATTCTGTAGTGGAAAGATCGATCCCCAAGCACCCAGATCGATCTCCTTAGCTCTCTGTTTGGGACCAGATCGATCTCATGCTTCGACAGATCGATCTCATGCTTCAACAGATCGATCTCATTGCGTCGACAGATCGATCTCAGGCTTAAAAATGCCGTGAAAAAGAGGAATTTTAAGGGACCAGATCGATCTTCTCTTGGACCAGATCGATCTCCTTAAGTCATTTCTATATAAGGAGAGCTGAAAATCTGGAAATCCCGAAAAAACACCAAACTTTACAATTTCAACCCCAAAAACCCAACTTTCCCTCTCTAAAATCAGCCATTTTCAGTGAGATTTGGAGAGAGATCATTAGAGGCAAAGTTGTTCCTATCAAAGAGGAGAACAACATAGTGAGAGGGCATTTTCCCATTTTTGGAATTGAAGGAGTGGAGGGCATTACCAATTGGAGCAAGAAGAGAAATCATATTGGTAAGATTCTAACACTCCAATCCAAATGCATTAGCTATTTAATTGATTTTGGAGTTGATTGATATGAGTATTGATGGATAAACTACCTAGGAATGTAGTGGAATTGGTGTGACCTAGAAATCTAAAATGGGTATAATGTGAGGATATGTGGGATTGGATGAGCCTATGATTTATGGCATGCTAAAGTTGTTATTGGGGTAATAATTATGATTTTAAATGGTTAAATGAGATTACATTGTGAATTTGGAGGAATTGTGGAAATGGGTATGTATATGATTGATAAATGCCATAGTGAGGGGATTCATGGAATATGAACGCTATGAGCTTTATGTCGATTTGATATCGACTTTGAATAAGATAATAGGCCTAAGAAGATCCACAGACTCGAGCTATGGGTAAAGTAATGAAACGAGGCCCAATAAGCTTTAATAGAGGCTATAGGTTAAATTGACTATAGCAGGCACAAGGGTTGCATTGTATGGATCGAATATAATACGGGATACGATTTTGTGCAGTTCCGAAGAGTTCGTTGAAGGCGAACCGAACCGTACGAGTAAGCAGCTTAAGGAAGTGGAATCACGCATCGCGATTCCAGGTAAGGGAATTTTGTGAGTATATAGAGGTAGCTGCTCGTACTTTGAACTTGTGGGTGAATATTGGGTGTTGTATGAAATGCATGAATTGCTCAAATAAATGATTGATGGTATTCGTGAATGATGATGAGTATATGCGTGGTTTTGGATTTGAAGTGGATTTTATGAAATGGGATAGTAAGGCTAATAATTGCATAAATCTATTGTTTTGATGTTTTTCCAAAACGAATTGCTTGGTTTTAAGCAAGCTTATAGATAGGTCGGCTAGTATTGTATTGTTGTTGTGGAAAAGCATTTGTGAGTGCTAAACCCGATTGCCGAGATTGATAAATTGTATATGAGCCGCCTATCACATTTGTATGACATAAATCGCGCTAGAGCCTCGCTCGCGCTGGATTTCTATGTTTTCATTTGTATGAAACGTGCTGGAGCCTAGCTCGCACCTTGATTTGGAATCTATAATGATATTTATAAACCGTACTGGAGCTTTTGCTCGTACGTGGATTTTGAGTGGTTTTCTTATGAGTATAACCGTACTAGAGCTATGCTCGTACACGCCTCTTTATGAGAAGATGCACGATGCATGAGTCGTGCTAGAGCTTTGCTCGCACAAGCTTGTACAATGGGATTCGTATAGGGTTGTGAAAGTGGGTAAGATCCTTAAGCCTTACATCCTTAAGCCCTACATCCTTAAGCCCAAAGAGGCGGGGAGGCTCTGTTAGGCGGGGAGGCTCTCCTACATAGGTACGGTAAAGGTAAGATCCTTAAGCCCTACATCCTTAAGCTAACATCCTTAAGCCAACATCCTTAAGCCCAAAGAGGCGGGGAGGCTCTGTTAGGCGGGGAGGCTCTGTTAAGCGGGGAGGCTCTGTTCGGTGGGGAGGCTCTCTTACGGTGGGATCCTTAAGCCCAAAGAGGCGGGGAGGCTCTGTTAGCCAGGGAGGCTCTCCTACATAGGTACGGTAAAGGTAAGATCCTTAAGCCCTACATCCTTAAGCTAACATCCTTAAGCCAACATCCTTAAGCCCAAAGAGGCGGGGAGGCTCTGTTAGGCGGGGAGGCTCTGTTAAGCGGGGAAGCTCTGTTCGGTGGGGAGGCTCTCTTACGGAAAGGATCCTTAAGCCCTACATCCTTAAGCTAACATCCTTAAGCCCGAGGAGGCAGGGAGGCTCTGTTAGGCGGGGAGGCTCTGTTCGGCAGGGAGGCTCTCCTTCATGGAATATGGAAAAACTCTTGGTATGGGGTAGATAAGACCTAGGAATGGCACCCCCGATCACGATATGAGTTGCGGAGTACGCTGTACCGTGTATATCACATGGAGTACGATGTACCGCATGATGGTTATGTGATGAGAAAGTCTGGCGAGGGATAATCCATCTTCGTGCCAGCATGATACCCCGCACACCTGGATGCGTGTGGTCTGGGATGATTTATGATGTAATGATTCACATAGGCACTTTTGATATAGTGACCTAGATTTATACACATGCATGAATTGTGGAATGTAAATGTGGTTGTGGTTTGTGAGTTGATTTGCTGGTGTTATGGTGTTGGTTTAAAAAGGAAGTTTCTTAAAGAATTGCCCTTTAATGAATTTAAATGAGATTGAGCCTGAGATGATTTATACATGATGTCTCTACCATGTTTTATATGCCAATGCACATGATTTTGATAAAGGATATATATGTATATTCACATGGCATAGTTTTATTCCTCATGCTCCTACTATAAACGATTTATGCATAACACTATCAGCATGTAGATAGAGTAGTTATCTACCATGCTTGCATTATTGCCTTACTGAGCGTATGGTTGCTCATCCCACTCTATTTTCCCCTACAGAGCGTGCATAGTAGCCCAGTGAGGACTGAGGCGTATTATTTTGGACTCCGCTGCATCTCCATCTCTAAGAGGTATATACACAGTGATTCTTTTTGTATCTAAACAATGTAAAAGCACAGTATTCTTTTGAGTTGTACTTATGGGGGATGTAGATGTCAGTAAAACATGTATTCGTATAAATACACGATTAAATGCACATGTATGACATCGTTTTAATTAATTGAGAATGAATAAGATGTAGTGATTATTATTGGCTCACAGCCCAACAGTGTGCGAAAAATTTTCAGTGAATTTTGGTTAAAGAGAATGGAATTGGGTCGTGACAGAGATTGATATCAGAGCTGTGTTGGCCTGATGTGAGTCATTAATAAAATGTAGGAAAGTACATCCCCATAGTACTGTGCTTTTGTTTAGATATAACTGTGTATACCGTGATGGATTGAGCTTAATGAATTATTATAATACAGGGAGTTAGGAACTATGCCAGTTACACGCAAAGGTAGAGGGGCGAGAGCACGTGCTAGAGGCCGTAGAGGTAGGCCTGAGAGCCGTGCGGAGCCACAGACTGAGCAGGCTCCCCAGAACCCTGCTGAGAGAGCAGGTGATACTGAGGCTCGCTTCGGTAGATTAGAGCGGAGTATTGAGAGTCTGGTGGAGATAGTCACGCAGGCCTTGGGCGCCGGTGACAGACGAGGTCCCGCAGCACAGCCTACTACAGAACAGGCAGCTGCAGAGGCGGAGAGACCTCAGACTGCTGAGACAATTACAGTTACACCACCTCCAGCCCAGGAGACAGATTCTCCTATCGCTCCACAGCAGAGCGGTAGTGATGTGGGTTATGACTGCGACTTGAGCAGGTTGCGAGAGTTTCAAGCGCTGAAACCCCCAGTGTTTAGAGGGGTGAAGGACCCAGTGATTACGGAGGATTGGGTGTATGAGGTGGAGAAACTGTATAGGTTTTTTCGATGCACTTCAAGTGAGAAGGTTGCCTTTGCCGTGTTTATGCTGAAAGGTGAGGCCGAGCATTGGTGGAGGTCCACCGAGGTTATTTTGAGGGCCAGACACTCTGAGATCTCGTGGGAGATATTTCTAGAGGCCTTCAGGAGACAGTATATTCCAGCTACCGCACAGAGGAAATTGCGGATGGAATTTATGAACTTGGTTCAGGGGAACTGGACTGTGGACGAGTATGAGTCCAAGTTTATGTCATTGGGGAGATATGACCCTGACACGATGGGTAGTGAGACCCGAAAGATACAGAAGTTCATGCATGGGTTGAGATTGGCCATCCGGACTAAGCTAGCTCCCTTCGACATTGTGACTTATGAGGAGGCTGTACATAAGGCTCAGTTATGTGAGCAAGACTTTGAGCGAAATGCCTCCGAGCTTGGAAGGATCAGTGTCAGGAAGGACAGAGACCGGAAGAGATCCGGGTTTGGAAGAATGGCCAAGAGAGGTGGCCAAAGGTTTTTCGAGAAGAGGCCTAAGATCGAGGAGGTGCAGGAGAGAACTGCCAGACCTCCCCTATACCCAGCCTTGACAGCGCCAAGGGGTATAACTATTGGAGGACCACGACCTACCACGGATCAGTGTAGGAGATGTGGGAGATACCATGGGACTAGGCCATGTCAGGCGCCCCTTGTTTCGTGTTTTAGGTATGGGAGGCCAGGGCATATATCGAGGTACTGCACTGAGATGATTGAGGTTGCCCCACAGAAGGGCAAGGAGCCTGAGGGAGCTCCAGTTGAGACAGCAGCCCCGAGGAGGAGGGCTACAGCTGAAGAGAAAGGGAAACAGGCTGCGGGTGTGAGCAGAGGAAGGGTGCACGCACTGGACCAGGACACTGCAGACGCATCGGTGGATGTGATTAAAGGTACCATCCGAATCTTTGATTTAGAAGCATTGGTATTATTTGATCCTGGTGCCACACATTCTTTCATATCACCTTCCTTTGCACATAAATTGTTGAAATATGTGAAACCAACATTGTTGGATAAAATGTTGATGATTTCCACACCCATGAATGATAGTCAATTGACTGAGCATGTATGTAGAGATTGTAAGTTAAGGATAGAGGGGAAGGAAATGATAACCAATCTGATTTTATTAAATATGAATGATTTTGATGTAATTTTGGGAATGGATTGGTTGGCTACCAATCATGTTGTGATGGATTGTCATGCCAAAACATTGATGTTTTCAGGACTAGACAATCTTATTGTAAATTTTGATGAAAAGAAATGATATGAAAACTTGTATACTTGTGGTAAATAAAAGAGTATGATTTTTAAATGCATAATGCTTGTGAGATAAATCATTTAGTTTGATAAATGTTGAATGTGGAGTGATGGGTTATGTTACTAACGATGGAGAGGATAATGTGAAGGGTTCATAGCCTATGTGGTCGATATAGATGAGGCACACCCGAAATTGAGGGACATACCCGTAATTGCGAATTTCCCTGATGTCTTTTCGGATGAATTACCAGGACTACCACCTGAAAGGAAAATGGAATTTTGCATTGAGTTAGTGCCTGGTACAAAGCCCATATCGAAGCCACCCTATAGAATGGCTCCGATAGAGTTGGAAGAGCTGAAGAAACAGCTGCAAGAGTTGTTAGTGAAGGGGTTTGTTAGACCGAGTGTCTCACCTTGGGGAGCACCGGTTCTATTTGTAAGGAAGAAGGATGGAAGCCTCCGACTGTGTATAGATTATCGGTTGTTGAATAAGGCCACCATTAAGAACAAGTACCCCCTTCCAAGAATCGATGATTTGTTGGATCAGCTCCAGGGAGCCGAAGTATTTTCTAAGATAGATCTGCGGTCAGGGTACCATCAGTTGAGGATCAGGAGTGGAGATGTACCCAAGACAGCATTTCGTACCCGTTATGGCCACTACGAGTTTTTGGTGATGCCATTCGGATTGACGAATGCTCCCGCAGCATTTATGGCTTTGATGAATGACATATTCAAGCCATAGCTGGACAAGTTTGTGATTATTTTCATAGATGATATTTTGGTGTATTCCAAGTCCAGGGAAGATCATGAGGAGCACTTGAGGATAGTTCTGCAGACCCTCCGAGAGAGAGAGTTGTATGCCAAACTCAGCAAGTGTAACTTTTGGTTGGAACAGATCTCATTTCTGGGGCGTGTCGTGTCAAAGGATGGGGTATCAGTGGATCCATCCAAGATAGAGGCAGTTGTACAGTGGGAACAGCCCAAGACAGTAACCGAGATCAGGAGTTTTCTAGGATTGGTAGGATATTATCGGAGATTTGTAGAGGCTTTCTCCAGACTAGCTGCTCCGTTGACACGCCTCACGCGTAAGGATGTTAAGTTTACATGGGATGAGGCATGTGAGAGGAGTTTTGAGGAGCTTAAGCATCGATTGACGACTGCTCCAGTTCTCACCATTCCTACCAGCTCAGGAGGATTCTCGGTGTATGCGAATGCATCACACCAGGGACTGGGCTGTGTGCTTATGCAGGATGGGAAGGTAGTTGCCTATGGATCTAGACAGTTGAAAGATCATGAGAGGAACTACCCGACACATGATTTGGAGTTGGCGGCTGTAGTATTTGCATTGAAAATATGGCGCCACTATCTCTATGGTGAGAAATTTTAGGTGTTCACAGATCATAAGAGCCTTAAGTACCTGTTCTCGCAGAAAGAGCTGAATATGAGACAGAGGAGATGGCTCGAACTCCTGAAAGACTATGATTGTGAAATCATGTACCACCCGGGTAAGGCAAATGTAGTTGCCGATGCTTTGAGTAGAAAGAACCTTGGGTTGGTGTCTTATATGATGGTACGGGAACATGAATTGTTAGAACACTTTGCGAACCTCAGTTTGGATGTAACCCCACCTGGATCTGAGAGACTTGAGATCATGGCTAGTTTGAGACTAGAGCCAGAGTTGATTGGCCGTATTCGGCAAGCCCAGCAGAGTGATCGACGGTGCATCGATTGGCTGAGGAAGATACAGATAGGTATGGGTATTGATTTTGAGCAGAGTGCTGATGGCTTATTAAGGTTCAGAGGCAGAGTATGCGTTCCCAGGGATCCTGAGATCAGGAGAATGATTTTATCAGAGGCTCACTCATCGAAGTATACGATACATCCGGGAAGTACCAAGATGTATCAAAACCTTCGGAAGGTTTATTACTGGTCTGGAATGAAGAGAGACATTGCTAAATATGTCGCTAAGTGTCTCGTTTGTCAGCAAGTGAAGGTAGAGCATTAGAAGCCTGCAGGATTATTGCAGCCTCTACCGATACCGACATGGAAGTGGGAGCATGTCACCATGGATTTTGTGATGGGGTTGCCGAGGACCCGTAGAGGTCATGATGCCATATGGGTTATTGTGGATCGGTTGACTAAGTCCGCCCATTTCTTGGCTATAAGAGCTACCGATACGCTGAGTCAGTTGGCGAACCTGTATATTCGAGAGATAGTACGGCTACATGGTGTACCAGTGAGCGTTGTTTCTGATAGGGATGCCCGCTTCACTTCCCATTTCTGGGAACATTTTCAGGAAGCGCTGGGGACCCGACTGAGTTTTAGCACCGCTTTTCATCCTCAGACAGATGGGCAGTCAGAGAGGACTATACAGACCCTCGAGGATATGTTGAGAGCGTGTGTGCTGGATTATAGAGGCTCCTGGGATGACCACCTGCAGTTAGCCGAGTTCGCTTATAATAATAGCTATCATGCTAGTATCGGGATGGCACCCTATGAGGCATTATACGGGCGTAGATGCCGTTCCCCCATTGGATGGGAAGAGGTTGGTGACAGACAGATTTTTGCTCTGGACTTAATGCAGCAGGCATCTGAGGACGTCCAGTTGATATGTGAGAGATTACGGACAGCTCAGAGCCGACAAAAGAGTTATGCTGATAAGAGACGAAGACCACTGGAGTTTGATGAGGGTGAGTTGGTGTTTCTGAAGGTATCACCATCGAAAGGTATTATGAGATTTGGTAAGAAGGGCAAGCTGAGCCCTAGATATATCGGACCCTTCGAGATTTTGGAGAGAGTGGGAGATAAGGGGTATAGGTTGGCATTGCCACCGGACTTGGCGAATGTCCACAACGTCTTCCACGTCTCGATGCTTCAGAAGTATCACCCCGACCCGGCACACGTGATAAGATATGAGCCGTTGGAGTTCCATGAGAGTATGACGTATGTTGAGAAGTCGTTTCGGATATTGGACAGAAAAGAGAAAGTGTTGCGGAATAAGACAATTCCCTTGGTGAAAGTGCTTTGGCAACACCACACGGCGGAAGAGGCCACGTGGGAATTGGAGAACTTGATACGGGAGAAGTACCCCCAACTGTTTGAAGAGTGACTTGGTTCTAATTTGGAGGACCAAATTCCTTGAAGGAGGGGAGAATGTAAGACCCCGTATATGTATAAGGGTAATGTGTGTAATTGGATCAAATAATATGAATGGACTTGTAATGTAAAGTATGATTGATGTAAGTCCATGGATTCAATGTACGTATGTGTAATATGATTTGTAATGTACACACAAGTCCCATTTTGTATGAATATGAAGAAATGAATTCTAGCAAGTGATGGATGTGATTGAGACTCAAGATGAGTAGTGTGGTAAAATGGAAAGGAGTTATGCTTCCATTTGGTTTTATGTAGCATGCCTTTGAACATACAATGAATGCACACAAGTTTCAATGTGCATAAGGTATGAATGGATGCCATTTTCAAGTTATAAAGGTGGATGGATGAGAAAATGGCCATGGCAATAGATTAATGATGTGTTGGTATGAGTTGCAGCAAAGAAACTGCAGGAAATCTGGAAAACATGAGGTCCAGATCGATCTCATAGGATGAGAGATCGATCTGGAAGAGCCAGAATGCTCTTATTTGGGCGAAAGAATAGAGCAGATCGATCTCCAATGGAGCCAGATCGATCTCCCAAGCATTCTGTAGTGGAAAGATCGATCCCCAAGCACCCAGATCGATCTCCTTAGCTCTCTGTTTGGGACCAGATCGATCTCATGCTTCAACAGATCGATCTCATGCTTCAACAGATCGATCTCATTGCGTCGACAGATCGATCTCAGGCTTAAAAATGCCGTGAAAAAGAGGGATTTTAAGGGACCAGATCGATCTCCTCTTGGACCAGATCGATCTCCTCAAGTCATTTCTATATAAGGAGAGCTGAAAATCTGGAAATCCCGAAAAAACACCAAACTTTACAATTTCAACCCCAAAAACCCAACTTTCCCTCTCTAAAATCAGCCATTTTCAGTGAGATTTGGAGAGAGATCATTAGAGGCAAAGTTGTTCCTATCAAAGAGGAGAACAACATAGTGAGAGGGCATTTTCCCATTTTTGGAATTGAAGGAGTGGAGGGCATTACCAATTGGAGCAAGAAGAGAAATCATATTGGTAAGATTCTAACACTCCAATCCAAATGCATTAGCTATTTAATTGATTTTGGAGTTGATTGATATGAGTATTGATGGATAAACTACCTAGGAATGTAGTGGAATTGGTGTGACCTAGAAATCTAAAATGGGTATAATGTGAGGATATGTGGGATTGGATGAGCCTATGATTTATGGCATGCTAAAGTTGTTATTGGGGTAATAATTATGATTTTAAATGGTTAAATGAGATTACATTGTGAATTTGGAGGAATTGTGGAAATGGGTATGTGTATGATTGATAAATGCCATAGTGAGGGGATTCATGGAATATGAACGCTATGAGCTTTATGTCGATTTGATATCGACTTTGAATAAGATAATAGGCCTAAGAAGATCCATAGACTCGAGCTATGGGTAAAGTAATGAAACGAGGCCCAATAAGCTTTAATAGAGGCTATAGGTTAAATTGACTATAGCAGGCACAAGGGTTGCATTGTATGGATCGAATATAATACGGGATACGATTTTGTGCAGTCCCGAAGAGTTCGTTGAAGGCGAACCGAACCGTACGAGTAAGCAGCTTAAGGAAGTGGAATCACGCATCGCGATTCCAGGTAAGGGAATTTTGTGAGTATATAGAGGTAGCTGCTCGTACTTTGAACTTGTGGGTGAATATTGGGTGTTGTATGAAATGCATGAATTGCTCAAATAAATGATTGATGGTATTCGTGAATGATGATGAGTATATGCGTGGTTTTGGATTTGAAGTGGATTTTATGAAATGGGATAGTAAGGCTAATAATTGCATAAATCTATTGTTTTGATGTTTTTCCAAAATGAATTGCTTGGTTTTAAGCAAGCTTATAGATAGGTCGGCTAGTATTGTATTGTTGTTGTGGAAAAGCATTTGTGAGTGCTAAACCCGATTGCCGGGATTGATAAATTGTATATGAGCCGCCTATCACATTTGTATGACATAAATCGCGCTAGAGCCTCGCTCGCGCTGGATTTCTATGTTTTCATTTGTATGAAACGTGCTGGAGCCTAGCTCGCACCTTGATTTGGAATCTATAATGATATTTATAAACCGTACTGGAGCTTCTGCTCGTACGTGGATTTTGAGTAGTTTTCTTATGAGTATAACCGTACTAGAGCTATGCTCGTACGCGCCTCTTTATGAGAAGATGCACGATGCATGAGTCGTGCTAGAGCTTTGCTCGCACAAGCTTGTACAATGGGATTCGTATAGGGTTGTGAAAGTGGGTAAGATCCTTAAGCCTTACATCCTTAAGCCCTACATCCTTAAGCCCAAAGAGGCGGGGAGGCTCTGTTTGGTGGGGAGGCTCTCTTACGGTGGGATCCTTAAGCCAACATCCTTAAGCCCAAAGAGGCGGGGAGGCTCTGTTAGCCAGGGAGGCTCTCCTACATAGGTACGGTAAAGGTAAGATCCTTAAGCCCTACATCCTTAAGCTAACATCCTTAAGCCAACATCCTTAAGCCCAAAGAGGCGGGGAGGCTCTGTTAGGCGGGGAGGTTCTGTTAAGCGGGGAGGCTCTGTTCGGTGGGGAGGCTCTCTTACGGAAAGGATCCTTAAGCCCTACATCCTTAAGCTAACATCCTTAAGCCCGAGGAGGCAGGGAGGCTCTGTTAGGCGGGGAGGCTCTGTTCGGCAGGGAGGCTCTCCTTCATGGAATATGGAAAAACTCTTGGTATGGGGTAGATAAGACCTAGGAATGGCACCCCCGATCACGATATGAGTTGCGGAGTACGTTGTACCGTGTATATCACATGGAGTACGATGTACCGCATGATGGTTATGTGATGAGAAAGTCTGGCGAGGGATAATCCATCTTCGTGCCAGCATGATACCCCGCACACCTGGATGCGTGTGGTCTGGGATGATTTATGATGTAATGATTCACATAGGCACTTTTGATATAGTGACCTAGATTTATACACATGCGTGAATTGTGGAATATAAATGTGGTTGTGGTTTGTGAGTTGATTTGCTGGTGTTATGGTGTTGGTTTAAAAAGGAAGTTTCTTAAAGAATTGCCCTTTAATGAATTTAAATGAGATTGAGCATGAGATGATTTATACATGATGTCTCTACCATGTTTTATATGCCAATGCACATGATTTTGATAAAGGATATATATGTATATTCACATGGCATAGTTTTATTCCTCATGCTCCTACTATAAACGATTTATGCATAACACTATCAGCATGTAGATAGAGTAGTTATCTACCATGCTTGCATTATTGCCTTACTGAGCGTGTGGTTGCTCATCCCACTCTATTTCCCCCCTACAGAACGTGCATAGTAGCCCAGTGAGGACTGAGGCGTATTATTTTGGACTCCGCTGCATCTCCATCTCTAAGAGGTATATACACAGTGATTCTTTTTGTATCTAAACAATGTAAAAGCACAGTATTCTTTTGAGTTGTACTTATGGGGGATGTAGATGTCAGTAAAACATGTATTCGTATAAATACACGATTAAATGCACATGTATGATATCGTTTTAATTAATTGAGAATGAATGAGATGTGGTGATTATTATTGGCTCACAGCCCAACAGTGTGCGAAAAATTTTCAGTGAATTTCGGTTAAAGAGAATGGAATTGGGTCGTGACAAAATACTCTTCTTATGATTCAACTATAATTACATAGTGTTCTTACACATAGGAATCATAAGGTACAATCTACAAAAATCTGGGTCTGACAATATCACATCAAAATACAGTGTGATCCTTGAGTGCGATGCTCAGTCGACACCTTGCTTAAACACGATTTTATGTATATCACAACAAAATACAGTGCGAGCCTTGAGTGTGACGCTCAGTCGACACCCCGCCCAAACATGGTTTTATTCACATTTCATATAAAATCTAGTGCGAGTAACACTCTAGCACTATGTCATGCATAAGTTATGTTTCAAATCAAGTACGAGCAATGCTCCGATACTATGCCATGCATATCACGTAAAATCTAGTGTGAGTAACACTCCAGCACTAATTTATGTAGAAATCGTATAAAATCCAGTGCGAGTAGTGCTCTAGCATGATTTGTTTTCACACAACTCGATAGATGACTCATTTCAAATGGATAATTTCAAATAATCAAAATTAGCACCATAATTGTGCTATTTTGTGTAAATCATGAAAACACTCACCAAACTATCTATGCTTCTAGAAAACAGCCATACAAACACTCAAAACATGTTTTCTATACTTTATATGACTTTTTTAAAATTTTAAAATTTTACCCTTAATAGGGGTAAAATCATAATTTACCCATATAGGGTATCTATAAATTTTATTCTTTCTCTGACCCTTAGACTTTTTAAGTGATTGTAAATACCCTCAAAAATACGCGTAGGTATCTCGAACTATTCACAAAATTTCTTTACCTCGAATCGCGTGGAATGCTCTTCCTTTTCCAACGCTGTAAAATCACTCATTCTGATTCGCTCCCAATATAATCTCTGAAGCTGCACATAACCATTCATCAAGTTAATTGCAGTGTATTCAACTGTATTTCGCTTTCATTGGGCTTAATTTAAAACTTTGGGTCCGTTTACTCTTATTGGGCCCAATTGCATCTTAATGGGCCTTACTCAGTCTTAAACCTATTTTTGCTTTACTATTTATTTCATCTGGGCCTATTGGGCTTATTGGGCCCATTAACACTTATTGGGCTTGGTTCGAGGCCCATTAACTCTTATTGGGTTGAAACCACATGGCTTGGCCCATTACACCTCACGACCATGGCATGGTGGCCAAGAGCCATGCTATAGTCGAGAGTCATGCCAACCATCCCACCATCATGCCATTTTGCTAGCCATTCACTTAGCCATTTTATCAAACACTTACTATGTATTCCTTAAGCCTTTAGTTTTTGTTCATTAAGACATTTATCAAACACCTTATGTTGCAACTTAATTCACCAACCAATTCATCAAATTGAATGAAACTAAGCATGCCATGATTATGTATACATGCTTACCAACCTACCCATGCCTTAAAATCACATGCTTACACATCAAAACACAAATACCCATTTTCGACCATCACTTGTTCATGGTGATTTTGTATGTTTTGATCCATAAAAAATATACCAATCAACTTAAAATAATTCATAGATTAACATACTAGAAGTTGGAAGCTAGAAAACTCACCTAGCTTATACTTCTCTTCTTGGCCGAAACTTTCAAGAATTTTGGGTTGCTCAATATGGCTCCTTGATGGCTAATTCCAAGATATGTTAATCCTCTATCAATTTGGAACAACTTTCATGAAGATCACTTTTCCTAATATATGCCTTTAGGTTAGTGATTTCTAGTGTGAGAAAGCTTGAAAGTTAGGTTTCCATGATGTTTTGTTCTTGTCAAGAATTGCAAGGGAGAAGAAGACTTGGCTTTAGCCAATTTTTACTTAGAAAAAATTTATCCATTTAATCTAAATTTTCAGCCCACCAATTGGGCTTGGTATTGGTTTTGGGCTTGGTAACTTTGGGCTTAAGTTTTGGGCTTGGACATTTAACTAATGGGCTTAGTTTTTGGGCTTTCCATTTTGGGCTTCGGTTTGAGCTTTTCTTGTGGGCTTTTGGGCTGAAATTTTCACCACAATTTGGGCTTTCAATTTTCTTATTATTGGGCCCATCAGGCCCATTAGGCTTACACAATTCGTGTAAGACCCGTATTTTTATATAGCTTGTTCATTATGCTTTCTATGTGTAAGAACACTTTATTTCGTTAGTTGGATCATAAGAAGAGTATTTACTTGAATAAAAGTGTAAGTAAAATGATTTAACACTTATAAGCTACATAAAAGTCGAATAAGGGCTATAAGAGCAACAGGCTAAACCGAGTGGATCTGAATCATTCTGACTGAAAAGAAGAACTTAAAATGAGAAAATATAGGGAGCTCATGAAGGAAAGTCGGTTTGATTTGGTCCCAAACACAGAAAACCAGAGTAAAAGTCAAAAAGGGCTAAACGAGTCTGAAATGGTCCGTTTAAGGTGTTTTAGGCACATTCACCCCCCGAAAACGGCCAAAACGTAAAGACGAGAGTGTAAACCATAAGATATGACACTTTCAGATTTTTGAAAAAAAGTCAAACGTGGTCAATGGTTAAGAAAAGTCAAAGGTAGTTAGGAAAAGTGGACTTTGACCATAGTTAACTAACCGTGGTTAAAATTTAACCTAAGTATGATTAAATTATGGGGAAGAAATATTTTTTGGTCAAAATATAAGATAATCATCCCCTGAAGTAGGGAAAAATTATTTAATCGAAATCCAGATTAAATTTAACGGGTAAAAACGTAATGGGCCAAAGTGGAATTTCTTAGGCCCATTAGGCTGAATTGTTGGGCCGATTTATAGGCCCAATATTTAGAAAATTGAAGGCCCAATAGGTAGTAATTTTTCAGCCCGAAAGCTCATTAAGAAGGCCCAAACCGAGAGGCCCAAAAGCTAGGCCCAATTGTTAAATTTCAAGCCCATTAGTAAATGGTAACAAAAGCCAAATTGGTAACTATCACCTAAACCTATTCAAGTCAAATTTGTTGGCTGAATTTCATGACTTGATAACTAAGTCTTTGGCTTATAAAATCAGCCAACACAACATCGTCTTCTTCCTTAAGCATTCAGAAAAAAGAGGAAACCATTAACAAACAAATAGTCAAGCTTTCTCTCACTATAAATCACTAGGATAAAGGGATATTTGGAACTTGTAATCTTCATGAAAGTTGTTCCAAATTGAGAGAGAATTAACATATGTTGGAATTGGCTATCAAGAAAATAAAGTGAGCAACCTGAGAGGCTACAAAGTTTCAGTCAAGTGTGAAAGTGCAAGCTAGGTATTATTTCAAGCTTCCAAATTCAAATATGTTAATCTATGCATTATTCTAAGTTGATTGATATATGTTTTATGCATTGAAACACATGAAATCACCATGAACTAAGGTTGGCCAAGAATGGGTGATTGTAAATTGATGATTACCCCATTGATTTTAAGGCATAAATAGATTGGTAAACATGTGTCTATGATTGTGGTATAGTTAGTTTTAATCAATTTGATCAATTGGTGGATGAATTGAAGTTGGCAATCAAGGTGTTTGATAAAATGCCTAAATAAACTAAGTAAGCTTAAGACTAATGCCAACCAAGTGTATGACAAAATGCCTAAGTGAATTGGCTAGCAATCGGCATGATGGTGGCGTGCTGCTCGACCATGGGTGGCATGGTGGCTCTCTGCCACATGCCATGGTCGAGAGGTCCAATGGGCCAAGCCCAATTGGTTTTGACCCAATGAGATGTAATGGGCCTCGGACAAGCCCAATAAGAGTTGGTGAGCCCCACAAGCCCAATAGGTCCAACGAAAATGAATAGTAAAATAGAAATGGGCTTAAGACAGTGTTAGGCTCATTAAGGTTTATCAAGGCCCATTAAGTGAAATAGATTGTATTAAATGTGAAATACAGTAGGAAAAGTGTAATTAACCTAATGAATGGTTATATGCAACTTCAGAGATTATCGGAGGAGCAAATCGGACTGCTGGATCGAGCAGCGTTGAGAAAGTAAAATTTCTCGAGTGACTGCAGGTAAGGGACTTTTGCAAGTAGTTAGAGATATCTACGCGTAGTTTTATTTGCTTTTGCATTCACTTAAAAACTCTGAGGGTCAGAGCAAGTGAATAATATTTATAGCGACCCGATAATGGTAAATTATGATTTTGCCCTTAATTAGGAAAAAAGTCAACTTTTGGAAAAAGTTGCAAAAAGCATGGAAACCACATTTTTGAGTATTTTTACTGCTGTTTAGTAGAAGAGTAGGTAGATGAGCTAATGTTTTCATGGTTAATGAGAAATAGCACAATTTATAGTGCTAATTTTTATGTTTTGAAAATCATCCCTTTCAAAGAGCCATTTATCGAATTATGTGAGAATAAATCGTGCTAGAGTACAGCTCGCTCTTGATTTCATATGTTTTCCACATACATTAGTGCTGAAGTATGATTTGCACTAGATTTCCATGACATGTATGATAGAGTGTGAGACCCGAATTTTCATGCTATTATTCATTTTAAGATAAATCGAGAAGTTTAAAACTTGTGTAAATGTTTATATAGGGCGTAGAAAGATCGAGATGCCCGGGATAGTGGCAGGAAGCCCGAGACACGTGTTTCGAGGTAAGATCTCAAATTTAAGTATTTTTCAATAAAGTATGATTTTAGGTATGTTATGATGGTTAGAAAGTGAAACTAATACATTAGAAGTTGAAAAATTTGTAAAACTCGGGTTTACACTAAACCGAGAAAATGAGCCTAGAAATAGAAATAAATTCGAAATAAATTCTAAAAATTCACGAAAATTATTCCGAGGCTATAGGAAATTATTATAAGGCATAATTTACATGAGGAATGAAAATTGAGTGGAGATATGGAGGTTTCGGTGATCAAATGAATTTTTAATTAAACCAAAAACCTTAAGTTACATTGTTCGATAATGACCAAGTTGTGTAAAATGGGCCCAATCGGGAAAAATTTCTTAAACAAGTGGGTCCCAAATTTTTTAAGAGATACTAGAGACATAGTATCACACTTGAGAAGTGGAAATTTGGAAGAAAATGGGCCAGAACTATTTTTCATGGATTTTCTAAAACTGACCAGTGGGCTACCCTAACCCAGTGAACTGGATACCCATTAGGAAAAGCCCAACTTTGACCCATCTACAAATCCGATTTAAACTCGGCCTTTTAGGAAACAAAACTAGACTTATGTATATTTCATAAAGATCTGAAAAACCCCAGAAATAAGCTCCCACGCGCTCTCACCTCCCTCCTGAAAGTTCCGCAGGTGTTACTATAGCTCTCCCCTTCTTGAATTTTTTTGACCCCTTTCCAAGCCAATTGGACTTTGGAAAAGAAGGATGAAATATTACTCTTTCAACCCTATATAACATATAAAAAATCCAGCCATAAAGGAGTTCATTTAATAGGTGAAAACTTAGAGAGAAGAACAGGGGTAGAATCTGCCCTGTTTCGAGGTGAGAGAAAGTTTGATTTTTGAAAGTTTTTAGTTGGTTTTTCTTATAGTTTTTGATGATTCTAAGCTATATACATGTTTAATTACAGCTGAGGATTTTTTTGGAAGATAAAAAACTTGGCCAACTTTGGTCAAAGGTGAGAGAAACTTGATGGATGATGAAGATGATGAGATATGTTTATGTTTGATTATTTTAAAGGATTTTTAGTTAAGTAGAATGTAAAGAAATAATTTATATGGAAGTGTGTAGTTCTGATCAGCATGCCTAAGTTGTGGAAATGATCAATTTTGGATGAATTCAAGATTGTTAACAGTTAAATTTATACTGAAAAAGTTCGATTTATAGCTTAGTTTAGTGAAAAAATCGAAAGGTGTGAGAATTTGTAAGAATTGGATTGATAAAGTGTGGATTATGGATATGAATGGGTATGTAGGTTATTAAGATAGTGAATGTGGAGTTAGAATGATTAAATTGGATAAAATAGCTTAAACCGACACTTAAATCGGTAAAATCGAAAATAATAGGAAAAGTTGACAAAAAGGTCAAATTTGGTCAACTGTTAAGGAGATAAATACATATTTGGATATGTTGAGATGGAATCAAACAATATTTGATAATTTGGTGTCATTTTGGACAGGTCGAGAATTCAGCACGTAAAACGAGGAAAACCCAGACCCTGACAGAGTAACGCTGTTTTAGCTCCGTTGAAGTAAGGGATGCAATTTAAAATAGTACTAACCTCTTATATCTCTTTGTTGTGTATAAATGACTTGAAAATCGTAGAAAGAAATCTGTTTGAAAACCATACTTTCTCGGTTTAAGCCCAAAAGGAATAATAAACCTTTTTTAGATACTGAAATCATGGTTTTCACTTATTTTGTATAAATAAAATAGATATACATATTTTGTATGAATTATGATATGATTTGATGATTAAAATTTCCATATGAAAGTAAGTAAGTATGAAAGTAAGGATTTTGAGACGACAGGCTACTATTAGTATATGCTGAGTGCATAATCATGCTTGCTACTTGTGGTGTCCTGTCTCCGCCACACGTAGTATTAGTTTAGATTCACCAGTGTAGTGTCTATTCTGCCTTAGTGGTGTTGTTTTTTCACTACACGTGGTGTCTATTTCCGAAGTATCTTGTGACTGCACGGTGTGTGCCACTGGTGCCCGTGCCTTAGCTGTGTGCTAGTGTGATTGAGATATTATATTAGAACCGCTGTACGACCCTGATCCAGTCTACAGCCCTTACCATGGCCATAGGTATTATTACCTCTACTGAGGATATGATATGTTGCATGATAACTATGTTGAAATAGCCTAGTCTCCATGTTTTGATGTATAATATTTTAACAAAGAAAGTATGTATGATGTTTTAGTATATGAAAGTACGTACAACGTTTTGATGAAGTATGATGTATTTTAAAGTAAGCATGTAAAATGGTTTTCTAAGTATGTTTGTACGGAAGTATGTTTATTATGATTTTCTAATTGTTTTTAAATGGTTAGAATTGTTTTAAATGCATACGTTACTGAGCTTTTCCCCAGAAGCTCACCCCTTCTCCTCTCCCATTTCAGAGTACCTGCAGTGAGATTATTCAGCCACTTACACATACGTGAGTAGTTGGTGATTCAGTGCCTCCCAGACTACTTTCAGTACTAGCTCAAGTATATCATCAGATATTTATTCCCAGACATGTATATTGTACAGATACTGGATTGTATATAAATACTTTTGGGATGTAATTAGTTATTTTATGGATTATTATGTAAACGTTTTGGGAAGTGAATGAAATGTCGATGATACTGAGTATGGATGTGGAAGTTGTAGTAGTAAAAATGTAGAGTTGAAAGTAATAAGTTTAAGAAATAAAATCAACTCCCTTGCGAATATAAACTGCGTTTACCTGCAGGGGGATAGGATATATTATAAAAGGTTATGCTGCCGAAATTTTTCGTAAAATTAAATGGTTAAAAGAATAAGTAAAGAAAGAAAAGAAGTAACCTACACTGTATAGGAATGCAACCTAAGTAGAAAAATAATATTTAAAGGAAACAGTTAGCCCCTATTTTCGCGCTTCTGGGGCGTTACATAGAGTGCTAGAGTAATTGCTCCTACTCGATTTAATGAGTTTTATGCATGACATAGTACTGGAGCGATTTCTCGTACTTGATTTGAAACATGAACTACGCATGACCTAGTGCTGGAGGTTTACTCGCACTAGTGTTCGATATTTTGAGATGCATAAACAGAGTTTGAGCGGAGTGTTGACTGTGAGTCACACTCAAGGCGCACACTGTAGTCTTACAGTGATTTATAAGACATGTTTAAAAACCGTGACGATTTCCTCGTGTAGACTAAGTGTCACACTGTTGAGAAGTTCACACGAAGATTTAGAGACGTGATATTGATTATCCATTGAGATAGGGTCCACGGGTGTCACGACCCGTTCTAACAAAATCATTACAAAATTTTCGCTTTTTTCTATACTTCTCACATCCTCGTGACAAATTCCATTTTTAACGAGTTGGGCTATAAGTCAGTAATAATCCCAACTTTTATCCCATTTGACCATATGATTCTTACCATGGTAATAATGTTAGAATTCCAGATAGTGTAATAATAAGTACATATATTATACAACTGTATGTACATATGTTTTCATATATTTACATCCCCCATAATTATATTCGTTACAAGACTGTGCTATTATTTGTTTAGATACAAACTGTACGATGTGTAAACCTGATTCGCGATGGGAGCAGCGAACAACCAGGAATGCAGTCTCTACCCACTCTCAACTATTGCAAATGCTCTGTGGAGGGTGGAAAATGAAAGGGTGAGCATAACTAGCTCAGTAAGGTAATAATGTAACCAGGTAGATAACTATACTATCTACGTGCTGATAATGTCATGATATAAAATCATTTATATTTGGAGCATGAGGTAAGATTAAAACGATGCAACATGTATATATATCATATAAGAGAAATCATGAAATCGTCATATAAAACAACCATGGAAAAATCATCATGTATGACATCTCATGCTCGTCACGTTAAAACTTATTTGTTTCATCATAAACTCATCACGTTAAAACTTATTTGTTTCATCATAAAAACAACTACATCAAGGTTAAACTCATCCCTCGGGAATACCTTGATTCATTAAATCGCATCTCGTTTAAAAACATAAATTGGGACATTACCCCTCCTTCGGGTCTGTCTTGGTCTATTCAGACCATATGATATCATGTGAGGCATGTAGGTTACTGTATGAAAAATCAAGGACTATGGCCATATTACGTCCCTGTGATCCTAGGCTACACGGATCCCGATGTGTGAGGCATCACAACTATAACAGGAGGTGGGGTCAAATCTTACCCGCCAGAATATCAAGTAACATCATCGAGTCATCATGACTGCACGATACAGTGTACTCCGTGTGACATATACGGTACAACATACTCCGTGGACCCATATCATAGTCTGGGGGTACCTGCCGTAGGTCATATCCACCCCAATACTATGTCGATAACCAACCAATGTCTTAAAGTATACGTGCGAGCATATCAACTCTTTGCGACACAGTCTACAGGAGGCTTCCACACGACTATATGCATGTCAACTCACGTCTAGTGCGAACGAAGCTCCAGCACGATTTTTGTACACACACAAATTTCTCGTACGAGCAATGCTCCAGTATGGCTTTTTATGAGTAATAAATCAGTAAAATTTAGTGCGAGTAAGACTCTAGCACTTTTTTTTTACTCGTGTAAATATGATAGGTGGCTCAATCTTGATAAAACATATTTTAAAATCGTAACCGGTACAAATTTGTACCCTTTCGTATAATTCATAAAATTAACAGCCAACCTATGAGCAAATTTGCTTAAATCAAAGCACTACATTCATATAAAACGTTAAAACAAGATAATCATGCAATTTATCTGCCTTACTACCCTTTTTGTAAATTTTACTCCCAGGGGCAATATCATCTTTTTCTTTATTCACCCATGCCCCAATTTTCGTAAAAAATATTATTTCGTTTCTAGATACTTTAAGAAATTCTAGGCCCTATAAATACCCTCAAAATACGTATAGGTATCTCTATGCACCTACAAAATTCCCTTACCTCGAATCACGTCGAGTGCGTATCTAAATTCCACTGTCGGGGGCTCGTCCGATCCGATTTGCTGTTAATCCCATCTTTGGGGCTGCAGATAATTATTTATCATGTCAATTTAACCCAATAAATATAATTCTTGCGTTTACTAAAATCGATTTAATTAATTGGGCCAATTTACTCTTATTGGGCCCGATCGCACGTTAATGGGCCTCGACCCATTTTCAGCCTGTTTCTACTTATTAAATCTCTTCTTCGAGTTTACTGGGCTCATTCAGCTTACTAATAATCATCGGGCTTTGTTCCAAACTCATTGGATAGACCGTATACTATTTATGGTAATTACGTTACAATTCTGAATAATATTCTTTTTTATACAGAATTAATCCGTAAATTTCGTAAAATAATCGAAACTCTGTATTAAAGGATTAATATTATCATAATTAAAATATACTTACCCAATATTATGCGGGGTACAAAAATCGAAATTCAATCGGCTCTTATTCGGGCTCTTTCGTAAAACTGCACAATTTTATATTTAATTCCGAGTTAATTTTCGATCAAATATAATTTAAATAAATTTTTCGAAATCAAATCGATCAATTTTGACCTCGTATTGACTTACCAAAAGTCCGGTGTATCCCCGAAAATTCTTCCCTTTTTTTTGCTTTTTCTCTTTTTCTCCCTTTTTTCCTTTCTTTCTTGGCTGAATCGGTTCGGTCCTATTCAACCCGGTTCAAATCGGTCCGATTCAGCCGGGTTCACTTCTTACTGAATCGATTCGTACCGGTTCAGGCTTCTTCATCGCTGTTCACGGCATTTTCGGTCGGTTCCCGACTCATTTCTGGCGCCAATCGGTGCGCTTGCACTGAGGGAGTGTTCGGCTGTGGTCGGGGTTGGCCGAATCACGCCGGTGGCCGTCGGATTTCTCTCCTCTTCTCCGCGACACTCTCCCTCTCGATCCGTCGGATTTCGGTGGTTTCGTCGGCCGCTACCAGTCTCAAAAGGACCGCCTCCTCCTCCCGATCACGCCGGTGTACACCGTTCGAGCCCAGCTGCCGTGGATCGTCGGAATCGACCCCGTTTTCCTCGCGGTCTTCTCTTCCTCCGTTCGCCGGACACAACCATTGTTGGCGCGCCTCACCGGTGCCAACGTGTTCGCCGGCCTCTCCTCTTCCTCCTCCGGTCTTCGTTTGGGCCGTCGATCGCCGGTGGTCGTGGGTCGATTGGGTCACGCGCGGGTCTCCATTTTCGATTTTCCAATTCCTTTGTTTTTCTCTTTCCCCGACAAAGTTTCTGATTTCTCTCTTTTTTTTATTTTTTTATTATTATTATTTATAAATTAATTTATTATTAAAATAATCATTAAAATGTTCAAATATATTCTAAAATATCTAAAAAATATATTATTTTATTCCAAATAATTTTATTTAATTTATTTATTATATTTTTAACCCTTTTTTCGGTATAATTTCTCCGTATTTTTGGGATATTGTCCCGAGTGACTTTTCGATATTTCTAAAAATTTTAGATCTTGATCAATTGAACTCGAAATTGTATAATTTCCTCATTATTGATCAAGATATCCTAAATCCTTATTTTTAATTAAAATTCTCTTATCGAATTTATATCGAATTTCAATCTTTTAACCGTTTTACCCCTGCACTTGTTTCGAAACCAATTTAACCCGATTTTCCTTCATACATCCACTATCTTTTCTTATTTTAAATTCGTATTTTTTGTCAACTTCATTTCGATCTCTTTCGTTTGACCTATGGCCATCTCGGCCCGTGTTTTGCTACTGCATACATTCACCGATATTTCATTTTATTCTATTTGCAAATTTAATTCAGTCAAAGCTCTTCTTATGATTCAATTAATATGTGGAAGTGTACATCACATGAATAATAAGGAATGCATCAACAAGAAATAAAAAGTGGGTCTTACATAATCTCCCCCACTAAAAGAATTTGGTCCTCCAAATTGGAACCAAATCAGTCTCTGGACAACTCCGGGTACTTCTCTTTCATTAAACTCTCTAACTCCCAAGTCGCTTCCTCCGGAGTGTGATGCTGCCACAGTACTTTCACCAGGGGAATCGTCTTCGATCTCAATACCTTCTCCTTCCTATCCACAATCTGGATCGGTCTCTCAAGATAGGAAATACTCTCACTGAGCTCCAGTGGCTCGTATCTGATCACATGCGATGGATCCGACTGATACTTTCGAAGTATGGAGACGTGGAAGACGTTATGGACATTTGCTAGCTTTGGTGGCAACGCTAGCCTATAAGCTCGATCTCCCACTCTCTCGAGTATCTCAAAAGGTCCTATGAAGCGAGGGCTCAACTTCCATCTCTTTTCAAATCTCGTAACACCCTTGGAAGGAGAAACTTTCAAGAATATTGTCTCCCCTGCTGTAAACTCCAACGGTCTACGTCTCCTGTCAGCATAACTCTTCTGTCGACTCTGAGCTGTCCTTAACCTCTCACAAATCAATTGGACATCCTCAGAGGCCTGACGTATCAAATCGAGAGCGAATATCTGTTTGTCACTAACCTCCTCCCATCCTACAGGAGAACGACATCTACGGCCATACAAGGCCTCATATGGTGCCATCCCGATACTCGATTGATAACTGTTATTGTAGGCGAACTCCGTGAGTGGTAGGTGATCATCCTAGGAGCCTCTAAAATCAAGTACACAAGCTCTCAACATATCCTCGAGGGTCTGTATAGTCCTCTCTGACTGCCCATTTGTCTGAGGATGGAAAGCTGTACTGAATCTCAACTGGGTCCCCATAGCTTCCTGAAAGTGTTCCCAGAAATGGGAAGTGAAGTGGGAATCCCTGTCCGACACAATACTCACTGGGACACCATGCAGTCTCACAATCTCGAGCATATATAGCTTCGCCAATCTACTCAGAGTATTGGTGACTCTCATAGCTAGGAAATGTGCCGACTTCGTCAATCTGTCAACTATCACCCATATGGCATCATTCCCTCTACGAGTCTTCGGTAAACCCATCACAAAGTCCATGTGACATGCTCCCATTTCCAAGTCGGTATACGTAGAGGCTGCAATAACTCTGCAGGCTTCTGATGCTCTACCTTCACCTGCTGACAGACGGGACATCTCGCAACAAACTCTGTTATGTCTCTCTTCTTCCTCGACCACTAGTATACCTTTCGTAGATTCTAATACATCTTTGTACTACCCAGATGCAAGGTATACCTCGACGAATGAGCCTCTATCAAGATCAACCTCCTGATCTCAGGATCCTCGGGAACACATATCCTGTCTTGGAACCTCAGTAATCCATCCGAACTCAACTCAAACTCCGTCTCAATACCCCTCTGCATCTGCCTGACTATCTCAATACACTGTTGATCATCATGCTGAGCCTATCTGATTTGATCCATCAAATCCGGCTCTAACCGCGGGCTAGTAATCATATAACCACTCTCAACATCAGGCGGGGTAACATCCAAATTGAGGCTCGTAAACTGCTCTAACAACTTGTGTTCTCGTACCATCATATAAGAAACCAACTCGAGGTGCTTCCTGCTCAACACATCAGTCACTACATTGGCCTTATCAGAGTGGTATAAGATCTCACAATCGTAATCTTTCAGAAGCTCAAGCCACCTTCTCTGTCTCATGTTCAATTCCTTCTGTGAGAACAGATACTTGAGGCTTTTGTGATCGGTAAATACCTGGAATTTCTCACTATAGAGATAGTGGCACCATATCTTCAAAGCAAACACCACGGCCGCCAACTCTAAATCATGGGTTGGGTAGTTCCTCTCATGATCCTTCAGCTGCTTGGATCCATAAGCGACTACCTTCCCGTCTTGCATCAACACACAGCCTAGTCCTTGGTAAGAAGCATCTGTGTAAACAGCAAAACCTCCTGAGCTGGTAGGAATGGTGAGAATCGGAGCAGTGGTCAATCGACGCTTCAGCTCCTGAAAACTCTCCTCACATCTGTCGTCCCACTCAAATGCAACACTCTTCCGAGTGAGACGTGTCAACGGAGCAACCAACCTCGAAAACCCCTCCACAAACCATCTATAATATCCAGCTAAACCCATAAAGCTCCTGATCCCCATAACTGTCTGAGGCCTCTGCCACTGAACTACTGCCTCAATCTTGGTTGGGTCCACTGACACACCATCCCTTGACACAATATGTCCCAAAAAGGAGATCTACTCAAGCCAAAAGTCACACTTACTGAGTTTAGCATACAACTGCTTCTCACAGAGGGTCTGCAATACAATCCTCAAGTGCTGCTCATGCTCCTCTCTGGATCTCGAATAAACCAGGATATCATCAATGAACACTATCACAAATCGATCCAAATAAGGCTGAAACACCTCATTCATTAATGATATAAAAGCTGCGGGAGTGTTCGTCAACCCGAATGGCATAACCATAAACTCAAAGTGACCATAACGGGTGCGAAAAGCTGTCTTGGGTACATCTCCATCCCAAACTCTCAACTGATGGTACCCAGATCTCAGATCAATCTTAGAAAAGACCTGTGCTCCCCGTAGCTGATCTAGTAAATCATCAATTCTCGGAAAGGGGATACTTGTTCTTGATGGTAACCTTGTTCAACAATCGATAGTTGATATACAATCGAAGGCTCCTATCCTTCTTCCTCACAAACAGAACCGGTGCTCCCCATGGAGACACACTCAGTCTGATAAACCCCTTCTCTAATAATTCTTGTAACTGTTTCCTCAACTCCTCCAACTCAATCAGAGCCATCTTGTAAGGTGGTCTAGATATCGACTCTGTACCAGGTGTCAAATCAATAATGAACTCTGTCTCCCGCACTGGCGGTAACCTTGGTAACTCATCCGTAAAGACATCTGGAAATTCTGTCACAATTGGAATGTCTCTCAATTCCGAACATGCCTTATCTATGTCAACCACATATGCAATGAACCCTTCAAAATACCATTTCCACCATTAGTAACATAATTCATCATATAAGTATCCGTTATTAATAAATAAATTTACCTCGCAAATATAATGAATTACAACTATACTTTTTCCAAATGCAATAATTATATGCCTTTTATTTCTTTTCAGCAAAACTTACAGTAAGACTATCTGTCCCTAAAAACATTACTGTCTTAGCATAGCAATCTAAAATAGCATGGTTTACAGTCAACCAATCCATCCCTAAAATTACATCAAAATCCCTCATATTCAGTAAAACAAGGTCGACTGACATATTCTTTCCCCCTATTTTTAGCCTACAATCTCTATATACATACTCAGTCAACTGACTGTCATTCATAGGTGTAGAGATTAACAACATTCTATCTAACAATGTAGGCTGTACATACTTCAACAACTTATGTGTAAATAAATGCGATATGAAAGAATGTGTGGCATCAGAATCAAATAACACAAATGCTTCTAAATAAAAAATTTGGATGGTATCTTTAATCACATCCGCTGAAGCATCTGCGGTGTCCTGGTCCAATGCATGCACTCACCCTCTGCCTATAACCTGCTTCCCTTTCTCCTCAGTAGTGGCTTTTCTTCTAGGAGCATGAGTCTCAACAAGAGCTCTCTTTGGCTCTTTGTCCTTCTATGGGGCAGTCGCAATCATCTCAGGACAGTTTCTTATAACATGCCCCGACTTCCCACAATGAAAACATACCTCAGTAGTCGTCGGACAAGGCCTCGTACCATGAAATCTACCACATCTCCTACACTGCTCGGTAGTCGACCGTGTCCTTCCAATAACTATACCCCTCGGTAATGGTAAAGCCAGATATAAAGGAGGCTTACCCGTCCTCTCCTGTACTTCCTCAATCCGAGGTCTCTTATCAGTAAACCTCTGACCTCCTCTCTTAATCACACTATCCCCTCCGGATCTCTTTCGATCTCTATCTCTAGCTTTGTTGACCTTCCCAAACTCTGAGGCACTCTGCTCAAAATCTTACTCATACAACTGAGCCCTGTGCACTGCCTCCTCATAAGTAGAGACGTCAAACAGAGCTAATTTAGATCTAATGGCTGGTCTCAATCCATCTATGAACTTCTGAACCTTCTAACTCTCACTGCTCAATGTATCCGGGTCATACCTCCCCAAGGAGATGAACCTCAACTCATACTCATCAAAGGAGCGGTTCCCCTGAACCGAACTCATAAACTCCATCCGTAAGCTCTGCTGTGCAGTGGCCGGAATATACTGCCTTCTAAAGGCCTCCAAAAATATCTCCCAAGTAATCACTAGGTGTTGGGCTCTCAGGATAAACACAGTAGACCTCCACCAACGCTCTGCCTCACCCTTCAGCATAAGTACAGCAAAGGTAAACCTCTCAGTCGATGTACATCTGAAGAACCCATAAAATATCTCCATTTCATATATCTAATCCTCTGCAATAATCGGGTCCTTCACCCCTCTGAAAATTGGAGGTCTAAATTCTTGGAATTGTCGTAATCTGTCTAGTTCACAATCTAACTCAAATCACTACCGCTCGGCTGTGGAGCAACAGGAGAAGTGGTATCCTGAATTGGTGGTGGTGTAATAGTCTCTGTAGTCTGTCCAGTAGCAGTAGGTTGTCTAACTAGGCCTCGTCTATCACCAGCTCCTAACGTCTGTGCAACTATCTCAACAAGACTTTCTATACTCCGCTCAATCCTAGCGAAGCGTGCCTTAGTATCCCTTGGTCTCTCAATGGGGTCCTGTGGAGCCTGACCAGTCTGTGGCTCTGCACGGCTCTCGGACCTACCTCTACGGCCTGAAGATTTCATCTAACTGGATTGAGGCCTGAAAGTGAGTGGAAGGTTGTTGAAAAATCCCCCCAAGTCAGATGATAAACCACACTAGCAACAGGGGAATGAGCTACTATTTATAGGTTGTTCAGCGATCAAATGGTCTCTAAAAATTCTAGGATTTTTATATGTGTTAGAGAAGAGATAGATAAGGGTTTTCTCTAATTGGACTAAAGCCTAAAAATTGATGGGAAGCTAGCTAAAAAAATTCCACAATCCAGGTTATGGAGCACGCTTACGGTAGGAAGGTAAATGTCTAAAATTGTCGGGTTTGGCTAAGATGGTGAAGAAGATTTGGCTTTCTTAGTAAGCTAACAGTGTTAGATACATACCCGAAATAGTGGAAAGTTTTGGGTCTTCTAGAAACAATCCAAATACACTATTTGCTAGGGCTTGTTTGGTGGTTATGAAATGGTGAAATTGTGGTCTTCATTTTAGAAAATTCCCCAATAAAAATCCTGATCAGATTTCTTCAAACTTTCAGTTCTCCATTGTCATACTATGTTTATAGTATGTCCCATAAAAATTGGGGGTTACTTGTTTGAGAAACCTTTTGCGAACCAGCTCAGTTTGCACGATTTAACCAATACCAAGTAAAATAGAAATAAAGTTTCGGTTAGCTTCAAAAATTCATTTGAACCCCTAAATCCCCATATTTCTTCATGATTTTTATTTTCCATGCAAATTTCACCTCATACCAATTTTCCATGGGCTCAGAATAATTTGTACGATTTTCAAGAATTTTATTCAGATTTATTTCCCTTATTAGGCCCGTTTTCCCGATTAAGTTTAAAATCCGAATTCAACTATCTTTTTCATTTCCAATCAATTAGTTTTCACTTCTACTCATCATTTCATGCATGAACATGATAATTTTTAAGAAGTTCTCGAGTCTAGGACCTTACCTCGTTTTGAGTGCCATGGGGCCCACACTACAACTGATTACTTTGATCGTCTACGGGTCTGCAAAACATTACATAGGGCTATAATTTACTTCTCACCAGCAACATAAGATGGGAAAATTTAGGTTTCACATAATCTACCTCTGAACCTCAGTAGTCCATCAGAACTTAACTCATACTCAGTCACAGTGCCCGTCTGAACCTAACTAATCATATCAACGCAATACGGATCACTCTGCTGAGCCTGTCTGATCTTGTCCAACAAATCGGGTTCCAACCTCAGACTAGCGATCACATAGTTTGTATCCGTATCAAAAGGCACAACATCCAAACTGAGGCTAGTAAACTGCTCCAGCAACTCGTGTTCCCTAGCCATCATATACGATACCATCCCAAGGCTCTTCCTACTCAAGGCATCAGCTACAACATTAGCCTTACCTGGATGATAAAGTATCTCACAATCGTAATTCTTGAGAAGCTCTAGCCATCTTCTTTGTCTCATATTTAACTCCTTATGTGAGAATAGATACTTGAGGCTCTTGTGATCAGTAAAAATCTAAAACTTCTCACTGTATAAATAGGGCGCCATATCTTCAGTGCCAATATTACGGTTGCCAACTCTAAATCGTGGGTCAGATAGTTCTTCTCGTTGTCCTTAAGCTGTCTGGATCCATAAGAAACTACCCTCCCATTCTATATCAATACACAACCCATTCCTTGGTGTGAAGCATCTGTATATACTAAAAAACCTCTTGAGCTAGTAGGAATGGTGAGAATTGGAGCGATGGTCAATCGACGCTTCAAATCTCCAAAACTCTTCTCGCAATCATCATCCCACACAAATGAAACATTCTTTCGAGTGAGACGGGTCAACGGAGCAGCCAACTTAAAAAATCCCTCCACAAACCTTCTTTAATATCCAAGTAAACCCAGAAAACTTCGGATCTTTGTGATTGTCCTTGACTATTCCTATTGCACTACAACCTCTATCTTGGATGGATCTACTGACACACCATCCTTCGATGCAACATGGCCTAAAAATGCAATCTGCTCTAGCCAGAAGTCACACTTACTGAGTTTAGCATAGAACTCCTTCTCTCAAAGGGTTTGTAAAACAATCCTCAGATGTTGCTCATGTTCTTAGTTGGATTTCGAATATACCAAAATGTCATCGATAAAAATGACAACAAATCGATCAAAGTATGGCTTGAACACATCATTCATCAAAGCCATAAAAGCTGCGAGAACATTAGTCAACCCGAATGGCATAACCATGAACTCATAATGACCATACCGGGTACGAAAGGCTGTCTTGGGTATATCTTCGCTCTGAACTCTCAGCTGATGATACCCTGGCCTCAGATCAATCTTAGAAAAGATTTGTGCTCATCGAAGTTGATCCAATAAATCATCTATATGCTGAAGGGGATACTTATTCTTGATGGTGGCCTTATTCAACAACCTGTAATCAATACATAGTCAGAGGCTTTAATCATTCTTCTTCACAAATAAGACCAAAGCTCCCCAAAGTGAGACGCTCGGTCTAATGAACCCCTTATCCAATAGTTCTTGCAACTGCTTCTTTAGCTCCTCTAACTCAACTAGAGCCATTTGGTATGGTGGTTTGGATATCGACTTGGTAGTAGGCACCAAATCTATACAAAACTCCACCTCCTTGTCTGGTAGTAATCTTGGCAGCTCATCCGAAAAGAGATTTGGGAACTCCCCAACCACAGGGATATCTGCCAACTTCGGATGCGCCTTATCCACATCAACCACGTATGTAATGAAACCTTCAACATATTGATTATTTAGTCAGCATAATAATTTACCTTTTTAATTTCTACAAATACTTCTTTCATTTCATTTTAGTGAACTTTACAATATACTTTTTAGGGGAAGGAAACATTACCGTCTTAGAATAACAATCCAAAACATAATGGTTTAGAAACTAATCCATTCCTAAAATTACATCAAAGTCATTCATATTCAACAAAATGAGATTGGCTGACATATCCTTTTCCCCTACTCTTAGCTTGTAGTCTCTATACATATACTCGACTAGCTGACTGTTATTTATAGGTGTACTAATCAACATCATTCTACTTAACGATGTACACTTCACATATTTCGATAACTTACATGCAAATGAAGACGATACAAATGAATACGTGGCCAAGATAAAATAAAACAAATGCTTCGAGATCAAAAATCAGGATGGCACCTTTAATCACATCCGATGAAGCATCAGTTGTGCCCTGGTCCAAAGTATGTACTTGCCCTCGACCAATCACCTACTTCCCTTTCTCCTCAGCTATGGCTCTCCTTCTCGGAGTAGAGGTATCAACAGAAACTCTCTTAAGTTCTTTACCTTTTTGTGGGGAAGTCTTAATCATACCGAGCAATTCCTCATAAAATGCCCTACCTTACCACCTCGAAAATAGACTCTAGTAGCCATCAGACAAGGCTGGTTGCCATGATACCTACCATATATACTACATTGCTCGGTAGTAAGCCGCTGTCCTCCAATCACTATGCCTCTTGCTGGAGTTATGGCCAAATACACAGGAGGCTTAACAGTTATCTCCTGTATCTCTTCAATCAAAGGTTTCTTACTGAAGAGTCTTCTCCCTCCTCGATAATAGAAACTTTTATCACTCATCGACCTCTTCTTATCTCTATCCCTACTTCAGGTGACCTTCCTAAACTCAAAGGCATTCCGCTTATAGTCCTGCTAAGATAGTTACGCCTTGCGCACTACCTCCTTATAGGAAGGGATGTCTAATGGAACCAGTCTAGACTGTATCATCGGTCTCAGCCCATCTATAAACCTCCTGACCTTTTTGGTTTCACTATTCATCGTATGAGGGTCGTACCTTTCTAGGGACATGAACCTCATCTCATACTCATCAACTGACCTATTTTTCTAGATCAAACCCAAAAATTCAATCTGCAGCTTTTGCTGTGCTGTGTCTGGAACATACTACCTCTAAAAGGCATCCAAAAGATCTCCCAACTAATCTCAGAGTGCCAAGCTATCAGTATCGATCTGGTGAAGTTTCACCAATGTTTTGCCGCTCTGTTCAGCATGAACGCGGCAAAAGCAACCATCTCAGCTGTCGTATACTAAAAGAACCCGTATAACTTCTCTATTTTGTTCAACCAATCCTCTGCAACTACGGGGTCCTTTACCCCACTAAATGATGGCGGTCTGAACTTCTGAAACCGTCGTAACCTATCTAACTCATAACCATACCCCAACCACTACTGCCCTACTGTGGGGCAACAAAACAAGGTGTATCTTGAACTGGTGGAGGTATAGGAGTATCTATAGTTTGTGGCATCTGTGTAGGCTATGTAGGCGTATCAAGAGCAGTTGCCACTCCAGTGGCAGTCTGTATATCTAGACCCTACCTATCTTGGATATCCTGAGCAAACAGCTCCATCATAGTCTCCAGACTACATTCTATCCTTGTGAAGTGTGCCTCAATACTCTCTAGTCCTTTAGTGGGACTCGATGAAGTATGGTTAGACGAAGACTCATCTCGACTCTCGGGCCTACCTCTATGGCGTCTAACTAGAGCTCTCGACCCTCTACCATTGTTGCCATTAGCCATAATAACTTGATTCCTACAATCACAACCACTGCTTATACAAATCCCATCTCAGAATACACATTTTTATTTATACAAAGCACAATAATATGAGGATGTAAGCTTTCCTAACCACTAACACCGACTCATATAAAACTAACTCTACTCTGATACCACCTCTGTCACGACCTCATTTCATCTTAAAACACTGTAATTTTTTTACTTTTTCCTTACTTTTTTTCTTTCGTGACAATTTCACCACTAACAATTGGGTTATAATTCGGTATTAGTCACATCATCCTTACATATCTTATCATCCATTTTTATGTCATACATACATAAAAATATGAACTATCGATTGACTGTAAATATTTTCATATCATAAGTGAGCTCACATACGTCTACATATATTTACATCCCCGATATTACATCCGTTTACATTACTATACTCTTACATGTTTAGATACAAAATTATACGAATGTGTATACCTTTCGATTGATGGGAATGTAGCGGATATCGGAATACGAGTCCTCAGCCACTCACCATCTACTGTAAATGCTCTATAGAGGGGTAAAAAATGAAAGGGTAAGCTCACTAGCTCTGTTAGGCAATTAGGCAAGTAAGTAGATAACTACACTATCTACATATTCATAATGCTATCACTTAAAGTACTCTTTTTCGTTGCACATTTGAATTATGAATGTTTGTGTAAGACTTATGCAGTGTGTATATATTTACTCGTATATACTGAAATCATACTTTACTCATAAATACATGCATTTCACGCAAAATAATTGCATTTTATATATTTTCATCTAATGCCTATAAAACATATCATGCCATTTCATTTCAATCATATAAAATATGGCATTTCATCATGTCAAAATATATCTATCAGGTCTCAACCCATCCCTCGGGTCTACCCTGATCCATAAACATTTACATTTATGTAAAACCATAAAATCATTTATTGGGGTTCGACCCATCTCTTGGGTCTACTCAAGTTCATATAAAACTATGTGACATAATCACGTGAGACATGGCGATTACTGTGATAATATCGTGGATTATGACCATATCCAATGCTGTGATCCCAAGCTACACGATACTGAGTGTGTGGGTCATCACTGTTGCAATGGGAGGTGGGTCAAATCACACCAGCTAGCTCACATCTCCTCAACTCTAAATATCCCCCTCAACACCAAATACTCATGGTACAGCGTACTCCATGTCACATATACGGTACAACGTACTCCATGGACCTTATCTCAAGTCGATAGTCAATACCACATCTCAAAATGCGTGTGCGAGCATCTCATCTATATGACACAGAGTCTACACGAGGCTTCTAGCATGACCTTAAGCATGTTATGTCAAATCTCATGTGAGTACCACTCTAACACAGTTTGATGTATATCACATCAAAATACAGTGCGAGCCTTGAGTGCAACCCTCAGTCTACACCCCGCTTAAACATGGTTTTATGCACATTTCATATAAAATCTAGTGTGAGTAACACTCCAACACTATGCCATCCATAAGTCATATTTCAAATCGAGTACGAGCAATGCTCCAATACTACGCCATGCATATCATGTAAAATACAGTGTGAGTAATGCTCCAGCACTAATTTATGTAGAAATCATATGAAATCTAATGCGAACAGTGCTCCAACACGATTTGTTTTCACACAACTCGATAGATGGCTCATTTCAAGTGTATTATTTTAAATAATCAAAATCAGCACCATAATTGTGCTTTTTTATGTAAATCATGAAAACAATCGTGAATCTATCTATGCTTCTGCTAAACAGCAGTACAAACACTCAAAAACATGTTTTCCATGCTTTATATGACTTTTCTAGACTTTTGAAATTTTACCCTTAAGAGGGCTAAAATCGTAATTTCCTTATATCGAGTCCCTATAATTTTATTCTCTTTCTCTGACCCTCAAACTTTTTAAGTGAATGTAAATGCCCTAAAAAATACACGCAGGTATCTTTAACTACTCGTAAAATTATCTTACCTTGAATCGTGTGTAATGCTCTTCCTTTTCCAACGCTCTAAAATCACTCAGTTTGATTCGCTCCCAATATAATCTTTGGAGTTGCATATAACCATTAATCAAGTTAATTATAGTATATTCAGTTGTATTTCACTTTCATTGGGCTTAATTTAAAGCTTAGGCCCATTTACTCTTATTGGGCTCAATGCATCTTAATGAGCCTTAATTTTAAGCCCATTTTTGCTTTACTATTCATTTCATCTGGGCCTATTAGGCTTATTGGGCCCACTAACACTTGTTAGGCTTGGTTTCAAGCCCATTAACTCTTATTGGGTTGAAACCACATGGCTTGGCACATTACACCTCTCGATCATGGCATGGTAGCCGAGAGCCATGCACGCCACCATGGCCGAGAGTCACGCCAACCATCCCACCATCATGCCATTTTGCTAGCCATTCACTTAGGCATTTTATCAAAAACATACTATGCATGCCTTAAGCCTTTAGTTTTTGTTCATTAAGGAATTTTATCAAACACCTTACATGTCAACCTTAATTCACCAACCAATTCATCAAATTGAATGAAACTAAGCATGCCATGATTATGTATACATGCTTACCTGTGAGACCCCATATATGTATGGTTGTAACGTGTGTAATTGGATCAATGAATGCTAATGGACTTGTAATGTAAAGTATAATTGATGTAAGTCTATGGATTCAATGTACATATGTGTAATATGATTTGTAATGTATATACAAGCTTCATTGTGTATGAATATGAAGGAATTAGTTCTTATAAGTGATGAATGTGAATGAAACTCAAAATGAGTAGTGTGGTAAATGGAAGGAAGTTGCATAAATATAAATGCTTCAATTTGGTTTTATATAGTATACCTTTGGATATACAAGTAATGCACAAAAGTTTCAATGTGAATAACATATGAATGGATGCCATTTTCAAGTCATAAAGGTGGATGGATGAGAAAATGGCTATGGGAGTAGATTAAGGATGTTTGGGTGTAAGTTACTGTAGAAAACTGCAGGAAAATTTAGAAAATATGAAGGCCAGATTGATCTCATAGGATGAGAGATCGATTTGAAAGAGCTAGAATGCTCTTATTTAGGAAATGGAATAGAGCAGATCGATCTCCAATGGGGCTAGATCGATCTCCTAACCATTCTGTAATGAAAAGATCGATTCTCAAGCATACAGATCGATCTCCTTAGCTCTCTGTTTGGAGCAGATCAATCTTAAGCTTCGACAGATCGATCTCATGCTTAAAATACCATGAAAAAAGGAGAATTGAGGGGACCAGATCAATCTCCTCCTAGTTCAGATCGATCTCCTCAAGCTATTTCTATAAAAGAGCGCTAAAATCTGAAAATTTTAGGAAAACAACATCACCCTTCCATTTTTCACCCAAAACCTAAGTTTATCTCTCTAAAATCAGCCATTTCTAGTAAGAATTGAGGGGAGGCTATTAGGTACCAAGTTGTTCATCATGAGGAAGAGAACAACATAGTTGAAAATCCAAAATCCCATTGTTGGTATTAAAGCAACTAAGGATATTGTCATTTGGAGTAAGAAGAGAAACCTGATGTGGTAACTTTCTAAGACTCCAATAAAAGTACATTGTCTATTTTATTGATTTTGGGTTGATTGGCATGTAAATGGATGATTGAAACCATTTAGGTAGTATTGGAACTAATGTAACCTAGAAAATGAAATGCCTCTAGTGTGAGAAAGTGTGATTTGGGGAGTTGGTGGTTTATGGGTTATCATAAGTTGTTATTTGTGTAATATGGATGATTAGAAATGGGTAAATAAAGCTACATTATGGGTTTTGTGAATTGATGAGCATGAGCACATGTAGTGTTTGATAATATGCCATAGTGAAGGAAATTTATGAAAAATGAACATTATGAGCTTAACATCGATTTAATATCGATTTGGAATGAGTTAATAGGCCTAAAAGAATCAATAGACTCGAGTTATGGGTAGAGTAATGAAATGAGGCCTCATAAGCGTTAATAGAGACTATAGATCGAATCAACTATAGTAAACGCGAGAGTTGGATTATAATGGGCTAAAACGTTGTGGAATACGTTTATGTGCAGTTTCAGACAGTTTGTTGGTGACGAATTGAACCGTACGAGTAAGCAGCTCTAAGGAAGTGGAATCACGCGTCGCAATTCCAAGTAAGGGAATTCTGTAAGTGTATAGAGGTAGCTGCTCATATTTTGTGGGTATATAGGGCTTTGGAAATGTGCATGCGTTTATAGAAATGTGTTTGACAATGTATGGAAATTACTACGAGTATTTGTATAAGATTTGGTTGTTTGAAATGGTATTGTGAAGACATGGGATAGTAAGGCTAATAAATGCATAAATCAAGTGTTTTGAATGCTTTCACAAAACATGTGTTTTGTTTTGAACGAATTGATAGATAGGCTGGCTATTGTGGTTTGATGTTGTGTGATAGCACATGTGAAGTGCCAAATATGTTTTGAGATTGGTTTTAGAAGCTTATGAGCCGCCTATCATGTTTATGTGAATTAAACCGTGCTGGAGCCTAGCTCGCACTGGGTATTGATGTTTTCATATGTTTGAAACATGCTGGAGCTTAGCTCGCACTTTGGTTTGAAACTATGACGATGCTTTATAAACCATATTGGAGCTTTTGATCGTACGTGGATTTTGAGTGGTTTTCTTATGCATATAACCGTACTGGAGCGATGCTCGTACATGGTTTCTTCATATTTTTATGCATAAATGTCGTACTAGAGCGTTGCTCATACGACGTGATTTATTATAATGCATGAATTTGCGCTAGAGCGTATCGCGCGCTGGTTTTCATACTGTGGTATGTATGAGGTTGTGGAGAGGGTGATACGGATTGGTGTTCAGGGAACCCAACAGACCTAATAGACCTTTTGAGTGGGGTGAGGGTGAGGGGCTAGGACTTGACATAAATTCATTCAGGGAACCCAACATGCCTAACAAACCTCTTGAGTGGGGTGAGGGTGAGGGGCTAGGACCTGAATCAGGGAACCCAATAGGGGCGAGCAAGGCCATGAGGGGCTAGGACTTGGTATTAAGAGTACTCCCACATGCACTTGAGACTAGAGGTTTCACACGGTATGGGGTAGATAAGACCTACAACAGGCACCCCCAACCATGTCATGGGTTCGCGGAGTACGATGTACCGTGTATATCACATGGAATACGATGTACCGCGTGGTTGAGATACTAATGAGAAAAGTCTGGCGGAGAACTAACCCACCTTTGTTCCAGCATGATACCTCGCACACCAGGATCCGTGCGGTCTAATAATTCTATTTTTAATAGAATTATTTGTGCTTAATTTCCTAATTATTGATTTAATCCCCAATTTATTCTATTAATTATCCTCTTATTTAATTAAAATTCTCTTATGTGCAGGTAATTTAAATCCGGATGAAACTCAGTCGTTTCAGTCGAAATTAGGCTGAAAATGGGCTAAAGGAGATTGGACCACTTCAAATTTTACAGACCGAGTCACCAATCGTCTGGACACGCATGATGCCAGGTGTCCGTATTTTATTTGCTCCGAAACGATAAGATCGACGGACACTGTTCAAACTTTCTGGAAGACACACGTCGGGCCACATAGCACATCCAATTGGACAAAAAGACTGATGACGTGAAAAAATCTACTCTGTAGCAAATCAAATGAAGGCAAGTAGCCAAACAATGCCAACTCATCTAGGATGAAAAAATTACCATTGTACCCCTAAAAGTGTATATAAATAGAAAAAGATGGCAATTGAAAATGTTATGTAGCCTAGGTTAGGAGTAGTGTAGAGTAATTTAGGAGTAGTTTTAGAATAGTTTAAATTTTTATTTTTAAAAGCTTTATTGTTAGATTTTATTTTTTGTTTTCATTTTCAAGCAATTCCCGTTAGTAGCTTCTTAACCACCATTGTTAAATCACTGTTTAGAACCAGTTTCATTTTTATGAAAAGCTACATTTCTTTTTCTTCTTTGCCATATCATTTCACTATTTTTCTTTTTCTGGTATCTTTGTTGCAATGAGGTGTGAGGGGCTTGTGACAGAAGCCATAATGCTCAACCTATTGTAACTTTTCCATTTGCCATTTTTTTTAGTTCCATCTCCTGCACATTTATTTCATTCTCAGTTTATGTGTTTTTTAGTTTTTTTTTTTCATTTTACAATTCGGTTGTGATCAATTTTTTTTTTACAACTTTATAGTCAGTGTATTCTATTTTACTTGTGTTTATTAGAGTAGATAATGAGGCAAACCAAGGGTGATGGGTTTAATATTCTTCTTGATGAAGCTCACGGGTTTGAGTATTAACTTCAGTTGTGTTTGTTTTTATATTTCCTCTCGATTTTAATTTCTCATACTGCTTTGCCTCATTATTCTTTTCTTTTCTTATTTTGCTTTTAATTCTCTACATTGCAGGAATTCAACCTGTATGTTTCTTCATCATTGGTTTTTATCCTCTGTTGTCTCTGTTTCAATATCAATGTCCTGTTCATTGTCTTCATGTGCTGATATTTAGTTTGAATCCTGTTTTGGCTTTCAGTTTTAGTTGTTAAATGCTAAAATCCATCACTATTACCGAGCTGTTGTATGGCTATGGATGTGTAGCTGGAAAAATTTGCTGAGGAGTTGCAGATTGGGCTGTATATAACAGAGCTGGCAACATGTGTGGGTGTATGAAGAAGCTAATGTTAGCTGGGCTGAGCATTGCTGATTGCAGAGGAAGTATGCAGCACCTGGATAACAGCTGGGCAGTGTGGCCATAGCAGCACAGTACAGAATTGTGAGCAGCGTCTGGGTGCTGGAGCAGTCGGACAAAAATAGATCGAGAGTAGCAGGACACAGAAGGAGACAGTGCAGGACCAGTTTGTGAAGGATAACATTTCCTGCTAGCTGGGCAGAGGTTGCGCGAACTAGCAGTAGCAGAACCTGGAGCAGAAGCAGGCAGTAGGCGTGCACTGACCTGTAGCAGAAGTTTGCAAGACGAGCAGCAACGGTAGAAGCAAACCTCGCCTAGACAGCAGCTGATGAAGACAACAAGCCTGGAACCGAGAGCACTGCCTGAAAATGAAACAAAGAAGACATGTGAACAGTGCAGTATCGGGACCACTTGATTTGCAAAGTAGTTCTGTCACGACCCAATTCCATTCTCTTTAACCGAAAATCACTGAAAATTTTTCGCGTTTTACTGTTACCTTACCCGGTCGTGAACTAAACTCACCACACACTGTTAGGCTGTGAGCCAATAATAAACACCACATCTCATTCATTCTCCATTAATTAAAACGATGTCATACACGTGCATTTAATCGTGTACTTATACGAATACATGTTTTACTGACATCTACATCCCCCATAATTACAACTCAAAAGAATACTGTGCTTTTACATTGTTTAGATACAAAAAGAATCACTGTGTTTATACCTCTTAGCAATGGAGATGCAGCGGAGTCCAAAATACCACGCCTCAGTCCTTACTGGGCTACTATGCACGCTCTGTAGGGGGGAAAATAGAGTGGGATGAGCAACCACACACTCAGTAAGGCAATAATGCAAGCATGGTAGATAACTACTCTATCTACATGCTGATAGTATTATGCATAAATCATTTATGGTAGGAGCATGATGAATAAAACTATGCCATGTGAATATACATATATATCATGTATCAAAATCATGTGCGTTGGCATATAAAACATGGTAGAAACATCACGTATAAATCATCTCATGCTCAATCTCCTTTAAATTCGTAAAAAGGGCAATTCATTTAGAATCTTCCTTTTTAAACCAACACCATAAACCCCTTTCTCAACACATAATTACCACCCAATCAACTCACAATCACAACCACATTTTCATTTCACAATTCACGCATGTGTATAAAACTAGGTCACTATATCGAAAGTGCCTATGTGGACCATTACATCATAAATCATCCCAGACCACACGCATCCAGGTGTGCGGGGTATCACGCTGGCACGAAGATGGATTATACCTCGCCAGACTTTCTCATCACATAACCATCATGCGGTACATCGTACTCCATGTGATATACACGGTACAGCGTACTCTGCAACTCATAACGTGATCGGGGGTGCCATTCCTAGGTCTTATCTACCCCATACCAAGAGTTTTCCATATTCCGTGAAGGAGAGCCTCCCTGCCGAACAGAGCCTCCCCGCTTAACAGAGCCTCCCCGCCTCTTTGGGCTTAAGGATGTTAGCTTAAGGATGTAGGGCTTAAGGATCCTTCCGTAAGAGAGCCTCCCCACCGAACAGAGCCTCCCCGCCTCTTTGGGCTTAAGGATGTTGGCTTAAGGATGTAGGGCTTAAGGATCTTACCGTACCCATGTAGGAGAGCCTCCCTGCCTAACAGAGCCTCCCCGTCCCTCCAGGGCTTAAGGATGTTGGCTTAAGGATCCCACCGTAAGAGAGCCTCCCCACCAAACAGAGCCTCCCTGCCTAACAGAGCCTCCCCGCCTCTTTGGGCTTAAGGATGTTGGCTTAAGGATGTAAGGCTTAAGGATCTTACCATCTTTCACAACCTTATACGTGTCACAATGTGCAAACTTGTGCGAGCAAAGCTCTAGCACGACCCAGGCATCCTCCCATACCGAGACGCGTACGAGCATAGCTCTAGTACGGTTATACTCATAAGACAACCACTCAAAATCCACGTACGAGCAGAAGCTCCAGTACGGTTTATAAACATCATCATTGTTTCCAAATCAAGGTGCGAGCTAAGCTCCAGCACGTTTCATACAAATGAAAACATAGAAATCCAGCGCGAGCGAGGCTCTAGCGCGATTTATGTCATACAAATACGATAGGCGGCTCATACACAATCAAACAATCCCGGCAATCGGGTTTAGCACTCACAAATGCTTTTCCACAATAACCATACAATACTAGCCGACCCATCTACTAGCTTGCTTAAAACTAAGCAAATTCCGTTTTGAAAAGCATCAAAACATTAGATTTATGCAATTATTAGCCTTACTATCCCATTTCATAAAATCCACTTCAAATCCAAAACCACGCATATACTCCTCATCATTCACGAATACCATCAATCATTTATTTAAGCATCCATGCATTTCATAAAACACCCAATATTCACCCACAAGTTCAAAGTACGAGCAGCTACCTCTATATACTCACAAAATTTCTTTACTTGGAATCGCGATGCGTGATTTCACTTCCTTAAGCTGCTTACTCGTACGGTTCGATTCGTCTTCAACGAACTCTTCGGGGCTGCACAAAATCGTATCCTGCATTATATTCGATCCATATAATATGACATCGTGCGTTCACTATAGTCAATTCGACCTATAGTTTTCTATTAACGCTTATATGGCCTCGTATCATTACTTTACCCATAACTCAAGCCTATGGATCTTCTTAGGCCTATTAACTTATTCCAAATCGATATTAAATCGACATTAAGCTCATAGTGTTCATATTTCATGAATTCGCTCACTATGGCATTTTATCAATCATATACATACCCATTTTCACAATTCCTCCAACTCACCATGTAATTCCATCTAACCATCTAAAATCATAAACATTACCCCAATAACAACTTTAGCATGCCATAAATTATAAGCTCATTCAATCCCACATATTCTCACATTATACCCATTTTAGATTTCTAGGTCACACCAATTCCACTACATTCCTAGGTAGTTTATTCATCAATACTCATATCAATCAACTCCAAAATCAATTAAATAGCTAATGCATTTGGATTGGAGTGTTAGAGTCTTACCAATATGATTTCTCTTCTTGCTCCAAATGGTAATGCCCTTAACTCCTTCAATTCCAAAAATGGGAAGATGCCCTCTCACTATGTTGTTCTTCTCTTTAATAGGGACAACTTTGCCTCTAATGATCTCTCTTCAAATCTCACTGAAAATGGCTGATTTTAGAGAGGGAAAGTTAGGTTTTTGGGTTGAAAGTGAAAAGTTAGTGTTTTTCCCGAGATTTCCTGATTTTCAGCTCTCCTTATATAGAAATGGCTTGAGGAGATCGATCTGGTCCAAGAGGAGATCGATTTGGTCCCTTAAAATCCCTCTTTTTTCACGGCATTTTTAAGCCTTAGATCGATCTGTCGAATCATGAGATCGATCTGTTGAAGCATGAGATCGATCTGTCGAAGTATGAGATCGATCTGGTCCCAAACAGAGAGCTAAGGAGATCGATCTGGGTGCTTGGGGATCGATCTTTTCACTACAGAATGCTTGGGAGATCGATCTGGCTCCATTGGAGATCGATCTGCTCTATTCTTTTGCCCAAACCAGAGCATTCTGGCTCTTCCAGATCGATCTCTCATCCTATGAGATCGATCTGGCCCTCATGTTTTCTAGATTTCCTGCAGTTTCCTTGCTGCAACTCATACCAACACATCCTTAATCTATTGTCATGGCCATTTTCTCATCCATCCACCTTTATAACTTGAAAATGGCATCCATTCATACCTTATGCACATTGAAACTTGTGTGCATTCATTGTATGTCCAAAGGTATGCTACATGAAACCAAATGGAAACATAACTCCATTCCATTTTTTACCACACTACTCATCTTGAGTTTCAATCACATCCATCTCTTGCCAGAACTCATTTCTTCATATTCATACTCAATGAAACTCGTATGTACGTTACAATTCATATTACACATACATACATTGAATCCATGGACTTACATCAATCATACTTTACATTACAAGTCCATTCATATTATTTGATCCAATTATACACATTACCATTATACATATACGGGGTCTTACATTCTCCCCTCCTTCAAGGAATTTGGTCCTCCAAATTAGAACCAAGTCACTCTTCAAAAAGTTGGGGGTACTTCTCCCGTATCAAGTTCTCCAATTCCCACGTGGCCTCTTCCGTCGTGTGGTGTTGCCAAAGAACTTTCACCAAGGGAATTGTCTTATTTCGCAACACTTTTCTCTTTTCTGTCCAATATCCAAATCGGTTTCTCAACATACGTCATACTCTCATGGAGCTCCAACGGCTCATATCTTATCATGTGTGCCGGGTCCGGGTGATACTTTCGAAGCATCGAGACGTGGAAGACGTTGTGGACATTTGCCAAGTCCGGTGGCAATGCCAACCTATACGCCTTATCTCTCACTCTCTCCAAAATCTCGAAGGGTCCGATATATCTAGGGCTCAGCTTGCCCTTCTTACCAAATCTCATAATACCCTTCGATGGTGATACCCTCAGAAACACCGACTCACCCTCATCAAACTCCAGTGGTCTTCGTCTCTTGTCAGCATAACTCTTTTGTCGGCTCTCAGCTGTCCGTAATCTCTCACATATCAACTGGACGTCCTCAGATGCCTGCTGCACTAAGTCCGGAGCAAAAATCTGTCTGTCACCAACCTCTTCCCATCTAATGGGGGAACGGTATCTACGCCCGTACAATGCCTCATAGGGTGCCATCCCGATACTCGCATGATAGCTATTATTATAAGCGAACTTGGCTAACTGCAGGTGGTCATCCCAGGAGCCTCTAAAATCCAGCACACACGCTCTCAACATATCCTCGAGGGTCTGTATAGTCCTCTCTGACTGCCCATCTGTCTGAGGATGAAAAGCGGTGCTAAAACTCAATCGGGTCCCCAGCGCTTCCTGAAAATGTTCCCAGAAATGGGAAGTGAAGCGGGCATCCCTAGCAGAAACAACGCTCACTGGTACACCATGTAGCCGTACTATCTCTCGAATATACAGGTTCGCCAACTGACTCAGTGTATCGGTAGCTCTCATAGCCAAGAAATGGGCGGACTTAGTCAATCGGTCCACAATAACCCATATGGCATCATGACCTCTACGGGTCCTCGGCAACCCCATCACAAAATCTATGGTGACATGCTCCCACTTCCATGTCGGTATCGGTAGAAGCTGCAATAATCCTGCAGGCTTCTGATGCTCTACCTTCACTTGCTGACAAACGAGACACTTAGCGACATATTTAGCAATGTCTCTCTTCATTCCAGACCACCAATAAACCTTCCGAAGGTTTTGATACATCTTGGTACTTCCTGGATGTATCGTATACTTCGATGAGTGAGCCTCTGATAAAATCGTTCTCCTGATCTCAAGATCCCTGGGAACGCATACTCTGCCTCTGAACCTCAATAAGCCATCAGTACTCTGCTCAAAATCAATACCCACACCTGTCTGTATCTGCCTCAGCCAATCGATACACCGTCGATCGCTCTGTTGGGCTTGCCGAATACGACCAATCAACTCTGGCTCTAGTCTCAAACTAGCCATGATCTCAAGTCTCTCAGATCCAGGTGGGGTTACATATAAACTGAGGTTCGCAAAGTGTTCTAACAATTCATGTTCCCGTATCATCATATAAGACACCAACCCAAGGTTCTTTCTACTCAAAGCATCGGCAACTACATTTGCCTTACCTGGGTGGTACATGATTTCACAATCATAGTCTTTCAGGAGTTCGAGCCATCTCCTCTGTCTCATAGTCAGCTCTTTCTGTGAGAACAGGTACTTAAGGCTCTTATGATCTGTGAACACCTGAAATTTCTCACCATAGAGATAGTGGCGCCATATTTTCAAAGCAAATACTACAGCCGCCAACTCCAAATCATGTGTCGGGTAGTTCCTCTCATGATCTTTCAACTGTCTAGATCCATAGGCAACTACCTTCCCATCCTGCATAAGCACACAGCCCAGTCCCTGGTGTGATGCATCCGTATACACCGAGAATCCTCCTGAGCTGGTAGGAATGGTGAGAACTGGAGCAGTCGTCAATCGATGCTTAAGTGTCACGACCCAAACTACCCAAAAATCAGAGTTAATTTTTCGCGTTTTTGTTTATTTATTTTCTTATATTATATTCTTACCTATCCTCGAATCGTGACCAACACTCCAAAATAATTGGGCTGTGCGTCAATGCCAGTCCCACCATACACCTACCCTAATACTTATTTCTTCTCCAGTCATTTATAATTGTTTATACTATTTATACATCCCCTAAAGTTACTTACTAACATGTTACTGTGCTATGCTTATGTAGATACAATATGTACAAGTATATATACCTTATGTTGATGGGCAGCAGCGGATATCCGGAATGCAGTACTGAGTCGTCGCAACTTCAACTGGAGATCATCTATGGGAGAAAATGAAAGGGGTGAGCACATCAAGCTCAGTAAGGCAATCCTACGAACAAGTAGGTAACCATACTACCTACATGAACGTAGTGCCATGCATAAACCACCCTTTCTCCACACATTTTAAAAACAAATGATATGCGTTATGATGTTATGTAAAACGCAATTGCACGGAAAATTCAACATGCAAGTATATTCAAATCATTTCTTTCTTATTTAAAAATTTCACAGTAAAGTCAGGACTCGACCCCTCCTTCGGGTGATCCTGACTCACACAAAACCATGAAAACGGTTTACATTTCACACATGGGTTGAAAAGCATGGAAATACCATCATGCAATTTAGTTTTAAAACCCAATTTAAATCATCGAAATCGTCGACATGCGAGACGAGGCAGTAATTGTATAACGGCAATAACCAGGACTATGGCCATATCTGTCCTCGGGAGTTCCTCAGCTACACGGATCCTAGTGTGCGGGTTCTCACCATGATCGGGAACCGCCCGAGAGGTGGGTCACTCCATCTCGTCGGTCTTATCCGATTTCCATGCATCCGAAGATGCTGATGCATCATATCGTGACGGCCAACCCCTGCCCGGCCAACCCCTGCCAACGGCCATGGCAACCCCTCTTGGGCCCATCGACAACGCTGGTGGTCTAACAACGGGTGGTCCAACAACGCCATAAGTCCAACGTATCACGAAGATACCACACGGTACATCGTACTCCATGCTACTTGCACGGTACATCGTACTCCGTGGACCCATATAATATCTCTATACTCATGCCATGTCTCAAAACGCACGTGCGAGCCTATTAAATCGGTGACACACAGTCTACCCGATGCTCCAAGCACAGCTTATCGTATGATCTCTGAAAAGTAGTGCGAGCGGTGCTCTAACACTATCAGTAATTCAAATAAAACTAGTGCGAGCTAAGCTCAAGCACTCTGTCATGAACGGAAAAAATTACCGGTTTTTTAAAATCTCCAAATCTTGATCAATTGACCCAAAATTTATAATTTCCTTATTATTGATCAAGATATCCTAATTCCTTATTTTTTTAATTAAAATTTTCTTATCGCCCTAATACCGGGTTTTGGTATTTTTACCATTTTACCCCTGCTCTTGTTTCGGGATTCAATTTAACCTAACCTCCCTTCATACAACCCCCCATATTTTCTTATTTAATTTCCGTATTTTCGGTTAACTTCATTCTGATCATTTTCGTTTGATCAGTGGTCCTTTCGACTCGTATTTAATTACTTCTTACTTCTACTGATATTCCATTTTATCTTTTGCTTCTCCAATTTAGTTAGTCAACGCTCTTCTTATGATTCGATGAATATATATAAGTGTACATCGCGTGAATCATAAGGAATATAGCAACAATACATACAAAGTGGGTCTTACATTAAGCTCCTCAAAACTCCTCTCACATGCCTCATCCCATGTAAACTTGACATCCTAACGCGTGAGGCGTGTCAACGGAGCAGCTAGTCTGGAGAAACCCTATACAAATCTCCGATAATATCCTGCCAATCCCAGGAAACTTTTGATCTCAGTTACTGTCTTGGGCTGTTCCCACTGTACAATTGCCTCTATCTTGGATGGATCCACTGATACCCCATCCCTTGACACAACATGCCCCAGAAATGAGATCTGTTCCAACCAGAAGTTACACTTGCTGAGTTTGGCATACAATTCTCTCTCTTGGAGGGTCTGCAGAACTATCCTCAAGTGCTCCTCATGATCTTCCCTGGACTTAGAGTACACCAAAATATCATCTATGAAAACAATCACAAACTTGTCCAGGTATGGCTTGAATATGTCATTCATCAATGCCATAAATGCTGCGGGAGCATTCGTCAATCCTAATGGCATCACCAAAAACTCGTAGTGGCCATAACGGGTACGAAATGCTGTCTTGGGTACATCTCCACTCCTGATCCTCAACTGATGGTACCCTGACCGCAGATCTATCTTAGAAAATACTTCGGCTCCCTGGAGCTGATCCAACAAATCATCGATTCTTGGAAGGGGGTACTTGTTCTTAATGGTGGCCTTATTCAACAACCGGTAATCTATACATAGTCGGAGGCTTCCATCCTTCTTCCTTACAAATAGAACCGGTGCTCCCCAAGGTGAGACACTCGGTCTAATAAACCCCTTCTCCAGCAACTCTTGCAGCTGTTTCTTCAGCTCTTCTAATTCTATCGGAGCCATTCTATAGGGTGGTTTCGATATCGGCTCTGTACCAGGCACCAACTCAATGCAAAATTCCATTTCCCTTTCAGGTGGTAGTCCTGGTAATTCATCCGGAAAGACATCAGGGTAATCCGCAATTACGATTATGTCCCTCAATTTCGGGTGTGCCTCATCTATATCGACCACATAGGCAATGAACCCTTCACATTATCCTCTCCATCGTTAGTAACATAAACCATCACTCCACATTCAATATTTATCAAAAACAAATAATTTATCTCTCAAGCAATATGCATTTAAAATCATACTCCTTTATTTACAACAAACATGCTATTTTTATATCATTTCTTTTCATCAAAATTTACAATAAGATTGTCTAATCCTGAAAACATCAATGTTTTGGCATGACAATCCATCACAACATGATTGGTAGCCAACCAATCCATTCCCAAAATTACATCAAAATCATTCATATTCAATAAAATCAGATTGGCTATCATTTCCTTCCCCTCTATCTTTAACTTACAATCCCTACATACATGCTCAGTCAATTGACTATCATTCATGGGTGTGGAAATCATCAACATTTTATCCAACAATGTTGGTTTCACATATTTCAACAATTTATGTGCAAAGGAAGGTGATATGAAAGAATGCGTGGCACCAGGATCAAATAATACCAATGCTTCTAAATCAAAGATTCGGATGGTACCTTTAATCACATCCGTCGAAGCATCCGCGGTGTCCTGATCCAGTGCATGTACTCTTCCTCTGCTCACACCCGCAGCCTGTTTCCCTTTTTCCTCAGCTGTAGCCCTCCTCCTTGGGGTTGCTGTCTCAACTGGAGCTCCCTCAGGCTCCTTGCCCTTCTGTGGGGCAATCTCCATCCTCTCGGGACAATACTTAGCTATATGTCCGGGTCTCTCGCATCTAAAACACACCATAGGGGTCATCAGATAGGGCCTATTCCCATGAAATCTCCCATATCTCCTACACTGATCAGTAGTAGGCCGTGGTCCTCCAGTAGTCATGCCCCTCGGCGCAGTCAAGGCTGGGTATACGGGAGGTTTAGCAGCTCTCTCCCGCACCTCCTCAATCTTTGGCCTCTTCTCGAAAAATCTTTGGCCATCTCTCTTGGCCACTCTTCCAAACCCGGATCTCTTCCGGTCCCTGTCCTTTCTAACACTGACTCTTCCAAGCTCGGAGGCATTTCGCTCAAAGTCTTGCTCACATAACTGAGCCTTATGTACAGCCTCCTCATAAGTCACAATGTCGAAGGGAGCTAGCTTAGTCCGGATGGCCAATCTCAATCCATCCATGAACTTCTGTATCTTTCGGGTCTCACTACCCATCGTGTCAGGGTCATATCTCCCCAATGACATAAACTTGGACTCATACTCGTCCACAGTCCGGTTCCCCTGAACCAAATTCATAAATTCCATCCGCAATTTCCTCTGTGCGGTAGCTGGAATATACTGTCTCCTGAAGGCCTCTAAAAATATCTCCCACGAGATCTCAGAGTGTCTGGCCCTCAAAATAACCTCGGTGGACCTCCACCAATGCTCAGCCTCGCCTTTCAACATAAACACGGCAAAGGCTACCTTTTCAGCTGAAGTGCATCGAAAAAACCTATATAGTTTCTCCATCTCATACACCCAATCCTCCGTAATCATTGGGTCCTTCACCCCTCTAAACACTGGGGGTCTCAGTGCTTGAAACTCTCGCAACCTGCTCAAGTCGCAGTCATAACCCAAATCACTACCGCTCTGCTGTGGAGCAATAGGAGAAGCTATATCCTGGGCTGGAGGTGGTGTAACTGTAGCTGTCTCAGCAGTCTGAGGTCTCTCCGCCTCTGCAGCTGCCTGTTCAGTAGTAGGCTGTGCTGCAGGACCTCGTCTATCGCCGGCACCCAAGGCCTGCGTAACTATCTCCACCAAACTCTCAATACTCTGCTCTAATCTAGCGAAGCGAGAATCAGTATCCTCTGCTCTCCCAGCAGCAGTCTGTGGCTCCGCACGGCTCTCAGGCCTACCTCTACGGCCTCTAGCACGTGCTCTCGCCCCTCTACCTTGGCGTGTAACTGGCATAGTGCCTAACTTCCTGTATTTATAATAATTCATTAAGCTCAATCCATCACGGTATACACAGTTATATCTAAACAAAAGCACAGTACTATGGGGATGTACTTTCCTACGTTTTATTAATGACTCACATCAGGCCAACACAGCTCTGATACCAATCTCTGTCACTACCCAATTCCATTCTCTTTAACCGAAAATCACTGAAAATTTTTTACGTTTTACTGTTACCTTACCCGGTCATGAACTAAACTCACCACACACTGTTGGGCTGTGAGCCAATAATAAACACCACATCTCATTCATTCTCAATTAATTAAAACGATGTCATACATGTGCATTTAATCGTGTACTTATACGAATACATGTTTTACTGACATCTACATCCCCCATAATTACAACTCAAAAGAATACTGTGCTTTTACATTGTTTAGATACAAAAAGAATCACTGTGTTTATACCTCTTAGCAATGGAGATGCAGCGGAGTCCAAAATACCACGCCTCAGTCCTTACTGGGCTACTATGCACGCTCTGTAGGGGGGAAAATAGAGTGGGATGAGCAACCACACACTCAGTAAGGCAATAATGCAAGCATGGTAGATAACTACTCTATCTACATGCTGATAGTATTATGCATAAATCATTTATGGTAGGAGCATGAGGAATAAAACTATGCCATGTGAATATACATATATATTATGTATCAAAATCATGTGCGTTGGCATATAAAACATGGTAGAAACATCACGTATAAATCATCTCATGCTCAATCTCCTTTAAATTCGTAAAAAGGGCAACTCATTTGGAAACCTCCTTTTTAAACCAACACCATAAACCCCTTTCTCAACACATAATTACCACCCAATCAACTCACAATCACAACCACATTTTCATTTCACAATTCACGCATGTGTATAAAACTAGGTCACTATATCGAAAGTGCCTATGTGGACCATTACATCATAAATCATCCCAGACCACACGCATCTAGGTGTGCGGGGTATCACGCTGGCACGAAGATGGATTATCCCTCGCCAGACTTTCTCATCACATAACCATCATGCGGTACATTGTACTCCATGTGATATACACGGTACAGCGTACTCCGCAACTCATAACGTGATCGGGGGTGCCATTCCTAGGTCTTATCTACCCCATACCAAGAGTTTTCCATATTCCGTGAAGGAGAGCCTCCCTGCCGAACAGAGCCTCCCCGCTTAACAGAGCCTCCCCGCCTCTTTGGGCTTAAGGATGTTAGCTTAAGGATGTAGGGCTTAAGGATCCTTCCGTAAGAGAGCCTCCCCACCGAACAGAGCCTCCCCGCCTAACAGAGCCTCCCCGCCTCTTTGAGCTTAAGGATGTTGGCTTAAGGATGTAGGGCTTAAGGATCTTACCGTACCCATGTAGGAGAGCCTCCCTGCCTAACAGAGCCTCCCCGCCCCTCCAGGGCTTAAGGATGTTGGCTTAAGGATCCCACCGTAAGAGAGCCTCTCCACCGAACAGAGCCTCCCCGCCTAACAGAGCCTCCTCGCCTCTTTGGGCTTAAGGATGTTGGCTTAAGGATGTAAGGCTTAAGGATCTTACCATCTTTCACAACCTTATACGTGTCACAATGTGTAAACTTGTGCGAGCAAAGCTCTAGCACGACCCAGGCATCCTCTCATACCGAGACGCATACGAGCATAGCTCTAGTACGGTTATACTCATAAGACAACCACTCAAAATCCACGTACGAGCAGAAGCTCCAGTACGGTTTATAAACATCATCATAGTTTCCAAATCAAGGTGCGAGCTAAGCTCTAGCACGTTTCATACAAATGAAAACATAGAAATCCAGCGCGAGCGAGGCTCTAGCGCGATTTATGTCATACAAATACGATAGGCGGCTCATACACAATCAAACAATCCTGGCAATCGGGTTTAGCACTCACAAATGCTTTTCCACAACAACCATACAATACTAGCCGACCCATCTACTAGCTTGCTTAAAACCAAGTAAATTCCATTTTGAAAAGCATCAAAACATTAGATTTATGCAATTATTAGCCTTACTATCCCATTTCATAAAATCCACTTCAAATCCAAAACCACGCATATACTCCTCATCATTCACGAATACCATCAATCATTTATTTAAGCATCCATGCATTTCATAAAACACCCAATATTCACCCACAAGTTCAAAGTACGAGCAGCTACCTCTATCCCTTACTTGGAATCGCGATGCGTGATTTCACTTCCTTAAGCTGCTTACCCGTACGGTTCGATTCGTCTTCAACAAACTCTTCGGGGCTGCACAAAATCGTATCCCGCATTATATTGGATCCATATAATATGACATCGTGCGTTCACTATAGTCAATTCGACCTATAGTTTTCTATTAACGTTTATATGGCCTCGTATCATTACTTTACCCATAACTCAACCCTATGGATCTTCTTAGGCCTATTAACTTATTCCAAATCGATATTAAATCGACATTAAGCTCATAGTGTTCATATTTCATGAATTCGCTCACTATGGCATTTTATCAATCATATACATACCCATTTTCACAATTCCTCCAACTCACCATGTAATTCCATCTAACCATCTAAAATCATAAACATTAATCCAATAACAACTTTAGCATGCCATAAATCATAAGCTCATTCAATCCCACATATTCTCACATTATACCCATTTTAGATTTCTAGGTCACACCAATTCCACTACATTCCTAGGTAGTTTATCCATCAATACTCATATCAATCAACTCTAAAATCAATTAAATAGCTAATGCATTTGGATTGGAGTGTTAGAGTCTTACCAATATGATTTCTCTTCTTGCTCCAAATGGTAATGCCCTTAACTCCTTCAATTCCAAAAATGAGAAGATGCCCTCTCACTATGTTGTTCTTCTCTTTAATAGGGACAACTTTGCCTCTAATGATCTCTCTTCAAATCTCACTGAAAATGGCTGATTTTAGAGAGGGAAAGTTAGGTTTTTGGGTTGAAAGTGAAAAGTTAGTGTTTTTCTCGAGATTTCCTGATTTTCAGCTCTCCTTATATAGAAATGGCTTGAGGAGATCGATCTGGTCCAAGAGGAGATCGATCTGGTCCCTTAAAATCCCTCTTTTTTCACGGCATTTTTAAGCCTGAGATCGATCTGTCGAATCATGAGATCGATCTGTTGAAGCATGAGATCGATCTGTCGAAGCATGAGATCGATCTGGTCCTAAACAGAGAGCTAAGGAGATCGATCTGGGTGCTTGGGGATCGATCTTTTCACTACAGAATGCTTGGGAGATCGATCTGGCTCCATTGGAGATCGATCTGCTCTATTCTTTTGCCCAAACCAGAGCATTCTGGCTCTTCCAGATCGATCTCTCATCCTATGAGATCGATCTGGCCCTCATGTTTTCCAGATTTCCTGCAGTTTCCTTGCTGCAACTCATACCAACACATCCTTAATCTATGGTCATGGCCATTTTCTCATCCATCCACCTTTATAACTAGAAAATGGCATCCATTCATACCTTATGCACATTGAAACTTCTGTGCATTCATTGTATGTCCAAAGGTATTGTTGGCTCTACCGAGAGGGGGGGTGAATCGGTTTTCTAACAATTATGGCAGATTTTAAATTAATCGTAATTTAAACACAAATGATAATGAATAAAACAGTGCAATATAACAATTTTAATGCAAAGAGAGGGAAAGAGAAACAAACACAGCGACTTATAGAGGTTCGGCCAACTCTTGCCTACGTCCTCTCTCCTTGACCTTCTTGTCAAGTGGATTCTTTCTCTCTTTCAATAGAGTTTACAAAGTTCCTTTTTCAGGTTAAGGAATAACCTCTCTACCCTTAGCAATACAGAAAATGTATTCACCCTTTTACAATAACTCTCACTGAGGAACAATCCTCTTTTCTTTTAAGGTGTGGATGAATACAGAATAAGGCTTTTCAGTGGGTAGGACTAACAAAGCTTGTAGTACTTAAGCTTGTACAATAAATCTCAATTAATGAGCAATAGAGACACAAGGAATAAAAGAATTAAAGCTTGAGAATGTTTGGAATGTTCAGTGATAGTCTCTGTATACTCTTTGTCTTCAATGCTTGGTTATATACTGAAGGTTGGGTAGTTGGAGCATTAAATGCAGTTTTTCCCATTGAGATTTGAAGAAAATAGCCGTTGGGAACCTCTAGTGGTCAGACAGATCGATCTCTTATCTTGGCCAGATCGATCTCTTAGTTTTGAATCCTGCAAGATCAAAGCATAAACACACAGGGAGATCGATCTCATAGGTTACCAGATCGATCTCTCAGTTAGAGTATGAGAAGGCAGATCGATCTGTCGAATATCCAGATCGATCTCCTATCCTCTCTGTTTGAGGAAAGATCGATCTCTCAATACACCAGATCGATCTCTTAAGCTCTCTGACTTTGAGCAGATCGATCTCTTCCTTACCAGATCGATCTCCTAAGTTCTCTGACTTAGAGGAGATCGATCTCTTAACCCTGGAAGATCGATCTCTTTTTACCTTAAACCCTTTACACCGTTTTAAGGCTTGCCAGATCGATCTCTTCCATCATGAGATCGATCTCTCATCAAGTATAAACCCAGGAGATCGATCTCTCATACCTCAGATCGATCTCTCATCAGCAGAACTCTAAGTTCTGGTCCTGATATCTTCTAAACATGTTTGTATACCATCTTAACATTATTGTATTAACTTGTTTTGTCATTTCAAAATACATTAACTCAACAATCTCCCCCTTTTTGATATGACAAAACTCATCTAATAAACATGTTTAGTGAATTTGCAAAATTCCCCCTTTTTGTGAGCTTTTGACTTTGTTAAAGATTTAACTCATCCTTAGTTAAATCTTAACTCCCCCTTAGTTAGCTCTAGCTCTTAGCTCCCCCTCAATTAAATCATCCTGACTCCCCCTCAATCCTATCATCCTTTTAAACTATGAACACAAACACAACAACATGCATGTTTCTTATCATGTTTCTTATGTGTCTTCTCCCCCTTTTTGTCATATCAATCACACATGGTCATTAACTCACAAAATGTAACATTGTCAAAACCATGGCAGTTCAAAATCAATATTGACTCACAAAATGCCACATTTTCATAAACAATCAATTTATATTGCATTCAAGCAAATTCAGTACAAAGAACAGTGCGAAATGATATAACTAAACTAAACCATACACCTAAAGCCTAAGATGATGGAGGATCACGGTCCAAAAGATTCTCAACGTGTGTGCGCGTCACTTGAAGTTCATCGAACATTGCCTCTTGAGTTTCTTGAAATTTGTCGAACATCGCCTTTTGAGTGTCTTGAAGGTGATCCACTCGTTGAGTCAATTCGGTAAACATACGCTGCTGAGTGGTATGTCCTTTATCGATCCTCTGACTGAGGTCGCTTATCATCTTCACGATCAGCTCCAAGTCAGCAGGAGACGATGTTTGTGCAGTGGGCGGAGCCGATGATTCCTGAGCTGGTGCAGCAGGTTGGTGTGCTGGTTCATCAGTGGGGTCCTCCTCAGCCTCAGCAGGTTGCTGTTCTTGCTTTTTCGTCCACTCTCCCCGGAAATCTTTGTAGTACCCCATATGATGTAGGGTCCCAATGTTAAGCACGCTTTTTGGAGATGGGAGTTCACCAGTTTCGCTGCTGCAGTTGATACCAAGGCGGTGGAGAAGATAAGCCACTGGTTGTGGAAAAACTATTGTGGCAGCTTGGCCACGCACAATCTTCAGCCAATCCTCGTATATAAAGTGAGGGAGGTTAGGTTTTTGGCTTGTGGTGTGAATGTGATGGAGCCAAAAATGATCTAGACGCCTAACGGTAGAATGATGAGTACCGAAAGGGCGGAGGTTCCACGAGATTATGAGGTGGAGTAACCGAAGGTGCATTGGAAGGTTACTCGCCTTGTCCCCGGGGAGTTCAAACGCAAAGGGGACTTCCTCATCCTCATTTGTTAAACCTTCATCGCGTATATCAAATACTTTGGCTAGAACTTCAGAATCAATTAGAATTGATTGACCCATGACGAAGGTTCTGAAGGCAAGGATTTTGCAGGTGTCATCGGGGTCATAAACGAGTTCGGCATTTGAAAAGAATGCGCGAACGAGATTTGGAGGGACAGGAGTGTTGATTTTCAAGAATTTCGACCAACCAAATTCCTCAAATTTTGACAGGTATGGAAAGTCTATGTGATTGAGGAATGAAAAATCAATGGTTCGCCAATGCTTAATTGGCATGGTTGAGAAGTATTCCTCATATCGCTTTCTTTTTGCTGGTGTTTTAAAACACCGATTGAAGGAAGCGACAGGAGGTGGAGGAATAGGTTGTGATGAGGAACCTGCCTCAGTGGTTCTAGGAGGTTTGTTTGCTACTGACTTCCTAGGCATGATTCTAAACTATAGATTTGCACTAAACAGATTCAACAGTGAGAAAAGCAATGAAACAGGACCTAGGTTTGCCCTAGAATCAAAACAAACACAAATCGAAGAAGGATTTTGAGAAAATCAGTGAGAAATGTAGGTTACTATACCGGAATTTGACATCGAGACGCAAGGAAGACCGTACGAGGATCGATCTGAGGAGGAATTGAAGAAGAGGATGCGAGGGAATTGGAGAATTTGAATTTTAGGTTTTGTGAAATTTGGGAATTTTTCGCGGCTATTTATACTCCAGGTCATAGCAGATCGATCTATCGAGGAGACAGATCGATCTGGTACTTCCAGAATCCAAGAGAGATCGATCTGGCGTAAGACCAGATCGATCTGGTCGCAAACAGAGGCTTAAAGAGATCGATCTGCCAAATGCAAAGATCGATCTGCAGAATGCGAAAGCTTTGAAGAGATCGATATGTCGTGGGGACAGATCGATCTGCCTTTAGACAGAGACGTAAGGAGATCGATCTTATGGTTAGAAGATCGATCTGCTTAGATTAACCTTGACGATTTAGGCTTGATAGAAGCATGGAGATCGATCTATATCACAAGGAGATCGATCTCTCATCCTCTTTGCCAGAAAATCTTTGCACAAACTCATTTAAAAACAATTTGAAACCAAGATTTTTTGAAACACAAAAATCCTAAGGCTTATCCATGAGTCCTAATTCACCTCTAAGGATACAGAACCTATCTCTATCAAGGGGTTTGGTGAATATATCAGCTATTTGATGTGTAGTATCAATATACTCTAAGATTATATCACCTTTTTGTACATGATCTCTAAGGAAGTGATGTCTAATTTCTATGTGCTTGGTTCTAGAGTGTTGAATAGGATTCTTAGACAGATTAATGGCACTGGTATTATCACATTTAATTGAGACTTGCTTCATGTCAATACCATAATCTCTCATTTGTTGTTTAATCCACAACACTTGAGCACCACAACTACCAGCTGCTATATATTCAGCTTCAGCTGTGGACTGAGCTACACTGTTTTGTTTCTTGGAGAACCAAGAAATTAACCTATTTCCTAAGAATTGGCAAGTACCTGAAGTACTTTTCCTATCTATTTTGCATCCTCCAAAATCAGCATTTGAAAATGCATGAAGGGCAAAAGTGGAGTCTTTGGGATACCAAAGTCCTAGTGAGGGAGTATCTTTGAGGTATCTAAAAATTCTCTTAGTTGCCAATAGATGTGATTCCCTAGGAGAGGATTGAAATCTAGCACAAAGGCACACACTAAACAATATATCTGGTCTACTAGCAGTTAAATAAAGCAAAGAACCAATCATAGACCTATAGAGTTTAGTGTCTACACACTTACCACTTTCATCTTTGTCAAGCTTGATGTTGGTGCCCATTGGAGTGGTTTGAGGTTTGCAATTGTCCATCCCAAATCTCTTGAGCAAGTCCTTGGTGTACTTTGCTTGATTGATGAATGTTCCATCCTTTGTTTGCTTCACTTGAAGTCCCAAGAAGAATGTGAGTTCTCCCATCATGCTCATCTCAAATTCTCCTTGCATGATCTTAGCAAACTCTTGACATAAAGACTCATTAGTTGAACCAAAAATTATATCATCTACATATACTTGTACAACTAGTAAGTCCTTATTTTTATTTTTGATGAATAATGTGGTGTCTACCTTTCCTCTTGAGAATCCTTTTTCTATTAAGAACTTTGACAACCTTTCATACCAAGCTCTAGGAGCTTGTTTTAACCCATAAAGTGCCTTAGACAATTTGAAAACATGTTCAGGAAATTCATGATTTTCAAATCCGGGAGGTTGCTCTACATAGACTTCTTCATTAATGAAACCATTCAAGAATGCACTCTTTACATCCATTTGATATAACTTGAAATCTTTATAACATGCAAAGGCAAGTAACATTCTTATTGCCTCTAATCTAGCTACCGGTGCATATGTTTCATCATAGTCTATGCCTTCCTCTTGTCTATAGCCTTGAGCAACTAGCCTAGCCTTATTCCTTATGATCACACTATTTTCATCCATTTTGTTCTTGAATATCCATTTAGTTCCAATTATAGAGTGATCACTAGGCCTAGGAACTAGTTTCCATACTTTGCTTCTCTCAAATTGATTTAACTCTTCTTGCATTGCTAGGAACCAATTATTATCCTCTAAGGCTTCATTGGCATTCCTAGGCTCTATTTGAGATACAAAGGCTATATATTGGCACATATTCCTTAAGGATGACCTAGTTCTAACTCCAAGAGTTGGATCTCCTACTATTTCACAATCTTTTACATATCCTAACTCTCTTGGTGCTCTAGGTTCTCTTTCTAAAACTTCTATTTCTTCTTCATCTTCTTTATTCAAATCAAGCTTTTCTAGAAAGTCATCTTCTAAGCCTTCATCAAATATCTCAACATTTTCATCATTGGTTGATTCTTTAGATACATTATTTGATTCATCAAATATAACATGAATAGATTCTTCAACCATTAATGTTCTTTTGTTATAAACTCTATAAGCCTTTGAATTCAATGAATATCCTAGAAATATTCCCTCATCACTTTTGGCATCAAATTTTCCTAAATTATCTTTTCCATTATTTAGAACAAAGCATTTGCAGCCAAAAGGATGGAAGTAACTAATATTAGGCTTCTTACCTTTGTAGAGCTCATAAGGAGTTTTCTTTAGCATGGGTCTTATCATAGCTCTATTAATTATATAACATGATGTGTTTATAGCTTCAGCCCAAAAGTACTTTGGCAAGTTATTTTCACATAACATGGTCCTAGCCATCTCTTCCAAAGTTCTATTTCTTCTCTCAACTACACCATTTTGTTGTGGTGTCCTAGGGGCTGAAAAATTATGGCTAATTCCTTGATCATTGCAATACTCATCAAATCCTATATTTTCAAATTCTTTGCCATGATCACTTCTAATGCTTGTTATTGTATATCCTTTTTCATTTTGAGTCACCTTTGAGTAAGTTATGAATTTCTCTAAGGCTTCATTTTTTACTCTCAAAAAGAACACCCAAGTGTATCTAGTGCAATCATCAACTATTACAAAACCATAGTGTTTCCCACCTAGGCTGGTGGTTCTAGTTAGTCCAAACAAGTCTAAATGCAGTAATTGAAGAGGCCTAGTGGTGGATACACTATTCTTAGGCTTAAAAGTTGTTCTCTTGTGTTTTCCTTTAACACAAGCTTCACATATTTCTTCATGATCAAAGGATATTTTGGGTAAGCCTATCACTAGATCCTTTCTAGCTAATTTGGATAGCACATGCATGCTAGCATGACCTAGTCTTCTATGCCATAACCAAGATTCCTTTTTGTTATCTACCATTAAGCATATGTTTTCGTTTTTGAGTTCATTAAGGTAGACTATATATATGTTACCTTGCCTATGACCTAGAAGAAGAATTTTATTTGACTTAGGATCTATAACATTACATTTCATGCAATCAAAAATTACTTTGTAACCTTTGTCACAAAGTTGACTAATGCTTAGCAAGTTATGCTTTAGACCCCTAACAAGTAATACTTTTTCTAAAGAGAAATGATCATTACCTATTGAGCCACTCCCTTCCACTTGGCCTTTGGAGTTGTCCCCAAAAGTGACTTCTCCACCAATTTTTGATTTGAAGGAATTGAAATGGCTTTTATCACCCGTCATGTGCCTTGAGCATCCACTATCTAAGTACCAAGCTTCTTTTGTTTTAGCTTTGTGGCTATGCTCAATCACCTATAACAAAAAAATAAACACACTCAAGTCTTAGGTACCCAAATTCTCTTGGGTCCTTGGAGGTTAGTAAATGAAATTCTTGATCCCATTGGGATCCATTTTGCTAATGCATTGCAGTCCTTGGAATGAATTACCTCTTTTGGAATCCATATCCTTTTTACAATTTTTCTTTTAAGATTCCTCATCTTTATATTGCAATAATGTGACTTATGTCCCTTCTTATTACAATATGAACAAGTAATTGCAGGTTTATTCATGCTCTTCCTAGCAATAAAACTCTTAAGATGGGTTTCCCTACTTTGTGCATTATACCCTAAGCCATTTTTGTCAAAAAATGCCCTTTGGGTTTCTAACATGCTATCTAGCTTTTGTTGCCCCATGTGAAACCTATTAAAGGAGTTATGTAAATTGCTATTTTTCTCCTTAAGGTCACAAATTTCTAGATTTGCAATCTCTAGTTTCTTCTCACATTTCAATTTATCTTGTAGCATTATCTCATTTTCCCTTTTTAATTTAGATATTAACTTTTTATACTTCATGCTCATAGATTCATACTCTAATGCTAAATCATCAAATGCATCTTGCAGTTCATCAAAAGAGTATTCATTGATATTAGATGTTACCTTTTCATCCTCATCAATTGCCATGAAGCATAGGTTGGCAATGTCCTCATTTGATTCATCATCGGAGCAGTCACTGTCACTCCATGTTGCTACCATCGCCTTCTTTTTATGAAACCTATCATTGGATCTTTTGAGGAGAGGGCAGTTAAATTTTATGTGTCCAGGTTTTTTACATTCATAACACACAATAGAGTCTTTTCTACCTACTTCCTCTTGTTCTCTCCTATTGTTTCTCCTATTGCTATTACTAGTTCTCATCCTCATGAATTTATTAAATCTTTTGGCAAACATTGCCATCTCAATATCCTCCTCACTGCCACTCTCATTTTTAATTTCCTTTTCAGCAGTGGATTTTAGAGCAACACCCACTTTCTTGGGTGGCTCTTCATTTCTTTTAAGCTTCATCTCATAAGTTAGCAAGGAACCTATTAATTCATCTAAGGATAATGTGTGTGGATCCTTAGATTCCTCTATTGCTGTTACTTTAGCTTCCCATGACTTAGGTAAGCTATTTAAAATTTTCTTTACCATTTCAATGTTAGAATATATTTTTCCTAAGGATTTTAGTCCATTAATTATGTCTGTAAATCTAGTGAACATATCACTAATCGATTCTCCTTCCTTCATTCTAAAGAGCTCATAATCATGTGTGAGCATACCTACTTTTGTCTCCTTCACTTGGGTTGTACCCTCATGGGTTATTGCCAATTTATCCCATATTTGCTTGGCATTATCACACCCGGATACTCTATTATATTCATTAGGACCTAAAGCACAAAATAATGTGTGCATAGCTTTAGCATTTAGCTGTGCACATTTAATGTCATTAGAATCCCATTCATCTTCTTCTTTGGGAATATCTCTTCCCTCTATTTTCTTTGTAGGGATTTGAGGTCCCTTAACTATAATTCTCCATACTTCATAGTCATTTGCTTGAATGAATAGCATCATCCTAGTCCTCCAATATGAATAATGTTCACCATTGAACATGGGAGGTCTAACCGTGGAGTGCCTCTCTCCTATCAAACTAGTTGCAACATTGTTAAGAGCCATTTGATCGTTTTCTAACTCTTAGGAAGTTGTTCCTACGTGATTAAAGAGTCCTAGCTCTGATACCAATTGTTGGCTCTACCGAGAGGGGGGGTGAATCGGTTTTCTAACAATTATGGCAGATTTTAAATTAATCGCAATTTAAACACAAATGATAATGAATAAAACAGTGCAATATAACAATTTTAATGCAAAGAGAGGGAAAGAGAAACAAACACAGCGACTTATAGAGGTTCGGCCAACTCTTGCCTACGTCCTCTCTCCTTGACCTTCTTGTCAAGTGGATTCTTTCTCTCTTTCAATAGAGTTTACAAAGTTCCTTTTTCAGGTTAAGGAATAACCTCTCTACCCTTAGCAATACAGAAAATGTATTCACCCTTTTACAATAACTCTCACTGAGGAACAATCCTCTTTTCTTTTAAGGTGTGGATGAATACAGAATAAGGCTTTTCAGTGGGTAGGACTAACAAAGCTTGTAGTACTTAAGCTTGTACAATAAATCTCAATTAATGAGCAATAGAGACACAAGGAATAAAAGAATTAAAGCTTGAGAATGTTTGGAATGTTCAGTGATAGTCTCTGTATACTCTTTGTCTTCAATGCTTGGTTATATACTGAAGGTTGGGTAGTTGGAGCATTAAATGCAGTTTTTCCCGTTGAGATTTGAAGAAAATAGCCGTTGGGAACCTCCAGTGGTCAGACAGATCGATCTCTTATCTTGGCCAGATCGATCTCTTAGTTTTGAATCCTGCAAGATCAAAGTATAAACACACAGGGAGATCGATCTCATAGGTTACCAGATCGATCTCTCAGTTAGAGTATGAGAAGGCAGATCGATCTGTCGAATATCCAGATCGATCTCCTATCCTCTCTGTTTGAGGAAAGATCGATCTCTCAATACACCAGATCGATCTCTTAAGCTCTCTGACTTTGAGCAGATCGATCTCTTCCTTACCAGATCGATCTCCTAAGTTCTCTGACTTAGAGGAGATCGATCTCTTAACCCTGGAAGATCGATCTCTTTTTACCTTAAACCCTTTACACCTTTAAGGCTTGCCAGATCGATCTCTTCCATCATGAGATCGATCTCTCATCAAGTATAAACCCAGGAGATCGATCTCTCATACCTCAGATCGATCTCTCATCAGCAGAACTCTAAGTTCTGGTCCTGATATCTTCTAAACATGTTTGTATACCATCTTAACATTATTGTATTAACTTGTTTTGTCATTTCAAAATACATTAACTCAACAGGTATGCTACATGAAACCAAATGGAAACATAACTCCATTCCATTTTTTTACCACACTACTCATCTTGAGTTTCAATCACATCCATCTCTTGCCAGAACTCATTTCTTCATATTCATACTCAATGAAACTCGTATGTACGTTACAATTCATATTACACATACATACATTGAATCCATGGACTTACATCAATCATACTTTACATTACAAGTCCATTCATATTATTTGATCCAATTATACACATTACCATTATACATATACGGGGTCTTACAAGTTCAATGCTTTGTTTGGCCAATTAATTTGTTATTTCATGCTTTTAGTTATTTTAATCTTTAATTAGTTGTTAGTTTTTATTAATTGGTCGGTTAGTTTTATATCTTTGCATGTTAATTTAATTTGTAGTGTTAATTTTTAGTTAGTAGTTAATTTTATATTATATGTTTTATGAATTTATTTTAGTGTAAAGTTTTTATGTTGCATTTAGAATTAATTTAGATTAAATGTGTTTCATGCATTTTTAATTTAGTCTTCATTTTTATTAGATTTTAGGTTAGTTTAATTTGCAATTTTTATTAGTTTAATTACATGCATTTTTATTTTAAGTTTGTTTTAATTTTAGTTGAGTTTAATTTTATTTCTTCATTTTCATATTTGCATTTTATTTTAGTTGCGTTAATGACTTTTAACTACTTTAATTATTTTCGTAGGTATTTGTTTTTAATTGCGTGGAGCTCGATAAGTAATTCTTAGCTCAGTTTGATTTTCTCTATTTTATAGTTTTATTATTTTCAGTACTGTTAGCTTTGTAGATCACCCATCAATTCATAATTTGCTAGGATATACTTAGGGTAAGATTAACCGATAATTAATTAGGCTGACCAACTTCTCTGTGAGACGATAACTCGGGACTCAAATCCAGTTATTACTTGTACGACCTGTGCACTTGCGGACAATACCCTTTGGGCATGTCAAGTTTTTGGCGCCATTGTTGGGGATATTTTAATTAGTCGTTAATTAATATCGGTGAAATTATGCTTAGGTGTAATTTTAGCTTGTAAATATTTAGGTTGTAAATATTTAGAGCCTTACTTAGGTTAGTTAAATTTTCGCATAATTAAAAAAAAATTGAAAAATTAAAAAACTTAAAAAAATTTTTTAAGGACTTTTTGATGATTGCATGCGTAGAGCCAGGAGTTATGATTGCTTTCCTTTAGATCATGAAATTGAAAGAACCCTTAGGAAAATTCGAAAGGATTCTATGAAATTAATCGCTCCGCTGCAAATCACCATGGCAGAAAATAGGGAAATTAGGACTGTTGGAGATTATGCAATACCGACTATTGGAGGATATTACACCGACATTAGGACACCAGTTGTCCCTGCTAACAACTTCGAAATTAAGCCCGCAATCCTTTAGATGATCGAGACTTCATTGCAGTTCAGTGGGCTTCCGCACGACGACCCATATGCTCACCTTGGGCAATTCCTGGACCTGTGCAACACGTTCAAGCATAATGGATTATCTGATGATGCGCTTAGACTTAGATTATTGTCCTTCTCCCTTAGGGATAGGGCGCGACACTGGTTAACCTCCTTGCCTCCAGAATCTATTTCTACATGGGACCAGTTAGCCCATTAATTTCTAGCAAAGTTTTTTCCTCATTCTAAAATGGCCAGACTCTGTAGTGATATATCTTCCTTTGCCCAGTTCGACTCTGAATCTCTTTACAAAGTATGGGAACGATATAAGGAGCTTCTTAGGAAGTGCCCTCACCATGGCCTACCTTTGTGGTTGCAAGTCCAGACCTTCTACAATGGACTTACAAGCCAGAATGGACCATTGTTAACGTTGTTGCGGGTGTAGCGCTAATGTATAAAACAGAGGAGGAAGTTTACGAGCTCTTGGACAAGATGACTGCTAAAAACTATTTATGGTCCTCGGAGAGGCAATTACCAAAGAAGTCGACAAGTATGTATGAGCTCGACACACTATCTACCTTGACCTCTCAAATCGCTAATCTTACGAAGAAGGTAGAGTTGCTCAGTACCCAGCATAATCCTTCCTTCTGTCCTAATCTGATTTATTTTGTCCAAAGTTCTTTCCTTTCATGAGATCTGTGTAGTGGTACACACTCTGTGGATAGGTGTCCGTTTAACATAGAATCGGTTCAGTATGTTGCCCCCCCTAAGCAACAGAACAACCCTTTTTCAATCACCTATAATCCAGAGTGGAGGAACCATCCTAACTTCTCATGGAGCCAAAACCAAGGGCAAACTTCTAGCTCTAGACCTATAGAACCCCCTAGTTTTCAAGCTCAATCGGTTCAGGTACCACCATAGTATCCATTTCCTCACCATCCGCCACCTCATTATCCACATCATTCACCTAATCATTCCTATCCACCTCATTTCCATCAACCACCACCATCACTTATGTAGCCCCAACATTACCATGCACCAGCAGCTGAGAAGAAGCCTACACTAGAAGAGATGTTCACGACTATCCTGAAAAATCAAGCTGCTTCAATTAAGAACTTAAAGATTTAGGTGGAACAAATAGCAAATGCTCTTAGCCAACGTCCTCAAGGGACCCTTCCTAGTAACACTGAACTAATCATGTTAAGCAAAAGGAAGGTAAGGAACATGTCACATCCATCACCCTTAGGAGTGGAAAAAAGTTAGATGATCCACAAGTTAAGTCCAGACCTGAACAGCCCATAGTTGAAGAATCCTTAAGTTCTAAAGAGGCAGTTCAAAAAGAGCAGGAACCTAAAGATCAGGCTGCAAAGGAAACAAAGCTAGGCGCTTCTTCATCTCTACCTTCTTCTACTTCACAGCCTTCTTCGTCCTCTAATGCTACACATGTTTCCACTGTATCCTCTCTAGTTAGACCACCAGTACCTTTTCCTCAGAGGTTCTAGAATCAAAAACTCGATCAACAATTCGCTAAATTTTTTGAGGTTTTTAAGAAACTTCACATCAATATTCCTTTCGCATATGCTTTAGAGCAAATGCCAAGTTATGTGAAGTTTCTGAAGGATATCCTCTCTAGGAAAAGGAGATTGGAAGATTATGAGACGGTGGCCTTAACTGGGGAATGTAGTGCAATTATTCAGAGGAAATTACCCCCCAAGCTCAAGGATCCCGAAAGTTTTACCATACCCTGCACTATTAGAAATCTTTACTTTGGTAGAGCCCTGTGTGATTTAGGAGCCAGTATCAATCTGATGCCCTTGTCTATCTACCAAAAGTTAGGAATAGGGGATATCAAGCCTACCATAGTGATCCTTCAGCTAGCTGATCGTACCATTAAATATCCGAAGGGGGTCATTGAGGATGTGTTAGTAAAGGTGGACAAATTCATTTTCCATGCGAATTTTGTCATGTTGGACATGGAGGAAGACAGGGAAGTCCCCATTATACTAGGCAGACTTTTCTTATCGATTGGTAGAACCTTAATTGATGTACAAAAGGGGTAGTTAACTATGAGAGTGCAAGATCAAGAAATGAAGTTTAATGTTTTCAAACCTTTGAAGCTCTCTGATGACTCTCAAGAATTTTTTAAAATGGAGATTGAAGAGGATATAAGGCTTAAGCATAAGAAATTTGAAGGAATGAGGGAAGTAGATAGAGCTCAAGAGGAGTTAACTGTCAATATTCTATCACCACTCTGGCTGATCCTCCTACTCTTCGCACTGCTGCTAAGTGTTGTGTTCTTTAGCTGTATTTGAAGTGGCTGTATTTCTCTTTTCACTTTGTATATAGTTCTTTTTCTTTTCCGTTGTTTCTTTATTTTGCAGATTTCTTTTACAGCATCACCTTTTCAATCAAGCTTCAGTTGTTCATCATCATCATCAGAAAGGGGAGTACTCTGTTCTTGAACTTCAATTCTTATATTATCTGCACACTGAGGACACTGTGCACTTCAAGTTTGGGGGAGGGAATATCACTTGTGCTTTTTTTGAAAATTTAGGCAAAATTGAAAAAAATTTCAAATTTTTTTCGAAAATATGAGCTTAAATTGTTTGATTTTGGGATGATTTAGTGCTTTGCATGTAGTTTTCCCATATTTCGATGATATGACCCCATGATTAAGTCTGACTTTGATTGACTAAGAAGCATGATTATAGGAAAAGCATGAAGTTGAATTCTTGAATTTGTCTTGATTCTGATTGTGATTTCCTCATTTTATGCACATGTTATGTCATGAATTTGTATATTTATTTAGACAAAGCTTATGTGGACCTAGGATTGCATTTGTTCATTTGATTTTGTGTATCATATTCTAGAATTTGATTGATCTAATCTCGAGGTAAAATATTAGATCGCACTTAATTAGGGAGATGATTTAGGCAATCTTTGGATCGTTTGAGCCTTTCTAGCCATCCTTGTACATATTTTACCCATAGTCACCCATCTGGGCCAAATAAGCTTTTCTCTGTAAATACACCTACATATTTTCCTTAGCTTAAACACTCTTTTCCTATCCCTTACCCCGAAAGCATGAAAAGTCATTGGGATATATTGTGAGCTATGTACATATGGGTATTAGGAGCTAGTGAAAGTTTGTTCAAAAAAAATGAAAGAAAAAGAAAAAGAAAAGAAGAAAGAAGAAAAATACAAAAATAGAATAAAATGTTTAGTAAAAGAAATAAGTTTGTGGGAAATAATATGAGCTCTTAAATTAATATCCTAGAAGTAATGCATGTTAAGGGGTAATTAAACCTAAATCGACTTTGTCATACCTTAGCCCCAGCCTTACATTACAAGGCTAATGAAGTCCTATTGATTTTTAGTTAAGTGTGACTACATTAGTGGAGAGAGAAGTGAAAAGCAAACTTATGGGAATGATCACATGTCATTGACTTTGCATTCACTGTGTTTGCATAATCTGATCCGAGTAATGTACTGTGAAGTGGCTTTGACATTTTCACACACACACAAGGGATCCAATTTGGGTTAGGACTTATGATTGAATGATTCTGAATGTTGAACTTGTAATTGTGAGTCTTTGAGATCATACTCTGTACTTTTTTTTTGAGGATAATATTGAAAAAATTATTATGTTTTGTACTTGTCATTCCTACATTTGTTTTGTTTTGCTTGAGGACAAGCAAAAGCTCAAGTTTGGGGGTGTGATAATTCCATTTTTAATAGAATTATTTGTGCTTAATTTCCTAATTATTGATTTAATCCCCAATTTATTCTATTAATTATCATCTTATTTAATTAAAATTCTCTTATGTGCAAATAAATTAAATCCGGATGAAACTCAGTCGTTTCAGTCGAAATTGGGCTGAAAACGGGCTAAAGGAGATTGGACCACTTCAAATTTTACAGACCGAGTCACCAATCGTCTGGACACACGTGATGCCAGGTGTCCGTATTTTATTTGCTCCGAAACGATAAGATCGACGGACACCGTACGAACCTTCTAGAAGACACATGCCGGGCAACATCACACATCCAATTGGACAAAAGGACTGCTGATGTGGAAATATCTACTCTGCAGTAAATCAAATGAAGATAAGTGGCCAAACAATGCCAACTCATCTAGAATGGAAAAATTACCATTGTACCCCTAAGTGTGTATATAAATAGAAAAAATGGCAATTGAAAATGTTATGTAGCCTAAGTTAAGAGTAGTGTAGAGTAATTTAGGAGTAGTTTTAGAATAGTTTAAAGTTTATTTTTAAATGCTTTATTGTTAGATTTTATTTTTTGTTTTCAGTTTCAAGCAATTCCCGTTAGTAGCTTCTTAACCACCATTGTTAAATCACTGTTTAGAACCAGTTTCATTTTTATGAAAAGCTACATTTCTTTTTCTTCTTTGCCATTTCATTTCACTATTTTTCTTTTTTTGGTATTTTTGTTACAATGAGGTGTGAGGGGCTTATGACAGACGCCATAATGCTCAACCTATTGTAACTTTTCCATTGCCATTTTTTTAGTTCTGTTTCCTGTACCTTTATTTCATTCTCAGTTTATGTGTTTTTTTAGTTTTTTTTTTTTTCATTTTACAATTCAGTTGTGATCAAATTTTTTTACAGCTTTATAGTCAGTGTATTCTATTTTACATGTGTTTATTAGAGTAGATAATGAGGCAAACCGAGGATGATGAGTTTAATATTCTTCTTGATGAAGCTCACGGGTTTGAGTATTAGCTTCAGTTGTGTTTGTTTTTATATTTCCTCCCGATTTTAATTTCTCATACTGTTTTGCCTCATTGTTCTTTTCTTTTCTTATTTCGTTTTTAATTCTCTACATTGCATGAATTCAACCCGTATGTTTCTTCATCATCAGTTTTTATCCTCTGTTTGTCTCTGTTTCAATATCAATATCCTGTTCATTGTCTTCATGTGCTGATATTCAGTTTGAATCCCGTTTTGTCCTTCAGTTCTAGTTGTTAAATGCTGAAATCCATCACTATTACCGAGCTGTTGTATGGCCATGGATGTGTAGCTGGAGAAATCTACCGAGGAGTTGTAGATTGGGCTGTATATAACAGAGCTGGCAACGTGTGTGGGTGCATGAAGAAGCCAACGTTAGCTGGGCAGAGCATTGCTGATTGCAGAGGACGTGTACAGCACCAGGACAGCAGCTGCGCAGTGTGGCCATAGCAGCGCAATACAGAATTGTGAGCAGCATCTGGGTGCAAGAGCAGTCGAACAAAAATAGTCCGAGAGCAGCAGGACACAGAAGGAGACAGTGCAGGACCAGTTCGTGAAGGATAATGTTTCCTGCTAGCTGGGCAGAGGTTGTGCGAACCAGCAGCAGATGAACCTGGAGCAGAAGTAGGCAACAGGCGTGCATTGACCTGCAGCAGAAGTTTGCAGGACAAGCAGCAACGGCATAAGCAAACCTCGCCTGGACAGTAGCTGATGAAGACAGCAGGCCTGGAACCGAGAGCACTGCCTGGAAATGAAACAAAGAAGACATGTGAACAGTGCAGCATCAGGACCACTTGATTTGCAAAGTAGTTTAAGGCCTTGTTTGGCTAATTAATTTGTTTTTTCATGCTTTTAGTTGTTTTAATCTTTAATTAGTTGTTAGTTTTTATTAATTGGTAGGTTAGTTTTATATCTTTGCATGTTAATTTAATTTGTAGTGTTAATTTTTAGTTAGTAGTTAATTTTATATTATATGTTTTAGGACTTTATTTTAATGTAGAGTTTTTATGTTGCATTTAGAATTAATTTAGATTAAATGTGTTTCATGCATTTTTAATTTAGTTTTCATTTGTATTAGATTTTAGGTTAGTTGAAGTTGCAATTTTTATTAGTTTAATTACATGCATTTTTATTTTAAGTTTGTTTTAATTTTAGTTTAGTTTAATTTTATTTCTTCATTTTCATATTTGCATTTTATTTTAGTTGCATTAATGACTTTTAACTGCTTTAACTATTTCGTAGGTATTTGTTTTTAATTGCTTGGAGCTCGGTAAGTAATTCTTAGCTCGGTTTTATTTTCTCTATTTTATAGTTTTATTATTTTCAGTACTATTAGCTTTGTAGATCACCCATCAATTCATAATTTGCTAGGATATACTTAGGGTAAGATTAATCTGTAATTAATTAGGATGATCAACTTCTCTGTGGGATGAAAACTCGGGACTCAAATTTCATTATTACTTGTACGACCCGTGCACTTGGGGACAATACCCTTTAGGCGTGTCATGGTCTGGGATGATAAGTGACATAGTTGGCCAACATAGTCTATGAGCTTATAATGACCTGTCTCCCTTGCTTGATTTACTTAATACCACATGATTTTAATCTATAAGTGTGATTGTGACTGTCCGGGGTAGACCCGAGGGAGGGGTCAAGCCTTATGGACTTGATTTGTTAAATGATAATGATTTTTGTAATTGAGAATTGATTTCGATGGGATTTTATGCATTGAGAAAGAGAAGTGATTTAAAAGGAGGTTTCTTAATTGAATTGCCTTTTTTTTTATGAGATTTGACGATTGATGAGCATGAGATGATTTGTATATGATGATTTTACCATGTTTTATATTTCGATTTCCATGATTTAAATACATGATATATGTATACTCATATGTCATAGTTTTATTCCTCATGCTCCTATTATAAATGATTTATGCATAACATGATCAGCATGTAGATAGAGTAGTTATCTACCATGCTTGGATTATTGCTTTACTGAGCGTGTAGTTGCTCATCCCTCTCTATTTTCCCCCTCTACAGAGCGTACATAGTGACCCAGTGAGGACTGAGGCATTTTGGTTAAGACATCCGCTGCATCTCCATCACTCAGAGGTATATACACAGTGATTCCTTTTTGTATCTAAACAATGTAAAATCACAGTAGCCAATTGAAATGTATTTATGAGGGATGTAGATGTCAGAAGTCATGTTTTGTATAAATGAATGATTGACGTTCAAATGTATGACATTACTTTTATTAACTGAGAATGGATATTACGAGTGGATTATTATTGACTCATAGCCCAACAGTGCAGTGGTAAGTTTGTTCACGACCGAGTAGAGAAAGAAATAAATGCGAAAAATTTATTGAGATTTTTGGTAATAAGAGAATAAAATGGGTCGTGACATTACCAACCTACCCATGCCTTAAAATCACATGCTTACACATCAAAACACAAATACTCATTTTCGACCATCACTTGTTCATGGTGATTTTGTATGTTTTGATCCATAAAACATATGCCAATCAACTTAGAATAATTCCTAGATTAACATACTAGAAGTTGGAAGCTTGAAGACTCACCTAGCTTATACTTCTCTTTTTGGCCGAAACTTTCAAGGATTTCGAGTTACTTAATATGGCTCATTGATGGCTAATTCCAAGATGTGTTAATCCTCTCTCAATTTGGAACAACTTTCATAAAGATTACTTATTCCAAATATGCCTTTAGGTTAGTGATTTCTAGTGTGAGAAAGCTTGAAAGTTAGGTTTCCATCTGTTTTGTTCTTATCGAGAATTGCAAGGGAGAAGAAGACTTGGCTTTGGCTGATTTTTACTTAGCAAAAATTCATCTGTTTAATCTAAATTCTCAGCCCACCATTTGGGCTGGGTATTGGTTTTGGGCTTGGAAACTTTGGGCTTAAGTTTTGGTCTTGGACAATTAACTAATGGGCTTAGTTTTTGGGCTTTGATTTGGGCTTTTCTTTTGGGCTGAAATTTTCACCACAATTTGGGTATTCAATTTGCTTATTATTGGCCCCATCAAATCACCCAACAATTTGGCCCATGCTTAATTCACCTTAACATCAATTTCTACCCATTTAATTTAATCCAAATTTTGATTAAATTAATTTTTCATGCTTAAGGAGTTGAAGATCGAGTGTTTTAGCTAAAATTATTTCTTCCTTACTTTTTAACCTTGGTTGGGTTAAAATTTAACCATGGTTAGTTCTTTGAGGTCAAAGTCAACATTTCCAACTAACATTGACTTTTCTTGACCATTGACCACGTCTGACTTTTTCTAAAAAATAGAAAGTGTCAATTTTTATAGTTAACACTCTCATCCCTGCGTTTTGGTCGTTTCTGGGAAGTGAAATAGCTAAAAACACCTCGAACGGTCCATTTCGAGCTAGTTGAGCCATTTTTTGGCCTTTCCTCTACTTCAACGTATTTGTGACCAAACCATACCAACTTTCCTTCATGAACCCTCTATATTTTGATATTTTAAGTTTTTATCTTTAATTGGAATGATTTGAATCCCTTTAGTTTAGCCTGTGGCCATCTTGGCCCTTATTTGCCCTTTACATGCATTTATAAACATTTTGTACTTAATTTGCACTTCCATGTTAATAATTACTCTTCTTATGATTCAAATAACATATTACAAAGTTTATAGCATGTGAATCATAAGGAATATTGTACAAGTTTTGGGTCTTACTATTTTGATCCATAATTCTTACTCCAATCAACTCCAAATAATCACTAAATAAACTTACTTGAAGTTAGAAGATTGAAGACATACCTAATTTAATCTTTCCACCTTGGCCGAAACTTGTGGGATGGGTTGACTTCTCCAAATCAGCTTCTTGATCGCTGATTTTGGATTATGTTTTTCTCCTCATTATGGGTAACAACTTTGCTGAAGACAACTTGTTCTAATTCAGTTTACAAATGGGTGAAATCTAGAGAGAGAAAGCTTAAAGCTTTATGTTTCCATGGTGGTTATTTGGATGAAGATGAAGGTGACGGTTTTCCCTTAGAAAAATATGATTTTTCTTCTTTAAATATAAGCCAACCTTTCTTAAAAATCAGCTCTTGAAGTTAGGCTTGCAATTGGTTTGGGCTTGGCATAGTTTTGGGCTTTAGTCTTTTCCTACTGGGCTTTTTAGTTTGTGCCTTTCCAAACTAGATTCTGGGCTGGTTTTTCATTGGTATTTTGGCCATCAATTGCCCTTGATTTCAGCCGATAAATTAGGCCTAAGGTTCGGCCCAATTGGATTACATATTTGGCCCATTAGTTTTCATGCTTAATGGGCTTTAAAATTTTCAACTCTTAGCTCAACATCATTTCTTAAATTTTAGCCCACTCAAACTAATCCAAAAGTGATTTAATCTATTTTCCATATACAAGACTGAAAATTGAGTGTTTTAACTAGGAATAATTTTTTCCCACACTTGAACTATGGTTGGGTTTTTAACCATGGTTAGTTCTTTATAGTTAAAGTCAACAATTCCAAGCTAACTTTGACTTTCCTTGACCATTGACCACATTTGACTTTTGTCAAAAAATCCAAAAGTGTGGTTTCTCATTGTTAAGACTCTCGTTTATACGTTTTAGCTGTTTCTGAGAGGTGAAAACGCTAAAAACACCTCGAACGGTCCATTTCGAGTTCGTTTAGGCCTTTTTGCGCCTTTTCATAACTTCCACATTACCGGAACCAAACCAAACCGACTTCCCTTCATGGACCCTCTATATTTCCATGTTTTAAGTTTTTTTATCTTAAGTCAGAATGGTTGAATACCCTCGGTTGGGTCTGAGCTCACTATAGCTCACATTTCACGTTTTGGTGCTTATAAGCACTTCTCATTTCGTTCACATTTGCAAATGCTGAAATCAACTCTCTTATGATTCTCATAACATATATATCAAACATTTGCAACATGAAATCATAAAGAGTACAATGAAAAAGTACGGGTCTTACAATTATCCATTTAGGATTCTATGCCAGAAAAATTTAACTTGCAAGCATTATTTTATAATATATATGATGTTGAGTAGTAGGATTTCTATGATTGATTGACTTCTTTTTCCTAAGTTGACTATGTAACGTCCATAATTTTAGCTCGTATAATTTAAATTAGCAAATTATGCTTCATTAAGAAAGTATGCAATTAAAAATTGCAAGAAAATGATGAAAGTGTCATATTGAGACAAAGGCATATGACCCTAAAGGTTTTCCTAAGCCTGTTTCATGGGCCGTTTCTTTTTCAACCTAGCTTGTGAGTCGTATAGATGAAAGTGGCTTTAAGGGGTTTATGTATACCTACACTAAAGAAAAGAATTTAAGAGATACTTAACCCATGTAGTGTTAGTTTTGAATTAATACTTAATTTTGAAATGACAAAACCATGAGCATGATTGTTTAAATAATTTATATTATACATTTGCTTAAAATTTCACAAACCATATTATTAGTTTTACAATTAGATAAGACCATAATTTCATTGCAAAATATAAATTGGTTTTAACATATTTTTGTATACAAAGCTTAAGTAATTTTCTCATAAATTTAATAAAAATATTTTAGAAAATTACTTGATTATTTTTAGGGTTTAATTTCATGCACATAAAGGAAAAACATAAGTAAATGAAATTGAAAATTACTTTCAAGAAAATTTAATATTCAATTCTGCCCAAAAAATAAGTTTTAAAACCAAAGGATTGATTCTTTAGTAGTGAGAACCGATCCCACAATGGCAATAACCCTCTGGACTTTAAAAGGCTACAGAGGGATCAATCCTCTAGTGTTTTAGGTTTGTGATTGTAGGTTACATAGAAGAGAGTATGTATCCCTCGAGGAGACAGGATCGATCTCCTAGTATGCTGAAAGACCTTATGGCTACTTTTTGAGGGTTTCAATGGGAAGAAATGCAATTCATGCTTCATCAACCTAAAGACCTTATAAATACTTAAATTGAAGATTTTGAAAACAAGAGAAATTATCTGAATAAATCTTTGAAGCTCATACTCTTAATTCTCAAAATCTTCTACTCAATCTTCATCTCTCTTCTTTGTGCTCAATTATTGTAATCACCTACCTAATGAGGTTTATTAATTACGCCATTCTTAAAAACTCTTTCTTAAAGTTGTAATCAGGGAAGTGTCATCCTTGTAAGGATTCTATTATAAGAGATTGGGTAGTGACTTAGTGAAGTGGGTATAAAAGGTTTTTTTTAATAATCCTAAGTAAAAAGGAAGTGCAAGAGGTTATTCCTAAACCTTGAAAAGGAAAGTGAAAGAGATTCACAAGTAGTGGAATCAGCTCCTTGACAAGAAGGTCAAGAACAGATGACGTGGCAAGAGATTGGCCAAACCTCTATACATCGTATGTTTGCTTCTCTAAACTCTCTACTGTTTACTTCATTATGCTTTGTTTATATATTTGCTGATTGCTAAATTATAAAATTAAGTTAGAGAGACCATTAAGTTAGAGAAGTAGATAAAATTCAATTCACACCATCTCAGTTGATCCAACACGAAGGGATCAAGGATTTTAGGTTAAGCCATAAAAGTCAATTCGATTTTCTAGACATTGATTGAGAGATAATTTTAGACTTTTGTTAAATTTCTGAGTTGAAATTTCTATTTAAAATTCTCACATTATAATCGATAAAAAAAAAAAATCTCATGTACAAAATGTTTTATTCTTACTATTTTCATTCAATAAGTAGTTTTTAGATGACAACTCAAGTTATTCTTGTAGTTAACTTAGGACTCCTTATTGCTATCTTGATTTCCTTTCACGTTGTTATTTTGATCTTTTTTTTATATCTTGTTCTCTTAGGTTAGGATTTCACAAAATTCAAAGTTATTTTCATTGTATTAAGTCTATTTATAGGTTGGAAATTAAAGGAATAATTTATTCCATTTTACTTCAAGTTAATTAACTGCTTTAATGTAATTTGTCTTCCTATTCTCACTTCAATACATTTCCATAAGATAACTCACAGATGCCTTAGAACATGTTCTTGAGGTGCAAGTTGTAGAAATACATGGGATCCTAAGATAGTGGTATCAGAGCCAGTTATGGTTGGCGACCGGCTCAACTTAAGTTTTCACTAACTTGACAAGAAGTGAGAAGCTTAACTTCCAATCTGGAAAAAGTAATGGAGTGGATAATGGATATGTGCTAAGCCTAACATGTGAGGGAATAAGTTTCTATGAGTAGACTCAGGTTTCTTTATAGAAGTACTGAGGGGCAAGTGGCAAGTAGGAGTGTTGCTCCCAAATTGGTGAAGTTGAGCTTGTCATGACCTCATTTCACCTTAAAACACTGTAAAGTTTTTGCTTTTTCCTTACTTTTTTCCCTACGGGACAATTTTACCACTAACAGTTGGGCTATAATTCGGTATTAGTCACATTATCCTTAGTTACCTTATCATCCATTTCTATACCTGTCAATATGAACGATCGATTGACTGTAAATATTTTCATCTTATAAGTGAGCTCGCATACGTTTACGTACATTTACATCCTCGATATTACATCCGTATACATTACTGTGCTGTTACATGTTTAGATACAAAACTATACGAATGTGTATATCTTTCGCTCGATGGGAATGCAGCGAATATCGGAATACGAGTCCTCAGCTGCTGATCTACTGTAAATGCTCTGTAGAAAGGGGAAAAAATGAAAGGGTGAGCTCACTAGCTTAATAAGGTAATCATGCAAGCAAGTAAATAACTACACTATCTACATATTCATAATGCCATGCCTTAAAGTACTCTTTTCGTTGTACAATTAAAGCATGAAAGTTAGTGTAAAACTTATGCAGTGTGTATATATATTTACTTGTATATACTGAAATCATGCTTTATTCATAAATATAGACATTTTCTGAAAAACATTGCATTTTATATATTTTCATATAATGCTTATAAAACATATCATGCCATTTCATTTCAATCATATAAAATATGGCATTTCATCATGTAAAAACACATCTATCAAGTCTCAACCCATCCCTTGAGTCTACCCTGAACCATAAACATTTACATTTATGTAAAACCGTAAAATCCTTTATCAGGGCTCAACCCATCTCTAGGGTCTACCCTAGTTCATATAAAGTAATTTGACATAATCACGTGAGACTGGACGATTACTATGATAATATCTAAGACTATGGCCATATCTAATACTGTGATCCCAGGCTACACAGTACCGAGTGTGTAGGGCATCACTGCTGCAATGAGAGGTGGGTCAAACCCTACCCGCCAACTCACATCTCCACAACTCCGAATATCCCCCCCAACGCCAAATACTCATGGTACAATGCACTCCGTGTCACATACATGGTACAACGTACTCGATAGACCCTATCTTAAGTCAATAGTCAATACCACATCTCAAAATGCACTACGCGCATCTCATCGGTGTGACACACAGTCTACACGAGGCTTCCAGCATGGCCTTAAGCATGTTATGTCAAATCTCGTGTGAGTACCACTCCAACACGGTTTTATGTATATCACATCAAAATACAATGCGAGCCTTGAGTGCGACGCTCTATCGACAGCCTGTTCAAGCACAGTTTTATGCACATTTCATATAAAATCTAGTGCGACTACACTCTAGCACTATGCCATGCATATGTCATATTTAAAATCGAGTACGAGCAATGCTCCAATACTATGCCATGCATATCATGGGAAATCTAGTGCGAATAATACTCTAGCACTAATTTATGTAGAAATCATATAAAATCCAGTGTGAGCAGTGCTCCAGCATGATTTGTTTTCACACAACTCGATAGATGACTTATTTCAAAGGGATTATTTCAAATAATCAAAATCAGCACCATAATTGTGCTATTTTGTGTAAATCATGAAAACACTAGCCAATCTTTCTATACTTTTGCTAAATAGCAGTAAAAACACTCAAAAACATGTTTTCCATGCTTTATATGACTTTTCTTAATTTTAATAATTTTCCCTTAATAGGGGTAAAATCGTAATTTACCCATATCGTGTCTTTATAAATTTTATTCTCTTTCTCTAACCCTCAGACTTTTAAGTGAATGTAAATACCCTAAAAAATATGCGTAGGTATCTTTAACTACTCACAAAATTTTCTTACCTCGAATCGCGTGGAATGCTTTTCTTTTTCCAACGCTGTAAAAGCACTCAGTCTGCATTGCTCCCAATATAATCTCTAGAGCTACATATAACCATTTATCAGGTTAATTACAGTATATTCAATTGTATTTCACTTTCACTAGGCTTACTTTAAAGCTTTGAGCCCGCTTACTCTTATTGGGCCTAATTACATCTTAATAGGCCTTACTTAGTCTTAAGCCCATTTCACTTTACTATTCGTTTCATTTGGGCCTATTGGGCTTATATGACCCACTAACACTTATTGATCTTGGTCTGAGGCCCATTAACTCTTATTAGGCCGAAACCACAAGGCTTAACCCATTACACCTCTCGGCCATGGCATGGTGGCCGAGAGCCATGCACGCCACCATGGCCGAGAGTCACGCCAACCATGCCACTATCATGCCGTTTTGCTATCCATTCTCTTAGGCATTTTATCAAACACTTAGTATGCATGTCTTAAGCTTTTAGTTTTTGTTCATTAAGGTATTTTATCAAACACCTTACATGCCAACCTTAATTCACCACCTAATTCATCAAATTGAATGAAACTAAGCATGCTATGCTTATCTATACATGCGTACCATCCTACCCATGCCTTAAAATCACATTCTTACACATCAAAACACAAATACCCATTTTGGGCCATCACTTGTTCATGGTGATTTTGTGTGTTTTGACCCATAAAACATATACCAAACAATTTAGAATAATCTCTAGATTAACATACTAGAAGTTGGAAGCATGAAAACTCACCTAACTTATACTTCTCTTCTTGGCCAAAACTTCCAAGGATTTCAGGTTGCTCAATATGGCTCATTGATGGCTAATTCCAAGGTACGTCGATCCTCTCTCAATTTAGAACAACTTTCATGAAGATCACTTGTTCCAAATATGCCTTTAGGTTAGTGATTTCTAGTGTGAGAAAGCTTGAAAGTTAGGTTTCTATGGTGTTTGTTCTTAGCCGAGACTTGCAAGGAAGAAGAAGACTTAGCTTTGTCTGATTTTACTTAGCAAAATTCATCCTTTTAATCTTAATTTTCAGCCCACCATTTGGGCTTGGCATTATTTAAAACCCGAAATTCGGTGTAAATTCCTTAAGAAATTGTTATTTTAAACATGGATTTAGGAAATCTTGATCAATAAGGAAGAAATAATTAAATTTCAAGTTCAATTAATTAAGATATGAATTTATATAGATAAATCAAAAATTTTCACATCGAGAAATTATCCTAAAAATATTAAAAAAATATACCGAAAAGATAAAACAAGATAGATAAATTCAATTAATTTGTTAAATGAAAAAATATAAATTTTTGGGATATTTTGGCAAAAATAATATATTTTATTCTAACCAAATAATAATAAATAATAAATAATAATAAAATGTAAAAAAAGAAAAGAAAATGTCACGACCCATTTTTCCTAAAAACCCCTACAAATTTTTCGCTTTTTCATTTTCTTACCCGTCGTGAACAGTTTCACCACTAACAGTTGGGCTATGAGTCAATGTTAGTCCCTCCTGTCATGTTACTTACCTTAACATCTATTTTCCATATTACATTTACATAACAATTTATTTTAACTAAATACATCCCCAATATTACAATCCGTATACAGTACTGTGCCTCTATATGTTTAGATACAAAAATTATACGAATGTGTATACCTGGTCTTGATAAGAAGCAGCGGATAACCGAAATGCAAGACTACTGTCGCTCTCTTCTACTGAATGTACCCTGTGGGGTGGAAAATGAAAGGGTGAGCGAAACTTGCTCAGTAAGGCAATAATGTAAGCAGGTAGATAACTATACTATCTACGTGTTGATAATGTCATGATATAAAATCGTTTATATTTGGAGCATGAGGTAAGACTAAAACGATGCCACATGTATGCATATATCATATAAGAGAAATCATGAAATCGACATATAAATCAAACATGGAAAAATCATCATGCATGACATCTCATGCTTGTCACATTAAAACTTATTTGTTTCATCATAAACTCAACACTTAAAAACTTATTTGTTTAATCATAAACTCATCACGTTAAAACTTATTTGTTTCATCATAAAACAATCACATCAAGGCTAAACCCATCACTTGGGAATACCTTGATTCATAAAATCGCATCTCATTTAAAAACATAAATCGGGACATTACCCCTCCTTCGGGTTTGTCCTGGTCTATTCAGATCGTATGATATCATGTGAGGCATGTAGGTTACTGTATGAAAATCGAGGACTATGGCCATATTATGTCCCTGTGATCCCAGGCTACACGGATCCCGGTGTGCGGGGCATCAAACTGTAACGGGAGTTGGGGTCAAATCCTACCTGCTAGAATATCAACTAACATCATTGAGTCATCATGACTGCACGGTACATCGTACTTCGTGTGACATACACGGTACAACGTACTCCGTGGACCCATATCATAGTCTGGGGATGCCTGCCGTAGGTCTTATCCACCCCAATACTATGTCGATAACCAACTCATGTCTCAAAGTATACGTACGAGCATATCAAGTCTCTGCAACACACAGTCTACAGGAGGCTTCCACACGACTATATGCATGTCAACTCACGTCTAGTGCGAGCGAAGCTCCAGCACAACGCTATGCATATCATGATATCTAAAATCTCGTGCGAGCGAAGCTCCAACACGGTTTTGTGCACACACAAATTTCTCATACGAGCAATACTCCAGTACGACTTTTCATGAGTAATAAATCAGTAAACTTTAGTGCGAGTAAGACTCTAGCACTCTTTTTACTCGTGTAAATATGATAGGTGGCTCAATCTTGATAAAAACATATTTTAAAATCGTAACCGGTACAAACCAGTACCCTTTCGTAAAAGTCCTAAAATCAATAGCCAACCTATGTGCATATTTGCTTAAATCAAAGCAATACATTCATATAAAACATTAAAAACATGATAATCATATAATTTATTTGCCTTACTACCCTTTTTGTAAATTTTACTCTCAGGGGCGATATTGTCATTTTCTTAATTCACCTGTGCGTCGATTTTCGTAAAAATTATTATTTCGTGTCTAGATACTTAAATAAATTCTAGGCCCTGTAAATCCCCTCAAAATACGTATAGAAATCTCTATACACCTACAAAATTCCCTTACCTAGAATCACGCGTAAACTTATCCCGTCTCGATAATACTCGATCTCTCAATCTAAATGCGCGCCAACCAAGTCTACGGAACTGCATATAACCACATATTTGGGTCAATTCACTTATCTTTTATCAGTACATCACATTTACTGATTGAATCTAACGTACTGGGCCCGTTTTACTTTATTGGGCTCGATTGCACTTTAATGGACCTCGACCCATTTTCAGCCCGTTTATACTTATTAAATTCCTTTTTCGGGTTTACTGGGCTCATTTAGCTTACCAATAATCATCGAGCTTCGTTCCAAACTCATTGGATAGCCCGTATACTATTTATGGTAATTACTTTGTAATTCCGATTAATATTCCTTTTTATACAGAATTAATCCGTAAATTTCGTAAAATTATCGAAACTCTGTATTAAAGGACTCATATTATCATAATTAAAATATACTTACCTAATGCTATGTGGGGTATGAAAATCGAAGCTCAATCGGCTCTCGTTCGGGTTTGTCATAAAACTGTATAATTTTATATTTAATTTCGGGTTAATTTTTTATTAAATATAATTTAAATAAATTTCTCAAAAATCAAATTGGTCACTTTTGACCTCTTACCGACTTACCCGAAGTCCGATGTATCCCCGAAAATCCTTCCCCTTTTTCCTTTTTCTTTTTTTCTCCTTTTTCCCTTCTTTATTGGCTGAACCGGTTCGGTCCGGTTCAACCCGGTTCAGACCGGTTCACCTCTTGCTGAATCGGTCCACACCAGTTCAGGCCTTCCCGTCACCGTTCACGACGTTTCTGACTGGTTCTTGGCTCATTTCTAGCGCTGTTCGGCTCGTCTTTGGTCGAGCAACCTTCGACTGACCTCGATCGAGACCAAATCACCGTCGGTGGCCATTGTTCCTCTCTTCTCCCTCTCGGCCATCTCTCCCTCGATCCGTCGAATTTCGACGGTTTCACCTGCCGATACCGATCTCAAGAGAACCACCTCCTCCTCCTGATCACACCGGTGGCCTCCGTTCACGCCTAGCAGCCGTGGATCGTTGGAATCGACCCCGTGTTTCTAGCGGCTTTCTCTTCCTCCGTTCATCGGACACAGCCATTGTCGGCGTGCATCACCGGTGCCAACGTGTTCACCGACCTCTCCTCTTCCTCCTCCGATCTTCGTTTGGGCCGTCAGTCACCGGTGATCGTGGGTCAATCGGGTCACATGCGGGTCGTCCTCGGTTTCCTTTATTTTATCTCTCCCCGACATTTTCGATCTCTTCTTTTTTTATTTTATTTTATTATTATTATTATTTATAAATTATTTTATTATTAATTAATTATTAAAATATTCTAAAATATCTACTAATAGATTATTTTATTCCAATTTAATTAATTTAATTTAATTTAATTTATTTATTATATTTTTAACCATTTTTCCTGTATAATTTCTCTGTATTTTTGGGATATTGTCCCGAGTGATTTTTTGGTATTTCTGAAAATTCTGGATCTTGATCAATTGGACTCGAAATTTAATTATTTCTTCGTTATTGATCAAGATTTCTCAATATCATATTTTTAATTAAATTTTCTTATCGAATTTATATCAATTTTTGATCTTTTGATCGTTTTACCCTTCAACATGTTCAAAAATTTCATTTCAATCCTTTCTCTCATGAACATACTCATTTCGTGTTTTAACTAAAATCGGGTCGTACAGAAAAGAATCACGAAATCGCGATTTTGAAAAATAAAGGGAAACAGAAGACCCGTGGAAAACCGAGCCTCCCCTTCTGCCTCCACCGAACGGAGGCCACCGACGAACGGACCCAAGTGAGATGGCTGAAGGGAGAAGCAGCCGAGCCATCGCCGACGTTGGTAGACGGAGGAGGAGACACGACCGGTGAGAGAAAAAGGGGAAAAGAGAGAGAAACTGAGAGAGATGAGAGAAAATAGAGGAGAGAGAGACGAACGAAGGCCGAAGGAAGGGGGAACGCCCTGTCGTTGGCCAGAGGGGGCGACAACAGCGTCGATCTAGTCGCGAATCAGCGAGAAACGACACCGATCGGGAAAAGAGAAAAACTGTTGCGACGCTGAGGAAAAAAGAGGTCGTAGCGGCCACTTTTCGGCCTGTCCTGGTGAAACCGACACCAGATCCATGCACCGGATGACCTCGTGTACCCGTTATGGCCACTACGTGTTTATGGTGATGCCATTTGGATTGACGAATGCCCCCGCAGCATTTATGGCACTGATGAATGATATATTCAAGCCATACCTGGACAAGTTTGTGATTGTGTTCATTGATAACATATTGGTATATTCCAAGTCCATGGAAGATCATGAGGAGCACTTAAGGATAGTTCTACAGACCTTCTGAGAGGAAGAGTGATATGTCAAACTTAGTAAGTGTAACTTTTGGTTAGAGCAGATCTCATTTCTGGGCCATGTTGTGTCGAAGGATGGGGTATCGGTTGATCCATCCAAGAGAGAGGCAGTTGTACAGTGGGAACAGCCCAAGACGGTTACTAAGATCCAAAGTTTTCTAGGATTGGCAGCATATTATTGGAGATTTATAGAGGGTTTCTCCAGACTAGCTGCTCCATTGACACGCCTTACGTGTAAGGATGTTAAGTTTTATGGGATGAGGCATGTGAGAGGAGTTTTGAGGAGCTTAAGCATCAATTGACCACTGCTCCAGTTCTCACCATTCCTACCAGCTCAGGAGGATTCTCGGTGTATACAGATGAATCACACCGGGGATTGGGCTGTGTACTTATGCAAGATGGAAAGGTAGTTGCCTATAAATCTAGACAGTTGAAAGATCACGAGAGGAACTACCCGACCCATGGCTTAAAGTTGGCGGTCGTGGTATTTGCTTTGAAACTATGGCGCCACTATCTCTATGGTGAGAAATTTCAAGTTTTCACAGATCATAAGAGCCTTAAGTACCTGTTCTTGCAGAAAGAGCTGAATATGAGACAGAGTAGATGACTCGAACTTTTAAAGAACTATGATTATGAAATCATGTACCCCCGGGTAAGGCAAATGTAGTTGTCGATGCTTTGAGCAAGAAGAACCTTAGGTTGGTGCCTTATATGATGGTACAGGAACATGAATTATTGGAACAATTTACGGACCTCAGTTCGGATGTAACCCCACCTGGATCTGAGAGACTTGAGATCATGGCTAGTTTGAGACTGGAGCTAGAATTGATTGGCCATATTCGACAGGCTCAGTAGAGCGATCGACGGTGCATTGATTGGCTAAGGTAGATACAGACAGGTGTGGGTATTGATGTAGAGCTGAGTGCTAATGGCTTGTTGAGGTTCATGGGCAGAGTATGTGTTCCCAAGGATCTCGAGATCAGGAGGCTAATTTTATCAGAGGCTCACTCATTGAAGTATACGATACATCTGGGGTATCAAGATGTATCAAAACTTTCGAAAGGTTTATTAGTGGTCCGGAATGAAAAGAGACATTACTGAATATGTCGCTAAGTGTCTCGTTTGTCAGCAGGTGAAGGTAGAGCATCAAAAGCCTGCAGGATTATTGTAGCCTTTACCGATACTGACATGGAAGTGGGAGCACGTCACCATGGATTTTGTGATGGGGTTGTCGAGGACTCGCAGAGGTCCTGATGCCATATGGGTTATTATGGACCGGTTGACTAAGTCCACCCATTTCTTGGCTTACACTGAGTCAGTTGGCGAACTTGTATATTCGAGAGATAGTACGACTACATGGTGTTCCAATGAGCGTTGTTTTTTATAGGGATGCCCGCTTCACTTTTCATTTCTGGGAACATTTTCAGGAAGCGCTAGGGACCCGACTGAGTTTTAGCACTGCTTTTCATCCTCAGACAGATGGGCAGTTAGAGAGGACTATAGAGACCCTCGAGGATATGTTGAGAGCGTGTGTGGTGGATTTTGGAGGCTCCTGCGATGATCACTTGCAGTTAGTTGAGTTCGCCTATAGTAATAGTTATCATGCAAGTATCAAAATGGCACCTTATGAGGCACTGTATGGACGCCTATGTCGATCCCCCATTGGATGGGAAGAGGTTGGTGATAGACAGATTTTTACTCCAGACTTAGTGCAACAAGCATCTAAGGACGTCCAGTTGATATGTGAAAGATTACGAACAGCTCAAAGTCGAAAAAAGAGTTATGCTGATAAGAGACAAAGACCACTAGAGTTTGATATGGGTGAGTCGGTATTTCTGAGGATTTCACCTTTGAATGGTATTATGAGGTTTGGTAAGAAGGGTAAGCTAAGCCCTAGATATATCGGTCCCCTCGAAATTTTAGAGAGAGTGGGATATAAGGTGTATAAGTTGGCGCTGTCAAATGTTCAAAATATCTTCCACGTCTCTATGCTTCGAAAGTATCACCCGGACCCGGCACATGTGATAAGATATGAGCCGTTGGAGTTCAATGAGAGTATGACATATGTGGAGAAGCCAGTTTGGATATTGGATAGAAAGGAAAAGGTGTTGAGGACAAAGACAATTCCCTTAGTGAAAGTTCTTTGGCAACATCACACAGTAGAAGAGGCCACATTGGATTTGGAGAACTTGATATGGGAGAAGTACCCCCAACTTTTTGAAGAGTGACTTGGTTCTAATTTGGAGGACCAAATTCCTTGAAGGAGGGGAGAATGTGAGACCCCGTATATGTATGGTTGTAACATGTGTAATTGGATCAATGAAAGCTAATGGACTTGTAATGTAAAATATAATTGATGTAAGTCCATGGATTCAATGTACATATGTGTATTATGATTTGTAATGCACACAAGTTTCAATGTGTATAAGGTATGAATGGATGCCATTTTCAAGTCATAAAGGTGGATGGATGAGAAAATGACTATGGCAGCAGATTAAGGATGTTTTGGTCTAAGTTACAGCAAGAAAACTGCAGAAAATCTGAAAAATATGAAGGCCAAATCGATCTCATAGAATGAGAGATTGATCTAGAAGAGCCAAAATGCTCTTATTTGGGTAATGGAATAGAGCATATCGATCTCCAATGGGGCCAGATCTATCTCCTAACCATTCTGTAATGAAAAGATCGATCCTCAAGCATACAGATCGATCTCCTTAGCTCTCTGTTTGGGAGCAGATCGATCTCAAGCTTCGATAGATCAATCTCATGCTTAAAATGCCATGAAAAAGAGGGATTTAAGGGAGCTAGATTGATCTCCTCCTAGTGCAGATCGATCTCCTCAAGCTATTTCTATAAAAGGAGTGCTGAAAATTTCGAAAAAAAAATTACCCTATCTATTTTTAACCCAAAACCTAGATTTTTCTCTCTAAAATCAGCCATTTCCAGTAAGAATTGAGGGGAGGCCATTAGACACTAAGTTGTTCATCTTAAGGAAGAGAACAACATAGTTGGAACCCAAAATCCCATTGTTGGTATTGAAGGAGCTAAGGGCATTGTCATTTGGAGCAAGAAGAGAAATCAGATTTGGTAAGCTTCTAATACTCCAGCCTAAGTACATTGTGTATTTAATTGATTTTGGAGTTGATTGGCATGTATATGGATGATAGAAATCATCTAGAAAGCAATGGAACACATATAACCTAGAAAATAGAATGAGTTTAGAGTGAGAAAGTGTGATTGAGTATGTTGATGATTTATGGATTATGATAAGCTATTATAGAAGTAATAGGAATGATGTGGAGTGGTTAAATGAAGCCATATTGTGAATTTGGATGAGTTGGTGATTTGAGGGAATTGCTAAGTTGTCAATTAAGTAATGTGGATGATTTATAATGGGTAAATGAAACTACATTATGGGTTGAGTGGAATTAGGAAAATGAGCACATGTAGTGTTGATGGAAAAGCCATAGTGAGGAAATATATAGGCCTAAAGGAACACTATGAGCTTAATATCGGTTTAATACCGATTCATTATGAATAAATTGGCCTAAAGGAATCCATAGACTCGAGATATGAATAGAGAAATGAAATGGGGCCTTATATGAGATGATAGAAGCTATAGAGTGAATTGACTATAGCAAAACTCAAAGGTTGCGTGTAATAGATTGAAATAATGCAGAATATGAATTTGTGCAGTTTCAGAGAGTCGTTGGGGACGCAATCGAACTACATACATGTAAGCAGCTTTAAGGAAATGGAATCACACGTCGCGATTCCAAGTAAGGGAATCTGTAAGTATATAGAGGTAGATGCTCATATTTTGTGGGTATATAGGGCTTTGGAAATGTGCATGAGTTTGTGACAATGTGGTTAACAATGTAAGGAAATTATTACGAATAATTGTATGAGATTTGGTTGTTGAAATGGTATTTCGAAGAAATGGGATAGTAAGGCTAATAATTGCATAAATCACTTGTTTGAATGTTTTCACAAAACCCAGTGCTTTGCCTTAAGCAAATAGTTGGATAGGCTGGCTATTGTTGGAATTATGTTGTGTGATAGCACATGTGAAGTGCTAAATATGTTTTGAGATTGGTTTTGAATGTTTATGAGCCGCCTATCGTGTCTACGTGAATTAAACCGTGCTGGAACCTAGCTCGCATCGGGTATTGATGTTTTTATATGTTTGAAACGTGTCGGAGCTTAGCTCACACTTTGTTTTGGAACTATGACAATGTTTTATAAACCGTATTGGAGCTTTTGCTCGTATGCGGATTTTGAGTGGTTTTCTTATGCATATAACCGTACTGGAGTGATGCTCGTACATGGTTTCTTCATATTTTTATGCATAAATATCGTACTAGAGCGTTGCTCGTGCGAGATGAGTTATTATGATGCATGAATTTTCGCTAGAGCGTAGCTCGTGCTGGTTTTGACACGGTGGTATGTATGAGATCGTGGTGAGGATAATACGGATTGGTGTTCAGGGATCCTAACAGGCCTAACAGACCTCTTGAGTGGGGTGAGGGTGAGGGGCTAGGACTTAACATAATCCATTTGGGGAACCCAACAGGCCTAACAGACCTTTTGAGAGGGGTGAGGGTGAGGGGCTAGGACTTGACATAATCCATTCCGGGAACCCAACAGGCCTAACAGATCTCTTGAATGGGGTAAGGGTGAGGGGCTAAGACCTGAATCAAGGAACCCAACAGGGGCGAGCAAGGCCATGAGGGGCTAGGACCTGGTATTAGGAGTACTCCCACGTGCACTTGAGACTAGAGGTTTCACTCGGTATGAGGTAGATAAGACCTACCGTAGGCACCCCTAATCCATATTATGGGTCTACGGAGTACTATGTACCGCGTGGTGGTTACGTGATTTGAGAAAGTCTGGCAGAGAACTAACCCACCTTCGTGCCAGCATGATACCCCGCACACTGAGATCCATGTGGTCTGGGACGATTTGTGGCGTAGTTGGCTAACATAGTCAGTTGAGATATAGTGACCTATCTCCTTACTTGATTTATATAATACCACATGGTTTTGAATACTTAGTGTGATTTTGACTGTCCAGGGTAGACCCGAAGGAGGGGTCGAGCCTTGTGGGATTTGATTTGTGAAATGGTTATGATGTTGTGATTGTGAAATGATTTGATGGAATTTTATTGTATTGAGAATGAGATAATCAAAAAGGATGTTTCTTAAACAAATTGCCCTTTTTATGAGATTTGATAATTGATGAGCATGAGACGATTTTTACATGTTGATGTTACCATGTTTTATATGCCAATTTTCATGATTTTAAATACATGATATATGTATACTCATATGGCATGGTTTTAATTCCTCATGATCCTATTATAAAAGATTTATGTATAACATTACCAGCATGTAGATAGAGTAGTTATCTACCATGCTTGCATTATTGCCTTACTGAGCGTGTGGTTGCTCATCCCTCTTTATTTTCCCCTCCTACAGAGTGTGCATAGTAGCCCAGTGAGGACTGAGGCATTGTGTTTTTGGACATCCGCTGCTTCCATCCTCGAAAGGTATATACACATGATTCTTTTTATATCTAAACAATGTAATGGCACAGTAATGATTGAGTTGTAATTATGGGGGATATAGATGTCAGTAAACATGTTCTGTATAAGTGAATTATTTAATTTCGAATATATGACATTGTTTTTATTAATTGTGGATGAATGGTAAGTGGTGATTGTTATTGATTCACAACCCAATTGTATGTGGTGAGTTTGTTCACTACCGGGTAAGGTAATAGTAAAAAGCAAAAAATTTATAGTGATTTTCGTTTAAAGGGAATGAAAAAGGGTCGTGACAGATTGTTACCCATGGAAAGAAGGATGATGGATGTAGCCAGTGGAGGTGCGATAGTGAATAAGACTCCTAGAGATGTTAGAGATTTGATTTCTGCCATAGCTGCTAACTCCCAGCAGTTTGGATTCAGACAAGATATATCTCATAGTAGAGTAAACGAGGTAAATACACATTCTCTTGAGAATCAAATAGCTAATCTAACATCTGTTGTTCAATAATTGGCTATAGGAATGGGAAATGTGCAACAAGCTAAAGCATGCAGAATCTGTGCTGCTACTGGCCACCCAACTGACATCTATCCCACACTTCAAGATGAACCTTATGAGCATGCCAATGCAGTTGGAGGATTTCCTGGTCCACCTCAAAGAAATTATGATCCATACTCGAATACTTATAATGTAGGGTGGAGAAATTATCCCAACTTGAGCTACGGAGAAAGGTTTCAATTTCGTAATTCTCAATATAGACAGCCTGCTCCACAACAACAACAACATCAACCATCTTTAAGTTCAGGTATATCATTTGAGGAAATTGTTAAATTACTTGCAACTAACACACAACAATTTCAACAGGAGACAAGGATAAGCATCAAGAAGTTGGAGGATCAAATGAGTCAGCTAGCCACTTCTGTGAGTAGATTGGAATCTCAAGGAAAATTGCCCTCACAAAGAGTTATGAACCCCAAACAGAATGTCAGTGCAATGACCTTGAGGAGTGGAATCCAGTTGAAGGAACCTAGCAAGACAACCCAAAAACATAGTCTAGAGGAAGAAGTTGGAAAGGAAGTTGCTACACCCCTGCCACAATTGGATCAACCTACGGAATCTAATAGTGAGCACCAAAAAGTTTTTGTACCAGTTCCTCATTTTCCTTATAGGTCACTTAAATCTAAAAAGGAGGAGGAAGAAAATGAGATTTTTGAAACCTTCCGTAAGGTCGAAGTAAATATCCCTTTACTTGATGCAATTAAACAAGTACTTCGCTATGCCAAGTTTCTTAAGGAGTTGTGCACCAACAAGAGGAAATTAAAAGGTAATGAATTTGTAAGCATGGGTGAGAATGTTTCAGTTGTCATTCAGAAAAAAAGTTACCTCCTAAATGCAAGGATCCAGGTATGTTTACTATCCCCTGTAAGGTAGGTAATCTTAAAATTGAAAGAGCAATGTTAGATCTAGGAGCTTCAATTAATGTCATACCTTTGTCTATTTATAAATCTTTGAATGTTGGACCATTAAAAAAGACTAGTGTGATTATTTAGCTTGCTGATAGATCTAACGTTTATCCTGAAGGTGTTCTAGAGGATGTTTTGGTGCAAGTTAATGGATTGATCTTTCTTGCTAATTTTTATGTGCTTAATATGGAGGATAATGACTCATCTAGATCTTTAATTTTGTTTGGAAGGCCTTTCTTAAAAAACATCTAGAACCAAAATTGATGTGCATGATGGTATACTTACAATGGAATTTGATGGTGAAATCATTAAGTTTAATATCAATGATGACCATGAGAGTTTTAGGATTTATAAGGAAAAAATAAAGGTGTCTCATGATTGTATGGTTTCTAAGAAAAAATTTTATGTTGGGTAGAAAGTTATACTATCTCATTCTAAATTAAAAATATTTCTTAATAAATTTCGTTCTCGATGGTTAGGTCCTTTTATTGTTACTAACGTGTTTCCTCGTGGTGGAATTAAAATTCAAAGTTTAGATACAGGTCAGATCTCTAAGGTCAATGGTCATCGCTTAAAGCCTTTTTATGAAGGTTTACAAGTGCATGAAGTTGAACGAATTGGGTTAAAATTTTCAAACTACAATTGAGCATGGCAACATCTAGCCAAAGACTTTAAAGAAATGCGTTTTTTGGGAGGCAACCCAAAATTTCTTTTTATTTTATGATTTGCAACTATTTTTCTTTATTTTTGTTGTTTTCTTAGTAGTATATAGGATTTATGTTTGTTTTTGGGTTCTTAAAAAAATCAGAAGTGGTGTTTTCATAGGGCGTGCCCATGCCTTATGAAGAGAGCATTTTTGTTTAAAAAAAAAAAACAAAAACAAAAAAAATACAAAAGAAGTGTTTTGATAAGGTGTGCCCACGCCCTATTCAAAACCCTTTTCTGCCTTTAAAAAAAAAAATTACAGCAGAACATTATTGATAGGGCGTACCCATGCCCTATCTATAGACTTCTTCTGCCACCATCACATAAAAAATTAAATTAATTTTTTTTCCGCATCAGTTTATATTTTATTATTATTATTATTATTTATTTTCTTTTTCTGCATATCCTTTCTCCCCTTTCGGCACCATCTTCATTTTCCAAATTACAGGTCCCTCGCGTCGCTCATCTCGCCTATCTTCATAGCTCCAGAAGTTAGCCTGACGAGCCCTATCTTCGGCAGCATCGGCGAGATTTCTCCAAGCTTCATCAGTGCTTTTCGACACACACCAATTCCACCAACTGCAACATTCAGTTCCAGCAACACAGACCCACCGGAATTGAATCAGCAGCATCTATCATTCTCCACCAGGAATCGAGACCGATCCCCTCCCCAAGCTCCTTGTCGGCAACAACAATCATCTGCAGCAGCCACCAATCCAACCGGTAACACAAAACCGAGACTCAAGCTCTGGTAAAGGCAAACTACTGGTCCCTTCACCAATGAAGCCACCAAAGTCGAGACCCACACACCAGCAACAACCCGTGACCCCCAGCCTCCCTTCTCCAACCTGCAGACCTCTTCCTAAAAGTCTCCTCCGAACCAAGCAACCGACAGCACAACACTGAGAATTACAGTAGAACAAACATCATCAGTGACCGCTGGCTCCCTTTTTTTCGGTTCTGACGATCGTACCTTTCGATTGCAGTTTCGACAACAAATTCTTCCTCATTCTCTCGGCTGTAGTTCCAGGCAGTACCCACCGTAGCCGATCAACATATTTTTTTATTTTTGCTATATAAAAAAACAATAAAAAAACAAAAATAATAAAAAATAAAAAAATTTGTTGTGGTGGTGATCGACAAGTTTCAACTATACCATTTTTATCCTTAACATTATCTGATTTGGTGTAAATATTTTTACTTGTTGGAGATTAACAATCGCACGAGGAGCAAATTTTTTATGATTAACAGTGGAAATCAAGGAGCTTCTCCCGCTCGTTAGCATGCTCGGATTGGCAAAGTGGTGGAAATCAACGCAATGCTTCACGGTGCTCAACATTTTTTGGGGAAGTTTCCTTAATTCTCTAAATTCTTTTACAGTGTCTGAGCAATTATTTTGATACATTGAGGACAATGTATAGTCTAGGTGTGGGGGAGGATATTCAATTGTGACTCTGCTGTTTGCTTTCTTTTCCTTTCTTTTTTGATAATTTTCATGAAACTTTTTACAAATCCAAAAAAAAAAAAAAATTGTTCCAAAAAGTACATTAGTTATTGTTTGTAATTTATTTGAGTTCTAAATTTTTCCAATGCTTATCCCATGAAAAAAAGATGTTATTTACATATGTGCAAAACAATTTTGAATTCTCATTAAAACACTGATTAGTAGCTTTTAATTCATTAGATGAAAAATTTTATAGGATCTAGCACATATAACCCTTTTTGGTGAGAATTGAACCTATGAGCATTCATTACATCATGCTCCATTTCTTTGTTTGTGTGATTGTCATGCATATTCGACTATTCTAGAACTTGCTCTGTCATACATGTCTTAATCAACCCCTTTGATGAGTAGGATGCAATAAATCAAACAAGGGCATTTAGGTTAACCATTTTTCTTGACATTATACCATTTCTTTTCTAGCCTACCCTTGTTATTATTAACCCTTAGAGAAACCACTTTGAGCCTAGCCTTTTCTTTGGATTAAACCACATTACAAGCCATGATAAACCCTTTCGTTGATTTTTCCCTCTTTTTGAACCTTGAATTGATGAATCAATAAACTTATGCACATGAAACTTCAAAATATTTTTTGAAAGATTGCAAGATGTTGAAACTTTAGTGTTCCAAGCTATTATTTCCATTGAGTTTTTCTCTCTCGAAAAAAAAAGGAAAAGAAAGTAGAACAGAAAAGAAAAGAAAAATGAAGAAAAAAATGATGAATAAATAAAGAGAAAGAGAAGTGTAATTTTTATTGCTTGGAAGTTAGTTTTGAAAATTATGTGATTGAAACAGTCTTTTGAAATCATTGAGTTGAGTTTTGTGTGAAAAGTTTTGTATGATTTCTTCAATTTCTTTAACCCCAAAATCTCTTTGTCATACTTTACCTAAGCCCCGATACAACCCTTTTAGACCCTTAGATTTTTGCATCTTAATTCATTCATTGATGGAAGAGATGTGATGAATTTGCAAGCTTATGGTAAGAAATCTTCTATGCATTGACTTGAGATTTTATTGATATATACCTTAAACACTTAGAGTGTGATGAGTGAAATCCAATTGCGAGGGTGTTGGATCCTATGTACTTTATGAATTTAATTGAATCATTAAGGTGTTATTCATGTGTGTTATGAGAATTCGCTTTAAAAACTTATGTTTTAATTCTTGAAAGGAATGTGTTTTGGATGAGCATAGGAAGATGATGAAGGAATGATGAGAAGAGATTATAAATTTAGACTATTGTATGCTTGAGGACAAACAATGTTTAGGTGTGGGGGAATTTGATAAGTTGCATATTAAACACATTAATTGTCATGTTTTCCCATGATTTAGATTATTCTATATGCTTAATTTTTGGATTTGACTTATATTTTCTATTTTGTATTGTGAATGAAGGAAAAGGGACAAAATGGATTAAAAGCTGCATATTCTGATCAAGTTACAAAATCAGAATAAATCTTGGTATAAAACATGAGCACGTCCAAGGCAGTAACAAGAATTGCAACTCAATATGTGAATTCAAGTCAAGGTCTATCACTTGTAGCTGAAGTTGACTTAACCAATCTAAAGATGGCAAGTGGAAGATTTTAATTATTAAGGAAGAGATATGCAATGACTGTCTTTAGCAAGTGTTGAAAAAAGAAAAAAGTTTAATTGTAATCAAACTCAATCAGAGAAATTTCCTTTGGAAACAGATTCTGGGGTTAGAAGATTTAGTATTTATAGACTAAGAATGGATAGGGGAGATAGTTTGGAATCATCATACAAACAGAATTCTATATTTTTATTTTTCTTTATTGTTTTTCTCTGAACTTATGGCTTGCTAAGTTATTTAGTCCAGCCAAAGGATAATTAAAGTTTGGGTTCTTCAAGAATTGTGAGATCTAATTAGTTTTATCTTGTTATTTTACATTTTTTGCTATTTATATATTTTCTGTGCTTGTTTAAATTATTGTTTTGATTGATTGTACAAAAAAGGGCCCTTTGTTCAATTGTCAGGATAATATATCACCAATTAGAAACCTGAATCCGTAATTGTTTAGGAATTCTAATATAAGTGGTAAATAACATAATTGATTACAAATATGTTTTCAATTCTATGTTAAGAAGATATATAATCTAGGTTAATTGAACCTACATGTGTGTTTGTTGGTTAGAATTGGTAGTCTCTCTAGTTTTTAATGTTGTTAGTAAATTAAATCTTAAGATCGTATTTAAGGTTATTTAACTGACAAGAGAAATAATTAGAGATCGTATCCTGATTATCGCAGAAGTAAGGAGGGAAAGGTTGCTAGGTCGTACCAATAACCATAACCAATTTAGTAAAGATTAAAAGAACTTATTTTTGCATTAATGATCAATTCCATGAACCCACTCTAAAATTATTCCTTTGGTTGGATGCTTTCATCATATTGATTTTCTCCTAACATTTTACATATTGATTTCTCTTTTAAATATTAATTTTTCTTTTTATTTTCATTACAACAAATCCCCATAAATATTTTCTTATTAAATATTTTACAGAAAAATAAATCTAACCAATCTCTTGGGAAACGACCTTACTCATTTATACTACAGTTTTAATTTATTTTTGAGTAGGAATTATTATTTCGACAGCCACCAATTTATATGTAAGGGAGATTATGGAACACCATGTAATTTTCCAGTGAACATTGTATCAGATAGGGGATCCCGCTTCACTTCCCACTTCTGGGAACATTTTTCAAGAAGCCATGGGAACCCAGTTGAGTGTTAGCACAGCTTCTATCCTCAGACAGATGGTCAGTCAGAGGGGATTGTACAAGTTCTGGAGGACATGTTGAGAGCGTGTGCAATTGATTTTAGAGGCTCTTAGAATGATCAATAGCCACAAACTGAATTTTCCAATAATAACAGTCATCACTCGAGTATTGAAATGTCACTGTGTGAGGCATAGTATAGCCATAGTTGTTGTTCCTAGATTGGATGGGGAAAAGTGAGTGACAGATAGATATTTGCTCTTGATTTGGTAAGACAAGCCTCTGAGAATGTTCAGTCGATAGGTGAGAGATTAAGAATAGCTCAGAGCAAATAGAAAATGCTATGTTGACAAGAGACGAAGACTTTTGGAATTCACCAAGAGTGAAACAGTGTTTTGGAAATTCTCCTTATAAAGGCATAACGGGATTCAGGAAAAAGGTAAATTGAGTTACGTTGTATTAGATTTTTTTAAATATTGGACAAAGTGGAGATAAGGCCTGTAGGTTGGCATTACCACAGACTTATCAGGTGTCCACAATGTCTTCGACATTTCGATGCTTCGAAAGTATCACCCGGATCCGGCACATGTGATTCAGTATGTGCCATTAGAGCTCAAGGAGGATATGTCATATGTAGAGAAGCCGATTCGAATATTGGATAGGAAGGTGAAGGTATTGTGGTCGAAGACAGTCAGTTTTGTCACGCCCCGAAAATGCGAAAAATAGGGCAAATTTAAAACTTTTTTACTCATTAATTCACAATTAATGGTGCATTCCTGTGCAGTGTCATACATCATCATAATTATTAAGCCTCAGGATCTCATCATAATATAGCGTATATTGTACCGTATACAAATACTCAATTCCAAGTTAATTAATCCTAATACATCCCATATAATGTTATACATCAAGTGTCTGTAATTACAATAATAGTCTGGGTACATGAAAAGATAAAATATACCTCAAGATACAATATATATATGGCCTGGAGCTCGAGTCCTCCACTAGCCACTACTCCGTACGTCGCAGGGAAATCCTTTTTCACTTGAAGAACTCTGGGGGGAAAGAAAACAGGGTGAGCTTCTAAATCGCTCAGTAAGGGGGGTAAGGGACTCATTTCATAAACCAAAATGCACATCACAAAATATTTATTTGTATGTGAAACTCATTTGAAAACCATAGCATGAAAGTACTCAAAAAGACATTCTCATGTCTCAAGTCATGTGAAAACATGAAGTAAAAGGCTCACTCTAGAGCGATAACAAAGCATGTGAAAACAATGCGATAAACGCTTTCTCAATGAACGTGATAAAATCACTGAAATAGTAATGAACGTGGCACAGCCACTAAACACACGTGGCATGGCCACTGATTTAAATTCACACGTGGCATAGCCACTAAACACACGTGGCATAGCCACTGATTTAATTCACACGTGGCATAGCCACTAAACACACGTGGCATAGCCACTGATTTAATTCACACGTGGCATAGCCACTAAACACACGTGGCATAGCCACTGATTTAATTCACACGTGGCATAGCCACTGGATAGGTTTTCACGTGGCAACGGCCACTAATTAGGGGTTCTCACGTGGCAACGGCCACCAAATAGGGTTTCTCACGTGGCAACGGCCACCAAATGGGGTATCACGTGGCAACGGCCACCAATGGGGTTTCTCACGTGGCAACGGCCACCAAATGGGGTATCACGTGGCAACGGCCACCAATGGGGTTTCTCACGTGGCAACGGCCACTAAGTATACGTGGCACAGCCACAGAATGGGTTATTCTCACGTTACCAGAATGGAGACGAAATCGGGCTTACATGCTATCAGAGCAATGCCCGGTGTGTACTCAAAATTACACACCTAAGTCTTATCACACAAGACTGGTTCGCCTTCACGTAGAACTCATAGTGGTTTTTCTCTCATAAATCTCATTTGAAAACTGTTTTGTACTCAACACAAAACATAATAAAACTGAGTTCCAACCGGCAAAGCACGCACACATTTCTCAAATCTCGATATTGCCTTAACGTAGAGCCCAATTCATTACTCACACAAATTCGACGGTTTATAAAGCAATTTCACACTCAGCTTATAAACGCATAAAACAATGGGCTCCAACCGGCTATAAAAACCGTGTGCAATTATAACTCAACACAACACTCAACATGCTTGTTTTATAAACCACAAATCATGCTATAATAGTTTACAAATCACAACACAAATGGTTTAGATTTCCCTTATGTAAGACCCCGTATATGTATAATGGTAATGTGAATAATTGGATCAAATAATATGAATGGACTTGTAATGTAATGTATGATTGATGTAAGTCCATGGATTCAATGTATGTATGTGTAATATAAATTGTAACGTACATACAAGTTTCATTGAGTATGAATACGAAGAAATGAGTTCTAGCAAGTGATGGATGTGATTGAGACTCAAGATGAGTAGTGTGGTAAAATGGAATGGAGTTATGCTTCCATTTGGTTTTATGTAGCATGCCTTTGAACATACAATGAATGCACACAAGTTTCAATGTGCATAAGGTATGAATGGATGCCATTTTCAAGTTATAAAGGTGGATGGATGAGAAAATGGCCATGGCAATGGATTGAGGGTGTGTTGGTATAAGTTGCAGCAATGAAACTGCAGGAAATCTGGAAAACATGAGGTCCAGATCGATCTCCTAGGATGAGAGATCGATCTGGAAGAGCCAGAATGCTCTGATTTGGGCGAAAGAATAGAGCAGATCGATCTCCAATGGAGCCAGATCGATCTGCCAAGCATTCTGTAAATGAAAAGATCGATCCTCAAGCACCCAGATCGATCTCCTTAGCTCTCTGTTTGGGACCAGATCGATCTCATGCTTCGACAGATCGATCTCATTCTTCAACAGATCGATCTCATTGCTTCGACAGATCGATCTCAGGCTTAAAAATGACGTGAAAAAGAGGGATTTTAAGGGACCAGATCGATCTCCTCTTGCACCAGATCGATCTCCTCAAGTCATTTCTATATAAGGAAAGCTGAAAAATCTGGAAATCTCGGAACCTCCCATTTTCAACCCAAAAACCCAACTTTCCCTCTCTAAAATCAGCCATTTTCAGTGAGATTTAGAGAGAGATCATTAGAGGCAAAGTTGTTCCTATCAAAGAGGAGAACAACATAGTGAGAGGGCATTTTCCCATTTTTGGAATTGAAGGAGTTGAGGGCATTACCAATTGGAGCAAGAAGAGAAATCATATTGGTAAGATTCTAACACTCCAATCCAAATGCATTAGCTATTTAATTGATTTTGGAGTTGATTGGTATGAGTATTGATGGATAAACTACCTAAGAATGTAGTGGAAGTGGTGTGACCTAGAAATCAAAAATAGGTATAATGTGAGGATATGTGGGATTGAATGAGCTTATGATTTATGGCATGCTAAAGTTGTTATTGGGGTAATGTTTATGATTCTAGATGGTTAGATGGAATTACTTGGTGAGTTGGAGGAATTGTGAAAATGGATACGTATATGATTGATAAACGCCATAGTGAGGGAATTCATGAAATATGAACACTATGAGCTTAATGTCGATTTAACATCGATTTTGAATAAGTTAATAAGCCTAAGAAGATCCATAGACTCGAGTTATGGGTAAAGTAATGAAACGAGGCCGTATAAGCGTTAATAGAGGCTATAGGTTAAATTGACTATAGCAAGCGCAAGGGTTGCATTGTATGGATCGAATATAATGCGGGATACGATTTTGTGCAGTCCCCGAAGAGTTCGTTGAAGGCGAACCGAACCGTACGAGTAAGCAGCTTAAGGAAGTGGAATCACGCATCGCGATTCCAGGTAAGGGAATTTTGTGAGTATATAGAGGTAGCTGCTCGTACTTTGAACTTGTGGGTGAATATTGGGTGTTGTATGAAATGCATGAATTGCTCAAATAAATGATTGATGGTATTCGTGAGTGACGATGAGTATATGTGTGGTTTTGGATTTGAAGTGGATTTTATGAAATGGGATAGTAAGGCTAATAATTGCATAAATCTAATGTTTTGATGTTTTTCCAAAACGAATTGCTTGGTTTTAAGCAAGCTCGTAGATAGGACGGCTAGTATTGTATTGTGGTTGTAGAAAAGCATTTGTGAGTGCTAAACCCGAATTACCGGGATTGATGAATTGTATATGAGCCGCCTATCACACTTGTATGACATAAATCGCGCTAGAGCCTCGCTCGCGCTGGATTTCTGTGTTTTCATTTGTATGAAACGTGCTGGAGCCTAGCTCGCACCTTGATTTGGAATCTATAATGATATTTATAAACCGTACTGGAGCTTCTGCTCGTACGTGGATTTTGAGTGGTTGTCTTATGAGTATAACCGTACTAGAGCTATGCTCATACGCGCCTCTTTATGAGAAGATGCATGATGCATGAGTCGTGCCAGAGCTTTGCTCGCACAAGCTTGTACAATGGGATTCGTATAGGGTTGTGAAAGTGGGTAAGATCCTTAAGCCTTACATCCTTAAGCTAACATCCTTAAGCCCGAGGAGGCAGGGAGGCTCTGTTAGGCGGGGAGGCTCTGTTTGGCAGGGAGGCTCTCTTACGGTGGGACCCTTAAGCCAACATCCTTAAGCCCAAAGAGGCGGGGAGGCTCTGTTAGGCGGGGAGGCTCTCCTACATGGGTACGGTAAGATCCTTAAGCCCTACATCCTTAAGCTAACATCCTTAAGCCCGAGGAGGCAGGGAGGCTCTGTTAGGCGGGGAGGCTCTCTTACGGAAAGGATCCTTAAGCCCTACATCCTTAAGCTAACATCCTTAAGCCCGAGGAGGCAGGGAGGCTCTGTTAGGCGGGGAGGCTCTGTTCGGCGGGGAGGCTCTCCTTCACGGAATATGGAATACTCTTGGTATGGGGTAGATAAGACCTAGGAATGGCTCCCCCAATCACGATATGAGTTTGCGGAGTACGCTGTACCGTGTATATTACATGGAGTACGATGTACCGCATGATGGTTATGTGATGAGAAAGTCTGGCGAGGGATAATCCATCTTCGTGCCAGCATGATACCCCGCACACCTGGATGCGTATGGTCTGGGATGATTTATGATGTAATGGTTCACATAGGCACTTTTGATATAGTGACCTAGATTTATACATATGCGTGAAATGTGGAATGTAAATGTGGTTGTGATTGTGAGTTGATTTGGTGGTGTTATGTTGTTGGTTCAAAAAGGAGGTTTCTAAATGAATTGCCCTTTTATGAATTTAAATGAGATTGAGCATGAGATGATTTATACATGATGTTTCTACCATGTTTTATATGCCAATGCACATGACTTTGATACATGATATATATGTATATTACATGGCATAGTTTTATTCCTCATGCTCCTACTATAAATGATTTATGCATAACACTATCAGCATGTAGATAGAGTAGTTATCTACCATGCTTGCATTATTGCCTTACTGAGCGTGTGGTTGCTCATCCCACTCTATTTTTTCCCCCTACAGAGCGTGCATAGTAGCCCAGTGAGGACTGAGGCGTATTATTTTGGACTCCGCTGCATCTCCATCGCTAAGAGGTATATACACAGTGATTCTTTTTGTATCTAAACAATGAAAAAGCACAGTATTCTTTTGAGTTGTACTTATGGGGGATGTAGATGTCAGTAAAACATGTATTCGTATAAGTACACGATTAAATGCACATGTATGACATCGTTTTAATTAATTGAGAATGAATGAGATGTGGTGTTTATTATTGACTCACAGCCCAACAGTGTGTGGTGAGTTTAGTTCACGATCGGGTAAGGTAACAGTAAAACGCGAAAAATTTTCAGTGATTTTCGGTTAAAGAGAATGGAATTGGGTCGTGACACCTTACCTCTTTGCACCTCGTATAGTGCAATCGTTTCCCCCGTATCACGGACTAGCCTCGCATTCCACTCTGGAACTCTCGAGCTGTCCAAACGATGTTAAAACATCAATACTCAATTATCTCATCAACCTAAATTCTCAAAATCGAGCATAATTGCTCATAACGCCTCAAATCTCTTGATTCTCGTAACTCTACCCCAAATTACACTCTCATTCACAACATCTCAACGTTCTACATTTCTCATGCCAATTATCTATGCTAATTCACCACATTGTCTAAATTTCCATTTATAGCACAAATTCTCAAAATTGCCAAAATTGCTAAATATCATTATCACTCCAACCACATTGCAATTTCATCAATCCCTAATCATTTCTCAGCTATTTCAACGCAATGACAACCACCAATATCATCAAAATCAGCTCAAATATCAAGATCGAGGTTTAGAAATTACCCAAAGCTTGTGAGACGCACAACCCACGCCTCGATCCGATTCGTCCTTCGATTTCCAAGTATGTTGTTCTCCCTTTGATGAGGAACAACTTTCCTTCTTGCCACAACTCTTGATTTGGCTGGAAATGGGTGTTTTGGATGAGTGAGAAAGTTAGGTTTTCGGTGGAAATGGGGTTGGAAGAGAGAGAAAGTGAGTTTGCAGGAGAAAAACAGGGGTTCCTTATATAGGCTGAGGGTAGGAGATCGATCTGTCGAGGGGTGAGATCGATCTCTTTATGGCTTTATGAGATCGATCTGCTCCTTGAGGAGATCGATCTTCTCCCAAACAGAATCATTTGGAGATCGATCTCTTCCTCATGAGATCGATCTTCTCTCAAACAGAATCATAAGGAGATCGATCCTCTTCCATTGGAGATCGATCTGCTCCTCAAATTCTTCCTTCCTTCTCATTTTTAACTCACCAGATCGATCTCTCCTTCTCCCAGATCGATCTGCTCCTTAAGTTCCTCATTCCTTGTCATTTTTAACTCACCAGATCGATCTCTCCTTCTCCCAGATCGATCTGTCCTCATAGTTTCACATATATTTTAACACTTAACATATAAATCTCCAATTATCATTCCCACAATTCACTTAGCTCGATAAATTACACTTCAAATTATTATTACATCAATAAAATATGTCTGAAATTCTCAGATCTCACAATTTTAGTCAAGGTTCTCTGGTAGCACTACACTTTGGAAGAAGCTATGTAGGAATTAGAGAGCCTGATGCGAGAGAAACATCCCCAGTTATTCGAGTATTGACTTAGTTCTAATTTGGAGGATCAAATTTCTTAAGGTGGAAAGGAATGTAAGACCCAAAATTCGGTGTAAATTCCTTGTGAAATCGTTATTTTAAACATGGATTTAGGAAATCTGGATCAATAAAGAATAAATAATTAAATTTCAAGTTCAATTGATCAAGATATGAATTTATATGCATAACTCGAAAATTTTCACATCAAGAAATTATCCCGAAAATATTGTAAAATTATATCGAAAAGATAAAATAAGACAGATAAGTTCAATTAATTGGTTAAATGAATAAAAAATAAATTTTTGGGATATTTTGACAAAAATAATATATTTTATTCTAATTAAATAATAATAAATAATAAATAATAATAAAATGTAAAAAAAAAAGAATCGCAAAATCGCAATTCTAAAAAACAGAGGGAAACAGAAGACCCGAGGGAGACTGAGCCTCCCCTTTGCCTCCATTGAACGGAGGTCATCGGCGGGCGGACCCAGACGAGATGGCTGAAGGGAGAAGCAGCCGAGCCATCGTCGGCGCTGGTAGAGGGAGGAGGAGTTGCGGCCGGCTAGAGAAAAAGGGGAAAAGAGAGAGAAACTGAGAGAGAGGAGAGAAAATGGAGGAGAGAGAGATGAACAGAGGTCGAAGGAAGGGTGAACACCTTGCGATCGGCCAGAGGGGGCGACAACGATGCCAATCCAAGCGCTAATCGATGAGAAACGACGCAGATCGAGAAAAGAGAAAAATTGTAGCAACGTCAAGGAAAAAAGAGGCCGGACAGGCTAATTTTGGGCCAGTCCTGGTGAAAACCAACACCAGATCCATGCACCGGAAGATCTCACAGACAAGCTGGAAAAGGAAGCCGATGAAGAACTGCCCTATGAAGCTCCGAACGACGAAGGAGAAAATCTAACAGGACTAAACTGGGCTGAGTAGAACCGAACTGAATCGGGCAGAACCAGACCGAACCGGGTCAGCCAAAAAATGAAAAAAGGAAAAATGGGAAAAAAATTTGGTGATGCAATCGGGCTACGAGTAAGCCGGTAAGTGGTCAAATGGATCAATTTAATTTTCAGAATAATTATTTAAATTTATATTTGATCGAATTTGATCCAAAAAATATACAAATGTGTAGCTCGATAATTGGTAACAAACGATAATTTGGGTTAGCGTCAATTTGCGTACTATCACCTAGTCTCGGGTAATTAACCCTTATTTATGACAATTGCATCATTATGCATGTTAGAAATTTACCGCATAAATTACGGATTTAATTCTGCATAAAATGAATTATATTCTTGAATTGGAGATAAATTGTCGTAAATAATTGTTTGAGCTATCCAACAGTTTAGAATGAGGCCCAATAAGTGTTGATGGACCCAATGTGAATAGTAAGTGAAAAAATGGGCTTAAGGCCCATTAAGGTGCAATCGGGCCCAATAAGAGTAAACGAGCCCAATGTTGTAAATTAAGCTCAATAAAAGTGATTATCTGCAGCTCCAGAGAACATAGTGGGAGCTAAACGGATCGGGTGATTGGTAGTGATGGAAAAGGTAGAGTGATCAGAATGATTTGAGGTAAGGGAATTTTGTGAGTAGCTAGAGATAGCTACATGTAATTTTTGGTAGATTTTTGAATAATTAAATTGTATATAAATTCCGAATATGGAAAATATCGGTAGAGACTCGACATAGAAAAATTACCGTTTTACCCATACTAAGGGAAATGTTGAAAAAGTTAAGATTGGACTGGAATATGCATAAATAGCATGTTTTGAGTGTTTTCACTATGAATTACTGCTTTTTAACAAATTAAAAATATTTATTGCAACCCGGAAGGGTAAATGATGATTTTACACCTGTGTAGGGTAAAAATTACCACTTTTAGAAAAAGTCATGAAAAGTAAGAACTGAGTGTTCTTGATGAATTGTAATGCTTTTCAACAAGGATATGGGTAGGCTGGCTAATGTTTATCAATTTACATAGAATAGCACGTGGCAGGTGTTGATTTTGGTTTTAAAACCATTCTTTTAAATTAAGCCACCTACATGATATATGTGAAAACAAAACGTGCTCAGAGCATTGCTCGCATGAGATTTGACATGATTTGTGCATGTGACAGAGTGCTGGAAGCTTGGCTTGCACTCGATTTTACATGATTTTATACATGACATTGTGTTGGAGCCTAGCTCGCACTAGTTTTCATACAAGTTTTGACATGGTGCTGGAGCATACCTCGCACTAGATGTCCATTATACTTGTTGTCGTGCTTGAGACTTCTCTCATGTGGTTTTATGACATGCATAAGGTCGTGCTGGGAGCATTGTATAGATTGTGTGTCACACTAATTTAATATGCCTGCACGTGCATTTCGAGACATGGCTTTGGATATTGAGATGACATTGACATGGGGTGAACATTGTTCCATGCTTAAAGCATGGAGTACGTTGTACTGTACCGTGATATATGATGTGTAGTCTTCGGACTAGTGATCCCATTGGTTGGCGGGAAGGTTTTGTACCCACCTCCTGAGGCAGCCTCAGATGTGATGTGATACCCCGCACACTAGGATCCGTGTAGCCTGGGATCGCAGAGGATATGGCTATAGTCCTAGAGTTATTACCATGATTTTTGCCTAGTCTTGCATGTCACTTGCTTTGCGAAATTGCATGCCACTTGCTTTGCGAAATTGCATGTTATTTGTATTGAGAAATCACATATTACTTATTACTTGATTTTGGGATTTCATGATTTTATGATGATTTTGGGGCGGATGTTGATTTGAAATAAATGGCATGTTTCGACATAATGTGCATTATTTAAATAGCATGACGTATAATTCCATGCTTTATCTGCTATTTCATGTAATGAATTGCTTTATACGAATGATTTTATCTGGCATAAAACTATGCATGAAATTTGTATTTAAGAATGATTTCGAAAGCGAATGATTTAATGCATGGCATCATGATCATGTAGATAGTGTGGTTCTCTACTTGCTCGCATGATTGCCTTACTGAGCGCGTGGTTTGCTCACCCTCCTTATTTTCCCCTCTTTTCAGAGCACTCGCAGTTACTAGTGAATGACTGAGGACTTGCATTCTTGGTATCCGCTGCTTCCCATCATTGAAAGGTATACACATGGTATCATTTTGTATCTAAACATGTAATAGCACAATAATCATTTTGGAATATAATATGGGGGATGTAAATATTAGTAAACACGTACAAGTATAGAACCTTAATTATAAAGTATACGTGTTTGCTTTTGAATAAATTAAAAGATAGATGGCATGGTAGATGCTAAATGGTGACTAATACTGACTCATAGCCCAACTTTTTGGTGTTAAGTATGTTCACAATCGAGAAAGGAAAGGAAAAATGAAAAAATTTAGAGCGATTTTTGGTAAAAAGGGGTCGTGACACATTGGTTTTAGGCTTGGTAATTTTCGGCTTGGACATTTAACTAATGGGCTTAGCTTTAGGCTTCGGTTTAGGCTTTTCTTTTGAGATTTTGGGCTGAAATTTTTACTACAATTTGGGCCTTCAATTTGCTTAATATTGGACCTATCAAATGACCCAACAATTCAGCCCATTGGGCTTACGAAATTCGGCTTATGCTTAATCCACCTTAATGGGCTTTAAGATTTCCATTAGTTGGCCCATCGATTTCTACCCATTTAATTTAATCCAAATTTTGATTAAATTAATTTTCCAAGCTTAAGGAGTTGAAGATCGATTGTTTTAGCTAAAAATAATTCTTCCTCATTTTTTAACCTTGGTTGGGTTAAATTTTAACCATGGTTAGTTTTTTAAGGTCAAAGTCAACATTTCCAACTAACCTTGACTTTTCTTGACTATTGACCACGTTTGACCTTTTTTTCAAAAATCCAAAAAGTGTTAATTCTCATGCTTAACACTCATCTCTACATTTTGGTCGTTTTCGAGAAGTGAAATAGCCAAAAACACCTCGAACGGTCCATTTCAAGCTCGTTTAGCCCCCTTTTGGCTTTTCCTCTACTTCAATGTATTCGAGACCAAACCAAACCGACTTTCCTTCATGAACCCCCTATATTTTGATGTTTTAAGTTCTTATCTTTAGTCAGAATGATTTGAATCCCTTCGGTTTAGCCTGTGGCCATTTTGGCCCTTATTTACCCTTTACATGCATTCATAAACATTCTTTACTTAATTTGCACTTCAATGTCAGTAAATACTCTTCTTATAATTCAAAGAACATATTACAAACTTTATAGCATGTGAATCATAAGGAATACTGTACAAGTTTTGGGACTTACAGAACTTTCCATTATACATCGGTTCAGAAGATCTAACACCATAGTTATCAAAATCGTATGATACACGATACGCATCATACGATACGTTTTGATACTTAGAAAAATGATACTAATCAATATATTATATCGTATTTGATTAAGAATCGTAACTAAATCGCTTGAATTGTCGACGAATCATGCGTATTGCACAATATTCTCGATACGGTACGATTCACTTTTTTCAATTAATTCCAACTTATATGGGCTAAAAAAATCCAATTTTACTTTACTAAGAAGGCCAACTTTATAATTTGTTGTTTTAGGCTGAAAGTAAAAAAATAAATAAATAAAATGTTTATTAAACTATGTAAAAAAAGTAATAAAATAAAAAAATCATAACATAAAAGAATAAATAAGACAACCATGAGCTTTTGAATCTGACTTTTCAACTTTTTGGCTTTTTTGTTAATTTACTTTACCAAAACTTTTCACTTTTAGAAGCCTTTGCCCCACGTCCCCACTAGTTCTTCTTCGTTTCTTTCTTATTTCATAAATTTTAAACTTTTGGCTTTCAATTCAAGGCTTTAACTACAATGGTGTGCTTAACTGGTCGGTATTTCGCCTCTACAATCTCAACATTTTAATTGTTTCCCAACTTTTTGATATTTCACAAATTTTAATTGTTTCTTTTTCTTTCAATTTCGGTGTGCTCAATTGTTAGGTATTTCTCCTCTGCAATCTCATCATTGTTTCATCTTTCATCAGCTTATGTATTACAAGTAAGTATCTATTATTTTATTTTTTAATTTTAACTATATTTCTTTGTTCTTTTTCTTATATTCTGAATTGTTTTTTTAATCTATCAATTTCATGTAAAATTTATTAGAACAGAACAGAGAGTTATTTATCATAATCATTTGTTTTAAAATTTTAAAGCACTTACTTGACTGCTTTATTAATTAAAAATGTTGAATTATTATTTATAAGGAAATGCCCTCTAAGAAATAAGGAAATTAAGTAAAGAGTGATGATCCAACATGGGAGCATTGCTCTCGTATTGAAGAAAGCATAAAGCATTTAAGATGCAATTATTGTGGGCTTGAAAGATGAGGTGGCATAAGTAGAATGAAACATCACTTTGCTTGTGATCATGATAATATTGCTCATTTTAAGAAATGTCTAAATGATGCAAGGGTGAAGTTTATTAAAGTTGTGGAAGAAATGTATCTAAAAAATAGGGTTAATGACAAAGAATGTTTTGAAGAAGTGGAAGAACGAGGATATCATGCTATAGGAGAAAGACAAAAGAAAGATAGTATGGATGCATATATTTCTAGTTTAGGAAAACTAACAAAAGTGAAAGGACATAAATAGCTAACATTAAATTCAATGATGAAAGACAGAAAACTAGTTGTTTATAGCATATGCAAATTTTTATATGGGCATGCTTTGCCTCTTTATTTAGTGAATAGTCCATTGTTTGTTTCAATAATGAAATTGGTAGGTGAGTATGGTAGAGGCTTAAAACTCCCAACTTTCCATGAGGCCAAAGTTATTTCTTGAAAAAAGAAGTTGACAATGTTAAGTCAATTTTAGAAAAATATGGAAAAGAATGGGCAAGGACTAGATGTACTTTGATGTTTGATGGATGGAAAGACACAAAGCAATTATCTCTTACAAATTTTCTTGTCAATAGTCTAAGTGAACAGTATTTCTCAAATCTGTTGATGCTTTATGTGTTATAAAAGATGCATATAATTTGTTTGAGTTGCTTAACTCATTTGTGGAGGAAATTTGAGAAGAAAATGTTGTTCAAGTGGTGACAGATAGTGCTTCAGTTTATGTGTCTGCTAGTCAATTATTAATGGACAAGAGAAAAAATTTGTTTTGGTCCCCCTGTGCAGTTCACTGCATTAACTTGATGTTACATGATATTGGTGATTTGCCTATTTTCAATGAAGCTATATGAAAGGCTAAGCAAGTGTGTTTTCGTTTATAGGCATATTTAGGTTCTTAAAATGTTTAGGAAGTATTCCACAAAGAAAGAATTAAAAAGAGCTGGAGTTACAAGATTTGCTACATCTTTTCTTACTTTAAAGAGCTTTGAGGATAGCAAGCTTCCACTTCGAGCCATGTTTGCTTCCGAGGATTGGGCTAAATGTAATTTTCATTCAAAAGGGGAAGCTAAGAAAGTAGAGGCTATCCTGTTAAGTAATGATAAATTTTGGAAATTAGTTAAATATTGCTTGAAATGTGTGAGTCCTCTTATTAAAGTCTTAAGACTAGTGGATGGCGATGCCAAACCTGCCATGAGTTATATATTTGAAGTAATGAATAGAGTTGAATAACAAATTATCGAAAACTTTAATCACCAAAGGACAAGATATGATCGTATTTTGAAGATCATTGACACGAGATGGAATTTACAACTTTATAGATGTCACGATCTCCTTTACCTAAAATTACTACAAATTTTTTGCTTTTTACTTACCTTTTTCCCTTCGTGACAATTATACTACTAATACTTGGGCTATGATTCAGTATTAGTTACATCATCCTTACTTACCTTATCATCCATTTCTATGTCATACATACATGTCAATATGAACTATTGATTGACTGTAAATATTTTCATCTCATAAGTGAGCTCACATACATTTACATACATTTACATCTCAGATATTACATCCGTATACAATACTGTGCTGTTACATGTTTTGATACAAAACTATACGAATGTGTATACCTTTCGATCGATGGGAATGCAGCGGATATCAGAATACGAGTTCTCAGCCGTTCACTAGCTACTGTAAATGCTCTATAGAGAGGGGGGAAATGAAAGGGTGAGCTTACTAGCTCAGTAAGGCAATCAAGCAAGCACGTAGATACTACATGAACATAATGCCACGCCTTAAAGTACTCTTTTTTTGTTGCACATTCGAAGCATGAATGTTGGTATAAAACTTATGCAATGTGTATATATTTACTCGTATATATTGAAATCATGCTTTATTCATAAATACAGGCATTTCATGCAAAACATTGCATTTTATGTATTATCATATAATGCCTATAAAACATATCATGTCATTTCATTTCAATCATATAAAATATAACATTTCATCATGTAAAAACACATTTATCGGGGCTCGACCCATCCCTTAAGTCTACCCTAATTCATATAAAACCATGTGACATAATCAAATGAGACTGGGCGACTACTGTAATAATATCGAGGACTATGGCCATATCTATCACGACCCTCAACTTACCAAAATACGTACAAATTTTTCAATTTTTATACTTTATTCATTAAGTGTTCTTACCTTATCTCGATCATGATCAACTACACACTCAATAGTTAGGCTGTGTGCCAATGTCTACCTCATCCATCCATAACAATTTAGTTTGCAACATAATTTCAGAAGTAAACACTTTTATAAATACATCAGAGTTATTGTTTACTAGTGTTTATATTGCTTTACATCCCCAATGTTTACATACAAAATGCTACTGAGCTATGTCTATTTTAGATACAAAATAATTCAATTGTGTATACCTTACGCGATGGGATGCAGCGAATACCAAAAGGGAAAGCCTCTAGTCGCTCTCAATCTATACTCAAATCTCGGTAGAGAGGGGGAAAATAAGGGGGGTGAGCAAACCACACGCTCAGTAAGGCAATCATGCGAACAGGTAGATACTGCACTATCTACGTGATCGTGATGCCATGCTCAAAGCTTACATTTCATTATTTTCTCAAAATATGAGTTCACGCTAGTGTTAATGGTATGTAAAGCATTCATGCTATTAAAATCCAATGCACAATTCAATTCAAAGCATGGCACTAACCATCATGCATATTTTATAAGTAAAGCATGGCATTAATCATCATGCATAATTCATAAGTAAAGCATGGTCCCACATCAACACGTCCTCTCTGACTGACCATTTGTCTGAGGATGAAACTCAGTTCTAAAACTTAACTGGGTCCCCATCGCTTCCTAAAAATGTTCTAAGAAGTGGGAAGTGAAGCGGACATCCCTATCAAAAACAACGCTCACTGGAATCTCATGTAGCCTTACTATCTCGCACACAGATAAGTTCGCTAACTATCTCAGAGTATCGGTAGCTCTCATAGCTAGAAAATGGGCTGACTTCGTCAATCGATCCACAATAACCCTGCAGGCTTCTGATGCTCTACCTTCACCTGCTGACAAACAAGACACTTAGCAACATATTCAGCAATGTGCTTTTTCATCTGAGACCACCAATATACCTTTCGAAGGTTTTGATACATCTTAGTACTTCCTGGATGTATCGTATACCTCATTGAGTGAGCCTTTGTCGAGATCAACCTTTTGATCTTTGCATCATTAGGAACACATATCCTACCTCTGAACCTTAACAATCCATCTGAACTCAACTCAAAGTCCGTCTCTGTACCCCTCTGTATCTTCCCGACAATATCACTGCATTGCTGATCAACTCGCTGAGCCTGTCGGATTTGATCTACCAGATCTGATTCCAACTACAGGCTAGCTATCATAAATCCACTATCAGCGTTAGGAGGGGTCATATCCAAACTGAGGTTCGTGAACTGTTCCAATAGCTCATGTTCCCTGACCATCATGAATAACTCCAACTCGATATGCTTCCTACTCAGTACATCAGCAACTACATTAGTTTTACCCAGGTGGTATAGGATTTCACAATCATAATCCTTTAACAGCTCGAGCCATCTCCTCTGTCTCATGTTCAACTCTTTCTGCGAGAACAGGTACTTAAGGCTCTTATGATCTGTGTAAATCTGAAATCTCTCACCATAGAGATAGTGGCGCCATATTTTCAATGCAAATACTACAACCGCCAACTCTAAATCATGGGTTGGGTAGTTTCTCTCATGATCCTTTAACTGCCTTGATCCATAGGCTACGACCTTCCCATCTTGCATCAATACACAGCCCGGTCTTAGGTGTGAAGTAGCTGTATACACCGAGAAACCTCTTAAGCTGGTAGGAATGGTGAGTATCGAAGCTGTGGTTAATCTCCTCTTCAACTCCTCAAAACTTTCTTCACACTTATTGTCCCACACAAATTCGATGTTCTTTCTCATGAGATGTGTCAAAGGAGCAGCTAACCTAGAGAATCCCTCTACAAACCTTTGGTAATACCAAGCTAAACCCAGGAAACTTCTGATATCTATCACTGTTTGGGGTCTCTACCACTGAACTAAGGCCTCAATCTTAGATGGATCCAATGACACTCCATCTTTTGATACTATATGACCCAAAAAAGAGATCTGTTCCAACCAAAAGTCGCACTTACTGAGTTTAGCATACAACTTCTTCTCTCGAAGGGTCTATAGTACTATCCTTAGATGCCATTCATGCTCCTCTCTAGACTTTGAGTACACCAGTATATCATCAATAAACACAATGACGAATCGATCCAAATACTGGTGAAATACCTCATTCATCAATGACATAAAAGCTGCGGGAGCATTCGTCAACCTGAATGGCATAACCATAAATTCATAATGTCCATAAAGGGTGCGAAAAATTGTCTTCGGTACATATCTACTCTTATCTTCAACTGATGGTACCGAAATCTCAAATCTATCTTAGAAAAGACCTGTGCTCCCATAAGCTGATCCAACAAGTCATCGATGCATGGAAGGGGATACTTATTCTTGATAGTGGCCTCATTCAACAACCGGTAATCTATACATAGTCGGAGGCTCCCATCCTTCTTTCTTACAAATAGAACCGGTACTCCCCAAGGTGAGACGCCCGCTCTGATGAACCCCTTCTCTAGCAACTCCTGTAATTGTTTCCTTAATTCTTCCAACTCAACTTGAGCCATTCTATACGATGGTTTGGATATCGACTCTGTACTAGGTGCTAATTCTATACCAAATTCCATTTCCCTATCTAGAGGTGACCATGGTAATTCATCAGGGATGATATCTGGAAATTCCCTGACCACTGGGATGTCTATCAACTCCGGACGTGCCTTATCCATCTCAATCACATAAGCAATGAACCCTTCACATTATTCTTTCTATCGTTAGTAACACAATTATCACATACACACATATAATTGATAAACAAGTTCAATCTCTCAAATGTTATGCATTAAAATCATACTCTTCTCATTTATAAAGATCATGTCATTTCATTTCTTTTCATCAAAATTTACAATAAGATTGTCTAATCCTGAAAATATCAAGGTTCTAGCACGACAATCCATAATAACATGGTTTGCAGCCAGCCAATCCATACCTAGGATTACATCAAAATCACTCATATTTAATAAGATCAAATCGGCTGCCATTTCTTTACTTCACATCCTCATCTAACTATTCATATATACATGCTCAATCAATTGGCTATCATTCATAAGGGTAGATATTATCAACATTTTATCTAGCAGTGTGGGTTTTACATGCTTTAACAATTTACATTCAAAGGATGGCGATATAAAGGAATGCGTGGCACTAGGATCAAACAATACAAATGCTTCTAAATCGAAGATTTGGATGGTACCTTTAACCACATCCGAAGATTGATCCGCAGTGTCCTGGTCCAGTGCGTGCACTCGCCCTTTACTCACACCCACTACCTGCTTCCCCTTTTCCTCAGCTGTAGCCCTCCTCCTCGAAGCAGTTGTCCCAATCGAAACTCTCTCTGGCTCACTGTCCTTCCATGGGGCTCTCTCTATCATCTCTGGGCAATCCCTAATCATGTGCCCTGATTTCCCACATCTAAAGCATACTGCAAGATGTCCATAGCATGATCTAGTTCCATGGTACTTGCCACACTTATCGTATTACTCCGTCGTAGGCCATGGCCCTCCAATCACAATTCCCTTAGTTGGTGCAATGGTTGGATACATAGGAGTATTAACTGTCCTCTTTCGAATCTCTTCGATCCTCGGTTTCTTTCCAAAAAATCTCTTACTTCCCTTATAACTGAAGCCTCTATCCATCACTGGTCTCTTCTTATCTCTGTCCCTTATTTTAGCAACCTTTCTAAACTTTGAGGCAATCCTATCAACATCTTGTTTGCATAATTGTGCCCTGCGTACTGCCTCCTTGTAGGTCGGTATATCGAAGGGAACTAGTTTGGACCTGATGATCGATCTCAATCCATCAGAAATTTTTAGATCTTTTCGACATCATTACTCATTGTGTTGGGATCATATCTGCCCAGGGAGGTAAATGTCGTCTCGTACTCATCCATAGTCGTGCTCCCTTGGGTCAGTCCCAAAAATGCCATTTTCATCTTTCGCTGTGTGGTATCCGGAACGTACTGTCTTTGAAAGGCCTCCAAAAGCACATCCCAGCTAATCTCAGTATACCGGGCTCTCAAAATAGGCCTGGTGGATTTCCACCAATGTTCTACTGATCCCTTCAGCATAAAAGCGGTAAACTCTACCATCTCGGTAGTAGTGCACTCCAAGACCCATACAGCTTCTAGATCTCATTTATCCAATCCTCAGCAGCTACTGGGTCCTTAACTCCACTGAAAGACGACGGTCCAAACTTCTGGAACTGCCGTAGTCTATCCAAATCACAACTGTAACCCTAGCCTCTACTGGCCTATGGTGTAGCAACATGTGTAGTCATATCCTGTGCAAGTGGGGGTGTAGGTCTCTGTCGTCTGAGGTCTCTGGGTTGGCCGGGCTCATGCCTCAAGAACTACCACCTACTCGGTATCACCGTGTGTAGTGGGATTCTATCTACCCCTAACTCCAGGCAATGATTGAGTGACCAATTCCAATATCATCTCAATGCTCCACTTAATCCTCGTGAAGCGAGCCTCAATACTCTCGGGTGTCTCCTCTAGACCCTGTGGAGCATGCTCAACCTCAGCCTCCGCCTCAATCTCTTTTTGAGCCTTGTGAGTTTCTGGCTCAATGCGACCACCAGTCCTACCTCTACGGCCTCTAACTTGCGCCCTCGCCCCTCTATCGCGACTGGTATTAGGCATAATTGCTCAATTCCCTACATTCACATCAAATTCTTAGTCAACCCATCGACACACACATAATTTGTATCTAAACCAGCACAGTAACATGGGGATGTAATTTTTCAACTTATTAAGTATTTTAGACACGACACACATCAGACCAACTCAGCTCTGATACCAACTTCTGTGACGTCCCTCAACTTACCAAAATAAGTACAAATTTTTCAATTTTTATACTTTATTTATTAAGTGTTCTTACCTTATCTCGATCGTGGTAAGCTACACACTCAACAGTTGGGTTGTGTGCCAATGTCTACCGCATCCATCCATAACAATTTAGTTTGCAACATAATTTCAGAAGTAAAAACTTTTATAAATACATCAGAGTTACTGTTTACAAGTGTTTACATTGCTTTACATCCCCAATGTTTACATACAAAATGCTACTGTGCTATGTCTAGTTTAGATACAAAATAATTCAAGTATGTATACCTTACACGATGGGATGCAGCGGATACCAAAAGGGAAAGCCTCCAGTCTCTCTTAATCTATACTCAAATCTTTGTAGAGAGGGGAAAAATATGGGGGTGAGCAAACCACACGCTCAGTAAGGCAATCATGCGGACAGGTAGATACTGCACTATCTACGTGATCGTGATGCCATGCTCAAAGCATACATTTCATCATTTTCTCAAAATATGAGTTCTTGCTGGTGTTAATGGTATGTAAAGCATTCATGCTATTAAAATCCAGTGCACAATTCAATTCAAAGCATGACATTAACCATCATGCATATTTTATAAGTAAAGCATGGCATTAATCATCATGCATAATTCATGAGTAGAGCATGGCATTAAACATCATGCATCTGTGCACTTTGAAACCATTAACAACCGATATCTCAAAACAATTCAACACTTGTCAGGTCTCAGCCCCTCCCTCAGACTGTCCTGACCAACAAATCATTTCAAACATTGATTTATTCACAAAGCAATAGACATGTGGATAGGCAATTCAATAAGGGAAATAACCTCTATGACTATGGCCATATCCTGTGATACTAGCTACATGGATCAGGTGTGCGGGATATCACCACTATCTGCTTCCGCATAGGAGGTGGGTCAAATCCAACCCGCCGATCCATAGCAAATCTTGTCCGAAGATGGCATATCACAATCTCAACACGATACAACGTACTCTATGCTACCTGCACGGTACAGCGTACTCCGTGGACCCACATCAACACATCATGTCACGCCACATCTCAAAAACGCAAGTGTGAGCCTATTTAATCGGTACGACCTCTTATCTACCCGAAGCTCCTAACATGGCTATCAATCATGTCAAATTCTCAAAACGCACATGCGAGCCTATTTAAGCGGTGTGACACCAACTCTACCCGAAGCTCCAAGCATGGTGTAAGACCCGGTTATATGGTAAGAGCAAAAGGGAATTAATAGAAATTTTCTAGTGCATTTAGAAAATGCAAAAAGGATTTAAATGATATTCCCGAACACGTGCAAGGGCAAAATGATCAAAAGATCAAAATTCGATATTAATCGGGACAAGAAAATTTAATTAAAAATATGGGATTGAGAAATCTTGATCAATAACGAAGAAATAATTAAATTTCGGGTTAAATTGATCAAGATATGAATTTATTGGAATAAATCAAAATTTTCGTAACGAAAAATAATCCCGAAAATAATCGAAAAATATACCGAAAAGGTAAAATCGGACTAAAAAATTTATTTACGGATTAAATGAATAAAATATAATTTTTTAGATATTTTTGAGAATTTTATTATTATTTTATTGAATAAAATAATAATAATAAAATTTAATTATAAAATAAAATAAAATGAAATTGAAAAAAAAATGAAACTGCATCGCGAAACAGAAAAGAGGTGAAAACGAAGCAGAAATCGAGGGAACGGTTTCCCTCCAGCTGACGGCCACCTGCGGCCAGGAACCCCAGGCGAGGGCCGACGAAGGGTGACAGACCCCGGGGGAACCACCGGCAGCCGCGACGCGCGGTGAAGTCGCCGAAAAATGCCAGATCGACGTAGTGAGGTCGCGGGAGAGAAACCTGGTTTCGTCGGCGATGGCTGCGTTTCGACTCTGTCGAGGCCCGATTTTGGATGCCTAAGTGCAGCCGAACCGAACGGCGGTGGAATCGGCCGGAGAATCGGTCGGACGGCATCGAAACTACCATAGGATGACTAAACCGACCGAACCGGACTGAATCGATCGAACCGGACCGAGCTGAATCGGCGGTCTGAACCGGGTTGAACCGGACCGGACCAGTTCAACCAAAAAGAGAGGGAAAAACGGAAGAAAAAGGGAAAAAGAAAAAGAGGAAAAATTGAGAAAAATTTCAGTGATGCAATCGAGCTTTGGGTAAGTCGGTAAGCGGTTGAATTGAACGATTTAATTTTCGAAATATTTAATTGGATAAATATACCGAAAAGGTAAAATTAGACTAAGAAATTTATTTACGGATTAAATGAATAAAATATAATTTTTAGATATTTTTGAGAATTTTATTATATTTTATTGAATAAAATAATAATAAAATTTAATTATAAAATAAAATAAAATGAAATTGAAAAAAAAACGAAACTGCATCGCGAAAATCGCGAAACAGAAAAGAGGCGAAAACAAAACAGAAATCCAGGGAACGGTTTCCCTCCAGCTGACGGCCACCGGCGGCCAGGAACCCCAGGCGAGGGCCGACGAAGGGTGACAGACCCCGGGGGAACCACCGGCAGCCGCGACGAGCGGTGAAGTCACCAAAAAATGCCAGATCGACGGAGTGAGGCCGCGGGAGAGAATCCTGGCTTCGCCGGTGACAGCTGCGTTTCGACTCCAGTCGAGGCCCGATTTTGGATGCCTAAGTGCAGCCGAACCGAACGGCGGTGGAATCGATCGGAGAATCGGCCAGACGGCGTCGAAACGACCAGAGGATGACTGAACCAACCGAACCGAACTGAATCCATCGAACCAGACCGAGCTGAACCGGTGGTCTGAACCGGGTTGAACCGGACCGGACCGGTTCAACCAAAAAGAGAGGGAAAAAAGGAAGAAAAAGGGAAAAAGAAAAAGAGGAAAAAATTGGCAAAAATTTCAGTGATGCAATCGAGCTTCGGGTAAGTCGGTAAGCGGTCGAATTGATCGATTTAATTTTCAAAATATTTAATTGGATAAATATACCGAAAAGGTAAAATCAGACTAAGAAATTTATTTACGGATTAAATGAATAAAATATAATTTTTTAGATATTTTTGAGAATTTTATTATTATTTTATTGAATAAAATAATAATAAAATTTAATTATAAAATAAAATAAAATGAAATCGAAAAAAAATGAAATTGCATCGCGAAAATCGCGAAACAGAAAAGAGGCAAAAACAAAGCAGAAATCGAGGGAACGGTTTCCCTCCAGCTGACAGCCACCGGCGGCCAGGAACCCCAGGCGAGGGCCGACGAAGGGTGACAGACCCCGGGGGAACCACCGGTAGCCGCGACTCGCGGTGAAGTCGCCAAAAAACGCCAGATCGACGGAGTGAGGCCGCGAGAGAGAAACCTGGTTTCACCGGCGATTGCTGCGTTTCGACTCCAGTCGAGGCCCGATTTTGGATGCCCAGGTGCAGCCGAACCGAATGGCGGTGGAATCGACCGGACGGCATCGAAACGACCAGAGGATGACTGAACCAATCGAACCGGACTGAACCAACCGAACCAGACCGAGCTGAACCAGCGGTCTGAGCCGAGTTGAACCGGACCGAACCGGTTCAACCAAAAAGAGAGGGAAAAAGGAAGAAAAAGGGAAAAAGAAAAAGAGGAAAAAATTGGAAAAAATTCCAGTGATGCAATCGAGCTTCGGGTAAGTCGGTAAGCGGTCGAATTGACCGATTTAATTTTTGAAATATTTAATTTGATAAATAATCGACTGAAAGTTTACCCGAAAAAATTTTTAAATTGTGTAGCTCGACAATTGGCATCCACCGAGAGCTCGAGACAGCCTCGATTTGAGTACTATCATGGAATCACGGGTAAGTAACCCTTATTTACGACAATTTACATCGTTATGCGTGTTGATGAATTTCAGATTTAATTTTCGCATTAAATTCTGGAAAATTGGGATAAATTGTCGTAAATAATTCATAAGATGTTTGAGAATTTAGAACGAGGCTAAATAAATACTGATGGGCCTAATGAGCCCAATAGGCCTCGATAAATTGTGGTAAATGGGCTTAAGGCCGATTAAGGCCCATTAAGGTGCAATCGGGCCCAATATGGGTAAACAGGCCCAATGATTTAAATTAAGCCCAGAAAATTAAGAAATACATTAAACTGTATTGTAATTGACCTGATGAATGTGTATCCGTAGTTCCGAAGATTGGATTCGGAGCAAATCGAACTGCGTGACGAGTCATCAGTGGAAAGGTCAGACTGTACAGATAAATGAGGTAAGGGAATTGTGTGAGTAGCTAGAGGTAGCTACGCGTATTTTAATAGTTTTTCTGTACACTGAATATGTATGTATACCTTGATTATGTATAATGATCCTAAAAGTGGTTTAAATGATTTTAAGGATCGAAATAGGTGAAAAGTCTATTTTACCCTTATTGAGGGAAGTTCACCTAAGGATGGTGAAAGCATGACATGCATGATTTAAGGAATTTTATGATTAAGGAATTTTATTGGTTTTAATCAAAGCAAAGCGATAGATTGACCAGTAATTGCATGAATTTCACATGATAACACTACGTAAGTGTTATTTGTATTTAAATAGAAATTTCTTGGAAAATGGGCCAACTATCAAGTTTATATGGAAACAGATAGTGCTGACACGTAGTTCGCACTATATCTACGTTTGTGAATGTGCATAAATGTGCTTGAGCGGTTGCTCGTACCGACTTGTGTGACATCATATGCATGAAATGTGCTAGAGCATGGTGCTCGCACTGATTTTTATTATTGTGAAATGAGAGCTGCTGGAGCCTAGCTCGCACTCTGTTTTGACATGTTTTGACATGTTTTGATTTGTTTTGACGTGGTATGCATAAAATGGTGCTGGAGCGATTGCTCGTACTAGTTTTAATGATTTGATTTGCATAAGAGATGCTGGAGCTTAGCTCGCATCCTGTTTTGATTTGATATGGCATAAAGCCGTGCTGGAGTGTAACTCGCACAAGATTTGATTTAATTATGCATAAAGCCGTGCTGGAGTGTAACTCGCACGAGATTTGATTTACTTGAGCATTCATTTGTGCTGAAGCGTTACTCGCACAAAATTTTATATGGTTTTCATAATTCATTTGAATGCCGTACTGGAGTTTTTCTCGTACGAGGTTTTCATTGAGTTTTTATATATATCCGTACTAGAGCATTGCTCGTACGTGGATTTTACTTGAATTTATAATCAGTTTAAGTCGTACTAGAGCGCTGCTCGTACACAGATTTTATTGATTTCTATAACACCGTGCTAGAGCTTCGCTCGCACGAGGTTTTTTGATATCATGAATATGCATGGAGCCGTGCTTGAGCTTCGCTCGCACAGGGAATTGTATTACATGCATATAGCCGTGTTAGAGCCTCCTGTAGACTATGTGTCACAGTGAGATGATATGCTCACACGTGCATACTGAGACATAGATGATATGGGTGGATAAGACCTATTGCAGGCACCCCGATTGAGCTTGGGTTCACGGAGTACTTTGTACCATGTATGTCACGCGGAGTACGCTGTACCGTGGGGATTGTTGGAGTGGAGTGGCATTAGCCACGAGGCAGCAAGCCTTGCCCTCGCAATCCTGGTGTTATGCTGTTCTGGCGGGTAGGATGACCCACCTCCCGTTTCAGGTGTGATACCCCGCACACTAGGTACCGTGTTGCCAGGGATCACTAGGATATGGCCATAGTCCTCGATATTACTGATATAATCAGCTGTTTGTCTCACATGATATAACTTGTGGTCTGTTAGACCAGTGTAGACCCGAATGAGGGGTCAAGCCCCCGATTTGACAATTTTATGATTTCATGATTTTAGGATTTTCTACTATGCTCAAATATTTTTTAGATGATTTTATGATCTGTGACCTTGAAAGAAGGGTGGGTTTATAACCGGAGTTTTGTAATGAACTTTATTGAATTGTTTTATGAGATGGACCCGGAAGGGTTAGTTTTTACTGCAGTTTTAATGTATTGATTGAAATGCAGTAGCATGTGAAGTTTTCCATGCTTTCATTTGAAATCCATGATTTTTCTTACATGACATGAAAGACTGCATGATCTTGATTAAATTCATGCTTATTATGATTTAATGATGTCACATAAAATGCTTTGATGCATGAGTAGTATGATTTATATATGCACGAATAGTTTTGATAAACTAAGTTATTGATGTTTGCATGACTTTGTGCTTGATGATTTTAATGAAAAGAAATGGATTTAAGGGCATGGCATTATGAGCATGTAGATAGTGGAGCTATCTACTTACTTGCATAATTTCCTTATTGAGCGTGTGGTTTGCTCACCCCCCTTATTTTTCTATCTTTTCAGAGCACTTGCAATAGTTATTGAGCGGTTGAGGACTTTCATGTTTGGTATCCGCTGCTTCCCATCGCGAGATAGGTATACACATTGGTATGATTTTGTATCTAAATATGTAATGCACAGTACTGTAAACGGATATGATGTAGGGGATGTAGAGTTATAAATACCATTGGGTATGTATTTATTTAAAATCAAAGAATATTAAACTCTGATATATGAATGTGAATATGAAAATGGAATGGTAAATAGTGTGAGGTGACTAACACCGAATTATAGCCCAACTGTGTTGTAGGATGATCACGATGAGAGAAAGATAAAAATTAAATAATAAATGAAAAAGTGAAAAATTTACTCTGATTTTTATGTAATTTGGGTCGTGACACATGGCAACAATTAAGGTGAGCATCTAATGCGAGCTATGCTCCAAGCGTCATGCCAAAACTAGTATGAAATCCATGTGAAAACTAGTGCGAGCTAAGCTCCAGCACTCATACATATAAAACACATCAAATCTCGTGCGAGTCATACTCTAGCATGCTTTCATTGTCATGAAAATAAAGTAGGTGGCTCAATTCTTTGCAAAGTATGGTTAACTGATAATTTTATTTTTAATAGAATTATTTGTGCTTAATTTCCTAATTAATTATTTAAATCCCAATTTATTTTATTAATTATCCCCTTATTTAATTAAAATTCTTTAATGTGCAGATAAATTAAACCCTGATGAAACTCAATCAGTTTAGTCAAAATTGGGCTGAAAACGGACTAAAGGAGACTAGACCACTTCCAATTTGCAGACCGAGTCACCATTCGTCTGGACACTCGTGATGCCAGGTGTCTGTATTTTATTTGATCCGAAACGATAAGATCGACGGACACCGTGTGAACATTCTGGAAGGCACACGCTGGACCACATCACACAGCCAACTGGACAACCTGACAAGTGACGTGGAAATATCTACTCTGCAGCAAATCAAATGAAGACAAGTGGCCATACAATGCCAAATCATCTAGGATGGAAAATTACCATTGTACCCCTAAGTGTGTATATAAACAAAAAATGATGGCAATTGGAAAAGCATGTAATTTAGGGTAGAGTAGTTTTTAGGTTAATTTTAAAGCTTTCCTTGTTTTAAAATTTTCGCATAGTTTTTTTCTTAGTAAGCATTTTCTTATTTCACTATTCATGGCAACTTTCTTAATGTTTTTATGAATTTTTTTCATTTTCTTTGCTCGGTTATTTGTAGTTCACATTATCAAAGATTATTTCTTTTGAAATTGATTGAATGAAAGTTAATGGAAAGCATTTGCCTCTCTTTTTCTAACTCTCGATTTTCCTAGAAGGCTTATGTTTTTGTTTTGATCAACCTTTATTTCTTTTTTTTCCTTGCTCTCGGTTTACTGTCTTGGTGCATTCGGTGCCTTAACTCTTCCTTCATCTATGCTTTTTGGTTTTGGTGCTTTGATGTGGGCGAATGCTAGGCATTGTTCCACATCAAAAGCAATGTGGAACCATGGCATTAGGAGTTGGAATTAGAGCAACCCGATGATGCTGATTTTTCACGTTGATGAACCTACGAATTTGAGTTGTTGAGGAGGTGCCAAAGTGTAGCTGAAGTAGATCGAATATGTGTAGAAGACTGCAAGCTTGGACAAACCGTAAGTGAGCTGGGCATGAAACGCAGAGCAGCAACAGCAATGGTAACTGATCCTGTTTGGGACAGTGCTGCAGGAGGACAAACCGTGAGTGAGCTAGGCATGCGAGGCAGAGCAGCAATAGCAGTAAGCGGATAGCAGCTGGGAGCAGCAGCACGGCAGGAGCAGAAGACTGGACAAATCGAGGCCATCACCTGGAAATGAAGGACAAACCAAGAAGAACATGAACAGTGTACACTGCCAGTGAAAAATCGGGACCACTCTCCAGGCAAAGTAGTTTAAGGCCTTGTTTGGCCATGTCATTTTAATCATTTCCATTTTTTCATGAATGCCTATTTTTATATTTTTATTAATCCTTGTTAGCTTAGATTAGAGTCTTTAATTAAATTGCATGTTAGTATTATTGTTTAGTGGTATAAAGCTTAGTTTTAATTAGGATGATAGTTAATCAAGTGTTCATTTAGAATTAGATTAGGGGTAGATTTATTCCATGCAATTTTAAGTTTGTTTTCATTTTTAATTTAATCCAAAAATATTTTCATACATTAGTTAGATTTTGTTTTATTGTTAGCATTTAGTTAGAGTTAAGTTTAAGAATTTCTTTAGGTCAGTAGATTTTTATTTTATTGGACTTTAAGTTAGTTTAAATTGCATTTTCTTAGTTAGTTTAATTACATGCACATTTTATTTTAAGATTGTTTAATTTTAGTTTAATTAGTCTTTTTTTAGTTATTTTCATATTTGCATTTTATTTTAATTGCGTTAATTAATTTTAATTGTTTTAATTATCTTGTGTAGGTTCTTGCTTTTAATTGCTTGGAGCATTATAAGTAACTTTCACTCGTTTTTATTTTCTTTATTTTATAGTTTTATTATTTGCAGTACTGTTAGCCTTGTAGATCACCCATCACTTCATAATTTGCTAGGATATACTTAGGGTAAGATTAACCGGTAGTTAATTAGGCTGATTAACTTCTCTGTGGGACGATAACTCGAGACTCAAATCCCATTATTACTTGTATGACCCATGGCACTTACGGATAATACATTTAGATCGTACCATTAACAAACCAAAACAAGTCATTTCTTTTGCAATTCATTTCAAATGTTAGCCAACCTACCAATCACTTGCTAAAAAGCAGTAAAACATGATTTTCCAAAGCATTATGCATTTGTTTTCATGCACATTTCTCAAACACCCAACTTTTTACCCTTTATCACCCAATATCATTTCCTAATATCTCATACATTCTAGCAAAGCATTTAAGCGCCTAAATTGCGCACAAATATCTCTAAGAGTCCACAGAATTCCCTTACCTCAATTTACTTGAGTGCGACTCTCTCTTCCTCTTAGCTTCTTGCACTCTTGGCTCGCCTTGCTTCAGTGTATCCTTGAGAGCTGCGATTCATTCATCCAAACCACTTGAGTTAATATTGTTAACTCACGTCTTGACCTCACTAGTCAATGTAACTCATTCGTGCATTTTACAATGCCTTAATCCACATTTTACCCCTTTTTGGTAAACCTTACAATCTATTCACTAACACATCTTAAAATCATACTCATAACACTATTATCACTTCAAGATACCCCATTCATCATTTATCTCAATATATTTCATTTTTTTCACACTAGACCACTTTTAGGTCATGGTGGATTCATTCTACTCTAGGTAGTTTCTACCATTTCTATCATACCAAATAATTCCCACGTCGATATCCAAACAATGTACTTAAGTATTTGCATTAGAAACTTACCTAACTTGATTTCCTCTTTGCTCCAATGGAAATGCACCTTAATCCTTCAGTCCAATAAGTGGGGAAATGCCTCCAAACTATGTTGTTCTTCTCTTTGATGTGAACAACTTTGCCTCTAATAGCTTTCCCTTAAATCTTACTGAAAATGTGTGGATTTAGGAGTGAGAAGCTAGGTTTTAGGTTGGAAATGGAAAAGATTGGTTTTGTCTCGAAAAATACAGATCCAACTGCTCCATATTTATAGAATTTGCTTGATGAGATCGATCTGCATTGGGTAGAGATCGATCTAATCCTCTTAAAATCTCTCTTTTTCACGACATTTTGAAGGCAGGAGATCGATCTGTCGAGGCTTGAGATCGATCTACTTCAAATAGAAGGTTAAGGAGATCGATCTGGTCTTGTGGAAGATCGATCTGCATTTTACAGAAGGTTCAGAAGATCGATATGGTCTTAGGGGAGATCGATTTGTATTTTATAGATTGCTTAGGAGATAGATATGAGTCCATTGAAGATCGATCTATCATGTTCCATAGCTCAAAATAAGAGCATTTTGGCTCTTCCAGATCGATCTCTCATCCTATGAGATTGATCTGGCCTTCATATTTCTAGATTTTTACTATAGTTTTCTACAGGTACTGACACCAACACAACTTTAATTTGATGTCTTAGTCATTTTCTCATCTGATCATCTTTGAGACTTGAAAATGACATCCATTCCTACTTTATACCTATTAAAACTTATGTGGAAACCTTTGTATAACTAAAGGTACTTAATATAAACCAAATGGAAGTGCACAACTTGTACAATCCTCCTTCCATTTTACCACACTACTCATTATCCATTCTACTCACATTATTCACATGTTTAAGTCTGTTTCCTCATTTTCATACATAATGCAACTTGTACGTATAATCACAACTCTTATTACATGTGTGTACATTAAAATTATAGACTTACATTACATATACTTCACATTACTAGTATATCATCATACTTATGAATTCATTTACATATATATACAAGGTTAAACCTATACGGGATCTCACAATATCCAATACTATGATCCCAAGCTACACGGTACCTAGTGTGCGGGGCATCACTACTGCAACGGTAGGTGGGTTAAATCCTACCCGCCAGCTCACATCCCCTCAACACCAAATACTCATGGTACAGCATACTTCGTGTCACATACACGGTACAACGTGCTCCATGGACCATATCTCAAGTCGATAGTTAATACCACGTCTCAAAATATGCGTGCAAGCATCTCATTTGTGTGACACACAGTGTACACGAGGCTTCCAGCATGGCCTTAAGCATATTATGTCAAATCATAATACAACGCGAGCCTTAAGTGCGACGCTCAGTCGACACCCTGCTCAAACACGATTTTATGCATATTTCATATAAAATCCAGTGTGAGTAACACTCCAGCACTATGCAATACATAAATCATATTTAAAATCATGTACGGGAAATGCTCCAGTACTATGCCATGCATATCATGAGAAATCTAGTGCGAGTAACACTCCAACATTAATTTATGTAGAAATCGTATAAAATCCAGTGCGAGCAGTGTAAGACTCAAATTTCCACATTGTATTCCTTATGATTCATCATTTTAAACATTGAAATATGTTATTGGAATCATAAGAGAAGTGATTATTGAATTCCAAGTGCAATTGAGGTGGAACGTGCTCACGAATGCACAAAAATGCCAAATATGAGCTATAGTGACCACAGGCTAAACCGATGAGATTCTGACCATTCTAACTAGAGATATGGAGTCAGAACATCAAAGTATAGAGGGTCAAAGAAGGAAAGTTGGTTTGATTTGGTCCCAATAATGTGGAAGCCATGAAAAGGCCAAAAAGGGCCTAAACGAGCTCAAAATCAATCGTTTGAGTTGTTTTTAGCAGTTCACCCCCCGAAAGTACCAAAACGGATAGACGAGAGTGTTAACCAAGAGAAACCACACTTTTGGATTTTTGGACAAAAGTCAAATGTGGTCAATGGTCAAGAAAAGTCAAATTTAGCTTTGGAAATGTTGACTTTGACTATAAAGAGCTAACCATGGTTAAAAAGTTAACCCAACCAAGGTTAAAAGTGGGGAAGAATTATTTTTGGGTAAAACACTCAATTTTCAGCCTATTGTATATGGAAATTGACTTAAATAAATTTTGGATTAAATTGAGTGCGCTAAAATTGAAGAAATGATGTTGGGCCAAGAATTGAAATTCTTAAAGCCCATTAAGCATGAAAACTAATGGGCCAAATGTGTAAGGCAATTAGGCCAAACCTTAGGCCCAATTTGTGGGCTAAAATTAAGGATAATTTAAGGCCTAAATTCCAATGAAAATCCAGCCCAAAATTTGGTTTGGTAAGGCCCAAACCAAAAAGCCCAAAGAGGAAAAGGCTAAAGCCCAAAAATGGAATAGTTAAAGCCCAAAACCAAGCCCAAAATTAAGTCAAAGCCCAAAATCAATTAAGCCCACTTATGGGCTGATTTTTTAAGGAAGAGTAAAGCAATTGACAAGGAAAAAAAATCAGAAATTAGAAGTTTCCCATGTTATCATCTTCTTTAGCCAAAATAACCACCATGGAAACATAAAGCTTTAAGCTTTCTCTCTCTAGATTTCACCCATTTGCAAACTGAATTAGAATAAGTTGTCTTCAGAAAAGTTGTTACCCATAGTGAGGGGAATAACATAGTCTAAAACCGATAACCAAGAAGTTGATTTAGATAAGCCCAAGTCCCCCACAAGTTTCAGCCAAGATGAGTTCTTCATGCTAGGTTAGTTTTCAACACACCAATCTCATATATGTTAATCTAGTGATTATTGGAGTTTACTGGTGTAAGATTTATGGATCAAAACAACCTATAACACCATGAATCAAGCATGGCCAAAAATGGGTATTTTTCTTGGTCTGGATGTGTTGGTTTTTGGTTGGTATATATGTGATAATTAGCATGTATACATGATTGTGGAAAGGTTTTATGAAATCAATTTGTTGGATTGGATGAGTTTTACATGCATGCATCAAAGGTGTTTATTAAAATGCCATAAAGAACAAAGATAAGAACATAAGGCATGCATGATAGGTGTTTGACAAAATGCCTAAGAGAGAACCAAGCAAGTTGGCGTGGTAATGGTGACTATTCGACCATGGTGTGGCGTGGTTGTGCTCGGCCACCATGCCATGGCCGAGAGGTTCCATGGGCTAAGCCCATGTCAATTCGGCCCAATAAGGCCAATGGGCCCCATGGAAGGGTCAATAATTATTAATGGTCCTAAAAAGCCCAATGGTCCTTGATAGAATGAATAGTAAGGTAGAAATGAGGTTAAATTGATAATGGGCCCAATAAAGAATAATAAGGCACAATAAGGGTAATCGGGCCTAATATATCAATTACACTATAAAGAAAGTGGGAAATGCATTATCAGACTTATCTGATATAATTGGGAATAAATTGTAGCTCTCGAAGATGTGAACGGAGCCACAAAAACTACATGATCCAGAGCGATCAAAAATTAAAGTTTGCAGTCAACCTATTTTGAGGTAAGAGATTTCATAAGCTCTTAGCAATAGTTGTATGAATTTTCATTGCCATTTTAGAGTCTTTAAATTCTCTGAGGAGTCTAGATTAGAAATTTCCAAAATTACATTGGAAATAGGTAAATTACCAAAATGCCCACAGTTATGAAATAATGAGAGAAAACTGAAATGACATAAATTGATGTGTTTTGCATGAATAAGTATGTTTTGTGAATGAGTTATGATAGAATGGCTCCCAATTTGATTTTTCTGCATTAAATTGCATTTTTTTAATTAACTAAGTGTAACGAGTAATTTGATGGGAAATGTTCCCTCTCACTCAAGTGGGTTATATTTTCTATATTTGATTTAATCATGAGCACCACTTTTATCAGAATTGAGCCATCTATCAAATTTATGTGGAAACAAATAGTGCTGGAGCTTGGTCGCACTAGATTTGATATGATTTTCGCATGACATAGTGTTGAAGCCTTGATACGCTCGCACTAGATTTTTATGTGATTTATGAATAAAACCATGCTTGAGCTGAGGCTGAATGTGTTACACTGATATGCTCGCACGTGATTTGAGACATAGGCATCGAGTGATTTTTTGATAGCGGGATGATAAGACCTCGACTGATTTGGGCACTCCCAACTATTCTGTATTTGTTCTGTTTTGGGGTCCATGGGGTACGCTGTGCCGTGTGACAACACGGAGTACGCTGTATTATGTGTTTTAGTCTTCGAACTTTTAAACTGCTCTGTCTGGCCAATGGGTTGGATTGACCCACCCTTTAGGCTCTGGATCCCTCGCACACTTGATCCGTGAGGCGTGGGATCATTGACTATGGCTATAAGTCCTTCTATTATTATAGATTCTTTGCCTAGCCTCTCTGAACTGATTCTGAATTTTTGACTCATTTGGATCTCTGATTGATCTGAATTCTGTATTCTGATTCTGATATTTGATTGGTTTTTGAACTCAGATCTGCTTTCTGTCTGATCTGGACTTTGATCTATTTCTGCACTCCGATCTGTTTTTGAACTCAGAACTAGTCTCTATTTCTGCTCTGTTTTCTGACTAGGTTTATTTTTCTAAACTTTTCTGTTTTTGAATTCTGAATTGATTTCTAGTTTTTTTGAACTGTTTTCTGATATGATTTTTGGATTTATTATGTTTGCTATTTCTGATGTGTTTTCTGACTAATCTGGAGTCTGTTTCTGTAAATGGTTTCTAGACCGTACCGAATTGCTTATTTCTGAATTTAGAATGGATTTCTGAAATAATTTTTGAACTAGTTTTGAACGTTATGGGACTACATGTGTGGTTGCATGACATGACACTATATGCACGTAGATAGTATAGTTATCTAGATGCTTGCATGATTTCCTTACTAAGCATGTTATGCTCACCCTACTTTCCTCCGTATAGATTATTGTTAATAGAAAGTGACACTGCGATTGACCTGTATCACATTACAACCGCTTCCCACAAGCGTAAAGGTATACATATTTGTAAGCTTTTGTATCTGAACATGCATATGCACAGTAATGTATTTTGTAGACACGGGGGGATGTAAAGTATTATGACTATAGTCATGTATACCGGTTATGGTTTTAAAAGAAAAGAAAAAAAAAGAGTCTTGCCTATTTGTATGTTGGTATGAAATGAATGAAGAAAGAGGATAGAGTGGCTAACATTGACTCAGTGCCTAACCGTAAATTGTGTGTGTGAGATAGAAGATGCGATAAAGGAAATAAGAAATTTTATGCAAAAACAAGTCGTGACAAGCAGTGCTCTAGCATGATTTATTTTCACACAACTCGATAGATGACTCATTTCAATGGGATTATTTCAAATAATCAAAATGAACACCATAATTGTGCCATTTTGTGTAAATCATGAAAACACTTGCCAATCTATCTATGCACATGCTAACCAGCATCAAAACTAATCAAAAACACGTTTTCCATGCTTTTTATGACTTTTCTCAATTTTCTAAATTTTACCCTTAATAGGGGTAAAATTGTAATTTACCCATATAGGGTCTCTATAAATTTTATTCTCTTTCTCTGACCCTCAGACTTTTTAAGTGAATGTAAATACCGTAAAACATATGTGCAGGTATCTCTAACTACTCGTAAAATTCCTTTACCTTGAATTGCGTGGAGTGCTCTTCCTTTTCCAATGCTAAAAAGCACTCAGTCTGCTTTACTCCCAATTAGAGTAAATTCAATTGTATTTCACTTTCACTAGACTTAATTTCAAGCTTTGGGCCCGTTTACTCTTATTGGGCCCAATTGAATCTTAATGGGCCTTACTCAATCTTAAGCCCATTTTACTTTACTATTCATTTCATCTGTGCCTATTGGGCTTATTGGGCCCACTAACACTTATTGGGCTTGGTTTGATGTCCATTAACTCATATTGGGCCGAAAGCACATGGCTTGGCCCCATTACACCTCTCGGCCATGGCAGGTGGCCGAGAGCCATACACGCCACCATGGCCAAGAGTCATGCCAACCATCACACCTTCATGCCTATTTTGCTAGCCATTCTCTTAGGCATTTTGTCAAACACTTACCATGTATGCCTTAAGCCTTTAGTTTTTTGTTCTTTAAGGCATTTTATCAAACACCTTACATGTAAGACCCATATTTTTACTATGTTCCTTATGATTCCTATATGTAAACATTTGATTATGTTAATTGAATCATAATAAGAGTATTTATTGAAATGAAAATACAAGTGAAATGATTAAATGCATATAAGCCATGTAAAGGGTAAGTAAGGGTCGAGATGACCACAGGCTAAACCGAAGGGATTCAAATCCTTCTGGCTGAAGAGAAGAAATTAAAACATCAAAATATAAAGGATTCAAGAAGAAAAGTCGGTTTGGTTTGATCTCGAATATGTCTAAGTAGAGGAAACGCCAAAAAGGAGCTAAACAAGCTCTAAACGGTCCGTTCGAGGTGTTTTTAGCTATTTCACTTCCTGAAAATGACCAAAACACAGAGATGAGCGTGTTAAGCATGAGAATTGACACTTTTGGATTTTGAGAAAAAGTCAAACATGGTCAATGGTCAAGAAAAGTCAATGTTAGTTAAGAAATGTTGACTTTGACCATAAAGAACTAACCATGATTAAAATTTAACCCAACTAACGTTAAAAAGTGGGGAAGAAATATTTTTAGCTAAAACGATCGTTTTTTAATTCCTTAAGTATGGAAAATTAATTTAATTGAAATTCAGATTAAATTAAATGTGTCACGACCCTTTTCCCGTGACTTAACTTACTGCATACAGTTGGGCTGTGAGTCAACGTCCATATCCTCATCTCATCCATTCATAATTTAACATTTATTAAATGAAGAAGAAATTGTTCTTTTATAAATATGCGAAAACGTTTACATCAGTTTCTATTATATACATCCCTTTCGTATAAAAGATCGCTAGACTATGCATTAAATTATAGGATACAAATTTTTTTTCTCATAAGTGTATACCTCTGTATTGCTGGAGAATTAGAGAACACCTTAGTAGGGACAACTGCAGTAACTCACTACTACGTAGTATCTGTGAAGAAGGAAGTAAGGGGGTGAGCTAACACACTCAGTAAGGAAAATATAAAAGCAGGTAGATAACTACACTATCTACATGCTTAAAATATAAACATTTATTTTCCATATAAAACATATGCATTTCTTTGAAAATAGCTTCCATCGATGCGAAACCATTAATTCGCTAGATGTGTACATGCATATACATCATCAATTCACACAGCTCAATCTTTAAAAAACATAAAGTTTCATTTGAGATATCTTAAAATTTTGAACACGGCTTCAAAGTGAGTTGGTCCAGGTGAATGCATAAACTGTCTTACAACAGTTACTGAAAAATTTATTTCAGGTCTAGTGTGCACCAAATAGATTAGTCTCCACACCAATCTTTGATAACTTTCTCGGTCTACCACTTCATTAGCTGCCGCTGCTTTCAATTTCGCATTAGGCTCGATTGGAGTATCTGCTGCCTTACAACCAATCATTCATGTTTCATTGATCAAATCAAGAATGTATTTACATTGATTAATAAAAATTCCTCATTGGATCTTGCAAACTCCATTTTGAGGAAATACTTCAGATTTCCTAGGTCCTTGATATCAAATTCAGCCTCAAGCTTCCTCTTCAAATTAATGATCTCAAGAGAATCATTCTCAGTCATGATTATGTCATCTACATATACTATCAAAATAGCCACTTTACCTTCGGTGGAATGTTTGAAAAACATGGTGTGATCAGCTTGGCTGTATGAGAAACCATGTCTCCTAATAAACTCTCCAAAATGCTCAAACCAGGCTCTAGGAGATTGTTTTAATCCATATAATGCTTTCTTCAACTTGCACACTTTGCCTCTTCCAAGTTTTTCTTCAAATCCGGGTGGTAGGTCCATATATACTTCTTCTTGTAAATCTCCATTCAAAAAAGCATTTTTAACATCAAATTGATGAAGTGGCCAGTTAGAGTTAACTGCAAGAGAAAGAAGTATTATGATAGAGTTAATCTTAGCAACAGGAGAAAAAGTCTCTTGGTAGTCAATACCATAAGTTTGAGTAAATCCTTTTACTACAAGTCTTGCTTTGTTTCTTTCCACACTTCCGTCAGCTTTACACTTCACCGTGAACACCCATTTACACCTAACTGTCTTCTTGTCTTCGGGTAGATTAACGACACTCCAAGTGACATTCTTTCTAAGGGCATTCATCTCTTCCATCACAGCTAATCTCCAATTCAGATCACCCATTGCTTCTTGAACAGTTCTTGGCATAGAAAGATTAGAAATCCTAGACACAAATGCTCTATGTGTGTTTGACAATTTTTCATATGACAAGTACTTTGCAATAGGGTTTTTAGTGCATGTTCAGTTTCCTTTTCTTAATGCAATTGGAAGATCAGGATCATAAGAAGATATATTCGGTAAATCAAGAGATAAAGAGGAAGGAAGGTTACTCTGAGTTGTAGGACCATCACTCGGCAAATTGGATTGAACATCCGCTGGAGAAATAACTAGTGTAGTAGTACGTTTGGGAAACTTTTTTCTATTATAAACCTGAAGCTCAGAATGAGGATTATAATCCGTTAGAAGTACTTCTCCCCTGTCTCTGATAAAGTCACATCTAGCAAAGTAGGATTAAGAGTACTACCACTAGTTTGCATATTCCCAATAAGTGTTTCCAAAAAATGCTTATTAGAATTAATCAAAGACATAAATGTCTCTGGAATAGTTACAGTTTCCCAAAAATTATTTTCTTCTACTATGTTCTCCCCTTGAAGAAAAGTTTTTTCAAAGAAAGGTTGGTCCTCAACAAATCTTACATCCATACTTTCGAAAAATTTCTTCATGACTGGATTAAAACATTTGCATCCCCTTTTATTGGATGCATAACCAATGATGACACATTTTTCAGCTTTTGGATCTAGTTTTGATCGAAGAATATTTGGTAGATACACATAGCAAATGCAACCAAACACTTTTAAGGGAAGATCTGCAGTTATCCAAGATGTGGGAAAAAAACTTTTTAAAACTTGTAAAGGTGTTTCAAATTTCAAAACTCGAGATGGCACTCTATTTATTAAGTAACTGACAGTGAAGAGTGCATTTCCCCAAAGATATTTAGGAACATTCATTGAAAACATAATGGCCCTAGCTACTTCAAGTAAATGTCTATTTTTTCTTTCGGCAATGCCATTTTGTTGCGGTGTGCCACGACAAGTTCATTGATGGATAATACCTTTTTCCAAAAAAAATGTTCCCAAATATTTGTTAAAATATTCAACTCCATTATCTGTTCTTAGAATACCAATTTTTGTTTGAAATTGATTTTCAATCATAAGAAAAAAATTCTTTAAACCGTTCAACTTTTGACTTCTTTTCTAACAAATAAACCCAGCATACTATTATGTTGTCATCAATAAAGGTTACAAACCATCTTTTCCCAGAAAGTGTGTTAACTTTAGATGGGCCCCAAACATCACTATAAAACAAATAAAATGGTTTTGAAGCAGAATAAGGTTGTATTGGAAATGAAACACGATGGTCTTTAGCCAAATGAGAAGCTTCACAATGAAATTTTGAGCAATCAATTCCTTTAAACAATTCAGAAAATAAATATTTGAGATATGGAAAACTAGGATGCCCTAATCTCCTATGCCATAACATGACTTGATCATAGACAAAGTTTGAACTAGTACTACCTAATCCATGAGCTTTTTCATACCCGAAAGCATTTTCATCAAAGTAGCACAGTCCATTGATTTCTTTAGCTGTTCCAATCGTCTTCCCTGAGTTTCGATTCTAAAAAATACAAGTGGAAGAAAAGAAAAGAATGGAATAGTTAGAGTCTTTAGACAATTTGCTAACAGAAAGAAGATTACAAGCAAGTTTTGGAACATGTAAAACTGATTTTAGAGTGATTTTTTCTGAAATTTTAATGTGCCTTTTGCTTGTAATTGGTGAAAAACTACTATCAGCTATTCTAACTTTTTCTATACCAAAACACGGATAATATGAGCTAAATAATTGAGAACAACTTGTCATGTGATTGGAGGCCCCTGAATCTATGATCTAAGAATCGATTTTTCCAAGAACAGAAAGTGCCAAAGAATTGCTACTTGTTTGTGACATGGAACAAATAAGAGCATTAGGTGACAGATAGGATTTTAGTAGTTTAAGAAGGTGATCTAACTGCTCTTTACTGAACAAAGATGGCTCAGCCTCATTTGCTACAGTGTGCTCTATTCACCAGATTTGTTTACCCTGCCATTAGATGGTCTACCATGCAACTTGTAACAATTCTCTCGAGTATGGCACGGTTTTCCACACTAGTCACAGCGCAAGTTATTTTTGTCTCCTGCACGCTAGTTTTAGGACGTTCTACGACTAACTTGAGTTTCAGGAACAACTAAGGCTAACCTTTCCACCGACCTGGTTGTACCTGTAGCTTTCTTTCCCAGCATCACATGTCTTCGACTTTCTTCTCTCCGAACGTCTATAAATACTTCCCCAATTAGAGGCATAGGAATTTAAAGATTTAGCCAATATCCACCATATTCTTGTATTGATTGCAGTCCTCGGGTGATTTCCACTCGTAATTGTTGAATAAGTCCAGGTGCTGCTAAATTCTTTTAAGAGAATTAAAATATTTTGTCACAGAGTCCTCACCTTGGCAAATTTCCCAAGTCGTAGGGTTAACTCATATACTTGGGATTGATTCCCTAGATCGAAAAACATCTGTGAAATGATGTCCCATAATTCCTTGGCTGTAGAGTAACAGAGGTAGTTCACACTTATCTCTTCAGCCATGGAATTGACCAACCATGTCATGACCATTGAGTTCTCAGCATCCTAAATGGCATAGGTTGGATCCTTCTCATTCGGGCTTCTTTATATCTCCTGTGAGATAGCCAATCTTGCTACTCCTCTTGATGTACATGCGAACAGATTGTGACAATCGAAGGAAATTATCACCATTTAGTTGGATTGTAGTAATCTGAATTGGGTGACTGTGAGATGGATTCCTGACAGTTTGAAGCAAGGATTGAGAGGACTGAGATGACTGAGAAGGCTGGCTTATTTCAGACGTGACGCTAGACATCTTAGGGACAAAAATCATATTCAAATCCTAGGATTTTATTTTCTGCTCTGACACCATAAAAAACAGAGAATAAAATAATTTTGAATCTCACTTTTCTATATTGATGTACACGATTTTATAGATTTCTTCTAGGAAACAAAAAAGCAACTAATCTTCCTAATTAAGAGGAAAATAAAACTGATTCCTAAGATCTCTCTTCTAACCCACAAATCTCTCAACTAACTAAATATAGCATATAATCAAATATGGTACATAATTACAAATATTCTAGGAAATCTTTCAACACATGCATAGTAAGTGTTTGATGAAATACCTAAGTGAATGGCTAGGCAAATGGGCAAGGTTGGCATGATGATGGGTGACCATTAGCCAAGGGTAGCCTACATGGCTCTCGGCCACCATGCCATGGTCGAGAGGCATAATGGGCCAAGCCAAGTAGTTTCGACCCAATGAGAGATAATGGCCCTCGTACCAAGCCCAATCAGTGTTGGTGGGCCTAATGAGCCCAATAGGGTCAGATGAAATGAATAGTAAAGTGAAAATGGGCTTAAGATAGTGTTAGGCCCATTAGGTGTAATAAAGCCCAATAATAGTAAATGGGTCCATTAAGTAAAATAAACTGTATTAAAAGTGAAATACAGTTGAAAAAGTGTAATTGATGTGATAATTGGTTATATGCAGCTCCAGAGATTATATTGGGAGCCAAATGGATTGCTTGATCGAGCAGCGTTAGAAAAGTGGACGCGCTCTACGTGATTTTAAGTAAGGGAAATTTATGCGTAGTTAGAGATATCTACATGTAGTTTCAGGCATATTTACATACACTGAAAAAGTCTGAGGGTTAGAGAAAGAGAATAAAATTTATAGAGACCCGATATGCATAAATTACCATTTTACCCCTATTAAGGGTAAAATTAGAAAAATCCAAAAAAGCCATAAAAAGCCCGAAAAACACGTTTTTGAGTGGTTTTGATGCTGTTTAGTAGATGTATTGATAGATTGGCCAGTGTTTTCATGATTTACACCAAATAGCACAGTTATGGTGCTGATTTGATTTAATTGAGTTAATCTCTTTGAAATGAGCCATCTATCGAGTTGTGCGAAAACAAATCTTATTGGAGCACTGCTCGCACTAGATTTTATATGTTTTATACTTAAATTAGTGCTGGAGTGTTACTCGTACTAGATTTTACATGATATGCATGACTGAGTACTGGAGCGTTGTTCGTACTTGATTTTACATGATTTGTACATGATATAGTGCTAGAGCCTTGATCACTCTAGATTTTATGTGATTTGTACATGAAACCGTGCTGGAGTTTTCTCGCACGTACTAGCTTTGAACTGGATGACATAAAAGAGTCGTGTTGGAAGCCTCGTGTAGATTGTGTGTCACACTATGAGATGCTCACACGTGTGTTTTGAGACATGGCATTGACTACCGACTTGAAATGGGATCCATGGAGTACGTTGTACCGTGCATGTGACACAGAGTACGCTGTACCGTGCAATGTTAAGGGGGATATGTGGAGTTATGGAGTTGTTAGCTGGTGGGTAAGATTTGAACCACCTCCCGTTGCAGCAGTGATGCCCCGCACACTAGGATCCGTGTAGCCTGGGATCACCGTATGTGATATGATCATAGTCCTCGATATTATCACAGTAGTCTCCCAATCTCACTCAATTATGTCACATGATTTTATGAGAACTAGGGTAGACTCGAAGAATGGGTCGAGCCCCGATAAATGGTTTTATGGTTCTACATAAATGCAAATATTTATGAACTAGGGTAAACCTAAGAGACGGGTTGAGCCGCAAATGACATGTTTTTACATGATGAAATGCCATATTTTTATTATTAAAATGAAATGGCATGGCATGTTTTATAAGCTTTTTATGAAAATGCAATGTTTTGCATGAATTACCTTTGTTTATGAATAAATCATGATTTCTGTATATACGAGTGAATATATATGCACTGTATAAGTTTTATACAAAAAGATTCATGTTTCGATGTGAAACGAGAAAGAATATTTTAAGGCATGGCATTATGAATATGTAGATAGTGTAGTTATCTACTTGCTTGCATAATTGCCTTACTAAGCTAGTGAGCTCACCCTTTCAATTTCTCCCTTTCTACAGAGCATTCATAGTAGTTAAAGCACGACTGAGGGCTTGCATTCCTATTGTCTGTTGTTTCCCATCGATCGAAAGGTACGTCCATTTGAACATGTAACAACATAGTAATACATACGATGTAATTTTGGGGAATGTAAATAGATGTCAATATATGTAAATATAGTTTCAAGATGTATGCATCACAGTTAATTGATATGAACCTCATGGATTGTAAATTTATATAGAAATGGATGAGAAGGTAAGCAAAGAAGAGTGACTAATACCGAATCATAGCCTAACGAATATTAGAATTGTCACGATGGGAAAAGTAAAGAAAACACGAAAAATTTGTAGTAATTTTAGGTAAAGGAGGTTGTGACATTACATGCCAACCTTAATTCACCAACCAATTGAACAAATTGATTAAAACTAACCATGCCATCATTATCCATGCATCTTAACTAGTCCATATATGCATTTAAATCACATGAGTATTCATCAAAACTCATATACTCATTTTCAGCATGGTGATTTTATGTGTTTTGATCCATAAAACATGCACCAATCAACTTAGAATAATTCCTAGATTAACATACTAGAAGTTGGAAGCTTGAAAACTCACCTAGCATATTGTTTTTCACTTGGCCTAAACTTGTGGGAGATTTCGTGTTGCTCAATTCAGCTCCTTGATCGCTAATTCCAAGATATGTTACTCTTCTTTCAATTTCGAACAACTTTCACGAAGATCTAAATTTTCAGCCCACCATTTGAGCTTAGCATCGGTTTTGGGCTTCATGACTTTGGGCTTAAATTTTGGGCTGGGACATTTAACTAATGGGCTTAGTTTTGGGCTTTCCATTTTAGGCTTCAGTTTGGGCTTGTATTTTAGGCTTTTGGGTTGAAATTTTCACCATAATTTGGGCCTTCAATTTGCTCAATATTAGGCCCATCAAATGGCCCAACAATTCGGCCCATTAGGCTTACAAAATTCGGCCCATGTTTAATCCACCTTAATGGGCTTTAAAATTTCCATTAGTTGGCCCATCAATTTATACCCATTTAATTTTATCTGAATCTCAATTAAATTAATTTTCCATGCTTAAGTAGTTGAAGATCGAGTGTCTTAGCTAAAAATAATTCCTCCCCACTTTTTAACCTTGGTTGGGTTAAATTTTAACTATGGTTAGTTCATTAAGGTCAAAGTCAACATTTCCAACTAACTTGACTTTTCTTTACCATTGACCACGTTTGTCTTTTTCTCAAAAATCCAAAAGTGTCAATTCTCATGGTTAATACTCTCATCTCTGTGTTTTGGTCATTTTCGGGAAGTGAAATAGCTAAAAACACCTCGAACGGTCCATTTCAAGTTCGTTTAGCCCCTTTTTGGCTTTTCCACTACTTCGACATCTTCGAGATCAAACCAAAACAACTTTTCTTCTTGAACTACCCTTATTTTCATGTTTAAGTTCTTATCTTTGGTCAGAATGATTTGAATCCCTTCGGTTTAGCCTGTGACTATCTTGACTCTTATTTTGTCTTTTCATGGCTTATATACATTTAATCATCTCGTTTGCATTTTCGTTTCAGTAAATACTCTTCTTATGATTCAACTAACATATTTGAATGTTTACGCATAGGAATCACAAGGAATATAGCACAAAATATGAGTTTTACAATCCTCCCCAACTTAAGAAATTTAGTCCTCCAAATTAGAACCAAGTCAGTCCTCAAATAGCTGGGGCTGCTTCTTGCTCATCAATCTCTCTAATTCCCATGTAGCTTCCTTCGAAGTGTGGTCCTACTAGAGAACCTTAACCAACACGATCGTCTTTGACCGTAATACCTTCTCCTTCCTATCCAGTACCACATATGACATATCTTCCTTGAGCTCCAATGGTTCATACTGAATCACATGTGCCGAATCCAGGTGTTACTTCTAAAGCATCGATATGTGGAAGACATTATGTACACCTGATAAGTTCGATGGCAACACCAACCTAAATGCCTTATCTTCTACTGGATCCAATATCTCAAAGGGTCCAATGTAGTGAGGACTCAGTTTACCTCTCTTCCTGAATCTCGCTATACCCTTGGAAGGAGAAACTTTCAAGAACACTGACTCACTAACTGTGAACTCTAGTGGCCTCCGTCTCTTGTGAACTGAGCTGTTTTCAATCTCTCACATATCAACTGAACATCCTCAAAGGCTTGCCTGACCAAATCAGGAGTAAATATTTTTCAGTCACCCACTTCTTCCCATCCAATAGGGGAACGACATCTACGACCATATAATGCCTCATATGGCACCATCCCAATACTAGAATGATAATTGTTGTTATAGGCGAATTTGGCTAGTGGCAAATGATCGTCCCATGAGCATTTGAAAACTAGCACACATGCTCTCAACATATCCTCTAGAGTCAGTATAGTCTTATCTGACTGACCATTTATATAAGGATGGAAAGTTGTGCTCAACCTCAACTAGGTTCCCATGGCTTCTTGGAAATGTTCCCAGAAGTGGGAAATGGGAATCCCTATCAGAAACAATGCTCACTTGAACACCATGTAGCCTAACTATCTCGTGTACATATAAGTCTGCCAATGTACTCAGAGTATCGGTAGCTCTCATAGCTAGGAAGTGGGCTAACTTAGTCAATCTATCCACGATCACCCAAATAGTATTGTGATTACTGCTGGTCCTCAGTAAACCCATCACGAAGTCCATGGTAACATACTCCTATTTCCATGTCGGTATAGGTTGAGGCTGCAATAGCCCTACCATTCTGCATCAGTACGCTTCACATATTTCGATAACTTACATACAAAATGAAGGTGATACAAATGAATGCGTGGCACCAGGATCAAATAAAACAAATGCTTCAAAATCATAAATCAGAATGGTACTTTTAATCACCTCTGATAAAGCATCAGTTGTACCCTGGTCTAAATCATGTACTAGCCCTCGATCAACCACCTGATTGCCATTCTCCTCAGCAGTGGCTCTCCTTCTCAGAGCAGAGGTATCAGAAGAAACTCTCTCTGACTCTTTTCCCTTTTGTGGGCAATCTCAATCATCTCCGAACAATTCCTCATTTAATACCCTACCTAACCACATCGAAAACAGACTTTAGCAGCCATCGAACAAGGCCAATTACCATGATACCTACGACATCTACTACACTACTCTGTAGTAGGTTGTTGTCCTCCAATCACTATGCCTCTCACTGGAGTTATGGCCGGATACATTGGAAGCTTAACAGTCATCTCCTGTATCTCTTCAATCCAAGGTCTTTTACCTAAGAGTATTTTTCTTCCTCGATAATCGAACCTTCTATCACTCACTGGCCTTTTATTATCTTTATCCTTGTTTCTGCTGACCTTCCCAAACTCAATGGTGTTTCACTCGTAGCCCTGCTCATAAAGTTGCGCCTTGCTCACTATCTCCTCATACGAAGGGATGTCTAATGAAACCAGTCTAGACTGTATCGCTCATCTCAGTCTTTCTATAAACCTTTTGACCTTCTTGGTCTCACTACTCATCATATCAGGGTCGTACCTTCTCAAGGATATAAACCTCGTCTCATACTCATCAACTAATTAGCTCCCCTAGATCAACCCCAAAACTACCATCTGTAGCTTCCGCTGCATTTTGTATGGAACATACTGCCTCCTAAAGGCATCCAAAAGATCTCCCAACTGATCTCATAATGTTGAGCTCTCAATATCGGTTTGGCGGACTTCCACCAATGTTCTGCTGCTCCCTTCAACATGAATGTGGTAAAAGAGACTATCTCAGTTGTCGTACGCTAAAAGAACCTGTACAACTTCTCTATCTCATAAGTATATACATGTACATGTTATGTGAAGCATAAGTGATGTAAAGTCCATAAATTCAATGTACACACTTGTAATATGAGTTTGTGATGTACGTATAAGTTTCATTATGTAAGAGTATGAAGAAATGGACTTTAGGATGTGATGAATGTGAATGGAATGGAAAATGAGTGGTGTGGTAAAATGGAATCAAGTTGCATGAGTTGCAGAAATCTTTATACTTCCATTTAGTTTTGTATTATATACATTTGGTTATACAATGAATGCACAAAAGTTTTAATGTGTATAAAGTATGAATGGATGTCATTTTTGAGTCTTAAAGGTGGTTGGATGAGAAAATGACTATGGCAGTAAAATTAAGGATGTTTTGTGTGAGTTACTGCAAAAAATTATAACAAAATCTGGAAAATATGAATGCCAGATCGATCTCATAAAAGGAAGATCGTTCTGGAAGAGTAAAAAATAATCTTATTTGAATAATGGAACAAGGTAGAAAGATGTCCAATAGGGCCAGATCGATCTGCTAAGCATTATGTGTAGAAGGAATCGATCTCCTAAAGGGCCAGATCGATCTCCAAATGCTACTGACTTAGAGAGATCGATCTCACCCTTAGAGCAGATCGATCTCTTTAAGCCTCCGCCAAGAAGAGATCGATCTCCCTTAAGCAACAGATCAATTTCATTAAGGTTTTGTAAGGAGCAGATCGATCTCCTACAAGAGGCAGATCGATCTCCAAGAAGAAATTTACTGGCAAACAGATCGATCTCATCATGGAAGAAGATCGATTTGGTAGTAGTTGCGTTGGTAAAAAGGACTACCAAACCATGCAGAGATCGATATCCACAAGGGCCAAATCAATCGGATGTATCTGGATCTATAAAAAGGGTACGAGATTTGGACTGAAAACTCAGATTTCTCACACAAAACCTGCCCCTGCCATTTTCTTTCAAAGAACCAAGCTTTCTCACTCTAAAAATCACTACATTCCAGCTAGAATCTGAAGAGGCTCAAGAAGGGAAAGTTGTTTCCTGAAGCAAGGAGAACAATATACCCAAAAATCACACATTAATGTGACCGGGAGAAGGAGTTTTGGCTACCACAAGTTTGGGCTACGGAAAAAGATTAAGCCAGGTACGCTCCTCAACCTTCAAGCTTTTACCATGGATTTCTAGACATTTGTGGGTTGGATAATATGTGAAATATTGATAGGAATGATGATTGTAGTGATGGGTGAGTAATATAAAGAGGGATTTATGAAAAGAAAAATCCATGGAAAAGTGATGGGGAACTTGAGAGAAGGTATAATGAGATTAGTGGGAAAAATGAAATATGATAAGAAGCTTGGGAAGCATAAATAGCTAATTGAGTGACAATGTGTATGTTTAGAAGAAGTAAAGGAAAGATAACTTAATAAATTTCACATGTAGACTTGAATACGTGGGACACAATTGACCTGGATCGTGAACAGAGCAAACGAGAGGAAGAGAATACAAGTGCAATTCGAGGTAAGGGACTGTATGTTAGCGATAGAGGTATTTGTACGTAATTTCACATCAATTTTAGTAGAAATGACGCTAGAAGTATTATGTTTACCTATTGAGCTATGAAATGATATGAGATCATGAAATGTATTATGATATATATATTGTGAAAATGGGATGAGGAAAGGAAATAGCATGATATGGATGTTTTTGAGGCTTTCTCAACTATCTGTTGATTTTGTAATTGAGAAATGATGATGGGTAGGTTGGCTAGCTTTACATGTTTAGCATGGGACGACATGCTACATAAATCAACATGTTTTTGAGTTTTTAAAAGAGAAAAATAGCGACCTATCGGATTTGAGATGTGAATTGGTGTTGGAGCTCTAGCTCACACCCGTTTTGATGATTTTGATTATGCTAGAGTTTTACTCGCATATATTTACATGTTTTGAATAAACTGTTCTGGAGCGTGACTCGCACGTGGTTTTATAATAATAATGTGCTGGAGTTTTAGGTCGCACATGTTTCTATGTTTTTGATGTGCCGTGCTAGAGTTTAACTCGCACGATGATTTTTTAGAGAAGTGCGGAAGCATTGCTCACACCAGTCTTTACTAAGTTGAGATGATACAGTGTTAGAAGCTGTTGCTCGCACTGAGAGATACTGCACTGGAGCCTTGCGATGACTGTGTGTCACGCTGATTTGCTCACCTGGTATATGAGACATGGTTCAGGATGATGAGTGCATCAGAGTTGGGTAGATGGATCGGGTTCATGGTCGTACGTTGAATTGTGTAGTTATCAGTTGGAATACTATGTACCGTGTTGGGTGCACGTGAGTACGAGTATCGCGTAGATGATACCTGGCATACACTATACCGTGAGTATATGAGATATGATAAGGAAGATGGTGGTGATGATCGAGATTAGCCGAAGGGTAGGATTGACCCATCCCTCTTCAGGCAAAGTGATACCCTGTGCACACTTGATCAGTGAGGCCTGAGATCACTGACTATGGCAATATGTCGTGGATATTAGATTGCCAAGAATTCCATGTCTGTCTTAGAGATAAGAGAAATTGAGAAAACTCAGAAAAGAAAGGGATTTGGTAAATCTCTTCATTTGAATGCTTGTGCTGTGATAGCATTGTTTTATGATATGTTTTTAAATGGAAGTATTGAATATTAGTTTTTATGAAAATGCTTATGTGAGAAGCATGTTTAAATTCATTTACTAGTAATATTTCCATTTCTACTGAAACATGGTTTTGTTTATGCATGCATGGGCTATGTAGATAGTACAGTATCTACCTGTTAGCATTGTTTTCCTTACTAAGCTATGGTTTGCTCATCCCACTACTTTCCCCCTCCAGATACCGAGAAGTAGAGTTGTGCGTGGTCACTAGATCCCTTTTTGTGTTGGATAGCTCCCACCAGTTCGCTAAGGTATAAAGATTTGTATACACATGAGCATTTTGTATCTATTATAATGTATCGTACAGTTATGAATCAAAAATGTAAACAGTTGTATGGAGATGTTATGTAAAGATAATACATTATACAATTGATTTTGTATATCTGCACATGCCTGGGAGTGTGTGAATTAAAGTTTTAAAATTTTCCACTGTAAGTGTATGGAATAAGGGCACCCAGAATTGGGGTGTGACAGATTTGGTATTAAAGCTTGGTTGGCCTGATGTGAGTCGATGTTTAGGACTAAGAAAACATACATCCCCAAGTTACCATGCGATATCTAGATGCAAATGTGTATACAGAGCAGGTTGTGATCTAAGAGTTTGTTATAAATGCAGGAAAGTTATCAGGCTTGTGAGATATACCTGATAGCCACCGCAAGAGGGGAGAGAGCTTAAGAGCTCAGGGCGGAATGATCGGACTGAGAGGCACAGTAGATCGTCCTCTAGTCATGAGTCCTAAGAATAAATAGAGGCTTTCGATCCTTAGGTAGCCCAATTAGAGGAAGATATACGTACGGTGATGACCATGATGGGTCAGATTATGGCTAGGTTTGAGGGTGTACCTGATATAGTGAGAAAGGCTACACCGAATCCCCCTGCAGCTGCACCCGCACAACTTGAACTGGTTAGGCCAGGAGATCCCTATATTTGACCAATACCTCATCCAGTAGCCCCACAGTAGTATGATGATGATGATTTGGGGTATAAATATGACTGTGATATGGAGAGGTTGAGGCATTTCATGGATTTTAAGCTTTTTTCTTTTAGCGGGGTAAAGGATCCAGCAGTGGCTGAGGACTGGATAGGCTAGATGGAGAAATTATTCAATTTTCTGTAGATGTTCAGCTACGGAGAGAGTAGCGCTTTGGACCTTTGTACTGAGAGGCGAAGCAGAGCACTGGTGGAAGTCCACCAAGCCTATGTTGAGATCTCAAGGTATGGTAATCACATGGGATATGTTTTTGGATGTTTTGAGAGAGCAATACATCCTAGATACCCTTGACATAGGTTACAGATAGAATTTCTAAATTTGACTCAAAGGAATCGAACAATTGATGAGTATGAGTCCCGATTCACCTCATTGGGTCGATGATTCGGACTCTATTAGGAGTGAAGCTATTAGGGTCCACAGATTTGTGGATGGACTGAGGCCTTTGATTCGAGCTAAGTTGGCCCTGTTTGATGTCGCTACATATAGAGAGGCTGTGCGACGAGCCCAGTTGTGTGAGCAGGACTATAACCTGCAAATTTCAAAGTTCAGTTGGGGTAAGGATAAGGTTCCAAGGAAACTAGGGGATGGATAGAGTGCCCATTTTGGATGAAAAACTATGAGTAAGCGCCGGAGAGAGGCAGATGAGTCATAGAAGAAGGCCGTTAGACCTTTTATGCCTCCGACTCAAACAACAGCTAGGGGTAATGTGATTGGTGGACCCCGATCGACTACTAACCAATGCAGAGTATGTGGTCGATATCATGGTGGTAGGCCCTATCACTTTCAGGGTACACGATGCTTTAAATGTGGTAGGCTTGACCACTATGCAAGAGATTGCCCAAATGCAGTTGAGGTAGTCAAACAGAGGGGTAAGGAGCTAGAGAAAGTTCCTACAGTTACACCTCCTGCAAGAAAGAGAGTTACAGCTGAAGAAAAAGGGAAGCAACTTGTGGGTCAAGGCAGGGTGTATGCGATAGACCAGGCATCAACAGATTCCTCTTTTGAGGTGATAAAAGGTACAATTCTAATTTTCAATTTGGAAGCTATAGCCTTATTTGATTCTGGTGCTACGCATTGCTTCATATCACCTGCATGTGCATCAAGGTTAACAGATTTTGTAAAACCCACATACCTAAGTGGGACTTTTTTTAATAAGTACTCCAATGAGAGTTAGTCAATTAGCTGAACAAGTGTATAAAGATTATAAGGTGAGGGTAGGAGATAAGTGTATGACAACTAATCTGATTTTGTTGAATATGTATGACATTGATGTAATCTTAGGAATGGACTGGTTAGCTATCAATCATGCTGTCTTAGAATATCATTCTAAGTCCATTACATTTTCTTTACCCGAAGAATGTGTTGTAAAATCTATGAGAAGTAATGAAATTCTGATTTTGTAATAAATGCATTGGTATATAAATGACATGAATGTTGTTTTGAAGGTTTTATTGCTTATGTCGTGGATTTGAACAAAACATATCCGGATATGGATGACATTCTTGTGGTTAGAGAATTTCCTGATGTCTTTCCAGACGACCTACCAGGATTGCCACCGGATAGAGAAATGAAATTTGGTATAGATTTGACACCTGGAACAGAGCTAATATCCAAGTCACCATACAAGATGGCTCCAGTTGAGCTAGAAGAACTAAGGAAGTAGTTGTAAGATATGCTAGATAAGGGGTTTATAACATCGAGCGTCTCACCATGAGGAGCTTCGGTATTGTTTGTGAAGAAGAGAGGGGAGCCTCAGGTTGTGTATTGACCCGAATGTTGAACAAGGCTACCATCAAGAATAAGTACCCCTTGCCGCGCATCGATGATCTATTGGATCAGCTTTGGGAGCACGGATATTTTCCAAGATAGATATGAGGTCTGGGTATCATCAATTAAAGATTCGGAAGAAGGATGTCAAGACAGGTTTCTGCACCCGCTATGTGACACGCCCTGAAGGTATTGTCTACAAGTGCACGAGTCGTACAAGTAATAATGGGATTTGAGTCCCGGATTATCGTCCCACAGAGAAGTTGACTAACCTAATTAACTACCGGTTAATCTTACCCTAAGTATATCCTAGCAAATTATGAAGTTTTGATTATGGGTGGTCTACTGAGTTTGAAATTAAAAATACTGAAAATAATAAAAGCTATAAACGAAAGAAAATAAAACCGAGCTAAAAGTTACTTATAGAGCTCCAAGAAATTAAAAGCAAATAACCTGCAAAAGATAACTAAAACAGTTAAAAATTAATTAACACAATTGAAAATGCAAATATGAAAAGAAGAAATAAAATTAAACTAAAATTTAAACAAACTTAAAATAAAAATGCATGTAATTAAACTAATCAAAATTACAAATTAAACTAACCTCAAATCTAATAAAAATAAAAACTAAATTAAAAATGCATGAAGCACAATAATCTAAATTAACTCTAAATGCAACTAATAAAATACTAAACTAAAATAAAGTCCTTAAATATATAATATAAAATTAACTACTAACTAAAAAAAATAAAAGTAAAATTTAAATTGAAAAACTAAGACATTAGATTTAACCTACCATTATCAATTAAAAGCTATCCTAAACTAACAACTAATGATCATAATCACAAATAATAAAAATGCAATAAACATTCAGCTAAACAAAAGAGGTGGCCAAATAAGGCCTTAAACAAATTTGGCAATTAAGTGGTCCCGAGCATGTGCTGGTACTGTTCATTGTCTTTCCAAATTCATGTTTATTTCCAGGCATTCATGGTTTCAACTACTGGCATTTTATGTTTTTGCATGTTCATCTGGTGCAAACCGCACCCTACTAGCTCTCGTTCGTGGCTTTTGTTGCAAGTACAGCTACTACACCTACCGTGCCTCAGCTGGTGGTAGTATACCTGCATTCGACATGACCAACGGCACTAATGCCAATGTATTACCAGCCTGGTACCTGCTATGCTGATCTCCTTCATGCTCTGCAAGATCGACTTAGATGACAGCTTACAGCTGTAAATGCTTCCTCGTTATCTATGCCCATTCTTGGTACCAAGAGCTTTCTTAAAGAATTTGCAATCAATACAACAACTAAACTGTGATGAGCAGTGGTAAGATATAAAAACAGAGCTAAACAGAGGCTGAAAATGAAGTTAAACTTACTGCCTCTAATGAATCCTTGCCCTTCTTGAAACTCTACATCGAGCAGTCTACCATGTCTTTGTCACTAACCTACAGTAAGTAACAAACAACAATAAAGCAGGAAATAAAATGCAGTAAATGAAATAGATTCGAGAAACGTAAGGAAGTGCAGTAAAAATGGAAGCCATACTATCAAGAACTGAGACATGAAAATCAAGCTAATAAGAATGAAGTAAAGAAAAGAAAGAACAAGAAAGCACAGCTAAACAGAAGATTGAAACCGAGAGGGAATAAATATAAAATAAACTAAACAACAATGGAAGTTACACTATCAGACCTCATTAACATGAAAACTCATCATCATCGGCTTACTCTATTCCAGCTCTTTAATGCCATGGTTCCATATTGGTTAAATGTGAAATAATGCCTAGCATTTGCCCATATTAAAGCACCAAAACCAAATAACATAGACGAAGGAAGAAGTAAGGAACCGAATGCACAAAGAAAATAACCCGAGAGCAACTAAAGATGTTGGTTTTTCTAATAAAACAAAGAAAACATAAGCAATGATTCTAGGAAAAACTGAGACATACACTAGGAAAAATAAGCTATGTAAATAAAATTGACAAAATAAAGAACTGATGGTTACCAAACCGAGAGCATGAAATGAAAGTGATTTTCTATTGAAATAAAATTTATCATAGACTAATGAAGAACATCAACAATGAAATGAGTAGTAAAACATTAAGAAAATGACTAACGGGAAAAGAAAAACTTAAGAACAAATAAAACCTAAATATACCCTTAAACTATTCTACCCTAACTTTCCATCCCTTCAATTGCCATCTTTTTTTATTTATATACACACTTAGGGGTACAATGGTAATTTTTCATCCTAGATAAGTTAGCATTTTTTTGGCCACTTGTCATCACACCATTGGCTCCTTGAAAATATATTTCCATGTTATCTATCTTTTTGTCCAATTGGATGTGCTAGGTGGCATGGCTCGTGTTGTTTACGTGGTCCAATCTCGATCTTAGCCAAATTTCAGTCCATTTTCTGCCGAAATATTCAAAATTCATCCGGTTTTGATTTATCTGCAAACGTGAGAATTTTAATTAAATAAAGGGGATAATTAACAAAATAAATTGGGGATTTAAATAATTAATTAGAAAATTAAGCACAAATAATTCTATTTTCATAGAATTATCACACCCCTAAACTTGAGCTTTTGTTTGTCCTCAAGCAAAACAAAATAGATGTAGGAATGACAAGTACAAAACATAATAATTTCCCCAATATCATCCTTAAAGAAAAAGTACAAACTATGATCTTAAAGATTCACAATTTCAAGTCAAACACTCAGAATCATTCAATCATAAGTCCTAACCCAAATTGGACCCCTCGTGCATGTGTGAAAATGTCAGAGTCACTTCACAGTACATTATCCAAATCAAATTATGCAAATATAGTGAATGCAAAGTTAAAGACATGTGATCATTCCCATAAGTTTGCTTTTCACTTCTCTCTCCACTAATGTAGTCACACTCAATCAAAGATCAATAGGACTTCATTAACCTTGTAATGTAAGGCTGGGGCTAAGGTATGATAAAGTCGATTTAGGTTTAATTACCCCTTAACATGCATTACTTCTAGGATCTTAATGTAAGAGCTCAAATCATTTCCCCCAAACTTATTTATTTCACTAAACTTTTTATCCTATTTTTTGTATTTTTTGCTTTCTTCTTTTTTTTTCCTTTTTCTTTTATCACATTTTTTTTCGAACTTTCCCTATCACCTGATACCCATATGTACAAAGCTCAAAATATATCCATTGACTTTCCATGCTTTCGGGGTAAGGGATAGAAAAAGAAAATTTAAGCTAAGGAAAATTATAAGCAAGTGTATTTACAGAGAAAAGCTTATTTAGCCCAGATAGGTGACTAGGGGTAAAGTATGTACAGGGATGGCTCGAAAGGCTCAAACGATCCAAAGATGGCCTAAATCATCTCCCTAATTAAGTGTGATCTAATATTTGCCTCGAGATAAGATCAAACAAATTCTAGAATATGATGCACAAAATCAATTGAGCAAATGCAATCCTAGGTCCATATAAGCTTTCTCTAAATAAATATACAGATTCATGATATGGCATGTGCATAAAACTGAGGAAATTACAATCAGATTTAAGACAAATTCAAGAATTCAACTTCATTCTTTTCCTATAATCATGCTTCTCAGTTAATCAAAGTCAGACTAAATCATGGGGTCATACCATCGGAATATGGGAAAACTACATGCTAAGCACTAGATCATCCTAAAATCAAACAATTTAAGCTCAAATTATCAAAAAAATTTTGAAAAATCTTTCTCAGATTTTCAAAAAAAATTTAAAAATTTTTCCAAATTTTCATAAAATTGCTCAAGTGATATCCCCTCCCCTAAACTTAAAGTCCATAGTGTCCTCAGTGTGCAGATAATATAAGAATTTAAGCTCAAGAACAGAGTACTCCCCTTTTTGATGATGATGAACAACTGAAGCTTGATTGAAAAGGTAATTCTAGTAAAGCAATCTGTAAAATAAATAAAGAAAGAAACAACAGAAAAGAAAAGAACAGTACAAAAAGGGAAAAAGAAAAACAAAGCTAAGTAGCATGATCAGAAGTAGGAGGGTCAGCTAAAGTGGTCATAGAATGCTGATGATTAAACCCTCCCCCAAAATAGTGTTTTGGTCTGCCCCTATTAACCTTAAAGGGTTGATTCAAGGTCTCATCCATAATTTCAATGGCTCCATGAGGGAATACTTGTGTAATGGTAAAGGGACCTGACCACCTAGACTTAAGCTTTCCTGGAAACAACTTCAAGCGTGAATTAAACAACAGAACTTGCTGGCCTGGATCGAAGTGTCTCTCCTTAATTTTCTTATCATGACATCGCTTAGTATTTTCCTTATAGAGCTTGGCATTCTCATATGCCTGCAACCTGAACTCATCTAACTAATTGAGCTGTAGCAGCCTCTTCTCCCCTGTTGCCTCTAAGTTGAAATTTAGGTTCTTAAGGGCCTAGTAGGCCTTGTGCTCAAGCTCTACTGGTAGATGACAGGCTTTTCCATAAACAAGCTGATAAGGGGACATTCCTAAAGGTGTTTTGAAGGCTGTCCTATAGGCCCAAAGTGAATCATCTAACCTAATGGACCAATCCTTCCTACTTGGGTTCACTGTTTTCTCCAATATCCCTTTAATTTCCCTATTGGATAACTCTACTTGGCCACTCGTCTGTGGATGATAAGAAGTGGCTACCTTATGTTTGACCCCATATTTCTTTAACAGCCCATCAAAACTTCGATTACAAAAGTGGGATCCTCCATCACTAATGATAGCCCTGGGTGTGCCAAATCGTGTGAAAATATTCTTCTTTAAAAACCTTACTACTACCTTGGCATCATTAGTTGGTAAAGCCATCGCTTCAACCCATTTTGACACATAGTCCATAGCCACTAAAATAAAGATTGCCATATGAAGGAACAAATGGTCCCATGAAATCAATACCCCAGACAACAAAGAGTTCTACTTTTAAAATATTAGTCAGAGGCATCTCATTTCTCTTGGATATATTACCTACCCTCTGACATCTATCACATTTCAACACAAAGTAGTGGGCATCCTTAAATAACGTGGGCGAGTAATATCCAAATTGCAAAACCTTGGTCGCTATCCTCTCTCCTCCAAAGTGTCCTCCATAATCAGAAGAATGACAATGTCTAAGTATATCCTCTACTTCTTCCATGGGAACACACCTTCTCAAAATCTGATCTTCACATTGCTTGTATAGGAAGGGTTCATCCCAAACATAATACTTGACATCACTCAAAAACTTTTTCTTTTGTTGGGCAGTCAAATCAGGTGGCATCACGTTGCTCACCAGATAATTCACAAAGTCAGCGTACCAGGGCAATTTGGAGTGCCCGAAAGTAAATAGCTGCTCATCAGGAAAGTACTCATTAATAGTTGTACCATCTTCTTTAAGTCCACTCTCTAATCGAGATAGATGGTCAACAACCTAATTCTTCATACATTTCCTGTCCCTAATCTCCAAGTCAAACTCCTATAGTAGGAGAATCCAGCTAATCAGCCTCGACTTTGCATCCTTCTTGGAGACTAAGTACTTAATGGCAGCATGATCAGTATATACTACTACCTTAGTACTAATGAGATAGGAGCGAAACTTATTAAAGGCAAATACCACAGCTAACAGCTCCTTCTTGATAGTAGCATAATTCATTTGGGCGTCATTCAATGTTTTGCTTGCATAGTAGATAGCAAAAAAGACTCTTCCTTTTCTTTATCCTAGTACAGCCTCGATAGCATAATCACTTGCATCACACATAAGCTCAAAAGGTAAACCCGAATCTGGAGCTATGATTACAGGGGTTGTAACTAATTTTTCCTTCAGAGTCTTGAATGCTTCTAAGCATCTCTCATCAAAGAAAAAACACAGTGTCCTTCTCAAAGAGATTACATAAAGGCTTAGATATCTTAGAAAACTTCTTAATGAACCTTCTATAAAATCCCGCATGGCCCAGAAAACTTTGAATTCCTTTTACAGTGGTAGGGGGAGGTAACTTCTCAATAATTTCCACCTTAGCCTTATCCACTTCTATCCCCCCTAGCAGAGATTTTGTGCCCTACCACTATACCTTCTTTTACCATATAATGGCATTTTCTCCCAATTAAGCACTAAGTTAGTTTCTTCACATCTCCTCAATGCTAGTGCCAAATTATGCAAACATAAATCAAAGCTATGCCCAAATACTGAGAAATCGTCCAGGAAAACCTCAAGAAAATCCTTCACCATATCATGAAATATGGCCATCATGCAACGTTGGAATGTAGCAGGTGCATTGCATAGGCCAAAAGGCATTCTTCTAAAACCAAAGGTCCCATAGGGATAGGTGAAGGTAGTATTTTCTTGATCTTCTGGGGCTATAGCTATCTGATTGTACCCAGAGTATCCGTCCAGCAGATAATAAAATTTGTAACTAGCTAATCGATCTAACATTTGGTCAATGAAGGGTTAAGGGAAGTGGTCTTTCCTGGTGGCCTTGTTGAGTTTCCTATAGTCCATACATACTCGCCAACCAATGACAATCCTAGTGGGGATGAGCTCATTATTTTCATTCTCGATCATTGTCATCCCTCCTTTCTTTGGGACACATTGTACTGGGCTCACCCAAGCATTGTCAGAAATGGGATAGATGATCCCTGCATCTAACCACTTAATGATCTCCTTCTTGACAACTTCTTTCATTACAGGGTTTAATCGACGCTGGTGCTCTATGGATGACCTATACCCCTCCTCCAATAGTATCTTATGCATACAGATAGAAGGACTAATACCCTTAAGGTCAGAGATAGACTAGCCTATAGCCTTCTAATGCTCTCTTAACACTTGTAGTAATTTTTCTTCCTGATCATTGGAGAGAGCAGCAGATACTATTACCGATCTTGTGGAGGATTCACCTAAGTAAGCATACCTAAGGTGTGAGGGTAAAGGTTTGAGCTCTAATGCTGCAGGATCACTGGTGGATGGAAAGATATTTGAAGCTGGAATAGATGAAGGGTCTAGTGTCTCAAATTGGGCATATTCCTCAAAAAGAGTGACCTCTAATAATTGTAAAGTCTCGTAGACCTCATCATCATCTTCACTATATTTCAAAGATCAACAGATTTCACTAAGGAGGCTTCTAAAGGGTTTAAAGGATGTGTCTTGGAAAACTTCTTAGTGATGTCCTTATCCACTAAATCCATCCTAAAGCAATCGTGAGAGTCATCAAGAAACCTTAGAGATTTGAGCACATTAAACTTGATTTCCTAATCTTGAACTCTCATTGTTAACTCCCCCTTTTTGTACATATATTAAAGTTCTACCAGTTGCTAGGAATGGTCTACCTAGTATAATGGGGACTTCTCTACCTTCCTCCATGTCCAATACGATAAAATCCACAGAAAAAATAAACTTGTCCACCTTTACTAAGACATCTTCGGATATTTAATTGATCGATCACCCAAATGGAGGGTTACTGTGGTGGGCTTGGCATCCCCTATTCCTAACTTCTGATAGATAGACAAAGGCATCAAATTTATACTAGCTCCTAAATCGCACAGGGCTCTACCAAAGAATAAATTACCAATAGTGCACGGTATGGTAAAACTCTTGGGATCCTTGAGCTTGGGGGTAATCTCCTCTGGATAATTGCACTGTATTCCTCAATTAATGCCACCATCTCATAATCTTCCAATCTTCTTTTCCTAGAAAGGATGTCCTTCATAAGCTTCACATAGCTTGGCATTTGCTCTAAGGCATCTGCGAAGGGAATGTTGATGTGGAGTTTCTTAAAAACCTCAAGGAATTTTGTAAATTGTTGGTCCAGTTTTTGATTTTGAAATCTCTGAGGAAAAGGGACTGGTGGTCTAACAGGAAGAGATGTAGTGGAAACTTTTGTAGCATTAGAGGACAAAGAAGGTTGTGACACAGAAACAGGTAAAGGTGAAGAAATGCCTGGCTTTGTTTCCTTTGTAACTTGATCTTTTGATTCCTGCTCCTTTTGAGCTACTTCATTAGAACCTATGGGTTTTTCAACTATGGACTGGTCAGGTTTGGACTTAACTGGTGGAGTTACTAGCTCTCTGCCACTCCTAAGGGTGATGGCTTTCACATGTTCTTTCCCATCCCTTTGCCTAAAAGGATTGGCTTCAGTGTTACTAGAAAGGGTCCCTTGAGGACGTTGACTAAAAGCATTTGCTATTTATCCCACCTGAACCTCTAAGTTCTTAATTGAAGCTGCTTGATTTTGTAAGATCGTTGTGAACATTTCCTCAAGCGAGGGTTTCTTATCAGCTGCTGGTAAGTGCTGGGGTTGTGGTGGTGGTGGTGGTTGATGGAAGTGGGATGGATGGGAATGATTAAGTGGATAATGTGGATACTAAGGTGGTGGGTGATGAGGAAATTGATGCTGTGGTGGTACCTGAACCGATGGAGCTTGAAAACCAGGGGGGTCCTACTGGTCTAGAATTAGAAGTTTGCCTTTGGGTTTGGCTCCAAGAAAAGTTAGGATAGTTCCTCCACCCTGGGTTATTGGTGTTTGAAAAAGGGTTGTTCTGTTTCTTAGGGGGACAACGTACTAAACCGATTCTAAGTTAAGTGGACACCTATCCACAGCATGGGTTCCACTACACAGATCACAAGAGAGAAAAGGACTTTGGATAAAAAACACTAGGTTAGCATTGGTGGAAGGACTATATTGGGTACTGAGCGACTCTACCTTCTTTGTAAGATTGGCTATTTGAGAGGTTTAGGTAGATGGCGTGTCGAGATCATAAATACCCACCGACTTCTTTGGCTATTGCCTTTTCGAGGACCATTGATAGTTGTTAGCAGCCATTTTGTCTAATAGCTCATAAGCTTCCTCCTCTGTTTTGCACATCAAGGCTCCACCCGCAGCAGTGTCCACTATGGTCCTATTTTGGCTTGTAAGTCCGTTGTAGAAGGTCTGGACTTGCAGCCATAAAGGTAGGCCATGGTGAGGGCACTTCCTAAGAAGCTCCTTATATCGTTCCCATGCTTCGTAAAGAGATTCAGAGTCGTATCAGGCAAAGGAAGATATATCACTAAAGAGTCTGACCATTTTAGAGGGAGGGAAAAACTTGGCTAGAAATTGGTGGGCTAACTCGTCCTATGTAGAAATGGATCCTGGAGGTAGGGAGGTTCCAGTGTCTCGTCCTATCCCTAAGTGAGAAGGGGAATAATCTAAGCCTAAGCGCATCATCAGATAATCCATTGTGTTTGAATGTGTTGTACAAGTCCAGGAATTGTCCAAGGTGAGCTTGTGGGTCATCGTGCGGAAGCCCACTGAACTGTAAAGAGGTCTGGATCATCTGGAGGATGGAAGGCTTAATTTCAAAATTATTAGCAGAGACAACTGGTGGCCTAATGCTGGTATAATATCCTTCAATCGTCGGCACCGCATAATCTCCAACGGTCTTACTTTCCCTATTTTCTGCCATCATGTTTTGCAGCGGATCTCTAAATTTCCTAGAATCCTTTCGAATTTTCCTAAGAGTTCATTCAATTTTAGGATCTAGAGGAAAGCAATCAAAACTCCTGGCTCCACGCATGCAAACATCAGAAAGTCCTTAGAAAATTTTTTAAGGTTTTCTTTTTAATTAATTATGAGAAAATTAACTAAACTAAACTAAGGATCTAAATATTTACAACCTAAATATTTACAAGCTAGAATTACACCTAAGCATAATTTCACCGATATTAATTACTGGCTAATTAAAACTTCCCCGGCAACGGCGCCAAAAACTTGACACGCCCTGAAGGTATTGTCCGCAAGTGTACGGGTCGTACAAGTAATAATGGAATTTGAGTCCCGGATTATCATCCCACAGAGAAGTTGACTAGACTAATTAACTACCGGTTAATCTTACCCTAAGTATATCCTAGCAAATTATGAAGTTTTGATTATGGGTGGTATACTAAGTTTGAAATTAAAAATACTGAAAATAATAAAAACTATAAACTAAAGAAAATAAAACCGAGTTAAAAGTTACTTACACAGCTCCAAGAAATTAAAAGCAAATAACCTGCAAAAGATAACTAAAACAATTAAAAATTAATTAACGCAATTGAAAATGCAAATATGAAAATAAGAAATAAAATTAAACTAAAATTTAAATAAACTTAAAATGAAAATGCATGTAATTAAACTAATAAAAATTGCAAATTAAACTAACCTCAAATCTAATAAAAATAAAAACTAAATTAAAAATGCATGAAGCACATTAATCTAAATTAGCTCTAAATGCAACTAATAAAATACTAAACTAAAATAAAGTCCTTAAATATATAATATAAAATTAACTACTAACTAAAAAAATTAAAACTAAAATTTAAATTGACAAACTGACCATTAGATTTAACCTACCATTATCAATTAAAAGTTATCCTAAACTAACAACTAATGATCATAATCAGAAATAATAAAAATGCAATAAACATTAAGCTAAACAAAAGAGAGGTGGCCAAACAAGGCCTTAAACAAATTTGGCAATTAAGTGGTCCCGAGCATGTGCTGGTACTGTTCATTGTCTTTCCAAATTTATGTTTATTTCCAGGCATTCACGGTTTCAGCTACTGGCATTGTATGTTTCTGCATGTTCATCTGGTGCAAACCGCACCCTGCTAGCTCTCGTTCGTGGCTTTTGCTCCAAGTACAGCTACTACACCTGTCGTACCTCAGCTGGTGGTAGTATACCTGTAGTCTGCGTGACCAACGACACTAATGCCAATGTATTACCAGCCTGGTACCTGCTATGCTGATCTCCTTCATGCTCTGCAAGATCAACTTAGATGATAGCTTACAGCTATAAATGCTTCCTCGTTATCTGTGCCCATTCTTGGTACCAAGACCTTCCTTAAAGAATTTGCAATCAATACAACAACTAAACTGTGATGAGCAGTGGTAAGATATAAAAACAGAGCTAAACAGAGGCTGAAAATGAAGTTAAACTTACTGCCTCTAATGAATCCTTGCCCTTCTTGAAACTCTACATCGAGCAGTCTACCATGTCTTTGTCACTAACCTACAGTAAGTAACAAACAACAATAAAGCAGGAAATAAAATGCAGTAAATGAAATAGATTCGAGAAACGTAAGGAAGTGCAGTAAAAATGGAAGCCATACTATTAAGAACTGAGACATGAAAATCATGCTAATAAGAATGAAGTAAAGAAAAGAAAGAACAAGAAAGCACAGCTAAACAGAAGATTGAAACCGAGAGGGAATAAATATAAAATAAACTAAACAACAATGGAAGTTACACTCTCAGACCCGTAGCTCATTAACATGAAAACTCATCATCATCGGCTTACTCTATTCCAGCTCTTTAATGCCATGGTTCCATATTGGTTAAATGTGAAATAATGCCTAGCATTTTCCCATATTAAAGCACCAAAACCAAACAACATAGATGAAGGAAGAAGTAAGGAACCGAATGCACAAAGAAAATAACCCGAGAGCAACTAAAGATGTTGGTTTTTCTAATAAAACAAAGAAAACATAAGCAATGATTCTAGGAAAAACTAAACATACACTAGGAAAATAAGCTATGTAAATAAAATTGACAAAATAAAGAACTGATGGTTACCAAACCGAGAGCATGAAATGAAAGTGATTTTCTTTTGAAATAAAATTTATCATAGACTAATGAAGAACATCAACAATGAAATGAATAGTAAAACATTAAGAAAATGACTAACGGGAAAAGAAAAACTTAAGAACAAATAAAACCTAAATATACCCTTAAACTATTCTACCCTAACTTTCCATCCCTTCAATTGCCATCTTTTTTTATTTATATACACACTTAGGGGTACAATGGTAATTTTTCATCCTAGATGAGTTGGCATTTTTTTTGCCACTTGTCATCACATCATTGGCTCCTTAAAAAGATATTTCCATGTCATCTGTCTTTTTATTCAATTGGATGTGCTAGGTGGCATGGCTCGTGTTGTCTGCGTTGTCCAATCTCGATTTTAGCCAAATTCCAGTCCATTTTCTATCGAAATATTCAAAATTCATCTGGCTTTGATTTATCTGCAAACAAGAGAATTTTAATTAAATAAAGGGTATAATTAACAAAATAAATTGGGGATTTAAATAATTAATTAGAAAATTAAGTACAAATAATTCTATTTTCATAGAATTATCACTATGGTCATTACAATTTTCTGGTGATGCCTTTCGGGTTGACGAATGCGCCAACAGCTTTTATGGCTCTAATGAATGAGATATTGTAAGACCCGATATTTTTGAGTGCATTTAAAAAATGCAAAAGGACTTAAATGGCATTCCCGAATACGTGCAGGGGCAAAATGGTCAAAAGACCAAAATTCGGTATTTATCGGGACAAGAAAATTTAATTAAAAATATGAGAATGAGAAATCTTGATCAATGATGAAGAAATAATTAAATTTCGGGTTAAATTGATCAAGATATGAATTTATTGAAATGAACCGAGATTTTCGCATCGAAAAATAATCCCGAAAATAATCGAAAAATATACCGAAAAGGTAAAATCGGACTGAGAAAATTATTTACAGATTAAATGAATTAAATATAATTTTTAAGGATATTTATGCATTTTAATATTATTTTATTGAATAAAATAATATTAAAAGTTAATTATAAAAAAAAAAAAAAAAAAAAAAAAAAAAAAAAAAAAAAAAAATGAAAAGTCTGAAACAGAAGAGAAAAGAAACAGAGGCGAAACGAAGCAAAAGACGCGAAGGCCGAACCCGAGGGGGAGGTTCGTCACCGGCGAACCACCGGCGACGCTGAGAGGCCAGCGAGGACCGGCGAACGTAGCCCAGCATCGGGCGAACCTCCAGCAGCCCAGACGCGCGGCGAGGTGGCCGGAAAACGTCGGAAACGGAGGAGAAGACCGCGGGGGAGAGAACCCCGATTCGCCGGCGATGGGGCTGATTCGACCCCAGCCGAGGCCCGATTTAGGGAGCCCAGACGATTGCGCGCCGATTGGCACCGGAATCATGCCGGGAACCGGTCGGACGGCGCCGGCACGACCAAAGGGAGATTGGACCGGCCGAACCGGATAGAACCGGCCGAACCGGACCAGACCGAACCGGCGGTCCGAACCGGGTTGAACCGGACCGGACCGGTTCAGCCAAAAAGAGAGGGAAAAAAAAAAGAAGAAAAAGGGAAAAAGAAAAAGAGAAAAAATTGGAGAAAATTCCAGTGATGCAATCGAGCTTCGGGTAAGTCGGTAAGCGGTCAAATTGACCGATTTAATTTTCTGAATATTTAATTTAATTAATTCCGACTGGAAATTTACCCGGAAAAATATATTTAATTGTGTAGCTCGACAATTGGCATCCACTGAGAGCTCGAGACAGCCTCGATTTGTATACGATCAGGGAATAACGGGTAAGTGACCCTTATTTACGACAATTTTATATCGTTATGCGTGATTGATATTTAACGCATAAATTACGGATTTAATTTCCGCATAAATGAATTAAATTCTGAAAAATTAGATAAATTGTCGTAAATATTAAATTGAGATATCAGAGAATTTAGAACGAGGCTAAATAAATTACTGATGGGCCCAGTGAGCCCAATAGGCCTCGATAAAGTGTGGTAAACAGGCTTAAGGCCGATTAAGGCCCATTATGGTGCATCGGGCCCAATATGGGTAAACGGGCCCAATGATTTAAATTAAGCCCAGAAAATTGTGAAATACAATTAATTGTATTGTATTTGACCTGATGAATGTGTATCAGCAGTGCCGGAGATTTGATTTGGATTCAGAGCAAATCGGACTGCGTGACGAGACATCAGTGGAAAAGGTCAGACTGTACAGAAAATGAGGTAAGGGAATTGTGTGAGTAGCTAGAGGTAGCTACGCGTATTTTAATAGTGTTCTGTACACTGAATATGTATGTATGCCTTGATGATGTATAAAATGATCCTAAAAGTGGTTTAAATAATTTTTAAGGATCGAAATAGGTGAAATGTCTATTTTACCCCTATTGAGGGAAGTTCACCTAAGGATGGTGAAAGCATGACATGCATGGAATGCATGATTTAAGGATTTTTATGATTAAGGAATTTTCTTGATTTTAATCAAAGTAAAACGATAGATTGGCCAGTAAATGCATGAATTTCACAAAATAACACTACGTAGGTGTTATTAATATTTAAATGAAATTTCTTTGGAAAAGAGGCCAACTATCAAGTTTATATGGAAACAGATAGTGCCGACACGTAGTTCGCACTATATCTGCGTTTGTGAATGTGCATAAATGTGCTTGAGCAGTTGCTCGCACCGACTTGTGACATCATATGCATGAAATGTGCTAGAGCATGGTGCTCGCACTGATTTTTAATATTGTGAAATGAGAGCTGCTGGAGCCTAGCTCGCACTCTGTTTTGACATGTTTTGACATGTTTTGATTTGTTTTGACGTGGTATGCATAAAATAGTGCTGGAGCGATTACTCGCACTACTTTTAATGATTTGACATGCATGAGAGATGCTGGAGCTTAGCTCGCATCCTGTTTTGATTTAATTATGCATAAAAGCCGTGCTGGAGTGAAACTCGCACGAGATTTGATTTAGTTATGCATAAAGCCGTGCTGGAGTATAACTCGCACGAGATTTGATTTACTTGAGCATTCATTTGTGCTGGAGCGTTGCTCGCACAAAGTTTTATATGGTTTTCATAATTCATTTGAATGCCGTACTGGAGTTTTTCTCGTACGAGGTTTTCACTGAATTTATATACATATCCGTACTAGAGCGTTGCTCGTACGTGGAATTTACATGAAATTATAATCAGTTTAAGTCGTACTGGAGCGCTGCTCGTACGCAGATTTCACTGATTTTTATGAAACCGTGCTAGAGCTTCCCTCGCACGAGGTTTTCAGATATCATGAATATGCATGGAGCCGTGCTTGAGCTTCGCTCGCACAGGGATTTATATTACATGCATATAGCCGTGTTGGAGCCTCCTGTAGACTGTGTGTCACAGTGAGATGATATGCTCACACGTGCATTCTGAGACAGATGATATGGGTGGATAAGACCTTTTACAGGCACCCCTGACTGAGCTTGGGTTCACGGAGTACTTTGTACCGTGTATGTCACGCGGAGTACGCTGTACCGTGGGGATTGTTGGAGTGGAGTGGCATTAGCCACGAGGCAGCAAGCCTTGCCCTCGCAATCCTGGTGTTATGCTGTTCTGGCGGGTAGGACGACCCACCTCCCGTTTCAGGTGTGATACCCCGCACACTAGGTACCGTGTTGCCAGGGATCACTAGGATATGGCCATAGTCCTCGATGTTACTGATACTTACCTAATTGTCTCACATGATATAACTTGTGGTCTGTTAGACCAGGGTAGACCCGAAGGAGGGGTCAGGCCCCCGATTTGATGATTTGATGATTTCAGATGATTTTATGATATGTGACCCTGAAAGAAGGGTGGTTTTATAACTCAAGTTTTATAATGAAGTATAACGAATTGTTTTATGAGTTTTGAGATGATTGACCCAGAGGGGTTATTTTATACTGCGTTTTAAATGAATTGATTTAAATGCAGTGGCATGATGTGTTTTCCATGCTTTCATTTGAAAACCTTGAATTGTCTTACATGGCATAAAAGACTGCATGATCTTGATCTAATTCATGCGTAATATAATTTAATGATGTCACATAAAATGCTTTGAATGCATGAGTTACATGATTTATATATGCACAAATAGTTTTGGATAAACTATGGCATTGAATATGCATGACTTTGTGCGTGTAATTTTAAATGAAAAGAAATGGATTTAAGGGCATGGCATTATGAGCATGTAGATAGTGGAGCTATCTACTTACTTGCATAATTGCCTTACTGAGCGTGTGGTTTGCTCACCCCCTTATTTTCCCATCTTTTCAGAGCACTTGTAATAATTATTGAGCGGCTGAGGACTTGCATGCTTAATATCCGCTGCTTGCTGCTACCCATCGAGAGACAGGTATACACATTTGTATGGTTTTGTATCTAAATATGTAATGCACAGTACTGTAAATGGATATGATGTCGGGGATGTAGAGTCATGTAAATACCATTGGGTATGTGTTTATTTAAAGTCAAAAGGATAGTAGACTCTGATATATGATTATGGGAATGAAATGTTAAATAGTGTGAGGTGACTAACACCGAATCATAGCCCAACTGTGTTGTAGGATGATCACGACGAGAGAAAGGTAAGAATTAAATAATAAATGAAAAAATGAAAAATTTACTCTGATTTTTAGGTAATTCGGGTCGTGACAATTTTTGGTATCAGAGCTTGAGTTGGCCTGATATGAGTCGGTGTTAGTGGTTAAGGAAGTTTACATCCCCATGTACTGTGCATTATTTGGATACAATTGTGTATATCGAGATGGAAGTGCAGCAAAGAATTTGGTTTTAAATGCAAGAATAGACTCATTAACTGATAGCCGCTATGGTTGAGAGGCGAGTACACGAGCTCGAGGCCGTAGAGGTAGGCCCGGGAGTTGTACTGAGTCGCCACATGAGACTTGAGATGAGATTGACGTGGCGGCTAATGTTGAGCATGCCCCACAGAGTCCGACAGAAAGATCGGACAGAGTCTGACAGAGAGATCAGACAGTATTGAGATACGCTTCGCGAGGTTGAAGCGGAGTGTGGAGAATATTTTGCGAGCTAATTGCTCAGGGTATGTATGAGGGCGAGTTGGAGCATTAATTGAAGTTCGCTCGACCCATTTGAAGAGTTAGACGTCCCGAATGGACATGAAAAATAATTCGAAATGTATTCCGGTGACAGAATATCCCGGATATTGTTTAAAGAAAATTACAGATGACATTATTTACTCTGACCCAGAGGAACATGTTGATTGACGAGTATGATACTCAGTTTATATTCCTGGGCAGATGTGACTCGGACACGATAAACAGTGAGAGTCGAGATGTCTGAAAGTTCATGGAAGGACTCAGATTATCAATTAGAGTCCGATTTGTCTGTTAGATATCACTACCTATGCCGAGGCAGTGCGCAGACAACAGTTGTGTGAATAAGATCATGAGTTGCACGCCTCTGAGATTGAGAAAGGTAGTGAGGGCCGAAATTTAGACAAAAAGAGAATAGAGAATGACAAAGATGTCAGAACAAGAAAAAGTAGTTTGGTAAAAGCTTAGAGCTGATAAATCACGGGGTAAGTTGATTGATAAACCCCAGTATATCTAATTTTAACACTATTGAGGGGTATTATGATTTGAGGACCGCAACCTGCTACGGAGCATTGTAAACAGTATAACAGAGTAGCAGTGTGAACAGTGTAAGATGTGTGGTAGTTATCACGAAAATAAGATGTTGGACGAGGGCGAGTGTATGCCTTGGACCAGGACACTACTGATATTTCATTGGATGTGGTGGAAGATACCACACTGGTTGTGAATAATGAAATAATTATTTTAATTGATCCTGGTGCCACGCATTTATTCATACCGCCTTCAGTTGCTTATAAGTTAGTGAAAAATGTGAAGCCTGTACCCTTAGGCAAGAGGATGATAGTTAGTTGATTTTCACTAACTGAATATGAGTATAGGGATTGTAAGTTGAAAATAGGAGTGAAAATATCACTGAAAAGTGTATTGTAACTTGACAAGTAAGGAAAGAGTATGCCATAAGTGATATATAAAAGGAGATATATTGGAATAAGAGACGTATGCAAGGTAAGGATATCCTTGATATGCAAAGTAAATTGGATTAAGCGGTATGTAGTCAAGTCTGAGGGATAATAAAGGTATTTTAAAATATCTCCCTGCCTGAAGATTTGACAGCGTCTGGAAGCGCACGCATAATCTATAGATTGAATTCGACGGTCATAAAATATACATTAAAATTTGGGTACCTTTATTGGTATGATAAAAAGATATAGAAATTCATTAATCATGAAAGTTTAAAAATTAAAATTTTATAAAAGCCGTCAATATAAGAGGAAAGAAATGACGTGAGCTAGTATCTTGAACGAAAGCTATTTCGAAATGACATTGTACGTTTATTCGTGCATAGGTCAAGGATATGAGTGAATGAAGTATTGAGTGGAACTCAATTACGATGAGGTATTTAAACCTTACCTGGACCAATTGGTTGTCATCTTTAGTGATGATATTATGATGTATTCGAAGTCCAGGGAAGAGAATGAGTAGCAACAGAAAACTGTCTTACAGACGAGGTGTTGAGAGTTTCTCAAAATGGGCTACTCAGTTGACACGTCTCGTTTGGAAAAAAAAAGATTTCATACGAGTAGTATGATAAGTATGAAAATGGCTTTCGTGAGTTTTGGTATATTGAAGTAATGAACTGACCACAGTAAGTATTCTCACCATGACTAACAGCTCAAGAGGTTTCAGTATGTATGGATACCTCAAAATAAGGATTGGGCTGTGTATTGATGTAAAATGGGAAGATAGTCGTTTATGGATCTAATTACTTCAAGGACCATGAGAGAAACTATCTGACCCATTATTTAGAGTTGGCAGCCGTAGCGATTACACTGAAAGTATGGCGCTACCACTTATACGGTAAGAAATTTCGAGTATGCACTGATCGTAAAAGCCCCAAGTATCTGTTTTAACAGAAAGAGTAGAAAATGAGATAACCATGAGGGTTAGAGCTTCTAAGGATTATGATTGTGAATATTGTACCACCCAAGAAAGGCTAATGTAATGGCTGATGCCTTGAACAGAAAGAGTCTCGGGATGGTATCACATATGATGGTCAGGGAGCGTGAGCTGCTAGAGCAGTTGTGAACCTCAGTAGTGATGTGATTCCTTCTGATGATGACGGTGATTGTGTGACAGCTAGCCTGAGGTTAGAACCAGATTGTGTGACCGGATTTGCCAGGCTTAGCGTGATGATCGGCATGGTGTCGATAGTGTGGGTCAGATTCAGAAGGGTATAGTGACAGAGTTCACAGTGAGTGATGATGACTCACAGAGGTTCAGAGACAGTATAAGTGCTCCTCAGGACCATAGTTGATAAGAAAGTGCTATTGTCAGAAGCTCACTCTTCGGGATATACAGTGCATCCGAGAAATAATAAATATATCAGAACCTCTGAAAAAGGTATTGGTGGTCAGGTATGAACAGTGATATTGCAGAGATTGTGGAAGAAGTGTCTCCTATGTCAGCAGAGTAATGTAGAGCAATAGATGTATGCAGAGTCATTGCAGCCTCTACCTATATTGACACGGAAATGGGAACAAGTTACCATGGATATTCGTGATGGGTTACAGAGGACCCGAATGAATCATGAGACTATCTGGGTGATAGTTGATAGATTGATTTAGTTACCCACCTTCTGGTTATGAAAATCCCTAGATACTCTAAGTGTATAGGCGGATTTATGTGTGTGGAATATTGTGAAACATTGTGTAGCGTTCCAGTGAGCATGGTATCAGATAGGGATTCCCGCTTCACTTTCCACTTCTGGGAATATGTTTTTTGAAGCTATGGGACCCTGATTGTGTGTTAGCACAGCTTCCACCCTCAGACAGATGGTCAGTCAGAGAGGACTGTACAGGTTCTGGAGGATGTGATGAGAGCGTGTGCCATTGATTTTATGAGCTCCTGGGATGATCAGTTGCTACTAATCAAATTCGCCAGTGATGACAGTTGTCACTTGAGTATCGGGATGAGATTAAATGAGGCATTGTATGGCCATAGGGAGTTGTTCCCTGACTTGGATAAGAAGTGGGTGACAGATAGAAAATTGTTCCCGAATTAGTAAGACAAACCTCTGAGGATGTTCAGTTGATTTATGAGAGATTAAGAACACCTCAGAGCAGATAGAAAAGCTATGCTGACAAGAGACAGAAACCATTGGAATTCACCAAGAGTGAATCATTATGTTGGCAGTTACTTGTCTTAAGGACGTAACAAGATTCGGATAGAGATATTGGACAAAGTGGGAGGTAAGACCTGTAGGTTGGCGTTACCACTTGAATAAGCAGGCATCCACTATGTGTCCTATCTTATGATGCTTCAGAAATATATCCGGACCCAGTATATGTGCAGATATGAGCTTCAACGGGTTAGCTCAATGAAAGTATAACGTATGATTGGAGAATTGATTCGGGTATTAGACGAAAGGAAAAAGTGTTGAGGTTTGAGATGATCTCCCTAGTTAAGTATGATGATAGTATTACACTCCGGAGAAAGTCACTTGAGGATGACTGTATATGATACGATAGATATACCCGGAGTTGTTATGGACTCATATTACTTGGTTCTAATTTGGAGGACCAAATTTCTTAAGTGGGGGAGATTGTAAGACCCGATATTTTTGAGTGCATTTAAAAAATGCAAAAGGACTTAAATGGCATTCCCGAATACGTGCAGGGGCAAAATGGTCAAAAGACCAAAATTCGGTATTTATCGGGACAAGAAAATTTAATTAAAAATATGAGAATGAGAAATCTTGATCAATGATGAAGAAATAATTAAATTTCGGGTTAAATTGATCAAGATATGAATTTATTGAAATGAACCGAGATTTTCGCATCGAAAAATAATCCCGAAAATAATCGAAAAATATACCGAAAAGGTAAAATCGGACTGAGAAAATTATTTACAGATTAAATGAATTAAATATAATTTTTAAGGATATTTATGCATTTTAATATTATTTTATTGAATAAAATAATATTAAAAGTTAATTATAAAAAAAAAAAAAAAAAAAAAAAAAAAAAAAAAGAAAAATGAAAAGTCTGAAACAGAAGAGAAAAGAAACAGAGGCGAAACGAAGCAAAAGACGCGAAGGCCGAACCCGAGGGGGAGGTTCGTCACCGGCGAACCACCGGCGACGCTGAGAGGCCAGCGAGGACCGGCGAACGTAGCCCAGCATCGGGCGAACCTCCAGCAGCCCAGACGCGCGGCGAGGTGGCCGGAAAACGTCGGAAACGGAGGAGAAGACCGCGGGGGAGAGAACCCCGATTCGCCGGCGATGGGGCTGATTCGACCCCAGCCGAGGCCCGATTTAGGGAGCCCAGACGATTGCGCGCCGATTGGCACCGGAATCATGCCGGGAACCGGTCGGACGGCGCCGGCACGACCAAAGGGAGATTGGACCGGCCGAACCGGATAGAACCGGCCGAACCGGACCAGACCGAACCGGCGGTCCGAACCGGGTTGAACCGGACCGGACCGGTTCAGCCAAAAAGAGAGGGAAAAAAAAAGAAGAAAAAGGGAAAAAGAAAAAGAGAAAAAATTGGAGAAAATTCCAGTGATGCAATCGAGCTTCGGGTAAGTCGGTAAGCGGTCAAATTGACCGATTTAATTTTCTGAATATTTAATTTAATTAATTCCGACTGGAAATTTACCCGGAAAAATATATTTAATTGTGTAGCTCGACAATTGGCATCCACTGAGAGCTCGAGACAGCCTCGATTTGTATACGATCAGGGAATAACGGGTAAGTGACCCTTATTTACGACAATTTTATATCGTTATGCGTGATTGATATTTAACGCATAAATTACGGATTTAATTTCCGCATAAATGAATTAAATTCTGAAAAATTAGATAAATTGTCGTAAATATTAAATTGAGATATCAGAGAATTTAGAACGAGGCTAAATAAATTACTGATGGGCCCAGTGAGCCCAATAGGCCTCGATAAAGTGTGGTAAACAGGCTTAAGGCCGATTAAGGCCCATTATGGTGCATCGGGCCCAATATGGGTAAACGGGCCCAATGATTTAAATTAAGCCCAGAAAATTGTGAAATACAATTAATTGTATTGTATTTGACCTGATGAATGTGTATCAGCAGTGCCGGAGATTTGATTTGGATTCAGAGCAAATCGGACTGCGTGACGAGACATCAGTGGAAAAGGTCAGACTGTACAGAAAATGAGGTAAGGGAATTGTGTGAGTAGCTAGAGGTAGCTACGCGTATTTTAATAGTGTTCTGTACACTGAATATGTATGTATGCCTTGATGATGTATAAAATGATCCTAAAAGTGGTTTAAATAATTTTTAAGGATCGAAATAGGTGAAATGTCTATTTTACCCCTATTGAGGGAAGTTCACCTAAGGATGGTGAAAGCATGACATGCATGGAATGCATGATTTAAGGATTTTTATGATTAAGGAATTTTCTTGATTTTAATCAAAGTAAAACGATAGATTGGCCAGTAAATGCATGAATTTCACAAAATAACACTACGTAGGTGTTATTAATATTTAAATGAAATTTCTTTGGAAAAGAGGCCAACTATCAAGTTTATATGGAAACAGATAGTGCCGACACGTAGTTCGCACTATATCTGCGTTTGTGAATGTGCATAAATGTGCTTGAGCAGTTGCTCGCACCGACTTGTGACATCATATGCATGAAATGTGCTAGAGCATGGTGCTCGCACTGATTTTTAATATTGTGAAATGAGAGCTGCTGGAGCCTAGCTCGCACTCTGTTTTGACATGTTTTGACATGTTTTGATTTGTTTTGACGTGGTATGCATAAAATAGTGCTGGAGCGATTACTCGCACTACTTTTAATGATTTGACATGCATGAGAGATGCTGGAGCTTAGCTCGCATCCTGTTTTGATTTAATTATGCATAAAAGCCGTGCTGGAGTGAAACTCGCACGAGATTTGATTTAGTTATGCATAAAGCCGTGCTGGAGTATAACTCGCACGAGATTTGATTTACTTGAGCATTCATTTGTGCTGGAGCGTTGCTCGCACAAAGTTTTATATGGTTTTCATAATTCATTTGAATGCCGTACTGGAGTTTTTCTCGTACGAGGTTTTCACTGAATTTATATACATATCCGTACTAGAGCGTTGCTCGTACGTGGAATTTACATGAAATTATAATCAGTTTAAGTCGTACTGGAGCGCTGCTCGTACGCAGATTTCACTGATTTTTATGAAACCGTGCTAGAGCTTCCCTCGCACGAGGTTTTCAGATATCATGAATATGCATGGAGCCGTGCTTGAGCTTCGCTCGCACAGGGATTTATATTACATGCATATAGCCGTGTTGGAGCCTCCTGTAGACTGTGTGTCACAGTGAGATGATATGCTCACACGTGCATTCTGAGACAGATGATATGGGTGGATAAGACCTTTTACAGGCACCCCTGACTGAGCTTGGGTTCACGGAGTACTTTGTACCGTGTATGTCACGCGGAGTACGCTGTACCGTGGGGATTGTTGGAGTGGAGTGGCATTAGCCACGAGGCAGCAAGCCTTGCCCTCGCAATCCTGGTGTTATGCTGTTCTGGCGGGTAGGACGACCCACCTCCCGTTTCAGGTGTGATACCCCGCACACTAGGTACCGTGTTGCCAGGGATCACTAGGATATGGCCATAGTCCTCGATGTTACTGATACTTACCTAATTGTCTCACATGATATAACTTGTGGTCTGTTAGACCAGGGTAGACCCGAAGGAGGGGTCAGGCCCCCGATTTGATGATTTGATGATTTCAGATGATTTTATGATATGTGACCCTGAAAGAAGGGTGGTTTTATAACTCAAGTTTTATAATGAAGTATAACGAATTGTTTTATGAGTTTTGAGATGATTGACCCAGAGGGGTTATTTTATACTGCGTTTTAAATGAATTGATTTAAATGCAGTGGCATGATGTGTTTTCCATGCTTTCATTTGAAAACCTTGAATTGTCTTACATGGCATAAAAGACTGCATGATCTTGATCTAATTCATGCGTAATATAATTTAATGATGTCACATAAAATGCTTTGAATGCATGAGTTACATGATTTATATATGCACAAATAGTTTTGGATAAACTATGGCATTGAATATGCATGACTTTGTGCGTGTAATTTTAAATGAAAAGAAATGGATTTAAGGGCATGGCATTATGAGCATGTAGATAGTGGAGCTATCTACTTACTTGCATAATTGCCTTACTGAGCGTGTGGTTTGCTCACCCCCTTATTTTCCCATCTTTTCAGAGCACTTGTAATAATTATTGAGCGGCTGAGGACTTGCATGCTTAATATCCGCTGCTTGCTGCTACCCATCGAGAGACAGGTATACACATTTGTATGGTTTTGTATCTAAATATGTAATGCACAGTACTGTAAATGGATATGATGTCGGGGATGTAGAGTCATGTAAATACCATTGGGTATGTGTTTATTTAAAGTCAAAAGGATAGTAGACTCTGATATATGATTATGGGAATGAAATGTTAAATAGTGTGAGGTGACTAACACCGAATCATAGCCCAACTGTGTTGTAGGATGATCACGACGAGAGAAAGGTAAGAATTAAATAATAAATGAAAAAATGAAAAATTTACTCTGATTTTTAGGTAATTCGGGTCGTGACAGATATTCAAGCCATACATGGACCAGTTCATGATTGTTTTCATTGATGATATATTGGTGTATTCAAGGTCCAGGGAAGAACATGAGCAGCACTTAAGGATTGTACTGCAAACCCTCCAAGAGAGAAGGTTGTATGCCAAACTTGGTAGATGTCACTTTTGGGTAGAGCAGATTTCTTTTCTCGGCCATGTTGTATCGAAGGATAGGGTGTCGGTGGATCCATCCAAGATTGAGGCTATTGTTCAGTGGGAACAACCCAAGACAGTCACTGAGATCAGAAGTTTTCTGGGTTTGATAGGTTACTATAGGAGATTTGTAGAGGGTTTCTCTAGAGTGGTTACTTCATTGACATGTTTTACGAGGAAAATGTGTAGTTTACGTGGGATGAAGCATGTGAGAGGAGTTTTCAGGAACTTATGCGCAGATTAACCACCGCGCCAATTCTGATCATCCCTAACAACTCAGGAAACTATTTTGTTTATACAGATGCTTCGCATTAAGGACTAGGCTGTGTTTTGAGGTAAAACGGAAGGGTTGTCACTTATGGATCTAGAAAGTTGAAAGATCATGAGAAGAACTATCCTACTCACGATTTGGAGTTGGCGGTTGTAGTATTTGCATTGAAGATATGACACCACTACTTGTATGGTGAGAGATTTCAAATCTTTACAGATCACAAGAGTCTTAAGTATCTGTTCTCATAGAAGGAGTTAAATATGAGACAGAGAAGGTGGCTAGAACTCCTCAAAGACTATGATTGTGAGATTTTGTACCACCCGGGGAAGGCGAATGTGGTTGCTGATGACTTGAGTAGAAAGAGTCTTGGGTTTGTATCATATATGATGGTTAGGGACAACGAGTTATTGAAACAATTCACGAGCCTTAGCTTGGACATGACCCTACCTAAGATTGGCAGCTCTAGGATTATAGCTTACTTGAGATTAGAACTGGAGTTGATTGAGAGAATTCGACAAGCTTAGTAAAATGATTAATGGTGTAGTGATATGATTAGCCAAATTCAGAAGGGTAAGGATATGAAATTTGTATTAAGTTCAGATGGAATACTAACGTTCAGAAATAAAATATGTGTCCCTAAGGATTTCAAGCTCCGAAAGTTGATTTTATCTGAGGCTCAGTCATCGAGATATACAATACTCCCGGGGAGTAGTAAAATGTATCAAAATCTTTGAAAAGTATATTGGTGGTCTGAAATGAAGAGAGACATAGCTGAGTATGTTATTAGATGTCTCGTCTGTCAGCAAGTAAAGGTAGAACATCAGAAACCTGAAAGATTATTGCAACCTCTACTGATACCGACATGGAAGTGGGAGCACGTCACCATGGATTTTATGATAGGGTTACCGAGAATCCGTAAGAACCATGATGCTATATGGGTTATAGTAGATCGGTTAACGAAATCGACACACTTTTTAGCCATGAGATCTATAGATACTTTGAGTGTATTGGTGAACTTGTATGTACGGGAGATAATGAGATTGCATAGAGTCCTAGTGACTGTTGTTTCTGATAGGGATGCCCACTTCACTTCCCACTTTTGGGGACATTTTCAGGAAGCGATGGGGACCAAATTGAGCTTTTGCACCGTTTTTCATCCTCAAACAGATGGTTAGTCAGAGAGGACTATACAGACCTTGGAGGATATGTTGAGAGTGTGTATGCTAGATTTTAGAGGCTCATGGGATGATCACTTACCATTGATTGAGTTCGCCTATAATAACAGTTATCACTCAAGTACTGGTATTGCCCCTTATGCGGCACTATATGGTCGTAGATGTTGATCACCCATTGGTTGGGAAGAAGTTGGTGACTGACAGTTGCTTGCTCCTGATTTGGTTAGATAAGCCTTTGAGGATGTTCAGATAATATGTGAGAGGCTACGAATAGCTTAAAGTCGACAAAAGAGCTATGCTGACAGGAGACGAAGACCATTTGAGTTTGATGTGGGTGAGTCCGTATTTTTTAGAGTGTATTCTTCTAAGAGAATAACGAAGTTTGAGAAGAAAGGAAAACTAAGTCCTCGTTACATTGGTCCCTTCAAGATTTTGGATAGAGTGGGAGATAGAGCATATAGGCTAGCCTTACCACCTAAGCTAGCAGAAGTTCACAATGTCTTCCATGTTTCTATGCTTCGAAAGTACTACCCAGGTCCAATACATGTAATTAGCTATGAGCCACTGGAGCTCAAGGAAGATATGTCGTATGTGGAGAAACCGATCTGAATATTGGCTAGAAAAGAGAAGGTGTTATAGGACAAGTTAATTTCATTGGTTAAAGTCCTATGGCAGCACTATAATTCAGAGGAAGCCACTCGGGAGTTAGAGAACTTGATACGAGAAAAGTACCCCCGACTTTTTGAGGAGTAACTTGGTTCTAATTTGGAGGACTAAATTCTTTTAAGGAGGGGAGGAATGTAAGGCTCGTATTTTCAGTGGTAACCTTATGAATTCATACGTATATACATGTACATGCCATGTGAAGCATAAGTTATGTAAAGTCCATAAATTCAATGTACACACTTGTAATATGAGTTTATGATGTACGTACAAGTTTCATTATGTAGGAATATAAAGAAATGGACTTTAGTATGTGATGAATGTGAGTGGAATGAAAAATGAGTGGTATGGTAAAATGGAATGAAGTTGCATGAGTTGCGTAAATCTTTGTACTTCCATTTAGTTTTGTATTGTATACCTTTGGTTATACAATGAATGCACACAAGTTTTAATGTGTATAAAGTATAAATGGATATCATTTTCAAGTCTTAAAGGTGGTTGGATGAGAAAATAACTATGACAGTAAAATTAGGGATGTTTTGTGTGAGTTACTGCAGAAAATTATAGCAAAATCTAAAAAAATATGAATGCCAGATCAATCTCATAAAAGGAAGATCAATCTAGAAGAGCAAAAAATGCTCTTATTTGAGCAATGGAACAGGGCATATCGATCTCCAATGGGGTCAGATCGATCTGCTAAGCAATCTGTGTAGAAGGAATCGATCCCCTGAAGGGCCATATCGATCTCCAAATGCTACTGACTTGGAGAGATCGATCTCACCCTTGGAGTAGATCGATCTCCTTAAGCCTCGACCAAGAAGAGATCAATCTCCCTTAAGCAACAGATTGATCTCATTAAAGTTCTGTAAAGAGCAGATAGATTTCCTACAAGAGGCAGATCAATCTCCAAGAAGAAATTTGCTGGTAAACACATCGATTGATCTCATTAAGGTTCCGTAAAGAGCAGATAGATCTCCTACAAGAGGCAGATCGATCTCCAAGAAGAAATTTACTGGCAAACACATCGATCTCATCATGGAATAAGATCGATCTGGTAGTAGTTACGTTTTGTAAAAAGGACTACCAAACCATGCAGATATCAATCTCCATAAGGGCCAGATCGATCTCATGTCTCTACATCTATAAAAAGTGCACAGGATTTGGATTGAAAACTCAGATTTCTCCCACCAAACCTGCCCCTGCCATTTTCTCTCAAAGAACCAAGCTTTCTCACTCTAAAATCACTATATTCCATCTAGAATCAGAAGAGGCTCAAGAAAGGAAAGTTGTTCCTTGAAGCAAGGAGAACAACATACCCAAAAATCACATATTGGTGTGACCAAAAGAAGGAGTTTTGGCTACCACAAGTTTGGGGTAAGGAAAAAGACTAAGCTAGGTAAGCTCTTCAACCTTCAAGCTTTTAACATGGATTTCTAGACATTTTTGGGTTGGATAATATGTGAAATATTGATAGGAATGATGATTGTAGTGATGGTCGAGTAATATTAAGAGGGATTTATGAAAAGAAAAATCCATGGAAAAGTGATGGGGAACTTGAGAGATGGTATAATGTGATTAGTGGGAAAAATGAAATATGATAAGAAGCTTGGGAAGCATAAATAGCTAATTGAGTGATAATGTGTATGTTTAGAAGAAGGAAAGGAAAACTAACTTAATGAATTTCACGTGTAGACTTGAATACGTGGAACACGATTGATTCGGATCACGAACGGAGCAATTGAGACAAAGGGAATACAAACGCGATTTAATGTAAGGGATTGTATGTTAGCCATAAAGGTATTTGTACATAATTTTACAGCAATTTTAGTAGAAATGACGCTAGAAGTATTATGTTTAGCTATTGAGCTATGAAATGGTATGAGATCATGAAATGTATTACAATATATATATATTGTGAAAATGGGATGATGAAAGGAAATAGGATGATATGCATGTTTTTTATGCTTTCTCAACTATGTGTTGATTTTGTAATTGAGAAATGATGATAGGTAGGTAGGCTAGCTTTACATGTTTAGCATGGGACGACATGCTATGTAAATGAACATGTTTTTGAGTTTTTAAAAGAGAAAAATAGCCACCTATCAAATTTTAGACGTGAATTAGTGTTGGAGCTCTAGCTCACACCCGTTTTGATGATTTTGATTATGCTGGAGTTTTACTCGCATATATTTACATGTTTTGAATAAATCGTGCTGGAGCGTGACTTGCACGTGGTTTTATAATGATAATGTGCTAGAGTTTTAGCTCGCACATGTTTCTATGTTTTTAATGTGCCGTGCTGGAGTTTAACTTGCATGATGATTTTTGAGAGAAGTGTTGGAGCATTGCTCGCACCAGTCTTTACTGAGTTGAGATGATACAGTGCTAGATGTTGTTGCTCGCACTAAGAGATACTGCGTTGGAGCCTTGCGATGACTGTGTGTCACACTGATTTGCTCGCCTAGTATATTAGACATGGTTTAGGGTGATGAGCCATTAGAGTTGGGTGGATGGACTTGGTTAACGGTTGTACGTTGAACTGTGTTGTTGTCTGTCGGAATACTATGTACATGCTAGGTACACATGAGTACGAGTATCACGTAGATGACACATGGCATACACTATACTGTGAGTATATGAGATATGATAAGGAAGATGATGGTAATGATTGAGATAAGCCGAAGGGTAGAACTGACCCATCCCCCTTCAGACAAAGTGATACCCTGAGCACACCTGATCAGTGAGGCCTGGGATCACTGACTATGGCCATATGTCATGGATATTAGATTGCCAAGAATTCCATACCTGTCTCAGAGATAAGAGAAATTGAGAAAACTCATAAAAGAAAGAGATTTGATGAAAGGAAATGATTTGAAAAAAGCAAAGAATATTGTGATTTGATAAATATCTAGATTTGAATGCTTGTGTTGTGATAACATTTTTTTATGACATGTTTTTAAATGGAAGTATTGAATATTAGATTTTATGAAAATGCTTATGCGAGAAGCATGTTTAAATGCATTTACTAGTAATATTTCCATTTATATTGAAACATGGTTTTGTTTATGCATGCATGGGCTATGCAGATAGTATAGTATCTACTTGTTAGCATTCTTTTCCTTACTAAGCTATGGTTTGCTCATCCCACTAATTTCCCCTCCAAATACCAAGAAGTAGAGTCGTGCGGTGGTCTCTAGATCCTTTTTTCTATTGGACAGCTCCCACCAGTTCACTAATGTATAAATATTTGCATACACATGAGCATTTTGTATCTATTATAATGTATCACAGAGTCGTATGGGGATGTTATGTAAAGATAAAACACTATACAATTGGTTTTGTATATCTGCACATGCCTGGGAGTGTATGAATTAAAGTTTTAATTTTTTCCACTGTAAGTGTATGGAATTTAGTAATTACATTGACTCACAGCCCAACCGGTAGTAGTATATTATGGAATAAGGGCACCCAAAAGTGGGGTGTGACATACTGGGTCTTTTACCCTACTAAATAACGACGGTCTAAACTTCTGAAACTGTTGTAATCGATTAAACTCATAACTATACTCGAATATACTACTGCTCCGCTGTAGGGCTACAGGAGAAGGCGTATCCTGAACTGATGATGGTGTTGAAGTATCTATGGTTTGTGGCATTTATTCAGGCTGTGTAGGCGTATCATGAGCATCTGCCTGTCCAGTAGTAGTCTATACATCCAGACCTTGCCTACCATATAGAGCTTGAGCAAACAGCTCCATCATAGTCTCTAGACTACGCTTTATCCTCGTAAAGCATGCCTCATACTCTCTGGTCCTTCAATGGGACCCAGTGAAATATGATCAGACGAAGACTCGTCTCGACTCTCAGGCCTACCTCAACGGCCTCCAGCCCAACCTCTCACCCCTCTACCACGACTACCATTAGCCATAATGACTCAATTCCTACATTCACAACCACTGCTTAGTCAAATCCCATCTCAGAATACACATTTGTAACTAAACAAAGCACAGTAACTTGAGGATGTAAACTTTCCTAACCACTAACATCGACTCATATCAGACCAAATCGGCTCTGATACCACCTCTGTCATGACCTCTTTTACCTAAAATTATTATAAAATTTTCACTTTTTACTTACCTTTTTCCCTTCGTGACAATTCTATTACTAACAGTTAGGCTATGATTCGGTATTAGTTACATCATCCTTACTTACCTTATCATCTATTTCTATATCATACATACATGTCAATATGAACTATCGATTGACTGTAAATATTTTCATCTCATAAGTGAGCTCACATACGTTTACATCCCCGATATTACATCCATATATAATCCTATGTTGTTACATGTTTATATACAAAACTATACGAATGTATGTAGCTTTTGATCGATGGGAATGTAGCGGATATCGAAATACGAGTCCTCAGCTGCTCACTCGCTACTGTAAATGCTCTGTAGAGAGGGGGAAAATGATAGGGTGAACTCATTAGCTTAGTAAGGCAATCAAGCAAGCATGTAGATAACTACAGTATATACATTACCATAATGCCATGCCTCAAAGTATTCTTTTTTCATTGCATATTTGAAGCATGAATGTTAGTATAAAACTTTTGCAATGTGTATATATTTAGTCGTATATAACTGAAATCTTGCTTTATTCATAAATACAGGCATTTCATGTGAAACATTGCATTTTATGTAGTATCATATAATGCCTATAAAACATATCATACCATTTCATTTCAATCATATAAAATATGGCATTTCATCATGTAAAAACACATTTATTGGGGCTCGACCCATCCCTTCGGTATACCTTAATTCATATAAAACCAGGTGACATAATCAAATGAGACTGGACGACTACTACAATAATATCGAGGACTATAGCCATATCTAATATTGTGATCCCAAGCTACATAGTAGCTAGTGTGTGGGACATCACTGCTGTAATGGGAGGTGGGTCAAATCCTACCCGCCAGCTCACATCCCCTTAACTCTGAATATCCCCCTCAACATCAAATACTCATGGTACAGTGTACTCCGTGTCACATACATAGTACAACATACTCAATGGACCCTATCTCAAGTTGATAATCAATACCATGTCTCAAAATGCGCATGCGAGCATATCATCTGTGTGACAGACAGTCTACACGAGGCTTCCAGCATGACCTCAAGCATATTGTGTCAAATCATAATACAGTGCGAGCCTTGAGTGCAACGCTCAATCGACACCCCGCTCAAACACGGTTTTGTACATATTTCATTTAAAATCCAGTTGAGTAACACTCCATCACTATGCCATGCATAAATCATATTTAAAATCAAGTACGAGCAACACTCCAGTACTATGCCATGCATATCATGGGAAATCTAGTGTGAGTAACACTCCAGTACTAATTTATGTAGAAATCGTATAAAATTTAGAGCAAGCAGTGCTCCAGCACGATTTATTTTCAGATAACTCGATAGATGACTCATTTCAAAGGGTTTATTTCAAATAATTAAAATTACCACCATAATTGTGCCATTTTATGTAAATCAACACTTGCCAATCTATCTATGCACATGCTAACCAGCATTAAAACTAATCAGAAACCTGTTTTCTATGCTTTTTATGACTTTTCTCAATTTTTTTAATTCTACACTTAATAGGGGTAAAATCGTAATTTACCCATATCAAGTCTCTATAAATTTTATTCTCTTTCTCTGACCCTCAAACTTTTTAAGTGAATGTAAATACCCTAAAAAATACATGCAAGTATCTCTAACCACTCGTAAAATTCCCTTACCTTCAATCACGTGGAATACTCTTCCTTTTCCAACGCTATAAAAGCACTCAGTTTGCTTTGCTCCTAATATGATCTCTGAAGTTGCATAACCATTTATCCGGTTAATTATAGTATATTCAATTGTGTTTCACTTTCACTGGGTTTAATTTAAAGCTTTGGGGCCGTTTACTCTTATTGAGCCCAATTACATCTTAATAGGCCTTACTCAATCTTAAGCCCATTTCACTTTACTATTTATTTCATCTATGCCTATTAGGCTTATTGGGTCCACTAAAACTTATTGGGCTTGGTCTGATAATTCTATTAAAATAGAATTATTTGTGCTTAATTTCTTAATTAATTATTTTAATCCCCATATTATTTTATTAATTATCCCATCAACTTTATTAAAATTCTCTTGTGTGCAGGTAAATTAATCCGGATGAAAATGGGCTAAAGGAGACTGGACCACTACCATTTTATAGTCTGAGTCACCATACCGGTGTTCGTATTTTATTCACCTCGAAAAGATAAGATCGACGGATACGGTGCCTACCTTCTAGAAGACATAAGCTGGGCCACATTGCACAACCAAGTGGACTAGAAGACGAATGATGTGGAAATATCTACTCTGCAGTGAATGGAATGAAGACAAGTGGCCAAACAATGCCAACTCATCTAGGTTTAAAAATTACCATTGTACCCCTAAGTTTGTGTATAAATAGAACATGATGAGCAATTGAAAAACCAAGTTGAGTAGGTAGGGTGGGAGTAGAAGTATTTTAGGTTAGAAGTAGTTTTTAGGGTAAAGTAGTGTAGGTAGGGTAAAATGTAGCCTAGGGTAAGAGTAGTTCTAGGGTAATTTTAGAATAGTTTTTTCTCTCGTTTTCTTTCAAAGCAATTCCCGTTAGTTTAATTTAATAGCCACCACTGTTAAAATTTTACAAGCTTTCATTTTTATTGTATTGAAATGAAAAAGTCTCATTCTAGTAGTTAGCATAGTATTTTTTTCACATTTTTTTATGCTCCTTTTCTTTTATCTTCTTATTGGTTCTTGGTTTTCATTTTTTTACTATTCATGACTGGGTTTAACTCAAATGGCTACTGTCATTCACCATTTATGCACTCATTTTTCATGAAAGCCGGTTGAATGAGGATGAAAGACTGTCACATTGGGTGTAATGACAACAGCCACTCTCTTCAATCTTTTACTGCATTTTCAAGCTTAGTTTCCCCCGTTTAATTCCTTTTGCCCAGCTTGTTTTTTTTTCTTTTCTTTTAAACTACACAATTCACCACTATTTGATTTATAGTATTGTTGACGTATCTTCATTTCCTGGTAAAATCGAGAGAGCTACTTGACACAGGAAGCATCATGTCACTGCTACTTTCCAGCCCTTATGCTTTCTGACATTCTATTTTCTTGTCACTCTCTATGTGGTGTACTGCAGGTTGATCGAGCAAGAAGCAAGCGGGGTTGTTGATAGTGGCTGAACAGAGAGAGAAGCAAGGCAGTCACAAGGGATCTTGCGTTTCCATAGTTTACAGTTCTTTTCATTTTCGGTTTAGACTTTAGCTGCCATTTTGAAGCAAAAACTAGCATCGGAGCAGAACCAAGCAACAGTAGCAGGAGCTTTCTCCTATGTTCTACCCTGTTTCGAAAGCTTTGTACTATTCATTATTTCTATGTGTGCTCATTTTGCTTTAATGCTGTGTTTGGCTGGTTGCAGATTTATTGTAGTTTGCTTACATTAGTATTGAGCCTCTGAGGAGGACCTTGGCAGGTTACAGCTGAGGTTGTTGTTGGTGCAGAGATTGCGTTACCAAGCTCGTCTTCAGCTCCCCTTTCAATTTTATGCCATAGTTTCTAGTAATTATGTACCTTTTCAGTTTCGATTTTCTGCCTCATTAAGTTTACATATACCTTAAGTTTTATAATCCTCAAGTTTATAGCTTCCTTTAGAAATCTATTAGCCTGCTTAGTTCTTGCATTATTTTTTCATTTTTGTTGTTTTGCATTTTGCTGGTGATGTACTGTGATCCTAGCTAGAATTCTTGAGTGTGTGTTGGCATGTGGCTCTGTGAGGCGTTGGTTAACTTTTACTGAAGTAGTACAGTACATGGTGGCTGATTCTACTCGACGTGTGTTGCGGGTACATGCAACCCAAGGCAGCTGGTGTAGAGAATGAGGAGCAGGAGCAGAGGAGCTGCTGCTGTTTATGCGTTTTGTTGCAGCCATTGGTATAAAGAACTGAGCAGGAGGTATCAAAGTGCTGCATAAGATACAGCTCGGTAGTGATGTGTAAAGATTGAGCTTGCAGTACGAGGACAGGCCATGCAAGGTGGTAGAGCAGTACAAAATCTGTACAAGGCAAGGACGTATGTTGCTGGTATATGAGACGTAAAGCACCTGGATGCAGAAGTGCAGGACAGCACCTGGATTTAAGACCGTACACAGTACAGTGCATGAGTTTAGCATTGGCCAGAAATTGGCTTAAGGCTGTGTTTGGCAAATGGGCATTTCTCAATGTAATGTTTCATGCAATTAGTTTATTTTATTATTATTCCTTTTAGTATTTGTTATCTTAGGTATAAAATGATTTGCATGCTAGTTTAATTTTCTTAGTTTTAACTTTATTAATAGTTAATCTGTGACTACAATAGGATTTAAGGCATTAATTTAAGTAGTGTATATAGTATTTAGAGTAGAAGTATTTCATGCATTTTTAATTTAGTTTTTATTTTAAATTTAATAATCCAAAAATATTTAATTATCATGAATATGCTATGTAAAGCATAAAAGATGTAAAGTCCATAAATTCAATGCATACACTTGCAATATGAGTTTGTGATGTATGTACAAGTTTCATTTTATATGAATAAGAAGAAATGGACTTTTGTAGACGATGAATGTGAATATATGGAATTTTGAGCAGTGTGGCAGAATGGAAGGAAGTTGCACAAGTGCATAAATCTTTATACTTCCATTTGGTGTTGTATTGTATACCTTTGGTTATACAATGAAGGCACACAAGTTTCAATGTATACAAAGTATAAATGGATGTCATTTTCAAGCCTTAAAGGTGATTGGATGAGAAAATGACTATGACAGCAAAATGTATGAAGTTTGGTGTAAGTTACTACAGAAAACTACAGTAAAATTTAGAAAATATGAATGAGGGATCGATCTCATGGGAAGAGAGATCAATCTGGAAGAGCCAAAAATGCTCTTGTTCGAGTAATGGAACAGGGGCAGATCGATCTCCAATGGGGTCAGATCGATTTGCTAAGCATTCTGTGAAGGAGAATTCGATCCCTAAAGGGCTAGATCGATTTCCTTAAGCTACTAACATGGAAAAGATCGATCTTATTTAGAGAGCAGATTGATCTCCTTAAGGTTCTGTGTTGTTAAGATCGATCTCATGCTTGGTAGCATATGGATCTCATTAAGTCAGAAAGGTCGATTTCGAGAGGAGAAAGTGCAGGGCAGATCGATCTCATTGAAGAGCAGATCAATCTCATAGAGACAATTCTATAAATGCTGGACTTCTGCACTTCAATTTACACAAGAGAAGCTGTTCCATTTAAAAGCAAAAGTGTAACCTAACTTCCCCACACCAGAAAACTTCAGTTGTGATCAGTTTTGAGTGAGATATAGTTGAGTAAAGTTGTTCATGGCAAAGAGGAGAACAACATACTTGGAAACAAGAGATTGAAATCAAGGATTTCAAGAGCAAAGAGGATTTGTACCAATTTGGAGAAAAGGAAGGAAATCTCAGCTAGGTAAGATTTAATGCAGCAAGTTAGTATATGTTAAACTAGGTATGTTGATGAGTTTATTGGTATGTATATGAATTGTTGGAAATGAAAGAATCATGAAAAAGGGCCATGACCTAGTTTTGATATAGAAATGAGAAAGTAATGAGGAAATGATGTTAACATGGATTTAATGATAGAATATGCATGTATGGAAGATTATAAGTTAATCTTATGAAATGCACACGTTAGAAATAAGGAGAAATAAATATAGTTATAAGGAAAATATGGTATAATACCATATTGGGAGAAAATCATGAAAATGATGTGCTAAGTTGAGATTTGGCAAATGAAATGAGTATATTACGATATATTAACGTAAATAACTATAACAGCTTTAGAGAAATCACATTGAAGCTGGTCAGAAGGCAAGAGTGACCAGAACTGAGGAAGAGAGGTCACTTGACGTGATCCGAGGTAAGAAAATTTCATGAGTAGCTAGAGATGGCTCCACGTATTTTGAATAGCATTTTGATATTATATGCTATATGAATTCCCATGAATAGAGTAATGTTGTGATAGAAACTAAAGAGCATAAGTGTGTTTTATCCAAAACTAGGGTGAAAATACTTGAGAAGCATGTTGTGACAAAAAATTCATGAGTTACATGATAGAATGGCAATTGTTTTTATTTATATGCGAAAACATGCACATTTGAGTGCTTATTTGATTTGAATAGACATCTATCCGATTTTGTGTGAAAACAGTAAGTGCTAGAGATTACTCGTACTATATTTTGAGATGTGCACAATATAGTACTTGAGTGTTTACTCGTACTACATTTTAATGTGATTTATGCATAATAGAGTACTGGGAGCATTGCTCGTACTCAGATTGTGATTGATGCATTATAGAGTATTGAGAGCTATGCTCATACTTAGTTTTACATGATAGAGTATTGGGAGCTTTGCTCGTACTCAGTTTTCACATATTATATATTATAGAGTATTGGGAGCTTTGCTCATACTCACGTTTTATATAACCTAGTGTTGGGAGCATTGGTCAAACGAGAGATTGTGATATTGTGATATGGTCGTGTTGGGAGTTTTACTCACACGTACCAGTTTTATAAAGAGCATGAAACAGTCGTGTTGGGAGCTTGTGCTGACTGTGTGTCGCACTGATATATATATATATATGCTCACACGTGCATTATTTTGAGATATGGCAGAGGGCTATCGAAATAACCCATAGGTGTGACGACTAAGACTCATGGCGAGCATCCTAACTATGCTGTAGACCCGTAGTATGTGGACTAAGACTCATGGCAAGCATCCTGACTACGAGGCATATCCAATGTGTGAGGACTAAGACTCATGGCGAGCATCCTACCTTGAGATAGGGTCCATGGGGTACTATGTACCGTGTAAGTCACATGGAGTACGTTGTACTGTGAGTACACGATGAGAATGAATTGAGAGCTGACAACTAGGATTTGACCCACCTCTCGTTACAGCAATTGTAAGACCCCGCACACCGAGTACCGTGTTGCCTAGGATCACGAAAAATGAGTTATGATCATACACTCGAAACATGTAGTCGCCTATCTCCTTTCTTGCTAATTGAATTTCTTGAATAAAATACCACATGGTTTTATGATATAAACATGTGAGTTTGTGAATTGTGAAAAGGGTAACCTGAGGGATGGGTGAGGCCCAGATTTCCATGTTTTTAAACATGATGAATGCCATATGATTTGATTTAAATGCATGACATGATAAATATGATTTGTATGAAACTACATGAGATAATTGCATAAAATACTGAGGTTGTTAAACCAGCATATTACCAGTTTTATACTGATGTTTTGTATCTATATATATATATTGCATAAAGCTTTGAGAGAAATGCATGTTATAGATACATATAGGGTAAGTTAACGATTTCGAGTTATAAGCATTGTATTTTATAGATAGTGCGGTTATCTACTTGCTTGCCTAATTTCCTTACTGAGCTGTGAGCTCACCCCTTTATTATTTCCCCTTTTTTAGAGCATCCATAGTAGGTGGACACGGCTGAGGACTGATATTCTATGATATCCGCTGCAAATCCATCTTGTTAGAGGTATACATACTTGATATTTTGTACTTAACAATGTATAAGCACAACTATGTAAATTAACGTACGGTCAGGATGTATATGTACAGATAAATGTATTAATGCACAAGAGTTTGTGATATAGAAAAGAATATTAAATTCTATATATGTTATGAATGATTGTGAATGGGTAACTAATATCGAATCACATCCCAACGTTTGATGTGAGAGATGACAGAAGAAGAGGGAAGTGAAATGCGAAAAAAATTTGTGATGAATAAGGTAGGTCGCGTGTGGGGGAAGGGCGTGACAGAATGGTATCAGAGCAGTGTTGGTCTGATGTGAATCGATATTAGTAATTTGAAAACTATACATCTCCATCGTACTATGCTTTGTTCAGTTACAATTATGTATACGAGATGGATATTAGACTAATTAATGATTATAAATGCAGGGATTTAGCAATTATGGTCAATACTCGTCGTGGTGGAGGGGCTAAAGATAGGGCAGAGACATGAGATGATGAGAGTATTGGTCAGCATGAGGTGCTAAAGAGTACAGAGGCACATTTTGAGAGACTAGAACGTTGCCTGGAGGGCATAGTTGAATACTAGCACAGATGATGCCAGGAGGACAGGGGCAGAATATAGAGACTGCGCCTGGAGAGGCAGGTGCACCTGATACACCTACACTCCCACCAGTTCAGGATATGTCGTCAGATGTCACTGCACTACGGGGCGATAATGTTTTGGGATATGGATGTGATTTGGATAGACTCCGACAATTCCATTAACTTAGACCTCCAACATTTCGTGGGATTAAGGACCCAATGTTGGCAGAGGAATGGATAGGAGAGATGGAGAAGTTGTACGAATTCTTTGAGTGTATGACTTTAGAGATTGTTGCATTTGCTGCGTTCCTATTGAAGGGGACTGCAGAGTATTGGTGGAAGTCCACCCGACCCATATTGAGAGCCTGACATACAGAGATTAGTTGGGGGATATTTTTGGATGCCTTCAAGAGGTAGTTTGTTCCAGATACAGCTTAGCGTAGGTTGCAGGTCGAATTTTTAGGGTTGAGTCAGTGGAGCCATTCAGTGCATGAGAATGAGACAGGATTTTTATCTCTAGGGAGATATGACCTTGACACCATGAGTAGCGAAACTTGGAAGGTCCGCAGGTTTATCGATGGATTGAGACCAATATTGCGGTCTAATCTAGTTCAATTTGACATTTCTATCTACGATGAGGCAGTGCGCAGGGTGCAATTCTGTGAACAAGATTATGAGAGAAATGTCTCAGAGTTTCGATCATTTGGAAAAGGTAGAGATAGAGACAGAAAGAGGCCGGTGAGTGAAAGTGCTCGAGGTTTTGGTTATCGGGGAGGGATAAGACTCTTCGGTAAGAAACTAAGGATAGAGGAGGTACATGAAAAGATTGTGAGATTTCCTGCATACCCGGCTATAGCTCCAGCTAGAGGAATTGTGATTGGAGGACATAAGCCTACCACTGAGTAGTGCAGTCGATGTGGTAGATACCATGGAGGTTGACCGTGTCTTGTTTCTAGTGGTTTATGTTATAGATGTGGGAAGCCAGGCCATATGGCTAGAGTGTGCCAAGAGGTGATGGATATTGCCCCATAGAAGGGTAAGGAGCCTGAGAGAGCTCTAGCTGATACATTTGCTCCGAGTAGAAGAGCGACAGCAGAAGAGAAAGGGAAACAGGTTATGAGATGAGGGCGAGTGCATGCCTTGGACCAGGGAATAGCAAACGCTTTATCAAATGTGATTGGAGGTAACATCCTGATTTATGATTTAGAAGCACATGTATTAATTGATCATGGTGCCACGCATTCATTTGTATTGCCTTCATTTGCATGTAAGATAGCAATGCATATAGAGCGTACTCCTTTGAGTAGGATGATGTTGATTAGCACACCCATGGATAATAGTTGGCTAGTAGAGTATATGCTAAATGATTGTAAGTTGAAAGTATGGGAAAAGATATGACAACCAATCAAATACTGTTAAGCATGAGTGATTTTGCTGTAATCTTAGGAATGAATCGGTTATCACCAAACCATGATTTTTTAGATTGTTACACTAAGGTAGTTATGTTTCCTAACCCTGAAAAATATGTTGTAAAGCTTGATGCAATGAAATAAAAGTAGTAGTTATGAATTGTGATTAATAATGTACTATGTTGACTAAAAAATGAATATATTGAAGGTTTTATTACGTACGTGGTTGATACGGATAAGGTACATTCGAAGTTAAAAGATATTCCTGTGGTTAGTGAATTCCCAAATGTCTTTCTAGATGAGTTGCTAGGGTTGCCACTAGACAGAGAGATGGAGTTCTGTATAGACTTGGTGCCTGCTACTGAACCTATATCGAAACCACCGTATCGCATGGCTTTAGTTGAGCTAGAGGAGTTTAAGAAATAGTTACAGGAGCGGTTGGATAAGGGTTTTATCAGACCGAGTGTTTCACCTTGGGGAGCATCGATTCTGGTTGTAAAGAAGAAGGATGGAAGCCTCCGATTATGTATAGACTACAGATTGTTGAATAAGGCAACCATCAAGAATATATTTCCCCTTCCACATGTTGAATAAGGCAACCATCAAGAATAGATATCCCCTTCCACATATTGATGATCTGTTGGATTAGCTCTGCGGAGCACAAGTCTTTTCTAAAGTTGATCTGAGGTCTTGGTATCATCAGTTGAGAGTTTGGAGTGAATATGTGCCTAAGACAACATTTAGGATCTGATATGGCCATTATGAGTTTTTGGTTATGCCATTCGGATTGACGAATGCTCCCACAGCTTTCATGGCTTTGATGAATGATGTGTTCAAGCCATATTTGGATCAATTTGTTATCATCTTCATCGATGACATTTTGATATATTCTAAATCCGAGGAAGAGCATGAGAAGTTCCTCAAGATTGTATTACAAACTCTTTGAGAGTAGGAGCTATATGCTAAACTCAATAAGTGTGATTTTTGGTTATCACAGATGTCGTTTTTTGGGACACGTTGTGTCGAAGGATAGTGTATCATTGGATCTATCCAAGATTGAGGCTGTAGTTCAGTGGGAACAGTCGAGGATAGTCTCTAAGATCAGGAATTTCTTGGGTTTAGCAGGATATTATCAGAGATTTGTAGAAGGATTCTTGAAGTTAGCTGCTATGTTTACACGTCTCACTCGGAATGGTGTAGCATTTGTATGGGATGAAGATTGTGAGAATAGTTTTCAGGAGTTGAAGAGTCGATTTACTACTACTCCGATTCTCACTATCCCTACTCCGATTCGCATCAGGGACTAGGCTGTGTATTAATGCAGGACAGTAAGGTAGTTGCTTATGGATCCAGACAGTTGAAGGATCATCAGAATAACTATCCGACCCACGATTTGGAGTTAGTAGCAGTAGTGTTTGCGTAAAGGTATGGCCCTACTAGTTGTATGGAGAGAAATTCCAGATATTTACTGTAAGACCCGAATTTACTTAAAGTACGAAAATTAAATAAGAAATGATGAGGGATGTATGAAGGGAAGTCGGGTTAAATTAATCCCGAACACGTGTAAGGGCAAAATGGTCAAAAGACCGAAAGCCGGAGTAATTCGATAAGGAAATTTAATTAAAAATATGGATTTAAGAAATCTTGGTCAATAATAGTGAAATAAATTTATTTCGGGTTAAATTGATCAAGATAAATAATTATCTGCAGCTCCGTAGATTTGGCTTGGAGCAAATTGGACCGAGAGACCTGGTACGGGCGAAATATGATAAGTTTACGCGTAAATCGAGGTAAGGGAATTTTGTAAGCATATAGAGATTCCTATACGTATTTTATTGAGGGGAATTACAGGGTTTAATATTCTTTAGGTATCTAGAAATGAATTAATAATTTCTGCGAAAACCGGGGGTTAGATAAAAATAGTGAAAAATGACGATTTTGCCCATAGGAATAAAAACTTACAAAAGGGTAGTAAGGCTATGAAATTGCATGAATTTCATGATTTTAATGCTTTATATGAATAGACTGCTTTGATTTAAGCAATATGAACATAGGTTGGCTATTGATTTCGTGAAATATACGAAAGGGTACCGGTTTGTACCGGTTACTGTTTTTAAAAGATGTTTTGTAAAGACTTAGCCACCTATCGTATTTATACAAGTAAAAAGGAGTGCTAGAGTCTTACTCGCACTCAAGTTTACTGATTTATTTTCATGAAAAGCCGTACTGGAGCATTGCTCGTACGAGAAATTTGTGTGTGCATAACACCGTGCTGGAGCTTCGCTCGCACGCGATTTTAGATATCATGATATGCATAGCGTGGTGCTGGAGCTCCGTAAGCCTGTGACCTGGTGTGGGGCGGGCAGCAGGATGCTCACATAAACGCACTAGACGTGAGTTGACATGCATATAGTCATGCGGAAGCCTCCTGTAGACTGTGTGTCACAGAGAGTTGAGATACTCGCACGTAAACTTTGAGACATGGGTTGGTTATCGACATAGTATTGGGCTGGATAAGACCTACGGCAGGCACCCCCCGACTATGATATGGGTTCACGGAGTACGATGTACCGTGTATATCACACGGAGTACGCTGTACCGTGCAGTCATGATGACTACGATGTTACTCGATATTCTGGCGGGTAGGACTTGACCCCACCTCCCGTTGCAGTTGTGATGCCCCAGACACCGGGATCCGTGTGCCTGGGATCACAGGGACATAGTATGGCCATAGTCCTCGTTTTTCATACAGTAACCTACATGCCTCACATGATATCACACGGTCTGGATAGACCAGGACAAACCCGATGGAGGGGTAGTCCCGATTTGTGTTTTTAAAAGAGATGGATTTCTGATTTATGTTTTTTAAAAGAGCTGTGATTTGATGAATCAAGGTATTCCCGAGAGATGGGTTTGACCTTGATGAAGTTGTTTTTGATGAAACGAATAAGTTTTAAAGTGAAGAGTTTTTGATGAAACTAATAAGTTTTTGATGTGACGAGCATGAGATGTCATACATGATGATTTTTCCATGTGTGTTTTACATGTCGATTTCATGAATTCTCGTATATGATATATACATACATGTGGCATTGTTTTAGTCATATCTCATGCTCCGAAAGTAAACGATTTTTATATCATGACATTATCAGCACGTAGATAGTATAGTTATCTACCTGCTTACATTATTGCCTTACTGAGCACGTTTCGCTCACCCTTTCATTTTCCACCCCACAGGGTACACCCAGTAGAAGAGAGCGACAATAGCTTCGCAATTTGGTTATCCGCTGCTTCTTATCAAGACCAGGTATACACATTTATATAATTTCGTATCTGAACATATAGATGCACAGTACTGTATATGGATTTAATATTGGGGATGTATTTTGTTTAAATAAATTGATATGTGAATATGAATATAAAAATAGAAGGGTAAATAGGTGAGAGGTGACTAACACCGAATCATAGCCCAACTGTTTTGAAGTGGAACTGTTCACGACGGGTGAGGAAATGAAAAAGCGAAAAATTTGTAGTGATTTTAGGTAATTTGGGTCGTGACAAATTAAATGGTATCAGAGCAGAGTTGGCCTGATATGAGTCGGTGTTAGTGGTTAAGTAAATTTACATCCCCATGTACTGTGCATTGTTTAGATACAATTGTGTATATCAAGATGGAACAACAGCTAAGAATTTTGTTTCGAATGCAAGAATATAGTTTTTATAACTGATAACCGCTATGGTAGAGTGGTGAGTACACATGCCCGAGACCGTAGAGATCAGTCTGAGAATCAAATGAGTCATGATATGAGACTCAAGATGAGATAGTGCACGAGGCAGAGGTCGTAGAGGTAGACCTGAGTCTGCTAAGTCGTGCTGAGTTGACCCATGAGAATCGGGATGAGATTGAAATAGAGGTTAATGTTGAGCATGCCTCTCAGAGTCCGACAGAGTGATCGGATAGTATTGAGACACGCTTCGCGAGATTGGAGCGGAGTGTGAAGATTATTTTGAGGAGCAAATTGCTCAGAGTAGACATAAGATCAGAGGGCGCAGCGGAGCATTGATTGAAACCCGCTCGACCCATCTTAAGTGTTAAACATCCAGAGCTAAGATGAGAAATATTTCTGGATGTATTCCGGTGATAGGATATCCCGGACATGATTTAAAGGAAAAATTTCTTACACTGCCCAGGAATACTAAATTGATTATGAGTATGAAACTCAGTTATATTCTTTGGCAGATATTACCTCGACACTATGAACAGGTGACAGTCGAGATGTCTAAAAGTTCATGAAATGGCTCAACTTTTCAATTTGAATCTGATTGGCCCGTGAGACATTACTTATACCGAGGCAGTGCGTAGATTTACAATTGGATAAATAAGAATATGAATTGCACGCCTCTGAGATTGGGAAAGCTAATGAGGGTCGAAATAGAGACAAAAGAGAATCGAGAAATGACAGAGATGTCAGAGCGGGAAAGAGACCAGTTGGTAAGAGATTAGATTTGACGAGTCATGGAGTAAGGTAATTGGTAAGACCCCAGTGCATCCAATTTTGGCACTCTTGAGGGGTATTGTGATTGGAGGACCCCGACCTGCTACAAAGCAGTGTAGCAGTGTAAGCACTGTAAGTAGTGTGAGATGTGTGGTGGATACCACGGAAGGAAGGTCTATACCTACACGGTATTGATGAAATGGTCGTTAAGTGTGATAAGACGGACCATTAATTTTTGATTGCTCAGAGTTGAGCGAGATTGCCCCACCGGAAAGTAAAGAGACAGAGAAAAACCTTGTTGGTATAGTTGCAACGAAAAGGGAGGACATAGCCGAAGAGAAAAGGAAAGTAGGTTGTTGGACGAAGGCGAGAGGATGTCTTGGACCAGGACACTATTGATGTTTCATGGATGTGGTGTAAGATACCACGCTTGTTATAAATAGTGAAGTAATTATTTTAATTGATCCTGGTGCCACGGATATATTCATACCGCCTTCATTCGCATATAAGTAAGTAAAAGGCATGAATGCCTACATCATTGGGCACAATACTGATAAATAAGTACCCCAATAGAGGAGGATTAATTAACGAAATATAGATAGAGAGAATTTTAAGTTGAAAACAGTGGTGAAAACATCACTAAAAAGTATACTGTAAGTGTTGACAAGTAATAAAAAGGGGTGCAACGGTTGAAATTAAAGGAGCAAATGACGGTACTCACGGAATGAATAATGACACGAGTTTCGTTATAATTGATACACTAAGGAGATAATCTTTGAGAGATACTTGATTTTAAATACAAGATGTATTGGAGTAAGAAGCGTATGCTAGGTAAGAGCATCCTTACGATACGAAGTCATTTAGGATTAAAGTAATTAGTAGGGAATATAAATTATAACCAAGGATAAAGAGTGCGTATATGAAGTCACTGAGATATAACGTAGTTGTGGTTAAGTCTAAGGGTAAATAAAGGTATTTCAAAATACCTCCCCGCCTAAAGACTTGACAGCGTCTAAAAGTATATATATATCCTATAACGTGAAACTAATCGTCTTAAGAAATACCTTTAGCATTAGGATACTCGTAATAAGACGGTAAAAATATTAAAATTTGACAAATTATAAAGGTTAACATAGTAAAATTTAATAGGAGCCGTTAAAATAAGAAAAGGAAATGGCGCAGGTTAGTACCTGAAAACGTAAGCGGTTGAGAAGGATTTTATACGCTTATGCGTAAATAAGTCAAGGATGGGACCGATGTATAAATCATCATTATCAATGATATGTTGGGTGTAGTTAAAGTCTAGGGTGATTTATAAGCAACAATTTGGAAGATGGCTTTTACAAATGGGTTGTTGCGAGATTCTCAATATGGTCACTTGGTTGACACGTTTAACTAAGAAAACGTGGTTTTTGAAGAAGATGATAAATAAGATGATAGATGTGACATGAATTTCGGTGCAGTGAAGTACGAACTGATCACCGTGATTAATTTCACCATACCCAACAGCTCAAGAGGTTCTCAGTGAGTATGGATACCTCAAAAAAAAATTATGAAGGAGCTGTGTATTGATGAATAATGGGAAGATAGTCAATTTTGGAGTCAGACAACTCCTTGATCATGAAATAAACTATCTGACCCATGATTTGAAGTTGGCAACAGTATTTGTACAGAGGATATGGTACTATTATGTACAGGGTGAGAAATTATGGATATGCACTGATCATTAAGCCCGAGTATCTGTTTTCACAGAAAGAGGCGAATATGAGAATGCATAGTGGGTTAGAGCTTCTGAGAGATTTTGATTGTGGAAAATTGTACCACCCAGGAAAGGCTAATGTGATGGCTGATGCCTCGAGTAGAAAGAGCCTTAGGATGGTATTCCATATGGTGGTCAGGGAGCGTGAGCTGCTAGATGCAGTTATGAACCTCAGTTTGGATGTGATCCCTTCTGATGATGACAGTGATTGTGTGACAGCTAGCCTGATGATTAGAACCGGATGAGAGTGCCCGGATTTACCAGGCTTAGCGTGATGATCGACAGGATGTCGATAGTGTGGGTCAGATTCAGAAGGGTACAGTGACAGAGATCACAGAGAGTGTGATAATGATTTACAGAGAGGTTCAGAGATAGTATAAGTGCTCCCTAGGACCACAGTGATGAGTTATTAATATTGTAAGAAGCTCACTCTTTGGGATATACAGTGCATACGAAAGGTAATAAAAATATATTGAAATCTCAAAAAGGGTATTAGTGGTCAGATATGAAAGGAGATAAGGTAGAGATTGTGGAAAAGTGCATAACATGTCAGCAGAGTAAGGTAGAGTATTAAAAGTCTGCAGAGTTATTGCAGCACCTACCTATATCGATATGGCACGAAAACGAGAGTAAGTCTCCATGAATGTCGTGATGGGTTGCAGAGAACCCAGGTGAATTACGAAGCTATTTAGATGATAGTCGACAGACTACCTAAGTCTACCCACCTTTTTGGTTATGAAATCCCCAGATACTCAGAGTGTGTATGAGGATTTATGTATAAGGCAGATTGTGGAACATTAAGTAGCGTTCCAGTGAGCATGGTATCATATAGGGATTCCCGCTTCACTTCCTACCTCTGAGGATATTTTCAGGAAGCTATGGGAACCCGACTGAGTATTAGCACAGCTTTCCATCCTCAGACAGATGGTCAGTCAGAGAGGACTGTACAAGATCTGGAGGATCCGATGAAAGCGTGTGCCCTTGATTTTATAAGCTCCTGGAATGATCAGTTGATTTCTAATTGAAGTCGTCAATAGTGACAGTTGTCACTTGAGTATCGGGATAACAAGATATGAGGCAGTGTATGGTTGTAGGGGTTGTTCCCCAAATTGGATAAGAAAAAGTGGGTGACAGATAGTATTAATTTCGACTTGGATAATAAGTCTCTGAGGATGTTTAGTTAAGGTTGAGAGATTAAGAACACCTCAGAGCAGATAGACAAGTATTGGAATTTACCCTTGGTGAATTAGTATGGTTGAAAGCTACTCGTCCTAAGAGAGTAAGGACATAGTGAGCTTTTGGAAGAAGTAAATTGAGATACGTTGGATTAAATCTTTGGGAGATTGGACAAGTGGGAAATAAGACCTGTAGGTTGGTGTTATCATTTGAATTAACAGGCACCCACAATGTCCCAGCTTTTGATGCTTCAGAAATACCATCCAGATCCAGCACAGGTGATAGGATATGAGATCCAACAGTTAAGCTTAATGAAAAGATAAGTATATTGAATAAGTTGATTCGGGCATTAAACAGGAAAGAGAAAGTATCGAGGTTTAAGATGATCTCCCTAATTAAAGTCCTTTGGTAGTAATACACTCCGGAGAAGGTCACACAAGAATTTAAGAGTATGATATAATTGATGTACCCGGAGTTGTATCTGGACTCATATAACTTGGTTCTAATTTGGAGGACCAAATTCCTTAAGTGGGGGAGAGTTGTAAGACCCGAATTTACTTAAAGTACGAAAATTAAATAAGAAATGATGAGGGATGTATGAAGGGAAGTCGGGTTAAATTAATCCCGAACACGTGTAAGGGCAAAATGGTCAAAAGACCGAAAGCCGGAGTAATTCGATAAGGAAATTTAATTAAAAATATGGATTTAAGAAATCTTGGTCAATAATAGTGAAATAAATTTATTTCGGGTTAAATTGATCAAGATATTAATTTATGGGAATTAATCGGGATTAATCGGGATTTTTAGTTCGAGAAAAATAATCCCGAGAATAATCGAAAAATATACTGAAAAGTCACCCGGGACAATATCCCGAAAATACGGGGAAATTATACCCGAAAATGAGGTTAAAATATAATAAATAAATTAAATAAAAATTAAATTGATAAATTTAGAATTAAATAATAATTTTTAAGAGATATTTTGGGGTATTTTATTATATTTTAATGAATAGTAAAATAATTAAAATAAATAAAAATTAAAATAATAAAATTAATAAAACAAAAAAAAAGAGGGAAATCTGATAAAAAACGTCGGGGAGAGAGAAAGAGAAGAGGAAACCGAGGGAGACCGCGCGTGGCCGACCGACCCACGGCCACCGGGCACCGACGGCCTCCGACGAGGGGCCGATCAGCAAGAGGAGAGGCCGGCGAATCCATCGGCGCAGGCGACGCGCCCCAAGGAGACCGAAAAACAGCGAACGGAGGAAGAGAAGCCACGGGGAAAAACGGAGTCGGTGCCGGCGATCCACGGCAGCTGGGGGCGATCGGCGGGCACCGGCGTGACCGGGGAGAAGAGCCGATCCTTTTGAGACCAGTACCGGCCGGCGAAACCGTCGAAATCCGTCGGATCGAAGGAGGAGAGGTCGAGGGGGAGAAGCTGCGATCGGCGGCCATCGGCGCCGATTCGACCAGCCCCGAGGCCCGATAATTGAAGCCCACGTGATTACGCGTCGATCGGCACCTGAATCGCGCCGGGAACCGGCCGGACGGCGCCGGAATGAGCAATTTGGGGTTGAACCGGTTGAACCGGCCTGAACCGGCCAAAAGTGAACCGAATCGGACCGAGCTGAATCGGCGGTCTGAACCGGTCTGAACCGGTTCAGCCAAGAAAGAAGGGAAAAAAAGGGAGAAAAAGGGAAAAAGAAAAAGAGGAAAAAATCGGGGAAAAATCCCGTGATGCAATCGAGCTTCGGGTAAGTCGGTAAGAGGTCAAAAGTGACCGAATTGATTTCCGAGAAATTTATTTAAATTATATTTAATCGAAAAGTAACCCGGGATTAAATATAATAATTGTGCAGTTTGATGATAAAGCCCGAACGAGAGCCGATCGAGCTCTGATCTTCGTACCCCGCATCGTATCAGGTAAGTACGATTTAATTTCGGCATTCAGAGTACTTTAAATACCGAGTTTTAAATATTTTACGGAATTACGGATTAATTTCACATAGGAAGGAATATTAATTCGAAGTTGTAATAAATTGCCGTAAATGGTATACGGGCTATCCAATGAACTTGGATTGAAGCCCGATAATTATTAGTAAGCTGCATAAGCCCAGTAAACCCGAGGAAGGGATTTAATAAGTATAAACGGGCTGAAAATGGGTCGAGGCCCATTAAGGGGCGATTGGGCCCAATAAGAGTAAATTGGCCCAATTAGTTAAATCGACTATAGTAAACGCGAGAATTATAATTATTGGGTTAAATTGACATGATAAATAATTATCTGCAGCTCCGTAGATTTGGCTTGGAGCAAATTGGACCGAGAGACCTGGTACGGGCGAAATATGATAAGTTTACGCGTAAATCGAGGTAAGGGAATTTTGTAAGCGTATAGAGATTCCTATACGTATTTTATTGAGGGGAATTACAGGGTTTAATATTCTTTAGGTATCTAGAAATGAATTAATAATTTCTGCGAAAACCGGGGGTTAGATAAAAATAGTGAAAAATGACGATTTTGCCCCTAGGAATAAAAACTTACAAAAGGGTAGTAAGGCTATGAAATTGCATGAATTTCATGATTTTAATGCTTTATATGAATAGACTGCTTTGATTTAAGCAATATGAACATAGGTTGGCTATTGATTTCGTGAAATATACGAAAGGGTACCGGTTTGTACCGGTTACTGTTTTTAAAAGATGTTTTGTAAAGACTTAGCCACCTATCGTATTTATACAAGTAAAAAGGAGTGCTAGAGTCTTACTCGCACTCAAGTTTACTGATTTATTTTCATGAAAAGCCGTACTGGAGCATTGCTCGTACGAGAAATTTGTGTGTGCATAACACCGTGCTGGAGCTTCGCTCGCAAGCGATTTTAGATATCATGATATGCATAGCGTGGTGCTGGAGCTCCGTAAGCCTGTGACCTGGTGTGGGGCGGGCAGCAGGATGCTCACATAAACGCACTAGACGTGAGTTGACATGCATATAGTCATGCGGAAGCCTCCTGTAGACTGTGTGTCACAGAGAGTTGAGATACTCACACGTAAACTTTGAGACATGGGTTGGTTATCGACATAGTATTGGGCTGGATAAGACCTACGGCAGGCACCCCCCGACTATGATATGGGTTCACGGAGTACGATGTACCGTGTATATCACACGGAGTACGCTGTACCGTGCAGTCATGATGACTACGATGTTACTCGATATTCTGGCGGGTAGGACTTGACCCCACCTCCCGTTGCAGTTGTGATGCCCCGCACACCGGGATCCGTGTGCCTGGGATCACAGGGACATAGTATGGCCATAGTCCTCGTTTTTCATACAGTAACCTACATGCCTCACATGATATCACACGGTCTGGATAGACCAGGACAAACCCGATGGAGGGGTAGTCCCGATTTGTGTTTTTAAAAGAGATGGATTTCTGATTTATGTTTTTTAAAAGAACCGTGATTTGATGAATCAAGGTATTCCCGAGAGATGGGTTTGACCTTGATGAAGTTGTTTTTGATGAAACGAATAAGTTTTAAAGTGAAGAGTTTTTGATGAAACTAATAAGTTTTTGATGTGACGAGCATGAGATGTCATACATGATGATTTTTCCATGTGTGTTTTACATGTCGATTTCATGAATTCTCGTATATGATATATACATACATGTGGCATTGTTTTAGTCATATCTCATGCTCCGAAAGTAAACGATTTTTATATCATGACATTATCAGCACGTAGATAGTATAGTTATCTACCTGCTTACATTATTGCCTTACTGAGCACGTTTCGCTCACCCTTTCATTTTCCACCCCACAGGGTACACCCAGTAGAAGAGAGCGACAATAGCTTCGCAATTTGGTTATCCGCTGCTTCTTATCAAGACCAGGTATACACATTTATATAATTTCGTATCTGAACATATAGATGCACAGTACTGTATATGGATTTAATATTGGGGATGTATTTTGTTTAAATAAATTGATATGTGAATATGAATATAAAAATAGAAGGGTAAATAGGTGAGAGGTGACTAACACCGAATCATAGCCCAACTGTTTTGAAGTGGAACTGTTCACGACGGGTGAGGAAATGAAAAAGCGAAAAATTTGTAGTGATTTTAGGTAATTTGGGTCGTGACATTTACCGACCACAAGAGCCTTAAGTATCTGTTTTCACAGAAAGAATTGAACATGAGATAGAGACGATGGCTAGAGCTTCTAAAGGATTATGATTGTGAGATACTTTATCATCCAGGTAAGGCTAATGTTGTAGCTGATGCTTTGAGCAGGAAAAACCTTGGGATGGTATCGTATATGATGGTCAGGGAAAATGAGTTGCTAAAGCAGTTTACTAGCCTCAGTTTGGGAGTTGTGCCTTCTAACATGAATACGGACTGTGTGATTGCTAGTCTACGCTTGTAGCCAAATCTGTTGATCAAGATCAAACAGGCTTAGCAAATTGATTTGTATTGCATTGACATAGTAGTCAGATACAAAAGGGCATAGTGACTGATTGTGAGATAAGTTCAGATGGACTTCTAAGGTTTAGAGGTAGATTGTGTGTTCCTGAGGACCCAGAGCTCAGGAGATTGATATTGACGGAAGCTCATTCATTGAGGTACACGCTACATCCGGGGAGTAATAAGATGTACCAAAATCTTCGAAAGGTGTACTAGTGGTCATGTATGAGGAAAGATGTGGCGAATTTGTGGCGAGATGTCTCGTATGTCAGGAAGTAAAGGTAGAGCATCAGTAACCTGTAGGGTTATTGTAGCCTCTACCTATACCGACATGAATATGGGAGCATATCACCATGGATTTCGTGATGGGTTTACTGAGGACCCGGAGGAATCACGATACTATATGGGTGATAGTTGATAGACTGACAATGTCAGCCCACTTTTTAGCTATGAGAGTGTCAGAGCCAGATTTTTGTAGCTTGTACCTTATGATTCCTATGTGTATGAACACTCCGTTATTATAGTTGAATCATAAGAAGAGTATTTACTAGACTTAAATTGTTAGTGAAATGATTTAACACGCAAAAGCTACATAAAAAGCTTAATGTGAGCTATAAGTGTCACAGGCTAAACCGAGTAAATCTAAATCATTCTGACTGAAAATAAGAACTTAAAATGAGAAAGTATAGAGACCTCCTGAAGGAAAGTCAGCTTGATTTAGTCCCGAACATAGAAAACGAGAGTAAAAGCTAAAAAGGGTAAAATGGACCTTTTGGCGAGATAAGGTGTTTCGGGTGAAATTATCCACTGGGAACGGTTGAAACATAAAGACGAAAGTGTAAGACATAAGATATGACACTTTCGAAATTTGGAGAAAAAGTCAACTTGGTCAATGGTTAAGGAAAAAGTCAACTATATTTAAGAAAGTGGACTTTTACCATATTTGACTAATCATGGTTAAAAATTAACATGTGTGGAGAAAAAATTGGAGAAAAATATTCTTGGCCAGAATACAAGATAATCATCCCCGGAAGTAAGGAAAATTTATTCGGAGGGATTCCAGATTTAATTTAATGGTTAAAAACGTAATGGGCCTAAGGTGAAAATTTTAAAGCCCATTAAGGTATACTAAACGTATATTGAAATTCTTAGGTCCCTTAGACTAAATTGTTGGACCAATTGATTGGCCAAATATTTAAACAATTAAAGGCCCGAGGTATAGCAAAAATTTTAGCCCAAAAGCCCATTAAGAAAGCCCAAACCGAGAAGCCCAAATGGAAAGCTCATGAGATAAATATCTAACCATAGTTAAAGCTAACCATGACTCATAAGGTGACTCATTAGGTGACTCATGGCTAAGGCTTGGAAAGTCAAGCTTAATGGCTGGAAAGTAAAGCTTAATGGCTAAGTAAGTGGCTTATAAATTCAGCCACACCATTGTCATCTTCATCACACCAAATTCGGCTAGAAGAAGAAACCATTGAAACATATTATCCAAGCTTTCTCTCACTAGAAATCACTAGGAATTAGGCATAATTGGAACTTGCATCCTTCATGGAAGTTGTTCCAAATTGAAAGGAGAGTGACATATGTTGGAATTGGCTATCAAGGAGTCATAGAGTGCAAACCGTGAGCCTCCAAAGTTTCGGCGAAGGGTGAACACAACAATTGGTATATTTTCAAGTTTTCAATTTCATATATGTTAATGTATGAATGATTTTAAGTATATTGATATATGTTTTAAGCATTGAAACATATTAAATCACTATGATGTTGGTTAGGCCGAGAGTGAGTAGTGAGATATTGATTTATGTCCATATGATTTTAAGGCATAAATAGATTAATGTACATGTGTTAATGATTATGGTGTAATTAGAATTAATCAATTTGATTAATTAATACATGTAATTAGTTGGCAATCAAGGTGTTTGATAAAATGCCTAAATGAACTATATGATGTTTAGGAATGTTGCCAACCAAGTGTTTGTGAAAATGCCTAAGTGAATTGGCTAAGAAATAGGCATGGATGGCATGCCATGGTATAACCGATGGCATGGATAGCTCTCGACCATGGCATGTGGTCGAGAGGCCCAATGGGCCAAGCCCAAATATTTTAGGCCCAATGTGAGGTAATGGGTCTAGGACAAGCCCAATAAGAGTTGGTGGGCCCCACAAGCCCAATAGGTCCAACGAAAATGAGTAGTAAAATGAAAATGGGCTTAAGGCATAGTTAGGCCCATTAAGGATTTCTAAAGCCTATTAAGGGAAATAGACTGTATTTAATGTGGAATACGGTAGAAAAAGTGTAACTAACCTGATAAATGGTTATATGCAGCTGCAGAGAGTATTGGAGAAGCAAATCGGACTGCTAAAACGAGCAGCACAGAGAAAGTGAAATTTCTCGAGTGATTACAGGTAAGGGACTTTTGTAAGTAGTTAGAGATACCTGCACGTATTTTCGTCTGCTTTTACATTCACTTAAAAACTCTGAGGGTCAGAGAAAGTGAATAATAATTATTGCGACCCGATAGTGGTAAATTACGATTTTACCCTTAGTCAAAAATTCAACTTAAAAGTTGTAAAAAGCATGGAAACCACTATTTTTGAGTGTTTAACTGCTGTTTAGCAGGAGAATAAATAGATGGGCTAATGATTTTAAGGTTGATGTGAATTAAGCACACTTTATAGTGTCGATTTTGATATTTTGTAAATCATCCCTTTTTAAAGAGCCATCTATCATATTTTGTGAGAATGAATCGTGCTGGAGCATAGCTCACACTAGATTTCATATATTTTCCACATACATTAGTACTGGATTTTGATTCGCACTAGATTTCCATGACATGCATGATAGAGTACTGGAGTTATTACTCGTACTTAGTTTTATATGATATATGCATGACAGAGTGCTGGAGCGATTAGCTCGTACTCGAGTTTTACATGAGATACATGACAGAGTGCTAAAGCGTTGCTCGTACTCGATTCTTCATGATTTATACATGACATAGTACTGGAGCTATTGCTCGTACTTGATTTGATGATATTATGCATAGCATGGTACTGGAGCTATTGCTCGTACTTGATTTAATACATGAACTATGCATTGACCTAGTTGCTAGAGGTTTACTCGCACTAGAGTTTGAGTTTGTGATGTGAAACAGTGTTTGAGCGGAGTGTCGACTGTGAGTCGCGCTCAAAGGCGTGTACTGTATGTGATATATAATACATGTTAAAACCCATGCCCGAGTCCTTTGTGACTGAGTGTCACATCTTGTGAGAGGATATCTGCATGAGGCTAATAGAGACGTGGTATGATATTCCATGGTTTGAGAGCTAAGACCTATGGCCGGCACCCCGACTGTGATGTAGGGTCCATGGAGTACGTTGTACCGTGTGAGTGGCATGGAGTACCTTGTCGTACCGTGCATTCGGCATGGGAGTACACTGTACCGTGTGCTGTTGTGGAGTTGAGGAGGATATAACTGGCGGTTGTGATGGACTGACCCCCCTCCTGTTGCAGCAGTGATGCCCCGCACACTAGGATTTCGTGTAGCTTGGGATCACATGTCGGATATGATCATAGTCTAGGATACTATTTACATTTCACCACTGAGTCTCACATGATATATCACTTAATTGATTGATTTAAATTGCGGATAGACCTGAGGGATGGGTCGGACTCCGATTTTGTGATGTGAATTATTTAAATGCCATATTTATTGTGATTGAAATATACATGGCATGATTTACCTAAAGGCATGATTTATATAAACATGGATTGTTTTGCACTACATGCCTACATTTGAGAAAGAAAGCATGATTTCTGTACATGGGATTTAATCTGTACAAGTATACATATATATATATATATATAAAGACATGTTTTTAAAGTGAGTTCAGGAAATAATGTTTTCAAGGCATAGCATTATTTTAAGTAGATAGTGTAGATATCTACTTGCTTGCCTGATTTTCTTACTGAGCACGTTGTATGCTCACCCCCTTTTCTTTACATCTCTCTACAGAGCATCAACAGTAGAGCGAGAGCTATTGAGGGATAGTATTCCTGAGTCCACTGCTAGTTCCTATCGATCAACAGGTATACATATTTTGTACAGTTATGTATCTAAACATAGAAACAACACAGTGATGTATACGATATATATATGGGGAATGTATTTGTGTTAGCTTTTATATAATCTCACATGTATTATAAAAATAGTTACAGTCAGTAACAGTATATTGACATGTATGTATGATAATGGATAATGTGGTAAGCGAGGACTCTGACATCGAATCACAGCCCAACCATTTAAGAGAGGAAAGGTAAGTTAAAAATGTAAAATATTTGTAGTGATTTTTGGTTAAGTCATGGATTGAGAAAGGGTCTTGACAGAGAGCTACCAATACTCTGAGTTCATTGGTAGAGTTGTATGTATTTGAGGTAGTGAGGTTCCATGGTATTCCAGTGAGCATTGTTTCGGATAGGGATTCCCGCTTCACTTCCCACTTTTGGGAACATTTTCAAGAAGCCATGGGAACCCAGTTGAGTTTGAGCACCACTTATCATCCTTAAACAGATCGTCAGTCAGAGAGGACAATATAGACTCTGGAGGATATGTTGAGAGCGCGTGTGCTAGATTTTAGAGGCTCCTGGGATGATCATTTGCCATTAGCTGAATTCGCCTACAACAACAGTTATCATGCGAGTATCGGGATGACACCGTATGAGGGTTTTTATGGTTGTAGATGTCGTTCCCCTATCGGTTGGGAAGAAGTGGGTGACAAAAAGATTTTTTCTCCTGATTTTGTTACACAAGCCTCTGAAGATGTCCGGTTGATAGTTGAGAGATTAAGGATAGCCCAGAGTAGACAGAAAAGCTATGCTGACAAGAGACGGAGATCACTTGAATTCGCAGTTGGTGATTCAGTATTTTTAAAGATTTCTCCTTCCAAGGGTATAGCGAGATTCGAGAAGAGAGGTAAGTTGAGTCCTCACTACACTGGACCTTTTGAGATACTGGACAAAGTGGGAGATAAGGCATATATATTTGCCTTACCACCGGATTTATCGGGAGTGCACAATGTCTTCCACATTTCGATGCTGAGGAAGTATCATCTAGATCCAACTCATGTGATTCGGTATGAGCCATTGGAGCTCAAAGATGATTTAAGATATGTAGAGAGACCGATCCAGATACTGGATAGAAAGGAGAAAGTCATGAGGAATAAGACTATTGGGTTAGTAAAGATTCTCTGGCAGCATCACACTTCAGAGGAAGCTACTTGGGAGCTAGAGAGTCTGATGCGAGAGAAATATCCCCATTTGTTTGCAGAGTAACTTGGTTCTAATTTAGATGACCAAATTCTTTTAAGGAGGGGAGGATTGTAAGACCCTTAAATTCATAAGTACATACATGAATATGCTATATGAAGCATAAAAGATGTAAAGTCCATAAATTCAATGTACACACTTATAATATGAGTTTGTGATGTACGTACAAGTTTCATTTTATATGAATAAGAAGAAATGGACTTTTGTAGATGATGAATGTGAATATATGGAATTTTGAGTAGTTTGGTAGAACGGAAGGAAGTTGCACAAGTGCATAAATTTTTATACTTCCATTTGGTGTTGTATTGTATACCTTTGGTTATACAATGAAGGCACACAAGTTTCAATGTATACAAAGTATAAATGGAGGTCATTTTCAAGCCTTAAGGGTGATTGGATGAGAAAATGACAATAGCAGCAAAATGTATGAAGTTTGGTGTAAGTTACTGTAGAAAACTGTAGTAAAATCTAAAAAATATGAATGAGGGATCGATCTCATGGATGGGAGATCGATCTAGAAGAGCCAAAAATGCTCTTGTTCAAGCAATGGAACAGGGGCAGATTATCTCTAATGGGGCCAGATCGATCTGCTAAGCATTCTGTGAAGGAGAAATCGATCCCTAGAGGGCCAGATCAATTTCCTTAAGCTACTGACTTGGAGAAGATCGATCTTATTTGGAGAGCAGATCGATCTCCTTAAGGTTTTGTGTTGTTAAGATCGATCTCATGCTTGGAAGCAGATCGATCTCATTAAGTCAGAAAGGTCGATATTGAGAGGAGAAAGTGCAGGGCAGATCGATCTCATTGAAGAGCAGATCAATCTCATAGGGATAATTCTATAAATACCATACTTCTGTACCTCAGTTTACACGAGAGAAACTGTTCCATTTAAAAGCAAAAGTGTAACCTAACATCCCTACACTAGAAAACTTCTGTTGTGATCAGTTTTGAGTGAGATATAGTTGAGTAAAGTTGTTCTTGGCAAAGAGGAGAACAACATACTTGGAAACAAGAGATTGAAATCAAGATCAAGAGCAAGGAGTATTTGTACCAATTTAGAGAATAGGCAGGAAATCTCAGCTAGGTAAGATTTAATGCACCAAGTTAATATATGTTAAACTAGGTGTGTTGATGAGTTTATTGGTATGTATATGAATTGTTGGAAATGAAGAATAATGAAAAAGGGCCATGACCTAGTTTTGATATGGAAATGAGAAAGTAATGAGGAAATGATGTTAACATGGATTTAATGATAGAATATGCATATATGGAAGATTATAAGTTAATCTTATGAAATGCACACGTTAGAAATAAGGAGAAATAAATATAGTTATATGGAAAATGTGGTATAATACCATATTGGGAGAAAATCATGAAAATTATGTGCTAAGTTGAGATTTGGCAAATGAAATGAGTATATTACGATATACTAATGTAAATAACTATAACAGCTTTGGAGAAATCACATTGAAGCTGATCGAAGGGCAAGAGTGAGCAAAACCGAGGAAGAGAGGTCACTTGACGTGATCCGAGGTAAGGGAATTTCGTGAGTAGCTAGAGATGGCTCCACGTATTTTGAATAGCATTTTGATATTATATGCAATATGAATTCCCATGAATAAAGTAATGTTGTGATAGAAACTAAAGAGGATAAATGTGTTTTATCCAAAACTAGGGTAAAAATACCTGAGAAGCATTTTGTGACCAAAAATTCACGAGTTCCATGATAGAATGGCAATTGTTTTCATTTATATACGAAAACATGCACATTTGAGTGCTTATTTGATTTGAATAGCCATCTATTTGGTTTTGTGTGAAAATCGAAAGTGCTAAAGATTACGCGCACTATATTTTGAGATGTGCATCATATAGTACTTGAGTGTTTACTCGTACTACATTTTAATGCGATTTATGCATATTAGAGTACTGGGAGCATTGCTCGTACTCAGATTGTGATTGATGCATTATAGAGTATTGGGAGCTATGCTTATACTCAGTTTTACATGATAGAGTACTGGGAGCTTTGCTCGTACTCAGTTTTCACATATTATATATATTATAGAGTATTGGGAGCTTTGCTCTTGCTCACGTTTTATAGAACCTAGTGTTGGGAGCATTGCTCACACTAGAGATTGTGATATTGTGATATGGTCGTGTTGGGAGTTTTAGTCAAACGTACCAATTTTATAAAGAGCATGAAATAGTCGTGTTGGGAACTTGTGCTGACTGTGTGTCGCACTGATATATATATATATGCTCACACGTGTATTATTTTGAGATATGGCAGAGGACTATCGAAATAACCCATAGGTGTGAGGACTAAGACTCATGGTGAGCATCCTAACTATGCGGTAGACCCGTAGTATGTGGGCTAAGACTCATAGCGAGCATCCTGACTACGAGGTATATCCAAGGTGTAAGGACTAAGACTCATGGCGAGCATCCTACCTTGAGATAGGGTTCATGGAGTACTATGTATCGTGTATGTCAAATGGAGTACGTTGTACCGCGAGTACACGATGAGAATGAATTGAGAGCTGACGACTAGGATTTCACCCACCTTCCGTTACAGCAATTGTGAGACCCCGCACACTGAGTACTATGTTGCATAGGATCATGGAAAATGAGTTATGATCATACACTCGGAACATGTAGTTGCCTATCTCCTTTCTTGCTAATTGAATTTCTTAAATGAAATACCACATGGTTTTATGATATAAAGATGTGAGTTTGTGAATTATGAAAAGGGTAACCCGAGAGATGGGTGAGGCCTAGATTTCTATGTTTTTAAACATGATGAATGCCATATGATTTAATTTGAATGCATGGCATTATAAATATGATTTGTATGAAACTACATGAGATAATTACATAAAATACTGAGGTTGTTAAACCAACATATTACCAGTTTTATACTGATGTTTTGTATATATATATATATATTGCATAAAGCTTTGAGAGAAATGCATGCTATAGATACAGATAGGGTAAGGAAACGATTTTGAGGCATAAGCATTGTATTTTGTAGATAGTGCGGTTATCTATTTGCTTGCCTGATTTTCTTACTGAGCTGTGAGCTCACCCCTTTATTATTTCCTCTTTTTTGAGAGCATCCATAATAGGTGGACACGGCTGAGGACTGATATTCTCTGATATCCGCTGCAGATCCATCTTGTTAGAGGTATACACACTTGATATTTTGTACTGAACAATGTATACGCACAACTATGTAAATTAACGTATGGTCGGGATGTATATGTATAGATAAATGTATTAATGTACAAGAGTTTGCACTATAGAAAAGAGTATTAAATTCTATATTTGTTATGAATGATTGTGAATGGGTAACTAATATCGAATCACAGCCCAACGTTTGATGTGAGAGATGACAGAAAAAGAGGTAAGGGAAATGCGAAAAAAATTTATGGTGAATAAGGTAGGTCACGTGTGGGGGAAGGGTGTGACAACACTGGTTAACTTCCTTACCTCCAGGATCCATTTCCACTTAGGACGAGTTAGCCCATCAATTTTTAGCTAAGTTCTTTCATCCCTCTAAAACGGCTAAACTTCGTAGTGACATATCTTCCTTTACCCAATTCGAGTCTGAATCTCTTTATGAAGCTTGGGAACGATATAAAGACCTTCTTAGGAAGTGTCCTCATCATGGCCTACTCTTATGGCTGCAAGTCCAGACCTTCTATAATGGACTAACTAGCCAAACTAGGACCATCATTGATGCTGCTGCGGGAGGAGCTCTAATGTGCAAAATGGAGGAAGAAACTTATGGTCTCTTAGATAAGATAGCAACTAACAATTACCAATGGTCTTCGGAGAGGCACATTGTCTACCTTGACTTCTTAAATAGCTATGAGTTAGACACATTTTCTACCTTGACTTCTCAAATAGCTATGAGTTAGACACATTGTCTACCTTGACTTCTCAAATAGCTAACCTTACAAAAAAGGTAGAGTGACTCAGTACCCAACATAATTCTGCCAATATTCCTAACTTGTTCTTGCTATCCAAAGTCCTTTTCATTTCTTGTAATCTGTGTGGTGGTACACACTGTCTAGATAGGTGCCCGCTTAACTTAGAATTAGTTCAGTACGTTGCTCTACCATAGAAGCAACAAAACAATCCATTTTCAAACACCTACAATCCAAGGTGGAGGAATCATCTTAATTTTTCCTACAGCCAAAATCAAGGGCAATCTTCAAATTCCCGACCTTTAGGACTCCCTGGTTTTCAAGCTCTACCAGTTCATGTACTACCATATCCGCAATCTCCTCATCACCCGCCTTCACATCACCCATACCCACCTCAACAATTTCAACATCATCCACCATCACAACCACCACCTATGCAGCCCTAGTACTTACCTACACCAGCAGCTACAGCTGAGAAGAAGCCTACTGTGAGATCTGAGAATTTTAGATATATTTTAATGATATAATAAGAACTTGAAGTGTAATTTATTGAGCTAAGTGAATTGTGGGAATTATATTTGGAGATTTATATGTTAAGTGTCTAAAATATGGGTGAAACTAAGAGGTCAGATCGATCTTGGGGAAGGAGAGATCGATTTGGTGAGTTACAAATGACAAGGAAGGAGGAATTTAAGGAGCAGATCGATCTCCAATGGAATAGGATCGATCTCTTTAGGATTCTGTTTGAGAGAAGATCGATCTCAAGAGGAAGGGATCGATCTCCAAATGATTCTGTTTGGGAGAAGATCGATCTCCTCAAGGAGCAAATCGATCTCATAAAGCCATAAAGAGATCGATCTCACCCCTCGACAGATTGATCTCCTAGGCATAAAATTACCCCAAATCGTCCCCAAATTCTAATACAGATCGATCTCACCAAGAGCCAGATCGATCTCCTACCCTCAGTCTATATAAGGAACCCCTGCTTTCTCCTGCAATTTCATTTTCTCTCTCTTCCAACCCCCATTTTCACCGAGCCCTAGCTTTCTCACTCATCCAGAACACCCATTTCCGTCCAAATCAGAGGCTGTGGCAAGAAGGAAAGTTGTTCCTCATCAAAGGGAGAACAACATACTTGGAAATCGTAAGACGGATTGAATCGAGGTAAGAGATAAGCTCTCCACAAGTTTTGGGTAATTTCTAAACCTCGATCTTGATATTTGAGATGATTTTGGTAATGATAGTTGTGGGCATTGTGTTGAAGTAGTTGGAAAATGATTAGGGTTGATGAAATTACAATGTAGTCGGAGTGATGTTGATATTTAGCAATTTTGGTAATTTTGGGAATTTTGAGCTATAAATGGAAATTTAGACAATGTGGTGAATTAGCATAGATAATTGGGCATGAGAAATGTAGGACGTTGAGATGTTGTGAATGATATTATAGTTTGGGGTAGAGTTACGAGAATCAAGAGATTTGAGGTGTTGTGAGCAATTATGCTTGATTTTGAAAATTGAGGTATTGTGATGATGAATATTGATGTTTTAACATGGTTTGGACAGCTCGAGAGTTCCAGAGTGGAATGCGAGGCTAGTCCATGATACGGGGGAAATAATTGCACTATACGAGGTGCAAAGAGGTAAGGGAAATTAAACCAATTGTGTATGTGATTTTGAACTATTATAGCATGATTTGTGATTTATAAAACAAGCATGTTTGATGTGTTATGTTTTGATAAGAATGCACACGATTTTTATAGCCGGTTGGAGCCCAATGTTTTTATGAGTTTATAATTGGGCTTTACGTTAAGGCGATCTTGAGATTTGAGAAATGTGTGCATGTTTTGCCGGTTGGGACTCGGTTTTAATATGTTTTGTGTTGAGTACAAACGGTTTTAAATGAGTTTTATGAGAGAAAAACCACTATGAGTTCTACGTGAAGGCAAACCAGTCTTATGTGATAAGACTTAGGTGTGTGATTTTGAGTACACACCAGGCATTGCTCTGGTAGCATGTAAGCCCGATTCTTATCCATTCTGGTTACCTGAGAAACCCCATTTTGTGGCTATGCCACGTATATTTGGTGGCCGTTGCCACGTGAGAACCCTATTTGGTGGCCGTTGCCATGTAAGAACCCTATTTGGTGGCCGTTGGCACGTGAGAGTCCTATTTGGTGGCTGTTGCCACGTGAGAACCCTATTTGGTGGTCGTTGCCACGTGAGAGCCTTATTTAGTGGCCATTGCCACGTGAGAGCCCTATTTGGTGGCCGTTGCCACGTGAGAACCCTAATTGGTGGCCGTTGCCACGTGAGATCCCCCATTCAGTGGTTATGCCACGTATATTTGGTGGTCGTTGCCTCATGAAACCCTATCCTGTGGCTGTGCCACGTGTGAATTTAAATCAGTGGCTATGCCATGTGTGTTTAGTGGCTATGCCCACGTGTGTTTAGTGGTTGTGCCACGTGTGAATTTAAATCAGTGGCTATGCCACATGTGAATTTAAATCAGCGGCTATGCCACGTGTGTTTAGTGGCTGCGCCACGCGCATTATTATCACAGTGATTTTATCACGGTTACTGAGAAAGCGATTATCGCATTATTTTCACATACTTTGTTATTGCTCTAGACTGAGCCTTTTTACTTCATGTTTTCACATGATTTGAGATATGAGAATGTGGTTTTGAGTACTTTCATGCTATGGTTTTCAAATAAGTATAATGAGCTTCACATACAAATAAATATTTTGTGATGTGCATTTTGGTTTATGAAATGAGTCCCTTACCCCCTTTACTGAGCGATTTAGAAGCTCACCCTGTTTTCTTTCCCCCCAGATTTCTTCAAGTAAAAAATGGTTTCCTTGCATCTTACGGAGTAGTGGCTAGTGGAGGACTTGAGCTCCAGGCCATATATTGTACTTTGAGGTATCTTTTATCTTTTCATGTACCCAGACAATTATTGTAATTGCAGACACTTGATGTATAACATTGTATGGGATGTATTAGGATTAATTAACTTAATATTGAGTAATGTATATGATACGATACATGTTATCTAGTGATGAGATCCTGAGGTATGATAAATGTGATGATGTATGACACTGCACAAGAATGCACCCTTAATTGTGAATTGATGAGTAAAAAGTTTTTAAATTGCCCTATTTTCTACGTTTCCGGGGCGTGACAGAGCTTTCTTGGTATCAGAGCTTAGGGTGTCTAATACTGTCAGTGTCGGTTAAGTGAAATAGAATACATCCCAAGTGTCTGTAATAGTCTGGTCATGAACTGAATTTGAGGATTGAAATTTCAATCAATTTTGATATGTATGCGCAGGGGACGAGTTAAGATAGAGAATGAGTGGACGACAAGGTTGTTCGAGGAGGCAGGCAGAGTACCCTCCACCACCTGCCCCAAAACCAGAGAGTCCTAACTCTCGATTTAATCGGATTGAGACCGAGTGAGGCAAGGTTTTGAGCAGATGGCAGCGTTATTCGTGCAACACTTTGGAGTTAATGCCTCGGGTACTACTCCTACACTACCACAAGGACCTCCCATACCCTCAGTGCCTCCCGTCACTCAGCCTGAGGACAGAAGTATGGTTCGACTGAAGGATTTTTTGAAGATGAATCCACCCGTATTTAGGGGAAAGAAAGATCCTACAGAGGCTGAAGAGTGGCTGACGGAGTTGAGAATTATATTTGATTATCTGGGATGCACTGATGCTGAGAGGGTCAATATGAGTATCTATATGTTGAAGGGGAGAGCTCGAGATTGGTGGGGTACTACCCAGGGTATTTTGATGTCCCGCCAGGACGTGATTGGTTGGGAAGAGTTTCAGACAGCCTTTAGGACCCAATATGTACCACGAGCCACCCAGAGAAAGAAACGGGTCGAGTTTTTAAGTTTGGTACAGGGTGACATGTCTGTGGATGACTATGAGAGCCAATTCACCGCTCTATTGAGATATAACCCAAAGACCTTTAAGAATGAAGAGCTCCACACAGAGAAGTTTGTGTATGGATTGAAGCCCATTATCAGAGATAGATTGATAGGGCTATGTATTACTGAGTTTGGAGATGCTCTGAGACGAGCACAAGAGATTGAAAGAGGAATTGAAATGGTACAATCCCAAAATGAGCTCAGAGCGGTGAATAGAGATAAGGGCAAGAGGCCAGCGATTTTCCAAACAGAGGCTCGGAGACGTTCCTTCAGAAGAGGGAGGATTGAGGTACAGAATGACAGATTAGAGAGACCTAGAGGTTACCCTAACATTAGAGAGACCTCTCGAGATGTCAGGCCTGAGACAAGGTTTTGCAAAAATTATGGTCGAATGCATGAGGGAAGTTGTACTGGGTCGATACATGGATATTTTAGATGTGGAGACATGGGTCACATGGTGAAGGATTGCCCTCAACCTCAGAAACCACATGTCTTGGAGCCTACTAGACAACAACCTCAAAGAGTGAACCCCTAGAGACGGGCCACTGCTGCAGAGAAAGAAAAGAGACCCGTTACACAGGGACATGTGTTTGCCCTAGATAAGGAGACTGCAGACACTTCTGCAGAAACTATAAGAGGTACACTCTCTGTCTGTAATCATAAGGCTCATGTGTTGACTAATTCAGGATCCACGCATTCGTTTATTTCTGCGTATTTTGCATGTAGATTAAACTTGAAGTTTGAACCTCTAGAATATATACTACATGTAAATACCCCTATGTGTGAATCCCAGAAGACTGAATTAATCTGTAGAGGATGTAAAATAAAAGTGGGAGATAGAGTGATGTTAGCATATCTAATCATGTTGAATATACATAGGTTTGATGTAATTCTGGGGATGGATTGGTTGGCAACCAACCGAGTGAGTTTAGACTGCTACACTAAAATTGTAACTTTCTCCCTACCTGAACCTTAGAGTGTACGGTTGAGATATTGAGGAAATGAATATGTGGAATTCTAGTAAGTGATTTAAGTATTTTAATATTATTTTGGAGAATATTAAATATGATTGTTCATGTGAAGGTTATGAGACACTCATCTCAGACGATGAGCGAGAACATCTGAGGATGGAGGATATACCTGTGGTTTGCGAATTTCTGGATGTTTTCCCAGATGAGTTACTAGGTTTACCACCAGAGAGAGAGCTGGAGTTTACCATTGAGTTGGTACCAGATACTCAGCCGATCTCTAAACCTCCCTACAGGATGGCATTAGTGGAACTCGAGGAATTGAAGAAACAACTACAGGAGTTATTGGATCAAGGGTTTATTAGACCCAGTGTTTCACCGTGGGGAGCACCAGTATTATTTGTTAAGAAGAAGGATGGTAGTCTCAGATTATGCGTAGACTATCGGTTGTTGAATAAAGCCACGGTGAAGAATAAATATCCATTGCCCAGGATTGATGATCTACTTGATCAGCTGAGAGGGGCATCAGTCTTTTCTAAGATTCATTTGAGATCAGGCTATCACCAATTGAGGATCAAGGAAGAAGATATTCCAAAGACGGCCTTTAGGACGAGGTATGGCCATTATGAATTTTTGGTGATGTCCTTTTGATTGACGAACGCCCCTACAGCATTTATGAGATTGATGAACGAGGTGTTCAGAGACTATCTGGATAAGTTTGTGATAGTCTTTATTGATGATATCCTGGTGTACTCTCAGTCGTATGAGGAGCATGCACAGCATTTGTGGTTAGTACTTCAGATTCTCCGAGATAAACAATTATATGGAAAGCTTAGTAAGTGTGAATTTTGGCTGGATCAGATAGCTTTCCTTAGTCATATAGTCTCAGAGGAAGGAGTATCAGTGGATCCAAGTAAAGTGGAGGCTGTGCTTAATTGGGAGAGACCGAGGACAGTTACTGAGGTACGAAGCTTCCTTGGTTTGGCAGGGTATTACTGAAGATTTATAGAAGGATTTGTCAGGATTGCCGCCCCTTTGACTAAACTCACACGCAAGGAGACTCCGTTCATATGGACTGATCAATGTGAGCTCAGTTTTCAGGAGTTAAAGAGGAGATTGACAGCGGCACCTGTGTTAACTATTCCTGAGGGATCAGGAGGGTTTTATGTTTATAGTGATGCTTCTCATCAAGGATTGGGGTGTGTGCTTATGCAGCATGGAAGAGTGGTGGCATATGGATCGCGACAGTTGAAAGACCATGAGCGGAATTACCCCACACATGATTTGGAGTTAGCCGCTGTGGTATTTGCCTTGAAGATCTGGCGACACTACTTATATGGGGAAAGATTCCAGATCTTCACTGATCACAAGAGTTTGAGATATCTCTTTGATCAGAAAGAGTTAAACATGAAACAAAGGATATGGATGGAACTCCTTAAGGATTATGACTGTGAGATTCTATATCATCCGAGTAAGGTGAATGTAGTTGCTGATGCCCTGAGCAGGAAGAGTATGATATCTGCTATGATGATCAGGGAATGGGATTTACTGGAGCAGTTTGCCAAACTCCGGATTAGATTTAAAGAGATAGAGACTGGATTTTTGGCTAGCTTGCGAATAGAGCCCAGGATCATGGATCAGATGAGAAATGGGCAGCGCAGTGATCAAAGATTGATAGATATGGTTAGCCAAGCTGAACAGAGTTCGCAGTCGGATCTCACCATCAGTGAGGATGGATTGTTGAGATTCAGAGGACGGATTTGTGTACCGGACGATGATACCTTAAAGAGACAGATACTGAGAGAATCCCATTGCTCGCGATACACCATGCACCTCGGGAGTACTAAGATGTACCGAGATTTGAGAAAGGTGTACTGGTGGAGTGGTATGAAGCGAGACGTGGCGGAATACGTAGCCAAGTGCTTAGTATGCCAGCAAGTGAAAGCTGAGCATCGAAAGCCCGTAGGACTACTATAGCCCTTACCTGTACCTACATGGAAATAGGAGCATGTCACTATGGACTTTATTATGGGTTTACCAAGGACCCAAAGAGGTCGTGACACTATATGGGTTATAGTGGATAGATTGACCAAGAGTGCCACTTCTTTGCCATCAAGAGCACAGATACTGTGGATGCCTTAGCTGAGTTGTATGTCAGCGAGATAGCTAGAGTACATGGGGCTCCAGTGAGTATTACTTCTGATAGAGATTCCCGATTTACTTCCAGATTTTGGACCCAGTTTCAGGAGTCCATGGGATCTCGATTGAGTTTCAGTACCGCCTATCATCCTCAGACAGATGGTCAGTCAAAGAGGACTATTCAGACCCTGGAGGATATGTTGAGGGTGTATACGATGGATTTTAAGGGATCATGGGATGATCACCTGCCCCTAGCAGAGTTTGTGTACAATAACAGCTATCATGCGAGTATTGGAATGGCACCTTTTGAGGCTCTATATGGTAGGAGGTGTAGATCCCCTGTAGCTTGGGAAGAAGTCGGTGACAGAAAGATAAATGCTCTCGAGCTTGTTGAGCAAGCTGTACAGAATGTAAAACTCATATGTGAGAGGTTACGGGCTGCACAGAGTAGACAGAAAAGCTACGCGTATGTGAGTAGATGGCCACTCGAGTTTGATGTTAGTGATGCAGTATTTCTGAAAATATCACCGAGTAAGGGTATCATGCGATTTAGGAAGAAAGGGAAATTGAGTCCTCAGTACATAGGACCATTCGAGATTCTTGAGAGAGTTGGAGAGGTAGCTTATAGATTAGCATTACCCCCACAGATGTCCAGAATACACAATGTTTTTCATGTGTCTATGTTGAGGAAGTACCACCCGGACCCTTCTCATGTCATAGAGTATGACGAGATGGACATTCAAGAGGAAATGAGCTATACTGAGGAACCCATCCGGATTCTCGATAGAAAGGAGAAGGTACTGAGAACTAAGAGCATCCCATTAGTGAAAGTTTTATGGAAACATCACTCAATGGAAGAGGCAACGTGGGAACTAGAGAATCTCATGAAGGAGAAATACCCCCATCTATTTGACTAGTTGAGTTGAATTTGGAGGACCAAATTCTTTTTAAGGTGAGGAGGATGTGAGATTTGAGAATTTTAGATATATTTTAATGATGTAATAAGAACTTGAAGTGTAATTTATTGAGCTAAGTGAATTGTGGGAATTATATTTGGAGATTTATATGTTAAGTGTCTCAAATATGGGTGAAACTAAGAGGTTGGATCGATCTTGGGAAAGGAGAGATCGATCTGGTGAGTTAAAAATGACAAGGAATGAGGAATTTAAGGAGCAAATCGATCTCCAATGGAAGAGGATCGATCTCCTTATGATTCTGTTTGAGAGAAGATCGATCTCATAAGGAAGGGATCGATCTTCAAATGATTCTGTTTGGGAGAAGATCGATCTCCTCAAGGAGCAGATCGATCTCATAAAGCCATAAAGAGATCGATCTCACCCCTCGACAGATCGATCTCCTAGGCATAAAATTACCCCAAATCGTCCCCAAATTCAAATGCAGATTAATCTCACCAAGAGCCAGATCGATCTCTTACCCTCAGTCTATATAAGGAACCCCTACTTTCTCTTGCAATTTCATTTTCTCTCTCTTCCAACCCCCATTTTCACCGAGCCCTAGCTTTCTCACTAATCCAGAGCACCCATTTTCGTCCAAATCAGAGGCTGTGGCAAGAAGGAAAGTTGTTCCTCATCAAAGGGAGAACAACATACTTGGAAATCGTAAGATGAATTGAATCGAGGCAAGAGATAAGCTCTCCACAACTTTTGGGTAATTTTTAAACCTCGATCTTGATATTTGAGATGATTTTGGTAATGATAGTTTTGGGCATTGTGTTGAAGTAGTTGGAAAATGATTTGGAATTGATGAAATTACAATGTAGTTGGAGTGATGTTGATATTTAGCAATTTTGGTAATTTTGGGAATTTTGAGCTATAAATGAAAATTTAGACAATGTGGTGAATTAGCATAGATAATTGGGCATGAGAAATGTAGGACGTTGAGATGTTGTGAATGAGATTGTAGTTTGGGGTAGAGTTACGAGAATCAAGAGATTTGAGATGTTGTGAGCAATTATGCTTGATTTTGAGAATTGAGGTACTGTGATGATGAATATTAATGGTTTAACATCGTTTGGACAGCTCGGGAGTTCCAGAGTGGAATGCGAGACTAGTCCGTGATACGGGGGAAACAATTGCACTATACGAGGTGCAAAGAGGTAAGGGAAATTAAACCAATTGTGTATGTGATTTTGAACTATTATCGCATGATTTGTGATTTATAAAACAAGCATGTTTGATGTGTTGTGTTTTGATGAGAATGCACACGATTTTTATAGCCGGTTGGAGCCCAATGTTTTTATGAGTTTATAATTGGGCTCTACGTTAAGGCGATCTTGAGATTTGAGAAATGTGCGCGTGTTTTACCGATTGGGACTCGGTTTCAATATGTTTTGTGTTGAGTACAAAACGGTTTTAAATGAGTTTTATGAGAGAAGAACCACTATGAGTTCTACGTGAAGGCAAACCAGTCTTATGTGATAAGACTTAGGTGTGTGATTCTGAGTACACACAGGGCATTGCTCTGGTAGCATGTAAGCCCGATTCTTCTCCGTTCTAGTAACGTGAGAAACCCCATTCTATGGCTATGCCACGTATATTTGGTGGCCGTTGTCACTTGAGAACCCTTTTTGGTGGCCGTTGCCACGTGAGAACCCTATTTGGTGGCCGTTGCCACATGAGAGTCCTATTTGGTGGTCGTTGCCACGTGAGAACCCTATTTGGTGGTCGTTGCCACGTGAGAACCCTATTTGGTGGCCGTTGCCATGTGAGAACCCTATTTAGTGGCCGTTGCCACGTGAGAGCCCTATTTGGTGGCCGTTGCCACGTATATTTGGTGGTCGTTGCCACGTGAAACCCTATCCTGTGGCTGTGCCACGTGTGAATTTAAATCACTGGCTATGCCACGTGTGTTTAGTGGCTGTGCCACGTGTGAATTTAAATCAGTGGCTATGCCACGTGTGTTTAGTGGCTGTGCCACATGCGAATTTAAATCAGTGGCTATGCCACGTGTGTTTAGTGGCTGTGCCACGTGTAAATTTAAATCAGTGGCTATGCCACGTGTGTTTAGTGGCTGTGCCAACTGTGAATTTAAAGCAGTGGCTATGCCACGTGTGTTTAGTGGCAGCGCCACGTGCATTATTATCACAGTGATTTTATCACGTTTTCTGAGAAAGCGATTATCGCATTATTTTCACATGCTTTGTTATTGCTCTAGACTGAGCCTTTTTACTTCATGTTTTCACATGATTTGAGATATGAGAATGTCGTTTTGAGTACTTTCATGCTGTGGTTTTCAAATAAGTATAATGAGTTTCACATACAAATAAATATTTTGTGATGTGCATTTTGGTTTATGAAATGAGTCCCTTACCCCCTTTACTGAGCGATTTAGAAGCTCACCCTATTTTCTTTCCCCTCAGATTTCTTCAAGTGAAAAAAGGTTTCCCTGCGACGTACGGAGTAGTGGCTAGTGGAGGACTTGAGCTCCAGGCCATATATTGTACTTTGAGGTATCTTTTATCTTTTCATGTACCCAGACAATTATTGTAATTGCAGACACTTGATGTATAACATTGTATGGGATGTATTAGGATTAATTAACTTAATATTGAGTAATGTATATGATACGATACCTGTTATCTAGTGATGAGATCCTGAGGTATGATAAATGTGATGATGTATGACACTGCATAAGAATGCACCCTTAATTGTGAATTGATGAGTAAAAAGTTTTTAAATTGCCTATTTTTCGCGTTTTCGAGGCGTGACACCTACACTAGAGGAGATGTTCACGACCATCCTGCAAAATCAAGATGCTTCAATTAAGAATTTAGAAGTTCAGGTTGGACAAATAGCTAGTGCTCTTAGCCAGCGTCCACAAGGGACCCTTCCTAGTAACACCAAAGTTAATCCTATTAGGCAGAGGGAGGGTAAAGAACATGTCTAAGCCATCACCCTTAGGAGTAACAGAAAGGTAGATGATCCACAAGTTAAGTCCAATCCTGTTAAGCCCACAGTGGTAGAACCCATAAGTTTTAAAGAAGCAGCTCAGAAAGAGCAGGAACATCAGGATCAGGCTGCAATGGAATCTAAGTTAGGCGCTTCTTCATCTTTACCTTATTCTTCATAGACTTCCTATTCATCTAATGCTACACATGTTACCACTACACCCCCTCTAGTTAGACTACCAGTACCTTTTCCTCAGAGGTTCTAAAACTAGAAGCTAGATCAACAATTTGCTAAATTTCTTAAGGTTTTTAAGAAGCTTCACATCAACATTCCTTTTGCAGATGCTTTAGATAAAATGCCAAGTTATGTGAAGTTTATGAAGGATATCCTCTCAAAGAAGAGAAGATTGAAAGATTATGAGACGGTTGCCTTAATTGAGGAGTGTAATGCAATTATTCAGAGGAAATTACCCCCAAGCTCAAAGATCCAGGGAGTTTTACCATACCATGCACCATAAAAGATCAATTTTTTGGTAGAGCTCTATGTGATCTAGGAGCTAGTATCAATCTGATGCCTTGGTGTATTTACCAAAAGTTAAGAATAGGGGATGCCAAGCCTATCACAGTGACCTTTCAGCTAACTGATAGATCCATTAAGTATCTGAAGGGGATCATTGAGGATGTGCAAGTAAAGGTGGACAAGTTTATTTTCCCTACGGACTTTATTGTTTTGGATATGGAGGAAGACAAGGAAGTCTTCATCATTCTAGGCAAACCTTTCCTAACTACTGGTAGGATGATAATTGACATGTAAAAGGGAGAATTGACTACGAGAGTCCTAAATCAGGAGGTGACATTTAATATGTTTAAACCTTTGAGGTTCCCTGATGACTCTCAAGATTATTTTAAGATGGAGGTTAAGGATGATATAATGCTTAAAATATTCGATAGAAGGAGGGAAGTAGATAGAGTTAAGGAGGATTTAACTATTAACATTTTGTCACCACTTGGGTTGACCCTCCTACTTTTCGCCCTGCTGCTGAGTGTTGTTTTCTTCAGCTGCATTTGAAGTGGCTTTATTTTTCTTTTCACTTTTTGTATAGTTCTTTTTCTTTTTCTTTTTCGTTGTTTCTTTCTTTGTTTCTTTTGCAGATTGCCTTTTTCTTTTTCTTTTTCATTGTTTCTTTCTTTGATTCTTTTGCAAATTGCTTTTCTAGTATGTTCCAATCAAGCTTTTATTGTTCATCATCATCACATAGGGGAGTATTCTATTCTTGAGCTTCAATTCTTATATTATCTGCACACTGAGGACACTGTACACTTCAAGTTTGGGGGAGGGGATTTAACTTGAACATTTTTCGGCAAAAATTGAATTTTGTTTTTAAAATATGAGCTTACATTGTTTGATTTTGGGATGATTTAGTACTTAGCATGTACTTTTCCCATATTTTGATGATATAACCCCTTGATTTAGTCTGACTTTGATTGACTAAGAAGCATGATTATAGGAAAAGCATGAGGTTGAATTCTTGAATTTGTCTTGATTCTGATTGTGATTTCCTCATCTTATGCACATGTTATGTCATGAATCTGTATCTTTATTTAGAGAGAGCTTATGTGGACATAAGATTGCATTTGTTCAGTTGATTTTGTGCATCATATTCTAGAATTTCTTTGATCTGATCTCGAGGTGAAATATTAGATCACACTTAATTAGGAAAATGATTTAGGCCACCTTTGAATCGTTTGAGCCTTTCTAACCATCCCTATTCATATTTTACCCCTAGTCACCTATCTGGGCCAAATAAGCTTTTCTCTGTAAATACACTTGCACATTTTTCCTTAGCTTAAACACTCTTTTCCTATCCTTTACCCCGAAAGCTTGTAAATTCACTAGGATATATTTTGAGCTATGTAAATATGGGTTATAAGTGATAGTGAAAAAAAAAGAAGAAAAAGAAAAAAAAGAAAAAGAAAAAGAGACAAAGAAAATTACAAAAATAGAATAAGTGTTTAGCAAAATAAATAAGTTTGAGGGAACAATTATGAGCTCTTACATTAAAGATCCTAGAAGTAATGCATGTTGAGGGGTAATTAAACCTAAATCAACTTTATCATACCTTAGCCCCAGCCTTACATTACAAGCTTAATGAAGTCTTATTGATCTTTGGTTAAATGTGACTACATTAGTGGAGAGATAAGTGAAAAGCAAACTTATAGGAATGATCACTTGTCATTGGCTTTGCATTCACTGTGTTTGCATAATCTGATCGGGTAATGTACTGTGAAGTGGCTTTGACATTTTCACACACACACGAGGAGTCCAATTTGGGCTAGGACTTATGATTGAATGATTCTGAATGTTGGACTTATAATTGTGAATCCTTAATTTCAGAGTTGGTACTTTTTCTTTGAGGATAATGTTAGGGAAATTATTATGTTTGGTACTTGTCATTCCTACATTTGTTTTGTTTTGCTTGAGGATAAGCAAAAGCTCAAGTTTGGGGGTGTGATAATTCTATTAAAATAGAATTATTTGAGCTTAATTTCTTAATTAATTATTTTAATCCCCATATTATTTTATTAATTATCCCCTCAATTTAATTAAAATTCTCTTATGTGCAAGTAAATTAAATCCGGATGTATTTCAGTTAAAAATGGGCTGAAAACGGGCTAAAGGAGACTGGACCACTACCATTTCACAGTCTGAGTTACCATTCGTCTGGACACGTGTGATGCCGGGTGTTCGTATTTTATTCGCCTCGAAAAGATAAGATCGATGGATACCGTGCCCACATTTTGAAAGACACAGGCCGAGCCACATTGCATAACCAAGTGGACTAGAAGATGAATGTCATGGAAATATCTACTCTGCAGCGAATGGAATAAAGACAAGTGGCCAAACAATGCCAACTCATATAGGATTGAAAATTACCATTCTACCCCCAAGTTTGTGTATAAATAGAACATGATGAGCAATTGAAAAACCAAGTCGAGTAGGTAGGGTAGGAGTTGAAGTAATTTAGGGCAGAAGTAGTTTTTAGGATAAAGTAGTGTAGGCAGGGTAGAATGTAGCCTAGGGTAAGAGTAATGCTAGGGTAATTTTAGAATAGTTTTTTCTCTTGTTTTCTTTAAAATTAATTCCCGTTAGTTTAATTTGTTAGCCACCATTGTTAAAATTTTACAAGCTTTCATTTTTATTCTATTAAAATGAAAAAGTCTCATTCTAGTAATTAGCATAGTCTTTTTTCGTATTTGTTTTTTTTTTATGTTCCTTTTCTTTTATCTTCTTGTTGGTTCTCGGTTTTCATTTTTTTTACTATTCATGACTGGGTTTAACTCAAATGGCTACTGTCATTCACCATTTATGCACTTATTTTTCATGAAGGAGGTTGAATGAGGATGAAAGACTGTTGCGTTGGGTGTAATGACAGAAACCACTCTCTTCAATCTTTTGCTGCATTTTCAAGCTTAGTTTCCCTTGTTTAATTCCTTTTGCCCAGCTTGTTTTTTTTTTCTTTTCTTTTAAACTACACCATTCACCACTATTTGATTTATAGTATTGTTGAAGTATCTTCGTTTCCTGGCAGAACCGAGAGAGCTACTTGACACTGGAAGCAACATCTCACTGCTACTTTCCAGCCTTTATGCGTTCTTACATTCTATTTTCTTGTCACTCTCTACATGGTGTACTGCAGGATGATCAGGCAAGAAGCAAGCGGGGTTGATGATAGTGGCTGAACCAAGAGAGAAGCAAGGCAGTAGCAAGGGATCTTGCGTTTCCATAGTTTACTGTTCTTTTCATTATCGGTTTAGACTTCAGCTGCCATTTTGAAGTAAGAACTGTCATCGGTGCAGACCCAATCAATAGTAGCAGGAGCTTTCTCCTCTGTTTTGCCCTGTTTCGAAAGCTTTGCACTGTTCATTGTTTCTATGTGTGCTCATTCTGTTCTAATGCTATGTTGGCTGGTTGCAGGTTCATTGTAGTTTGCTTACATTAGCATTAAGCTTTTGAGGAGGGCCTTGGCAAGTTGCAGCAGAGGTTGTTGTTGGTGCAGAGCTTACGTTACCAAGCTCGGGTTCAGCTTCCGTTTCAATTTTATGCCATAGTTTCTAGTATTTATTTACATTTTCAGTTTCAATTTTCTACCTCATTAATTTTACATTTACCTTAAGTTTTATAATCCTCAAGTTTATAGCCTCCTTTAGAAATCTATTAGCCTGCTTAGTTCTTTATTATTTTTTCGTTTTTGTTGTTTTGCATTTTGCTGTTGATGTACTGTGATCCAACCTAGAATTCTTGAGTGTGTGCTAGCGTGTGGCTGTGTGAGGCGTTGGTTAACTTTTGCTGAAGTAGTGCAGTACATGGTGGCTGATTCTCCTCGACGTGTGTTGCGGGTACATGCAACCCAAGGCAGCTAGTGCAGAGAATGAGGAGCAAGAGCAGAGGAGCTGCTGCTGTTTATGTGTTTTGCTACAGCCATCGATACAAGAATTGAGCAGGAGGTATCAAATTGCTACTAAAGATACAGCCCGGTAGTGACGTGCAAAGACTGAGCTAGTAGTACGAGGACAGATCGTGCAAGGTGGTAGAGCAGTACAGAATTTATACAAGGCAAGGAGGTGTATTGCTAGTGATGTTGCCTCTTAAAACGACAACGGGATGATAAATTCCACGTATTCAAGTTGCGCTAACGACAAAGAGATAATGTCAATGCGATTTCTTCCACGTGTTCTTCGTGTGTATATCCTGCAAAAACAACAGAAATCAGAGGGCGCAGGGATTGGTCCCTGCATGCGCGCTCCGATGATTAAGTTAGAAAGCTGAGTTTCTTTATATGAGAAGAAGAGAATTATGTTCTTCCAAAATCAAGAGGGTTCTATCTCTTTTTTCTTTTGATTTCCTTCTTTTTTTCGTCCCTCCTTCTTTAGAGTACTCACCTGGGGTATTTATAGGTTTCTCCCTGGTCGGTTCAGGCTGAGGCCCAGGCGCGTGTCTAGACCGCGACAGAGTCGTTTGGTACTCTGTCGCGGTTCGGAGCTGGACGACTTTACGGGTGAGTTCGGTGGGCGGCAGAGTATATGTGTGAACTTCTGTTGCTTTCTATGCGGTAGAGGTCTGTCGCAGTACAGGCGGTAGAGGTCTGTCGCAGTACAGGCGGTAGAAGTCTGTCGTGATGTAGGCGGTAGAATTCTGTCGCGACCTACTGTGCCGCACGGAGCCTATGCGACAGAGTCTCTATCGCCTAGAGACTCTGTCGCCTACCAAGCCAATGTGTCGCGTGTAGACTCTGTCGCTGTAACAGCCACATGGCTTACCTCGTGTTTGACACGTGGCGGTCCTTGGTCGGCAGATCATCAGACACGTGGACTTTGATGATAGGACCACCATCAATTGCTCCCCACTCTTTGGAAGGGATTTTCCCTGCGAAAGAGTATCCTGGATTCGCAGATCCTGGGCCACTCGCGGTTCCTGGGCCACTCGCCGCTTCTGGGCCGGTTCGGATCCCCGCGCGTGTGTTGACGCAGTCGTGCCTCTATATATACTGGGTCCCTGCTGTCATTGTCGCTACTGAGATCTCTCGCAAACACCACTCTGCCGCATATTCTCTGAACGCTCTGTCGCCACTCTCCCGCACCTCTGTCGCCACTCTGCCGCAGCTCTCTCGCGTAAAGCATTACTGTATCGTAAGTCTACCGCCAGTCCGAAAACGCTGTCGCCAATTCTTTTTTGCTGACTTCCTTTGTTTAGGTAAACTCTGTCGTCCGTAATTATTTTCGATTTTCCCCCGAACTTCTAAAATGGTTGGTCACGGTGTAGGGAAACAAATAGATCTAGGAGTCAAGTCGACTTTAAAGGAAGTCGACATCCAAGACCTTGTGTCTAGGTTTCCTTTGCCCGAGGGATACTCTTATAGACTTCCAAACCCTCAAGAAAGCGACATACGTCGCGTGTCCGACGGGATAGTTATTTTTAGGGCAGCCTTAGAATTAGGATTCCGCTTCCGTTATCCGACTTCGGAGCTTCTTTCCTTAGGACGCACAGGATATCCCCTGGACAACTGCATCCTCATGCATGGATTCAATTAGTAGGATTTACTGTGCACTGTTGTCTAAGGGGTGTTTCTCCATCTCTTCCCCTTCTTGATGTATTTTTTAGATTTCGAGGCAGCCCCGACTTAGTGCCTTATTCACTTCAGCTGGTGTACCAGCCTGGCTTTGAGAACAGGTTATTCGAGAAACCTGCTAACAAGCTTCACGGTTTTGAATCGGAGTGGCTTGTCGTGGAAACGCCTGGGGGCCTGGATTTCCCTACTCGTTGGGAGACTAGGTGTGAAATCCCCAAGGGCCCCCAGATTTCTACACTTAGGGAACAGTTATCCTTGGACGTCAATAGGTTACTGGTTGATCGTCCCCTTAGAACTGACAGTCTGTTATCAAAAGAAAATTTGATTTTAGCTGGCTGGGGTGTGGGTCCGGTCCCTATTGTCGGACCTTCTGTTCCTCCTTCGGATCCCCCATCTTTAGTTCCCCCCGAGTCGAACCCCGAACCTCTAAGGCCACAGGAAGATATAGGGAGCACCAACGTAGAGTCTAGTTCTGGAAGCGAACCCTTAGCTAACCTGACCGACTGGGAAGGGTTCGGCTCAACTTTCATAGTGCTCCCTGATGACGATACAATAAATATAGAGTCCCTTCAGGAGCATTTTGATTCTCCTGATGGTAACTTTTTATTCTTTTTACTGCTTGCTGGTTTGGATCATATTTTTTGACCACTTGTCTACTTTCTTTCTTTTTTGCAGAAATAAGTCACTTTCGACGATCACTGGCGCGTCAAGTCTCGGAGGCCGGTCCGTCTAGCGATCTTACTAGAAAGAGGCCTCGTTTAGCTGAAGATGTTCGTAGCGAGGCACCGGTCCTGCCTCAGTTGCCTCGGGCCCGAACCCCACCCGTTTCCAGACACGAGATGCCCCCTCCTCCCCCGGAACAAAGAGATACCACCCGGGATAGAGGGAGAGTTCCTTCATCGTCACTGGGGGCTTCTAGTTCATCTGGGCGGTCTCGTTCTGAAGAGCACACTGAATGCAACATAATTCCATCCCAGCGAAAGAACCGGAGGCGCTTGTATGTCGAGTCGTCGATGGGGACTAGGCCAATCCTCCCGAGGATAGGCCCTATCGATGGGAGGTCTTACCCTGTGGACGGTGGTTTTATCATGAGAGGAGCCAAGTTTCGAGTTTACTCAGGAGTTCGCGACAACGATACCTTGGACACTCCCTGGGTGGCTTCTCGACTGAGTTGGGCTACTATTCTCCCGAGGGACGAGGCTAGGATATTCAGGAACTATCCGGAGGGAGAGGACTTGGCTGATATGGAAGTGATGAGGGTAATTTTCGTATTCTTTTTCGTTTAACTTCTTTTTACTGTGCTTTTGAGTTTGACTTTTTGTATTTCTTTGCAGCTGGCTCAGAGGACCGTGGCCAATAACGCTCAACACCGGGCCTATCGGGAGCGAGCTGATAAGGAAATTCGAGAGTTGAAGGACAAGGTCATGGAGCTATCGAACACTGTCAACAACTTGTCCAAACTTCCGAACGTGGTACGAAACTTGGAGGAGCAGCTCTCGAAGGCACGGCAGGATTTGGACCAGGCCAAGGGGGATCTTACCGTCGAGGCGGCCCGATCAAGTAAATTTCATGAAGATCTCCAAGAAGCCCACGCCGAACTGCCCGTATGCAGTCCAACTACGGGTCTTTGCTTACTCGTAATCAGGAGCTCGAGTATTACGTCGTCGAGTTAGAAAGTCGAGCTACTCCTTCACTGACCCGAGTTGAGATTGATGACATCAGGGCGGAAGCCGTGAAGGAGTACCCCCTTTCTAAGGATTGCTTGAGGCGGAAGGAGGATTTTTCAAATCCCTATGTGAAATACAGGTTTTACCTCGCTCGATCATGGTTAGAGAAGCATAGGGAAGGCGAAGAATTCCCCGAGCTACAGTATACGGACGAGGTGATGCTGTTCAAGGCCCCTGACTGGACTAAGTACGAACCCGAGGCTGAACCTGCGGACGAGGTTTTCAAGAGGACTGCCCAGGACGATCTAGCCAACCTTATCGGTCCTTGGGAGCCTGTGGACCTGGAAGATGCTCCTGAGCCTATTGGTGCTCTCCTTGACTTGGACGGGGAGGAGGGTCAGCAGTCCTTAGGGAGCGAGGGTCCGTCTGTAGCTGATCCCCAGCCTCCTCCTGAAGATTAGACAGTTGTTTTTGTTTTTTGTTTTTCTTTTCAAATATTCTGTTGTCGTTTTGTTTTGATTTTTTGCTTTTGTTAAATGTACTCGTAAAGATGTACTTGTAATATTTTTTGAATGAAATGGAATCCAAGTTTTATTCATGCCTCGTATTGTATTACTTCTCTCTTCTCTATTTGTTGTTTATCATCCTTTGTCTGTTTGTTTTTTGTTTATTTTACATGTATATATGTGTTTTGAATGTATTTGAATGTATTCGTGTATGCTCCCCAATTCTTGGTAGAAAGATACACTTTCAGAAAGAATTTTTCGTATAAACATATCGTTTTCTGAGGCCTGATTATTATGACGCGAGTGCGTCTTCAGTTTCTACGGCCTTTATGTTTTTATTGCCTGGCCACAGTGATGCATTGCGCCTCAGGCTCTTATGGCTCGTTGAATCTTTCACGCCTGGCCACAGTGACGCATAGCGCCTCAGGCTCTTACGGCTCGTCTGAATATACACCTGGCCACAGTGACGCATAGCGCCTCAAGCTCTTACAGCTCGTCTGATTTTTCACGCCCGACCACAGTGACACATAGCACCTCAGGCTCTTACGGCTCGTCTGAATATACACCTGGCCACAGTGACGCATAGCGCCTCAGGCTCTTACGGCTCGTCTGATTTTTCACACCCGACCACAGTGACGCATAGCGCTTCAGGCTCTTACGGCTCGTCTGATTTTTCACGCCCGACCACAGTGACGCATAGCGCCTCAGGCTCTTACGGCTCGTCTGAATATACACCTGGCCACAGTGACGCATAGCGCCTCAGGCTCTTACGGGTCTTCTGAATATACGCCTGGCCACAGTGACGCATAGCGCCTCAGGCTCTTACGGATCGTCTGATTATAAGCCTGGCCACAGTGACGCATAGCGCCTCAGGCTCTTACGGCTCTTCTGAATATACGCCTGGCCACAGTGAAGTATAGCGCCTCAGGCTCTTACGGCTCGTCTGATTATACGCCTGGCCACAGTGACGCATAGCGCCTCAGGCTCTTACGGCTCTTTTGAGTCCTGTCATAAGATTTAGATATATATAAAAGCTGCAGATATATAGCAAAAGAACTATCTGCATAATGATTGGATTATAATATCTAGTGACAGTGTAAACAACTGACAGTAATGTGAGAATATAACGTTTAAGAAAGAAAAAGTAATGATTAATTCAAATACAATTTTAAGTGATTTGAATTCCATGTTTTTCCTATTTTCTTCCCTTGTAGAGTCTCCAGGATACAGGTGTTGGGCCCAATCTTATGTTTAATTCTGAATGGACCTTCCCAATTAGCTCTGAATTTTCCATCTTCTTTCAAGGCGTTCGAGATATGCGACTTTCTAAGCACCAAATCTCTTTCGGACATTGGTCTATCCCTCACCCGGCTATTATAGTAGTTGGCCACCCTCTGATGATAGGATGCCAATCGAATAGCGGCGGTTTCCCTATGTTCATCAAGGAGATCCAGGTTTCCCCTTAGTGCTTGTGAATTCTCTTCCTCTTCTAAGGGCACCATCCTGGGTGACAATGCTCCAATTTCCACAGGGATCAATGCTTCAGTGCCGTACACGAGACTGAACGGCGTTTCTCCAGTCGATACCCGACTAGTGGTACGATATGCCCATAAAACACTAGGCAATTCGTCCACCCACGCCCCTTTAGCTTTGTCTAACCTGGTCTTCAGCCCATGAAGAATAGTTCTATTACTGACTTCGACCTGTCCGTTAGCTTGAGGATATGACACAAAAGAAATCCTTAGCTGAATGTTGAGGCGTTTACAAAATTCACAGAAGGCATTACAATCGAATTGCTTTCCATGGTTTGCATTCAAGATGCGTGGGATCCCGAATCGACAGATAATGTCTTTCCACACCATTGCCTCGACTTTCTTCTCCGTGATTGTGGCTAAAGGCTCTGCTTCAATCCACTTTGTAAAGTAGTCGGTGGCAACTAACAGGAATTTTCTTTGGCCCGTGGCTAATAGGAAAGGCCTCAGAATGTCCAACCCCCATTGTGCAAAAGGAACCGGCTGTATCGTACCATGGGAGGGAGTCACTGGGGCTGTTGTGATAGGCGCAAACCTTTGGCATTTGTCACACCTGCGGGCTTTGTCCATTGCATCTTTTTTCAATGTCGGCCAGTAGAATCCCGATCGCAGTATCTTAGCAGCAAGGGCTCTAGCTCCCAAGTGTTCACTTCAAATTCCTTCATGCACTTCGGCTAGGACATAATTTGCTTGTTCCGGTCCCAGACACTTTAACAAGGGTGACGAATATCCCCTTTTATACAGTTCCCCGTTGATGAGTGTGAACTTCGCCCCTTGTATCCTTAAGCGACGAGCTTCGTCCTTATCTTGGGGGAGCGTATCTTTAGCGAGATACTGCTTGAATGGGGATCTCTAGTCATCTCCTGTTTCAATGTCACACACATCGACCTCTTCAATACTAGGCCGTTCGAGCCTCTCCACCTTCACTATCCTGCCTCTTGTCTCATTGGAAGAGGCTAGCTTAGACAATGAATCAGAGTGTGTGTTTTCGGACCGGTTAATTTGTATCAGCTGGAAGCTCTTAAAAGTCTGAGCCAGGGACTGGACTTTCTTCAGGTAGGGGGCCAGAGTTGGTTCTCGAACCTCATATTGCCCGTTGAACTGGTTTACCACCAACTGAGAGTCACTATGTGTTATCAAGTGGTGAACCTACAGCTTTCCTGCCAGCCTCATCCCGACTATCAAAGCCTCATATTTCGCTATGTTGTTCAAGCTGGGGAACCCAAACCGTAAGGAGTATTCCAGGGCTTTCCCTTCTGGTGATACTAAGACTACACCCGCTCCGCTTTCGTTGGCACTGATGCCCCGTCGACATACAGTAACCATGGTTAAATTTTCCTTCCACCGCTGTCGCTCAGGCTGGTGCATTCTACTATAAAGTCTGCCAGAGCTTGACCTTTGATAGCCTGCCAGGGTTGGAACGTGATGTCATATCCTCCAAGTTCCACTGCCCATTTCACTTGCCTCCCTGAGCATTCAGGCTTATGAAGAATTTGCCTTAACGGTTGATCCGTCAAGACAGTGATGGGGTGTGCCTGAAAATAGGGGCGTAACTTACACGAGGCCATCACAAGGGCTAACGCTAGCTTTTCGGCCAGCGGATAACGGGTCTCCGGGTCTAATAGTATCTTGCTCACATAGTAGATGGGGCGGTACACCGTTTCATTCTTCTTTAGTAGCATCGCACTGATGGCGAAATCACCGACTCCCAAGTACATATACAATTGTTCTCCTTCCAGGGGCCTTGTCAATAAGGGTAGCTGCTTCAAATATTCTTTGAGGTCCTCAAAGGCCTTTTGACAATCTCCAGTCCATTCGAAGTTCTTTCCTCCCCGCAGAGTTTTGAAGAATGGTAAGCTCCTTTCTGTTGACTTTGGCAAAAAGCGATTCAGAGCTACTATTCTGCCTGTCAATCTCTGGACATCTCTTACGGTGGTTGGGGGTTTCATGTCGATGACTGCCTGTACCTTTTCGGGATTTACCTCAATACCCCTGTCAGTGATCATGAAGCCCAAGAACTTCCCTGACCTCACCCCGAATGAGCACTTCTCAGGATTTAGCTTCAAATTGAATCTCCCCAATACCTCGAATACCCGGGACATCTGATGAGCGTGAGACTCTCCTACTCGGCTCTTAATGATCATATCGTCCACGTAGGCTTCCATGGTATTTCCCAGAAGATCTTTAAATACTTTGTTCACCATTCGCTGATATGTGGCTCCAGCGTTCTTTAAACCGAACAGCATTACCCGAGAGCAATATGTTCCGTCATCGGTTATAAAATAAGTTTTCTCTTCATCTTCTGGGTGGAGCATGATTTGGTGATATCCGGAGAAGGCGTCTAAGAAGCTAAGGAGTTCATATTCGGATGTTTCATCCACTAGTCTATCTATACGGGGTAGGGGGTACGAATCTTTAGGGCAGGCTTTGTTCAGATCAGTGAAATCTACACACATTCACCACTTCCCACTAGATTTCTTTACCATTACCACGTTGGCTAGCCACTCGGGGTAGTAGACCTCTCAAATGAATCCGGCGTCTAGGAGTTTATTCACTTCTTCAGCGATTGCCTTTTATCTTTTCGGGGCAAAATTCCTCTTTTTCTGCTTGACAGGTCTGTGCCCGGGCGAGACGTTAAGCTCATGGCAAATCACTTCGAGATTGATCCCGGGCATATCAGCTGGGGTCCAAGCGAAAACATCCGAGTTCCTCCGTAGGCATTCGACTATCTCGCTTTTTACTTGTTCGTTCAGCTGAGTCCCGATGAATGCCTTCTTTTCTTCAGCCCCTCGGATTAGCTCAATGGCTTCTGTTTCTTCTACAGGCTGGGGCTTGGGCGGATCCTCTATGCACAAAGTCTCCTTTCTCTGTGCTCCTTTGTTAGCGGTAGAAGCGATATAACAAGTACGGGCACTCCTTTGATCTCCTCGTACTTGCCCGACTCCGTTGGGAGTGGGAAACTTCATTAACAGATAACAAGAGGATATCACCACTCTCATGTCGTTCAGCACGGGTCTACCCAGGATTATGTTGTAAGCAGCGGAGGTTGACCTTACTACCATGAATAATACTTACCGGGTCACATCCTTCGGGTTTTCTCCAAGAGTCACAGGCAACTCTATGGACCCGGCCACTTTCACTCTTTCACCCGTAAATCCGTATAATGGCGTCATGACAGGCCTCAACCTATATGCGGATATGCTCATTTTTTCAAAGCAATTCCAATAGATTAGGTTTATCGAACTCCCGTTATCGACCAGGATTCTACTCACCGGGTGTTTTGCCACTACTGCGGATATTACCATAGGGTCATCATGGGGCATGACAATGTCACCCTTGTCGGTCGGAGTGAACATGATAGGTTCTTCATCCGCTCTTTCCTCCATTACAATGTTAACCTGATACGCCTGCCTGGCGTAGCTTTTACGGGAAGCAGAGGAGCTCCCCGCCATCGATTCCCCTCCTGCAATAACATTTATTACCGGAGCGGTAGGTTCGTTGTTCGGCTGATTGGCACAGGGGATCATAGGCCTAACTGCTTCATTGCTTGGCCTATTTCTTTCGTTATCATTATTGGGCACAGTCCGCGGACGGTCATTCCTTCGATCGCGCGGAGGATAACGGGGTCTTTCACTTCTCCACAGGAAGCGGTTGATTTTCCCCTCTCTAGCCAGTCTTTCTAGCTGATCCATTAGGTCCCTGCATCTCTCCGTAGGGTGGCCGTGAGCACAATGGAATTCGCAGTAGGCATCAGAGTTTCGTCCTACATCTCCAATCTTCTTCTTGGGGAATTCCAACAATCCTGCCCCTTCGATAGCTGCTAGTATCGCGGTGCGAGGCTCATTCAGTCTGGTATAACCTTCATACTTGAGCCTAGGGGCTTTGTCCGCTCTAAAGGGTCTTGGAGAGCTTCTCTCGAGTACGTCCCTTTCTCTCTTTTTTCCTTCTCTGGTCTCCCGAGGAGGTACCATCTTCATCACTTCTTCCTGAGCCACATATTTATTAGCTTTGGCGAACAGGTAGGAAAGTGTTCGTGGCTGGTCGAGGGAGAGGGATTCTTGCAACTTCTCAGACCTCGTCCCTTGCAACATTGCAGCCATGGCTACTCCTACGGGTAGATCTTCAACCTCTAAGGTTGCATCTCGGAAGCGATCTACGTAACTCTTCAAGGATTCTTTATTCCCTTGTTTCAGAGTGAGTAGGTAAGTAGTATCTTTCTTTCTCTGGCTATTAATCATGAAGACTTGTAGAAATTCATTTCGCAGTTGATCGAAGGATGAGATGGAACCTTCGTTCAACCCATTGAACCATTTCAGAGCGTGCCCGGACAATGTAAGTGAAAAAGCCCTGCACATAATTTCGTCCTCCCATCCATGCAGCAGCATGAGGGACTCATAACTCTGTATGTGTTCATAGGGGTCTGCTTTGCCTGTGTAAGTGGCCATAGAAGGCATCTTGAACTTCTTCGGCAAAGGTTTATTCATGATCTCTGGAGTGAACGGAATCCTCCTCTTTTGGCTATCGTCCAGAGACACCAGTTTCTTCTTTTCCAAAATCCTTTGGACGACTTTCTCCACATTTTCTGACCCTTGGACTGAGTATGCTCCCCTCTCTTCGGGTCTAGAAGAGCCAGACTGGCAAGCACCCCTTCTAGCGCCTCCCATTCCATGACTCGACCTTTCGAGACAATCTCGGGGGTCAGAACTCCTTTGTCTTCGACGCTCCCCGGACCTATGTTCTCCTAACTCATGCTCAAACTCTGTGGGAGAAGTACCGTGCCATGTGGGAGAACTCTGCCGCATATAGACCGCGGGAGGACTCTGTCTCATACGTGCTGCGGGAGACCTCTGCCGTGTGTTGACTGCGGGCGAGCTCTGCCCCCTTTCTGTTGCGGGTGAGTTCTACAGCATAGGTGCTGCGGGCGAACTTTGTCGCTTTCGGTTCGTGGGTGAGCTCTGCGGTATACCTGCTAAGGGAGATCTGTGAAGTCTACGGTCCGCGGGTGAGTACTGCAGTCGATCTGCTGCGGGAGAGCTCTGACACCCGCGGTTTACGGGTGAGCTCTGCAGCCTGTCTGCTGCGGGAGAGCTCTGACGCCCACGATCCGCGGGCGAGCTCTGTCGCCTGTCTGCTGTAGGAGAACTCTGCCACCTGCGATCCGCGGGCGAGCTCTGTCGCCTATCTGATGCGGGTGAACTCTGTCGCGTTGGGTTAACGGTAGTATTCACTTCCCGTAACCCTGCCACAGGGTGATTCCTTTGACATGCGGTAGAGTTCGAAATCAGTCGGTTGTAGTATTTTGCGCTCCTTCCCCTTGTCCAGCATTCACCATGGTGGAGGGTTCACCTCTCTCGTATGTTTGCCTTGGAACGTTTTCCCCCACCATCTGCTGCACTTCAGGGGGTAGACTAAACTGGGGGAAAGTGTCTCTGAAAAAGTTCACCATAGCCTTCAACGCTGTCGTTGTCTCCTCAGTCTTACGTCTCAGAGTTTCAAATTCCTCTAGGGAAATGAAGGCCTGCCTATGGTCTTTTTCTTTCCCTCTCCGTCCTTGCTCTGACCTGACAGGGGGACTTACAGAATTCTGCTCCCTTGTCTCCTCTGCTGCTGTAGAACATGTCCTCACCATTTTAATAGGAAATCTGGCTTTTTGTCCTGATTCCCACAGATGGCGCCAATTGATGTTGCCTCTTAAAACGACAACGGGATGATAAATTCCACGTATTCAAGTTGCGCTAACGATAAAGAGATAATGTCAATGCGATTTCTTCCACGTGTTCTTCGTGTGTATATCCTGCAAAAACAATGGAAATCAGAGGGCGCAGGGATTGGTCCCTGCACGCGCGCTCCGATGATTAAGTTAGAAAGCTGAGTTTCTTTATATGAGAAGAAGAGAATTATGTTCTTCCAAAATCAAGAGGGTTCTATCTCTTTTTTCTTTTTTGATTTCCTTCTTTTTTTTATCCTTTTTTTCTGAGTACTCACCTGGGGTATTTATAGGTTTCTCCCGGGTCGGTTCAGACTGAGGCCCAGGCGCGTGTCTGGGCCGCGACAGAGTCGTTTGGTACTCTGTCGCGGTTCGGAGTTGGACGACTTTGCGGGTGAGTTCGGTGGGCGGCAGAGTATATGTGTGAACTTCTGTTGCGGTCTATGCGGTAGAGGTCTGTCGCAGTACAGGCGGTAGAGGTCTGTCGCAGTACAGGCGGTAGAAGTCTGTCGTGATGTAGGCGGTAGGATTCTGTCGCGACCTACTGTGCCGCACAGAGCCTATGCGATAGAGTCTCTATCGCCTAGAGACTCTGTCACCTACCAAGCCGCTGTGTCGCGTGTAGACTCTGTCGCTGTAACAGCCACGTGGCTTACCTCATGTTTGACACGTGGCGGTCCTTGGTCGGTAGATCATCGGACACGTGGACTTTGATGATAGGACCACCATCAGCTAGTATATGCGACGCAAAACACCAGGATGGAGAAGTGTAGGACAACACTTGGATTTAAGAACGTGTACATTACAGTGCACGAGTTTAACACTGGCAAAAAATTGGCTTATGGCTGTGTTTGGCAAATGGGCATTTCTCAATTTAATGTTTCATACAATTAGTTTATTTTGTTATTATTCCTTTTAGTATTTGTTATCTTAGGTAAAAAATGATTTGCATGCTAGTTTAATTTTCTTGGTTTTAACTTTATCAATAGGTAATCTGTGACTACAATAGGATTTAAGGCATTAATTTAAATAGTGTATATAGCATTTAGGGTAGAAGTATTTCATGCATTTTTAATTTAGTTTTTATTTTAAATTTAACAATCCAAAAATATTTAATTATCATTCATCATTTAGATTTTGCTTTATTATTTAATTAGATATTCTATTAAGTAGTAATTAGCTAAAGTTAGATTTAATTTAAGGTTATTTTTATAGGTAATTAGTTTCTTAGTTTTATTTAAGAATTTCTTTAAGTTAATAGACTTTATTTTTACTAGAGTTTAGGTTAGATTAATTTACATTTTTATTTTCAAATTAACTAGATTAATTACATGCATATTTTATTTTAGGATTGTTTAATTTTTGTCTAATTAATTTTGTTTCTTTATTTGCATTCTAATTTATTGGTATTAATTAATTTTAATTGTGTCAATTATTTTTTATAGGTTATTGCTTTTAATTGCTTTGAGCTGTGTAAGTAATTTTAGCTCTGTTTTATTTTCTTTATTTTATAATTTTTATTTCTTTCAATAATTTTTAATTTAGCCTTGTAGATCACCCACTAAATATTCATAATTTGCTAGGATATACTTAGGGTAAGATTAATCGGTACTTAATTAGGCTAATTAGATTCTTTGTGGGACGATAATCCGGGACTCAAATCCCATTATTACTTGTACGACCCGTGCACTTTCAGTTAACACGTCTAGGTCACTTAGAGTGGGCGTAGTCGTCATCATGGTCCGATGCCCATTAACTCTTATTGGGTCAAAACCACATGGCTTGGCCCATTACACCCTCGGCCATGGCATGGTGGTCGAAAGCCATGCACTCCACCATGGCCGAGAGTTTTGCCAACCATCACGCCTTTATGCCAATTTTGCTAGCCATTCTCTTAGGCATTTTATCAAACACTACTATACATACCTTAAGCCTTGAGTTTTTTGTTCATTAAGGCATTTTATCAAGCACCTTACATGCCAACCTTAATTCGCTAACCAATTGAACAAATTGATTAAAATTAACCATGCCATCATCATTCATGCATCTTAACTAGTCCATATATGCATTTAAATCACTTGGGTATTCATCAAAACTCATCTACCCATTTTTTGGCCATCACTTGTTCATGGTGATTTTGTGTGTTTTGATTCATAAAACATACACCAATCAACTTAGAATAATTCCTAGATTAACATACATGAAGTTGGAAGCTTGAAAACTCACCTAGCTTATTGTTCTTCACTTGTGGGAGATTTCGGGTTGCTTAATTTAGCTCCTTGATGGCTAATTCCATGATATGTTACTCCTCTCTTAATTTGGAACAACTTTCATGAAGATCACTTGTGTTGGCTCTACCGAGGGGGGGGGGGGAGGTGAATCGGTTTTCTAATGTTAATGGCAAGTTTTAAATTAATCCTAATTTAATCAGCAAATGATAATGAGCAATACAATGAAATTAAACAAATTAAAGCAAGATAGGTAAGAGAGAAACAAACACAATCGTTTATAGAGGTTCGGCCAATCTCTTGCCTACGTCCTATCTCCTTGACCTTCTTGTCAAGTGCTTTCTTTCTCTCCTTCAACAGAGTTACAATGTTCTTTTTTCAGGTTAAGGAATAACCTCTCTACCCTTTGCAATACAAAGAAGTATTCACCCTTTTACAATGTTTTTCTCACTGAGGAACAATCCTCTTCTCTTTTGAGGTAAGGATGAATACAATGTCAAGCTTTAATGTGGGTAGGACAATTACAGCTTTTGCACTTAAGCTTTTACAACAAACTCAATAAATGAGGAATGAAGACACAAGGAATTAAAGAATTAAACTCTTGAGAATGTAAGAAAAATGTGCAGCAATGGTCTGTCTTCTCATTGTCTTCAATGCTTGGTTAAATACTGAAGGATTGGTAGTTGGAGCATTAAATGTGGTTTTTCTCGTTGAGATTTTTGCAGAACTAGCCGTTGGGTACCTCTAGTAGAATGTCAGATCGATCTGCCATCTTGGCCAGATCGATCTCTTAGTAATAAGTCCTGCAAGATCAAAGCAAAATAACAGAAGGAGATCGATCTCATATGTGAGCAGATCGATCTCATGATTTGAAAATATTAGAGGAGATCGATTTGTCGAATAGGTAGATCGATCTTCCAATCTCTCTGTTTGAGGCAAGATCGATCTATAGATCGATCTGCCAAGTAATCTCGTAGTGAAGAGATCGATCTCTTATTACCCCAGATCGATTTTCTTAGCTCTCTGACTTTGAGAAGATCGATCTCTTCCTATACCAGATCGATCTCATGAGCTCTCTGTTTGAGTATAGATCGATCTCACAGATCGATCTACTGTCTTTACTTTAGGGGAGATCGATCTCTTCCTAGATCAGATCGATCTCCTCAACTCCAGTATTAGGCAGATCGATCTCATAACCCTTAGAGATCGATCTCAATCTGCCTCAATACCTTTGTATAGGTTCACAGCATAGCAAATCGATCTCATGTCTTTATGAGATCGATCTCTCATCCAATAAATCCCAGGAGATCGATCTCTCATAACCCAGATCGATCTCTCATCTACAGAAACTCAAGTTCTGGTACTGATAACCTCTAAACATGTTTTTATATCATCTTTATATTATTGAATTTACTTGTTTTGTCATTTCAAAATATATTATCACAACAATGTCCCCCTTTTTGATATGACAAAACCTATTCAATCAACATGTTTAGTTAATTTGCACAAGCTCCCCCTTTTTGTAAGCTCCCCATTTCTTTTAGCTTTTGACCTCGTTACTTTCTTAACTCCCCCTCATTTTAATCATTCCTTTAAAACTTTAAACATGTTTCTTAAAGCCATTTACACATCTTTTAATTAACCCACATGCACATGTTCACTTTTCTTTTCTTCTCCCCTTTTTGTCATATCAATGACACTAAAGATTAAGGAAACAGTCCAACTGGAAACACATTGTGCATTTCACAATAGTAATTCATTTGAGCATATTTTAACAACAATATCACTGATATATCATTTCATTCAAGCAAATGCAGTACTAAAAACAACAAGAAGTACACATGAAAACTAACTAATGTTATCCTAATATGCATAGCCTACGGCGGAGGAACTCGATCCATAAGATTCTCAATGTGAGTGCGAGCGACCTAAAGCTCATCAAACATCGCCTCCTGAGTAGCATGAAGATTTGCAAAGCCTTCATCGACTTTGCGATTCAGTTCCATGAACAGCCGCTGCTGGGTTGCATGAAGGTTTGCAAAACCCTCATCGATCTTCCGGTTGAGTTCACTCATCATGGTCACTATGGACTCCATGCCAGTGGGTGCAGTGGGCTGAGCAGAGGAAGAGGATGGACCCTCAGTCGGTGCAGCAGGTGGAGCAAGGGGCTCGTCTGTGGGATCTTCCTTCATGGCTGCTGTAGGCTGCTGTTCCCGCTTCTTCTTCCAATCCCCTCGGAAGTCTTTGTAGTATCACATGTGATGAAGAGTTCCGATGTTTAGGACGCTCTTTGGGGAGGGCACTTCACCCGTTTCACAACTGCAGTCCACTCCAAGTCGTTGTAGAAAGTACGCCAACGGTTGCGAAAAAACTATCGTGGTGGCTTAGCCGCGTACGATCTTCAACCAATCTTCATAGATAAAATGGATAAGGTTGGGTTTTTGACTTGTGGAGTGGATGTGGTGGATTCAAAAATGATCTAGCCTCCTAACGGTGGAATGATGGGTACCGAAAGGATAAAGGTTCCATGAGATGATGAGGTGGAGTAAGCGTGGGTGCATTGGGAGGTCACTCGCCTTATCCCCGGGAAGGTCAAACTCCAAGGGGACTTCCTCATCTTCATTTGTCAAGCCTTCATCGCGTATGTTGAAAGCTTAGGCTAGGACTTCATGGTCTATTGCAATGGATTTGCCCATGACATATGTTATAAACCTGAGAATTTTACAAGTGTCGTGAGGATCATAGGTGAGTTCGACATTGGAAAAGAATGCTCGAACGATGTTTGGAGGTACGGGAGTATTGATTTTGAGGAATGACATCCAACCAAATTCTTCAAATTTGGATAGATAGGGAAAATCAATGCAGTTTAGGAAGGAGAAATCGATTGTTCGCCAATGTTTAATTGGCATGGTGGAGAAATATTCTTCATAACGCTTCCTTTTGCAGGTGTTTTAAAACACCTGTTAAAGGTAGTGACTGAAGGGGTAGAAGGTGGTTGGGAGGAGGTTGGTCCAGATTCTCTATTGGCTATTCTCTTAATACGAGGCATTTTTCTAGACACAAGACACACTTAAAACTAGTTCTCTAAACAACTAACCAATGAAACAGTAACTAGATTTGACCTAATGAGAAATTGAGCACAAAACTTAAGAAATTTTTGAGAAAAAAAATCAAGAATGTGGGTTACTATACCAGTAAATGAGAAAGAGATGGGACGATGACCGTATCGAGATCGATCTGAGAAGGAATTGAGAGAGGAGGTGCGAGGGAAGTTAGGGATTTGAGATTTTGGAGATTTGAAATTTGGAGATTTTTCGCCAGTTTTTATAGTCCAGGGCACAGGAGATCGATCTGTCGAGACGACAGATCGATCTGTCATTTCCAGAAGCCCGAAGAGATCGATCTGTGGTTCCATAAGATCGATCTGCAGAATACAGAAGCTTAAGGAGATCGATCTATCGTATGCACAGATCGATCTGCTGTTTGACAGAGGCTTAGGGAGATCAATCTGCCAAATGCATATATCGATCTTCAGAATATAGAGGCTTGAAGAGATCAATCTGTCGTATGCACAGATCAATCTGCTGTTTAACAGAGGCTTAAGGAGATCGATCTTATAGATAGAAGATCGATCTGCCTAGCTTAACCTTAATACTTTAGGCTTGTTGGAAGTATGGAGATCAATCTATATTGATAGGAGATCGATCTCTCATACTTGTTGCCCAGAAAAATCCTTGAAAAACTCTTTTAAAACAAACCTAAAACCAAGATTTTGAAGCATATACATCTTAAGGGATATTCATGAGTCCTAATTCACCTCTAAGGATACAAAACCTATCTCTATCAAGAGGTTTGGTGAATATATCAGCTATTTGATGTAGAGTGTCAATATACTCTAGAATTATATCCCCCTTTTGAACATGGTCTCTAAGGAAATGATGCCTAATCTCAATGTGCTTGGTTCTAGAGTGTTGAATAGGATTTTTAGATAGGTTGATAGCACTGGTATTGTCACATTTAATAGAAACTTGTTTCATGTCAATACCATAGTCTTTCATTTGTTGTTTTATCCATAACACTTGAGCACTACAACTACCTGCTGCTATGTATTCAGCTTCAGTTGTGGATTGAGCCACACTGTTTTGTTTCTTAGAGAACCAAGAGATTAATCTATTCCCTAAGAATTGGCAAGTACCTGAAGTACTTTTCCTATCTATTTTTCACCCCCCAAAATCTGCATCTGAAAATGCATTTAGTGTAAAGGTGGAGTCCTTGGGGTACCAAAGTCCTAGAGAGGGAGTGTCCTTAAGGTATCTAAAGATCCTTTTAGTTGCTAAGAAGTGTGATTCCCTAGGAGAGGATTGAAATCTAGCACAAAGGCATACACTAAACAAAATATCTGGTCTACTTGCAGTTAAATAGAGCAATGAGCCAATCATAGACCTATAGAGTTTAGTGTCTACACACTTACCACTTTCATCTTTATCAAGCTTGATGTTGGTGCCCATTGGAGTTGCTTGAGATTTGCAATTCTCCATTCCAAATCTCTTGAGCAAATCCTTAGTATACTTTGCTTGATTGATGAAGGTTCCATCTTTTGTTTGCTTCACTTGAAGTCCCAAGAAGAAGGTGAGTTCTCCCATCATGCTCATTTCAAATTCTCCTTGCATGATCTTAGCAAATTCTTGGCATAAAGATTCATTCGTTGATCCAAAGATAATATCATCTACATACACTTGTACAACTAGTAAATCCTTATTTTTATTTTTGATGAATAAAGTGGTATCCACTTTTCCTCTTGAAAATCCATTTTCTATCAAGAATTTTGACAACCTTTCATACCAAGCTCTAGGAGCTTGTTTCAAGCCATAGAGTGCCTTAGATAATTTGAAAACATGTTCAGGAAATTCATGATTTTCAAAGCCGGGAGGTTGTTCAACATGGACTTCTTCATTAATGAAACCATTTAAGAATGCACTCTTTACATCCATTTGATATAATTTGAAGTTTTTATAACATGCAAAGGCAAGTAACATTCTTATCGCCTCTAGTCTAGCTACCGGTGCATAGGTTTCATCATAGTCTATACCTTTTTCTTGTCTATAGCCTTGTGCAACTAACCTAGCCTTGTTTCTTATGATCACACTATTTTCATCCATCTTGTTCTTGAATATCCATTTAGTTCCAATTATAGAGTGATCACTAGGCCTAGGAACTAGTTTCCATACTTTGCTTCTCTCAAATTGATTTAATTCTTCTTGCATTGCTAGGAACCAATTACTGTCATCTAAGGCTTCATTGACATTCCTAGGCTCTATTTGAGATACAAAGGCTATATATTGACACATATTCCTTAGAGATGATCTAGTTCTAACTCCAAGAGTTGGATCTCCTACTATTTCACAATCTTTTACATATCCTAACTCTCTTGGTGCTCTAGACTCTCTCTCTAATATCTCTATTTCTTCTTCATCTACTTTATTTAAGTATAGTTTATCTAATAACTCATCTTCTAAGTTTGGAATTTCCTCCAAGTTTTCATCAAATATTCCAACATCATCATCATTGGTTGAATCTTTAGATACATCATTTAACTCATCAAATATTACATGAATTGATTCTTCTACCATCAATGTTCTTTTGTTATAGACTCTATAAGCCTTTGAATTCAAGGAATATCCCAGAAAAATTCCCTCATCACTCTTGGCATCAAATTTTCCTAAATTATCTTTACCATTATTTAAGACAAAACATTTGCAGCCAAAAGGATGGAAGTAGCTAATGTTAGGCTTCTTACCTTTATAAAGCTCATAAGGAGTTTTCTTTAGCATGGGTCTAATCATAGCTCTATTAATTATATAGCAAGATGTGTTTATAGCTTCAGCCCAAAAATACTTTGGTAAATTATTCTCACACAATATGGTTCTAGCCATTTCTTCCAATGTTCTATTTCTTCTCTCAACTACACCATTTTGTTGTGGTGTCCTAGGGGCTGAAAAATTATGGCTAATTCCTTGATCATTGCAATACTCATCAAATCCTATATTTTCAAATTCCTTGCCATGATCACTTCTAATACTAGTTATTGTGTATCCCTTTTCATTTTGAGTCACTTTTGTATAGGCTATGAATTTTTCTAAGGCTTCATTTTTTACTTTCAAAAAGAACACCCAAGTGAACCTAGTGTAATCATCAACTATTACAAATCCATAGTGTTTCCCACCAAGGCTTGTTGTTCTAGTTGGTCCAAATAAATCTAGGTGGAGTAATTGAAGAGGCCTAGAGGTGGATACACTATTCTTAGGCTTAAATGTTGTCCTTTTATGTTTTCCTTTAACACACGCTTTACATATTTTTTCATAATCAAAGGACATCTTAGGCAATCCTATAACTAGATCCTTTCTAGCTAACTTAGAAAGTACATGCATGCTAGCATGACCTAGTCTTCTATGCCATAACCAAGATTCCTTTTTATTATCTGCCATTAGGCATATGTTTTCATTCTTAAGTTCATTAAGATAGACAATGTATATATTACCTTGTCTATGGCCTAAGAAGAGAACTCTATTTGACTTAGGATCTACAACATGACATTTCATACAATCAAAAGTTACTTTGTAACCTTTGTCACAAAGTTGAATTATGCTTAGTAAGTTATGCTTTAGACCCCTAACAAGTAATACTTTTTCTAATGAAAAATAGTCATTACCTATTGAGCCACTTCCTTCAACTTGGCCTTTGGAGTTGTCCCCAAATGTGTCTTCTCCACCAACCTTTGATTTAAAAGAGTTCAAGTGGCTTCTATCACCCGTCATGTGCCTTGAGCATCCACTATCCAAGTACCAAGCTTCCTTTGTTTTAGCCTTGTGGCCATGCTCAATCACCTATAGACAAATTCAACTCAAGTTTTAGGTACCCAAATTTTCTTGGGTCCTTTGAGGTTAGTGAAAGAAATTCTTGATCCCTTTGGGATCCATTTTGCTAATGCATTACAATCCTTTGAGTTAATGACTTCTTTTGGAACCCATATTCTTTTTACTATTTTTCCTTTAAGAGTCCTCATATTTATATTGCAATTATGTGATGCATGTCCCTTTCTATTACAATATGAACAAGAAGTTGAGAGTTTATTCATGCTCTTTCTAGCAATAAAGCTTTTAAGATGAGTCTCTCTACTTTTTGCATTATATCCTAACCCATTTTTGTCAAAGAATGCCCTTTGGGTCTCTAGCATGCTATCTAACTTTTGTTGACCCATATGGAACCTATTAAAGGAATTATGTAGATTGCCATTTTTCTCTTTAAGGTCACAAATTTCAAGATTTGTCATTTCTAGTTTCTTTTCACATTCTAATTTGTCCCTTAGCATTAACTCATTTTATTTTCTCAATTTGGATATTATCTTTTTATATTTCATACTCATGCATTCATATTCTAATGCAAGATCATCAAATGCATCTTGCAATTCATCAAAAGAATATTCATTGAGGTTTGAAGTTACCTTTTCATCCTCAATTGCCATGAAGTACAAGTTGGCAATGTCCTCATTTGAGTCATCATCGGAGTAGTCACTGTCGCTCCATGTTGCCACCATTGCCTTCTTTTTATGGAACCTATCATTGGACCTTTTAAGAAGAGGGCAGTTAAATTTTATGTGTCCTGGTTTTTTACATTCATAGCACACAATTGAATCTTTTCTACCTACTTCTTCTTGATCTCTCTTAGTGTTTCTCCTATTACTACCACTAGCTCTCATTCTCATGAACTTGTTAAATCTTTTGGCAAACATTGCCATCTCAAGGTCCTCTTCACTACCACTCTCATTCTTAATCTCCTCTTGACCAGTGGATTTTAGAGCAACTCCTACTTTCTTGGGTGGCTCTTCATTTCTTCTTAATTTCATCTCATAAGTGAGTAGTGATCCTATTAATTCATCTAAAGACAATGTGTGAGGATCCTTAGATTCCTCAATTGCAGTCACTTTAGCTTCCCATGATTTAGGTAAGCTATTTAATATTTTCTTGACCATTTCAATATTAGAGTATATTTTTCCTAAGGATTTTAATCCATTAATTACATCTGTGAATCTAGTAAACATATCACTAATTGATTCTCCTTCCTTCATCCTAAATAGCTCATAATCATGTGTGAGCATTCCTACCTTAGTCTCCTTCACTTGGGTTGTACCCTCATGAGTTATTGCCAATTTGTCCCAAATTTGTTTGGCATTGTCACAACCGGAGACTCTATTGTATTCATTTGGACCTAAGGCACAAAATAATGTGTGCATAGCCTTAGCATTAAGCTGAGCACATTTAATATCATTCATCTTCTTCTTTAGGGATATTTCTTCCCTCTATTCTCTTTGTAGGGATTTGAGGTCCTTTAATTATAATTCTCCACACCTCATAATCATTTGCTTGAATGAATAACATCATCCTAGTCTTCCAATAAGCATAATGTTCTCCGTTGAACATAGGAGGTCTAACCGTAGAGTGCCCCTCTCCTACCAAACCAGTTGCTACATTGTTGTGAGCCATTTAATCGTTTCTAACTCTTAGGAAGTTGTTCCTATGTGATTAAAGAGTCCTAGCTCTGATACCAATTGTTGGCTCTACCGAGAGGGGGTGAATCGGTTTTCTAATGTTAATGGCAAGTTTTAAATTAATCCTAATTTAATCAGCAAATGATAATGAGCAATACAATGAAATTAAACAAATTAAAGCAAGATAGGGAAGAGAGAAACAAACACAATCGTTTATAGAGGTTCGGCCAATCTCTTGCCTACGTCCTCTCTCCTTGACCTTCTTGTCAAGTGCTTTCTTTCTCTCCTTCAACAGAAGTTACAATGTTCCTTTTTCAGGTTAAGGAATAACCTCTCTACCCTTTGCAATACAAAGAAGTATCCACCCTTTTACAATGTTTTTCTCACTGAGGAACAATCCTCTTCTCTTTTGAGGTAAGGATGAATACAATGTCAAGCTTTAATGTGGGTAGGACAATTACAGCTTTTGCACTTAAGCTTATACAACAAACTCAATAAATGAGGAATGAAGACACAAGGAATGAAAGAATTAAACTCTTTAGAATGTAAGAAAAATGTGCAGCAATAGTCTGTCTTCTCATTGTCTTCAATGCTTGGTTAAATACTGAAGGATTCGTAGTTGGGGCATTAAATGCTGTTTTTCCCATTGAGATTTTTGCAGAACTAGCCGTTGGGTACCTCCAGTAGAATGTCAGATCGATCTGCCATCTTGGCCAGATCGATCTCTTAGTTATAAGTCTTGCAAGATCAAAGCAAAATAACACAAGGAGATCGATCTCATATGTGAGCAGATCGATCTCATGATTTGAAAATATTAGAGGAGATCGATCTGTCGAATAGGCAGATCGATCTTCCAATCTCTCTGTTTGAGGCAAGATCGATCTATAGATCGATCTGCCAACTAATCTCGTAGTGAAGAGATAGATCTCTTATTACCCCAGATCGATTAGCTCTCTGACTTTGAGAAGATCGATCTCATGAGCTCTCTGTTTGAGTATAGATCGATCTCACAGATCGATCTACTGTCTTTACTTTAGGGGAGATCGATCTCTTCCTAGATCAGATCGATCTCCTCAACTCCAGTATTAGGCAGATCGATCTCATAACCCTTAGAGATCGATCTCAATCTGCCTCAATACCTTTGTATAGGTTCACAGCTTAGCAGATCGATCTCATGTCTTTATGAGATCGATCTCTCATCCAAGAAATCCCAGGAGATCGATCTCTCATAACCCAGATCGATCTCTCATCTACAGAAACTCAAGTTCTGGTACTGATAACCTCTAAACATGTTTTTATATCATCTTTATATTATTGAATTTACTTGTTTTGTAATTTCAAAATATATTATCACAACAACTTGTTCCAAATATGCCTTTAGGTTAGTGCTTTCTATTGTGAGAAGGCTTGAAAGTTAGTTGGAAATGTTGACATTTTCTTGACCATTGACCACATTTGATTTTTTTTTTAAAAAATTTAAAAATGTCAATTCTCATGGTTAATACTCTCATCTCTGTGTTGTGGTCATTTTCGAGAAGTGAAATAGGTAAAAACACCTCGAATGGTCTATTTAAAGCTCGTTTAGCCCATTTTTAGCTTTTTCACTACTTCGAAATCTTCGGGATCAAACCAAACCAACTTTCCTTCTTGAACTACCCTTATTTTCATGTTTTAAGTTCTTATCTTCAATCAGAATGATTTGAATCCCTTCGGTTTAGCCTACGACCATCTTGGCCCTTATTTGGTCTTTTCATTTTCATTTTAGTAAATACTCTTCTTATGATTCAACTAACATAATAGAATGTTTACACATAGAATCATAAGGAATATAATACAAAATATAAGTCTTACAATAGACCATTACATACAACTGGTCATTTTCTTAATCTTAAATAAGCTTTCTTAATTCTATATAATTCTTAAGTTTTAAGTGGAAATTTATATAATTCTTTAGATTGATTTATTTAATTATTTCTTTATAGGTTTCAATATGATGAAGGCTTTCATTCAGACATTGAAGTTAAAATTAGTCTTTATAGGACAGTTGAAAGAATTTATCCCGACATTAAAACTAAGATCAAAATTAATCAACAATTAGAGAGTTTCAAGAAAGCTGTGGGGTTATTCGACATGAGTATGGCCATTTTGACAAGAGACAAGTAGCATCCAGGTATTGGTTTTACTCTTTTTATTATTCTCTTTGATTTTGTTAGTTTTTATCTTAGATAAATGTATAAGTAATGAATTTAGATGTTTTCCTCTTTTAATTATAGCTTTGTGGTGGGAATGTTATGGAACGAAAAATCAATATGTGAAGCATCCAACCAAAGGAATTATTTTAGAATAAGTTCATAGAATTGATCATTGATGCAAAGATGGATTCGATAATCAGGATACAATCTCTAATTATTTCTCTTGCCAGTAAACAACCTTAGATATGATCTTAAGAATTAATTTAACAACAACATTAAAAACTAGAGAAACTACCAATTCTAACTAACAAACACACATGTAGGTTTATTTAAGTTAGATTATATATCCTCATAACATAGAATTGAAAACCACCTTTGTAATCAATCATGTTATTTACCACTAATATTAGAATACCCAAACAATTACGGATTCAAGTTTCTAATTTATGATATATTATCTTAACAATTGAACAATGAGTCCTTTTTACATAATCAATCAAAACAATAATTTCAACAAGTATAGAAGATATATAAATAACAACGATATAAAAGAACAAAATAAAAACTAATTAGATCTCACAATTCTTGAAGAACCCAAATCTTTAATTATAATTTGGTTGGACCAAACAATTTAGCAATCCATGATGTTAAGAGAAAAACACTGAAGAAAAAGAGAAAGTCGTCTATTGCTTAAAGAAAGATAATAGTATAATGTGGTCATCCCCTTCTCTTAGCCTTATATATATATTCTAAATACCCTAGCCCTAGAATCCTTTGCAAAGGAAACTTCTCTCACTGAGTTTAATTACAAGTCAACTTCTTTCCTTTTTTGACCATTGATTGCTTTTTGCCCAAGAAAGCCATGCCATGTCACTTCATCAATAATTAAAATCCTCCACTTGGCATCCTTAGAGTGGTTAAGTTAAATTTAGTTATATATGATGGAGCTTGACTTGAATTCACATATATAAGTTGTATTTCCTGTCACTACCTTAGACGTGCTCATGTCTAACACCACGACATCCTCTGGTTTTGAGACTTGATTTGCACCCTACGAAATTTACAACTTTAGTCCATTTTGCTTTTATCCCTTCATCCAATAATACAAAATACAAAGTATAAGTCAAATCCAAAAATTAAGCAAATGAAAGAATCTAAATCATGGGAAAATATGATAATTAACATGTTTAATATGCACCCTATCAAATTCCCCCACACTTAAACATTGCTTGTCTTCAAGTATACGATAGTCTAAATTCATAATCTCTTCTCATCATTCCTCCATCCTCCCTATGCTCATCCAAAACATTTTTTTTTTCTGAATTAAAACACAAATTCTTAAACTGAATTCTCATAACACACATGACAAACACTTTAATGATTCTGTAAATTTCATAAAGTACGTAGGATCCAACACCGTCGCAATTAGATTTCACTCATCATACTCTAGGTGTTTAAGGTATATATATCAGTGAGTGCTCAAGTCACTGCATAGAAGATTTCTTACCATAGGCTTGCAAATTTATCACATCTCTTCCACCAATGAATGAATTAGGATGCAAAAATCTAAGGGTCTAAATGTAAGACCCACATTTTTGTACTATATTCCTTATGATTCTTATGTGTAGACATTAGATTATGCTAGTTGAATCATAAGAAGAGTCATTACCAAAATGAAAAATGCAAACGAAAAGAATAAGTTCATATAAGTCATGAAAATGTTAAATAAGGGCTGTAATGGCCACAGGCCAAACTGAAGCGATGCCAACCATCTGACTGAAGATAAGAACTTAAAATGTGAAAATAAGGGTTGTTCAAGAAGGAAAGTTGGTTTGGTTTGGTCCCGAATATGTCGAAGTAGTGGAAAAGCCAAAAAAAAGGCTAAACAAGCTTGAAATAGACCGTTTGAGGTGTTTCTAGTTGTTTCACTTCCTGGAAGCGACCAAAACACAAAGATGAAAGTGTTTACCATGAGAATTGACATTTTTGGGTTTTTTAAGAAAAAGTCAAACGTGGTTAATGGTCAACAAAAGTCAAAGTTAGTTGGAAATGTTAACTTTGACCAAAAAGAACTAACCATGGTTAAAATCTAACCCAACCAAGGTTAAAAAGTGGGGAAGAATTATTTTTATCTAAAACACTCAATCTTCAACTACTTAAGCATGGGAAATTGATTTAATCGATATTTGGATTAAATTAAATGGGTAGAAATCGATGAGCCAACTAATGGAAATTTTAAAACCCATTAAGGTGGCCGAATTGTGCATGCCCAATGGGACAAATTGTTGGGCCATTTGATGGGCCCAATATTAAGCAAATTGAAGGCCCAAATTGCGGTGAAAATTTTAGCCTAAATCGAAGCCCAAAATGGAAAGCCCAAAAACTAAGCCCATTAGTTAAATGTCCAAGCCCAAAACTTAAGCCTAAAGTTACTAAGCCCAAAACCAACCAAGCCCAAATTGTAGGCTGAAAATTAAGTTTAAAGGGATAAAATTTGATAAGTAAAAATCACCCAAGCCAAGTCTTCTTCTCCCTTGTAATTCTCAGCCAAGAACAATACACCGTGGAAACATAACTTTCAAGCTTTCTCACACTAGAAATCACTAACCTAAAGTCATATTTTGTGAGATCTAAGAATTTCAGACATATTTTAATTATGTAATAAGAATTTGAAGTGTAATTTACTGAGCTAAGTGAATTGGGGAATGATAATTGGAGATTTATATGTTAAGTGTTTAAAATAAGTGTGAAGTTATGAGGACAGATCGATCTGGGAGAAGGATAGATCGATCTGGTGAGTTAAAAATGACAAGGAAGGAGGAATTTGAGGAGCAGATCGATCTCCAATGGAAGAGGATCGATCTCCTTATGATTCTGTTTGAGAGAAGATCGATCTCATGAGGAAGAGATCGATCTCCAAATGATTCTGTTTGGGAGAAGATCGATCTCCTCAAGGAGCAGATCGATCTCATAAAGCCATAAAGAGATCGATCTCACCCCTCGACAGATCGATCTCCTAGGCATAAATTGCCCCAAATCATCCCAAAAATTCAAATGCAGATCGATCTCATCAAGAGCCAGATCGATCTCCTACCCTCAGCCTATATAAGGAACTCCTATTTTTCTCCTGCAATCTCACTTTCTCTCTCTTTCAACCCCCATTTTCACCAAAATCTAGCTTTCTCACTCATCCAAAGCACCCATTTCCATCCAAATCAGAAGTTGTGGCAAGAAGGAAAGTTGTTCCTCATCAAAGGGAGAATAACATACTTGGAAATCGAAAGACGGATCGAATCGAGGCAAGAGATAAGCTCTCCACAAGTTTTGGGTAATTTCTAAACTTCGATCCTTATATCTGAGATGATTTTGATGATAATGGTTGTTGGCATTGTGTTGAAATAGCTGAAAAATGACTAGGGATTGATGAAATTGCAATGTGGTTAGAGTGATAATGATATTTAGCAATTTTGGGAATTTGAGCTATAAATAGAAATTTAGACAATGTGCTGAATTAGCATAGATAATTGGCATGAGAAATGTAGAACATTGAGATGTTGTGAATGAGAGTGTAGTTTGGGGTAGAGTTACGAGAATCAATAGATTTGAGGTGTTATGAGCAATTATGCTCGATTTTGAGAATTGAGGTTGATGAGATAATTGAGTATTGATGTTTTAACATCGTTTGGATAGCTCGGGAGTTCCAGAGTGGAATGCGAGGCTAGTCCGTGATACGGGGGAAACGATTGCACTATACGAGGTGCAAAGAGGTAAGGGAAACTAAACCATTTGTGTATGTGATTTGCGAACTATTATAGCATGAATTGTGATTTATAAAATAAGCATCTTGAGTGTTGTGTTGTGATACAATTGCACACGATTTTTATAGCCGGTTGGAGCCCAATGTTTTTATGAGTTTATAACTGGGCTCTACGTTAAGGCAATATTGAGATTTGAGAAATGTGTGCGTGTTTTGCCGGTTGGGACTCGGTTTCAATATGTTTTGTCTTATGTGATCAAGACTTACGTGTGTAATTCTAAGTACACATTGGGCATTACTCTGGTAGCATGTAAGCCCGATTCTTCTCCGTTCTGGTAATGTGAGAAACCCTATTTGGTGGCCGTTGCCACGTGAGAAACCCCATTTGGTGGTCGTTGCCATGTGAGAAACCCTATTTGGTGGCCGTTGCCACGTGAGAAACCCTATTTGGTGGCCGTTGCCACGTGAGAAACCCTATTTGGTGGCCGTTGCCATGTGAAAACCCTAATTGGTGGCCGTTGCCACGTGAGATCACCCATCCAGTGGCTATGCCACGTATATTTGGTGGCCGTTGCCACGTGAAACCCTATCCTGTGGCTGTGCCATGTGTAAATTTAACTCAGTGGCTATGCCACGTGTGCTTAGTGGCTGTGCCACTTGTGAATTTAAATCAGTGGCTATGCCACGTGTGTTTAGTGGCTGTGCCACGTGCATTACTATTTCAGTGATTTTATCACGTTCATTGAGAAAGCGTTTATCGCATTATTTTCACATGCTTTGTTATTGCTCTAGACTGAGCCTTTTTATTTCATGTTTTCACATGATTTGAGACATGAGAATGTCGTTTTGAGTACTTTCATGCTATGGTTTTCAAATGAGATTAATGAGTTTCACATACAAATAAATATTTTGTGATGTGCATTTTGGTTTATGAGATGAGTCCCTTACCCCCTTTACTGAGTGATTTAGAAGCTCACCCTGTTTTCTTTCCCCCCAGATTTCTTCAAGTGAAAAGGGTTTTCCTACGACGTACGGAGTAGTGGCTAGTGGAAGACTTGAGCTCCAGGCCATATATTGTATTTTGAGGTATCTTTTATCTTTTCATGTACCCAGACAATTACTGTAATTGCAGACACTTGATGTATAACATTGTATGGGATGTATTAGGATTAATTAACTTGAGATCAAGTAATGTATATGATATAATATATACTATTCAATGACGAGATCCTGAGGTATAATATAGGTGATGATGTATGACACTGCACAGGAATGCACTCTTAATTGTGAATGAATGAATAAAAAGTTTTAAATTAGCCCTATTTTCCGCACTTCCGGTGTGTGACATATTTGGAACAAGTGATCTTCATGAAAGTTGTTCCAAATTGAGAGAGGATTAACATATCTTGGAATCAGCCATCAAGGATGTAAAGCCCGTAACATAGTATGTACTCTTTAAGATTTTGTCATGTATGGACAAGTCACAATTGATATAAATCATAAGGAATGAATGTTTTTAAGTTGCAAATGTGTATGAAATGTACAACGGGTAGTTAAGCAAAGCTAACATCAATGTAACAGTGAATTTTGGGAAGAAATTATAGTAGAACTGCTTCAGAAGAGGAGCAGATTGATCTCTCACTCAATATAGATTGATCTTAAATAGGTTTTGGGTAGAAAAAATCGATCTCAAAACAATGCCAGATCGATCTCGTTAAGGTTCTGTGTATAGCAGATCAATCTTATGATTAAGAGCAGATCGATCCTCTAAGGTCAACAAGTTGGTTCCTGAAGAGAAAAAGGCAGGACAGATCGATCCCTTATCGTTAGCAAATCAATCCCTTAGAGCAATTCTATAAATACAAGGCTCTACAACCTCTGTTTTCCTGAGAAACATGAAACCTTTCATGAACCAAATTTAAACCTAACCTTTCTACCCTAGAAATCTTCAACCTTCATGTAGTTTTGAGTGAGATTCAGTTCAACAAAATTGTTCTTAGTAAAGAGGAGAGCAACATACTTGGAAACAAGAAGTTAGAATCAAAGATTGAAGGAGTAAGGTGGATTTTGCCAATTTTGGTAAAAAAAAAGAAGAAAAAGTTCAAGCTAGGTAAGATTCAATACACCAACTTCATATATGTTAATCTAGATGATTTGGTAAGTTGATTGGTGTATGTTTAAATTGTTGAAAACACCTTGATCATGAAAAATATCCATGACCTAGCTATTAGTAAGAAATTGAGAAAATGATGAGGAAGTTGAGTAAACATGGATTAAATGATAAAATGAGCATGTATAAAAGATTGTAAGGTAGTTTTATGAAATACCTAAATTGGAATAGATGAGAAATGAAGATAAGTATAGAGATATGTGGTATAACACCATAATGGGAGAAAGTGATGAGATTGAGGCATTAATTTAGAGTCATGCAAGTGAAAACAAGTATATTAAGGTATACTGATATGCATAATTATTAGTAGATTCGAAATTGATATTGGAAGCTGATCGGACTGCGAGAGTGAGCAGCATCAAGGAAGTGAGGACACACGTGATCCAAGGTAAAGGAATTTCGTAAGTAGCTAGAGATAGCTATACATATTTCAAATAGAATTTCAATAACTATATTCTATATGAATTCCTGTGAATAGAAATGTTGTGATAGGGACCAATGAGATAAATCGTGATTTTATCCAAAAATAGGGTAACAAACCTTAGATGCAACTTTGTGTCTAATATTCATAGTTGTATGATAGAAAGGCTAATGTTTTCATGTATATGTGAAAACAGCACATTGAGTGCCGATTTGAATAATTGGGTGAAATTCAATTTAAATAAGCTATCTATCGAGTTTGTGTGAAAACCATTGGTGCTAGAGAATACTTGCAATAGATTTTATAAGATATGCATCATATAGTACTTGAATATGTTCTTGTACTAAATTTTAAATGCGATTTATGCATTATGGAGTATTTGGAGCATTGCTCATACTTAGTTTTACATGATAGAATACTGGGAGCATTGGTCGTACTCAGGTTTCATTGATTGATGCATTATAGAGTATTGGGAGCATTGCTCATACTAGATTTTTATATGATATGGTGCTGGGAGCATTGCTCGCATAAGATTTATATCATTCGTGTTATGGTCGTGCTGGGAGTTTACTCGCACGTACCAGTTTTAAAAGAGAAAGCATGAAACAGCTGTGCTGAGAGCCTGTGCTGACTGTGTGTCGCATCAATTCTATGCTCACACATGCAATATTTTAAGATATGGCCGAGGGCTATCGAAAATATTATCCATAGTATGAGGACTAAGACTTATGGCAAGCATCCCGACTATGAGGTATATCCAAGGTATGAGGGCTAAAACTTATGGCAAGCACCTCGACCTTGAGATTGAGTCCATGGAGTACTTTGTACCATGTATGTCATATGGAGTACGTTGTACCGTGAGTACACGATGTTGTCTGGTTGTGAGCTGATGGTAGAGGATTTGACCCACCTCTCGTTACAGCAAATATGAGACCTTGCACACCGAGTACTGTGTAATTTGGGATCACAAAAAATGAGTTATGATCATAATCTCATAACATGTAGTCGCCTATCTTGTTTCATAAATTGATATTTCTTGAATGACTTATCACATGGTTTTATGATCTGAACATGTGAATTTGTGTATTGTGAAAAAGGGTAACCCTAGGGATGGGTGAGGCCCAGATTTGCATGTTTTTAAACATGATGATATGCCATATTATTTTAATTTAATTGAATGGCGTGAGAAATGTGAACTTTATGAATTACATGAGAAATGCAAGGTTTTGCATAAACTGCTAAGATTTATTAAACCAGCATGATTTCAATTTCATAACTGAGGATTTATATCTATATGTATACATTACATAAAAGTTTCAAGCAAGATGCATGCTTTAGATATGAGTAGATAAGGAAATGATTTCAAGGCATGAGCATTGTATTTTGTAGATAGTGTGGTTATCTACTTGCTTCCCTGATTTCCTTACTAAGCTGTGAGCTCACCCCCTTTTATTTCCCCTCTCTACAGAGCGTTAATAGTAGTCGAGCACGGCTAAGGTATGATATTCCTAGATCCGCTGCATATCTATCTTATGAGAGGTATACACATTTGAAACATTTTGTAGTGAATAATGTAAAAAGCACAGTTATGTAAACTAATGTACGATCGGGGATGTATATGAACAAGTATTTGTATTTATGTATTTTACTTTACTTTTATAGTTAATGAATAATTGTATTGACATGTATGTATATTGTGGAATGAATATGGTTGAGGTGACTAATATCGAATCACAGCCCAATTATGTGGTGTTGAGTTATGATAGAAGGAGTGGTAAGTAAGATGTGAAAAATTTATGTTGATTTTGGTAGGTCACAGAAAGGGAGGTCATGACAAAGAAGCCTTATTGAGCAACCCGAAATCCTTGGATGTTTCGACCAAAGTAGGAACACCAAGCTAGGTGAGTTTTCAAGCTTCCAACTTCTAGTGTGTTTATCTAGGAATTATTCTAAGTTGATTGGTGTATGTTTTATGGATCAAAAAACACAAAATCACCATGAACAAGTGATGGCCGAAAATGGGTATTTCATTTCCCATAAGCAAACATGTGATTTTAAGGCATGGATAAGTTAGTAAACATGTGTACATAATCATGTGTCACAACCTCTTCTTTATAAATTTACTACAAATTTTTCGCTTTTTCCTTACCTTTTCCCTTCGTGACAATTTTACCACTAACAGTTGGGTTTTTATTCGGCATTAGTCACCTCATCTTTACTTACCTTATCAGCTATATTTATATCACACATATATGTTGATATAAACTATCGATTGACTATAAATATTTTCATCTCATAAGTGAGCTCACATTCGTTTACATACTTTTACATCCCCAATATTACATCCGTATACAATACTATGTTGTTACATGTTTGGATACAAAACTATACGAATGTGTATACCTTTCGCTCGATAGGTATGCAGCGGATACCAGAATACGAGTCCTCAGCTGCTCACTAGCTACTGTAAATGCTCTGTAGAGAGGGGAAATGAAAGGGGTGAGCTCACTAGCTTAGCAAGGCAATCAGGCAAGTAAGTAGATAACTACACTATCTACATATTTATAATGCCATACCTTAAAATACTCTTTTCTTCATTTCACAATTAAAGCATGAATTGTAAAACTTATACAATATGTATATATATTTACTCATATATACTGAAATCATGTTGTGTTCATAAATACAGACATTTCATGCAAAACATTGCATTTTATATAATCTCATATAATGCCTATAAAACATATCATGCCATTTTATTTCAATCATGTAAAATATGGCATTTCATTATGTCAAAATACATCTATCAGGTCTTAACCCATCCTTCGGGTCTACCCTAATTCATAAATATTCACATTTATAATGTATTGGGACTCGACCCATCCCTATGGTCTACCCGAGTTCATAAAAAACCATGTGATATGATCATGTAAGATTGGACGGTTACTATGATAATATCTAAGACTATGGCCATATCCAATACTGTGATCCTAAGCTACACAGATCCTAGTGTGCATCACTACTGCAATTGGAGGTTGGTCAAATCCTGTGAGACCCCATATATGTATAACCTTGTAATATATGTAAGTGGAATTATAAGACAAATGATATTAAATCATGCAAATATGAATAAATTGCAAATGAGAATGAATGTGTATCATGGGTGCACGCAAAGGTTAAATAAGGGCTGAAGTGGCCACAAAATAAACGAAAAAGAACTTAAAGCATCCGAACTGGAGATAAGGACTTAAAACATGGAATAGTAATGCAAGGATTGTGCAATAGGGTATCCATTCTAATTTCCAAGTAATACGCTCAAGTTCCATAACACGAAAATCGTAGGAAATAAGCCTTTCCATGCTCGAAGTGGAATTAAAACGCAAAATGAGCATTGGAGCAATGGAATAGGAACTTACCATTGAAAAATTTGGGAAATTGCAGCAAAGGAGCTGTAGATGAAGGCCAGATCGATCTCCCATTCAAGGCAGATCGATCCCTTGTACAAAACATAACCATTTCAAGTGAAATTACTAAGGTAGATCGATCTCCCTATCAAGCAGATCGATCACCTCAATGACCAGATCAATCTGTATTAGCCTCTGCCAAGCTCAGATCGATCCTCCCTTAAGTGCACATTGAGCCCCATTGGATTCTGTGAAGAGCATATCGACCTCTTCCCATGAGCAGATCAATCTCCTTAAGCTTATGTCAAATAGAGATTAATCTCTTGCCCATTAACAGATCGATCTCACCCTGTAATGCTTGAACATTTAAAGTGTGAAAACCAAAAGCAGATCGATCCTTACCTAACCAGATCGATCTCCTCACCCTTTTTCTATATAAACCTGAAGACAAAAAGCTTTAATCTTCAGGAAACTTGACCTCCCTCCATTTTCACCCAAATACTAAGCTTTCTCTCTTTAGAATACCCACATTTTCCATAAAGATTTGAAAAAAAGACATTAGAGCAAAGTTTTTCACCTTGGGGAGGAGAACAACATATCTTAAAGTCCACATCCAACTCATTGGATTGAAGGATCTAAGGAGTCTTCCAAGCTTGGAGGAAAAGAAAGTCAAGCTAGGTAAGTTTCCAATGCACCGCCTTCACATGTGCTTACCTAAATAATGTTATGGGTAGATTGGTGTACATTTCAATGGTTGAAACTACCTAGGATATAATGAACCAACAATGACCTAGAAATAGAATTGTGTGGGAATTGAAATATGGTAGAGTTAATGACAAATGGGATACCTTGAGGTGATAATGGTGTTATGAGTATGATTTTAGGATGGTGGTGTGAAATGAATTGTGAGATTAACCAAATGGTAAAATGCACATATATGGCATTAGTGAAATGTATGAATGAATGAGAGAATTAAGGGTGGAGTATGCACACCCAAGTGCTTAATAAGTTACTAAGTGAGTTATTAGACAATTGCCTAGAAACAAAATAATAATGGCCAAACACGATAATAGGGCCAAACTCGATAAATAGGCTCGATAAGATATATAGAATTTATTGAAGTTGGAATATGAGTTATTGGTATTGACTCATATGATTCATCAATGTGTGTGTAACTCCCAAGGATAAAACCAGAGCAAGTTGAGTCAGATCAAGGAAAACAGCAAAGGAAGGAAGGAATTGCTTCTCATAGAATCAAGGTAGGGGAATTGTGTAGACTCTTATAAATATCTGTGCGCATTTTGGGCGCATTATGGTTTTCTAGGATATTCGTGGAAATAGGAATGAAATGGGTGTTTGAAGGGCAAAGAAAGGGAATTTGAGAAATGTGCATGAAAAATAAGAGCATGATGCTTGAAAACCTTTTAATGGCTTTTTAGCATGTGATTAGTAGGTTGGCTAGCATTTGAAATGATTTTGCACGAGAAATGACTTGAGTTGGTTTTATAACCATGTTTTGCAAAGAATGAGCCACCTACATGAGTTTGTGGAAATGAAACGTGCTAGAGCTTTGCTCGCGCGAGACTTGACATTTTTACACTTGCATTAGTGCTGGAGCGATGCTCGTACTAGAGTTTTACATGGATTTTACGACATTGTGCTGGAGTATAACTCTCATAGATTTTTATACTGATTTTGACATGGTACTGGAGCATAGCTCGCACTAGATGTCCACCATACTTGTTTTTCGTGCTTGAAACTACACGTACGTGGTTTTGTGACATGATGGAAGTCGTGCTGGGAGCTTCGAGTAGGTGTGTGCCACACAGATTAAATAGGCTCGCATGTGCGTATTGAGATGTGACAGTGTATGATGTGATGATATGGGTCCACAGAGTACGTTGTACAGTGCAAGTAGCATGGAGTACGCTATACTGTGTGTGATATTTGTATGCCATCTTTGGACGATGGATTCTGCTATGGATCGAAGGGTTGGACGTGACCCATCTCCCGTGCATAAGTAGATGGAGGTGATACCCCGTACAATAGGATACGTGTAGCCCGGGATCACAAAGGATATGACCATAGTCCTATAAGATATTTCCCTTATTATATTGTATGCCTATCTCACATGTCTATTGATGAATGATAAATCCATGTTTTTGAAATGTGATTTGTGGGTCAAGATAGTCCATGGGAGGGGCTGAGTCTTGATGAGTTAATGATCTCGTATTAGCTTGTGTTATGAATGAGAAATGTTTTTAAGTGCACACTGCTTGATGATTTTCCATGCTTTGACTTGACTACGCATGAGGATTTTTCCATGCTATGCTTTAATAACTGTGCACTTATTTATATAGCATGACTTGTTTTACATGGCATATAAACAAGCATGAGCATACGTTTTGAGGTATGACAAAAAAAATATGTGGGTTAAGCATGGCATCATGATCACGTAGATAGTGCAGTTATCTACCTATTCGCATGATTACCTTACTAAGCGCGTGGTTTGTTCACCCCCCTTATTTCCCCCTCTACAAAGCACTTACAGTAGATAGTTGGCGACTTAGGACTAGCTTTTGGTGTTCGCTGCATCCCATCACACGAGGTATACACATTTGTGTAGTTTTTGTATCTAGATATGTACAAGCACAATGATAACTTTAAATGTAATTTTTGGAGATGTAAAGAGTTTGTAAACACCTGCAAATTATAACTCTGATTAAGAAATACAAGTGTTTTCTTTTAAATGAATTGAAATTTTAAATGATTTGGTTAGATGAGATTGACATCGATACATAGCCCATGTAATACCTGTAACTTCCCATGTATTTGTTTTATGAAGATATAATGTATACGTACGTTGTTAAAAAAATAGCTTGAGAAGCTATGATGTATGTATATGTATTCTTACATGTGTATAAGTGATAAAAAGAATGTAAGGATTTTGGAAATTTAATGAAACCTCCATGATTTGTGCATAAATTTTATTAACTATGAACTCTGTGGAATGGATGCCATTGTGTATTAATTGTGCACGGATTGTAAATTGAGGTGTGCAGTAAACGTGGATGAGTGTATAGGTAAAAATCTGCAGAAAATTACAGATTATGAAGGTGTAGGGATGAGAGATCAATCTCATATGAAGGAGAAATCGATCACCCCTCATGAAATGTCCAGAATTTGTCTAATGGAACTAGACAGATCGATCTCATAGGAAGGCAGATCGATCTCCTTAAGTCTCTGCCTGGAAGGAATCGATCTCTCACAAGGCATAGATCAATCTCCTTAACTCTCGGCTAAGAAGAGATCGATCTCCCTTAAGCGACAGATCGATTACATTAAGGTTCTGTAATGAGCAGATCGATCTCCTACAAGAGGCAGATTGATCTCCAAGAAGAAATTTACTTGTAAACAGATCGATCTCATCATGGAAGAAGATCAATCTGGTAGTAGTTGCATTTGGTAAAAAGGACTACCAAACCTTGTAGAGATCGATCTCCATAAGGACCAGATTGATCTCATGTCTCTGCATCTATAAAAAGGGCATGGTATTTGGACTGAAAACTTAGATTTTTTCCCACCAAACCTCGCCTGCCATTTTCTCTCAAAGACCCAAGCTTTCTCGCTCTAAAAAAATCACTACATTCCAACCAAATTTAGGAAGAGATCAAGAAGGGAAAGTTGTTCCTTGAAGTAAGGAGAACAACATACCCAAAAATCATAGATTGGTGTGACCAAGAGAAGGAGTTTTGGCTACCACAAGTTTGGCTAAGTTAAGGGGTAAGCTCTTCAACCTTCAAGCTTTAAATATGGGTTTCTAAACATTTATGAGTTGGATAATATATGAAATATAGATAGGAATGATGATTGGAGTGATGGGTGAGTAATGTTAAGAGGAGTTTTGTTGAAGGGAAATCCATGGAAATGTGATGGAAAGCTTAAGAGAGGATAAAATGTTATTAGTGAGAAGGTGAAATGTGATTTAAAGGTTTGAGGAGTATGAACAGATAAGTAAATGACAATGTGTATGTTTAGAAGAAGGAAAAGAAAATAACTTAACGATTTACATGTGTAGATTGAAATACGTGGAGCACGGTTAGCCCGGATCGCGAACGGGACGAAGGAAATACAAGCGCGATAGAGATATTTGTCATTTTTACAGCGATTTCAGTAGTTATAACGCTAGAATTACTATGCTTAGCTATGGAACTATGAAATGATATGGAATCATGAAATGCACTATGATATATATGTATTGTGAAAATGGGATGAGATAAGGAAATAGCATGACATGCATGTTTTTAATGTTTTTACAACTATATGTTGTTTTGTGATTGAGAAATGATGACAGATAGGTTGGCTAGTTTTACATGTTTAGCATGGAACGACATGCAACGTAAACAAACATGTTTTGAGTTTTGAAAGAGAAAATAGCCACCTATCAGATGTGAGATGTGAATTGGTGTTAGAGCTATAGCTGGCACCCATTTTAATGATTTTGACTATGCTAGAGTTTCACTCGCATATGTCTACATGTTTGATAAACTGTGCTGGAGCGTGACTCGCACGTGGTTTTATAAAGATAATGTGCTGGAGTGTTAGCTCGCACATGTTTCTATGTTTTAATATGATGTGCCAGAGCGTGACTCGCACGATGGATTTGAGAAAGGTGCTGGAGCATTGCTCACAATAGTTTTTACTGAGTTTGAGATGATACAGTGCTAGAAGTAGTTTCTCACGCTAAGAGATACCGCGCTGGAGCCTTGCGATGAATTGCTCGCCTGGTATATGAGACATGGTTCAAGATGATGAGTCCATTAGAGTTGGTTGATGGATTGGGTCCACAATCATACGTTGAACTGTTAGTTGTCTGTTGGTATACTATGTACCGTGCTGGGTGCACGTGAGTACGAGTATCGCGTAGATGACACATGGCGTACATTGTACCATCAGTATATGTGATATGAGGAGATGGTGTTGATTGAGATGAGCTGGAGGGTAGGACTGACCCATCCCCTACAGGGAAAATGATGCCCTGTGCACACCTGATCAGTGAGGCCTGGGATCACTGACTATGGTCATATGTCGTGGATATTAGATTGCCAAGAATTTCATACCTGTTTCAGAGATAAGAGAAATTGAGAAAACTCAGAAAAGAAAGAGATTTGATGAAAAGAAATGATTTGAGAAAAAAAAAGGAAAGAAATATTGTGATTTGAGAAATCTCTTGATTTGAATATTTTTGCTATGATGACACTGCTTATGACATGTTTTAACTGGAAGTATTGCATATGATTTTACATGAAAATGCCTATGAGAAATAAATGTTTAAAAGCATTTTCTAGTAATATTTCCTTTTATATTGAAACATGATTTGTTTATGCATGCATGGGCTATGTAGATAGTACAGTATCTACCTGTTAGCATCCATTTCTTTACTGAGTTGTGGTTTGCTCATCCCACTATTTTTCCCCATCTAGATACTGAGAAGTAAGACAATGCGGTGGTCTCCAGATCTCTTTTGTATTGGACAGCTCCCACCAGTTGCTAAGGTATAAGAATTATATACACATGAGCATTTTGTATCTATTGTAATGTATCGCACAGTCATGAATCGAAAATGTAAACAGTTGTAGGAGGATGTTATGTAAAGATAAAACATTATACAATTGATTTTGTATATCTACACATGCCTGGGAGTGTGTGAACTAAAGTTTAAAATTTTTCCTCTATAAATGTATGGAATATAGTAATTACATTGACTCATAGCCCAACCGTTAGTAGTATATGTATAGATATAGGGCACCTGGAAATGGGGTGTGACAGCCCAACTATTGGTGGTGTAGCTGTCCACGATCAGGTAAAGTAAAGGTAAAGATTAATCAATAAATAACTGCTCAAATGGTGAATTTAAAAATGGCCAAAATTTATAGCGGATTTCGGTGGCTTGAGGGTCGTGACAAATCCTACCCTCCATCTAACAACTCCATAACTCCACATATCCCCCTCAACACCGTATAGTATAGCATACTTTGTGAATCATACATGGTATAATGTACTCCCGTGGAACCTATCTCAAGTCGATAGTCAATGCCACGTCTCTAAATGCACATGCGAGCATCTCATCCGTGTAATACAGTCTATATATGGCATCCAGCATGACTTTAAACATGTCATGTATATCACATCAAAATACAGTGCACGCCTTAAGTGCGACTCTTAGTCGACACCCTGCTCAAACACTATTTTATGCACATTTCATATAAGATCTAGTGTGAGTAACACTCCAGCACTATACCATGCATAAATTGTATTTCAAATCAAGTATGGGTAATGCTCCAGTGCTATGCCATGCATAAATCATATTTTAAATCAGGTACGAGCAACGCTTCAGTACTATGCCATGCATATCATGGGAAATCTAGTGCAAGTAACACTCCAACACTTATTCATGCAGAAAACATATAAAATCAAGTGCGAACAGTGCTCCAGCATGATTTGTTTTCACACAACTCGATAGATGGCTCATTTCACCTGGATTATTTCAAATCATAAGAATTAGTACCATAATTGTGCTCTTTTGTGTAAATCATGAAAGCACTAGTCAATCTATCTATTTTTCTACTAGACAATAGTAAAAACACTCAAAAACATGTTTTTCATGCTTTATACCTTTTCTTAATTTCCATAATTCTACCCTTAACAGGGGTAAAATGGTAATTTACCCATATTGGGTCTCCATAAATTTTATTCTCTTTCTCTGACCCTCAGACTTTTTAGGTGTATGTAAATACTGACAAAAATTCGCGTAGATATCTCCAGCTACCCGCAAAATTTCCTTACCTAAAATCACGTAGAGCGCATCCATTTTTCTAACGCTGCTCGATCATGCAGTCCGTTTAGCTCCCAATATAATCTCCGGAGCTATATATAACCATTTGTCACATCAATTACACTTTTTCAACTGTATTTCACTTTTAATACAGTCTATTTCACTTAATGGGCTTGTTTACTCTTATTCGGCCTTATTGCACGTTAATGGGCCTAACACTGTCTTAAGCCTATGTCACGCCCCGGAAGTGCGGAAAATAGGGCTAATTTAAAACTCTTTATTCATTAATTCACAATTAAGAGTGCATTCCTGTGCAGTGTCATACATCATCACCTATATTATACCTCAGGATCTCGTCATTGAATAGTATATATTATATCATATACATTACTTGATTTCAAGTTAATTAATCCTAATACATCCCATACAATGTTATACATCAAGTGTCTGCAATTATGGCAAATGTCTGGGTAAATGAAAAGATAAAAGATACCTCAAAATACAATATATGGCCTGGAGCTCAAGTCCTCCACTAGCCACTACTACGTACGTCGCAGGAAAACCCTTTTCACTTGAAGAAATCTGGGGAGAAAGAAAACAGGGTGAGCTTCTAAATCGTTTAGTAAAGGGGGTAAGGGACTCATTTCATAAACCAAAATGCACATCACAAAATATTTATTTGTATGTGAAACTCATTAATCTCATTTGAAAACCATGGCATGAAAGTACTCAAAACGACATTCTCATGTCTCAAATCATGTAAAAACATGAAGTAAAAAGGCTCAGTCTAGAGCAATAACAAAGCATGTGAAAATAATGCGATAATCGCTTTCTCAATAAACGTGATAAAATCACTGAAATAGTAATGCACGTGGCACAGCCACTAAACACACGTGGCATAGCCACTGATTTAAATTCACACGTGGCATAGCCACTAAACACACGTGGCATAGCCACTGATTTAAATTCACACGTGGCACAGCCACTAAGCACACGTGGCATAGCCACTGAGTTAAATTTATACGTGGCATAGCCACTGAGGGCAACGGCCACCAATTAGGGTTTCTCACGTGGCAACGGCCACCAAATAGGGTTTCTCACGTGGCAACGGCCACCAAATGGGGTATCACGTGGCAACGGCCACCAATAGGGTTTCTCACGTGGCAACGGCCACCAAATGGTGTTTCTCACGTGGCAACGGCCACCAAATGGGGTATTACGTGGCAACGGCCACCAATAGGGTTTCTCACGTGGCAACGGCCACCAAATGGGGTTTCACACGTGGCAACGGCCACCAAGTATACGCGGCATAGCCACAGAGTGGGTCATTCTCACGTTACCAGAACGGAGAAGAAATCGGGCTTACATGCTACCAGAGCAATGCCCGGTGTGTACTCAAAATTACACATCTAAGTCTTATCACACAAGACTAGTTTGCCTTCACGTAGAACTCATAGTGGTTTTTCTCTCATAAAACTCATTTGAAAATCGTTTTGTACTCAACACAAAACATAATAAAACCGAGTTCTAACCGATAAAGCACGCACACATTTCTCAAATCTCGATATTGCCTTAACATAGAGCCCAATTCATTACCCACACAAATTCGACGGTTTATAAAGCAATTTCACACTCAACTTATAAACGCATAAAACAATGGGCTCCAACCGGCTATAAAAACCGTGTGCAATTATAACTCAACACAACACTCAACATGCTTGTTTTATAAACCACAAATCATGCTATAATAGTTTACAAATCACATACACAAATGGTTTAGATTTCCCTTACCTCTTTGCACCTCGTATAGTGCAATCATTTCCCCCGTATCACGGACTAGCCTCGCATTCCACTCTGGAACTCCCGAGCTGTCCAAACGATGTTAAAACATCAATACTCAATTATCTCATCAACCTCAATTCTCAAAATCGAGCATAATTGCTCATAACACCTCAAATCTCTTGATTCTCGTAACTCTACCCTAAACTACACTCTTATTCACAACATCTCAACGTTCTACATTTCTCAAGCCAATTATCTATGCTAATTCACCACATTGTCTAAATTTCTATTTATAGCTCAAATTCCCAAAATTGCTAAATATCATTATCACTCCAACCACATTGCAATTTCATCAATCCCTAATCATTTCTCAGCTATTTCAACACAATGACAACCACCATTATCATCAAAATCATCTCAAATATCAAGATTGAGGTTTAGAAATTACCCAAAGCTTGTGAGACGCACAACCCACGCCTCGATTCGATTCGTCCTTCAATTTCCAAGTATGTTGTTCTCCCTTTGATGAGGAACAACTTTCCTTCTTGCCATAACTTTTGATTTGGCCGAAAATGGGTGCTTTGGATGAGTGAGAAAGCTAGGTTTCGGTAAAAATGGGGGTTGGAAGAGAGAGAAAGTGAGATTGCAGGAGAAAAACAGGGGTTCCTTATATAGGCTGAGGGTAGGAGATCGATCTGCCTCTTGATGAGATCGATCTCTTTATGGCTTTATGAGATCGATCTGCTCCTTGAGGAGATCGATCTTCTCCCAAACAGAATCATTTGGAGATCGATCTCTTCCTCATGAGATCGATCTTCTCTCAAACAGAATCATAAGGAGATCGATCCTCTTCCATTAGAGATCGATCTGCTCCTTAAATTCCTCCTTCCTAGTCATTTTTAACTCACCAGATTGATCTCTCCTTCTCCCAGATCGATCTGTCTTCATAACTTCACACTTATTTTAAACACTTAACATATAAATCTCCAATTATTATTCCCCAATTCACTTAGCTTAATAAATCACACTTCAAATTCCTATTACATCATTAAAATATATCTAAAATTCTCAGATCTCACATCATCCCCACCTTAAATAGAATTTGGTCCTCCAAATTCAACTCAACTAGTCGAATAGATAGGGGTATTTCTCCTTCATGAGACTCTCTAGTTCCCACGTTGCCTCTTCCCTTGAGTGATGTTTCCACAAAACTTTCACTAATGGGATGCTCTTGGTTCTCAGTACCTTCTCCTTTCTATCGAGAATCTGGATGAGTTCCTCAGTGTAGCTCATGTCCTCCTGTATGTCCATCTCATCATACTCTATAACATGAGAAGGGTCCGGATGGTACTTCCTCAACATAGACACATGAAAAACATTGTGTATTTCGGACATCTGTGGGGGTAATGCTAATCTGTAAGCTACCTCTCCCACTCTCTCAAGAATCTCGAATGGTCCTATGTATCGAGGACTCAATTTCCCTTTCCTCCCAAATCGCATGATACCCTTACTCGGTGATATTTTCAGAAATACTGCATCACCAACCTCAAACTCGAGTGGCCGTCTACGTACATCCGCGTAGCTTTTTTGTCTACTTTGTGCAGCCCGTAACCTCTCACATATGAGTTTCACACTCTGTACGGCTTGCTCAACAAGCTCAGGAGCATTTATCTTTCTGTCTCCGACTTCTTCCCAAGCTACAAGGAATCTACAGCTCCTACCATATAGAGTCTTAAAAGGTGCCATTCCAATACTCGCATGATAGCTGTTATTGTATGCAAACTCTGCTAGGGGCAGGTGATCATCCCATGATCCCTTAAAATCCATCGTACACGCCTTCAACATATCCTCCAGGGTCTGAATAGTCCTCTCTGACTGACCATCTGTCTGAGGATGATAGGCGGTACTGAAACTCAATCGAGATCCCATGGACTCCTGAAACTGGGTCCAAAATCTAGAAGTAAATCGGGAATCTCTATCAGAAGTAATACTCACTGGAGCCCCATGTAATCTAGCTATCTCGCTGACATACAGCTCAGCTAAGGCATCCACAGTATCTGTGCTCTTGATGGCAAGGAAGTGGGTACTCTTGGTCAATCTATCCATAATGACCCATATCGCGTCATGACCTCTTCGGGTCCTCGGTAAACCTATAATAAAGTCCATAGTGACATGCTCCCATTTCCATGTAGTTACAAGTAAGGGCTATAGTAGTCCTCCGGGCTTCCGATGCTCAGTTTTCACTTGCTGGCATACTAAACACCTGGCCACATACTCTGCCACGTCTCGCTTCATACCACTCCACCAATACACCTTTCTCAAGTCTCGGTACATCTTAGTACTCCCTGGGTGCTTGGTGTATCGCGAGCAGTGGGATTCTCTCAGTATCTGTCTCTTTAGGGTATCATCGTCCGGTACACAAATCCGTCCTCTGAATCTCAACAATCCATCCTCACTGACTGTGAGATACGACTGTAAACTCTGTTCAGCTTGGCTAACCATATCTATCAATCTCTGATCATTGCGCTGCCCAGTTCTAATCTGATCCATGATCCTGGGCTCTATTCGCAAGCTAGCCACAAATCCAGTCTCTATCTCTTTAACTCTGATCCAAAGTTCGGCAAACTGCTCCAGTAAATCCCATTCCCTAATCATCATAGCAGATATCATACTCTCCCTGCTTAGGGTATCAGCAACTACATTCGCCTTGCCCGGATGATATAGAATCTCGTAGTCATAATCCTTAAGGAGTTCCATCCATCTCCTTTGTCTCATGTTTAACTCTTTCTGATCAAAGAGATATCTCAAACTCTTATGATCAGTGAAGATCTGGAATCTTTCCCCATATAAGTAGTGTCGCCAGATCTTCAAAGCAAATACCACAGCGGCTAACTCCAAATCATGCGTGGGGTAATTCTGCTCATGGTCTTTCAGCTGTCGTGATCCATATGCGACCACTCTTCCCTGCTGCATAAGCACACGCCCCAATCATTGATGAGATGCATCACTATACACCGAGAATCCTCCTGATCCCTCAGGAATAGTTAACACAGGTGCCGCTGTCAACCTCCTCTTTAATTCCTGAAAACTGAGCTCACATTGATCAGTCCATATAAATGGAGTCTCTTTGCGTGTGAGCTTAGTCAAAGGGGCGGCAATCCGGGAAAATCCTTCCACAAATCTTCTGTAATACCCTGCCAAACCAAGGAAGCTTCGTACCTTAGTAACTGTCCTCGGTCCCTCCCAATTAAGCACAGCCTCCACCTTGCTTGGGTCCACTGATACTCCTTCCTCTGAGACTATATGACCAAGGAAAGCTATCTGGTTCAACCAAAACTCACACTTACTAAGCTTTCCATATAATTGCTTATCTCGGAGTATCTGTAGTACTAACCACAAATGCTGTGCATGCTCCTCATACGACTGAGAGTATACCAGGATATCATCAATAAAGACTATCACAAATTTATCTAGATAGTCTCTGAACACTTCGTTCATCAACCTCATAAATGCTGCAGGGGCGTTCGTCAATCCAAAGGACATCACCAGAAATTCGTAATGGCCATACCTTGTCCTGAAGGCCATCTTTGGAATATCTTCTTCCTTGATCCTCAATTGGTGATAGCCCGATCTCAAATCAATCTTAGAAAAGACTGATGCCCCTCTCAGCTGATCAAGTAGATCATCAATCCTGGGCAGTGGGTATTTATTCTTCACCGTGGCTTTATTCAACAACCGATAGTCTACGTATAATCTGAGACTACAGTCCTTCTTCTTGACAAATAAAATCAGTGCTTCCCACGGTGAAACACTGGGCCTAATGAACCCTTGATCCAATAACTCCTGTAGTTGTTTCTTCAATTCCTCAAGTTCCACTAATGCCATCCTGTAGAGAGGTTTAGAGATCGGCTGAGTATCTAGTACCAAATCAATGGTAAACTCTAGCTCTTTCTCTGGTGGTAAACCTGGCAATTCATTTGGGAAAACATCCAGAAATTCACAAACCACAGGTATATCCTCAATCCTCGGATGTTCCCGCTCATCGTCTGAGATGAGTGTCTCATAACCTTCACATGAACAATCATATTTAATATCCTCCAAAATAATATCAAAATTCTCAAATTACTTACTAGAATTCCACATATTCATTTCCTCAATATCTCAATCGTACACTGTATGGTTCAGGTAGGGAGAAAGTTACAACCTTAGTGTAGCAATCTAAGCTCACTCGATTGGCTGCCAACCAATCCATTCCCAAAATTACATCAAATCCATGTATATTCAACATGATTAGATCTGCTAACATCCCTCTATCTCCCACCTTTATCTCACATCCTCTACAGATTAACTCAGTTCTCTGGGATTCACGCATAGGGGTATTTACATGTAGTATATATTCTAGAGGTTCAAACTTCAAGTTTAATCTACATGCAAAATGCTCAAAAATAAATTAATGCGTGGATCCTGAATCAATCAACACATGAGCCTTATGATTACAGACAGAGAGTGTACCTCTTATAGTTTCTGCAGAAGTGTCAGCAGTCTCCTTATCTAGGGCAAACACACGTCCCTGGGTAACAGGTCTCTTTCCTTTCTCTGCAGCAGTGGCCCGTCTCGAGGGATTCACTCTCTGAGGCTGTTGTCTAGTGGGCTCCAAGACATGTGGTTTCTGAGGTTGAGGGCAATCCTTCACCATGTGACCCATGTCTCCACATCTAAAACATCCGTGGATCGACCCCGTACAACTTCCCTCATGCATTTGGCCACAATTTCTGCAAAACCTTGTCTCTGGCCTGACATCTCGAGGGGTCTCTCTAATGTTAGGGTACCCTCTGAGTCTCTCTAATCTGCCCTTCTGTACCTCAATCCTTCCTCTTCTGAAGGAACCTCTCCGAGCCTCTGTTTGGAAAATCGCTGGCCTCTTGCCCTTATCTCTATTCACCGCTCTGAGCTCATTCTGGGATTGTACCATCTCAATTCCTCTTTCAATCTCTTGTGCTCGTCTCAAAGCATCTCCAAACTCAGTAATACATAGCCCTATCAATCTATCTCTGATGATGGGCTTCAATCCATACATAAATTTCTCTGTGCGGAGCTCTTCATTCTTGAAGGTCTCTGGGTCATATCTCAATAGCGCGGTGAATTGACTCTCATAGTCATCCACAAACATGTCACCCTGTACCAAACTCAAAAACTCGGCCTGTTTCTTTCTCTGGGCGGCTCGTGGTACATATTGGGTCCTAAAGGCTGTCTGAAACTCTTCCCAACCAATCACATCCTGGCGGGACATCAGAATACCCTGGGTAGTACCCCACCAATCTCGAGCTCTCCCTTTCAACATAGAGATACTCATACTGACCCTCTCAGCATCGGTGCACCCCAAATAATCAAATATAATTCTCAACTCCGTCAGCCACTCCTCAGCCTCTGTAGGATCCTTCTTTCCCCTAAACACGGGTGGATTCATCTTCAGAAAATCCTTTAGTCGGACCATACTTCTATCATCAGGCTGAGTGACGGGAGGTATTGGGGGTATGGGAGGTCCTTGTGGTGGTGTAGGAGTAGTACCCGAGGCATTAACTCCAAAGTGTTGCGCGAATAACGCTGCCATCTGCTCAAAACCTTGCCTCACATCGGTCTCAATCCGATTAAATCGAGAGTTAGGACTCTCTGGTTGTGGGACAGGTGGCGAAGGTGACTCTGCCTTCCTCCTCGAACGACCTCGTCCTCGTCTCCTGCGCGTACATATCGGAATCGATTGAAATCTCAATCCTCAATTTCAGTTCATGACCAGACTATTATAGACACTTGGGATGTATTCTATTTCACTTAACCGACACTGACAGTACTAGACACCCTAAGCTCTGATACCAAGAAAACTTTGTCACGCCCCGGAAGTGCAAAAAATAGGGCTAATTTAAAACTCTTTATTCATTAATTCACAATTAAGAGTGCATTCCTGTGCAGTGTCATACATCATCACCTATATTATACCTCAGGATCTCGTCATTGAATAGTATATATTATATCATATACATTACTTGATTTCAAGTTAATTAATCCTAATACATCCCATACAATGTTATACATCAAGTGTCTGCAATTATGGTAAATGTCTGGGTACATGAAAAGATAAAAGATACCTCAAAATACAATATATGGCCTGGAGCTCATGTCCTCCACTAGCCACTACTCTGTACGTCGCAGGAAAACCCTTTTCACTTCAAGAAATCTGGGGGGAAAGAAAACAGGGTGAGCTTCTAAATCGCTCAGTAAAGGGGGTAAGGGACTCATTTCATAAACCAAAATGCACATCACAAAATATTTATTTGTATGTGAAACTCATTAATCTCATTTGAAAACCATAGCATGAAAGTACTCAAAACGACATTCTCATGTCTCAAATCATGTAAAAACATGAAGTAAAAAGGCTCAGTCTAGAGCAATAACAAAGCATGTGAAAATAATGCGATAATCGCTTTCTCAATAAACGTGATAAAATCACTGAAATAGTAATGCACGTGGCACAGCCACTAAACACACGTGGCATAGCCACTGATCTAAATTCACACGTGGCATAGCCACTAAACACGTGGTATAGCCACTGATTTAAATTCACACGTGGCACAGCCACTAAGCACACGTGGCATAGCCACTAAGTTAAATTTACACGTGGCACAGCCACTGGATAGGGTTTCACGTGGCAACGGCCACCAATTAGGGTTTCTCACGTGGCAACGGCCACCAAATAGGGTTTCTCACATGGCAACGGCCACCAAATGGGGTATCACGTGGCAACGGCCACCAATAGGGTTTCTCACGTGGCAACGACCACCAAATGGGGTTTCTCACGTGGCAACGGCCACCAAATGGGGCATCACGTGGCAACGACCACCAATAGGGTTTCTCACATGGCAACGACCACCAAATGGGGTTTCACACGTGGCAACGGCCACCAAGTATACGTGGCATAGCCACAGAGTGGGTCATTCTCACGTTACCAGAACGGAGAAGAAATCGGGCTTACATGCTACCAAAGCAATGCCCGGTGTGTACTCAAAATTACACACCTAAGTCTTATCACACAAGATTGGTTTGCCTTCACATAGAACTCATAGTGGTTTTTCTCTCATAAAACTCATTTGAAAACCGTTTTGTACTCAACACAAAACATAATAAAACCGAGTTCCAACCGGCAAAGCACGCACACATTTCTCAAATCTCGATATTACCTTAACGTAGAGCCCAATTCATTACTCACACAAATTCGACGGTTTATAAAGTAATTTCACACTCAGCTTATAAACGCATAAAACAATGGGCTCCAACCGGCTATAAAAATTGTGTGCTATTATAACTCAACACAACACTCAACATGCTTGCTTTATAAACCACAAATCATGCTATAATAGTTTACAAATCACATACACAAATGGTTTAGATTTCCCTTACCTCTTTGCACCTCGTATAGTGCAATCATTTCCCCCGTATCACGGACTAGCCTCGCATTCCACTCTGGAACTCCCGAGCTGTCCAAACGATGTTAAAACATCAATACTCAATTATCTCGTCAACCTCAATTCTCAAAATCGAGCATAATTGCTCATAACACCTCAAATCTCTTGATTCTCGTAACTCTACCCCAAACTACACTCTCATTCACAACATCTCAACGTTCTACATTTCTCAAGCCAATTATCTATGCTAATTCACCACATTGTCTAAATTTCTATTTATAGCTCAAATTCTCGAAATTGCTAAATATCATTATCACTCCAACCACATTGCAATTTCATCAATCCCTAATCATTTCTCAGCTATTTCAACATAATGACAACCACCATTATTATCAAAATCATCTCAAATATCAAGATCGAGGTTTAGAAATTACCCAAAGCTTGTGAGACGCACAACCCACGCCTCGATTCGATTCGTCCTTCGATTTCCAAGTATGTTGTTCTCCCTTTGATGAGGAACAACTTTCCTTCTTGCCACAACTTCTAATTTGGCCAAAAATGGGTGCTTTGGATGAGTGAGAAAGCTAGGTTTTGGTAAAAATAGGGGTTGGAAGAGAGAGAAAGTGAGATTGCAGGAGAAAAACAGGGGTTCCTTATATAGGCTGAGGGTAGGAGATCGATCTGCCTCTTGATGAGATCGATCTGCATTTGAATTTTAGGGACGATTTGGGGCAATTTATGCCTAGGAGATCGATCTGTCGAGGGGTGAGATCGATCTCTTTATGGCTTTATGAGATCGATCTGCTCCTTGAGGAGATCGATCTTCTCCCAAACAGAATCATTTGGAGATCGATCTCTTCCTCATGAGATCGATCTTCTCTCAAACAAAATCATAAGGAGATCGATCCTCTTCCATTAGGGATCGATCTGCTCCTTAAATTCCTCCTTCCTAGTCATTTTTAACTCACCAGATCGATCTCTCCTTCTCCCAGATCGATCTGTCTTCATAACTTCACACTTATTTTAAACACTTAACATATAAATCTCCAATTATTATTCCCCAATTCACTTAGCTTAATAAATTACACTTCAAATTCTTATTACATCATTAAAATATATCTAAAATTCTCAGATCTCACAGCCTATTTCATTTTAATATTCATTTCATCTGGCCCTATTGGACTTGTGGGGCCAACTAACTCTTATTGGGCTTGTTCGAGGCCCATTACTTCACTTTGGGTCGAAACCACCAAGGCTAGGCCCAACCTACCTCTCAGCCATGGCATGGTGGCCGAGAGCCATTCAAGCCACCATGACCAATAGCCATGCCATCCATCACGCCAACCTTGCTAATTGCCTAACCATTCACTTAGGCATTTTATCAAACACTTACTATGTATGCCTTAAGCCTTTAGTTTTTTTTCATTAAGGCATTTTATCAAACACCTTACATGCCAATCTTAATTCACCAACCAATTGAACAAATTGAATGAAACTATGCATGCCATCATCATCTATGCATCTTAATTAGTCCATATATGCCTTTAAATCACATGGGTATTCATCAAAACTCATATACCCATTCCCGGCCAACTTGTTCATAGTGATTATGTGTGTTTTGATCCATAAAACATATACCAATCATCTTAGAATAGTTCCTAGATTAACATACTAGAAGTTAGAAGCTTGAAAACTTACCTAGCTTAGTGTTCTTCACTTGGCCAAAACTTCCAAGAATTTCACCTCTCTTAATATGGCTCCTTGATGGCTAATTCCAAGATATGTTAATCCTCTATCAATTCGGAACAACTTTTATGAAGATCACTTGTTCTAAATATACCTTTAGGTTAGTGATTTCAAGTGTAAGAAAGATTGAAAGTTAGGTTGCCATGGTGTTTCCTTGTTGTCGAGAGCTTAAGGGAGAAAATGAGTTTGTTTTGGCTGATTTTTCCCTTATCTAATTAATCCTTTTAATTTTAAATTTCAACCCACCAATTGGGCTTGATAATGGTTTTGGGCTTAGACAATTTGGGCTTGGACATAAAACTAATGGGTTTGATTTTGGGCTTTCCATTTTAGGCTTCGGTTTGGGCTTTTCTTTTGGGCTGGATTTTTCCTAGGTAATTGGGCCTACAATTTGCCACATTTTAAGCCCATCAAATGGCCCAACAATTTATCCCATTGGGCTTACCAAATTCGACCCATGCTTAATCCACCTTAATGGGCTTTAAAATTTCCTTAAGTTGGCCCATCGATTTCTACCCATTTAATTTAATCTGGATTTCGATTAAATTAATTTTCCATACTCAAGGAGTTGAAGATCGAGTGTTCTAGCTAAAAATATTTCTTCCCCACTTTTTAACCTTGGTTGGGTTAAATTTTAACCATGGTTAGTTATATATGCTCAAAGTTAACATTTCATAACTAACCTTGACTTTTCTTGACCATGACCACATTTGACTTTTTCTCAAAAATCCAAAAAGTGTCAATTATCATGGTTAACACGTTCATCTCTACGTTTTGGTCGTTTCCAAGAAGTGAAATAGCTAAAAACACCTTGAGCGGTCCATTTCAAGCTCATTTAGCCTCTTTTAGCTTTTCCTTTATTTTAATGTCTTCGGGACCAAACCAAACTGACTTTCCTTCATGAACCCTCTGTATTTTGACGTTTTAAGTTCTTATCTTCAGTCTGAATGATTTGAATCCCTTCAGTTTAGCTTGTGGCCATCTCGGCCCTTACTTGCCCTTTACATGGCTTATCTACATTTAATCAACTCGCTTGTATTTTTCATTTTTATAAATACTCTTCTTATGATTCAATTAACATAATCAAATGTTTAGACATAAGAATAAAAAGGAACATAGTACAAAATATAGGTCTTACATCATGGCATGCTTAGTTTCATTCTATTTGATGAATTGGTTGGTGAACAAAGGTTGGCTTCTAAGGTGTTTGATAAAATGCCTTAATGAACAAAAACTAAAGGCTTAAGGCATGCATAGTAAGCGTTTGATAAAATGACTAAGTGAATGGCTAGCAAAATGGCATGATGGTAGGATGATTGGCGTGACTCTCAGCTATGGTGGCATGCATGGCTCTCGGCTACCATGCCATGGCTGAGAGGTATAATGGGCAAAGCCAAATGGTTTCGGCCCAATAAGAGTTAATGGGCCTCGAAAAAAGCCCAGTAAATGTTAAAAGGCCCAACAAGCCCAATAGGCCCAGTTGAAATGAATAGTAAAGTGAAATGGGCTTAAGACGAAGTAAGGGCCATTAAGATGCAATTGGGCCCAATAAGAGTAAATGGACTGAAAGCTTTAAATTAAGTCCAATGAAAGTGAAATACAATTGAATATACTGTAATTAACCTGATGAATGCTTATATGCAGCTCCAGAGATTATATTGGGAGTGAATCGGACTAAGTGATTTTAGAGCGTTGGAAAAAGAAGAGCATTCCAAGCGATTCGAGGTAAGGGAATTTTATGAGTAGTTAGAGATACCTGCGCATATTTTCGAGGGTATTTACATTCACTTAAAAAGTTTGAGGTTTCTATAAATAGAATAAAATTTATAGAGACTCGATATGGATAAATTACGTTTTTACTCTTATTAAGGGTAAAATTCCAGAAATTGAGAAAAATCACAAAAAGCATGGAAAACATGTTTTTGATTGCTTTACTATTCTGTAGTAGAAATATAGATGGATTGGCTAGTGCTTTCATAAATTACACAAAACAGCCCAATTATGGTGTTGAGTTTGATTATTTAAATAATCTCTTGAAATGAGCCATCTATCAAGTTTGTGTGGAAAGAAATCGTGTTGGAGCATGGCTTGCACTGAATTTTATATGGTCTCTGCATGACTTTATGCTAGAGAGTTTCTCGCACTAGATTTCACATGATATGCATGACATAGTACTGTAGCATTGCTTGTACTTGATTTTAAATATGATTTATACATGAAATGGTGCTGGAGTGTTACTCACACTAGATTTTATACGAAATATGCATAAACCGTGTTGGAGCAGGGTGTTAACTGGTTGTCACACTCAAGGCTCGCACTGTGGTTTGATATAGATGAACCCGTGTTAGAGATTACTCACATATGGATTTGATTTAGCATGCTTAATGCCGTGCTTGATGCCTCATGTAGATTGTGTGTCACACGGATGAGATGCTCGCACGAGCGATATGAGAATGGCATGGATGATTGATATGAGATTGGGTCCACGGGATACTTTGTATAGTGTACGTAGCACGGAGTAGTTGTACCGTGTAGTCTTCAGACTAGATGAGTCTTCGGACTAGATTATATTATATTATAGGCTGGCAAGGAGGATTGACCCACCTACCGTTGCAGCAGTGATACCTCGTACACTAGGTACCGTGTAACGTAGGATCACCTATTAGGATATGACCATAGTTCCTACATGATTACATAATACCTGCCAAATCTCATATGTTATAGGCTGTATATAAATACATGATTTGATATGATTTTTATGAATCAAGGTATCCCGAGGGACGGGAGGAGCCTTTATATATGTGGAATGAAATTCATGTTTGAAATGATTTTACATGGATCGACTAGCTTGAGGGAAAGGTTAAGTCCTAATCATTGTTTTAAACATATTAAATGTGAAAATACATGTCCATGAATGAGTGGCATGGAACGCCTTTTTGTGCATGAGATTTATGTTGCATATGTTTACAAATGTAAGACATGCTTTTAAAACGTGATATGGAAATAGAATGATTTAAAGCATACTGTAGTTATCTACTTGCTGGCATAATTGCTTTACTGAGCTAGTGAGCTTACCCTTTCATTTTTCTCTCTCTACAGAGCATTTTCAGTAGCTAGTGAGCAACTGAGGACTCGCAGTCTAGTATCTGTTCCCATCGATTGAAAGGTATACACATTGGTATAGTTTTGTATCTAAACATGTAACAACACAGTAATGCATACGAATGTAATATCGGGGATGTAAATGTATGTAAATGTATGTGAGCTCACTTATGAGATGAAAATATTTACAGTCAATCAATAGTTTTGTGACGTCCCGGAAGCGTGAAAAATAGGGTAAATTTAAAAACTTTTACTCGTCAAATCACAATTAAGGGTGCATTCCTGCGCAGTGTCATACATCATCATACTTATTATGCCTCAGGATCTCATCATTAAATAGTATATTTCATATCATATACATTACTCAATTCCAAGTTAATTATAACTAATACATCCCATATAATGTTGTACATCAAGTGTCTATAAATACACATTAGTCTGCGTACATGAAATGTAAATTATACCTCAGATACAAATATATGGCTTGGAGCTCAAATCCTCCACTAGCCAATGCTCCGTACGTCACAGGAAAACTTCTCTTCACTTGAAGAAATCTGGGGGGAAGAGAAAATAGGATGAGCTTCTAAATCAATCAGTAAAGAGGTAAGGGACTCATCAATAAAATAATGATTTGCACAGCACAATCATTTTATCTTGTAGTTGAAAACTCGATAAAAATGTAGCATGACTTAATAAAACATCATTCTCATCTCATTCTCTAAAATCATGTAAAAACATGAGAGTACATAACTCAGTATAAATCACAGTTACAAGCATGTGAAAATCATGATGCGATAATGGCTATTCTCATTAAACGTGATAAAAATCACCGCAATAAAATGCACGTGGCATAGCCACAAAACACAACTCATGTGTAAAACGAGACTAGGCAATAAAACTCATATAAATATTCGTCATGGCAAATCAATAATATATCTCCTCTGGGAGTGCACCCCAGGCATCCTCATAAGAGGGAACATCGACATATGGTCATGTACATGGTATATTGGACTTACGCGTTACCAGAACAAGGCTTGGCCTTACATGCAACTAGAGCAATGCCTCTCCTTATGCACACTATCATCTGGTCCTTGGGTCGGTTCCTAGGCGGCCCACACTATCGATCTTACATACTACCAAAGCAAGGCCCGGACTTACATGCTACCAAAGCAAGGCCTCCCAACGCTACCAAATCGGAGGAATAATCGGACTTACATGTTACCAAAACAATGTTCGGACTTACATGTTACCAAAACAATGCCTCCCAATGCTACCAAAGTGGAGGAATAATCAGACTTACATGCTACTAAAGCAAGGGCCGGACTTACATGTTACCAGAACAACGCCTCCCAATGTACCAAAGCGGAGGAATAATCGGACTTACATGCTACCAGAGCAAGGCTCGAACTTACATGCTACCAAAGCAAGGCCCGATGTGTATTAACATGACACGCCTATGTCTCAGTCATTAGCCATTATCATAGAAAACGTCTTGCCTTCACGTAGAACTCATAATGGTTTTCTCTCATAAATCTCATTTAAAACATTTGTGTACTCAACACAAAACATGTTAAAACCGAGTTCCAACCGACAAAACCACTCACACATTTCTCAATCTCAGTATGCCTTAATGTGGAGCCTAAATCTCTTTTTCACGTTTTAAACACAAAACGATTGTAAAACATTTTCACACATAGTTTACAACTCATAAAACAATTGGGCCCCAATTAGCTATAAAATTGTGTGCAATTTCTCATTCACAGCACATAAAACATGCTTGTTTTCTCAATCACAATTCATGCTATAATATTTCACAATTCACATACACAAACGAGTTTAAGTTTCCCTTACCTCTTTGCACCTTGTATAGTGCAATCGTTCCCCCGTATCACGGACTAGTCTCGCATTCCTCTCTGGAACTCCCGAGCTGTCTAACGATGTTCAAACATCAATAACTCATTATCACATAACCTTCAAATCTCTACATCGAGCATATTGCCCATATTCTCATTAAATACCTCAATTATCCCATTTCTCATTACTCTATCATAACTCATATCTCATCCACTACATCTCAACATTATACATTTCTCATGCATAATACCCACGCCAAAAGCACCTCATTGCCTAAATTTCCAATTTATCGAAAAAAATCCCAATTTACCACAATTTACTTAATATCATCATCACTCTAATAAAATCACAATTTTTGTCAACTTTAATTCTCTCCTAACTATTTCATCACATTGCCCATATTCACAATCACCAAAAATCACTTCAAAATCTAAGATTGAAGTTTAGAGATTACCCAAACTTGTCGAGTGCTCAACTCACACCTCGATTCAATTCTTCTTTCAATTTTCAAGTATGTTGTTCCCCTTTGGATGAGGAACAACTTTCCTTCTTGCCACAACCCTTGATTTGGATGAAAATGAGTGTTTTAGAGGGGAGAGAAAGCTAGGGTTCGAAAATGGCAATTTGGGAGAGAGAGAGAGATCGATCTTCAAGAAAAACAAAGGGGTCTTTATTAGGTCGAGGGTAGAAGATCGATCTGGCTCTTGATGAGATCGATCTGCATTTGAATTTGGGGACGTTTTGAGGTAATTTTATGCCTAGGAGATCGATCTATCGTGGGGTAAGATCGATCTCTTAATGGCTTTATGAGATCGATACGCTACAATTATGAGATCGATCTCTGTTTTATAGAATGCTTCACGAGATCGATCTGCTCTTTAGGGAGATCGGTCTTCTCCTTACAGAATGCTTCATAAGATCGATCTGCTCCTTGAGGAGATCGATCTTCTCCTTTACAGAAACATTTTGAGATTGATTCCTTCCTCTGGAGATCGAGCTCTTTATTACAGAATCAGAAGGAGATCGATTTGCTCGCTTAAATTCCTCCTTCCTTGTCATTTTTGGCCTACCAGATCGATCCTCTCTTCTCCAAGATCGATCTAGCCCCATAGTTTCTCACTTTAACATAAAATCTCATTTATAACTCATTCATCACTTAAAATTTCATTCCATACCACCTCAATATATGAGTACATCATATTTAGTTTAAATCAATTACAATTCATGTTCTCATTACATAATTTAAATATGTCCAAAATTGTCAGTCACATCCTCCACACCTTAAAAAAATTTGGTCTTCCAAATTCAACTCAACTCATTAAATAGATTGGGGTACTTCTCCTTCATGAGACTTTCCAATTCCCAAGTTGCCTCTTCCATTGAGTGATGTTTCCATAGAACTTTCACTAATGGGATGTTTTTAGTTCGAAGTACTTTCTCTTTCCTATCAAGGATCCGGACGGGTTCTTCAGTGTAGCTCATGTCCTCTTGTATGTCTGTCTCTTCATACTCTATGACACGAGAAGGGTCCGGGTGGTACTTCCTCAACATAGATCCAAGAAAAACGTTGTGTATTCAGGACATCTGTGGGGGTAATGCCAATCTGTAGGCTACCTCTTCCACTCTCTCAAGAATCTCGAATGGTCTTATGTATCGAGGACTCAATTTTCCTTTCTTCCCAAATCTCATGATACCCTTAGTTGGTGATATCTTCAGAAATATTGCGTCACCAACATCAAACTCAAGTGGCCGTCTACATACATTCGCGTAGCTTTTATGTCTACTCTATGCAGCCTGTAATCTCTCACATATGAGTTTTACACTATGTACAGCCTGTTCAACAAGTTCGAGAGCATTTATCTTTCTGTCACCGACTTCTTCCCAAGCTACAAGAGATCTACACCTCCTACCATATAGAACCTCAAAAGGTGCCATTCTAATACTCGCATGATAGCTGTTATTGTACACAAACGCTACTAGGGGCAGGTGATCATCCCATGATCCCTTAAAATCCATCGTACACACCCTCAACATATCTTCCAAGGTCTGAATAGTCCTCTCTGACTGACCATCTGTCTGAGGATGATAGGCGGTACTAAAACTCAATCGAGATCCCATGGACTCCTGAAACTGGGTCTAAAATCTGGAAGTAAATCGAGAATCTCTGTCAGAAGTAATACTAACTGGAACCCCATGTAATCTACCTATCTCGCTGACATATAACTCAGCTAAGGCATCCACAGTATCTGTGCTCTTGATGGCAAGGAAGTGGGCACTCTTAGTCAGTCTATCCACTATGACCCATATCACATCATGACCCCTTCGAGTCCTCGAAAACCTATAATAAAATCCATGGTGATGTGCTCTAATTTCCATGTTGGTACAGGTAAAGGCTGTAGTAGTCCTTCGGGCTTTCGATGCTTAGCTTTCACTTGCTGGCATACTAAATATCTGGCCACATACTCTGCCACGTCTCGCTTCATACCACTCCACTAGTACACCTTTCTCAAATCTCAGTACATCTTAATACTCTTTGGGTGCATGATGTATCGCAAGTAGTGGGACTCTCTCAGTATTTGTCTCTTCAGGGTATCGTCGTCCAGTACAGAAATCCATCCTCTGAATCTCAACAATCCATCCTCACGGATTGTGAGATCCGACTGCGAAGTCTGCTCAGCTTGGCTAACCATATCAATCAACCTCTGATCATTACGCTGCCCAATTCTAATCTGATCCATCATCATGGGCTCTATCCATAGGCCAGCCAAAAATCCAATCTCTACCTCTTTAACTCTAATCCGGAGTTCGACGAACTGCTCCAGTAAATCCCATTCCCTGATCATCAAGCAGATATCATACTATTCCTGCTCAGGGCATCAGCCACTACATTCGCCTTACCCAGATGGTATAGAATTTCACAGTCATAATCCTTAAGGAGTTCCATCAATCTCCTTTGTCTCATATTTAACTCTTTCTGATCAAAGAGATATCTCAAACTCTTGTGATTAGTGAAGATCTAGAATATTTCCCCATATAAATAGTGTCGCCAGATCTTCAAGGAAAATACCACAGCGGCTAACTCCAAATCATGCATGGGGTAATTCCGTTCACGATCTTTCAATTGTCGCGATCCATAAGCGAACACTCTTCCATGCTGCATGAGTACACATCCCAATCCTTGATGGGATGCATCATTATAAACTGAAAATCCTCTTGATCCCTCAAGGATAGTCAACACATGTGCCGTTATTAATCTCCTCGTTAACTCTTGAAAATTGAGCTCACATTGATCAGTCCATATAAATGGAGTCTCCATGCGCTTGAGCATACTCAAAGGATCGATAATCCTAGAAAATCCTTCCACAAATCTTCTGTAATACCCTGCCAAATCAAGGAAGCTTCGTACCTCTGTAACTGTCCTCGGTCTTTCCCAATTAAGCACAACTTCTACTTTACTTAGATCCACTGATACTCCTTCCTTTGAAACTATATGACCAAGGAAAACTATTTGATCCAGCCAAAACTCACACGCTTTCCATATAATTGCTTATTCGGAGTATCTGAAGTACCAACCACAAATGCTGTGGATGCTCCTCATATGACCGAGAGTACACCAGGATATCATCAATAAAGACTATCATAAACTTATCTAGATAGTCTCAGAACACTTCATTCATTAATCTCATAAAAGCTGCAAGGGCGTTCGTCAATCCATAGGGCATCACTAGAAATTCATAATGGCTATATCTTGTTCTGAAGGCCGTCTTCAGAATATCTTCCTCTTTAATCCTCAACTGGTAATAGCCCGATCTTAAATCAATCTTAGAGAAGACTGAGGTCCCTCTTAGCTGATCAAGTAAATCATCAATCCTGGGCAATGGGTATTTATTTTTCACCGTGGCTTTATTCAACAGTCGGTAGTCTATGCACAATCTGAGACTACCATCCTTCTTCCTCATGAATAACATTGGTGCTCCCCATGGTGAGACACTGAGTCTAATGAATCCCTGATCCAGTAACTCCTGTAGTTGCTTCTTCAATTCCTCTAGTTCCACTAATGCCATCCTATACGGAGGTCGAGAGATAGGTAGAGTATCCGGTACCAAATCAATGGTAAACTCAAGCTCTCTCTCTGGTGGCAAACCTGCCAACTCTTCTAGGAAAACATCTGGAAATTCACACATCACAGGTATATCCTCAATCCTCGGATGTTCCCGATCATCATCTGAGATGAATGTTTCATAACCTTCACATGAACAATCATATTTAATACTCTCAAAAGCAACATCATAATTTCCAATTACTTACAAAATTTCATATGTTTCTTTACTCAATATTTCAAATGTACACTATAAGGTTCAGGTAGGGAGAAAGTTACAATCTTAGTGTAGCAATCTAAACTCACTCGATTGGTTGCCAGCCAATCCATTGCCAAAATTACATCAAACTCATGCATATTTAACATTATTAGATATGCTAATATTACTATATCTCCCACCTTTATTTCACATCCTCTACAAATTAAATCAGTTCTCTGGGATTCACGCATAGGGGTGTTTACATGTAGTACATACTCTTGAGGTTCTAACTTCAACTTTATTCTACATACAAAATGCTCAGAAATAAACAAATGCGTGGATCCTAGATCAATCAACACATGAGCCTTATGATTACAGACAAAGAGTGTACCTCTTATAGTTTCTGCAGAAGTGTCTGCTGTTTCCTTATCCAGGGCAAACACACACCACTGTGTGACGGGTTTCTTTCCTTTCTCTGCAGCAGTGGCCCGTCTTTAAGGATTCACTCTCTGAGGCTGCTATCTAGTAGGCTTCGGAGCATGCGGTATCTGAGGTTGAGGATAGTCTTTCACTCTATGACCCATGTTACCACATCTAAAACATCCACGGATCATCCTAGTATAACTTCCCTCATGCGATCAGCCACAGTCTCTACAAAACCTTATCTCAGGCATAACATATCGAGGGCTCTCCCTAATGATGGGATAAGCTCTGGGTCTCTCCAATCTGCCCTTCTGTATCTCAATCCTTCTTGTCCTGAAGGAACCTCTCCGAATATCTGCCTGGAACATCGTTGGCCTCTTGCCCTTGTCCCTAGTCACTGCTCCGAACTCATTCTTGGATTGTACAATTTCAATTCCCTTCTCAATCTCTTGTGCCTGTCTCAGAGCATCTCTAAACTCAGTAATACATAGCCCTATCAATCTATCTCTAATGATGGGCTTCAATCCATACAGAAATCTCTCTATGCGGAGCTCTTCATTCTTGAAAGTCTCTGGGTGATATCTCAACAGAGTGGTAAATCAGCTTTCATAATCATCCACAGACATGTCGTCCTGTACCAGACTCAGAAACTCTGCCTGCTTCCTTCTCTAAGCAGCTCGTGGTACGTATTAGGCTCTGAAGGCTGTCTGAAACTCTTCCCAACCAATCAAACCCTGGCAGGACATCAGAATACCCTAGGTAGTACCCCACCAATCTCGAGCTCTCCCTTTCAACATATAAGCACTCATACTAACCCTCTCAGCATCTGTGCATCCTAAATAATCAAATATGACTCTTAACTCCGTCAACCACTCCTCAGCCTCTGTAGGATCCTTCTTTCCTTTAAATGCGGGTGGATTCATTTTCAAAAAGTCCTTCAGTCGGACCATACTTCTGTCATCAGGCTGAGTAATGGGAGGCACCGGGTCCATCTGTACTGGGAGTACGAGAGGTCCTTATGGTGGTGTAGGAGTAGTACCAGAGGCATTAACTACAAAATGTTACGCGAATAGCGCAGCCATTTGGTCAAATCCCTGCCTCACATCGGTCTCCATCTGGTTAAATCGAGAGTTAGGACTCTCAGGTTGTGGGGCAAGTGGTGGAGGGGACTCTACCTGTCTCCTCAAACGACCTCGTCGTCCACTCAATCTCAATCTCAATAAGTTTCCTGTGCGTACACATCAAAATCGATTGAAATCTCAATCCTCAAATTTCAGTTCATGACAAGACTTATACACAGACACTTGGGATGTATTCTATTTCACTTGACCGACACTGACAGTACTAAACACCCTAAGCTCTAATACCAAGAAAACTCTGTGACGCCCCGAAAGCTGGAAAAATAGGGCAAATTTAAAAGTTTTTACTAGTCAACTCATAATTCAGGCTGCATTCCCGTGCAGTGTCATACATCATCATACTTATCATGCCTCAAGATCTCATCATTAAATAGTATATTTCATATCATATACATTACTCAATTCTAATTAATTAATCCTAATACATCCCATATAATGTTGTACATCAAGTGTCTATAAATACACATTAGTCTGGGTACATGAAATGCAAATTATACTTCAAATACAAATATATGGCCTAGAGCTCAAGTCTTCCACTTGCCAATACTTCGTACGTCACAGGAAAATTTCTCTTCACTTGAAGAAATCTGGGGGGAAGAGAAAACAGGGTGAGCTTCTAAATCACTCAGTAAAGGGGTAAGGGACTCATCAATAAAACAATGATTTCCTTAGCACAATCATTTTATCTCATAGTTGAAAACTCGATAAAAATGTAGCATGGCTTAATAAAACATCATTCTCATCTCATTCTCTAAAATCATGTAAAAACATGGGAGTACATAACTCAGTATAAATCACAATTACAAGCATGTGAAAATCATGATGCGATAATGGCTTTTCTCATTAAAACGTGATAAAAATCATCGGAATAAAATACACGTGGCATAGCCACAAAACACAACTCATGTGTAAAACGAGACTAGGCAATAAAACTCATATAAATATTCGTCATGGCACATCAATAATATATCCCCTCTAGGTGCGCATCCCAGGCATCCTCATGAGAGGGAACGTCGACATATGGTCGTGTACATGGTATATTGGACTTACGCATTACCAGAACAAGGCCCGGCCTTACATGCTAATAGAGTAATACCTCTCCTCATGCACACTATCATGTGGTCGCTAGGTCGGTTCCCAGGCGGCCCACTTTATCGATCTTACATGCTACCAAAGCAAGGGCTCCCAACGCTACCAAAGCGGAGGAATAATCGAACTTACATGTTGCCAGAACAATGCTCGGTCTTACATGTTACCAGAACAATACCTCCCAACGCTACCAAAGCGGATAAATAATCGAACTTACATGCTACTAGAGCAAGGCCCAGACTTACATGTTACAAGAACAATGCCTCCCAATGCTACCAAAGCGGAGGAATAATCGGACTAACATGCTACTAGAGCAAGGCCCGGACTTACATGCTACCAAAACAAGGCCCGATGTGTATTCAACATGACACGCCTAGGTCTCAATCATTAGCTATTATCATAGAAAACGTCTTGCCTTCTCATAAAACTCATAATGGTTTTCTCTTATAAATCTCATTTAAAACATTTGTGTACTCAACATAAAACATGTTAAAACTGAATTCCAACCAGTAAAACCACGCACTCATTTCTCAATCTTAGTATGCCTTAACGTAGAGCCCAAATCTCATTTTCACGTTTTAAACACAAAATGGTTGTAAAACATTTTCACACATAGTTTACAAGTCATAAAAAATTGGGCCCCAACCGGCTATAAAAACGTGTGCAATTTCTCATTCACAACACATAAAACATGCTTGTTTTCTCAATCACAATTCATGCTACAATATTTCACAATTCACATACAGAAACGAGTTTAAGTTTCCCTTACCTCTTTGCACCTCGTATAGTGCAATCGTTCCCCCGTATCACGGACTAGTTTCGCATTCCTCTCGGGAACTCCTGAGCTGTCCAGCGATGTTAAGACATCAATAAGTCATTATCACATAACACCAAAATCTCTACATCGAGCATATTGTCCATATTCTCATTAAATACCTCAATTATCCCATTTCTCATGACTCTATCACAATTCATAATCTCATCCACTACATCTCAACCTTCTGCATTTCTCATACATAATACCCACGCCAAAATCACCTCATTGCCTAAATTTCTAATTTATCGACAAAAATCCCAATTACCACAATTTGCTTAATATCATCATCACTCCAATAAAATCACAATTTTTGTCAACTCTAATTCTCTCCTAACTATTTCATCACAATGCCCATATTCACAATCACCAAAAATCACTTCAAAATTTAAGATTGAAGTTCATATATTACCCAAACTTGTGGAGTGCTCAACTCACACCTCTATTCAATTCGTCTTTCGATTTCCAAGTATGTTGTTCCCCTTTGGATGAGGAACAACTTTCCTTCATGCCACAACCCTTGATTTAGACGAAAATGAGTGTTTTGGAGGGGAGAGAAAGCTAGGGTTCAAAAATGGCAATTTGGGAGAGACAGAGATCGATTTCCAGGAAATACAAAGGGGTCTTTATATAGGCCGAGGGTAGGAGATCGATCTGGCTCTTGATGGGATCGATCTACATTTGAACTTAGGGACGTTTTGAGGTAATTTTATGCTTAGGAGATCGATCTATCGTGGGGTAAGATCGATCTCTTAATGGCTTTATGAGATCGATCTGCTACAATTATGAGATCGATCTCTAGTTTACAGAATGCTTCACGAGATTGATCTGCTCCTTGGGGAGATCGATGTTCTCCATACAGAATGCTTCATGAGATTGATCTCCTCCTTGAGGAGATCAATTTTCTCCTTTACGAAAACATTTTAAGATCGATTCATTCCTCATGAGATCGATCTCTTCATTACAGAATCATAAGGAGATCGATCCTCTTCCATTGGAGATCGATCTGGTTGCTTAAATTCCTCATTCCTTGTCATTTTTGGCCTACTAGATCGATCCTCTCTTCTCCAAGATCGATCTGGCCCCATAGTTTCACACTTTAACATAAAATCTCATTTATAACTCATTCATCGCTTAAAATATCCTTCCATACCACCTCAATATATGAGTACATCATATTTAGTTTAAATCAATTACACTTCATGTTTTCATTACATAATTTAAATATGTCTAAAATTCTCAGATCTCTCAAGTTTATATTGACATGTATGTATGACAGAAATGGATATTATGGTAAGTAAGGATGAGGTGACTAATACCGAATCATAGCCCAACTATTGGTAGTAAGATGGTCACGAAGGGAAAAAGGTAAATAAAAAGTGAAAAATTTATAGTGTTTTAAGGTAAAATGAGGTTGTGACACTAAAAGGGTTGTAATGAGGCTTAAGTAAGGTATGACAAAGGGATTTTTGGGTTAAGGAAATTGAAGGTGTCACGACCCTCTTCTCGTGACTTAATTTACTACTTACAGTTAGGTTTTGAGTCAACATCCATATCCATATCTCATCCATTCATAATTTATAATTCAATTAATGAAATAGAAATTGTGCTTTTTATATATATATGCAGAAACGTTTACATCAGTTTCTATTATATACATCCCTTTCGTACAAAAGATAACTATACTGTTCATTAATTTACAGGATACAAAAATTTTCTCTCGTAAATGTATACCTTTGTACTGTTGGAGAACTGGAGAACACCGCAGCACGGACGACTGTAGTAACTCACTACTACGTAGAATTTGTAGAGGAGGAAATAAGGGGGCGAGCTAACACGTTCAGTAAGGAAAATATGAAAGCATGTAGATAACTACACTATCTACATGCTCAAAATATAAATATTTATTTTTCCTTATAAAACATATGCATTTCTTTGAAAATAGCTTCCGTCGATGCGAAACCATTAATTCGCTAGATGGGTATATGCATATACATCATCAATTCACACAGAATCACATAGCTCAATGTCAGACCCCGTATATGTATAGCTATGTATATAGGAACATGGGAATGTAAATAAAATCATAAGTAAGATGATGTATTGTAATGTGAAGTGTATGCAATGTAAGTTCATAAGATTATGTACGCACTTGTAGTAAGAATTGTGATTATACGTACAAGTTGCATTACGAATGAGTAGGAAGAAATGAACTTGAATACGAGAAGAATGTGATCGAAATGGAATATGAGTAGTATGGTAAAATGGAAGGAAAGATTTACATAAGTGTATATTTCCATTTGAGTAATATCGTATATATGTGTGGTCATACAAAGATTCTACACAAGTTTTAATGTGTATGTAGTGAGGATGAATCCCATTTTCAAGTCTCAAAGATGAATGAATGAGGAAATGATCATGGTAGCAAATTAAGGGTGTTTGGTAAGGGTTATTGCAGAAAAACTGCAGGAAATCTGGAATTTGTGAAGGCCAGATCGATCTCATAGGATGAGAGATCGATCTAGGAGAGCCAGAATGCTCTTATGTGAGAAATGGAAGGGAACAGATCGATCTCCAAAGGAAGCAGATCGATCTCCTTAGCTCTCGGGTTGGAAGCAGATCGATCTCCCCTAAGACCAGATCGATCTCCTTAAGCTTCTATTTGGCAGCAGATCGATCTCCAGCCTCGACAGATCGATCTCCTACCTTTAAAACGTCTTAGAAAAGAGGGATTTTAGAGGACCAGATCGATCTCCACCTAAGGAAGATCGATCTCCTCAAGTCAAAACTATAAATGGGAGCAGTTGGATCATCAGAATTTCGGGACAAACATTTCCTTTTCACTTCAACTCAAAGAAATCTAGTTTCTCACTCCTAAATCCAGCCATTTTCAGTAAGATTTGAGGAAAGGCTATTAGAGACAAAGTTGTTCACATCAAAGAGAAGAACAACATAGTTTAGAGGCATTTCCCCATTTGATGGATTGAAGAAATAAAGGGCAATCCTAATTGGAGCAAGAGGAAATCCAATGAGGTAAGTTCTAATGCACAAATCCAAGTACATTGGTTTAGTTAATGATTATAAAGATATTTGGGTGTGCATATTGTGGATAGGACTACCTAAAATGGTATGAAATGAATATAACTTAGAAATGGTCAAGTGTGAGAAAGTGGAGTGTGGGAGTGTTTATGATGAATGAAATATCTTGAGGGGAGGAACATGTTGTGAGAATGATTTGGAAATGTTGACATTGGGATAAATTGTGAGATTTACCACAAGGGGTAAAAATGTGTAATTAAGGCATTGGATAAATGCTTAGTTGAATAAGAGTTAGAAACATTAACTCAAATGTTGATGGATGAATTTCAGTTTCTGATGATACGCCGGAGCAAGTCGAGATGAGAACGCAAGAAGCATAAAGGCGGATAGTTGCACACAAGTAAAACGAGGTAAGGGACTGTGTGTTCGCTATAGAGATGTTCGTACGTAATTACAGCAATTTCGTAGATATATTGCTAGGACTAGTACGATATTATAAGTTTATGAAATGATGTGGAAGTATGAAAAGTACTATGATGTATATATATGTATTGAGAAATGGGATAGGGTAAGGAAATAGCATGATATGCATGTTTTCAATGATGTTCTCAATTTTATATTGTTATTGATGATTGAGAAATGTTGATGATAGGTTGGCTAATTTTACATGTTTTAGCATGAAGAGGCATGCTGTATGAATAAACGTGTTTTGAGTTTTAAAAGAGAAAATAGCCATCTATCAGTTTTGAGATGAGATTTGGTGTTGAAGCGCTAGCTCACACCCGTTTTAATGCCTTGATGTACCGTGCGGGAGTTTTAACTCGCACGGGGGTTTTGAGAAAGTGCGGGAACTTTGCTCGCACCTGTTTTGTTGAGTTAAGGTAAACCTGGGGGTCTGGGACCCAAGGGGATACCAGCCGACGGCCAATTAAACGGGCTAGGCCTTAACGATAGATCGTACCGCGCTGGAGCTTTGCGTTGACTGTGTGTCACGCTGCTTGCTCGCCTGGTATATGAGACATGGTTTAAGGATAAAAAGTCCATCGAAGTTGGAGTATGGACTTGGGTCCACGGTTGTACATAGAATAGTGTAGTCACCCGTTGGTATACTATGTACCGTGCTGGGTGCACGTGAGTACGAGTATCGCGTAGATGACACACGACGTATCTTCACCGTGAGTATACGAGGAGATGAGGTGGATTGAAATGAGCCGGAGGGTAGGACTGACCCATCCCCCTTCAGGCGAAGTGATACCCTGTGCACACCCGATCAGTGAGGCCTGGGATCACTGACTGTGGCCATAAGTCGTGGATATTTGATTGCCTAAAATTCCATGCCTGTCTCAGAGATTTGAGAAACAGAGACAATCTTAGAAAAGAAAGAGATTTGCGAGAAGAATGATTTGAGAAGTGAAAGAGATTTCGTGTTTTAATAAATCTCTGATTTCACATTCGTGCCATGAGGGCACTATTTATGAGCATATTTTAAATGGAAGTTTGACATTTGATTTACACGAAAATGCTATTGAGAAATATATGTTTAAATGCATTGTTCGTATGATATTTCCATTTATAACGAAAACATGGTTTTGGTTTATGCATGCATGGGCTATGTAGGTAGTACGATATCTACCTGCTAGCATACATTTCCTTACTGAGCCGTGGTTTGCTCATCCCACTATTTTCCCCCTCCAGGTACTGAGAAGTAAGAGAACGGTGATCTCTAGACATTTTGTGTTAAAACAGCTCCCACAATCCGCAAAGGTATAAGATTTATATACACGAGTATTTTGTATCTAATATATTGTATCGCACAGTTATATCTTAGAATTGTAAACAGTATTATGGGGATGACATGTAAGCACATGGTATTTATACAATTAATTTTGTGTATTTACACACACACCTGGGAGTGTGAATTAAAGTTTTAAATATTCCGCTATAAATGAATAAATTTTTAGTAATTGTATCTTCTCACAGCCCAACCGTAGTAGAGAATGTATGGATAGAAGGGTTCCCGAAAGCGGGGCATGACACTCAATCTTTAAAAAAAACCACATAGCTTCATTTATCATTTCACACAGTACATGCTTATAAATCTCTTTGCACTTAGCAAATTTCTTAGTAAATCAATTTACATAAGACATAGTATGGGATATTAAATCACCCCTTATCAGACAGTAGGGGGACATATGTCACCTCACACAATAGTGACAAAATGTCATACCACACAGATAAAAGAAGACTTATGGCTATAGTTCAGATTCCAGGCAACACTAATCAGGTGTGCGGGAATCCCATGCTTGGGAGGTAGATCAACCATCCCTTCAGCTCACATAGAATCACTAAGATATTACGACACATCGTACTCCATAGCTAACGCTCACGGTACATCGTGCTCCCGTGGATCCTTATCACCCATTTTCATTGTCTCAAAATCATGTGTGAGCAACTCAACATAAGATCACACAGCATACTTGAGGCATCGAGCATGATTTTATCCCATCACATAGAAAGCTTATAAAACCTCGTGCGAGCAACTCAGCGTAAGATCACACAACATACCTAAGGCATCAAGCACGAATTTGCTTATCACACAGTAAAGTCTATAAAACCACATACGAGCAACTCAGCGTAAGATCACATAGCATACCTGAGGCAGCGAACACGATTTTGTCTCATCACTTTAAAATCAAGGGGGTCACATGCGATCATAGTCAAGCAAGATCACTTAGTAGTACTCGATGGCTCTAGCATGATTTCTAAAATCTAGTGTGAGCTCTCGAGTGGATCACACATCTTCACTCAGCTCAAGCACCTTTTTCTCTTCTCAAAAATCCTTTTTAAAATACTGTGCGAGCAAGGCTGGTAAATCTACCGTTGCCACTTTGGCTCTAGCATAGGTTCACATAGAAAAGAAATAGATGGCTCCATTCACTAAGTATGAGTGAGAGGGCATAGTCACAATCACCAAAATCACCTCATATCAAAGATTAAAGCTTAGAAATTTAACTAAAACTTATGAAGAACTTTATTCCAACCTCGATTTAATTCATCCTTCGATTTTCAAGTATGTTATTCTCCTTTGGATGAGGAACAACTTTCCTTCTTGTCTCTGCTTGAGATTTGGACGAAAATAGGGGTTTTAGAGGGGAGAGAAAGTTAGGGTTCCGAAAATGGTGATTTGGGAGAGAGAGAGATCGATTTCAAAAAAATAAAAGGAGTCCTTATATAGGCCAAAGGTAGGAGATCGATCTGGTCCTTGATGAGATCGATCTCTCTTTAAATTTGGGAATGTTTTAGGGTAATTTTATGCCTAGGAGATCGATTTGTCATGGGGTGAGATCGATCTCATAATTGCTTCAAGAGATCGATCTGCTCCCTGAGGAGATCGATCTTCTGTTTACAGAATACTTCATAAGATCGATCTGCTCCTTAAAGAGATCGATCTTCTCTTTACAGAAACATTTGGAGATCGATCTACTTGCCTATGAGATTGATCTACCTATCAATTCTTGCACATTTTTTGAATTCTGGAGTCATGAGATCGATATCTCATCCTTTGAGATCAATCTGGTCTTCACAGATTGCACTGCTGCTGCATCAATTTGCAGAAAACTCATTGTAAAACTTCCTAAAATCTACCCCATAGTCCATATTTCAATCCATACGCATTTAAGACTTAAAAGCCTCATCTTCTTATACTTCATCATATTTAAAACTTGCATGTACATTAACATATCATAATTACAGACACCAAATTACAATTCTCATAACCGGGGTATACAAAATTCTCAGTTCTCACACGTTATGAATGCCTGCTAGCTCCGGTGGCAACTCTAGCCTGTAGGCCTTATCTCCCACTCGCTCCAATATCTAAAATGGTTCGATATATCGAGAGCTTAACTTACCCTTCTTACCGAACCTCATAATCCCTTTCGAGGGAGAGACTTTCAAAAATACTGAGTCACCCACAGTGAACTCTAATGGCCTTCGTCTCATGTCAACATAACTTTTCTGCTTGCTCTGAGCTGTTCTCAATCTCTCACATACCAGCTGAACATCCTCAAAGGCTTACTGTACTAAATCAGGAGCACAAGTCTTTCTATCACCCATTTCTTCCCAAACAATAAGGGAACGACACCTTTTACCATACAACGCCTCACACAGTGCTATCCCGATACTAGAGTGATAACTGTTGTATGCAAATTCAGCCAATGATAGGTGATCATCCCAGAAGCCTTTAAAATCCTAACAATTGCTCTCAACATATCCTCTAACATCTGGATCTGACTGACCATCGATTTGAGGGTGGAAAGCGGTATTGAAACTTAACTGGGTTCCCATATCTTCTTGAAAATGTTCCCAAAAATGGGAAGTGAATCGAGAATCCGTATCTGATACGATGCTCACTGGAACACCATGTAGCCTCACTCTCTCCCAACCATAAAACTCTGCCAAGGTACTCAAAGTATCTGTGGATTTCATGGCTAAAAAGTGAGAGGATTTCGTCAATCTGTCTACCACTACCCAGATAGCATCATGGTTCCTCTTAGTCCTCGGTAATCCCAAGATGAAATCTATAGTGACATGCTCCTATTTCCACATCGATATAGGTAGAGGCTGCAATAATCTTTATGCTTCTGATGTTCTACCTTCACTTACTGACATACTAGACATTTCACCACAAACTCTGTGATATCTTTTTTCATCCCTGACCACCAATACACTTTCCAGAGATTCTGGTACATCTTGTTACCTCCCGATGTGATGTATATCTCAATGAATGAGTTTCTGTCAAAATCAATCTCTTTAATTCTGGGTCATCGGGAATGCAAATCCTGCATCTAAACCTCAGTAGGACATCATCATGCACTAAGAAATTGACCACATCACCCCTTTAAATCAGGCTTGCATGATCCTTACACAGTAGATCGGCATGTTAAGCCTGTCGTATCCAATCAATCAAATTTGGTTCCACTAGCAGCTAGCTATCACACAGTCACTTTAAACATCAAGAGGGTTTATATCCAACTTGAGGTGAATAAACTGCTCGAGCAGCTCATGTTCCCTAACCATCATATGCGATACCATTTCAAGGCTCTTTCTACTCAGGGCATCAGCCACAACATTAGCCTTTACTGGATGGTACAATATCTAACAATCATAATCCTTTAGAAGCTCTATCCACAGTCTCTGCCTCATATTCAACTCTTTCTATGAAAACAGATATCTGAGGCTCTTATGATCTGTGAACACCTGAAATTTCTCACCGTACAAGTAGTGGTGCCAAATCTTTACTACAAATACCACCTCTGCCAATTCTAAATCATGGGTCGGGTAGTTCCTCTCATAGTCCTTAAGCTGCTGGATCCATATGATGCTACCTTCCCATCCTGCATCAACACACAACCTAGTCCCTATCCTGAGACATCTGTATACACTAAGTAACCTCCTGAGCTGGTGGCTATGGTGAGAATAGGTGTGATTGTCAGTCTGTGCTTTAGCTCACAGAAACTACTTTCACATTTATCATCCCACTCAAATACCACATTCTTTCAAGTGAGACGTGTCAACAGAGCAGCCAGCTTAGAGAATCCCTCAACAAACGGTTGGTAATAACCTGCTAAACCCCGATAACGGTGGATCTCTGTAACTGTCTTGGGTCTTTCTCACTATATCACAACCTTTTTCTTGGATGAATCCACTGATACCCCATCTCTCGAGACTACATGACCCAAAAAGGATATCTCAATCAGTCAAAAATCACACTTATTGAGTTTAGCATACAACTACTGATCTCAAAGGGTTTGTAACATTGTTCTCAAATGCTGCTTATGCTCTTCCCTGGACTTCGAGTACGCCAATATGTCATCAATAAAGACAATCACGAAGTTGTGCAAGTATAGCTTAAATACATCATTCATTAATGCCATAAATGCTGCAGGAGCATTCGTCAACCCAAATGGCATAACCAAAAACTCATAAAGGCCATAACGGGTTTGAAATGCCGTCTTGGGCACATCTCTACTCCAAATCCTCAACTGATGAGGCCCAAACCTCATATCAATTTTCGAAAAGATCTGTACTCTCTGCAACTGATCCAATAGATCATCTATTCATGGAAGGGGATACTTGTTCTTGATGGTAGCCTTGTTCAACAATCGATAATCTATACAAAGTCGAAGACTCCCATCTTTCTTCTTTACAAACAGAACCAGTGCTCCCCAAGGTGATACACTCGGTCTGATAAACCCCTTGTCCAACAACTCTTACAACTATTTCTTTAGCTCCTCCAATTCCACTAGAGCCATTCTATGTGGTAGTTTGGATATTGGTTTAGTTCCAAACACAAAATCAATACAAAACTCCATCTCTTTGTTTGGTGGTAACCTTGGTAATTCTTCCGGAAAGACATCTGGGAATTCTCTAGCCACTAGGATGTTAACTAATTCCGAGTGAGCCTTGTCCAAATCAACCACATATGCAATAAAACCTTTAACATATTATGATCACATTTGTTAGTAAAATTATCCATCCTTAGAAATAATTTCCTACTTCTTTCATTACTTTGCAAATCTTATAACATACTTTTCAGGGGTGGAAAACATTACTGTCTTAGCATAACAATCTAGAACAGCATGGTTTACAGCCAACCAATCCATTCCTAGTATTACATCAAAGTCTTTCATGTCTAACATAATAACATTGGCCAACATATCCTTTTCCCCTACTTTTAACTTACAATCTTTACATACATACTCAGTTACTACCCTATCTCTCACTTGAGTACTTATAAGCAATATCCTACCTAGAGGTACAGGTTTTACATGTTTAAACAATTTACATGCAAATGAAGGCGATATGAATGAATGCATGGCACCAGTATCAATTAATGCTAATGCTTTAAAATTAAAGACTAGGATAGTACCTTTAATCACATCCATAGAAGCTTCTATAGATGCCTGGTCCAAAGCAAACACTCACCCTCGACCAATAGCTTGCTTCCCTTTCTATTCAGTTGTGGCCTTCCTCTTAGGAGTAGTTGTCTTAACTATAGCCTTCTCTGGCTCTTTGCCCTTTTGTGGGGCTGTATCAACCAACTCTGGGTATTCATAAGCTATGCACCCTAGTTTACTGCATCTATAACATGATCTCATCAAAGAGTATAGTCTACTCCCATGATATCTACTACACATCCTACATTGCTCGGTGGTAGGTCAGGGTCCATTAATATGCCCCTCGAAGCTGGGGGTAAAGCTAGATACACTGGAGGCTTCGCAGGCCTCTCTCATACCTCCTCAATCTTTGGCCCTTTACTAAATAATCTTCGGCCCTTTCTGAACCCTCTATCATCAATTGACCTCTTCCGATTTCTATCTTTGCCTTTACCACTCTTACTCAACTCTGAGGCATGCAACTCATAGTCCTGTTCACATAGCTGAGCTTTGCGTACTGCATCGTTGTAGTTGGTAATGTCAAATGGGATCAACCGAGCTCTGATCGAAGGTCTCAACCCCTCAAAAAAATTTTAGACCTTTCTATCCTAACAACCCATGGTGACTGTGTCATACCTGCCTAGGGATGTGAATCCAGACTCATACTCATCAACTTTACGGTTCCCTTGAGTTAAGGTAATCAATTCCATCTGCATCTTCCTTTGAGTAGTGGCTAGAATGTACTGCCTCCTAAAGGCATCCAAAAATATGTCCCAAGTCATAATAGGGTGACGTGCACTCAGAATCGACTGCGTGGCCATCCACAAATGCTCGACCTCAACCTCTAATACAAAAGCCACCAAGGTGACCTTCTCTGTGGCAATGCAATGGAAAAATTTGTAGAGTTTCTCCGTACTGCGAATCCAATGCTCTGCTAACACTGGGTCTTTCACCCCACTAAACGAAGGTGGTTTGAACTTCCTGAACTGTCTCAATCTGCGCAGGTCACAATAAAAAACTCATTCACCACCAAACTGTTGTGGAGCTGCAGGATCCTGAACTGGTGGGGGAATGTCCTAAACTGGAGGGGGTGCAGGAATCTCTGCCTCTGTAGCCTGAGGTCTCGATGCAAGCTGTGCAGGCTCATGTCTCTCAGGTGCAGTAGCCTGACCAGTAGGGTTCTCCTATCTACCCTTGAATCTGGCCATCGCCTGTGTAAGCATTTCATAGTTGTGTCTACACTGCGCTGTAAGTGTGTAATACGTGCCTCAACGGCATCACTAAGACCAGGTGGATCTCTACTAAAATTGGACCCAGTGCGCCTCTCGGGCTCATCTCTATGCCCATGAGAGCGCGAACTCTCTCCTTTACATGTACGTCTTCTATCTGACATCTTGCATACTGAATAACAAATGTCTCAGTTACATTTGCAGCTTGGTATACACAATTATATCCAAATAATACACAGTACTTTAGGGATGTATATTTTTCTAACTATGGATACTGACTCATAGGCTCTAATACCAATCTCTGTCACGACCCTATTCTCGTGACTTAACTTACTACTTACAATTGGGCTGCGAGTCAACATCCATATCCACATCTCATCCATTCATAATTTATAATTCATTTAACGAAATAGAAAATGCGTTATATATATATATATATATATATATATATATATATATACGAAAACGTTTACATCTGTTTCTATTATATACATCGCTTTCATACAAAAGATAACTATATTATGCATTAATTTACAGGATACAATATTTTTTCTCCCATAAGTGTATACCTTAGTTGATATACACGTACAAGAGGATGATTTAAGATGATCAAGGGAACGTGTGGATTGAGAATTAAAGCAGTTAAAACGCAAGCTGGGCGAAAATAATGCTGGTAGACTTTGAATGGAAAACCGAATAACAACCTATACCCGAAGTCTAAAGAAACTCGAACCAAAGGTATTGGACCTCAACCCTGCGAATATAAAAGTTGAGAACCTAAGGTATAACAATGGTGGTTGATGAAAAGGGAGGCGCTATAAGGAAGAAGACCTTGATAAGCCTAGTTGAGAGGGAACCCTAGAAAGAGGCACACTCAAAAATTTTTGAAAATTCAATATGATCTATTTTGTTTTATTCAAGAGCGTTTACAAGGTATTTATAATAATATCTAGCACTTAAGCCCTTAAACAAGTGGGCTGGAATTAACACCAAATAGAAAATAAGACAAAAACCAAAATTCACGCCTAAGCCTAGTTATATAGGATAATTGGTCTAAAACGCTATAAAACTCAAATGTGGGCTATTTAAACACTTAACTCACCTTATTACTAAACTAAGACTCATGTCGTTTGGGCTTCCAAACAAATATAGAGGTCTTGGGTAATTAGACCTCCTTGGATGACCTATGGATCCTTGGCATCACGATCACCAAGAGCATCACGAGCAAGTGGACCTCCATCATTCCCCCTCTCCTCAAAAGGATTTGTCCCCAAATCACATGTACCTTCATCAAAAGAAAAGGAAGAAAGATCAGAAACATTAAAAGTAGCAGATACACCATACTCATGAGGAAGATCCAATCGGTAGGCATTATCATTGATCTTCTCAATGACTTAGAATGGTCCAGCTCCTTGGGGATGCAACTTAGTTCATTGCTGAGTAAGGAACCTATCCTTTCTCATATGTATCCAAACCCAATCACCAGGTTCGAAGACTACTTTCTTACGGTGCTTATTGGCTTGGGTGGTATATACTCAGTCTTCCTTTCAATAGCTTGACGCACTTTTTCATAGAGTTGCTTCACAAACTTAGCCGTATGTTCTCCATCCAAGTTACTCTGCTCGGTACTAGGTAATGGCAACTAATCCAAAGGAGTAAGAGGATTGAAGCCATAAACAACTTCGACTGGAGAGCAACTCGTAGTGGAGTGGACACTGCGGTTATAGGCAAACTCAACATGTGGCAAGCATTCTTCCCAATTTTTCAAATTCTTCTGTATGACACACTTCAATAATGTAGATAGGGTTCAATTGACCACCTCAGTCTATCTATCAGTTTGGGGGTGACAAGTGGTGGAGAATAACAATTTAGTTCCTAATTTTTCCTATAACGTCTTCCAAAAGTAGCTGAGGAACTTGACATCACGATCAGAGACAATAGTCCTCGACACACCATGTAGACATACTATCTTTTTGAAAAAAAGGTCAGCAACATTGCTCGCGCCATCCGTCTTATGGCAAGCAATGAAATGAGCCATCTTGGAGAACTTGTCAACCACAACAAAAATAGAATCTCTACCACGTTTTGTTCTAGGCAAGCCCAAAACAAAATCCATAGAGATATCAGTCCATGGAGTAGTAAGAATGGGTAAAAGAGTATATATGCCATGGTTATGAACTCTAGATTTAGCTTGCCTATATGAAATGCATCTATCACATAACTTCTCTACATCTCTCCTCATGTTAGGCCAAAAGAAGTGCTCATGCAAAACATATAGAGTTTTCCTAACTCCAAAGTGACCCATTAACCCTCCACTATGGGCTTCTCTAACTAATAGCTCACGCAAAGAACTCCTAGGCACACATAACTTATTCTCTCTAAATAAGAACCCATCATGCCTATAGAACTTCCCAAAACTAGATGTTGCACATGCATCATAAACATTACCAAAATCAGCATCATCAGCATACTGGTCTTTAATATACTAAAATCCTAAAGCTTAGCATTAAGAGTTGTGATAAAAGTATACCTACGAGATAATGCACCTGCTACGACGTTCTCTTTACCTTGTTTGTACTTGATCACGTACGGGAACACCTCAATGAACTCCATCCATTTGGCATGATGCTTTTTTAGCTTACTCTATCCTTTCTAATGCTTCAAGGACTCGTGATCGGTGTGCATGACGAATTCTTTGGGCTACAGGTAATGTTGCCATGTCTCCAAGGCCCTCACTAATGCATACATCTCCTTGTCACATGTGGGATAGTTAAGTGTTATCCCACTTAACTTCTTATTGAAGAAGGAAATTAGGCGTTCCTGTATAAGCACAGCTACAATTCCTACACCTGAGGCATCACACTCAATCTCAAAAGTTTTAGTAAAGTCAGACAGAGTTAACAAAGGAGCAAAACAAAGTTTATCCTTGAGCAAATTAAAAGCATGCTCTTGTGCAGGACCTCAATGAAATGCAACATTCTTTTTAACCACTTCGATCAAAGGGGCGGCTACAGTGCTAAAGTCTCCAACGAATCGACGATAGAAACTAGCTAAGCCATGGAAACTACGTACCTCAGAAACAGACTTAGGTATAGGCCAATCGCTAATTGCCTTTACATTCTCATCATCAACAGAAATGCCATGTGAAGAAACTACATACCCAAGGAAAACAACCTTATCAGTGCAGAATGTACATTTCTTAGAATTGGCACACAAACTTTCATTCCCCAAAATAGTAAGAACATTCCTAAGATGCTTAACATGCTCATGCAGACTCTTACTGTAAATCAGAATGACATCGAAATAGACAACCACATACTTAACAAAGAAAGTACATAAAACATGGTTCATTAAGCGCATGAAAGTACTGGTGCGTTAGTCAAGCCAAAAGGTATAACTAACAGCTCATAAAGACCATGTTTAGTCTTAAATGTGGCTTTCCATTCATCACCTTCTTCCATACGAATTTGGTGATATCCACTCTTTAAATCAATTTTAGAAACTATGCATACACCATACGACTCATCAAGCATGTCATCAAGCCTAGGAATAGGATAGCAATACTTTACAGTGATTTTGTTAATGGCTCGACAGTCAACATACATCCTCTACGTACCATCCTTTTTAAGAAGAAGCAATATGGGCATGGCGAATGGACTCATGCTCTCTCTCATTTAACCTTTCCTCATGAGCTCCTCAACTTGCCTTTGAAGCTCCTTCATCTCCTCTAAATTACTTCTGTAGGCTAGGCGGTTAGGTATGGCAGCTCCGGGGATAAGGTCAATCTCGTGCTCGATCCCACAAATCGGTAGTAGTCCATTTGGGATCTCCTTAGGGAATACATCCTCGATCTCCTGCAATAATGAGATAACATCAATAGGCAAAGTATCATGGAGTTCAGTATTAATAAAACAAGAGTCTTTAAATAAGAGCAAAAGGATAGGAGACTCAGCAATAAATGCAGTCTTCACATCTCGGGGGTTGGCATGGTAGCTCACTGCTTTGCTTTCCTTGCTTCCCTTCTTTTCTTTGGCTAGCTTCCTTTGCTCGTCATGTTGCTCCTTCAGCCTTAATTGATCCTCGTAAATCTCCTTGGGGCTAAGGGGAGTAAGAGTGATCTTTATGACATCCATAGAAAAGGGGTAATGATTAGTGTAATAGTTATGGATGATTTTTCGATCATACTGCCATGGTCTACCCATCAATAGGTGGCTAGCTTGCATGGGTACCACGTCACACATCACTTTATCCTAATACCTTCCAATACGAAAAAGAACCAAGACTTGCTTCACCACCTTCACTGCACCACAGTCATTAATCCACTACAACTTATATGGGCGGTGATGCTTGGTAGTGGGCAACTTTAGCTTATCAACAAGGTATGTGCTAGCAGCATTAGTACAGCTCCCACCATCAATGATCACAGAGCATACCTTGTCACTAATATGGCATCTCGTATGGAAGATGTTCTCATGCTGTACCTCACCCTTAAACTTCATATGAGTATTAAGAGCACGTCTGGCAACAAGTACTTCACCATAAGAAGAAAACTCAACATTTTCTCCTTCTTTAACATCTTCTAACGCAGGCAACTCATCCTTAATACCAACATCAGAACCTTTACTCTCAACATCTCCATTCTCAAGCATGAGCATCACTCTACGATTGGGACACTAAGAGGTAACATGTCTACTACCCAAACACTTAAAACACTTAATGTCACGTGTTCTGCTCTGAGATGCTTGGGTAGGCTGAGTCTTGGGCTTTGGAGGGTCCTTGGACTTGGGCTTAACAAAACTTTCTGACTTAGGCTCAAACACAGGCTTATCATTCCTACGAAAGGTGTTAGATTTCCAAATAGGAACTGAACTAGGAGTGAAGCGGGATGTACCTTTCCTTTTGAGCTGCCTTTCCACTTTGATGGCCACATGCAGCATCTCCTCTAAATCCAAGTAGTGCTGCAACTCTACAACGTTGGCAATCTCACAGTTCAAGCTTTGGAGAAAATGAGCCATAGTAGCTTCTGAATCCTCTTGGATATTGGCTTGGATCATGATTATCTTCATCTCCTTGTAGTAATCGTCAACACTTTTTGAACCTTGGGTGAGACCTTGGAGCTTTTGGTACAGCTCTTTGTAGTAATGGTTAGGCATAAATCTTTTCCTCATGATGCGCTTTATCTTATCACATGTGGATACTGGAGGATCACCACATCTTCTTCTATTGGAGGCCAACTGATCCCATCATACCATAATATATTCTATAAACTCTATTGTAGCAAGTTTAACCTTCTTTACCTCAGAGTAGTGGTGGTAGTCAAATACCATGTCAATCTTCCTTTCCCACTCTAAATATGCCTCGAGATCATTCTTGCCTTAGAAATGAGGAATCTTAAATTTTATGTTGCCAAGGTTTCCATCCATCTTCTCTTTACCTTTATCACGGGCTCTATCAACTCGATCTCTATCTCTATACTCATGATGGCTTCTATGATGTCTATCTGCATCAGACTCTTCTTCCAAATCATACCCAACATTATCATCATACTTTTCACTGGTAACAATTTTACATTTCAGATGGGAAGAATCACCTTGTTGGATCCTTGCAAACTGAGCTTCATGTCGGTCCAACTTATCACGAATGTAATTGAATTTCATGTCTATCCGTTGGAACTGCTGTTGCATTGCCTGGAGCATAAACTCAATTTTTTTAAAGTCTGACTTATCACCTTCAAAAGACATCTTTAACCTGCAAGAAACGTTAGTGATAACAGAAAATAAAAAACCTCACAAGTGATAACCTCACATGTTTACACTCAATTCACTCAAGATAGGGTACTCACACCCGTGTTTCACTCAAGTAATTCAGTTTTTCTCTACTAATGTTTCTCACACGCTCATGCCTTTTTCCCTTACTCTACCTCAACTCTATAGGTTCATAATCGCACTAGAGACTCAGTTAAAGATTAAACCTCGAAGGATCAACTAATTCACCAAGTATTTTCTCTTTTTTTTTTTTAACTTCAGAAAGGAACGGCTAAGGTGACACAGCAAGAATCTCAAAGAAATTATCACCAAAAAACAAAAAAAATGCCTAAAACTATAGGAAAATGATGGAATTTGGCCAAGAGAGGGTGGGGTCAGTGGATAAAATCCACAGGTTTGTTTTATTTCGTCGTTTTCTTTAAAACGGGTATTTATACATTCTGTAACTCAACATAATTTTTTTCTATAAACAGTGTTTAAACAGTACACGGTTTCTTTTCTTTCTTTTTTAACAAAGACTAATTTGATTTGCGGCTATTGTGGTGAGGAAGAGTTTTAGTGTGGCTAAGAGGCTAACTTGAAACAAAAATTCAAAAGTCCAACTCAAGCACAACAACTACGTGTAGAGTCCAACTCAAACACAACAACTAAGTGTAGAGTCTATCTCAAACACTATAACTAAGTGTAGGATTTTTTTTTAACACTGACTTAGTGTTAGAGATGAAGTGGAAGACGCTCAACTAGAAAATCGAAACCTTGCTCCGAAGCCAAACTGATATGCGCATATAAGATGATGATTTAGGACGATCAAGGGAATGTGTGGATTGGGAATTGAAGCAGCTAAAACGCAAGCTGGGCGAAAATAATGCTGGTAGACTTTGAAGGGAAAACAGAATAACAACCTAGACCCGAAGCCTAAAGAGACTCGAACCAAAGGTATTGGACCTCAACCCTATGAATATAAAATTTGACAACCTAAGGTATAACAATGCTGGTTGGGGAAGAGGGAGCCGCCACAAGGAAGAAGACCTTGATAAGCCTAGTTGAGAGGGAACCCTAGAAAGAAGCACACTCAAAAATTTTTGAAAATTCAATCTGATCTGTTCTGTTTTATTCAAGATCATTTACAAGGTATTTATAATAATATCTAGCACTTAAGCCATTAAACATATGGGCTGGAATTAACACCAAACAGAAAATAAGACTAAAACCTAAATTCATGCCTAAGTCTAATTACATAGGATAATTGGTCTAAAACGCTATAAGACTCAAATGTGGGCTATTTAAACACTTAACCCAACTTATTACTAAACTAAGACTCATGTCGTTTGGGCTTCCAAACAAATATAGAGGGCTCGGGTAATTGGACCTCCTTGGATGACCCATGTATCCTTGGCATCACGATCATTATGAGCATCACGAGCAAGTGGACCTCCATCATCTGTACTGTTAGAGAACTGGAGAACACCATAGCAGGGATGACTGCAGTAACTCACTATTGCGTAGAATCTGTGGAGGAGGAAATAAGGGGGTGAGCTAACATGCTCAGTAAGGAAAATATGAAAGCAGGTAGATAACTACACTATCTACATGCTTAAAATATAAACATTTATTTTTCCTTATAAAACATATGCATTTCTTTGAAAATAGCTTTCATCGATGCGAAACCATTAATTCGCTAGATGAGTATATGCATATACATCATCAATTCACACAGAATCACACAGCTCAATCTTTAAAAAAAAAAAACCACACAGCTTCATTTATCATTTCACATATTACACACTTATAAATCTCTTTGCACTTAGAAAAATTCTTAGTAAATCAATTTACATGAGACATAGTATGGGATATCAAATCACCCTGTATCAAACAGTAAGGGGACATATGTCACCTCACATAGTAGTGACAAAATGTCATATCACACAGACAAAAGAAGATTTATGGCCATAGTCCGGATTCCAGCAACACTGATCAGGTGTGCGGGAATCCCATGCTTGGGGAGGCAGATCAACCATCCCTTCAGCTCACACAGAATCACTAAGATATCACGACACATGTAGTCCATGGCTAACGCTCATGGTATATCATGCTCCCTTAGATCCTTACCACCTATTTTCATTGTCTCAAAATCACGTGCGAGCAACTCAGCGTAAGATCACATAGCATACCTGAGGCATCGAGCACGGTTTTGTCCCATCACACCGAAAGCTTAAAAAACCTTGTGCGAGCAACTCAGCTAAGATAACACAGCATACCTGAGGCATCGAGCACGATTTTTCTTATCACACAATAAAGTCCATAAAACCACGTGCGAGTAACTCAGCGTAAGATCACACAGCATACCCGAGGCATCGAGCATAGTTTTGTTTCATTACTTTAAAATCAAAGGGGTCATATGCGAGCATAGTCAGAGCAAGATCACTTAGCAATACTCGATGGCTCTAGCATGATTCCCAAAATCTAGTGCGAGCTCTCGAGTGGATCACACAGCTTCACTCAGCTCAAGCACCTTTTTCTCTTCTCAAAAATCCTTTTTAAATTGTTGTGCGAGCAAGACTGGTAAATCTATCGTTGCCACCTTGGCTCTAGCACAGGTTCACACAGAAAATAAATAGATGGCTTCATTCACTAAGTATGAGTGATAAGGCAATCTCCCTTCAATCACTCGTTAAAAGCTTTTCATGTAAAATACAAAACCGAGAGCCAATCTATTATTACTCTGTCTCAAAACACTTACAAAAATATCTTTTCACAACAAGACATTGGAGTCCTACAATTCATGCACATAAGCTTCTCCTTATCACTTAACTTTCACATAGATATATCAATATCTATATTCTTTATAGCATTCATTTGCATATAACATATAAGAAACATACGTATAGCTATCTCTAATAGCTCGCATATACCCTTACCTCGAATCACGCTTGAATCACTTTCCTTGATTTCTAATCTCTTGATTCAGTCTTATCGGCTCCAATTATGTCTCTAGGAGCTACAATGATTTAAAATTCTCATCAGAATACTTCAATATGCTTCATATTCACTTGCATGAAGTTCAATTCAGTGCATTGGGCCATTTTACACCAATTTGGCCTCGTTACGTCTTATTGGACTTTACTCTCTCTTATGTCCATTTCAATCGTTCTATTCCTTCCCTCGAGAATCTATTAGACTCTTTAGGTGCATTGATTCACACTGAACCTTCATTACTCTCACAATGCCTTGAGTTCATCTTTTTTCTCTCTCTATGACATTTTATCAAATACCTCTTATGCCCATTTTCAATCATCATCTATTCCAACATATGGATTTCATAAAGTTATCTTAGAATCATCTATAAATGCTTACGCACATCTCTACATGCTTAAATCATCATTAACTCCATGCCATTTAACTTTCTCTCACTAAGCCCATTCTAGGTTATGGTTGTTTAAGCATGTAAATGAACATTTCAGCCAACATTATATACACCAAATCACTCACCAAAATGTCTAGATTAACATACTAGAAGATGGTGTATCAAAATCTTATCTAGCTTAACTTTTTCCTCTTTTTACCAAATTGGGGGAAAACCTCTTTTGTCCTTCAATCCAAGGTTTCATCTTCCAATCTTTGACTATATTATTCTCTTCCTCACTAGGAACAACTTTGTTCAAGGGAACTTCTCTCAAAACTGATTGGAAAGTGATGATTTTAGAGTGAGAAAGCTAGGTCACTTGTTAAAAATGGAGGAAATGAGTTGTTTCTTATGAAATACAGGGCTTAACTGTCGGGTTTTATAGAAATGGCCTAATGAGATTGATCTCTAAGGGTGGGAGATCGATCTGCCCTTGTTTAAACTCCTTCAGAATTCATCTTACAGGCTAGAGGATCGATCTGCCTATTTGCATGAGATTGATCTGTTCAAAGGTATAGGATTGATCTTTGTTCATGGGATGGGATCAATCTTGGCCAGGCAGAAGGCTTCAGAGATCGATCTGGCCTTAAGAGGAGATCGATCTGGCCTATCTAGAGGCAACTAGAGATTGATCTACCTTATGGGAGGAGATTGATCTGGTCCAAACAGAAGCAACTTGAGATCAATCTACTTAAGTGAGGGATCGATATCCCTCTTGCAGAATGCCCTGGCATTGCATCTCAAGGCAATGACATCGATCTCCCCTGTATCTGTAGCATTTCTGTAGTAATTTTTCCCAAATTTCTAAAGTTAAACTCCCATTCAATGGCTTCTATACTCATTTTGCATTTTATTCCCATTTAGAACTTAAAAACATCTATTTCTTATGATTCATATATAATATAATTTGTCTATACATTTTGGAAGTCATAAACATTACATAGAAATTTACGGGTCTTACAGTAGGACTCATACAAAACTTTTCACATAAAACTCAACTCAATGATTTCAAAAGACTGCTTCAATCATTTCACATTCATTTAAATATACAGTGAGTACCCTTAATTGGATCACAAATAAAGTACGATCAAAGAACAAGTCTTGACATGATTTCAATTCAATCACAATCTTCAAAGCTAACTTCCAAGTATTGAAAATTGCACTTGTCCTCATCTCTTTTGATTTTTTTCTTTCTTTTTTTTCTCATTTTTTTTTCAACAGGAAGAGAAGAACTCAATGAAAGTAATAACCTGGAACACTAAATTTCCAACATTTTGTAATCTTTCCAAAAATAATTTGAAGTTTCATGTGCATAAGTCTATATGATTCTTCAATTCAAGGTTAAAAAAGAGGGGAAAAATCAACAAAAAGGATTTATCACGGCTTGTAATGTGGCTTAATCCAAAGAAAAGGCCAGGCTCAAAGTGAATTCTCTAGGGGTTAATAATAATAAGGGTAGGTTTGAAAAGAAGGGCATAATGACATGAAAAAGGGCTTAACCTAAATGCCCTTATTTGATTTATTGCACCCTACTCATCAAAGGGGTTGATTGAGATATGTATGGCAGAGCAAGTTCTAGAATAGTCGAGTATGCATGATAATCACATAAACAAGGAAATGGAGCTTGATGTAATAAATGCTCATATGCTTAAATCTCACCAAAAAGGGTTCTATGTGCTAGATCCTATACACTTTTCCATCCAACTTATCAAAAGTAACTAATCACAGTGTTTTAATGAGAATTCAAAACCATTTTGCACATAAGTAAATCATTTATTATTTTTTTCATGAAACAAGCATTGGAAAAATCTAGAATCCCAAAGAGATTACATACAATAACTAATGTACCTTTTGGAACAAAATTTCTTAGATTTGCAAAAGTTTTCATGAAAAATTAACAAAAATGAAAGAAAAACAAAACAAACAGCAAAACCACAATTAAAGACCCTCCCCCACACCTAGAATATACATTGTTCACAAGGTATCAAAATAAATGCTTATAAACTTTAAAAGATGAAGAGAAATAGAAAACTCCCATAAAAAATATTGAGCATCTTGAAGCATTGCATTGACTACTGAGGAGGGGAAATGGTGGATTAAACCCCATATGTTTGTAGAATGCCATTTGGTTCAATTTCATTCTTTCTAATTGGAGCTTAAGTCCTTCAAGACTCGAAGTAAGTGGAATTCCAACAGTGGCTATTGGCTCAGGCTATACAAGGTTTTCTTCTTCATCATTAGCATGATGTTTAGGTCGTGCGGGAGCTTGGATAGGTCTTTGAGAACAAAAACAGAACAACGGTTAAGACTTATGGAGAGAAGGATAATCTAAGCTTCATGTAAAATGAGGTTGAAGAAAGGGGTTGGTGACAGCTATGGTGGGGGAGAAGAGATAATAACACCTAAATCTAAAAAAATTAAAAAAGAAATTATTTTATTATTTTATTTTTTTGAAGAAGAAAAAGGAAAAAAAAATCCACTCTCAATGACAATAGTGCTCTTTTACTAAGACGTGGTCATGCCTTATACAAACACTTCCCCTAGAAATTAATTACCCGAATTTCTTCATAAGGCGTACCCACGCCTTATTAGAAATCGTCTCTTGGCCACCAAAACAAAAACAAATCTTATCTACTACTAATAAATTAACAAAAAATAAGAAAAATATTTGTTAAACATAAAACAAAGTAAAATTTTAGGTTGCCTTCCAAAAACCGTCTTTCTTTAAAGTCTTTGGCTAGACATAGCCATGCTCAATTATAAATTGGATATTCCAAATCAATCCGTTCAATTTCATGCACTTGGAAACCTTCATAAAAAGGCTTTAAGAAATGACCATTGACTTTAAAACTCTAACTTGTATCCAAACTATGAATTTCAACTGCACCATGAGGAAACACATTAATAACTATAAAAGGTCCTAACAACCTAGAATGCAATTTACCAAGAAATAATTTTAATTTAGAATGATAAAGTATAGCTTTTTTACCAACAGAAAAATTTTTCCTGGAAACCATATGGTCATGAAAGGCCTTTATCTTTTACTTATAAATCTTACAGCTCTCATAGGCATCATTGCTATTAAACTTAATAACTTCACAATCAAATTCCATTGTGAGTGTACCATCATGCACATCAATTTTAGTTCTATATGGTTTTAAGAAAGGTCTTCGCAACAAAATTAAAGATTTAGATGAATCATCCTCCTCCACATTAAGCACATAAAAATCAACAGGAAAATTAATCCATTAACTTGCACCAAAACATCATCTAAAATTGTCACGACCTCTTTTTTCCCAAAAACATTACAAGTTTTTCGCTTTTTTCTTTACCTTTTTCCCTTCGTGACCATCTTATTAATAGTTAGGCTATGATTCAAAATTAGTCATATCATGTTACTTATCTCATCATACATTCACATATCAGGATCCTCTATCTTATAACTGTAAATACTGATAATTCATAACATGTATTTTCATGACCTTAAACATTTTACATACATTTACATCCCCGATATTACATTCGTATTCAACACTGTGTTGTTACATGTTTAGGTATAAAACTATACAAATGTGTATACCTTTCAACTGATAGGAAGCAGCGGATGCCGGAATGCGAGTCCTTAGCCACTCTCTAGCTACTGAAAAGGCTCTGTAGAGAGGGAGAAATGAAAAGGGTGAGCTCACCAGCTTAGTAAGGCAATTATGCAAGATAACCACACTATCTACATGATCATAATGCCAGATTTTAAATCATTCTTTTCCATGTCCTACTTGAAACGCATTTGTCATGCACAAACTTATGCAACATACATAACCATTTTCATACATATGGAAATCATGCAATCTCATGCACAAAAGGGCGTCCCATGCCATTCAGTTATGGACATGTATTTTTCACATTTAACACATTTAAAACAAGTATCAAGATTTAACCTTTCCCTCAGGTTATCCCGATCCATATAAAACCATATGAAATCATATATATATATATATATAGCATGTGAGATTAGGCAGGTATTGTGGTAAACATGTAGGAACTATGGCCATATCCTGATCTATGATCCCAGGCTAAATAGATCCTAGTGTGCGGGGCATCACACTGTAATAAGAGGTGGGTCAAATCCTAACCACCAGCCTATAATATCATATAGTTCGAAGACTCATATAGTATGAAAACTGCACGGCACAACGTACTCCGTGCTACGTACATGGCACAACGCACTCCGTGGACCCCATATCATATCAATCACCTATACCATACCTCAAATTGCACGTGCAAGCATATCATATTAGTGTGACACACAGTGTACATAAGGCTCCAACATGACCTTATGCATGTCATATCAAATCTCGTGCAAGTCTCCAACACGACTTTTATTCATATCATATCAAAATATAGTACGAGCACAGCTCCAGCACATTATCACACATGTCATATTATAATATAGTGCGAGCAAGGCTCCAGCATGTTTTATGCATGGTACAATATCAAAACTCAGTGCAAGCGAGGCTCCAGCACAGCTCATTTCCACACAAATCAAATAGGTAGCTCAATTTTCAAAAGAATATTTCCCTCCCAAAATCAGGACCATAAATGTGCTCTTTTGTGTAAATCATGCAAACACTAGCCAACCTATCCATATACTTGCTAAACAACAGTAAAAACAATAAAAAAAATGCATTTCATGCATTTCGTGACTTTTCCCAATTTCGATAAAATTTTCCTTAATAGGGGTAAAATCATAATTTATCCATATCGGGTCTATATAAAATTTATAAAATTTCTAGATGTCACACCCTGTTTCATGCTTAATTCTTATTTTTTATTCATACAATAACAGAGTAGACACACTCGGATGGTTGGGCACATAAGCCGATACTTATCTTACACACGTAATACACAACATTCATAGCAATTGATATTGCTTCACTATAATTTAATTGATTTCTATATTCACATATATTATGCATACGTATATTTACATCCCAGTATCTCTTTAAATACATAATTGTGCCTTAAAAGTTTAGATAAAAATCAAAATAGGTGTATACTTTTGTGCACTATGATGTGTGGGCTGTCAACCGCTCAGGAAATTTCGCAGCACTCACTGCTGAGGTAACTCTATGGAGAGGAGGGGAGAAGGGTGAGCTACAACATGCTCAGTAAGAATCATCCAAGCTGAAAGATAACCATACTGCCTACATGCTAACACTTCATGTCATGCAGAAATACATAATTCCTTAAACAAATCACGCTTTCAGAAAATGGAAAATATGCATTTCTCTTTGAAATCACATCAAATCAATCGACTTCCAAAATCACATGTATATAAGTGTTTTGAAATATAAAACGGGAAGTCAGATGCAAAATCAGATACAGAACAAATCAAGATCTTAAAAATAGATCAAATTTTAGATATGGAGACAAACAGAGCATACATTAATGTAACAGATAGACATATGGTCATAGTTAATGGACTCCATGTTATCACTAGCTAGCTGTGCATGAATGTCCACAGATAGCTTAAGGCAGTAGGGGTACTCCACTCATCGAACACAGATTGGAGTTTGAAGACCCAACTTCACGATAAAATACACTCCATGTTTTCCACACGGTACGATGTACTCCGTGAAACCCAATTCCAGATCGAAAGATTGGGAGTGCCTGAAAGATCTGAGGCTTATAGTCCCATCTCCAGCTATGTTTGCCTATGCGTAAGACCCATAAATTTATATGTAATGTATATGATTATTTGATGTACAAACAAGTTACATTACATATGAAATACAAGAAATAAACATTTTTGAGTTCTAAGTGTGAATGGATTAATGAATGAGTGCTGAAGTGATTAAGTATGAATTTTAATGGAAAATTTACAGTAAAACGAGTGTAGGATGAAGGCCAGATCGATCCCAAGCAAGGAGAGATCAATCTCATGGCCTGGAAAACATAAATGCCAAGCCTTCTGTAAGAGGGAGATCAATCCCTCACTTAAGCAGATCGATCTTCATTAGTCTAGGGCTGGACCAGACCGATCCCCCCTTAAGGCCAAATCGATCTTTTAAACTCTCTGCCTGAGACACATCGATCTTGTTTCTTTGAGCATATCGATCTCATGCATTCAATAGATCGATCTCATGCCTGTAAAATGTTGAGAAAACTAAAGGATTCAAGAGGGCCAGATCGATCTCTACCCTATACAGATCGATCTCATCAAGCCATTTCTATAAAAAGGGAGTAGTTGGATCTGTATTTCACGGGATCAAACCATTTCCTTCCATTTTCAATCTTAAACCTAGCTTTCTCACTCTAAAATCATCTCATTTCTATAAAGATTTAAGAAAAGCCATAAGAGCAAAGTTGTTCATTATAAAAAGAAGAACAACATAGTTTGGAATCAGTACCCATTGGTTGGATTGAAGGAGCAAGGAGTGTTATTATTTGGAGTAAGAAGGAAATCAAGCTAGGTGAGTTTCTAATACACCAAACTCAAGATATATCTATCTAGTTGTGCTTGTGAGGTGATTGGTACGTGTATTGATGATTGAAACTACCTAGAAAGTAATGTAACAAGTAAAACCTAGAAGGAGTCTAGTGTGAGAAAATGTGGTATGGGTGAATTGATGATTAATAGGTTGTGCTAAGGTGTTGGTGGGGTGATATGCAATATTTGAGATGATTAGATTAAGCTACATTGTAAAATTTGTCAAGTTATGAGAATAAGTATATAAGGTGTTTGACAAAATGCCATAGTAAAGTAAATGATGAACTAAAGGTGTCAAGAGCCTAATATCGATTTTCTATGAATCAATGGATCTAAAATAGTCCAATAGGCTCTCAAGATATGAATAGGACGATCAAATGAAGCCTTATAGGCGTTAAAGGAAACTATAGGACGAGTCGACTATACTAAACGTAAGGATTATGTTATGTTGAACCCAATTGATGTGGTATATGATTTTGTACAGTCTCAGAGATTTCATTGGAGGCGAATTGAGCTGCGCAATCAAACAGCTTCAAGGAAGTGGAATCACTCGATAAGATTCTAGGTAAGGGAATTTTGTGAGTGTATAGAGATAGTTTCTCGTAATTTGTGGGTGAATAAAGAGCTTTATAGAATCGATGGTTATCTAAGAAAGTGATTGATAGTATGTGTGAATGACTATAAGTATTTTTATATATGATTTGGTTATTGAAGTGATTCTTATAAAAGGGATAGTATGGCTAATAAATGTATAAATCACATGTTTTGATGCTTTTACGAAAACACATTTCTTTGGTTTAAGCAACATGATGGATAGACTAGCTAGTGATTTTTGGATTTTGTGAAAAAACACAAGTGAGGTGCTAACCTGGTTTTTGAGAATGTTTATTGAAGTAGAGCCGCCTATCGTATTTACGTGAGTTAAAATCGTACTGGAGCTTAGCTCGCACCTTGATTTGAATTATGATGATGTTTCATAAATCGTACTGGAGCTTCTGCTCGTACGTGGATTTCGATTGACTTTCTTATGCATATAACCTTATTGGAGCTATGTTCGTACGTGATTTCTTCATGATTTTATGCATAAAGTTGTACTAGAGCGTTGTTCGTATGAGGAGATTTATTGATGATGCATGAATCATACTAGAGCTTAGCTTGCACAGGTTTTCACACTGTGGTATGTATGATGTTAGGGAGATGGTAAGATCCTTAAGCCCAACATCCTTAAGCCCGATAGGGTAGGGAGGATCTGTTCGGTGGGTAGGCTCTCTTACGGTAAGATGCTCAAGCCAACATCCTTAAGCCCGTTGGGGTGGGGAGGCTCTATTTGGTGGGGAGGCTCTCTTATATGAAAATGAAACGCTCCCACGTGCATTTGAAATTGTGTAGGTTATGCATGGTATGGGGTAGATAAGACCTACGGCTAGTACCCCTAACCATGATATGGGTCTGGGAGTACATTGTAGCGTGTAGATCACATGGAGTATGTTGTACCGCGTGGTTGAGATGTTGATTTGAAAGTCTGGCGAAGAACTAACCTACCATCGTTCCAGTATGATGCATTGCGCACCGAGATCCATGTGGTCTGGGATGATTATGACATAGTTGGCCAACATAGTCCTTGAGATATAGTAACCGCTTGTCTCATATGATACCATATGGTTTTATACATTGAGTGTTATTGTGTTGTCCAGGGTAGACCCGAGGGAGGGGTCGAGCCTTGTGGGATTTTGTTTAAAGAAATGATATTCTATTTGTGATGAGATTTGATGTGTTTTGAAAAAGTGATAAATCTTAAAGGATGTTTCGTACTGAATTTCCCTTTTATGATGAGTTTTAATAACGATGAGCATGAGAGGTTTTACATGATGACTTTACCATGTTTTTACATGCCTATTTCCATGTTTTCTGTACATGATATATGTATATACATGGGCATAGTTTTATTTCCGCATGCTCCGATTATAAATTATTTATTCCATGATATTATAAGCATGTAGATAGTGTAGTTATCTACCATGCTTACATTATTGCCTTACTGAGGGTGTGGTTGCTCATCCCTCCATATTTCCCCCCTCTACAAAGCGCACAAAGTAGCCCAGTGAGGACTGAGGCGCCGTATTTGGACATCCGCTGCATTCCATCGTTAAGAGGTATACACACAAGGATTCTTTTTGTATCTAAACATGTAAAGGCACAGTAACCATTTTGAATTGTGATATGGGGGATGTAAATGTTAGGAAACATGTCATGTATAAACATGTGACTCAATTAACAAATGTATGACATTGTTTTTGATTAATTGAAAATGATTGAGAAATGATGATTAATATTAACTCACAACCCAATTGTTATAAGTGAGGGTTGTTCACGATCGGGTAAGTTAGCAGAAAAATGCAAAAAAATTGTAGTGATTTTTACACAAATTGGATAAAAAGGTCGTGACAGAGATTGGTGTTAGAGCCAGGTTGGCTTGATGTAGTCAGTATTAATAAGTAGGAAAGTTACATCCCCATATTAATGTGATTTTGTTTAGATATAATTGTGTATACCGAGATAGAATGAGACTAATAAATGATTATGAATACAAGAAGTTAGGCATTATGCCTACTACACGCCGAGGTAGAGGAGCGAGTGCACGTGCTAGAGGCCATAGGGGTAAGCCCGAAAGCCGTGCGGAACCACAGACTGACCAGGCTCCATAGGATCCTATGAGAGACCAAGGGATACCGAGGCACGCTGCGCTAGGACAGAGTGGAGTATTGAAAGCCTCGTGGAGATAGTCACATAGGCATTGGGTGCCGGTGATAAATGAGGTCCCGCAGCGTAGCCTACTACTACTGGACAAGCAGCTGTAGAGGCAGAGAGACCTCAGACTACAGAGACTGTTACACCCTAAGTACAGGATACGACTTCTCCTATCCCTCCATAGCCAAGCAACAGTGACTTGGGTTATGATTGTGAACTGAGTAGGCTACGCCAGTTTCAGGAGTTAAGACCTCCAATATTCAGAGGGGTGAAGGACCCGGTTATTACTGAGGACTGGGTGTATGAGATGGAGAAATTGTATAGGTTCTTCAGATGTACGTTGCCTGAGAAAGTGGCATTTGTCGTATTTATGCTGAAGGACGAGGCAGAGCACTGGTGGAGATGCACCGAATCTATTCTGAGGGCCCGACACTCCGGAATCACATAGGAGATATTCTTGGAGGCCTTTAGGAGGTAATAAATTTCGGCCACCGTACAGAGGAAATTATGGATAGAGTTCATTAAGTTGGTTCAGGGGAACCGTTTTGTGGATGAGTATGAGTCGAAGTTCATATCCTTAGGGAGATACGACCCGGATACAATGAGCAATGAGAATTGAAAGGTCCAAAAGATTATGGATGGATTGAGATTAGCCATCCAGACTAAATTAGCTCCATTTGACATTCCTTCTTACGAGGAAGCAGTGCACATGGCATAGTTGTGTGAGTAGGACTTTGAACGAAATGCCTCGAAGCTTGGAAAGATTAGTGGCCGAAAAGACAGAGACCAGATGAAATTCGATATTGATAAAGTGGCCAAAAGAGGAGGCCAAAGACTGTTTGAGAAAAGACCCAAGATTGAGGAGGTGCAGGAGAGAGCTGCTAAGCCTCCTATGTATCCAGCTTTAGCTCCATCGAGGGGTATGATCATTAAAGGACCACGACCTACTACTGAGCAATGTAGGAGATGTGGCAGATTCCATGGAACTAAGCCTTGTTTGACGACCCCTATGTCGTGTTATAAATGTAGGAGGCTAGGGCATATTGCTAGGTATTGTCCTGAGATATTTGAGGCTACCCCACAGAAGGGCAAAGAGCCAGAGAGAGCTCCAGTTGAGACAGCTGCACCGAGAAGGAGGACTACGACTGAGGAAAAAGGGAAACAGGCAGTTGACATTGGTAGAAGGCGAGTGCACGCATTGGACCAGGACACAGCAGGCGTATCGACGGATGTGATTAAAGGTACCATCCAAATTTTTGATTTAGAAGTATTTGTATTGTTTGATCATGTTGCAGTGCTTTCCTTCATATCGCCTTCCTTTTCACATAAATTGTTGAAGCATGTAAAACTCATATTGTTAGATAAAATGTTAATGATATCTACCCCTATGAATGATAGCCAATTGACTGAGTACGTGCATAGGAATTGTAAGTTGAAGATAGGGGGAAAGGAAATGGCAGCCGATTTAATTTTATTGTGTATGAGTGATTTTGATGTAATCCTAGGAATGGATTGGCTGGCTAAAAATCATGTTTTTATGGATTGTCATGCTAAAACATTCATGTTTCAAGAGATAGATAATATTGTTGTAAGTGATAATTCTATTTTAATAGAATTATTTGTGCTTAATTCTGTAATTAATTATTTTAATCCCCATATTATTTTATTAATTATCCCTTTTATTTAACTAAAATTCTTTAATGTGCAGGTAAATTAAATCCAGATGAAACTCAATCGTTTCAGTCAAAAATGGGCTAAAAATGGGCTAAAGGAGACTGGACCACTTCCAATTTGTAGACCGAGTCACCAGTCGTCTGGACACCAGTGATGCCAGGTGTCCGTATTTTATTTGCTTCGAAACGATAAGATCGACGGACATCGTGCCAACCTTCTGGAAGACACACGCCGGGCCACATCGCACTTCTAAGTTGACAAACAGATGAGTGACGTGGAAATATCTACTCTGCAGTAAATAAAATGAAGACAAGTGGCCAGGCAATGCCAACTAATCTAGGATTGAAAATTATCATTGTACCCCTAGGTTTGTGTATAAATAGAGCATGATGAGCAATTGAAAAATCATGTAATTTTAAGGTAGATGTAATTTAGGAGTAGTTTTTAGAAGTAATTTAGAAGTAGAAATAATTCTAGGGTAGCTTTAGTTTTTTATTTTTCCTTTTAAGCTTTCCGATTAGTTTTTTTTTTTCTGTCCACCATTTCCATTTTCTTCTCGATTTTTGCTCAAGTTCCTTTCACTTATTATTTCAGTGTTTAAGTTTAATGAAAAGCTTTCAATTTTATTGTCCTAAGCTCTCAGTTTGCACTTTCTTTCATTTTTTTACTTATTATTTCTATTTAAATTCTCAGGTTGTTTGTTGTTCTTTATTCTCTTTATTTTTCCACTGTTCATTCGGGTTCATGGTTTCAAAGGGGCAGCTGACTAGTGGGAGAGGGTATACATAGCTGGTGACAGTGGCTAAGCATCCTCTCCTTGCTCCGTTGCATCCATTAGCTTATTGGTCGTTTATTCCTTTGTTTCTGAATCCATCATTTTTACATTAACTGTGTCTATCCTTGTTTTATATTACTTTTCATTTACTGTTTAAAGTTTTTTTTTTTTACTGTGTGTATTTCTCAGTATTTTCAGTTGTATTGGTTTCTACTTGTTGCTGGCTGGTGATAAAGTTTGATGAGCTGATGCCATTCGGTGCAGTAGAGCCTCAAGGTTGCAAGGACAAAAAATCACATTTCCTTCCTTCTCTATTCTCCCCTGTTCTAGGAGTCTTTTATTGTTCATCATTTTTTTTTCATTAACGTGGCTATCATCATAGTTACATTTATAGTTTTAAACTTCCTCGTTAACAGCTGTTGCTTATGTTTTATTTCTTGTTCTGCACTAACCTATGTTTGGTGGTTGTAGGATAATGTTGCTCTAAAACTGAGCTGCTGTGAAGGACGTAGGAGCAACAGAGCTGCAGCTGGGCTGATGCTGTGCAGGACGTATGCTGCTGGTATAATTGAACCAAGGCTGCTGGTGTAGGGAATGAGCAGCTGAGACAGTAAGATGGCAGTACAAGGTGCTGTGTTGCTGGGAGCAGAGCAGTACTGTACCAAGCAGAGAATTAAGCCGGTGTATGTTGTGCACGAAGCAATGCTCTGCAGTGCCGGATAGAACCTGAGGCAGCAGTGGACATCGCCATGAACAGAAGAGGATGAGGAACGTGCAGTAGACAACACCTATATGCAGTACGAACCAGTATACAACAACGTCTGGAGTAGCAGCCTGGAGCAGGAACGTGCATAGTACATGTATAGGACTGCAAGTTAGCTGGACTTTTGTCATGACCCTCCATGACTTAACCAAAACCACTAAAAGTTTTTGCATTTTTAACTTACTTTTCCTCTCTTCAATGGTTGGGTTGTGATTCGATGTTAGCTTCCTTACATACCATATCATCCGTTATCATACATACATGTCAATATACTGTTACTGACTGTAACTTCTTTTATAATACATGTGAGATCATATAAAAGCTAATACAAATACATTCCCCATAACATATATCGTATACATCGCTGTGCTATTTCTATGTTTAGATACATAACCGTACAAAACATGTATACTTGTTGATCAATAGGAAATAGCAGCGGACAACAGGAATACTATCCCTCAAATGCTCTCACTCTACTACTGATGCTCTGTAGAGAGATGTAAAAGAAAGGGGGTAAGCTTACAACGTGCTCAGTAAGGAAATCAGGCAAGCAAGTAGACATCTACACTATCTACTCAAAATAATGCTATGCCTCGAAAACATCATTTCCTTAACTCACTTTAAAAGCATGTCTTTAAATATATATATATACTTGTACAGATTAAATCCCATGTACAGAAATTATGCTTGTTTTCTCAAATGTAGGCATGTAGTGAAAAATAATGCATCTTTATAATATCATAATGCCTTTAGATAAATCATGCCATGTATATTTAAATCATAGTAAATATGGCATTTAAATCGTTTACAACACAAACTCGGATTTCGACCCATCCCTCAGGTCTATCCGTAAATAAAGCAGTCAATCAAGTGATATATCATGTGAGACTCTGTGGTGAAATGCAAATAGTATCCTGGACTATGACCATATCCGACAATGGTGATCCCAAGCTACCCGAAATCCTAGTGTGCGAGGCATCACTGCTGCAATGGGAGGGGGGTCAGTCCATCACAACCGCCAGCTATATCCTCCTCAACTCCACAACACCACACGGTACAGTGTACTCCATTCCACTCGCATGGTACAATGTACTCCGTGGACCCTACATCACGGTCGGGGTTCCTGCCATAGGTCTTAGTCCTTAAACCATGGAATGTCATACCATGTCTCTAAATCCACATGCGATTCTCTCATAGTGTGACACTCAGTCTACACGAGGAAATCAAGCATGGTTTTTCAACATGTATCATATATCACATACAGTGCGCGCCTTTGAGTACGACTCACAGTCAACACTCTGCTCAAACATTGTTTCACATCACAAACTCAACTTTAGTGCGAGTAAACCTCTAGCAACTAGGTCATGCATAGTTCATGTTTCAAATCAAGTACGAGCAATAGCTCCAGTACCATGCTATGCATAAAACTCATCAAATCAAGTACAAGCAATAGCTCTAGTACTACGTCATGTATAAATCATAAAGAATCGAGTACGAGCAATGCTCCTGTACTCTGTCATGCATCTCATGTAAAACTCGAGTACGAGCTAATCGCCCCAGCACTTTATCATGCACAAATCACATAAAATTGAGTACGAGTAATAACTCCAGCACTCTATCATGCATATCATGGAAATCTAGTGTGAATCACAATCCAGTACTAATATATGTGAAAAATATATGAAATCAAGTGCGAGCTGTGCTCTAGCACGATTTATTCTCACATAATATGATAGATGACTCTTTAAAAAGGGATGATTTTCAAAACATCAAAATCAACACTATAAAGTGTGCTTAATTCACATCAACCTTAAAATCATTAGACCATCTATTTATTCTTCTGCTAAACATCAGCAAAACACTCAAAATGGGGGTTTCCATGCTTTTTACAACTTTTCACAAAAGTTGACTTTTTTCCTAACTAAGGGTAAAATCATAATTTGCCACTATCGGGTCACAATAATTATTATTCACTTTCTCTGACCCTCAGAGTTTTTAAGTGAATGTAAAAACAGATGAAAATACGTGCAGGTATCTTTAACTACTCACAAAAGTCCCTTTCCTGCAATCACTCGAAAAATTTTACTTTCTCAACGCTGCTCGATCCAACAGTCCGATGTGTTCCTCCAATAATCTCTGGAGCTGCATATAACCATTTATCAGGTTAATTATATGTTTTCTACTGTATTTCAAATTAAATACAGCCTATTTCCCTTAATGGGCTTTAATAAACCTTAATGGGCCTAACTATGCCTTAAGCCCATTTCCATTTCACTATTCATTTTTGTTGGGCCTATTGGGCTTGTGGGGCCCACCAACTCTTATTAGGCTTGTCCTAGACCCATTACATCACATTGGGCCTAAAATACTTGGGCTTGGCCCATTGGACCTCTCGACCACATGCCATGGCCGAGAGCACTCCATGTCGTCGGTCACACCATTGCATGCCATCCATGTCCATTTCCTTAGCCAATTTACTTAGGCATTTTCACAAACACTTGGTTGGCAATGTTCATAGTTCATTTAGGCATTTTATCAAACACCTTGATTGCCAACTTAATACATGTATTAATTAATCAAATTTATTAATTCTAACTATACCATAATCATTAACACATGTACATTAACTCATTTATGCCTTAATATCATATGGACATTCATCAATATTTCACTACTCACTCTTGGCCTAAGCATGATCATAGTGATTTCATATGTTTCAATGCTTAAAACATATATCAATATACTTAAAATCATCCATACATTAACATATATGAATTTAAAAGCTTGAAAATATACCTAGTATTTGTGTTCACACTTGGCCGAAACTTTGGAGCCTCACGATTTGCACACTATGGCTTCTTGATAGCCAATTCCAACATATGTTACTCTCCTCTCAATTTGGAACAACTTTCATGAAGAATGCAAGTTCTAAATATGCCTAATTCCTAGTGATTTCTAGTGAGAGAAAGCTTGGATAATGTATTTCAATGGTTTCCTTCTTCAAGCCGATAATGGTATGGTGAAGATGACAATGGTGTGGTTGATTTTATAAGCCATTTACTTAGCCATTAAGCTTTACTTTTCAGCCACTAAAATGGACTTTCTAAGGCTTAGTTATGAGTCACCTAATGAGTCATCTGATGAGTCATAATTAGCTTTAACTATGGTTAGATATTTAATCTTCATGGGCTTTACAATTGGGCCTCTCGGTTTGGGATTTTTTAATGGGCTTTCGGACTGAAATTTTTACTATACCTCAAGCCTTTTATTGTCTCAATATTTGGCCTATAAATCGGTCCAACAATTCGGTCTAAGGGACCTAAGAATTTCGATCTATATTTAGTATACCTTAATGGGCTTTAAAATCTTCACTTTAGGCCCATTACGTTTTTAACCATTAAATTAAATCTGAAATCCTTCCGAATAAATTTTCCTTACTTCCAGGGATGATTATCTCGTATTCTAACTAAGAATATTTTCCCCAATTTTTTCTCCATACATAGGTTAATTTTTAACCATGGTTAGTCAACTATGGTAAAAGTCCACTTTTCTTAATTATAGTTGACTTTTTCCTTAATCATTGACCAAGTTTTTTTTTCTCAAAATTTTGAAAGTGTCATATCTTATGTCTTACACTCTCATCTTTACATTTTAGCTGTTTTCGGTAGGTAAATACACCCGAAACACCTTAAATAGCTTAACTCGCTAAAAAGGTCCATTTTACCCTTTTTAGGTTTTACTCTCGTTCTTTGTGTTCGGAACTAAATCAAACTGACTTTCCTTCATAAGCTCTCTATATTTTCTCACTTTAAGTTCTTATTTTCAGTCAGAATGATTCAGATTCACTCGGTTTAGCCTGTGACCCTTATAGCTCATATTAGGCTTTTATGTAGCTTATGCGTGATAAATCATTTCACATACTCTTTAAATCTAGTAAATACTCTTCTTATGATTCAACTATAATAATAGAGTGTTCATACACATAGGAATCATAAGGAACAGGCTACATAAAATACAGGTCTAATAACTTTAGCTTAAGGCCATGTTTAGCATTGAAATCCTGCCACAATTCCACTTTTCATACATGTCTTTTATTTTCTTTTTATTGTTATTATTCCTTTTAAATTTTAGTTCTTAGCTTAGTTAGATTTTTGAAATTAAATTTGCATGTTAGTTATATTTATTAGTTAGTTTAAGCTTAGTTTTAATTATGTTAATAGTTGATTTTATGTAATGGGATTTAGGATTTGATGTTAGTATAGAATTTTTAAGTTGCATTTAGAATTAAATTAGAGTAAAATTGTTTCATGCATTTTTAATTTAGTCTTCATTTTAAACTTAAAAATCCAAAAATATTTATTTCCTAATGCATTACTTAAATTAGTAATTAGCTATAGTTAGGATTAATATAGAATCAATATTTTAGGAATTTAGACTTATAGTTATTTTCTTAATTTTCTAGGATTTTATTTCCTTAGATTTTAAGTTAACTTAATATGCATTTTTATTAATTATTTTAATTACATGCATATTTTATTCTAGGATTGTTTAATTTTAGTTTAATTAATTTGTTTCTTTATTTTCATATTTGCATTCTAGTTTAAGTGCATTAATTAATTTTAACTGTTTTAATTATCTTTTGTAGGTTATTGCTTTTAATTGCTTGGAGTTCTGTAAGTAATTTTAGTTTTGTTTTATTTCCTTTAGTTTATAATTTTTATTGTTTTCAGTTCTTTTAATTCTAGCATTGTAGATCACTCCATAAAAACTCATAATTTGCTAGGATATACTTAGGAAGATTAATCGGTACTTAATTAGGCTAATTAACTTCTCTGTGGGACGATAATCTGAGACTCAAATCTCATTATTACTTGTACGACCCATGCACTTGCAGATAAGACATCTAGGTCACTTAGAGTGGGCGTAGTCGGGCTATCAAGTTTTTGGCGCCGTTGCCGGGGAAGATAATTAGCTAGTAATTAATATCGGTGAAATTATGCTTAGGTGTAATTCTAGCTTGTAAATACATAAGTTGTGAATATTTAGAACTTTAATCTAGATCAGTTAATTTTCTCTTTCATAAAAAAAATTTTTTAAATTAAAAACTTAAAAAAAAATTTCCTGAGGACTTTTAGATGTTTGCATGCATAGAGCCAAGAGTTATGATTGCTTTCCTTTAGATCCTAAAATTGAATGAACTCTTAGGAAAATTAGAAAGGATTCTAGGAAATTAATAGCTCCGCTGTAAAACACCATGGCAAAAAACAGAGAAATTAGAACCATAGGAGATTATGCAGTACCGACGATTAGAGGGTATTATACCGGCATTAGGCCACTAGCTGTCCCTGCAAACAATTTCGAAATCAAGCCTTCAATCCTTCAGATGATCCAAACCTCACTATAGTTCAGTGGGCTTCCTCATGGCGACCTACATGCTCACCTCAGGCAATTTTTGGACCTAGCAACACATTCAAATACAATGAATTATCTGATGATGCGCTTAGGCTTAGTTTATTTCCCTTCTCGCTCAGGGATAGGGCACGACACTGGTCAACCTCCTTACCTCCAAGATACATTTCTACTTGGGACGAGTTAGCCCATCAATTTCTAACTAAGTTTTTCCCTCCCTCTAAAATGGCCAAACTCCGTAGTGACATATCTTGCTTTGCCCAATTTGATTCGGAATCTCTTTACGAAGCTTGGGAATGATATCAGGAGCTTCTTAAGAAGTACCCTCATCATGACCTACCTTTATGGCTGCAAGTCCAGACCTTCTACAATGGACTTACAAGCCAAAATAGGACTATCGTTGACGCTGCTGCGGGAGGATCTTTAATGTGCAAAATGGAGGAGGAAGCTTACGGTTTCTTAGACAAGATGGCTGCTAATAATTACCTATGGTCTTTGGAGAGGCAACTGCCTAAGAAGTCGACGGGTATCTATGAGTTTGACACACTGTCTACCTTGACCTCTCAAATAGCTAACCTTACGAAAAAGGTAGAGTCGCTTAGTACCTAGCATAATCCTTCCACCAGTCCTAATCCTGTGTATTCTGTCCAAAGTCCTTTTCTTTCCTGTAATCTGTGTGGTGGTACACACTCTATAGATAGGTGTCTGCTTAACTTAGAATCGGTTTAGTACGTTGCCCCATCTCAGAAGTAACAAAATAACCCCTTTTCAAACACCTACAATCCAAGATGGAGGAACCATCCTAACTTTTCCTAGAGCCAAAACCAAGGGCAATCTTCTAATTTTAGACCTGTAGAACCCCCTAGTTTTCAAGCTCCACTAGTTCATGTACCACCACATCAGCAATTTCCACACCATTCACACTATCATCCCTATCCACCTCAATTTCACCATCCACCACCACCACCACCACCACTTATGCAACCCCAACATTACCATGCACCGTTAACTGAGAAGAAGCCCACGCTTGAGGAGATGTTCACGACTATCCTACAAAACCAAGCTGCCTCAATTAAGAACTTAGAAGTTCAGGTTGGACAAATAGCAAATGCTCTTAGCCAGCGTCCTCAAGAGACCCTTCTTAGTAGAACCAAAGCTAACCTTGTTAGGCAAAGGGAGGGTAAAGAACATGTCAAAGCCATCACCCTTAGGAGCGACATAGAGCTAGATGATCCACAAGTTAAGTCCAGACCTGAACAACCCATAGTTGAAGAATCCTTAGGTTCTAAAGAGGCAGCTCAGAAAGAGTAAGAGCATCGAGATTAGGCTGCAAAGAAATCCAAGTTAGGTGCTTCTTCATCTATACCTTCTTCTTCTTCACAGCCTTCCTCGTCCTCTGATGCTACAAATGTTACCACTACACTTCCCCTAGTTAGACCACCAGTACCTTTTCCTCAGAGGTTCTAAAACCAAAAGCTCAATCAATAATTTGCCAAATTTCTTGAGGTTTTTAAGAAGCTTCACATCAACATTCCTTTCACAGATGCTCTAGAGCAAATGCTGAATTATGTGAAGTTTATGAAGGATATCCTCTCTAGGAAAAGAAGATTGGAAGATTATGAGATAAAGGCCTTGACTGAGGAATGTAGTGCAATTATTCAGAGGAAATTACCCCCCAAGCTTAAGGATCTTGGGAGTTTTACCATACCCTGCACTATTAGAAATCTGTTCTTTGGTAGAGCCCTGTGTGATTTAGGAGCCAGTATCAATCCGATGCCTTTCTCTATTTATCAAAAGTTAGGAATAGGGGATGCCAAGCCCACTACAATAACCCTTCAGCTGGTTGACCGATCCATTAAATATCTAAAGGGGATCATTGAGGATGTGCTAGTTAAGGTGGTCAATTTTATTTTCCCTGCGGACTTTATCATGTTGGACATGGAAGAAGATAGGGAAGTCCCCATTATTCGAGGCAGACCTTTCCTAGCTACTGGTAGAACTTTGATTGACGTGCAAAAGGGGGAATTGACTATGAGAGTCCTAAATCAGGAGGTGACATGTCATGTTTTCAAACCTTTGAAGTTCCCTGATGACTCTCAAGAGTGTTTTAGGATGGAAGATATAAGGCTTAAGCTTAAGTTATCTGATAGAATGAGAGAAGTAGATAGAGCTCATGAGGATTTAACTGTCAACACTCTATCACCACTTTGGCTGACCCTCCTACTTCTAGCCTTGCTGCTGAGTGTTGTTTTCTTCAGCTGCATTTGAAGTGGCTTTATTTTTCTTTTCACTTTTTGTATAGTTCTTTTTCTTTTTCTTTTTCGTTGTTTCTTTCTTTGTTTATTTTGTAGATTTCTTTTCTAGTATTACGTTTTCAATTAAGCTTCGGTTATTCTTCATCATCAGCAGAAAGGGGAGTACTCTGTTCTTGAGCTTAAAGTCTTATATTATCTGCACATTGAGGATACTATGTACTTTAAGTTTGGGGGTGGAGATATCACTTGAGCATTTTTGGGCAAACAATTTTCAATTTTTTTTCAAAAATTTGAGCTTACATTGTTTGATTTTAGGATGATTTAGTACTTAGCATGTAGTTTTCCCATATTTCGATGATATTACTCCATGATTTAGTCTGAGTTTAATTGAATAAGAAGTATGATTATAGGAAAAGCATAAATTTGAGTTCTTGAATTTGTCTTGATTCTGATTGCGATTTCCTCATCTTATGCACATGTCATGTCATGAATCTGTATATTGATTTAAAGAAAGCTTATGTGGACCTAGGATTGCATTTGTTCAATTGATTTTGTGTATTATATTCTAGAATTTGTTTGATCTGATCTCGAGGTGAAATATTAGATCACACTTAATTAGGGAAATGATTTAGGCCATCTTTGGATTGTTTGAGCCTTTCTAGCCATCCCTGTACTTATATTACCTCTAGTCACCCATCTGGGCCAAATAAGCTTTTCTTTGTAAATTCACCTACATAATTTTCCTTAGCTTAAATACTCTTTTCCTATCCCTTACCCTGAAAGTTGTAAATTCACTAGGATATATCTCGAGCTATGTACATATGGGTTATAGGTGATAGTGAAATGGCACAAAAAAAAAAGAAAAAGAAAAAGAAAAAAGAAGAAGAAAAATACAAAAATAGAATAAAATGTTTAGTGAAATAAATAACTTTGGGGGAAATAAATATGAGCTCTTACTTTAAAGATCCTAGAAGTAATACATGTTGAGGGGTAATTAAACCTAAATCGACTTTATCATACCTTAGCCCTAGGCTTACATTACAAGCTTAATGAAGTCCTATTGATCTTTGGTTAAGTGTGACTACATTGTAGAGAGAGAAGTGAAAAGTAAACTTATGGGAATAATCACATGTCATTGACTTTGTATTCATTGTGTTTGCATAAACTAATCTGGGTAATGTACTGTGAAGTGGATTGGACATTTTGACACACACACGAGGAGTCTAATTTGGGTTAGGACTTATGATTGGATGATTTTGAGTGTTGGACTTATAATTGTGAATCTTTGAGGATAATATTGGGGAAATTATGATGTTAGGTAGCAAAAGCTCAAGTTTGGGGGTGTGGTGATTTGTGTTGCTAACGATGGAAAGGATAATGTGAAGGGTTCATTGCATATGTGGTTGATATAGATAAGGCACACCCAGAATTGAGGGACATTCCAATAGTGACAGAATTTCTCGATGTCTTTCCGTACGAGTTACCAAGGCTACCACCTGATAGGGAAATGGAGTTCTGCATAGAGTTAGTACCTGGTACAGAGCCGATATCTAAACCACCATATAGAATGGCTTCGATAGAGTTGGAAAAGTTAAAGAAGCAGTTGTAAGAGTTGCTAAAGAAGGGTTTATTAGATCGAGCGTCTTACCTTGGGAAACTCCAATTTTGTTTGTAAGGAAGAAGGATGGAAACCTCCGACTGTATATAGATTACCGGTTATTGAATAAGGCTACCATTAAGAACAAGTATCCCCTTCCACGCATTGATGATTTGTTGGATCAGTTTCAGGGAGCAAAGGTCTTTTCTAAGATAGATCTGCGATCTGGGTACCATCAGTGTAAGATACAGAGTGGAGATGTACCCAAGATAACATTTCATACTCGTTATGGCCACTACAAGTTTTTGGTTATGCCATTCAGATTGACGAATGCCCCCGCAGCATTTATGGCATTGATGAATGATGTATTTAAGCCATACCTGGACCAGTTTGTGATAGTGTTCATCGACGATAAATTGGTTTATTCCAAGTCCAGGGAAGATCATGAGCAGCACTTGAGGATAGTTCTGCAGACCCTCTGAGAGAAGGAATTATATGCCAAACTCAGTAAGTACAACTTTTGGTTAGAGCAGATCTCATTTCTAGGTCATATTGTATCGAAAGATGGGGTATCAGTAGATCTATCCAAGATTGAGGCAAGTGTCAGTGAGAACAACCCAAGAAAGTTACTGAGATCAGAAGTTTTCTATGATTGGAAGGATATTATCCGAGATTTATTGAGGGTTTCTCCAGACTAGTTGCTCCGTTGACACGCCTCACATGGAAAGATGTTAAGTTTATGTGGGATGAGGCATGCGAGAGGCGTTTTCAGGAGCTTAAGTGTCGGTTGAACACAACTCTGATTCTCACCATTCCTGCCAGCTCAAGAGGTTTCTTTATGTATACGAATGCATCACGCCAAGGATTGGGCTGTGTATTTATGTAGGATGGGACCAGACGGTTAAAGGATCATGAGAGGAACTATCTGACTTACGATTTAGATTTAGCGGCCATAGTATTTGCATTGAAGATACGGCGTCACTATCTCTATGGTGAGAAATTCCAAGTATATACTGATCATAAGAGCCTTAAGTATCTGTTTTCGTAGAAAGAATTAAATATGAGACAAAGAAGATGGCTCAAACTCTGGAAAGATTACAATTGTGAGATCATGTACCACCCTGGTAAGGCGAATGTAGTTACCAATGCCTTAAGCAAGAAGAACCTCGGGTTGGTGTCTTATATGATGGTTCATGAACACGAGTTGTTGGAGCAATTTACGAACCTCAGTTTAGATGTAACCCCACCTGGTTCAGAGGGATTTGACATTATGGCTAGTCTAAGATTGGAGCCAAAGTTGATTTGTCGTATTCGACAGGCTCAGCAGAGTGATCGACAGTGTATCGAGTGGTTAAGTTAGATATAGACAGGTATGGGTACTGATTTTGAGCTGAGTACAGATGGATTATTAAGGTTCAGGGGCAAAGCATGTGTTCCCGAGGATTCAGAGATCAGGAGGTTAATTTTATCAAAGGCTCACTTATTGGTGGTCTGGAATGAAAAGAGACATTTCTAAATATGTCGCTAGATGTCTCGTCTGTTAGCAAGTAAAGGTAGAGCATCAAAAGCCTGCAGGGTTATTGTAGCCTTTACCAATATCGACATGGAAGTGGGCGCACGTCACCATGGATTTTATGATGGGATTATCGAGGACCTGCAGAGGTCATGATGCTATTTGGGTTATTGTGGATCGGTTAACAAATTCAGCCCATTTCTTGGCCATGAGCTCTGCTGATACTCTGAGTTAGTTGGCGAACTTGTATGTTCAAGAGATAGTTTGGTTACATCGTGTACCAGTGAATGTTGTTTCTGATCGGGATGCCCGCTTCACTTCCCATTTTTAGGAACATTTTCAGGAAGTGATGGAAACCCAACTGAGTTTTAGCACCGCTTTTCATCGTCAGATAGATGGTCAGTCAGAGAGGACTATAGAGACCCTGAAGGACATGTTGAGAGTCTGTGTGCTGGATTTTAGAGGCTCTTGAGATGATCACCTACAGTTAGTCGAGTTTGCCTATAATAACAGCTATCATACGAGTATCAAAATGTCACCATCTGAGGCACTATATGGACGCATATGTTGATCCTCTATTGGATGGGAAGAAATAGGTGACAGATAGATTTTTACTATCAATTTAGTGCAACAGGCCTCTAAGGACGTCCAATTGATATGCGAGAGATTACGGATAGCTTAGAGTTGGTAAAAGAGTTATGCTGACCGGAGAAAGAGACTACTGGAGTTTGATATGGGTGAGTCAGTATTTTTAAGAGTTTCTTCCTCAAAGGGGATTATGAGGTTTGGAAAGAAAGGAAAGTTAAGCCCTTGGTATATCAGACCCTTCAAGTTTCTAGAGAGAATGAGAGATAAGGCTTATAGGTTGGCATTGCCACCAGACTTAGCAAGTGTTTATAACGTCTTCCATGTCTCTATACTTCGGAAGTATCACCCGGATCCGACACATGTGATAAGATATGAGCCATTGGAGCTCAATGAGAGTATGACATATGTTGAGAAGCTGGTTCGGATATTGGATAGAAGGGAGAAGGTGCTGAGGTAAAAAATAATTCCCTTAGTGAAAGTTCTTTGGCAATATGATAGATTGATCTCAAGCATTCAATAGATCGATCTCGTGCCTACAAAATGTTGAGAAAACTGAAGGATTCAAGAAGGCTAGATCGATCTCCACCCTATGCAGATCGATCTCATCAAGCCATTTCTATAAAAAGTGAGCAGTTGGATTTGTATTTCATAGGAACAATCCATTTCCTTCCATTTTCAATCTTAAACCTAGATTTCTCACTCTAAAATCATCCCATTTCTATAAAGATGTAAGAAAAAGCCATTAGAGCAAAGTTGTTCATTATAAAGAGACGAACAACATAGTTTGGAATCAATACCCCATTAGTTGGATTGAAAGAGCAATGAGTGTTCTTATTTGGAGCAAGAAAGAAATCAAGCCAGGTGAGCTTCTAATACACCAAACTCAAGATATATCTATCTAGTTGTGGTTGCAGTGATTGGTATGTGTATTGATGACTGAAACTACCTAAAATGTAAAGTAACAAGTCAAACCTAGAATGAGTCTAGTGGGAGAAAATGTGATATGGGTGGATTGATGATTAATGGGTTGTGCTAAGGTGTTAATGGGGTAATATGCAAGATTTGAGATGATTGGGTGAAGCTACATTGTAAAATTTGTCAAGTTATTAGAATAAGTATATAAGGTATTTGACAAAATGCCTTAGTGAAGTAAATGATGAACTAGAGGTGCTATGAGCCTAATATCGATTTAGTATAAATCAATAGATCAAAAAGAGTCCAATAGGCTCTCGAGATATGAGTAAGGAGATCAAATGAAGCCTTATAGGTGTTAATGGAAACTATAGGACGAGTCGACTATAGTAAACGCAAGGATTGTATTATATCGAACCCAATTGATGTTGTATATGATTTTGTGCAGTCTCGAAGATTTCGTTAGAGGCAAATCGAACTGCGCAATCAAACAACTTCAAAGAAGTGGAATCACTCGACGCGATTTCAGGTAAGGGAATTCTGTGAGTGTATAGAGATAGTTACTCATAATTTGTGGGTGAATAAAGGGTTTTGTAGATTGCATGGTTATTTAAGAAAGTGATTGATAGTATATGTGAATAACTTTAAGTATTTTTGTATATGATTTGGTTTTGAAGTGATTCTTATAAAAGGGATAGTAGGGCTAATAATTGCATAAATCACATGTTTTGATGCTTTTACAAAAACACATTTATTTGGTTTAAGCAAAATGACGGATAGGTTGGCTAGTGATTTCTGAATTTTGTGAAAAAGTACAAGTGAGGTGCTAAACATGGTTTTTGAGAATGTTTGTTGAAGTAGAGCCGCTTATCATATTTACGTGAGTTAAAATCGTGTTGGACCTTAGCTCGCACCTTGATTTGAATTATGATGATGTTTCATAAACTGTACTGGAGCTTTTGCTCGTACGTGGATTTCGATTGACTTTCTTAGGCATATAACTGTACTGAAGCTATGCTTGTACATGCTTTCTTCATGATTTTATGCATAAAGTTATACTAGAGCGTTGCTCGTATGAGAAGATTTATTGATGATGCATGAATCATGCTAGAGCTTAACTCGCACAGGTTTTCATATTGTGGTATGTATGATGCCGTGGAGATGGTAAGATCCTTAAGTCCAACATCCTTAAGCCTGACGGCGTAGGGAGGCTCTGTTCGGTAGGGAAGCTCTCTTACGGTAAGATGCTCAAGCCAACATCTTTAAGCCCATTGGGGTAGGGAGGCTCTATTCGATGGGGAGGCTCTCTTACATGGAAATGAAACGAACCCACGTGCATTTGAGACTGTGTAGGTTATGCATGGTATAGGGTAGATAAGACCTACGGCTGGTACATCCAACTATGATATAGGTCTCCGGAGTATGTTGTACAGTGTATATCACATGTATTCCGCTGTACCGCGTGGTTGAGATGTTAATTTGAAAGTCTGGCGAAGAACTAACCCACCTTCGTTCCAGCATGATGTCCTGCACATCGGGATTCATATGGTCTGGGATGATTATGATATAGTTGGCCAACATAATCCGTGAGATATAGTAATAGCCTATCTCACATGATACCATATGGTTTTATACACTGAGTGTGATTGTGTTGTCTAAGGTAGACCCGAGGGAGGGGTCGAGCCTTGTGGGATTTTTTTTAAAGAAATGATATTCTATTTGTGATGAGATTTGATGTGTTTTGAGAAAGTGATGAATCTTAAAGGATGTTTCGTATTGAATTTCCCTTTTCATGATGAGTTTTAATAACGATGAGCATGAGAGGTTTTACATGATGATTTTACCATGTTTTTACATGCCTATTTCCATGTTTTCAGTACATGATATATGTATATACATGTGGCATAGTTATATTTCTTCATGCTCCGATTATAAATGATTTATGCCATGACATTATAAGCATGCAGATAGTGTAGTTATCTATCATGCTTGCATTATTGCCTTATTGAGCGTGTGGTTGTTTATCCCTCCATATTTCCCCCTCTACAAAGAGCATATAGTAGCCCAGTGAGGACTGAGGCGTTGTATTTGGACATCCACTGCACTCTATCGTCAAGAGGTATACACATAGGGATTTTCATTGTATCTAAACATGTAAAGGCACAGTAACCATTTTGAATTGTGATATGGGGGATGTAACTGTTAGGAAACATGTCATGTATAAACATGTGACTCAACTATCAAATGTATGACATTGTTTTTGATTAATTGGAAATGAATGAGAAATGATGATTAATATTGACTCACAGCCTAGTTGTTATTGGTGAGGGTTGTTCACGATCGAGTAAGTTAGTGGAAAAATGTAAAAAAAAAAAAAATAGTGATTTTTAGACAAATTGGATAAAAAGGGTCATGACATTATGTCTCAAAATGCAAAAGCGAGCATATCATATCAATGTGACACATAGTCTACATGAGGCTTCTGTATGGCTTATCAAATCACGTGCGAGGATCAGTGCAACCTACATAGCCTACACGACATCTCTAAACACGGTTTGTGCATATCACACAATAAAATCTAGTGCGACCAAAACAAGGATCCAACACTATGTCATGTAAAAACCATATAAAATCCAGTGCTAGCAAGCTCTTACACTATTTATTTCCACATAAATCGGATAGATGACTCAATTCTGATAAAAGTGGTGCTCATGATTAAATCAAATACAGAAAATAGCACCCACTTGTGTGAGAGGAAAACATTTCCATCAAATCACTCATCACATAAATTCAATTATTAAAAACATGCAATTTAATTCATATAATCAAATCGAGAACTATTCTATCATTACTCATTCATAAAACATACTTATTCTTGCAAAACATATCAATTCATGCCATTTCGATTTCTTTCATTTTTTTCATAATTGTGGGCATTTTGGTAATTTACCCTTTTCCAGTGTAATTTTGGAAATTCCTAATCTAGACTCCTCAGAGAATTTAAAGACTTTGAAATGGCAATGAAAATTCGTGTAGCTATCTCTAAGAGCTTACAAAATCCCTTACCTCGAATAGGTCGACTGCAAATTTTAATTCTCGATTGCTCTAGATCATGCATTCTTTGTGTATCCATTTACGTCCTTGAGAGCTGCAATTTATTACCAATTATATCAGATAAGTCTAATAACATATTTTCCATATTCTTTACAGTTTGATTGATCTATTGGGCCTAATTCCTCTTATTGGGCCATATCACTCTTTATTAGGCACATTATTGACTTAAGCCTATTTCCACTTTACTATTCATTCTATCAAGGTTCATTGCGCTTTTTAGGCCCATAAACAATTATTTGGCTTAGTCCGAGGCTCATTATCTGTTATTGGGCCGAGACCAATTCGACTAGGCCCATTATGCCTCTCGGGCATGGCATGGTGGCTGAGAGCCATTCATGCCACCATAGCCGAGAGTCATGGAACATCACGCCAACCTTGCCATCTTACTAGCCATTCACTTAGGCATTTCATCAAACACTTATTATGCATGCCTTAAGCCTTTAGTTTTTGTTCATTAAGGCTTTTTATCAAACACCTTACATGCAATCACTAATTCATCAACCAATTCATTGAATTGAATAAAACTAAGCATGCCATGATCATGTATACATGTCTACCAACCTATCCATGCCTTAAAATCACATGCTTATTCATCAATAGATAAATACCCATTTTCAGCCACTTGGTGTTCATGATGATTTTGCGTGTTTTGATCCATAAAACATATACCAATGATCTTAGAATAATTCCTAGATTAACATACTAGAAGTTAGAAGCTTGAAAACTCACCTTGCTTGGTGTTCTTCACTTGGCTAAAAATTGTGGGATTTCTTAGGTGGTTGAACTCAGCTCTTTAGGTGTTAGCTTTAGACTATGTTATTCTACTCATCATGGGTAACAACTTCCATGAAGACAACTTTTTCCAATTTGGCTTGTAGAAGGATGAATTCTAGAGAGAGAAAGCTTAACTAGTTATGTTTCCATGGTGATTTTCTTCTTGGCTGAGAGCTTAAGTGTGACAGCCCGAAAGCGCAAAAAATAGGGAAAATTTAAATTTTTTCTTTAATTAAAACTAACAACTCTAGGTGAATTCCTAAACAGTATCTTTAAATCACTATCGTTTATAAACCAATATTATCCCCCAAGATCATACAACTCATACTTAATGAAATCAAATACATAATATCCCAAAAGAATCAACCCATAAGTCTCAACTCATTTCTTTCATATCAACCTAATTACATCCCAAAATACTCATCACAAATGTCTGTATTACATCATTGTCTGGATACAAAATGAACTGAATTATACCTTATGCATGTACAAGCGATAGCCTGGGGAGATCTTATCCAACAAGCTATTACATGTACGCGGCAGGCTCTATCTCGCTTACCTCAAGTAATTTTGAGGGGGGAGGAAAAGGGTGAGCTCTCAAAACGCTCAGTAAGGAGGATAAGGGAAGTTATAAAAATCATTATCACAAACACAATGTGATGAAAATATTTGAGCATGCAAATCGTTATAGAAATAACGGTAGAAAGCAATGGCATCAGCACAATTCACATGATAAAATCACAAATCACATCACATCAAATCTCAATGCATGATATAAATCGCAGTTGTAAAATCACATCATCATCATAGAAATTGAGACTATGCATTTATAAAACTCAGGTGAAATCATCGTCATATGCACATTGCAACAATTGAATTTGTCCCCTAAGCGGACATCCCCAAGAAAGGGATTCCGTCGACAATAATTCACTGGCCATGATTCGTTGTAGAATTGATCAGAGTCGTACAGCCATCGGTCTTACATGCTATCAAAGCAAGGCACCCATCACTATCAAAGCAGGGTCATCTCACGTTACCAAAATGAAGGCGTCGATCTTACATGCTACTAGAGCATGACCCGGCCTTACATGCTACTAGAGCAAAGCCCGATATGTATCTCATGACAAACTATAGTCTAAGTAAAAATCTTTTTGCCTTCACGTAGTATGAGAACTGAGAATTTTATATACCCCATTTATGAGAATTGTAATTTGGCATATGTAATTATGATGTATTATTATACACACAAGTTTTAAATATGATGAAGTATAAAAGGATGAGGTTTTTTCTAAGTCTTGAATGTGTACAAATTGAAATATGGACTATGGGGTAGATTTTTGGAAATTTTACATTAAGTTTTCTGCAAATTGATGCAGCAGCAGTACAATCTGTGAAGGCCAGATCGATCTCCAAGGATGAGAGATAGATCTCATGGCTCTAGAATACAGGAAATGTGCAAGAACTGATAGGCAAATCGATCTTATAAGGAAGCAGATCGATCTCCAAAATGATTCTATAAAATGCAGATCGATCTCCTACAAGAGCAGATCGATCTCATGAAGCATTCTGTAACCTAAAGATCGATATTATAATTGGAGCAGATCGATGTCATTAAGCAATTAAGAGATCAATCTCACCCCATGACAGATCGATCTCCTAGGCCTAAAATTGCCCTAAAATGTTCCCAAATTCAAAAGCAGATCGATCTCCTACAGGAGCAGATCGATCTCCTACCCTCCGTCTATAAAAGAACCCCTGCATTTTCCTGCATTTCATCTTCTCTCTCTAAGAAACTGAAGCACTAACTTTCTCCCTCTTCCAAAACCCCTATTTTCGTCTGAATCTTAGGTAGAGGCGAGAGGGAAAGTTGTTCCTCATCCAAAGGAGAACAACATACTTGGAAATTGAAAGATGGATTGAATCGAGGTAAGAGTTAAGTACTCCACAGGTTGGGTAAATTTCTAAATTTTGATCTTGGATTTTAAAGCGATTTTTGTGATTATGGCAGTAGGCATTGTAATGAAATAGCTAGGAAAGGATTAGAGACTGATGAAATTGTAATTTTGTTAGAGTAAAGATGATGTTATGCAATAGTGGTAATTTTGGGGATCTATGACTATGAGTTTGGAATTGAGACAATGAGGTGAATTGGGCATGGATATTTTGCATGGAAAATATAGGATTTAAGTTGTAGTGGATGAGAATGTGGATTGTGATAGAATTATGAGATAACAAGAATATGAGCAAATGTGTGCTCGATGATGTGATTGGGATGAATTATTGATGTTTTAACATTGTTTGGACAGCCCAGGAGTTCCAGAGAGGAATGCGAGGCTAGTCCATGATACAGGGGAACAAATGCACTATACGAGGTGCAACGAGGTAAGGGAAAACTTAAACTCGATTTTGTATGTGATTTGTGATGATAACAGTAGCATGAAATGTGATTTGAGAAAACAAGCATGTTTTATGAGTTATTGCACACGATTTTATAGTCGGTTGGGGCCCAATTTTTATGAGTTGTAAACTAAGTGTGAAATCATTTTACAACCGTTTTGAGTTTTAAAAAGTGAAAAGTGATTTGGGCTCTACGTTAAGGCGTACTGAGATTTGAGAAATATGTACGTTGTTTTACCGGTTTGAGCTCGATTTTGACCTGTTTTGTGTTGAGTACAAAACTGTTTTGAGATAAGGTTTATGAGAAAGAAAAAAAAACCATATGAGCGCTACTTGAAAGCAAAACATTTTATTTGATAATAGCTATTACTGAGACTTAGGCGTGTCATGTTGAATACACATCAGGCATTACTTTGGTAGCATGTAAGGCCGATATTTTTTCCCGCTTTGGTAGCGCTGGGAGGCATTGTTGTGGTAGCATGTAAGGCCAATATTTTTCCCCGCTTTGGTAGCGCTGGGAGGCATTGCTTTGGTAGCATTTAAGGCTGATAGTTTTTTCCGCTTTGGTAGCGCTGGGAGGCATTGCTTTGGTAGCATTAAGGCCGATACTTTTCCCCGCTTTGGCAGCACTGGGAGGCCTTACTTTGGTAGCATGTAAGACCGATAGTGTGCATGAGGAGAGGCTTTGCTCTGGTAGCATGCAAGGTCAGGCCTTGTTTTGGTAACGCATGAGTCCAATATACCATGTACATAACCATATTGTTGACGTTCCCTCTTTTAAGGATGCCTAGGATGCGCACCTAGAGGAGATTATTTTCATGTGTCATGACGAATTTTTATAAGAGTTTTATTTGCCTAGTCTTGTTTTACACATAAGATTGTGTTGGTGGCTACGCCACGTGCATTACTATTGAGGTGATCTTTATCAAGTTTTATGAGAAAAGCCATTATCACATCTTGTTTTCTACATGCTTGTAATGATGGTTTGAGTCATTTATTATCATGTTTCTACATGAGCTTTGAGAATTGAGTCAAGATAATGTTTTCATTATTCATGCTACATTTTCCACTAAGTTTATTAGGTATTGAGCGATTTAGAAGCTCACCTTGTTTTATCTATCCCCAGATTTCTTCAAGTGAAGAGAGTTTTATGCGACGTGCGGAGTAGGGGCTAGTGGAGGACTTAAGCTCCAGGCCATATATTGTATTGAGGTATAATTTACATTTCATGTACCCAGACTTATGTTGTATTTATAGACACTTGTTGTACAATTATGTATGGGATGTATTAGGATTAATTAACCTTGAATTGAGTAATGCATATGGTATGATGTATAATTGTAAGATGATGAGATCTTGAGGTATAATTATATATGATGATGTTTGACACTACACAGGAATGCACCCATTAAAGTGTATTAATGTAAATAAAAGATTAAATTTGCCCTATTTTTTGTGCTTCTGATGCGTCATAGAGTTTTCTTAGTATCAGAGCTTAGGGTATTTAGTACTGTCAGTGTCGATCAAGTGAAATAGAATACATCTCAAGTGTCTGTATAAGTCTGGTTATGAACTGAAATTGAGGATTAAGATTTCAATCGAATTTAATGTGTACGTGCAAGAAACGTATTGAGATTGAGAATGAGTGGATGACGAGGTCGTTTGAGGAGGCAGGCAGAGCCACCTCCACCACCTGCCCCATAATCGGAGAGTCCTAACTCTCGATTTAACCGGATTGAGCATAATATACGACAAGGTTTTGAGCAAATGGCAGCGTTATTCGCATAACATTTTAGAGTTAATGCCTCAGGTACTACTCCTACACCACCACAAGGACCTCTCGTGCCCCCAGTACAGATAGACCTGCCTCCCGTCACTCTCCTGATGATAGAAGTATGGTCCGACTGAAGGACTTTTTGAAAATGAATCTGCCCGTATTCAGAGGGAAAAAGGATCCCGTAGAGGCTGAGGAGTGGTTGACTGAGTTGAGAGTCATTTCCACTATTTGGGATGCTGAGATGTTGAGAGGGTCAGTATAGACGCGTATATGTTGAAAGGGACAGTTCGAGATTGGTGGGGTACGACCCAGGGTATTCTAATGTCCAATCAGGATGTTATTGGTTGGGAAGAGTTTCAAACAGCATTTAGAGCCCAATATGTACCACGAGCTGCTCAAAGAAGGAAGTAGGCATAGTTTTTGAATCTGGTACAGGGTGAGATGTCTATAGATGATTACGAGAGCCGATTTACCGCTCTATTATCATATGATCTAGAGACCTTCAAAAATGAAGAGCTCCGCACAGAGAGATTTGTGTATGGATTGATGCCCATCATCAGAGATCGATTGATAGGAGTGTGTATTACTGAGTTTGGAGATGCTCTGAGATGGGCACAAGAGATTGAGAGGGGAATTAAGATTGTACAATCCCAGAAGGAGTTCAGTACAGTGATTCGGGATAAGGATAAGAGGCCAGCAATTTCCCAGGCAGATGTTCGGAGCGGTTCCTTCAGAAGAGGAAGGATTGAGGTACAAAAGGGTAGATTCGAGAGACCCAGAGCTTATCCCATCATCAGAGAGACCCCTTGAGATGTCAGGCCTCAGATAAGGGTTTGTTGAGACTGTGGCCGACTGCATGAGGGAAATTATACTGGGCTGATCCGTAGATGTTTCAGATGTGGAGACATAGGTCATAGACTAAAAGACTGTCCTCAACTTCAGAGACCACATGCTCTAGAGCCTACTAGATAATAGCCTCAGAGAGTGAATCCCCCGAGACGGACCACTACTGCAGAGAAAGGAAAGAAGCCCTTTATAGTGGGATGTGTGTTTGCTCTGGACAAGGAAACAACATACACTTCAACAGAGACTATAAGAGGTATACTATCTGTCTGTAATCATAAGGCTCATGTGTTGATTGATCCAAGGTCCACACATTCGTTTATTTATGAGCATTTTGTATGTAGATTAAATTTGAAGTTTGAACCTCTGGAGTATGTATTACATGTAAATACCCCTATGCGTGAGTCCCAGAGAACTGATTTAATCTGTAGAGGGTGGGAGATAGAGTGATGTTAGCAAATCTAATGATGCTAAATATACATGGATTTGATGTAATTTTGGGAATGGATTAGCTGGCAACCAATCGAGTGAGTTTAGACTGCTACACTAAGATTGTAACTTTCTCCCTACCTGAACCCTACAGTGTATGTTTGAAATATTGAGGAAGTAAATGTGTGGAATTTTTGTAAGCAAATTGAGATTTTGATGTTGTTTTTGAGAGTACTAAATATGATTGTTCATGTGAAGGTTATGAAACACTCATCTCAGATGATAAGCGAGAACATCCGAGGATTGAGGATATACCTGTGGTGTGTGAATTTCTGGATGTCTTCCCAGATGAGTTGCCAGGTTTACCACCAGAGAGAGAGCTGGAGTTTACTGTTGATTTGGTACCAGATACTCAGCCCATCTCTAGACCTCCATATAGGATGGCATTAGTGGAACTTAAGGAATTGAAGAAGCAACTACACGAGTTATTAGATTAGGGATTTATTAGACCCAGTCTTTAACAGTGCGGAGCACCAGTGTTATTTGTGAAGAAGAAGGATGGTAGTCTCAGATTATGCATAAACTACTGACTGTTGAACAAAGCCATGGTGAAGAATAAATACTCATTGCCTAGGATTGATGACCTACTTGATCAGCTGAGAGGGGCTTCAGTATTCTCTAAGATTGATTTAAGATCGGGCTATCACCAATTGAGGATTAAGGAGGAAGATATTCTGAAGACGGCCTTCAGGACAAGGTATGGCCATTATGAATACCTAGTGATGCCTTTTGGATTGACAAATGCTCATGCAGCCTTTATGAGATTAATGAACGAGGTGTTTAGAGACTATCTAGACAAGTTTGTGATAGTCTCTATTGATGATATCCTGGTGTACTCTCTATCTTTTGAGGAGCACGCACAACACTTATGGTTAGTACTTCAGATACTCTGAGGTAAGCAATTATATGGAAAGCTTGGTAAGTGTGAGTTTTGGTTGGATCGGATAGCTTTCCTTAGCCATATAGTTTCAGAGGAATGAGTATCAGTTAATCCAACTAAAGTGGAAGTTATGCTTAATTAGGAAAGACCAATGACAGTTACAGAGGAATGAAGTTTCCTTAGTTTGGCAAGGTATTACAGAATATTTGTTGAGGGATTTTCTAGGATTGCCACTCCTTTGACCAAGCTTATGCGTAAGGAGACTCCATTCATATGGACTAATCAATGTGAGCTCAATTTTTAGGAATTAAAGAGAAGATTAACAGCGGTACTTGTGTGGACTATTCCTGAGGGATCAGGAGGATTTTCAGTGTACAGTGCTGCCTCGCATCAAGGATTGGGATGTGTGCTCATGCAGCATGGAAGAATGGTCACCTATGGATCTCGACAGTTAAAATATCATGAACGGAACTGCCCTACGCATGATTTGGAGTTAGCTACTGTGGTGTTTGCCTTGAAGATTTGGCGACACTACATATATGGGGAAAGATTCCAGATCTTCACTGAGCACAAGAGTTTGAGGTATCTGTTTGATCAGAAAGAGCTAAACATGAGACAAAGGAGATGGATGGAACTCTTTAAGAATTATGACTGTGAGATTCTATACCATCTGGGAAAGGCGAACACAGTTGCTCATGCCCAAAGCAGAAAGAGTATGATATCTATTATGATGGTCAGGGAATGGGATTTACTGGAGCAATTCGTCAAACTCCATATTAGAGTTAAAGAGGTAGAGACTGGATTTTTGGCTAACCTGAGAATAGAGCCCAGGATCATAGATTGAATTAGAACTGGGTAGCGTGATGATCAGATGTTGATCGATATGGTTAGCCAAGCTAAGCAAACTTCACAATTGGATCTCATAGTCAGTGAGGATGGATTGTTGAGATTCAGAGGATAAATTTATGTACCGGACGATGATACCCTGAAGAGATAGATATTGAGAGAATCTCGCTGTTCACGATATACCATGCACCCAGGAAGTACTAAGATGTACCAAGATTTGAGAAAGGTGTATTGGTGGAGTGTTATGAAGTGAGACGTGGCAGATTTTGTGGCCAGATGTTTAGTATGCCAGCAAGTGAAAGCTGAGCATCAAAAGTCCAGAGGATTATTGCAGCCTTTACCTGTGCCTACATGGAAATGGGAGCATGTCACCATGGACTTTATTATGGCTTTACCGAGGACCCGAAAGGGTCGTGATGCGATATGGGTCATAGAGGATAGACTGGCGAAAAGTGCCTACTTCCTTACCATCAAGAACACAGATACTGTGGATGCCTTACTATATGTCAGCGAGATATCTAGATTACATGAGGCTCCAGTGAGTATTACTTCTGACAAAGATTCTCGATTTTCCTCCAGATTTTGGACCCAATTTTAGGAGTCCATGGGATCTTGATTGAGTTTTAGTACTGCCTATCATCCTCAGACAGATGGTCAGTCAGAGAGGACTATTCAAACCCTTAAGGATATGTTGAAGACGTGTACGATGGATTTTAAGGGATCATGGGATGATCACCTGCCCCTAGCAGAGTTTGCGTACAATAATAGCTATCATGCAAGTATTGGAATGAAACCTTTTGAGGCTCTATATGGTAGGAGGTGTAGATCCCTTGTAGTGTGGGAAGAGTGGGTGACAAAAAGATAAATGCTCCCGAACTTATTGAACAAGCTGTACAGAGTGTGAAACACATATGTGAGAGATTACGGGCTCCACAGAGTAGACAAAAAATCTACACGAATGTGCGTAGGCGGCCACTAGAGTTTGATATTGTGATGCAGCATTTCCCCTGCAAATTGGCATTACCCCCACAGATATCCATAAGATAGATGCCTTTCATGTATCTATGTTGAGAAAGTATCACCCGAACCCTTCTCATGTCATAAAGTATAAAAAGATGGACATACAAGAGGACATGAGCTACACTGAGGAACCCGTCTGGATTCTCGATAGAAAAGCGAAGGTACTTCGAACCAAAAGCATCCCATTAGTGAAAGTTTTATGGAAATATCACTCAATGGAAGAGGCAACTTGGGAATTAGAGAGCCTCATGAAGAAGAAGTACCCCCATCTGTTTGATGAGTCGAGTTGAATTTGGATGACCAAATTCTCTTTAAGGTGGGGAGGATGTGAGAACTGAGAATTTTATATACTCCATTTATGAGAATTGTAATTTGGTGTATGTAATTATGATGTATTAATGTACACACGAGTTTTAAATATGATGAAGTATAAGAAGATGAGGTTTTTTTTAAGTCTTGAATGTGTATGGATTGAAATATGGACTATGGGGTAGATTTTTGGAAATTTTACATTGAGTTTTCTACAATTGATTCAGAAGTAGTACAATATGTGAAGGCTAGATCGATCTCCAAGGATGAGAGATCGATCTCATGGCTCCAGAAAGCAGGAATTGTGCAAGAACTGATAGGCAGATCGATCTTATAAGGAAGCAGATAGATCTCCAAAATGATTCTGTAAAATGTAGATCGATCTCCTACAAGAGCAGATCGATCTCATGAAGCATTCTATAACCTGAAGATTGATCTCATGAAGCAATTAAGAGATTGATCTCACCCCACAACAGATCGATCTCCTAGGCATAAAATTACCCCAAAACGTTCTCAAATTCAAAAATAGATCGATCTCCTATAGGAGCAGATCGATCTCCTATCCTCCGTCTATAAAAGAACCCATGCGTTTTCCTACATTTCATCTTCTCTCTCTAACAAACCGAAGCCCTAGCTTTCTCTCTTTTCCAAAACCTCCATTTCAATCTGAATCTCAGGCAGAGGCAAGAGGGAAAGTTATTCCCATCCAAAGGAGAACAACATACTTGAAAATCGAAAGACAGATTAAATCATGGTAAAAGTTGAGCACTCCACAAGTTGGGTAAATTTCTAAACTTCGATCTTGGATTTTAAAGCGATTTTTCTGATTTTGGGAGTAGGCATTATAATGAATTAGCTAGGAAAGGATTAGAGTTGATGAAATTGTAATTTTGTTGGAGTAAAGATGATGTTATACAATAGTGGTAATATTGGGGATTTTTGACTATGAGTTTGGAATTGAGGCAAAGAGGTGAATTGGGCATGTATATTTGGCATGGAAAATGTATGATTTGAGTTGTAAAGGATGAGAATGTGGATTGTGATAGAATTATGAGGTAACAAGAATATGAGCAAATGTGTGCTCGATGATGTGATTGAGATGAATTATTGATGTTTTAACATTGTTTGGACAGCCCGGGAGTTCCAGAGAAGAATGCGAGGCTAGTCCGTGATACGAGGGAATGATTGCACTATACGAGGTGCAACGAGGTAAGAGAAAACTTAAACTCGATTTTGTATGAGATTTGTGATGATAATAGTGGCATGAAATGTGATTTGACAAAACAAGCATGTTTTATGAGTTATTACACACGATTTTATAGCCGGTTTAGGGCCCAATTTTTATAAGTTGTAAACTAAGTGTGAAATCATTTTACAACTGTTTTGAGTTTTAAAAAGTGAAAAGTGATTTGGGCTCTACATTAAGGCGTACTAAGATTGGAGAAATGTGTGCGTTGTTTTGTCGGTTTGAGCTCGGTTTTGACCTATTTTATGTTGAGTACAAAACTGTTTTGAGATGAGCTTTATGAGAAAGAAAAAAAAAACATATGAGTGCTACGTGAAGGCAAAACATTATATTTGATAATGGCTATTACTGAGACTTAGGCGTGTCATACTGAATACACATCAGGCATTGCTTTGGTAGCATGTAAGGTCGATATTTTTCCCCGATTTGGTAGTGTTGGGAGGCATTGCTTTGGTAGCATGTAAGGCCGATATTTTTCCCCGCTTTGGTATCGCTGGGAGGCATTGCTTTGGTAGCATGTAAGGTCGATATTTTTCCCCAGTTTAGTAGCTCTAGGAGACCTTGCTTTGGTAGCATGTAAAACCGTTAGTGTGCATGAGAAGAGGCTTTACTTTGGTAGCATGTAAGGTCGAGCCTTGTTTTGGTAACGCGTAAGTCCAATATACCATGTACACAACCATATTGTCGAGTTCCCTCTTTTGAGGATGCCTGGGATGTGCACCCAGAAGAGATTATTTTGATGTGCCATGATGAATTTTTATATGAGTTTTATTTGCCTAGTCTCGTTTTACACATGAGATTGTGTTGGTGGCTACGCCATGTTCATTACTATTGAGGTGGTCTTTATCACGTTTTATGAGAAAAGTCATTATGACATCCTATTTTCTACATGCTTGTAACCATGGGTTGAGCCATTTATTATTATGTTTCTACATGAGCTTTGAGAATTGAGTCGAGATAATGTTTTTATTATTCATGCTACATTTTCCATTGAGTTTATTGGGTTTAACATGTAAAACAAAATGATTGTGCTGTGCAAATCATTTTCATATTAATGAATCCCTTACCCCCTTACTGAGCGATTTAGAAGTTCACCTTGTTTTATCTCCCCCCAGATTTCTTCAAGTGAAGAGAGTTTTCCTGCGACGTGCGAAGTAGTGGCAAGTGGAGGACTTAAGCTCCAGACCATATATTGTATTGAGGTATAATTTACATTTCATGTACCCAGACTTATGTTGTTTTTACAGACACTTGATGTACAATTATGTATGGGATGTATTAGGATTAATTAACCTTGAATTGAGTAATGCATATGGTATGACGTATAATTCTACAATGATGAGATCCTTAGGTATAATTATATATGATGATGTTTGACACTGCACACGAATGCACCCACTAATATGTATTGATGTAAATAAAATTTTAAATTTGTCATGTTTTTCGCGCTTTTGGGGTGTCACATATAGAGGTCTTAGTGGTTATCACAAAACCTATTTCGGTTATAAACCATTGTGTTCACATTTACACAAAACTCATCAAAATCGAGCTTAAACATGCAAAACACTCACACATTTCCATTGTTGTATAAAAATCATTTTGCCTTCACGTAGAGCTCATAGTGGTTATCACAAAACGCATTTCAGTTATAAACCATATGTGTTCACAAAAATCGAGCTCAAATAGGCAAAACACTCACACATTCATCAAAACATCTATTCATCTCATTTCTCATAAAATATGCCATTATTGTATAAAAATCGTTTTGCCTTCTCGTAGAGCTCATGGTGGTTATCACAAAACCCATTTTGCTTATAAACCATATGTGTTCACAATTACAAAAATCACATAAAAATTGAGTTCAAACCGGCAAAACACTCACACACATTCCCATTGTTGTATAAAAATCATTTTGCCTTCACGTAGAGCTCATAGTGGTTATTGATAATTCTATATTTTTAAAATTATTTGTGCTTAATTTCCTAATTAATTATTTAAATCCCCAATTTATTTTGTTAATTATCCCCTTTATTTAATTAAAATTCTCATGTTTGCAGATAAATTAAATCCAGATGAATTTTGAATATTTTGGTAGAAAATAGACCGAAATTGAGCTAAAATCGAGATTGGACCACGCGGACAACACAAGCCTAGCACATCCAATTTGACAAAAAGACAGATGATATGGAAATATTATTTTTCAAGGAGCCAATGGTATGAAGACAAGTGACCAAACAATGCCAACTCATCTAGGATGGAAAAATTACAACTGTACCCCTAAATGTGTATATAAATAGAAAATGATGGCAATTGTAAAAGGGGGTAGTTTTAGTTTTTTTTTTTTTAGGTTAAAATTTTATTGCAAGGTTTTATTATTTTTCCTTAGGTTTCCTTTGAAGTTTTCGGCTGGTGACAGTGGCCAAAGCTTCTCCCCTGTTCTTGATGCATTGTTTTCCATTGTTCTGTGCTTTTAGTTTCTATTTTATTTAGATATTAATTAGCTCTTCAATTTATCATTACGTTTACAGTTGGGTTATAATAGAATTCAGTCTATTTTTCAGAATTTAAATTCAATGAAGTTTCGTTTTTATCACCTTGATTTGATTAGTAACTTACTGTTCTGATATTTTCTTGCTTAGTTTCTTTAGATCATGGTTTAAACTTACTGTTCTGGGTCTTTAATTCTACACTGCATTGTTTCCGTTTATTGCTTGTTCTTGGTCGCTGGTCAAAGGTAGGGTTGCTGCAGTTGCATGCTGTGTGGATAGATGTTGCTTGGCTTGGCCACAGGTTGAAGGATTAAGGATACTGCAGTTGTCGATTTTTGTACTACCTTTATTTGCATGCTTCTTTCTTCTGCGTTTCTGGCTACGTTAGGAGGGCAGGGCTTAGCTGCCTTTCTATGTTTGTGAGGCTCGTGGTAGAGGGGATTGAGCCATCTGTTTTTCTTTCTTGCTGTTTTCATTTTCTGCTTCATGTGTTTCAGTTTTGATTTCCTCCAGCAGTACATAATTAATTCTTTGTTCAGTTCATCTTTAGCTTGTTACCATTTCTCTGTTCTGCCCTGTTTCTTGTTTCTATTACTCTTCATTACTGCATTTCATTATATATATATATATATATTCATTCAATTACTGCAGGTGCATGACAGGGGGCTTCCTGTCTACCTCGACGTGCTTCACAGGTGGTGGAGCTTAGAGATGAGCGGCTCGGCATTACTGAAGCAAACAGAGGAAGGTTCAGCAGTTGCCGATGACTGGCAATATTGTTGGCTATGTGTGCAGGACAAGTGCATGCCGGCCTGTGTCCTTGTGCTACTGTTGCAGCGATGTGGTGTGGCAGATGATGTTTGCAAGCGGTTTGCAGCTGGACTGAAGCAGGATAGTGGTACAGAGTGCAGGATCATTTCGTGGAGGATGACATTCCCTACTAGCTGGACAGATCGAGAGCAGAACAGCACTAAACCGAGAGCCAGTGTAACAGTAGGACACTTGCAGCAGAGGACTGGCCAGAACCGAGAGTGCAGGACACCAGTAGCAAAGGACAAACCGAGCATGCCTGGACAAACCGCAAATCTGGAAAGACACGTGAACAGTGTTTGGAGGGATTTATTGGATGATTTAAACATAAGGCCATGTTTGCCACTTTTGCATTGTAGCTTTAATCCATTTTCATGCATTTTTAGAATAGTTAATTCCAATTTAATTTGTTAGCATAAGAAGTTATGATTTTAATTTTATTTGCATGATTAGTGATAGGTCAATTTATTGATTGGTCTAGAATTTAGATTTAATTATGCCATTAGTTAATTTTTTTTTTTACTAGAATTAATTTAGATTAAACTCAATTCATGCATTTTTATTTTAAGTTTGTTTAAAGTTTAGTTTACTTAATTTTTTTGCTTTATTTTCATATTTACATTTTATTTTAATTGCGTTAATTTGTTTTAATTGTTTTAATTTTCTTTTGTAGGTAGTTTCTTTAATTACTCAAAGTTCAGTAAGCAAATCTTAATTCAATTTTATTTTCTTTATTTTTTAATGTTTATTGTTTTCAGTAAGTTTGATTAGCCTTAGTAGATCACCAACTTAAATTTCATAATTTGCTAGGATATACTTAGGGTAAGATTAACTAGTAGTTAATTAGGCTAGTCAACTTCTCTGAGGGACGATAATTCCAAGACTCAAATCCCATTATTACTTGTACGTCCCATGCACTTGCGGACAATACCCTTTGGGCGTGTCAAGTTTTTGGCACCATTTCCGGGGAAGTTTTAATTAGTCGTTAATTAATATCGGTGAAATTATGCTTAGGTGTAATTCTAGCTTGTGAATATTTAGGGTGTAAATATTTAGAAGTTTAATCTAGATTAGTGAATTGAAAAATTAAAATAAAAAAATTTAAAAATTTAAAAAAAAATTCCAAGGACTTTTAGATGTTTGTATGCGTAGAGCCAGGAGTTACGATAGCTTTCCTCTAGATCCTGAAATTGAAAGAACCTTAGGAAAATTCGAAAGGACTCTAGGAAATTTATAGCTTCGCTGCAAAACACAATAACAAAAAATAGGGAAATTAGAACCATTGGAGATTATACAATGCCGACGATTGGAGGATATTATTCCGGCATTAGGCCACCAGCTGTCCCTACAAATAACTTTGAAATTAAACCTGTAATCCTCTAAATGATTCAGACTTTATTGCAGTTCAGTGGGCTCTCTCATGACGACCCACATGCTCACCTTGGGCAATTCTTGGACTTCTGCAACACGTTTAAACATAATGGATTATCTGATGATGCGCTTAGGTTTAGATTATTCCCCTTCTCACTTAGGGATAGGGTGAGACACTGGTTAACCTCCCTGTCTCCAGGATCCATTTCTACATGGGACGAGTTAGCCCATCAATTTCTATCTAAGTTTTTCCCTTCCTCTAAAATGGCCCAACTCCGTTGTAATATATCTTCCTTTGTCCAGTACGACTCTGAATCTCTTTACGAAGCATGGGAACGATATAAGGAGCTTCTTAGGAAGTGCCCTTACCATGGCCTACCTTTGTGGCTGCAATTCCAAATCTTCTACAACGGACTTACAAGCCAGAATAGGACTATTGTTGACACTGCTGCGGGTGGAGCGCTAATGTGCAAAACAGAGGAGGAAGCATATGAGCTTTTAGACAAGATGGCAGCTAATAACTATCTATGGTCCTCGGAGAGGCAATTACCAAAGAAGTCGGCAGGCATTTATGAGCTTGACACACTGTCTACCTTGACCTCTCAAATTGCTAATCTTACGAAAAAGGTATAGTCGCTCAGTACCCAACATAATCCTTCCACTAATCCAAACCCTGTGTTTTCTGTCCAAAGTCCTTTTATTTCCTGCGAGCTGTGTAGTGGTACCCACTCTGTAGATAGGTGTCCACTCAACTTAGAATCGGTTCAGTATGTTGCCCCTTCTCAAACGCAATAGAACAACCCTTTTTCAAACGCCTATAATCCAGGGTGGAAGAACCATCCTAACTTCTACTGGAGCCAAAACCAAGGGCAAACTTCTAACTCCATATCTGTAGGACCCCCTAGTTTTCAAGCTCCATCGGTTTAGGTACCACCACAGCCACAATTTCCATACCATCCACCACATCATCCATCCCACCTCAATTTTAGCATCATCCACCTCACTTCCATCAACCACCACCACCACCACAACCCTTACAGCCCCAAAACTGCCACGCACCAGCAGCAGAGAAGAAGCCCTCGCTTGAGGAAATGTTCATGACTATCCTGCAAAATCAAGCTGTCTCAATTAAGAACTTAGAAGTTCAGGTTGGACAAATAGCTAGTGCTCTTAGCCAACGTCCTCAAGGGACCCTTCCTAGTAACACTAAAGTTAATCTTATTAAGCAAAGGGAGGGTAAAGAACATGTTAGATCCATTACCCTTAGGAGTGGCAGAGAGCTAGATGAGCCACAAGTTAAGTCTGGACCTGAACAGCCCATAATTGATAAACCCTTAAGTTTTAAAGAGGCAGATCAGAAGGAGGAGGAACATTAGGATCAAGCTGTAAAAGAATCCAAGATAGGTACTTCTTCATCTATATCTTCTTCTACTTTAATGCTTTCCTCGTCCTCTGATGCTATACATATTTCCACTACATTCCCTCTGGTTAGAGCACCAGTACCTTTTCCTCAGAGATTCCAAGATCAAAAGTTGGAACGATAATTTGCTAAATTTCTTGAGGTTATGAAGAAACTTCACATTAACATTCCTTTCATAGATGCCTCAAAGCAAATGCCAAGTTATGTGAAGTTTCTAAAGGATATCCTCTCAAGGAAGAGAAGACTAGAAGATTTTGAGACGGTGGCCTTAACTGAGGAATGTAGTGCCATTATCCAGAGGAGATTACCCCTAAGCTCAAAGATCCCGGGAGTTTTACCATACCCTACACTATTGGGAATCTACTATTTGGTAAAGCCCTGTGTGATTTAGGAGCTAGTATAAATTTAATCCCATTGTCTATCTATCATACGTTAGGAATAGGGCATGCCAAGCCCACCACAGTGACCCTTCAGCTTGCTGATCAATCAATTAAATATCCAAAGGGGGTCATTGAGGATGTCTTAGTAAAGGTGGACAAGTTTATTTTCCCTACAGATTTTATTGTACTAGATATGGAGGAAAACAGGGAAGTCCCCATTATTTTAGGCAGACCTTTCCTAGCTACTGGTAGGACAATAATTAATGTGCAAAAGGGAGAGTTAACGATGAGAGTCCAAGATCAGGAAGTAAAGTTTAATGTTTTCAAACCTTTGAAGCCCCCTGATGACTCTCAAGAGTGTTTTAAGATGGAGGTTAAGGAAGATAAAATGTTTGAACATAAGAAATCTGAGAGAAAGAAGGAAGTAGATAAAGCTAAGGAGGAATTAACTGTTAACATTTTGTCACCACTTTGGCTGATCCTCCTACTCTTCGCTCTGCTGCTGAGTGTTGTGTTCTTTAACTGCATTTGAAGTGGCTGTATTCTTCTTTCCACTTTTTATATAGTTCTTTTTCTTTTTTCTTTTCTGCTTCTTTCTTTGTTTATTTTGCAGGTTTATTTTCTAGTTTTATGCTTTCAATCAAGCTTCGATTGTCATCATCATCAGAAAGGGGAGTACTCTGTTCTTGAACTTCAATTCTTATATTATCTGCACACTGAGGACACTGTGCAGTTCAAGTTTGGGGGAGGGGATATCACTTGAGCATTTTTCAAAATTTTGGACAAAATTGAAAATGTTTTAAAAATTTTTCGAAAATATAAGCTGAAATTGTTTAATTTTGGGATGATTTAGTGCTTAGCATGTAGTTTTCTCATATTCCAATGATATGACCCCATGATTAAGTCTGATTTTGATTGACTAAGAAGCATGATTATAAGAAAAGCATGAAGTTGAATTCTTGAGTTTGTCTTGATTTTGATTGTGATTTCCTCATCTTATGCACATGTCATGTCATGAATCTGTATATTTATTTAGAGAAAGCTTATGTGGACAAGGATTGCATTTGTTCAGTTGATTTTGTGTATCATATTCTAGAATTTGTTTAATCTAATCTCGAGGTGAAATATTAGATCACACTTAATTAGGGAAATGATTTAGGCTATCTTTGGATCGTTTGAGCCTTTCGAGCCATCTTTGTACATACTTTATCCCTAGTCACCCATCTGGGCCACATAACCCTTTCTCTGTAAATACACCTACTTATAATTTCCTTAGCTTAAATATTCTTTTCCTGTCCCTTACACCGAAAGCATGGAAAGTCATTGGATATATTGTGAGCTTTGTACATATGGGTATCTGGTGATAGTGAAAATTCAAAAAAAAAAAAAAAGAAAGAAAAGAAAAATACAAAAATAGAATAAAAAGTTTAGTGAAATAAATAAGTTTGGGGGAAATGATTTAAGCTCTTACGTTAAAGATCCTAGAAAGTAATGCATGTTAAGGGGTATTTAAACCTAAATCGACTTTATCATACCTTAGCCCCAGCCTTACATTATAAGCTTAATGAAGTCCTATTGATCTTTGATTAAGTGTGACTACATTAGTGGAGAGAGAAGTGAAAAGCAAACTTATGGATATGATCACATGTCATTGACTTTGCATTCACTGTGTTTGCATAATCTGATCCGGATAATGTACTGTGAAGTGACTATGACATTTTGCACACACTAACGAGGAGTCCAATTTGGGTTAAGACTTATGATTGAATAATTTTGAATGTTGGACTTGTAATTGTGAATCTTTAAGATCATAGTCCATACTTATTCTTTGAGGATAATATTGGAGAAATTATTATGTTTTGTACTTGTCATTCCTACAATTATTTTATTTTGCTTGAGGACAAGCAAAAGCTCAAGTTTGGGGGTGTGATAATTCTATATTTTTAGAATTATTTGTGCTTAATTTCCTAATTACTTATTTAAATTCTCAATTTATTTTGTTAATTATCCCCTTTATTTAATTAAAATTCTCATGTTTGCAGATAAATTAAATCCGAATGAATTTCTAATATTTTGGTACAAAACGGACCGGAATTGAGCTAAAATCGAGATTGGACCATGCGGACAACACGAGCCTAGCACATCCAATTGGACAAAAAGACAGATGACATGGAAATATTATTTTTTAAGGAGCCAATGGTGTGAAGACAAGTGGCTAAACAATTCCAACTCATCTAGGATGGAAAAATTACAATTGTACCCCTAAATGTGTATATAAATAGAAAATGATGGCAATTGTAAAAGGGGGGTAGTTTTAGTTTTTTTTAGGTTAAAATTTTATTGCTAGGTTTTATTATTTTTCCTTAGGTTTCCTTTGAAGTTTTCGGCTGGTGACAGTGGCCAAAGCTTCTCCCCTATTCTTGATGCGTTGTTTTCCATTGTTCTGTGCTTTTAATTTCTGTTTTATTTAAATTTTAATTAGCTCTTCAGTTTATCGTTACGTTTACAGTTGGGTTACAATAGAATTCAGTCTCTTTTTCAAAATTTAAATTCAATGAAGTTTCATTTTTATCGCCTTGATTTGATTAGTAACTTACTGTTCTGATATTTTCTTGCTTAGTTTCTTTAGCTCATGGTTTAAACTTACTGTTCTAGGTCTTTAATTCTACATGGCATTGTTTCCGTTTACTGCTTGTTCTTGGTCACTGGTCGAAGGTAGCGTTGCTGCAGTTGCATGCTGTGTGGATAGATGTTGCTTAGCTTAGCCGCGGGTTGAAGGATTAAGGATACTGCAGTTGTCGATTTTGGCACTACCTTGCTGTGCCTGCTTCTTTCTTCTGCGTTTCTGGCTGCGTTAGGAGGGCAGGGCTTACAGCTGCCTTTCTATGTTTCTGAGGTTCGTGGTAGAGGGGATTGAGCCATCTGTTTTTCTTTCTTGATGTTTTCATTTTCTGCTGCATGTGTTTCAGTTTTGATTTCCTCCAACAGTACATAATTAATTCTTTGTTCAGTTCATCTTTAGCTTGAATCCATTTCTCTGTTCTGCCCTGTTTCTTGTTTCTATTACTCTTCATTGCTGAATTTCATTTTATATATATATATATATATATATATATATATATATTCATTCAATTGCTACAGGTGCATGACAGGGGGCTTCATGTCTACCTCGACATGCTGCGCAATTGGTGGTGCTTAGAGATGAGCGGCTCGACATTACTGAAGTAAACAGAGGAAGGTTTGTAGTTGCCGACGACTGGCAATATTGTTGGTTGATGTACAACACAAGTGTGTGTCGGCCTGTGTCCTTATGCTGCTGTTGCAGCGACGTGGTGTGGCAGATGATGTTTGCAAGCGGTTTGCTACTGGACTAAAGCAGGATAGTGGTACAGAGTGCAGGACCATTTCGTGGAGGATGACATTCCCTGCTAGCTGGACAGATCGAGAGCAGAACAGCACTAAACCGAGAGCCAGTGCAACAGCAGGACACATGCTATAGAGGACTAGCCAAAACCAAGAGTGCAGGACACCAGTAGCAGAGGACAAACCGTGCATGCCTGGACAAATCACAAATCTAGAAAGACACGTGAATAGTGTTTGGAGGGATTTATTGGATGATTTAAACTTAAGGCCATGTTTGACATATTTGCATTGTAGCTTTAATCCATTTTCATGCATTTTTAGACTATTTAATTCCAATTTAATTTGTTAGCATAAGAAGTTATGATTTTAATTTTATTTGCATGGTTAGTTATAGTTCAATTTATTGATTAGTCTAGAATTTAGATTTAATTATGCCATTAGTTAATTTTTATTTTTATTAGAATTAATTTAGATTAAGCTTAATTCATGCATTTTTATTTTAAGTTTGTTTAAAGTTTAGTTTAATTAAATTTTATTGCTTTATTTTCATATTTGTATTTTATTTTAATTGCGGTAATTTGTTTTAATTGTTTTAATTTTCTTTTGTAGGTAGTTTCTTTAATTGTTCGGAGTTCAGTAAGCAAATCTTAGTTCAGTTTTATTTTCTTTATTTTTTAATGTTTATTGTTTTCAGTAAGTTTAATTAGCCTTAGTAGATCACCAACTTAAATTTCATAATTTGCTAGGATATACTTAGGGTAAGATTAACCGGTAGTTAATTAGGCTAGTCAACTTCTCTGAGGGATGATAATTCTAGGACTCAAATCCCATTATTACTTGTACGACCCGTGCACTTGCGGACAATACCTTTTAGGCGTGTCAGTTATCACAAAACTCATTTCGGTTATAAACCATATGTGTTTACAATTACACAAATCACATCAAAAATCGAGCTCAAACCGGCAAAACACTCACACATTCATCAAAACATCAATTCATCTCATTTCTCAGAAACATGTTCATCTCATTAAACCTTTTTCATGCTATTAAAATGTTTTCATTCTTTTGAAAACTCACAAGCACAAATGGTTTATTTCCCTTACCTTTTGCACCTTGAGTGGTACAATATCTTCGGGTTCTTGGACTAGCCTCATTTCTCACGTCGAATTTCTCGGGCTGTCCACACACATCATAAACCCATCAATATACATAATTCACATTTCTCTTTTCTTTCTCTTACTCATTCTAACTCAACATTATCTCAAAACTCTTTCTACATCTTTATCAACACTTTAGTTAACTCATAACCATCACAAGACATCCACATTAAATATCTTAACCAAACCTATTTGTTGGTTCCATCATGCCTTAAACATTTCTAACCAAATATATAAACATATATGTTTATTCACCCATATATAAAATGGTAATGCTTAAGAACAAAGGTCTTGTGAGTTTACCTAGCTTGTCTCCTCTCTTGACTAAGCTTGTAGAATGCTTGTCTCTTCCCTTTGTTCAAGCCAACCTTTGATTTTCTAGTATGTTGTTCTCCTTACCAAGAGGAACAACTTTGTCTCTTACCCCTTTGTCTAATTCAGTCTAGAATATGGTGAATCTTAGAGAGAGAAAGCTTGATTTGGGTGAAAATGTGAAGATTTAGGTTTCAAAGAGAGAAAGGCTTGGTTTCAGGTGAAAATCCTGTGGTTCTTATATAGATAAAGGCTATGAGATCGATCTGGTATTTGAAGGAGATCGATCTCTACTCGATTCAACTGCTCCAAACCGCTCCCTTAACAACTACAAGATCGATCTGGTCGAGGGTGGAGATCGATCTGCTCTTCATAAAAAGACTAAGTGGAGATTGATCTACTAGAGGGTAGAGATCGATCTCTTCCAGGTCGAGAGTTAAGGAGATCGATTTGCCCTTGAGATAAGATCGGGTTTTGCTAGGCAGAGGCAATAGGAGATAGATTGTCTTCCTTATGAGATCGATCTGCTTGTCTGCTTTTACACGTTTTCTGCATTCTGGAGCTATGGGATTGATCTCTCATCCTTGGAGATCGATTTGGCCCTAACAGATTCTACTGCTGATGCATCAATTGCAAGAAACTCAATGCAAAACTCTCCATAATCTACTCCATAGGCCATATTTCAATCCACACACATTTAAGACTAAAAAACTTCATCTCCTTATACTTCATTAAAATTAAAACTCGCGTGTACATCAACATATCATAAGTTCATTCACCAAATTACAATTCTCACTTAGCAAATCTCATAAAATTTACAGTTCTCACATTAAGGGAGAAGGAGACAATACTTGGCTGATTTTTAACTTAGCCAATTCATCATTTTAGTCTTAAATTTCAGCCCACCATTTAGGGTTGATAATGGTTTTAGGCTTAGACATTTTGGGCTTAAGTTTTGGGCTTGGACATAAAACTAGTGGGCTTGATTTTGGGCTTTCCATTTTGGGCTTTGACTTAGGCTTTTCTTTTGGGCTTTTAGGTTGGATTTTTCCTAGGTAATTAGGCCTACAATTTACCTCATTTTAGGCCTATCAAATGGCCTAACAATTTGGCCAATGGGCTTATTAAATTTGGCCCATGCTTAATCCACCATAATGGGCCTTAAAATTTCCCTCAGTTGGCCCATTGATTTCTACCCATTTAATTTAATCTGGAATTGGATTAGATTAGTTTTCCATACTTAAGGTGTTGAAGATTGAGTGTTTTAACCAAAAATAATTCTTCCCCACTTTTTAAACTTGGTTGGGTTAAATTTTAACCATGGTTAGTTCTTTAAGGTCAAAATCAACATTTCCATCTAACTTTGACTTTCCTTGACCATTGACCACGTTTGACTTTTTCTCAAAAATCCAAAAGTGTCAATTCTCATGGTTAACACTTCCATATATGCATTTTGGTCATTTTCGGGAAGTGAAATAGCTAAAAACACCTGGAACGGTCCATTTTGAGTTCATTTAGGCCTTTTTTTTGCGTTTTCATGACTTACACATTATCGGGACCAAACTAAACCGACTTTCCTTCATAGACCCTTTATATTTCCATGTTTTAAGTTTTTATATTCAGTCAAAAAGGTCGAAATGCTCTCAGTTTAATTTGAGCTCACCTTAGCTCACATTTCACGTTTTGGTATTTTATAGGCACTTCTCGTTTCATTTACTTTTAAAATGTTGAAGTCAACTCTCTTATGATTCTCATTACATACGTCGAACGTTTACAACATGAAATCATAAGGAGTACAATGCAAAAAGTACGAGTCTTACATTCCTCCTCACCTTAAGAAATTTGGTCCTCCAAATTGACTAAGTCTCAGTTCTCAAACAAATGAGGATACTTCTCCCGCATCAGACTCTCTAGTTCCCACGTAACTTCCTATGAAGTGTGGTGTTGCAAGAGAACTTTAACCAGAGGAATCGTCTTAGACCGCAGGGTCTTTCATGTCTAGTATCCGAACTGATCTCTCTCTATATTACATATCATCCCTTAACTCCAGAGGTTCATACCTGATCACATGTGATGGGTTCAGATGATACTTCCAAAGCATGGACACATTGAAGATGTTAAGCACACTTGCCAACTCAGGTGGCAACGCTAGTTTGTAGGCCTTATCTCCCACTCGGTCTAAGATATTAAATGATCCGATGTAACGAGGACTCAGCTTACCCTTCTTCTCAAATTTCATGATGCCTTTAGAAGGGGATACCTTTAAAAATACTGATTCATCGACCATAAACTCCAATGGTCTGCGTCTCATGTCAGCATAGCTTTTATACCTATTTCGAGCTGTCCTCAGTCTCTCACATATCAGATGGACATCCTCAGAGGCCTGTTTCACTAAGTCGGGAGCAAAGATCTTTCGATCACTCATTTCTTTCCATCCAAAAAGAGATTGACACCTACGACCATATAATACTTCATATGGTGCTTCCCAATACACGAGTGATAACTATTGTTATAGGCAAACTTGGCTAATGGCAAATGATCATCCCAAGTGCCTCTAAAATCTATCACACGAGCCCTCAACATATCCTTCAAGATCTGGATGGTTCTCTTTAACTGACCATTAGACTGAGGGTGGAAAGCTGTACTAAAACTCAATCAGGTTTCCATGGCTTTCTGAAAATGTTCCCAAAAGTGAGAAGTGAAGCGAGAATCCCTATCTTACACAATACTCACTGGTACGTCATGTAGCCTCCCAAATTTTTTGTACATACAGGTTCGCCAATGCACTCAGAGTATCCGTAGCTCTCATAGCTAAGAAGTTAGCTAATTTTGTCAATCGGTCCACAATCACCCATATGGCATCATGGTTTCATCTAGTCTTTGGAAAACCCATGATGAAATCCATGGTGATATGCTCCCACTTCCATGTCGGTATAAGTAGAGGTTGCAACAATCCCGCAGGTTTATGATGCTCTACCTTAACCTATTGACACACCAGACATTCCGCAACATACTCTATTATGTCTCACTTCATCTCTGACCACCAATACATTTTTCGGAGGTTCTGATACATCTTATTGCTCCCCGAGTGTAACGTATACCGTGATAAATGAGTTTCGAACAAAATGGGTTTCCTCAACTCAAGATCCTTGGGAACACACACTCTACCTCTGAATCTTAGTAGACCATCAGTGCTTAACTCCAAATCAGCACTAGAACCCATCTGGATCTAACCAGCCATATGAATGCAAAAGCGATCAATACGCTGAGCTTGTCTGATTTGGTCAACAAATCTGGCTCCAATCTCAGACTAGCTATCACAGAATAGGCATCAGCAATAGAAGGAATCACATCCAAACTGGGACTCGTAAACTGCTCTAGCAGTTCATGTTCCCTAACCATCATGTACGATACCATCACGAAGCTCTTTCGGCTCAAAGCATCAGCAACTACATTTTTTTTACCCAGATGATACTGTATCTCACAATCATAGTCCTTCAGAAGCTTTATCCATATCTGTTGCCTCATATTCAACTCCTTCTGTGAAAAAAGATATTTCAAACTTTTATGATCAGTAAATACAGAAAATTTCTCACCATACAAATAGTGGCACCATATTTTTAATGCAAACACCATGACCGCCAACTCTAGATCATGGGTCAGATGGTTCTTCTCATGGATCTTAAGCTTTCAGAATCCATAAGCAACTACCTTCCCATTCTGCATCAATACACAGCCCAATCTTTGTCTCGAGGTATCAGCATACACAGAAAAGCCTCCTGAGATGGTAGGAATGGTGAGAATCGGTGCGATGGTCAATTGATACTTCAACTCCTAAAAACTTTGTTCATAAGGATCATTCCACTCAAATGCCACATCCTTCCGAGTGAGACGAGTTAGAGGAGTAGCCAAATTCGAAAAGCCCTCTACAAACCTCCTGTAATACCCAATTAAACCTAAAAAACTCATGATCTTTGTGATTATCTTGGGTTGGTCCCATTAGACTACTGCCTCGATCTTAGACAGATCAACAGACACCCCATCCTTCGATACTACATAGCATAGAAATGATATCTATTCCAACCAGACGTCACACTTACTGAGCTTAGCATACAACTGCTTCTGTCAAAGGATCTACTGAACAATACTTAAGTGCTGCTCATGTTCCTTCCTGGACTTCGAATATACCAGAATGTCATCAATAAAAATGATCACAAATTGGTCCAGGTAGGGCTTGAAAACATCATTCATTATAGCCATAAAAGCTGTAGGAGCATTCGTTAACCCGAAAGACATAACCAAGAACTCACAGTGACCATAATGAGTATGAAAGGCTGTCTTAGGTACATCTTCACTCCGAATTCTCAACTTGTGGTACCCAGACCTCAAATCGATCTTAGAAAAGATTTGTGCTCCTCGAAGCTAATCCAATAGATGATTAATGCGAGGAATAGGATACTTATTCTTGATGGTAGCCTTATTAAGCAACCGATAGTCAATGCACAGTTGGAGGCTTCCATCCTTCTTCTTTACAAATAGAGCCAGAGCTCCCCAAGGTGAGACACTCGGTCTGATAAACCGCTTATCCAGCAACTCCTATAATTGCTTCTTTAGCTCCTCCAATTCGACTAAATCCATTTTGTATGGTGGTTTAGATATAAGCTCAGTACCAAGCACTAAATCGATACAAAACTCCATCTCTCTACCTGGTGGTAACCCTGGTAGATCATGTGGAAAGATATCTAGGAATTCCCTAACCACGGGGATGTCAGTCATCTCTAGACATGCCTTATCCATATCAACCACGTAGATAATAAAACCTTTAAAACATTAACCATTCAGTTAGCACCAACACTCATAATTTTTAATTACGACAAATTCTTTCTTTTTTTTTCTTCTCAGAAAATTTTACAATATGTTTCTCTGGTAGAGAAAACATTATTTCCTTAGAGTAGCAATATAAGATAGCATGATTTGCTGCTAGTCAATCCATTCCTAATATTACATCAAAATTGTACATATTCAATAGGATAAGATCAGCTATCATGCTCTTATCACCTACCTTTACTTTACAATCCTTACACATCATTTAGTCACTTGACTATCTCTCATGGGTATGCTGATTAACAACCTCTTACCTAATGGTACAGGCTCCACAAAGTTTGACAATTTAAATGCACATGAGGGGGATATAAATGAATGTGTAGCATAACGATCAAATAACGCTAATGTTTTAAAAATTAAATACCAAAATAGTACCTTTGATCACATCTAACGAAGTATCAGTAACATTCTGATCCAAAGCGTACACATGACACTGGCCGACAGTTTGCTTTTCCTTCTCCTTAGTTGTGGCCCTCTTCCTCTGGGTTAGGGGTGCAATGGGAGATTTTTGTGGCTCATCTCGCCTCTATGGAATAGGGGCAGCAAGTTCCGAGCAATCTCTGATCATATAGCCCATCTTTTCGCATCTAAAACAAGTTTCGGATGTCTGATAACATCTCCTACCAAGATGAGTCCTCCCACAGAACCTACATGACTTAAAAATAGGTCAGGGCTCACAAATCACTATACCTCTAGATGAAGCAGGAGTTGGCAGAACAGAGGGTCTCACTGTCTTACCCTGAAACTCTCTAAACTTTGGCCGCTTCTTAGACTACTTCTTCCCCTCTCTGATAGTTCGGTCCTTAACCGGCCTCTTTCTGTCCTTACTCAACTTACCAAATACAGAGACATGCAGCTCGTAATCTTACTCACTTCACTGTATTCTGTGCACTGCCTCTTCGTAAGTCGAAATACCAAAAGGGGCCAGTCACGTTCTAGTATAACGTCTCAACCCTTCTACAAATTTTTGGACCTTTCTATCTTCATTACTCATAGTAATAGGATCATACCTACCTAGAGACATAAATCAGGACTCATATTCATTTAATGAATGGTTTTCCTGACTCAGATTGTGAGATCTGAGAATTTTAGACATATTTTAATTATGTAATATGAACTTGAAGTGTAATTTATTGAGCTGAGTGAAATGTATAAGTAATGAATGAGAAATAATCAAAGTAGTGAATTGTGGAAATTATATTTGGAGATTTATGTGTAAGTGCTTAACCAAAGTGGGAAACTATGAGGTCAGATCGATCTTAGAGAAGAAAGATCGATATGGTGGGCTAAAGATGACAAAGAATGAAGAATTTAAGTGAACAGATCGATCTCCAATGGAAAAGGATCGATCTCCTTATGATTCTGTATTGAAGAGATCGATCTCATAAGGAAGGAATCGATCTCAAAATGTTTCTGTTTGGGAGAAGATCGATCTCCTCAAGGAGCATATCGATCTCATGAAACATTTTGTAAACTAGAGATCGATCTCATAAATGGAGCAGATCGATCTCTTGAAGCCATTAAGAGATCGATCCTACCCCACGACAGATCGATCTCCTAAGCATAAAATTACCCCAAATCGTCCCCAAATTCAAATGCAGATCGATCTCATCAAGAGCCAGATCAATCTCCTACCCTCCGTCTATAAAAGGACCCATGTGTTTTCCTGCATTTCATCTTTTCTCTCTCTTCCAAACCTCTATTTCAACTGAGCCCTAATTTTCTCTCTCTTCCAAATCACCAATTTTCATCCAAATCAAGAGTTATGGTAAGAAAGAAAGTTGTTCCTCACCAAAAGGAGAACAACATACTTGGAAATCGAACGACGAATCGAATTGAGGTGTGAATTGAGCACTCCACAAGTTTGGGTAATCTCTAAACCTCGATCTTTGATTTTGAAGTAATATTTGGTGATTGTGAGCATGGACATTGTGATAAAATAGTTAGGAAATGATTAAAGATTGATGAAACTATGATTTTGTTGGAGTACGGATGTTATTATGCAATTATGGTAATTTTGGGAAATATGGCTATAAATTGGAATTGAGACAATGTGGTGAATTTAGCATGGAATACGGTATGAGAAATGTAGAATTTTGAGATGTAGTGGGTGAGAATGTGAGTAGTGATAGAATTGTGAAGATTAAGTTAATTGAGGTGTTAATGCAAAAATGAGTAAATGTGTGGTCAATAATGCGATTGAGTTGGGTTATTGATGTTTTTAACATTGTTTGGACAGCTCGGGAGTTTCAGACTGAAATACGAGGCTAGTCTGTGATACGGGGGAACGATTGCACTATACGAGGTGCAAAGAGGTAAGGGAAAACTAAACCATTTGTGTTTGTGTTTTGATGAACTGTTTGTAGCATGAACCATGATTTGAGAATACAAGCATGTTTAGTGTTGTGTTGTGATAAGATTGCACACGATTTTTATAGCCGGTTGGAGCCCATTGTTTTACGAGTTTTATAAGCTAAGTGTGAAATTGCTTTATAAACCGTTGAGTTTACGTGAAAAGTAAATTGGGCTCTACGTTAAGGCAATGTTGAGATTTGAGAAAATGTGTGTGTGTTTTGTCGGTTGGAGCTCGGTTTTAATATGTTTTGTGTTGAGTACACAAATGTTTTAAATGAGTTTTATGAGAGAAAACCATTATGAGTTCTATGTGAAGGCAAAACATTTTATAAGATAATGGCTAATGATTGAGACTTAGGCGTGTCATGTTGAACACACATCAGGCCTTGCTTTGGTAGTATGTAAGATCGATATAGTGGGATGCCTGAGAACCGACCCAGGGACCACGGGCATTGTTCTGGTAGCATGTAAGTCCGATATTCCTCCGTTCTGGTAACGAGAGATGCCTCCGTTTTGGTAACGTGAGATGACCCCTGTTCTGGTAACGCTGGGTAAACTTGTTTTGGTAACATGTAAGTCTGATTATTCCTTCGCTTTGGTAGCGTTGGCAGGCCTTTCTTTGGTAGCATATAATACCAATATATTGGGCCGCCTGGGACCGACCTAGGGACCACATGATAGTGTGCATGAGGCGAGGCATTGCTCTGGTAACATGTAAGGCCGAGCCTTGTTTTGGTAACATATAAGTCCAATATACCATGCATACAACCATATTGTCGACGTTCCCTCTTCCAAGGATGCTTGGGATGCGTACCCAGAGGAGATGATATAATTGATGCGCCATGACAAGTTTTATATGAGTTTTATTGCCTAGTCTCGTTTTACACATGAGTTATGTTTTGTGACCTTGTCACATGCTATTTACTGAGGTGATTTTATCACATATTTTGAGAAAAGCCATTATCGCATATATTTACACATGCTTGTGAATGCTCTAGATTGAGCCTTTTTACCTTCATGTTTTCACATGATTTATGAGCTATGAGATGATAATGTTTTGAGAACTTTCATGCTACATTTTCAAATGAGTATACTGAGTTTCATATACAAAGACATATTTGTGATGTGTGATATGGTTTATATAACTGAGTCCCGTTACCCCCCCTCTTACTGAGCGATTTAGAAGCTTACCATGTTTTCTTCCCCTTCTAGATTTCTTCAAGTGAAGTGAGTTCCCTGCGACGTACAGATTTGAGGCTAGTGGATGACTTGAGCTCCAGGCCATATTTTCTTTATTGAGGTAGATATTTAATATTCATGTATCCAGACTAGAGTTATATTTATAGACACTTGTTGTACAATGATGTATGGGATGTATTAGGATTAATTAACTCAGAATTGAGTAATCTATATGACATGATATATACTAATTTATGATAAGATCCTGAGCTATGATAAGTATGATGATGTGTGACACTGCACAGGAATGCACCCTTAATTGTGATTTGATGATTAAAAAATTTTAAATTTGCCCTGCTTTCTGCGTTTTCGGGGCGTCACACAGATCGAAGAACTCCATCTGTAAATGCCTAAGGGTGGTCTCTGGAATGTACTGCCTCCAGAAAGCATCCAAAAACGTTTCCCAAGTCACTATTGGATCCTAGGCACTCAAAATAGGCTGGGTGGATTTCCAGTAATGCTCAAACTCACCTCCCCCCATAAACTCGACAAAGGCCACTCTCTTTGTCGAAGAACATTGAGAAAACTCATACAACTTCTCCAATTGATTAATCCACTCCTCTATAGCTACTAGGTCTTTTACTTCTAAAGATCGACGGTCAAAGTTTCTAAAACTGTCTCAATTGATCCAAATCACACTCATACCTCGCCCTGTCACCTCTCTTCTGTAGAGCTCTTTGAGGCTCAACTGGGGCCTCTGGTGGTATTAGGGGTCGAACAGGTGGAGGTGCAGTCTCATGCTAAACGGGTGGAGACAATGGGGGTGTCAGATGAGTAGAACCAGAAGGTCTAGTAGTCTATGGAGCAGGTGTGGAAAGGGCTACAGCTCGGCCTCTAGTACCCTGCAGACTCTCGAATCTAGCCATCACCTGGCCGAACAACATAGTCATATTCTCCACAGTCTGTTCTAACCTTGCCACTCGGCCACAATAGTATCTGTCAAATCCTGGCAGACATGGTCAGAAGATGACTCAGTATCTCTCTTGGGATTATCTCTATGTCCTCATATCAGAAACTTTCCCCTTGACTATGGCGTCAGTCAGTTATACTGAAATTTTCCTGAACACACAATCAATTTTGAGTATATTAACAGCCTAGTATACACATTTGTATTTAAACAAGGCATAGTACCAAAGAGATGTAAACTTTCCTAATGACTTATACCGACTCGTATTTAGACCAACCCTGCTCTGATACCAACTTTAGACACACCTCGTTTCACATTTGATTCTTATTATTTATTCATATAATAACGAAGTAGACACTCTCGAATGGTTGGGCACACGAGCTGATATTTATCTTACACACGTAATATGCAGCATTCATAGCAATTGATATTGTTTCACTATAATTTAACTGATTTCTTTATTCACATATATTATACATACGTATGTTTACATCCTAGTATCCCTTTAAATACATAAATATGCCTCAAAAGTTTTGATACAAAATCAAAATAGGTGTATACCTTTGTCCACTACAATGTGTGGGCTATCAACCGCTCAGAAAAATCTGCAGCACTCACTGCTGAGGTAACTCTATGGAAAGGATGGGAGAAGAGTGAGCTACAACACGCTCAGTAAGAATCATGCAAGCAGGAAGATAACTATACTACCTACATGCTCACACTCCATGTCATGAAGAAATACATAATTCCTTAAACAAATCACGCTTTCAGAAAATGGAAAATATGCATTTCTCTTTGAAATCACATCAAATCAATCGACTTCAAAAATCACATGTATATAAGTGTTTCGAAACACAAAACGGGAAGTCAGATGCAAAATCAGATATAGAACAAATCAAGATCTCAAAAATAGATCAAATTTTAGATATGGAGACAAGCAGAGCATACAGTAATGTAATAGATAGACATATAGCCATAGTCAATGGATTCCATGCTATCACTAGCTAGGTGTGCATGAATGTCCCCAAATGGCTGAACGCAGAGGGGGTACTCCACTCATTAGACACAGATTGGAGTCCAAAGACCTAGCATCATGATAAAATGTACTCCATGTTTTCCACATGGTACGATGTACTCCGTGAACCTCAATTTCAAATCGAAAGATTAGGAGTGCCTGAAAGATTCGGGGCTTATAGTCCCATCTCCAGCTATGCTTGTGTTATGTCTCAAAATGCATGTGCGAGCATATCATATCAATGTGACACACAGTTTACATGAGACTTCAGCACAGCTTATCAAATCACGTGCGAGGATCAGTGCAGCCCACATAGCCTACATGACGTCTCCAAACACACCTTGTTCATATCACACAATAAAATCCAGTGCGAGCAAAACAATGCTCTAGCACTATGTCATGTGAAAACCATATCAAATCCAGTGCGAGCAATCTCCTGCACTATTTGTTTTCACATAAATCGGATAGATGACTCAATTCTGATAAAAGTGATGCTTATGATTAAATAAAATACAGAAAATAGCACCCACTTGAGTGAGAGGGAAAATTTCCATTAAATCACTCGTCACATAAATTTAATTCTAAAAAACATGCAATTTAATGCATGCAATCAAATCGAGACTCATTCTATCATTCCTCATTCACAAAACATATTTATTCATGCAAAAACACATCAATTCATGTTATTTCGGTTTCTTTCATTTTTTTCATAACTGGGGGGCATTATGGTAATTTACCTTTTTCTGGTGTAATTTTGGAAATTCCTAATCTAGACTCCTCAGAGAATTTAAAGACTTTGAAATGGAAAAGAAAATTTGTACAGCTATCTCTAAGAGCTTACGAAATCCCTTACCTCGAAATAGGTCTACTGCGAATTTTAATTCTCGATCGCTCTAGATCACGCAGTCTTTGTGGCTTCGTTTACGTCCTCGGGAGCTGCAATTTATTACCAATTACATCATATAAGTTTGATAACGTATTTTTCATATTATTTACGGTCTAATTGACCTATTGGGCCCGATTCCTCTTATTGGGCCTTTTCACTCTTTATTAGGCGCATTATCGACTTAAGCCCATTTTCATTTTACTATTTATTTTATCAAGGCCCATTAGGCTTATTAGACCCATTAACAATTATTGGGCTTGGTTCGAGACCCATTATCTCTTTTGGGCTGAGACCAATTCGGCTAGGCCCATTATGCCTTTCCACCATGGCATGGTGACCAAGAGCCATTCACGCCACCATGGTCAAGAGCTATGCAACATCACACTAACCTTGCCATCTTACTAGCCATTCACTTAGGCATTTCATCAAACACTTACTATGGATGCCTTAAGCTTTTAGTTTTTTCTCATCAAGGCATTTTATCAAACACCTTACATGCCATCATTAATTCATCAACCAATTCATCAAATTAAATAAAACTAAGCATGTCAGGATCATGTATACATGTCTACCAACCTATCTATGCCTTAAAATCACATGCTTGTTGATTTTTCACTTAGCCAATTCATCATTTTAGTCTTAAATTTCAGCCCACCATTTGGGCTTGGTAATGGTTTTGGGCTTAGACATTTTGGGCTTAAGTTTTGGGCTTGGACATAAAACTAATCGGCTTGATTTTGGGCTTTCCATTTTGGGATTTGGTTTGGGCTTTTCTTTTGGGCTGGATTTTTATTAGGTAGTTTACAATTTGTCTCATGTTAGGCCCATCAAATGGACTAACAATTTGGCCCATTGGGCTTACGAATTCAGCCAATGCTTAATCCATCATAATGGGCATTAAATTTTCCCTTTGTTAGCCCATCGATTTCTACCCATTTAATTTAATCCAGATTTTGATTAAATTAATTTTCCATGCTTAAGGAGTTGAAGATCGAGTGTTTTAACCAAAAATAATTCTTCCCCACTTTTTAACCTTGGTTGGGTTAAATTTCAACCATGGTTAGTTCTTTAAGGTCAAAGTAAATATTTTCATCTAACTTTAACTTTCCTTGACCATTGACCACGTTTGACTTTTTCTCAAAAATCAAAAAGTGTCAATTCTTATGGTTAACGCTCTCATCTATGCATTTTGGGTGTTTTTGGGAAGAGAAATAGATAAAAACACCTTGAACGGTCCATTTCGAGTTCATTTTATCCCCCTTTTAGCCTTTTCATGACTTCCACATTACCGAGACTAAACCAAACCAACTTTCCTTCATGGACCCTTTATATTTCCATATTTTAAGTTCTTATCTTCACTCAAAAAAGTCAAAATGCTCTCGGTTTAATATGAGCTCACCTTAGCTCACATTTCACATTTTGGTGTTTTATAGGTACTTCTCGTTTCATTTGTATTCAAAATGATGAAGTCAACTCTCTTATGATTCTCATTACATATGTTAAACATTTACAACATGAAATCATAAGGTGTACAATGCAAAAAGTATGGGTCTTGTATCCTTACCACCTTAAGAAATTTGATCCTCCAAATTGACAAAGTCTTAGTTCTTAAACAAATGGCGATACTTCTCCTGCATTAGACTCTCTAGTTCCCATGTAACTTCTCTGAATTATGGTGTTGCCAGAGAACGTTGACCAGAGGAATCGTCTTAGACCGTAATACCTTGTCTTTCTTATCCAATATCTGAATCGATCTCTCTATATATGACATATCCTCCCTTAACTCCAAAGGTTCATACCTGATTACATGTGATGAGTCCAGATGATACTTCCGAAGCATGGACACATGGAAGACGTTATGCACACTTGCCAACTCAGGTGGCAACGCTAGTTTGTGGAATAGGGACAGCAAGTTCTGGGCAATCTCTGATCATATGACCCATCTTTCCACATCTAAAACAAGCTCTAGATTCTGATAACATCTCCGACCAGGATGAGTCCTCCCAAAGAACCTACATGACTCGAAAATAGGTCAGTGCTCACTAATCACTATACCTCTGAACGGAGCTGGAGTCGACAGAACAGAGGGTCTCGCTACTTACCCCAAAACTCCTTAAACTTTGGCCACTTCCTAAACGACCTCTTCCCCTCTCTGATAGTTTGGTCCTCAACTAGCCTCTTTATGTCCTTACTCAACTTACCAAATACAGAGACATGCAGCTCGTAATCCTACTCACACCACTACACTTTGTGCACTGCCTTTTCATAAGTTGAAATACCAAAAGGGGCCAGTTGCATACCTTTCTATCTTCACCACTCATAGCAATAGGATCGTACCTACCCAGAGACATAAATGTGGACTCATACTCATCTACTGAATGATTTCCCTGAGTAAGATCGAAGAACTCCATCGGTAAATGCCTACAGGTGATCTCCGGAATGTTCTGCCTTTTGAAGGCATCCAAAAAAGTTTCCTAAGTCACTATCGGATTTTAGGCTCTCAAAATAGGCTGGGTGAATTTTCACTAATGCTCTGCCTTGCCTTCTATCATAAATGGGGCAAAGGCCACACTCTCTGTTGAAGAACACAGAGAAAACTAATACAACTTTTACAACCGATTAATCCATTCCTCTGCAGCTATCGGGTCCTTTAGCCCTCTAAAGGTCACGGTCAAAGTTTTTAGAACTGTCTCAATCGATCTAGATGACACTCATACCTCTCCCCTCACCTCTCCTCTGTGGAGCTCTCTGAGGCTCAACTGGAGCCTCTGGTGGTACAGGGGGTGCCAAATGAGTAGAACCAGAAGGTTCAGCGGTCTGTGGTACAGGTGTGGCAGAGGCTGCTACTGGGCCTCTATTACCTTACAAACTCTCCAATCTAGCCATCGCCTAGCCAAACAACATAGTCATATTCTCCACAGTCCGTTTTGACCTTGCCACTCGAGCATCAGTAGTATCTGTCTGATCTTAGGAGACATGGTCAAAAGATGACTCAGTATGTCTCTTGGGCTTGTCTCTATGTCCTAGAGATCGGGAACTTTCCCCTCGACTGTAGTGTCTATCAATCATACTGAAAATTTTCTTACACACACAATCAATTCTTAGTATGTCAAGAGCCTGGTATACACATTTGTATCTAAACAAGGCACAGTACCAAAGGGATGTAAACTCTCCTAATGACTTATATCGACTCGTATTTAGACTAACCCCACTCTAATACCAACTTTTGACACACCCTACTTCACGTTTAATTCTTATTATTTATTCATACAATAACGGAGTAGACACACTCGGATGGTTGGGCACACAAGCTAATACTTATCTTACACACGTAATACACAACATTCATAGCAATTGATATTGTTTCACTATAATTTAACTGATTTTTTTATTCACATGTATTATACATACGTACGTTTACATCCCAGTATCCCTTTAAATACATAACTATGCCTCAAAAGTTTAGATACAAAATCAAAATAGGTGTATACCTTTGTGCACTATGATGTGTGGGCTGTCAACCACTTAGGAAAATCCAAAGCACTCACTGCTGAGGTAACTCTATGGAGAAGAGGGGAAATGGGTGAGCTACAACACGCTTAGTAAGGAATCATGGAAGCAGGTAGATAACCATACTACCTACATGCTCACACTTCATGTCATAAAGAAATACATAATTCCTTAAACAAACCACGCTTCCAAAAAATGAAAAATATGCATTTCTCTTTGAAATCACATCAAATCAATCAACTTCTAAAATCACATGTATATAAGTGTTTCGAAACAAAAAATGGGAAGTCAGATGCAAAATTAGATACAGAACCAATCAAGATCTCAGAAATAGATCAAATTTAAGATATGGAGACAAGTAAAGCATACAGTAACATAACAGACAAACATATGGCCATAGTTAATGGACTTTATGATATCACTAGCTAGCTGTGCATGAATGTCCCCAGATGGCTAAAGGCGGAAGGGGTACTCCACTCATTAGACATAGATGAGAGTCCAAAGACCCAGCATCATGGTACAGTGTACTCCATGTTTTCCATATTGTACGACATACTCCATAAACCCCAATTCCATATCGAAAGACTGGGAATGCTTGAAAGATCTGAGGCTTATAGTCCTATCTCCAGCTATGCTTGCGCTTTGTCTCAAAATGCATGAGTGAGCATCTCGTGTAGACAGTGTGACACATAGTCTAGACGAGGCTCCAACATGGCTTATCAAATCACGTGCGAGGATCAGTGCAACCCATATAGCCTACACGATGTCTCCAAACACAATTTGTGTATATCACACAATATAATCTAGTGCGAGCTAAACAAGGCTCTAGCATGTCATGTGAAAACCACATGTCAAAATGGTGATGAAAATTCATACAGCTATCTCTAGGAGCTTATGAAATCCCTTACCTTCAAAATAGCTCTACTGTGAATTTTAATTCTCGATCGCTCTGGATCACGCAGTCTTTGTGGCTCCGTTTACATCCTCGGGAAATGCAGTTTATTACCAATTATATCATATAAGTCTGATAATGTATTTCTCATATTCTTTACAGTCTAATTGACCAATTGGGCCTGATTCCTCTTATTAGGCCTTATCACTCTTTATTGGGCCCATTATCGACTTAAGCTCATTTCCACTTTATTATTTATTCTATCAAGGCTCACTGGGCATTTTAGGCCTATTAACAATTATTGGGCTTGGTCCGGGCCCATTATCTCTTATTGGGTTGAGACCAATTTGGTTAGTCCCATTATGCCTCTCGACCATAGCATGATGGCCGAGAGCTATTCACGCCACCATGGTCGAGAGTCATGCAACATCACACCAACCTTGCCATCTTGCTAGCCATTCGCTTAGGCATTTCATCAAACACTTACTATGCATGCCTTAAGCCTTCACTTTTTGTTCATTAAGGCATTTTATCAAACACATTAAATGCCATCATTAATTCATCAACCAATTTATCAAATTAAATCAAACAAGCATGTCATTATCATGTATACATGTCTACCAACCTATCCATGCCTTAAAATCACATGTTTGTTCATCAAAACATAAATACCCATTTTTGGCCACTTCGTGTTCATAATGATTTTATGTGTTTTGATCCATAAAACATATACCAATCATCTTAGAATAATTCCTAAATTAACATACTAGAAGTTGGAAGCTTGAAAACTCACCTAGCTTGGTGTTCTTCACTTGGTCGAAACTTGTGGGATTTCTTGGGTGGTTGAAATCAACTCTTTAGGTGTTGGCTTTAGACTATGTTATTCTACTCATCATGGGTAACAACTTCCATGAAGATAACTTTTTTCCAGTTTGGCTTGTAGAAGGATGAATTCTAGAGAGAGAAAGCTGAACTAGTTATGTTTCCATGGTGTTTTTCTTCTTGGCCGAGAGCTTAAGGGAGAAGAAGGCAATACTTGGCTGATTTTTCACTTAGCCAATTCGTCATTTTAGTCTTAAATTTTAGCCCACCATTTGGGATTGGTAATGGCTTTGGGTTTAGACATTTTGGGCTTGGACATAAAGTTAATGGGCTTGATTTTGGGCTTTCCATTTTAGGCTTCGATTTGGACTTTTCTTTTAGGCTTTTGGGCTGAATTTTTTCTAGGTAATTAGGCCTACAATTTTCCTCTTTTTAGACCCATAAAATAGCCAAACAATTCGACCCATGGGGCTTACCAAATTTGACCCATGCTTAATCCACCATAATGGGTTTCAAAATTTCGTTTAGTTGGCCCATCGATTTCTACCCATTTAATTTAATCCAAATTTTGATTAAATCAATTTTCCATACTTAAGGAGTTGAAGATCGAGTGTTTTAGCCAAAAATAATAATTCTTCCCTAATTTTTAACCTTGGTTGGGTTAAATTTTAACCATGGTTAGTTCGTTAAGGTCAAAGTCAACATTTCCATCTAACTTTGACTTTCCTTGACCATTGACCACGTTAGATTTTTTCTCAAAAATCCAAAAGTTTCAATTCTCCTGCTTAACACTCCCATCTATGCAATTTGTTCATTTTCGAGAAGTGAAATAGCTAAAAACACCCAGAACGGTCTATTTTGAGTTCATTTAAACCTTTTTTTGGCCTTTTCATGACTTCTACATTACCGGGACCAAACCAAACCGACTTTCCTTCATGGACCCTCTATATTTCCATTCTTTAAGTTCTTATCTTCAGTCAGAAAGGTCAGAATGCTCTCGGTTTAATATGAGTTCACCTTAGCTGACATTTCACCTATTGGTGTTTTATAGGCCCTTATCGTTTCATTTGCATTTAAAATGTTAAAGTCAACTCTCTTATGATTCTCATTACATACGTCAAACGTTTACAACATGAAATCATAGGAGTATAATGCATAAAGTATGGGTCTTACACTAGGCCCGTTTACTCTTATTGGGCCTTATAAACCTTAATTGGGCCTAACTATGTCTTAAGTCCATTTTCACTTTACTATTCATTTCATCTGGGCCTATTGGACTCAATGGGCCTATTAACACTTATTGGGCTTTATCTGAGGCCCATTTTCCTTATTAGGTTGAGACCACATCAGCTTGACCCATTATGCCTCTCGGCCAAGGCATGGTGGCCAAGCACCATCACGCTACCCTTAACCGATTGCTAGCTATCACCACGCCAACCTTGTCGATTGCTCACTTAGTCATTTTATCAAACACTTGGATGGCATGTCTTAAGCTATTTCCATGATTCATGTTGGCATTTTATCAAACACCTTACATGCCAACATCATATAACTATCCAATTCAACAAATTGATCAAAATTAATCATACCATCATCATTCATCCATCTTAACTAATACATCCATGCATTTAAACAACATGGGTATTCATCAAAACTCAAATACCCATTTTCGGCCAACATGTGCTCATGGTGTTTTAGGTTATTTTGCTATACAATTCATACACCAATCAACTTAGAATAATCCATAGCTAAACATACTTGAAGTTAGAAGCTTGAAAACTCACCTAGCTTAATGTTCCCTACTTGGCCAAAACTTCAAGGGATTTTGGGTTGCTCAATTCAACTCTTTCATTGTTGATTCAAAGGTATGTTAATCCTCTCTCAATTTGGAACAACTTTCATGAAGATCAATTGTTCCAAATATGCCTTTAGGTTAGTGATTTTTGGTGTGAGAAAGCTTATAACACTTAGCTAAAATGGTGGCCTTGGTCTCGGTTTGGTGAAGAAGATGATGGGTGTCGAATTGTCTAGCTCTTAAGTCTAGGTTTAATGTTTAATTTTCTTAACAGTTCAGCCCATGAAGTGGGCTTAATGGTTTTGAGCTTTAACCATTAGTTTTGGGCTTTAACATTTCCTAATGGGCTTACAATTTGGGCATTCAGTTTAGGCTTTTTCCTTAATGTTATTGTGCTGGATTTTCATAGGTAATTGGGCCCACAATTTGCTTCAATTTCAACCCATCAAATTGCCCAACAATTCGGCCCATGCTCGATTAACCTTAATGAGCTTAAAAAATTCCATTAGTTGGCCCATCAATTTCTTCCCATTTAATTTAATACGAAATTAGATTAAATTAATTTTCCATGCTTAAGAAGTTGAAGATTGAGTGTTTTATCCAAAAATAATTCTTCCCCACTTTTTAACCTTGGTTAGGTTAAATTTTAACCATGATTAGTTCCTACGGTCAAAGTCATCATATTCTAAGCTAACTTTAACTTTCCTTGACTATTGACCACGTTTTACTTTTGTTCAAAAATCCAAAAGTGTAGTTTCTTATGGTTAACACTCTCATCTCTGTGTTTTGGTCTCTTCTGAGAAGTAAAATTGTAAAAAACACCTCAAACGGTCCATTTTGAGTTCATTTAGGCCATTTTTGGCCTTTCCACAACTTCGTCATATTCGGGACCAAACCTGTCACAACCTCTTTTTACCTTAAAACACTACAAAATTTTCACTTTTTATTTACCTTTTTCCCTTCGTGACCATCTTACTACCAACAGTTGGGCTATGATTCGGTATTAGTCACATCATCCTTACTTATCACATTATCCATTTCTATGTCATACATACATGTCAACGTAAACTATCGATTGATTGTAAATATTTTCATCTCATAAGTGAGCTCGCATATGTTTACATACATTTACAACCCCGATATTACATTCGTTTACATTACTGTGCTGTTACATGTTTAGATACAAAAATATACAAATGTGTATACCTTTCGATCAATGGGAATATAGTGGATACCGGAATACGAGTCCTCAGTCGCTCACTAGCTACTAAAAATGCTCTGTAGAGAGAAGGAAAATGAAAGGGTGAGCTCACTAGCTCAATAAGGTAATTATTCAAGCAAGTAGATACTTACACTATCTACATGAACATAATGCCATGCTTTAAATCACTCTATTTCCATATCACGTTTGAAGCATGTTTTTCATTTATAAACATATGCGACATAAATCTCACGCACAAAAGGGCGTTCCATGCCATTCATTCATGGACATGTATTTTCAAATTTAATATGTTTAAAACAATGATCAGGAATTAAACTTTCCCCCAGACTATCTGATCCATGTAAAATCATTTCAAGCATGAATTTTATTCAACATTTAGGCTCTTTCGGTCCATCAAGATACCTTAACTTACATAAAATCATTCAAAATATGCATTTCATTGCACATATATCAAGGCTCCTCTCGTCCATCGGGATACCTTGATTCATAAAATCATATGAAGTCATGTATTTATATACATCCTAAAATGTGAGATTTAATAGGTATTGTGGTAATCATGTAGGACTATGGCCATATCCAAATCAGTGATCCAGGCTACATGGTAACTAGTGTGTGGGGCATCACTTGCTGCAATGGTAGGTGGGTCAAATCCTCACCGCTAGTCTATAATATAATATAATCCAATCTGAAGACTCATCCAGTCCAAAGACTACACGGTACAGCGTACTCCGTACTACGTACACGGTATAAAGTACTCGGGGGACTCCATCTCATATAAATCACCCATGCCATTATCATATTGCTCATGGAAGCATCTCATCTGTGTGACACACAATCTACACGAGGCATCCAGCATAGTATTAAGCAAGTTAAATCAATTCCATGTGTGAGTAATCTCTAACACGGGTTCATGTATATCAAATCACAGTGCAAGCCCTGAGTATGACGACCAGTCAACACCCCGTTCCAACATGGTTTATGCATATTTCTCATAAAATCTAGTGCGAGTAACATTTTAGCACTATGTCATGCGTAAATCATATTTAAAATCAAGTATGAGCAACGCTCCAGTACTATGTCATGCATGTCATGTGAAATCTTGTGCAAGAAACTCTCCAGCACAATTTCATGCAGAAACCATATCAAATCTAGTGCGAGCAGTGCTCCAACACAATTTGTTTACACATAAACTCGATAGATGGCTCATTTCAAAGAATTTATTTCAATAATCAAAATTAGCACCATAATTGTGCTATTTTGTGTAATTCATGAAAACACTAGCCCATCCATCTATGTTTCTGCTAAACAATAGTAAAAGCAGTCAAAAATATGTTTTCCATACTTTTCATGACTTTTCTAAATTTTTGGAATTTTTCCCTTAATAGGGGTAAAATCATAATTTACCCATATCGGGTCTCTATAATTTTTATTAATTTTCTATGACCCTCAGACTTTTCAAGTGAACGTAAATACCCTTGAAAATACGCGCACGTATCTCTAACTACTCTCAAAATTCCCTTACCTCGAATCACGTCGAGCGAGATTACTTTCCCAATGCAACTCAATCACGCAGTCCGTTTAGCTCCCAATATAATCTCTAGAGCTGCATATAACCATTTATCACATCAGTTATACTTTTTCAACTGTATTTTGCTTTTAATAAAGTCTATTTCATTTAATGGGCGCGTTTACTCTTATTGGGCCTAATTGCATCTTAATGGGCCTTACTCGGTCTTAAGCTTATTTCACTTTACTATTCATTTCATATGGGTCTATTGGGCTTTTTGGGCCCACTAACTCTTATTGGGTTCTGAGGACCATTGCTTCATTTTGGGTCGAGACCATCAAGGCTAGGTCCATTACACCTCTCGGCCATAGCATGGTGGCCTCGAGCCATTTACGCAACCGTGGCCGAGAGCTATGCCAACAGCACGCCATCATGCCCTCTTTGGCTAGCCATTCACTTAGGTATTTTATCAAACACTTTCTATACATGCCTTAAGCCTTTAGTTTTTGTTCATTTAGGTATTTTATCAAACACCTTATATGCCAACCTTAATTCACCAACCAATTGAACAAATTGATTAAATCTAACCATGCTATCATCATCCATGCATCTTAACTAGTCCATATATGCATTTAAATCACATGGGTATTCATCAAAACATAAATACACATTTTTGGCCACTTGGTGTTCATGATTATTATGTGTGTTTTGATCCATTTAACATATACCAATCATCTTAGAATAATTTCTAGATTAACATACTAGAAGTTGGAAGCTTGAAAACTCACCTAGCTTATACTTCATCACTTGGCCAAAACTTTGCTTGATTTTTACCCCTTTCAATATGGCTTATCTATGGCTGGTTTTGGAGTATGTTATTCCTCTCTCAATATGGAACAACTTTCATGAAGGTCACCTATTCCAAATATATCTTTAGGTTAGTGTTTTCTAGTGTGAGAAAGCTTGGAAGTTATGTTGTTAATGGTTTTTTTTTTTTTTTTTGTTAATGGCCGAGAGCTTAAGGGAGAATAAGACTATGTGTAAGACCCATAAATTTTGTATACTATTACTTATGATTCTCCATTGTAAACATTTTCATATGTTATAAGAATCATAAGACAGATTGTATTACAATCTAAAGTATAAGTGAGAGTAGAAAATGCCTTAAAAGCATACAAGTGCTAATTATGAGATAAAGCGAACTCAGGCTAAACTGAAGGGATGCCAACCATTCTAACTGAAGATAAGAACTCAAAACATTTGAATAAGGATGGTTCAAGAGGGAAAGTTGGTTTGGTTTGGTCCTCATGAGATCGAAGAGATGAAAACGCCAAAAAGGACTAAACGAACTTAAAATGGACCGTTCGAGGTGTTTTTAGCTATTTCACTTCCCGAAAATGACCAAAACGTATAGACGGGAGTCTTAACCATGAGAATTGACACTTTTGGATTTTTGAGAGAAAGTCAAACGTGGTCAATGATCAAGAAAAGTTAAAGTTAGTTAAGAAATGTTGACTTTGACCTTAAAGAACTAACCATGGTTAAAATTTAACACAACCAAGGTTAAAAAGAGGGGAAAAAATATTTTATCTAAAAGACTCGATCTTCAACTCCTTAAGTATGGAAAATTAATTTAATCAAAATCTGGATTAAATTTAATGAGTATAACTCGATGGGTCAACTCAGGAAATTTTAAAGCCCATTAAAGTGGACTAAGATTGGGTCAAATTTTGTAGGCCCAATGGGCCAAATTGTTGGGCCATTTGATGGACCTAATATTAAGCCAATTGAAGAACCAAATTGTGGAAAATATTTTAGCCCAAACCGAAAGCCCAAATCGAAGGCCTAAAATGGAAGCCCAAACCGAAAGCACATTAGTTTTATGTTAAGGCTTAAAACTTAAGCCCAATTAGTCTAAGCCCAAAACCAATGCCAAGCCCAAATGGTAAGCTGAATTTTAAGACCAAATGATGAGAAATTGGCTAAGTAAAAATCAGCCAAGGTTGGTATTCTTCTCCATAAGCTCTCGACCAAGAAACAAAAACCGTGGAAACATAAGCTTCCAAGCTTCCTCACACTAGAAATCACTAACCTAAAGGCATATTTGGAACAAGTGATCTTCATGAAAGTTTTTTCAAATTGAGAGAGGAGTAACATATCATGGAATTAGCCATCAAGGAGCCATATTCAAGGGTTTGAAAATCCTTGAAAGTTTCGACCAAAAGAGAAGTGTAAGATAGGTGAGTTTTCAAGTTTCCAACTTCTAGTATGTTAATATTGGAATCATTCTAGGATGAATGGTATATGTTTTATGGATCAAAACACACAAAATCACCATGAATCCATATTGGCCAAAAATTGGTATTTAGGTTTTAATGAATACCCATGTGATTTAAATGCATATATGGACTAATTAAGATGCCTGGATGATGATGGCATGGTTAGATTTAATCAATTTGTCCAATTGGTTGGTGAATTAGAGATAGTATACAAGGTGTTTGATAAAATGCCTAAATGAACAAAAACTAAAGGCTTAAGGCATGCATGTAAGGTGTTTGGTGAAATGCCTAAGTGAATGGTTAAGCAAATGGCCAAGGTAGGTGAAGCGTGGCATGAACGTCATCCATGGGCGGCATGCATGGCTCTCGACCACATGCCATGGCTGCATGCCACCCATTGCCGAGAGGCATATGGGCTAAGCTGAATTGGTTTTGACCTAATAAAAGGTAATGGGCCACGGACAAGCCCAATAAGAGTTAGTGGGCCCTATAAGCCCAATAGACCCAGATGAAATGAATAGCAAAGTGAAAATGGGTTAAGACAGAGTTAGTCTCATTAAGGTACAATAAGGCCCAATAAGAATAAACGAGCCCATTGAGTGAAATAGATTGTATTAAAAGTGAAATACATTTGAAAAAGTATAATTAACCTGATAAGTGGTTATATACAGCTCCAGAGATTATATTGTGAACGAATCGAACTGCATAATTGAACAACGTTCGAAAAGTACACGTGCTCTATGTAATTCTAGGGAAGGGATCTTTGCAAACTCTTAAAGATAGTTGTGCATAGATTTTTCACAGTTTTCAATTCTTTAAATTTTATAAGGATTATAGATATAGAATAATATTTATGACACCCAAATATCAGAAAATTATGAAAATACCCCTAAACCAAGATAATTTTTGAAAATTCATAAAGCGCATGAAATCCATGTTTTCTCCGCGAAAAAAGATATTTTGTAAAGCTAAAATGATAGACTGGCTCACGATTTGATTGTATGCATTAAATTGCATATTTTCTGAAATATGGTTTGATTTAACGAGTGATTGATGGGATGTTAACCTCTCGCTCTAGTTAGTACCATGTTACGCACTGCACTCAGTTTTGAGTACTGATTTTATCTGAAAATGAGCCAGGTATCTATTTTATGCGTATGAAATCATAATGGAGCAAGGATGAGATCAGTGGACTATCCAAATCTGCTCGCATTGATTTTGATATGACATATGACCAAACAATGCTGGAGCAATGACGAAATCCATGAGTTATTCAGACCCGTTCGTACTTGATTCTGATATGGTATATGAATAAACACCGTGTTGGATCCCTCATGTCGATTTTGTGTCACACTGACTTGCTCAAACTGGATTTTGAGACAGGCTACAATTGATAATTTCTAGTTAGGGTGACAAGTCCCTGACATTGGGCACCCTACGACCCTTCTGAATATCAATTGCGGTTTACGGAGTACGTTGTATCGTACCACTCTTCAAACCATCGAATTTGCTTGCTTTTGGACACCCTTGTACACTTGATCCGTGTTTTTACTTGGGGTACTAACTATGGCCATATGTTGTCTTAGTTACCGTATATCTCTGTCTAATCTCTCTGATTGATATGATTTTTCTGTTCTAGTCTGTTTTAGGATTTTAAATTATTTTTCTGAACTCTCATTTGTTTTCTAAATTCAAATCTGATTTCTGTTTTCTAATCTATTTCTGACTGATTCAATATTTTATTCCGATCAAAATTCTCAAATGGTTTTGCACTGATCCTGAATGATATGGATTTGTATGTTTTAATACATAACATGGCATGATGTACAAACATTTTAGGTAAAGCGAACGTATCTATTTTGAAATCTGATAAGTGCAATGCATATGTTTTACAAGAAAATAAAACATGCATTATAAGCATTGTAGATAGTATGGTTATCTACCTGCTTTCATTTGTTCCTTACTGAGCGTGTTAGCTCACCCTTTTCTCACCTCTCTCCACGGATTAGTTCCAGTAGTAAGAGCTCTGTGGTAGATTCCTGTATTTTCCTTCCAGCTATAGCTGTTATCACGTGCGAAAGGTATACACCCTTTTAGAAAACTTTTATATCTAAATATAATGGCACACAATGATGTATTTTATGTAGTACTAGAATGTAAACTAATGTAAATGAATGAAAGTTTTTATAAATTATTATAAGTACAATCTTTTATCATAGATGGATAAGTTATGTATGGAATTTGGGTCACGACATTATGCTTGGATGATTTTTCACTTAGCAAATTCATCCATTTAGTCTTAAATTTCAGCTCACCATTTGGGCTTGGCATTGATTTTGGACTTGGTAAATTTGGGCTTAAGTTTTGGACTTAGATATTTAACTAATGGACCAAGTTTTGGGCTTTCAATTTTGGGCTTTGGTTTGGGCTTTTCTTGTGAGACCCCTATTTTTATGTAGCTTATTCCTTATGATTCCTATATGTACAAACATTTTATTATGCTGGTTGAATCATAAGAAGAGTATTTACTAGGATGAAATTGTAAGTAAAGTGGTTAAACACACGTAAGCTGCATAAAAGGCCAAATAAGGGCTATAAAAGCCACAAGCTAAATCAAATGGATATAAATCATCCTGACTAAAGATAAGAACTTAAAATGGGAAGATATAGAGGGCTCATGAAGGAAAGTCGGTTTGATTTGGTCCCGAACACATCGAAGTACAAGAAAGACCAAAAAGGGGCTAAACGAGTTCGAAATGGTCCGTTTGAGGTATTTTTGACATATTCGCCTCCTTGAAATGGCCAAAACATAAAGATGAGAGTGTGAACCATGTAATATGACACTTTCGAATTTTTGAGAAAAAGTCAAACATGGTCAATGGTCAAGAAAAGTCAATGGTAATCAAGAAAAGTGGACTTTGACCATAGTTGACTAACCATGGTTAAAATTTAACCTAAGAGAGGTTAAATAGTGAGGAAGAAATATTTTTGGTTAAAACGCTAGATATTCATCCCCTCAAGTGTGGAAAATTAATTTAATCAAAATTCGGAATAAATTAAATAGGTAAAATGTAAAGGGCCAACGACGGAATTTTTAAAGCCCATTAAGGTGTAACAAGTGTGAGCCGAATTTCTTATGCCTATTGGGCCGAATTGTTGGGCCATTTGGTGGGCCCAATATAAATTCAATTTAAGGCCCAACTGATAGAAAAATTTTCAACCCAAAATAAAAGCCCAAACCGAGAGGCCCAAAACTCAAGTCCATTAGTTATACTTCAAACCCATTAGTAAATGAAATTAAGCCCAAATGGTAAACAAAAGCCCAAACCAATTTCTAGCCCAAATTAATGGCTCAAATTAGGACTTAATGGTTAAGCCTACTAAGTTAAAAATCAGCCAACTTATTGTCTTCTTCATCCTTTCATTCTCGGCAACAAGGAAGAAACCATTAATAACCATAGTTTAAGCTTTATCTCACTAGAAATCACTAACCTAGAGACATATTTGGAACTTACATTCTTCATGGAAGTTGCTCCAAATTGAGAGAGGATTAACATACCTTGGAATTGGCTATCAAGGAGCCATATTGAGAGAGAGGGATTTCTTCAAAGTCTCAGCCAAAGTGGGAACACCAAGCTAGGTATAATTTCAAGCTTCCAATTTCATATATGTTTATCTATGGATTAATTCAAGTTGATTGGTGTATGTTTTATGGATCAAAACACATGAAAACACCATAAATCAATGATGGCCGAAATTGGGTATTTAGGTTTTCATTAAGAAGCATGTGATTTTAATGCATGGTTAGGTTCGTAAACATGTATACATGATTATGGCATGCTTAATTTCAATTGATTTGATCAATCAGTTAATGAATTGAAGATGGAACATAAGGTGTTTGATAAAATGCTTAAGTAAACATAAGCTATGGCTTAAGGCATGCACATGCGGTATTTGATGAAATGCCTAAGAGAATGGCTAGGCAAATGGCCATGGTTAGCGTGTTGCTCAGCCATAGGGCGACATGATGGCTCTCGGCCACATGCCATAGACGAGAGGCCAAATGGGCCTTGTCGATGTGGTCTCAACCTAATAAGCATCCATGGGCCTCAAACAAAGCCCAATAAGAGTTTATGGGCCTCACAAGCCCAATAGGCCCAGAATAAATAAATAGTAAAGTAAAATGGGCTTAAGACAGTGTTAGACCCATTAAAATCCATTAAGGCCCAATAAGAATAAACGAGACCATTAAGTGAAATAGACTGTATTAAACGTGAAATACAGTTCAAAAAATATAATTAACCTGATAAATGGTTATATGCAGCTCTAGAGGTATCATTATTGGAGGATAGAGGCCTAATACTGAGCAATGCAGTAGATGCGGTAGATATCATGGCAGTAGACCTTGTCCGATGACTACTGTTGCTTATTTTCGATGTGGGAAACCATGAAATATCGCGAGAGCTTGCCTAGAGAGGATTGATCCTACCCCACAGAACGGCAAAGTGCCAAAAAGAGCTCTAGTTGATACATCTGCTCCGAAGAGAGAGTGACAGTTGAGGAGAATGGGAAGCAGGTGATTAGTCGAGGGCAAGTACATGCCTTGGACCAAGGCACAGCTGATGCTTCATCAGATGTGATTCAAGGTAACATCTTGATTTTTGATCTTGAAGTATATGTTTTATTTGATGCTGGTGCCACGCATTCATTTGTATCGCCTTCATTTGCATGTAAGTTATCGAAACATGTAGAGCGTACACCTTCAAGTATGATGATGTTGATTAGTACGCCTATGGATAACAGTCAACTAGTCGAGTATGTGTTTAATGACTATAAGTTAAGAATAAGGGAAAAGGATATGACAGGTAATATAATTTTGTTAAGTATGAGTGATTTTGATGTAATCTTAGGAATGGATTGGTTAGCTGCAAACCATACTGTTTTAGATTGTTATGCTAAGACGGTTATGTTTCCTACCCCTAAAAGATACATTGTAAAGTTTACTAAAAAGAAATTAAAGAAGTAGTTACAGTATTTAGTAGATAATGCATTATGCTGACTGAGAAATCAACATGTTGAAGGTTTCATTGCGTACATGGTTGATACGGTTAATACGCATTCGAAGTTGGCAGATATCCCTATGGTTAAGGAGTTTCCCGATGTCTTTCTGGATGAACTGCTAGGGTTACCACCAGACAGAGAGATGGAGTTCTATATATATTTGGTGCTTGGTTCCAAGCCAATTTTGAAACCACTGTACCGCATGGCCTTAGTTGAGTTGGAGGAGCTCAAGAAGCAGTTGCAGGAACTATTGGACATGGGGTTCATCAGGCCGAGTGTTTCGCCTTGGGCAACACCAATTTTGTTTGTGAAGAAGAAGGATTGAAGATTCTGATTATGTATTGACTACAGATTGTTAAATAAGATTAGCATCAAGAATAAGTATCCCTTTCCGTGTATAGATGACTTGTTGGATCAGCTTCAGGGAACGCAGGTCTTTTTTAAGATTAATCTGAGGTTTGTGTATCATCTGTTGAGAGTTCGGAGTGGAGATGTACCTACGACAGCATTTCAGACCCGATATGGCCATTATAAGTTCTTGGTTATGCCATTTGGATTGACGAATGCTCCCGTAGCTTTTATGGCTTTAATGAATGATGTGTTCAAGCCATACTTGGATCAGTTTGTTATTGTCTTCATCGATGACATCTCAGTGTATTCAAAGTCTCTGTATTCGAAGTCTCAGGAAGAGCATGAGCAGCACCCGAGGATTGTATTACAGACTCTCCGAGAGAAGGAGTTGTTTGCTAAACTCAGTAAGTGTGACTTTTGGTTAGCGTAGATCTCATTTTTGGGACACATTATGTTGAAGGATGGAGTGTCATTAGATCCATCCAAGAGGTTGTAGTTCAGTAGGAACAGCCAAGGACAGTTATCGAGATTAGGAGTTTTATGGGTTTAGCTAGTTATTACTGTAGGTTTGTTAAGAGATTTTTTAAGTTAGCTGCTCCGTCAACCCCTCTCACTCAAAAGAATGTGAAATTCGTGTTGGACTATGATTGTGAGAGGAGTTTTCAGGAGTTGAAGCGTCGATTAACCACTGCTCTGATTCTTATTATTCCTACCAGCTCATGAGGTTTTCAGTATATACTGATGCTTCGCATCAGGGACTGGGCTGTGTATTGATGCAGGATGAGAAGATAGTTGCTTATGGATCCAAACAGTTGAAGGACCCTGAGAAGAACTATCCGACCCATGATTTGGAGTTAGCAGCAGTAGTGTTTGTGTTGAAGATATGGCGCCACTACTTATACGATGAGAAGTTCTAGATTTTTACTGACCACAAGAGCCTCAAGTATCTATTCTCGCAGAAGAAGCTGAACATAATACAGAGAAGATGGCTAGAGCTTTTGAAGGACTATGAGATACTTCATCATCTGGGTAAGGTAAATGTTGTAGCTGATTCTTTGAGTAAGAAGAGCCTTGGGATTGTATCGTATATGATGGTTCGGGAACATAAGCTATTGGAGTAGTTCGCTAGCCTCAATTTGGGTGTTATGCCTATGGATATGGACTGTGTGATTACTAACCTGAGATTAAAACCAAATTTGGTAGACAGAGTTCGACAAGCTCTGCATGTCGATTAATAGTATATTGATATGACAAGTAAGATGCAGACAGGCACAATGACCGAGTATGAGTTGAGTTTTGATGGACTTCTGAGGTTTGGGAGTAGGGTGTGTGTTCCCAAAGACCCAGAGCTCAGGAGATTGATTTTGTCGGAAGCTCATTCTTAGAGGTACACGTTGCATCCGGGGAGTAACTAGATGTATCAGAATCTCCGAAAAGTGTATTGGTGGTCAGAGATGAAGAAGGATGTGGCTGAGTATGTGGCGAGGTGTCTTGTTTGTCAGTAGGTGAAGGTAGAGCATCAGAAGCCTGTAGGGTTATTGCAGCCTCTACCTATACCGACATGGAAATGAAAGTATATCACCATGGGATATGGGTGATATGGGTGATTGTTAATAGACTGACAAAGTAAGCCCACTTCCTAGCTATGAGAGCTACCAATAATCTGAGTTTTTTGGCAGAGTTGTATGTATGCGAGGTAGTGAGGTTACATGGTGTTCCAATGAGCATTGTTTCGGATAGGGATTCCCACTTCACTTCCCTTTTTTGGGAACATTTTCAAGAAGCCATTGGAACCGAAATGAGTTTGAGCACCGCTTGCCATCCTCAGACAGATGGTTAGTCAGAGAAGACTATATAAACTTTGGAGGATATGGTGAGAGCATGTGTGCTAGATTTTAGAGGCTCCTAGGATGATCATTTGCAACTAGCCGAATTCGCCTACAACAACAGTTATCATTCGAGTATCGGGATGGCACCGTACAAGACTTTGTATGGCCATAGATGTCGTTCCCTTATTGGATGGGAAGAAATGGGTGACTGAAAGATTTTTACTCCTGATTTGGTCACGAAAGCCTTTGAGGATGTTCGGTTGATTGTTGAGAGATTGAGGACAGCTCAGAGTAGACAGAAGAGTTTTGCTGATAAGAGACGGAGGCCACTAGAGTTTATAGTTGGCAAGTCAGTGTTCTTGAAGGTTTCTCCTTCCAAGGGTATAGCGAGATTTGGGAAGAGAGGGAAACTGAGTCCCTGCTATATTGGACCCTTTGTCCCGACCCTCTCTCTCTGTCCGTGACCTTTACCTTAGCACTTACAGTTGGGTTGTGAGTCAACATCCAATCCATATCTCATCCATTTTAATTTAATAAATTCATACAAATGAAGTAGAATAGAAACTAGACTTTTATATATAAGTGCGAAAATGTTTACATCAGTTTCTATTATATACATCCCCCAAAATACAAAATACAAACTTTACTGTGCATTAATTTACAGGATATAAAATTTTTCATCTCAAGTGTATACCTCTCTATACTGCTGGATGACCAAAGAAACACGATAGCAGGGATGACTGCAGTGTACTCACTACTGCATAGAATCTATGGAGAAGAAATAAGGGGGTGAGCCAACACGCTCAGTAATGAAAATATGAAAGCAAGTAGATAACTACACTATCTACATGCTAAAAATATGTATTCATTTTCCTTATAAACATATCATTCTTTTTAAAACAACTTCTATCAATGCGAAACCGTTAATTCACTAGATGGGTATATGCATATTCACACAGAATCACACAGCTTCACACAGCATAATCTATTCACACAGCTCATCTTTAAATTCATTGAGTACACATTAAAAACTCACTTTGCACACAGTAAATTAATAAACATGAGACGAAATTTTGGGTTATCATATCCTCAGACACACAGCAGGGGGACATATGTCACCTCACACAGTAGTGACAATACGTATCACACAGATATAAAAGACTCATGGCCATAGTCAGATTCCAAGCAACACTGATCAGTTGTACGGGAACCCTACACTTGGGAAGGCGGATCAACCATCCCTTCAGCTCATACTCAACTCATGGCACATCGTACTCCATGGCTAACGCTCACTGTACATCGTGCTCCCGTGGATCCTTATCACCCATTTTTGTTGTCTCAAAATCTTGTGCAAGCAGGTCTGTACAAGACACACTGCAATACACGACATCTCAAGCACGATTTTGTACTCATTACATCACATCCATAAACCATGTGGCAGTAGGTCAATGCAAGACACACCGCAATACACGATGGCTCTAGTACGATTTTACTCAACACATAGCATAATAATGAAAACCTCATGCGAGCAACTCAGAGTAAGACACACAGCATACCTGAGGCATCTAGCACAATATTACTAGGAAATTACATGCGAGCATAGTTAGAGCAAGACACATAGGAATACTCGAAGGTTCCAATATGATTCCCAAAAATATAGTACGAGCATCTCGAGTGGAACACACAGCATCACCCGAGGCATCGAGCACTCTTTTGTTTTTCTAAAAAAAAAATCCCTTTGAAAATAATGTGCGAGCAGGGCTGGTTAATCTACCGTTGCCACTCAGGCTCTAACACGATTTCACCCAGAAAAAGAAATAGAAGGGGCTCCATGTACTGTCATGAGTGAGAGGGCAAATCTCCCTTCAATCACTCGTTAAAAGCATTTCATGCAAATGGTTAAACCGGGAGCCCGTCTATTGCTATTCATTCTCAAAACGTTTGCAAAAACCTCTTTTCACAACAATAACATAGAAGTCAAGCAACTCACACTTATATATTTATTCTCATATGCAGTTTTCTGCTTAGATATACCAATATCTATATACTTAGCGAATACATTCGCACACAACAGGTAAGAAAACATACGTATAGCTATCTCTAGTAGGTCGCATAAGTCGCTTACCTCGAATCGAGCTTGAATCACTTTCCTTCGATTCCCAATGCTCGTGATCCGATCTTATCGATCTGATTTTATCTTCTGGAGCTAAAATCGTATACTACAGACATCATTATTCTTCATTTCACATGTTTGATATTCAAATCAATGCATTGGGCCATTTATATCTTATTTAGCCTCATTACACCATTATCGGACCTTACTCTTTCATAAGTTCATTTCGAGTATATAACTCATTTTTGAGAATCTCTCAGACTCCTCGAGTTATTGATTCGTATTAAACCAGTATTAAGCTTACAATACCTCGAGTTCATTATTTCATTTCATTTTGGCATTTCATCGAATACCTCATATACTTACTTTCAACCATTCTTATTTCTAGCACATGGATTTCACAAAACTATTATACAAGCATATATACATGCTCAATGACATCAATGCATAATTAATTCATCATTAAATCCTTGCCTACTAATCCTTCTCTCATTTTGACACATCAGACCATTCATAGGTCTTGGAAGATTAGGCATGAACTAGGATGTTTCAACCATAAATCTATATACCAATGAACTCATACAAGTGTATAGATCAACATACATGAGATTGTTGCATTGAAATCTTACCAATCTCAGCTTTTCTCCTTTTTCACCAAAATTGGGGGAAAGCTCTTTTCCTCTTCCAATCCAACGATTCAACCTCCTGTTTTCAACTATGCCGTTCTCTTCCTCTCTAGGAGCAACTTTGCTGAAATGAACTTCTCTCAAATCTTTGAGGAAAGTATTGAGAGTTTAGGGAGAAAAGTTAGGTTACTTTACTTTAAAATGGAAAGTTCGATGTTTTTCCTGTGAAATGCAGTTTAGCTGCCCAGTTTATATAGAAATGGCTTGATGAGATCGATCTTCATCAGTGAGGGATCGATCTTCTCCTGCTTTAAGTCTCTCGACATTTAGTTTTCAAGCATGAGGGATTGATCTGTCGAAGAGTATGAGATCGATCTTAACCAGGCAGAGAGCTTCAGAGATCGATCTACCAAAGAGATGAGATCAATCTGCTTCTAGCCGAGACATAAAGAGATCGGTCTGCTTGAGGATGAGATCGATCCTTGCTTGGCAGAAGCTTACCAAGATCGATCTGGCTTGAAGGAGAGATCGATCTCCCCTTGCTCTGTAGCATACTTAACCGAATTTCAACCTAAATTTCAAAGTTAACTTCATATCGATTTACTTCACTACTCATTTTGCATTCAATCCACATTTATTACTTAGAAAGGTCCAATTCTTATAATTCATACTCAATGAAACTTGTGTGTACATCATGAATTCACATAACAAGTGTGTACATCAAATTTACAGACCTTACAACTCTTATGATTCTTATTACATTAACAAGTGCATACTTGGGGAATCATAAGGATTACATACAAATATACGAGCCTTACACCCTTTGAGATACTCGATCGAGTGGGAGATAAAGCCTATAGGTTGGCATTGCCACCAGACTTACCAGGTGTCCATAACGTCTTCCACATTTCGATGCTTCAGAAGTATCACCCGGATCCGGCACATGTGATTCAGTATGAGTTGTTGGAGCTCAAAAAGGACATGTCATATGTAGAGAAGCCGATTCGGATACTGGATAGGAAGGAGAAGGTATTAAGATCGGCGACTATCGGGTTAGTGACAGTTCTCTAGTAGCACCACACTTCAGAGGAAGCTACTTGGGAGTTAGAGAGCCTGATGCGCGAGAAGTACCCCCAACTATTTGATGACTGACTTGGTTCTAATTTGGAGGACTAAATTTCTTAGATTAGGGAGGATTGTAAGACCCGTATTTTTATGTAGCTTATTCCTTATGATTCCTATATGTACAAACATTGTATTTTGTTGGTTGAATCATAAGAAGAGTATTTAGTAGGATGAAATTGTAAGTAAAGTGGCTAAACACACGTAAGCTATGTAAAGACCAAATAAAGGCTATAAGACCACATGCTAAACCAAATGGATATAAATCATTCTGACTAGAGATAAGAACTTAAAATGGGAAGATGTAGAGGGCTCATAAAGGAAAGTCAGTTTGATTTGGTCTTAAGCACATCGAAGTAAAGGAAAGACCAAAAAATGGGCTAAACGAGTTCGAAATGGTCCGTTTGATGTGTTTTTTACATATTCACCTCTCAAAAACGGCCAAAACATAAAGATGATAGTGTGAACCATAGAATATGACACTTTCAAATTTCTAAGAAAAAGTCAAACATGGTTAATGGTCAAGAAAAGTCAATAGTAGTTAAGAAAAGTGGACTTTAACCATAGTTGACTAACCATGGTTAAAATTTAACCTAAGTGAGGTTAAAAAGTTGGAAAGAAATTTTTTTTGTTAAAACACTAGATATTCATTCCCTCAAGTGTGGAAAATTAATTTAATCAAAATTTGGATTAAATTAAACGAGTAAAACGCAATGGGCCAACGATAGAATTTTTAAAGCCCATTAAGGTGTAACAAGTGTGGGCCGAATTTCTTAGGCCCATTGGGTCGAATTGTTGGGCCATTTGGTGGGCCCAATATTAAGTTAATTTAAGGTCCAATTGATAAAAAAAATTTTAGCCCAACATAAAAAGCCCAAACCGAGAGGCCCAAAACTCAAGCTCATTAGTTAAACTTCAAGCCCATTAGTAAATGAAATTAAGCCCAAATGGTAAACAAAAGCCTAAACCGATTTCTAGCCCAAATTAATGGCTGAAATTAAGACTTAATGGTTAAGTCTATTGTCACGACCTCCCCTACCATGACCTATCGAAATCACCACAAATTTTTCGCATTTCACCTACCTCTTCTCCCGTCATCATTCCACACCAAATAGTTGGGTTGTGATTCGATATTAGTCACCCATTCATATTCATTCATAACATGTATACAATTTAATATTTTTTTCTATAATGTAAGTTCTTATACATTAATACAAATATTTGTACATATACATCTTGACCGTACAATCGTTTACATAAATGTGCTTTTACATTGTTCTGTACAAAATATTGGAGTGTGTATACCTCTCGTAAGATGGATATGCAGCAGATCAAAATCTACCGATCCTCAACCGTGTCCACCTATTGTGGATGCTCTGTAAAGAAGGGAAATAAAAAGGGGGTGAGCTCACAGCTCAGTAAGGAAATCAGGTAAGTAAGTAGATAACCACACTATCTACAAAATACTATGCTCATGCCTTAATCATTTCCTTATCTATTCATATCTAAAGCATGCATCTTGCTTAAAGCATCTATGCAATATATATATATATATATACAAATCATCAGTTGCAAAACTGAAAATATGCGAGTTTAACAACCTCAGCATTTAATGTATAACACTGCATTTCTCATGTAATTTCATATATCTCACATTTATCATGTCATTCAATTAAATCAAAATAATATGGCATTCATCATGTTTAAAAACATGAAAATCTGGGCCTCACCCATCCCTCGGGTTACCCTTTTCACAATTCACAAATTCACATGTTCACATCATAAAACCATGTGATAGTTCATTTAAGAATCTCAATTTACATTGCATGAAAGAAAATGAGATATGCAACTACATGTTCCGAGATTATGATCATAACTCATTTTTCGTGATCCCAGGCCACACAGTACTCAGTGTGCGAGGTTTCACAATTGTTGTAACGAGAAGTGGGTCAAATCTCTACTGTTAGCTCTCAACTGAGGACCTGATCCTTAGCACACCAAATCCCACTGGATCCTGCTCCCACTGCTAACCAATCCTATCTAAGTACATTCAAGTACACACGATACAGCGTACTCCATGTGACATACACGGTACACAGTACTCCATGGACCCTATCTCAAGGTGGTATGCTCGCCATGAGTCTTAGTCCTCATACCTTGGATATACCTCATGGTCGAGATGCTTTCCATATGCTATGGGATCTATTTTCGATAGCCCTCAGCCATCTCTCAAAATAATGCACGTGTGAGCATCTAATATCGGTACAACACACAATCAGCACAGGCTCCCAACACGGTTGTTTCATGCTCTTTTCAAATTTAGTACATGCGAGTAAACTCCCAGTATAACCATATCACAATGATATAACTCTAGTGCGAGCAATGCTCCCAGCACCATATCATGTAAAAACGCGAGTATGAGCAAAGCTCCCAGTACTCTATAATGTATAATCAATGAAAACTGAGTACGAGCTAAGCTCCCAGTACTTTATCATGTAAAACTGAGTATGAGCAAAGCTCCCAATACTCTATAACGCATCAATCAATAAATCTCAGTATGAGCAATGCTCCGAGTACTCTAACATGCATAAATCGTATTAAAAATTTAGTAGGAGAATATTCTCAAGTACAATGTGATGCATATCTCAAAATATAGTGTGAGTATTCTCTAGCACTTATGGTTTTCACACAAAACACGATTGATAGCTTTTCAAATCATAATTCACCAAATAAATCAAATAGAAACTCAAATGTGCTGTTTTCGCATATACATGAAAACATTAGCCATTCTATCATGCAACCATGAATTTTAGTCATAACATGCTTCTAAGGGTTTTTCACCCTATTTTGGATAAAATCACACTTATCCTAATTAGTCCCTATCACAACAACATGCTTATTCACGAGAATTCATATAGGATATAATATCGAAATTCTATTCAAAATATGTGTAGCTATAGCTACTCATGAAATTTCCTTGCCTCAACTCTGACACGCCCTGAAAGTATTATCCGCAAGAGCACAGGTTGTACAAGTAATATTGGGATTTGAGTCCCGGATTATCATCCTATAGAGAAGTTGACTAGCCTAATTAACTACCGGTTAATCTTACCCTAAGTATATCCTAGTAAATTATGAAGTTTAATGTGGGTGGCCTACTAAGTCTGAAAATTAAAAGTACTGAAAAACATTAAACATTAAAAAATAAAGAAAATAAAACCGAGCTAAAGTTACTTACAGAGCTCCAAGAAATTAAAAGCAAATAACCTGCAAAAGATAACTAAAACAGTTAAAAATTAATAAACGCAATTAAAAATGCAACTATGAAAATAAGAAATAAAATTAAACTAAAATTTAAACAAACTTAAAATAAAAATGCATGTAATTAAACTAATAAAAATTGCAAATTAAACTAACCTCAAATCTAATAAAAATGAAAACTAAATTAAAAATGCATGAAGCACATTAATCTCAATTAACTCTAAATGCAACTAATAAAATACTAAACTAAAATAAAGTCCTTAAATATATAATATAAAATTAACTACTAACTAAAAATAAAAAAATAAAACTAGAAATTAAATTGACAAACTAACACATTAGATTTAACCTACCATTATCAACTAAAAGCTATCCTAAACTAACAACTAATGATCATAATCAAAAATAATAAAAATGCAATAAACATTAAGCTAAACAAAAGAGAGGTGGCCAAACAAGGCCTTAAACAAATTTGGCAATTAAGTGGTCCCGAGCATGTGATGGTACTATTTATTGTCTTTCCAAATTCATTTTCATTTCCAGGGTTTCACGGTTTCGGCTACTGTCACTGTACGTTTTTTTGCATGTTCATCAGGTGCAAACCGCATCCTACTAGCTCTCGTTCATGGCTTCTGCTTCAAGTACTGCTAGGTGCTCCAGGCTACTCTCGATAATCTGCTACACCGATGCTGCTCCAGCTGTGTTGTCTACTGCACATTCTGCACATTACCAACGCAACTGCAGCTCTGTTTATACTGTTTTTCCATCATCTATTTTGTGCACCACACCAGTCGGGTAGCAGCTCACCATCTCCTGAAACAACAACACGACAAAAGGCACACACACAAGGAATTCTCGAAAACCAGCAGTTAACGACAAGCAAAATGCAAAAAATAAACAAATGGACGAACTAAGCAGAACTAGTAATCCTATAAAAGAAACTATAGATTTTAGGAGGTCTAAACTTAAGAGAAATCTAAAACTAATGAAACAGAAAACTGAACTTGAAAGTGTAAATGAGTAAATAGAAAATAATGCAGAAAGCAGAAATAATGGACACAACAACAGTGCTAAACTCGAGCTTAATCACGCAGCTCTGCACATCAATGAAAACTTGCAGCAGCCAAATGCTAGGTTAGTTCAGAATGAGACCCTGCAAAGAATATGAATAGTACACAGCTCTTGAAATAGAGGAGAGCAGAGTGGGATTTGTGGCTCTCGGTTCTTTGCAATATCATGTTACCTATGCTATAAACCATAAAACATGCAACTAATAACAGCGTAGAGCTACAAACACAATGTGATAGGCAACTTAAAATGCAGCCGAGAGAAAGGTTGGAATCCTTCTACAGCTAAAACCGAAACAAAAGAAATCAACAAACAGAAAAATAAGAAACTCTAATGGCCTCGGGTTGCTTCATTCCTTTCTTCAACCGAGGTTCCACATTGCCATTGATGTGGATAAATCCTAAGCATCAACCCACATCAAAGCATCAAAACCCAAGGCATAAATAAAGGAAGAATCGAGACTATAAAAATGGGATTTGGTGGCTACCCGAATGCCCCAAGAGAATAAACCGAGAACAAGAACAAAAAATATTAAAGATTGATCAAACCAAAAACATAAATTGTTAAGTAAAACCGAGAGCAAATCAACTCAGAGATCAACTTTGCAAATAGAACTTAACAATAAAAGAACTAGTTCTTATCAAACCGAGAACATGAAATGAAATTGATTTTCATTGAAATAAGATTATCAAAGGTAAATGAAGAACATCAAAAATGAATGAACAGTAGAAAAACTTACTAAAAACTATGCAAAAATTTTAAAGAAAGTTTTTTAACATTAACTCAAAAGCTATTCCACCCTAAAATTGCATCCCCCCTTCAATTTTCATCTTTTTCTATTTATATACACACTTAGAGGTACAATGGTAATTTTCCATCCTAGATGAGTTGGCATTTTTTTTGGCCACTTGTCATCACACCATTGGCTCCTTGAAAAGATATTTCCATGTCATCTGTCTTTTTGTCCAATTGGACGTGCTAGGTGGCATGGCTCATGTTGTCTACGTGGTCCAATCTCGATTTTAGCCAAATTTCAGTCCATTTTCTACCGAAATATTCAAAATTCATTCGGCTTTGATTTATCTGCAAACATGAAACTTTTAATTAAATAAAGGGGATAATTAAAAAAATAAATTAGGGATTTAAATAATTAATTAGAAAATTAAGCACAAATAATTCTATTTTCATAGAATTATCACACTCCCAAACTTGAGCTTTTGCTTATCCTCAAGCAAAACAAAATAGGTGTAGGAATGACAGGTACAAAATATAATAATTTCCCCAATATTATGCTAAAAAATAAGTACAGACTATGATCTCAAAGACTCACAATTACAAGTCAAACACTCAGAATCATTCAATCATAAGTCCTAACCCAAATTGGACCCCTCGTGCGTGTGTGAAAATGTCAGAGTCACTTCACAGTACATTATCTGGATCAGATTATGCAAACATAGTGAATGCAAAGTTAGAGACATGTGATCATTCCCATAAGTTTGCTTTTCACTTCTCTCCCCACTAATGTAGTCACACTTAATCAAAGATCAATGGACTTCATTAAGCTTGTAATGTAAGGGTGGGTCTAAGGTATGATAAAGTTGATTTAGGTTTAATTACCCCTTAACATGCATTACTTCTAAGATCTTAATGTAAGAGCTCCAATCATTTCCCCAAACTTATTTATTTCACTAAACTTTTTATTTTATTTTTGTATTTTTCTTCTTTCTTCTTTTTTTTTTTCTTTTTCTTTTATCACTTTTTTTAATACATACTCCTTCACTATCACTTAATACCCATATAGGTCACAATATATCCAAATGACTTTTCATGCTTTCGGGGTAAGGGATAGGAAAAAAAAAGTATTTAAGCTACGAAAAAAAATTTTGCAGGTGTATTTACAGAGAAAAAGCTTATTTGGCCCAGATGGGTGACTAGGGGTAGCATATTTACAAGGAAGGCTAGAAAGGCTCAAACGATCCAAAGATGGCCTAAATCATCTCCCTAATTAACTGTGATCTAATATTTCACCTTGAGATCAGATCAAACAAATTCTAGAATATGTGCACAAAATCAACTGAACAAATGCAGTCCTATGTACACATAAGCTTTCTCTAAATAAATATACCGATTCATGACATTACATGTACATAAGATGAGGCAATCACAATCAGAATCAAAACAAATTCAAGAATTCAACTTCATGCTTTTCCTATAATCATGCTTCTCAGTCAATCAAAGTCAGACTAAATCATGGGGTCATATCATCGGAATATGGGAAAACTACATGCTAAGCACTAAATCATCCTAAATCAAGCAATTTAAGCTCATATTATCGAAAACATCTTAAAAATTCTTTCTCAGATTTTTGAAAAATTTTTAAAAATTTTTCCAATTTTTCACAAAATTGCTCAGGTGATATCCCCTCCCCCAAACTTAAAGTGCACAGTGTCCTCCGTGTGCAGATAATATAAGAATTGAAGCTCAAGAACAAAGTACTCCCCTTTCTGATGATGATGAACAACTGAAGCTTGATTGAAAACGTAATGTTGGAAAAGAAATCTGCAACATAAACAAAGAAAGAAACGACAAAAAAGAAAAAGAACTATATACAAAGCGACAAGAAAAACACAGCCACTTCAAATGCAGCTGAAGAAAACAACACTCAGCAGTAGGGCGAAGAGTAGGAGGGTCATCCAGAGTGGTGACATAATGTTGACAGTTAACTCCTCCTTAGCTCTATCTACTTCTTTCTTTCTCTCAGATTTCTTATGTTCAGACATTTTATCTTCCTTAACCTCCATTTTAAAACACTCTTGAGAGTCATCAGGTAGCTTCAAAGGTTTGAAAACATTAAACTTCTTCTGGATCCTGAACTTTCGTTGTTAACTCCCCCTTATGTACATCAATTAAGGTTCTACCAATCGCTAGGAAAGGTCTACCTAGTATAATGGGGACTTCCTTATCTTCCTCCATATCAAAAATAATAAAATCTGCAGGGAAAATAAACTTGTCCACCTTTACTAAGACATCCTCAATGACTCCCTTCAGATTTTTAATCAATCGATCAGCTAGCTGAAGGGTCACTGTGGTGGGCCTGACATCCCCTATTCCTAACTTTTGGTAAATAGACCATGCCATTAAATTTATACTAGCTTCTAAATCACACAGGGCTCAACCAAAGAATAAATTTCCAATAGTACAGGGTATGGTAAAACTCTCGGGATCCTTAAGCTTGGGGGGTAATCTTCTCTGGATAATGGCACTACATTCCTTAGTTAAGGCCACCGTCTCATATTCTTCCAGTCTTCTCTTCCTCGAGAGGATATCCTTTAAAAACTTCACATAACTTGGCATTTGCTCTAAGGCATCTGCGAAAGGAATGTTGATGTGAAGTTTCTTAAAAACCTCAAGAAATTTGGCAAATTGTTGGTCAAGCTTTTGGTTTTGAAACCTTTGAGGAAAAGGTACTGGTGGTCTAAACGGAAGGGATGTAGTAGAAACATGTGTAGCATCAAAGGGCGAGGAAGGCTGTAAAATAGAAGAAGGTATAGATGAAGAAGTGCCTAGCTTGGATTTTTTACAGCCTGATCCTGATCCTGCTCTTTCTGAGCTGCTTCGTTAGAACCTATGAGTTTATTAACTATGGGCTGTTCAGGTCCAAACTTAACTTGTGGCTCATCTAGCTCTCTGCAACTCCTAAGGGTGATGGATTTGACATATTCCTTACCCTCCCTTTGCTTAACAGGATTAGCTTCAGTGTTACTAGGAAGGGTCCATTGAGGACGCTGACTAAGAGCATTCGCTATTTGTTCTACATGAACATCTAAGTTCTTAATTGAAGCTGCTTGATTTTGCAAGATCGTTGTAAACATTTCCTTAAGCGAGGGCTTCTTTTCAGCTGCTGGTAAGTGCTGAGGTTGTGGTGGTGGTTAATGGTAATGAGGTGGATGATGCTGAAAATGAGGTGGGGATGGTTGATGGTATTGGAATGGATACTGTGGTGGTACCTGAACCGGTGGAGCTTGAAAACTAGGGGGTCCTACAGATCTAGAGCTAGAAGTTTGCCCTTGGTTTTGGCTCCATGAAAAGTTAGGATGGTTCTTCCACCATGGATTATAGGTGTTTGATAAGGGGTTGTTCTGTTGCTTCTGAAGTGGAGCAACATACTGAACCGATTCTAAGTTAAGCAGACACCTATCCACAGAGTGTGTACCACTACACAGATCGCATGAAAGGAAAGGACTTTTGATAGAATAAATCAGATTAGGACTGCTAGAAGGATTATGCTGGGCACTGAACGACTCTACCTTCTTCGTAAGATTAACGATTTGAGAGGTCAAGGTAGACAGCGTGTCAAGCTCATAAATACCTATAGACTTCTTTGGCAATTGCCTCTTCAAGGACCATAGATAGTTATTAGCAGCCATCTTGTCTAAGAGCTTGTAAGCTTCCTCCTCTTTTTTGCACATCAGGGTTCCACCTGCAGCAGCGTCAACAATGATCCTATTTTGGCTTGTAAGCCCATTGTAGAAGGTCTGGACTTGCAACCACAAAGGTAGACCATGATGAGGGCACTTCCTAAGAAGCTTCTTATATCATTCCCATGCTTCGTAAAGAGATTCCGCATCAAATTGGGTAAAGGAAGATATGTTTCTACGAAGTTGGGCCATTTTAGAGGGAGGGAAAAACTTAGCCAAAAATTGATGGGCTAACTCGTCCCATGTAGAAATAAATCCTGGAGGCAAGGAGGTTAACCAGTGTCCCGCTTTATCCCTAAGTGAGAAGGGGAATAATCTAAGCCTAAGCGCATCATCAGATAATCAATTGTGCTTGAACGTGTTACACAAGTCCAGGAATTACCCAAAGTGAGCTTGTCGGTCATCGTGCAGAAGCCCATTAAACTGTAAAGAGGTCTGGATCATCTAGAGGATGGAAGGCTTAATTTCGAAATTGTTAGCAGGGATAGCTGGTGGCCTAATGCCGGAATAATATCTTCCAATCGTCGGCATTGCATAATCTCCAACGATTCTAATTTCCCTATTTTCTATCATAGTGTTTTGTAGCGGAGCTATAAATTTCCTAGAATCCTTTCGAATTTTCCTAAGAGTTCATTCAATTTCAGGATCTAGAGGAAAGCAATCAAAACTCCTGGCTCTACGCATGCAAACATCAGAAAGTCCTTAGAAAATTTTTTAAGTTTTTTTTAATTAATTATGAGAAAATTAAGTAAACTAAACTAAGGATCTAAATATTTACAACCTAAATATTTACAAGCTAGAATTATACCTTAGCATAATTTCACCGATATTAATTAACAACTAATTAAACTTCCCCGATAACGGTGCCAAAAACTTGACACGCCCTGAAGGTATTATCCGCAATTGCATGGGTTGTATAAGTAATAATGAGATTTGAGTCCCAAATTATCGTCCCACAGAGAAGTTGACTAGCCTAGTTAACTACCGGTTAATCTTACCCTAAGTATATCCTAGCAAATTATGACGTTTAATGTGGGTGGCCTACTAAGTCTACAAATTAAAAGTACTGCAAAACAATAAACATTAAAAAATAAAGAGCTCCAAGAAATTATTAGCAAATAACCTGCAAAAGATAACTAAAACAGTTAAAAATTAATTAACACAATTAAAAATGCAAATATGAAAATAAGAAATAAAATTAAACTAAAATTTAAACAAACTTAAAATAAAAATGCATGTAATTAAACTAATAAAAATTGCAAATTAAACTAACCTCAAATCTAATAAAATTGAAAACTAAATTAAAAATGCATGAAGCACTTTAATCTCAATTAACTCTAAATGCAACTAATAAAATACTAAATAAAATAAAGCCCTTAAATATATAATATAAAATTAACTACTAACTAAAAATAAAAAAATAAAACAAGAAATTAAATTGACAAACTAACACTTTAGATTTAACCTACCATTATCAATTAAAAGCTATCCTAAACTAACAACTAATGATCATAATCAAAAATAATAAAAATGCAATAAACATTAAGCTAAACAAAAGAGAGGTGGCCAAACAAGGCATTAAACAAATTTGGCAATTAAGTGGTCCCGAGCATGTGCTGGTACTGTTCATTGTCTTTCCAAATTCATTTTCATTTCCAGGCTTTCACGGTTTCGGCTACAGTCACTGTACGTTTTCTGCATGTTCATCAGGTGCAAACTACACCTTGCTAGATCTCGTTCATGGCTTCTGCTCCAAGTACTGCTAGGTGCTCCAGGCTACTCTCGATAATCTGCTACACTGGTGCTGCTCCAGCTGTGTTGTCTGCTGCACGTTCTGCACATTACCAACGCAGCTGCAGCTCTATTTATACTGTTTTGCCATCATCTATTTTGTGCACCACACCAATCGAGTAGCAGCTCACCATCTCCTGAAACAACAACACGACAGAAGGCACACACACAAGGAATTCTCGAAAATCAGCAGTTAACGACAAGAAAAATGCAATAAATAAACAAATGGATGAACTAAGCAGAACTAGTAATCCTATAAAAGAAACTATAGATTTTAGGAGGTCTAAACTTAAGAGAAATCTAAAACTAATGAAGCAGAAAACTGAACTTGAAAGTGTAAACGAGTAAACAGAAAATAATGCAAAAAGCAGAAATAATGGACGCAACAACAGTGCTGAACTCGAGCTTTATCACGCAGCTCTGCACCCTTCCAGACTTCAGCTACAACCTACCGATCTATGTCCCTTATTCTTCACAGCAGCTCGGCACTGGTGACAGCACACATCAATGAAAACTTGTAGCAACCAAATGCTAGGTTAGTTCAGAATGAGACCCCGCAAAGAATATGAACAGTACACAGCTCTTGAAACAGAGGAGAGCAGAGTGGGATTTGTGGCTCTCGGTTCTTTGCAATATCATGTTACCTATGCTATAAACCATAAAACATGCATCTAATAACAGCTAAGAGCTGTAAACACAATGTGATAGGCAACTTAAAATGCAGTCGAGAGGAAGATTGGAATCCTTCTAAAGCTAAAACTGAAATAAAAGAAATCAACAAACAGAAAAAATAAGAAACTCCAATAACCTCGGGTTGCTTCATTCCTTTCTTCAACCGAGGTTCCACATTTCCATTGATGCGGATAAATGCTAAGCATCAACCCATAACAAAGAATCAAAACCCAAGGCAAAAATAAAGGAAGAACCGAGACTATAAAAATGGGATTTGGTGGCTACCCGAATGCCCCGAGAGAATAAACCGAGAACAAAAACAAAAAATATTAAAGATTGATCAAACCAAAAGCATAAACTGTTAAGTAAAACCGAGAGCAAATGAACTAGGAAATCAACTATGCAAATAGAACTTAACAATAAAGGAAATAGTTTTTATCAAACCAAGAACATGAAATGAATTTGATTTTCATTGAAATAAGATTATCCAAGGCAAATGAAGAACATCAAAAATGAATGAACAGTAGAAAAACTTGCTAAAAACTATGCGAAAATTTAAAGAAAGTTTTTTAAAATTAACCTAAAACCTATTCTACCCTAAAATTACATCCCCCCTTCAATTGCCATCTTTTTCTATTTAGATACACACACTTAAGGGTACAATTATAATTTTTTATCCTAGATGAGTTAGCCTTTTTTTGGCCACTTGTCATCACACAATTGGCTCCTTCAAAAGATATTTCCATGTCATCTGTCTTTTTGTCCAATTAGATGTGCTAGGTGGCATGGCTCGTGTTGTCTGCGTGGTTCAATCTCGATTTTAGCCAAATTTCAATCCATATTCTACTGAAATATTCAAAATTCATCTGGCTTTGATTTATCTGCAAACATGAGAATTTTAATTAAATAAAGGGGATAATTAACAAAATAAATTGGGGATTTAAATAATTAATTAGAAAATTAACCAAAATAATTCTATTTTCATAGAATTATCAGGATCACGTCACGTGACCTCTCTTTCTCGGTGCTGCTCACTCTCGTAGTCCAATCAACTTCCAATGTGATTTCCAAAGCTGTTATAATTATCTACGTTAGTATACCGTAATATACTTGTTTCATTTGCCAAATCTCTATTGAATACATCAATCTCATCATTTTCTCCCATTTTGGTGTTACAACACATTTTTCATATATCTATCCTCATTTCCAATTTATGTATTTCATAAAATTACCTTACAATCTTCCATACATGCATATTCCACCATTTAATCCATGCCAACACAACTTCCTCATCATTTTCTCACTTTCATACCAATAGCTAGGTCATGCTCATTTTTCATGATCCTTATGTTTTCAACAACTTATATCTATATCAATTAACTCACCAATACACCTAAATTAACATATATCAAAGTGGTGTATCAAATCTTACCTAGCTTGAACTTTTCTCCTTTTCACCAAAGTTGGCGAAATCCTTCTTGCTTCATCAATCTTTGATTCCAACTTCTTGTTTCCAAGTATGTCGTTCTCCTCTTCACTAAGAACAATTTTGCTTAACTGAGTCTTACTCAAAACTACTTGCAAACTGAAGTTTTCTGGTGTATATTGGTTAGGTTTAGCTTTAGTTGTTGAATGGAATAGTGTTTCTTGGGAAAAATTGAAGTGTAGAGCCCTATATTTATAGAATTGGCTCATAGAGATCGATCTGCTAACTACATGAAATCGATCTTCCATCCACTTTTCTCCTCAGAAGTCGACCTTTCAGGCCAAGGAGATCGATCTGCCCCTAAGCATGAGATTGATCTACTTCACACAAAACTGTAAGGAGATTGGTCTGGCCTTGAATGAGATCAATCTGTTGCAACCCGAGCCTTATGGAGATCGATCTGTATTGTATGAGGGATCGATCTGCCCTTTGCAGATGTTGTAATATTGCATATTCAACCTATGGGATCGATCTGTATTGCCAATGAGATTGATTTGCTCCCTTCCTGAAGCAGTTCTGTTGTAATTTCTATCCCAAAATCACTGTTACATTGGTATTTAATTTACTCAACCATCTATTTTACATTTCATACACATTTACAACTTTAAAACATCCATTCCCATGATTTATATCAATTGTGACTTGTCCATACATCACAAAATCATAAAGATTACATGTTAATTTACGGGTCTTATATCTACTAAGTTAAAAATCAACCAACTCATTGTCTTTTTCATCCTTTCATTCTCAGCAACAAGGAAGAAACCATTAAGAACCATAGTTCAAGCTTTATCTCACTAGAAATCACTAACCTAGAGACATATTTAGAACTTGCAATCTTCATGGATGTTGTTCCAAATTGAGAGAGGATTAACATACCTTGGAATTGGATATCAAGGAACCATATTGAGAGAGAGGGATTTCTTCAAAGTCTCGGCCAAAGTAGGAAAACCAAGCTAAGTATAATTTCAAGCTTCCAATTTCATATATGTTTATCTATGGATTAATTCAAGTTGATTGGTGTATGTTTTATGGATCAAAACACATGGAAACACCATAAATCAATGATGGCCAAAATTGGGTATTTAGGTTTTCATGAAGAAGCATGTGATTTTAATGCATGGTTAGGTTGGTAAACATGTATACATGATTATGGCATGCTTAATTTCAATTGATTTGATCAATTGGTTAATGAATTGAAGATGGCACATAAGGTGTTTGATAAAATGCTTAAGTGAACATAAGCTAAGGCTTAAGGCATGCACATGTGGTGTTTGATGAAATGCCTAAGAGAATGGCTAGCCAAATGGCCATGGTTGGCGTGGTGCTCGGCCATGGGACGACATGATGGCTATCGGCCACATGCCATGGCAGAGACGCCAAATAGGATTTGTCGATGTGGTCTTTTCCAAATAACCATTCATGGGCCTCGAACCAAGCCCAATAAAATTTGGTGGGCCCCACAAGCCCAATAGGCCCAGATGAAATGAATAGTAAAGTGAAATAAGCTTAAGACAGTGTTAGGCTCATTAAGATCCATTAAGGCCCAATAAGAATAAATAGGCCCATTAAGTGAAATAGACTGTATTAAACGTGAAAAACAGTTTGAAAAATATAATTAATCTGATAAATGGTTATATACAGCTCCAAAGTTTATATTAGGAGCTAATCAGACTGCGTGATTAAGCAATGACGGGAAAATGGAAATCCTCGACATGATTTCAGGTAAGGGGATTTTGGGGGTAGTTAGAGATATCTGAGTGTACTTTCATCTGCTTTTACATTCACTTAAAAAGTTCGAGGGTCAGAGAAAGTGAATAACATTTATTGAGACTCGATATGGGTGAAGTACGATTTTACCCATGGTAAGGGTAAAAAGTCAAAGTTTAGGAAAAGTCCTAAAAAGCATGGAAATCATGTTTTTGAATGTTTTTACTGTTGTTTAGAAGAAGAATAGATAGATTGGCCAATGTTTCTGTGAAATACACAAAATAGCCCAATTATGGTGCTGATTTTAAGGATTTAAAATATCCTTGTGTAAATGAGCCATCTATCAAGTAATGTGAAAATAAATTGTGTTGGAGCATTGTCGTACTTGATTTTATATGTTTTCTACATGAAAATTGTTGGAGTGATTACTCACACTTGATTTCCCATGACATACATGGCATAGTACTGGAGTATTACTCGTACTTGATTTTAATAAGTTTTCTGCATGGCATAGTACTAGAGTGATTACTCGTACTTGATTTGAAATACAAATTATACATGACCTAGTGCTGGAGTGTTACTCGTACTAAAGTTTGATTTTATGATATGAGTGAAACAGTGTTTGAGTGGGGTGTTAACTGTGAGTCGCACTCAAGGCGCGCAATGTAACTTCAACGTGATATACATGACATGTTAAAAATCATGCTAATTTCCCCGTGTAGACTGAGTGTCACATAGATGAGATGTTCGCATGTGGATTTAAAGACGTGAAATTGATTATCTATTAAGATAGGGTCTAGAGGTGTACGTTGTACCGTGTATGTGTTATGGAGAACATTGTATCGTGTGTTGTTTGGGAGTTATATGTGGAGTCGAGGAGTTGAGAGCTGGCAGTTAAGGATTTGACCCACCCTCCATTGCAGCAGTGATGCCTCGCACACTAGGATCCGTGTCGCCTGGGATCACAGTATAGGATATGGCCCTAGTCCAGGATATTATTGCATATAGCCACCAAGTTTCACATGATTATATCACATGATTTTATGATTTCGGGTAGACCTAAGGGATAGGTCAGAACCTGATTAATATGTTTTAATTGTTGAAATACCATATTTAACTTATTGAAATGTAAATGACATGATTTACTTTAAAGGCATTATGAGTTTACAAAGATGTAGTGTTTTGCATGAAATGCCTATATTTACGAACTCAGTATGATTTCAGTAAATGAAATTAAATATGTACATACTATATCAGTTTTCCCATTTCATGCTTTAAATGTGAAACAAAGGAAAGAGTATTTCAAGGCATGGCATTATTTCCAGTAGATAGTGTAGTTATCTACTTGCTTGCTTGATTTCCTTACTGAGCTAGTGAGCTCACCCCTTTCATTTTCCACCTCTCTACAGAACAGTCGCAGTAGATAGAGTACAATGGGAATTTACATTCCTTGTGTCCGCTGCATTCCCATCGAGCGAAAGGTATACACACCACGAACGATTTTATGCCTGAACATATCACAGCACAGTGATGTAAACAATGTAATAGTGAGGGATGTTTTTGTATTTAAATATATGTGAGCTCACTTATATACAAAAGTATTTACAGTCAATAAATAGTTTATATTAACATGCATGCATTGTATTTAACGGATGATATGGTAAGTAAAGGTGATGATACTAATAATGAATCACAACCCAACTATTGATGGTTGAATTATGAAAGAAAGAAAGGCAAGAAAAAGCAAAAAATTTGTAGTGATTTTTGGTAAAAGTCGGTCGTGTCATTTGTTTTGAGCTTTTAAGTTGAAAATTTTTCCACAATTTGGGCCTTCAATTGGCTTAATATTGGGCCCATCAAATGGCCTAACAATTCGGCCCATTGGGCCTACAAAATTCGGCTCATTCTTAATTCACCTTATGGGCTTTAAAATTTCCATTGGTTGGCCCAACGATATCTACCCTTTTAATTTAATTCAAATTTCGATTAAATTAATTTTTCATGTTGATTAGTTGAAGATCGAGTGTTTTAGCTAAAAATATTTCTTCTCCACTTTTTAACCTTAGTTGAGTTAAATTTTAACCATGGTTAGTTCTTTAAGGTCAAAGTCAACATTTCCAACTAACTTTGACTTTTATTGACCATTAACCACGTTTGACTTTTTCTCAAAAATCCAAGAGTGTCAATTCTCATGGTGAACACTCTCATCTCTGTGTTTTGGTCATTTTTGGGAAGTGAAATAGCTAAAAACACCTCGAACATTCCATTTTGAGTTCTTTTAGCCCATTTTTGGCTTTTCCTCTACTTCAACATATTCGGGACCAAACCAAACCGACTTTCCTTCATGAACCCTCTATACTTTAATGTCTTAAGTTCTTATCCTCAGTCAAAATGATTAGCATCCCTTTGGTTTAGCTTGTGGCCATTATAACCCTTATCTGGCCTTTTCATTACTTATATGTATTATTCCTTTCGTTTATATTTTTCATTTCAGAAATGTCTTGTCTTATGATTCAACTAATAACATCAAATGTTTACACATAAGAATCATAAGGAATATAGTACAAAATTTGGGTCTTACAATCCTCTTCACCTTGAGAAATTTGGTCTTCTAAATTAAGACCAAGTCAATCCTCAAATAGCTGGGGATGCTTCTCTATCATCAGGCTCTCTAATTCTCACGTAACTTCCTCCGAAGTGTGGTGCTACCAGAGAACCTTAACCAAAATGATCGTCTTAAACTGTAATACCTTTTCTTTCCTATCCAGTATCTGAATCGGTTCTCCACATATGACATATCCTCCCTAAGCTCTAATGGCTCATACTGAATCACACGTGTCGAATCCGAGGATACTTTTAAAGCATCAAAATGTGGAAGACGTTTTGGATGCCTGATAAGTCCAATGGCAACACCAACCTATAGGCCTTGCCGCCCACTCGATCCAATATCTCAAAGGGTCCAATATAGTGGGGACTCAGTTTACCTCTATTCCTGAATCTCGTTATACCATTGGAAGGAGAAACTTTCAAAAACACTAACCCACCAATTGTGAACTCTAGTGGTTTCCGTCTCTTGTCAGCATAGCTCTTCTATCTGCTCTATGCTGTTCTCAATCTCTCACATATCAACTGAACATCTTTAGAGGCTTGTGTGACAAAATCAGGAGCAAATATCTTTCGATCACCCACTTCTTCCCATCTAATAGGGGAACGACATCTACGGCCATATAGTGCCTCATATGGTGCCATCCCGATACTCGAATGATAACTGTTGTTATAGGCAAATTCGACTAGTGGTAAATAATCTGTAAGACCTGTAAATTGTATGTAATGATTATGATTATTTGATGTACAGACAAGTTACATTACATATGAATTACAAGAAATAAACGTTTTTAAGTTTTAAGTATGAATGGATTGATAAATAAGTGTTAAAGTGATTAAGTATGAGTTTAAATAGGAAATTATAGCAAAAAGGGTGCAGGATGAAGGCCAAATCGATCTCATGCAAGGAGAGATCGATCTCATGGCCTGGAGAACACAATGTCAAGAATCCTGCAAGAGGGAGATCGATCCCTCACTCAGGCAGATCGATCTCCCCATAAGGCCAGATCGATCTCCTAAACTCTCTGTTTGAGACAAATCGATCCTATTTCATTGAGCAGATCGATCCCATGCAACACGATAGATCGATCTCATACACTCAATAGATCGATCTCATGCCTGTAAAATGTCGAGAAACTGAAGAAGTCAAGAGGGCTAGATCGATCTCCACCTTATGTAGATCGATCTCATCAAGCCATTTCTATAAAAAAAATGGAGCAGTTGGATCTGCATTTCACGGGAAACAAGTTCATCCTTCCATTTTCAATCTAAAAAATAGTTTTCTCACTCTAAAATTATCCCATTTTCATAAAGATTTGAGGAAAGGCCATTAGAGCAAAGTTGTTCATTTTAACGAGAAGAACAGCATAGCTTGGAATCAATACCCCCTTGGTTGGATTGAAGGAATAAAGAGTGTTCTTACTTGGAGCAAGAAATAAATCAAGCTAGGTGAGTTTCTAACATACCAAACTCAAGATATATCTATCTTGTTGTTGTTGTGAGGTGATTGGCATGTGTATTGATCATTTAAACTACCTAGAATGTTATGGAACAAGTAAAACCTAGAATGAGTCTAGTGTGAGAAAATGTGATATGGGTGAATTGATGATTAATAGGTTGTGTGAAGGTGCTAGTGGGGTGATATGCATGATTTTAGAAGGTTGAATGAGCTACATTGTTAGATTGGCCTAGTTAAGTAAATGAGCATATGAGGTATTTGACAAAATGCAATAGTGAGGCAAATGATGGCTTAGAGACTCGATGAACTTGAATATCAATTTAGTACAAATCAATAGACCTAAAGGAGTTTGATAAACTCTCAAGAAAATATTAAGTGATCAAAATGGACTTAAGAGGAAATGAGATCTTATAAGCATTAATGCAAACTATAGGTCGAATCGACTAAGGTAAACGCAATAGTTGAGTTGTATTGGACCCAGTTGACGTGGAATATGATTTTACACAGTCTCAAAGAGTTCATTGGAGGTGAATCAAACTACGCAATCAAACGGCTTTAAGGAAGGGGAATCACTCGACGTGATTCCAGGTAAGGGAATTATGTGAGTGTATAGAGATATCTGCTTGTATTTTGTGGGTGAATATAGGGTTTTGTAAAATGTAAGGTTATTTAAGAAAGTGATTGATGGTATGTGTGAATGACTACAAGTATTTTTGTATATGATTTGGTTTTGAAGAGATTCTTATAAAAAGGGATAGTAAGGCTAATAATTGCATAAATCACATGTTTCGATGCTTTTACGAAAACACATTGCTTTGGTTTAAGCAAAATGATGGATAGGCTAGCTAGAGATTTCCTGATTTTATGAAAAAGCATAAGTGAGCTGCTGACCATGGTTTTGAGAGTGTTTTGTTGAAATAGAGCCGTCTATCGTAATTACATGAGTTAAATCGTGCTGAACCTTCGCTCGCATGGGATTTTGGTGTTTTGACATGTATGAAATGTGCTGAAGCTTAGCTCAAACCTTGATTTGAACTATGATGATGTTTTATAAACCATACTGGAGCTTCTGCTCGTACGTGGATTTCGATTGACTTTCTTATGCATATAAGCGTACTGGAGCTATGCTCGTACGTGATTTCTTTATGATTTTATGCATAAAGTCGTACTAGAGCATTGCTCGTACGAGGCGATTTATTGATGATGCATGAATCGTGCTAGAGCTTAGCTCACACAGGTTTTCACACTGTGGTATGTATGATGCCGTGGAGATGGTAAGATGCTCAAGCTCAATATCCTTAAGCCCGACGGGGTGGGGAGGCTCTGTTCGTTGGGGAGGCTCTCTTACGGTAAGATCTTTAAGCCAACATCCTTAAGCCCGTTGGGGTAAGGAGGCTCTGTTTGGTGGGGAGGCTCTCTTACATAGAAACAAAATGCTCCCACAAGCATTTGAGACTATGTAGGTTATGCATGGTATGGGGTAGATAAGACCTATGGCTGGCACCCCCAACCATGATATAGGTCAGCGGGGTACGTTGTACCGCGTGGTTGAGATGTTGATTTGAAGGTCTGGCGAAGAACTAACCCACCTTCGTTCCAGCATGATGCCCCACACATCGGGATCCATGTGGTCTGGGATGAGTATGACATAGTTGGCCAACATAATCCTTGAGATATAGTGACCGCCTGTCTCACATAATATTACATAGTACCACATGGTCTTATACACTGAGTGTGATTGTGTTGTCTAGGTAGACCTGAGGGAGAGGTCGAGCCTTGTGGGATTTTTGTTTAAAGAAATGATATTTTATTTGTGATAAGATATGATGTGTTTTAAGAAAGTGATAAATCTTAAAGGATGTTTCGTATTGAACTTCCATTTTTATGATGAGTTCTAATAACAATGAGCATGAAAGGTTTTACATGATGATTTTACCACGTTTTACATGCCTATTTCCATGTTTTCAATACGTGATATATGTATATACATGTTGGCTCTACCGAGAGGGGGGTGAATCGATTTTCTAATGTTAATGGCAAATTTAAACTATTTTGAACTTAATTTACAAATAATGAATAAGCAATATAATGTAATGAAACAAATTAAAGCAAGATAAGGAAGAGAATATCAAACACAGTAGTTTATATAGGTTCGGCCAATCTCTTGCCTACGTCCTCTCTCCTTGACCTTTTTGTCAAGTGCTTTCTTTCTCACTTTCAACGAAAGTTACACACTCCCTTTTTCAGGTTAAGGAATAACCTCTCTACCCTTTTTTTATACAAAGATGTATTCACCCTTTTACAAAGTTTATCTCACTGAGGAACAATCCTTTTCTCTCTTAAAGCAAGGATGAATACAATATCAAGCTTTTTATGTGGGTAGGACAAACACAGCTTTTGCACACAAGCTTATACAACAAACTCAATAAATGAAGATAGAAGATAAATGGAATGTAGGAATTAAACTCTTGAGAATGTACAGAATGTGCAGCAATAGTGTCTCACTTCTTAGTGTCTTCAATGCTTGATTATATACTAAAGGATTGGTAGTTGGAGCATTTAATGTTGTATTTCCCGTTGAGATTTTTGCAGAAATAGCCATTGGGTACCTCCAGTAGAATGTCAAATCGATCTGTCATCTTGACCAGATCGATCTCTTAGTTATAATTCCTGCAAAATCAAGGCAAATTGAAGCAAGGAGATCGATCTCATATATGAGCAGATCGATCTCATAATTTGAAAATGTTACAGCAGATCGATCTGTCGAATAGGCAGATCGATCTTCCAATCTCTCTGTTTGAGGCAGGATCGATCTATAGATCGATCTGCCAAGTATTCTCGTAGTGAGGAGATCGATCTCTTATCAAACCAGATCGATCTCCTTAGCTCTCTGACTTTGAGGAGATCGATCTCTTCCAATACCAGATCGATCTCATGAACTCTCTGTTTGCGTACAGATCGATCTTACAGATCGATCTACTGCTTTTACCTTTTGTTTTATGGTAGATCGATCTCTTCCTATACCAGATCGATCTCCTCAACATCCTGTATTTAGACAGATCGATCTTATAACCCTTATAGATCGATCTCAGCTTCCTCAATACCTTTGTACAAGTTCAAACCTTAGCAGATCGATCTCATGTCTTCATGAGATCAATCCCTCATCCTAGAAAACCCAGGAGATCGATCTCTCATATCACCAGATCGATCTCTCATCTCCAGGAACTTAAGTTCTGGTACTGATAACCTCTAAACATGTTTTTATATCATCTTTATATTTTTGAATTTACTTGTTTTGTCATTTCAAAATATATTAACTCAACAATACATGTGGCATAGTTTTGATGTTTCCTCATGCTCTAGATACTATTGATTTTATGCATGACATTATAAGCATGTAGATAGTGTAGTTATCTACCATGCTTGCATTATTACCTTACTAAGCGTGTGGTTGCTCATCCCTTTATTTTCCCCTTCTATAGAGCGCACATAGTAGCCCAGTGAGGATTAAGACATTATATTTGGATATCTGCTGCACTCCATCGCCAAGAGGTATACACACAGGGATTCTTTTTGTATCTAAACATGTAAAGGCACAATAGTCATTTTGAATTGTAATATGGGGGATGTAAATGATAGGAAACATGTCATGTATAAACATGTAACTCAACTATCAAACATATGACATTATTTTTGATTAATTGGAAATGACTGAGAAATGATAATTAATACTGACTCGCACCCCAACTGTATTTGGTGAGGGTTGTTCACGACCGGGTAAGTTAGCAATTTAAGCAAAAAATTTCTAGTGATTTTTAGACAAATTAGATAAAAGAGGTCGTGACATGATCATCCCAGGAGCCTTTAAAACCTAGCACACATGCTCTCAACATATCCTCTAGAGTCTGTATAGTCATCTTTGACTACTAATCTATCTGAGGATGGAAAATTAGGATAGTACCTTTAATCACATCCGCTGAAGCATCCGTAGTGTCCTGGTCCAATGTATACACTCGCCCTCGACCAACCACCTGCTTCCCTTTCTCCTCAGTTGTAGCTCTCCTTCTCAGAGCAGAGGTATCAACAGAAACTCTCTCCGGCTCTTTTCCCTTCTGTGGGGCAGTTGTAAGACCCTTAAATTTCTATGTAATGTATATGATTATTTGATGTACGGACAAGTTACATTACATATGAATTATAAGAAATAAATATTTTTGGAGTTCTAACAGTGAATAGATTGATAAATGAATGTGAAAGTTATTGAGTATGAGTTTGAATAAGGAATTTGCAGGAAAATGGTGCAAGATGAAGGCCAGATCGATCCTATGCAAGCAGAGATCGATCTTGTGGCCTGGAAAATGCAAAATCAAGCATGCTGGAAGAGAGAGATTGATCCTTCACTCAAGTAGATCAATCTCCATTACTCTCGGGCTGGAGTAGATCGATCTCCCCTTAAGGCCAGATCGATCTCTTTAGCTCTCTGCCTGAGACAAATCGATATTGTTCCATTGAACAGATCGATCTCATTTCATTGAAGCAGATTGATCTCATGCATTCAACAGATCGATCTCATGCCTTCAAAATGTCGTGAAACTAAGGAATTCAAGAGGACTAGATCGATCTCCACCCTATGCAGATCGATCTCATCAAGCCATTTCTATAAAAAGGGAATAGTTGGATTTGCATTTCACTGGAAATAACTTCACTCTTCCATTTTCAATCCAAAACCTAACTTTCTCACTCCAAAATCATCCCATTTCTGTAAAGATTTAAGAAAAAACCATTAGAGCAAAGTTGTTCATTTTGAAAAGAAGAACAACATAGTTTGGAATCAATATCCCATTTGTTGGATTGAGGGAGCAAAGGTACATTCCCATTTGGAGCAAGGAGAAAATCAAACTAGGTGAGTTTCTAATATACCAATCTAATGTACATTCATCTAGCTATTGATTTTGAGTTGATTGGTGTGTATACTAATGATAGAAACTACCTAGGATGAGTCTAGTGTGAGAAATTATGATATGGATGAATTGATGAAAAATAGAGTATGCTAAAGTGTTTATAAGATAATATATATGATTTTTAGAAGGTTGAATGAAGCTACATTGTTAGATTGGCTTAGTGAAGTGAATAAGCATATGAGGTGTTTGACAAAATGCCATAGTGAAGTAAATGGTGAATTAGAGACACTATGAGCATTAAATATCGATTTAGTAAGGATCAATGGATCTAAAAGAGTTCAGTAGATTCTCGAGATAAGAGTACAGCAATCAAATGAGGCCTTATAAGTGTTAATGCGTACTATAGGTAGAATCGACTATAGTAGATGCATGAACTATGTAATATTGAACTAAATTGACGTGAAACGTAATCTCGTGCAGTTCCAGAGAGTTCGTTGGAGGCGAATCGAACTGCGCAACCAAGCAGCTTTAAGGAAGTAGAATCATGCGACGCAATTCTAGGTAAGGAAATTTTGTAAGTATATAGAGATAGTTGCTCGTATTTTATGGGTAAATATAGGGCTTTGGAAAATACCTGATTATCTAGAAAAGTGAAATGATGGTATATGTGAATGACAACAAGTGTATATGTATGTGGATTGATTTTTGAAATGATTCTTATGAAAGGGATACTAAGGCTAATAATCGCATAAATCACGTGTTTTGATGCTTTTATAAAAACACATTGCTTGGGTTTAAGTAAAATGACGGATAGACTGGCTACTGATTTCCCGATTGTGTGAAAAGGCACAAATGAGGTGCTAACCATTGTTTTGAGAATGTTTTGTTGAAATAGAGCTGCCTATCGCGTTTACGTGAGTTAAATCGTGCTAGAATATCGCTCTCACTGGATTTTGGTGTTTTCACATGTATGAAATGTGTTGAAGCTTAGCTCGTACGTTGATTTGAATTACGATGATGTATTATAAATCGTACTAGAGCTTCTTCTTGTATGTGGATTTCAATTGACTTTCTTATGCATATAACCGCACTAAAGCTATGCTCGTACGCGATTTCTTCATGAGTTTATGCATAAAGTCGTACTAGAGCATTACTCGTACAAGGAGATTTATTAATGATACATGAATCGTGTTAGAGCTTAGCTCACACAGGTTTTCACACTGTGGTATGTATGATGCCGTGGAGTTGGTAAGATCCTCAAGCCTTACATCCTTAAGCCAGTCAGGGTGGGGAGGCCCTGTACGGTGGGGAGGCTCTCTTACGGTAGGATCCTTAAGCCCGTTGGGGTAAGAAGGCTCTCTTACATGGAAACGAAAAGCTTCACGTGCACTTGAGATTATATAGGTTGCACATGGCATGGGGTAGATAAGACCTACAACTGGGACCCTCAACCATGATATGGGTCCGCGGAGTACCTTGTACCGTATATATCACATGGTGTACGCTGTACCATGTGGTTGTGATGATGATTTGAAAAGTCTGGTGAAGAACTAACCTACCTTTGTTCCAGCATGATGCCCCACACATCGGGATCCGTGTGGTCTGAGATGATTATGACATAGTTGGTCAATATAGTCTTTGAGATATAGTGACCGCCTATCTCACATAATATTACATAGTACCACATGCTTTTATACACTGAGTGTGATTGTGTTGTCCAGGGTAGACCTGAGGGAGAGGTCAAACCTTGTGGGATTTGTTTAAAGAAATGATATTTCTACTTGTGATGAGATTTGATCTGTTTTGAGAAAATAATGAATCCTGAGGGATATTTTGTATTGAGTTTCAAACTTATGATGAGTTTTAATGATAATGAGCATGAGAGACTTTACATGTTGATTTTACCATGTTTTACTTACATATTTCCATGTTTTTAGTACATGATATATGTATATACATGCTGCATAGTTTCATTTCCTCATGCTCCAAATTATAAATGATTTATGCCATGACATTATTAGCATGTAGATAGAGTAGTTATCTACCATGCTTGTATTATTGCCTTACTGAGCGTGTTGTTGCTCATCCATCTACTTTCCCTCTCTACAGAGCGCACATAGTAGCCCAGTGAGGACTGAGGAGGTATACACACAGGGATTCTCTTTGTATTTAAACATGTAAAGGCATAGTAGTCATTTTGAATTATGATATGGGGGATGTAAATGTTAGAAAACATGTCATGTATAAGCTTATGACTTAACTTCAATGTATGACATTGTTTTTGATTCATTGAAAATGAATGAGAGATAATGATTAATATTGACTCACAACCCAACTATGTAGTGGTAAGAATATTCGCGATCGGCTAAGGGAAAAGAAAATTGCGAAAATTTGTAGTGATTTTTAGACGAATCAGATAAAAAGGGTCATGACAGCAGTCTCAATCATCTCTGGGTAATTCCTCATCAAATGCTCTGCCTTACCACAACAGTAACATGCTCCTGTAGGCATCTGACAAGGTCGGTTGGCATGATACCTACCACACTTACTACACTGATCTGTAATGGGTCGTGGTCTTCCAATAACTATGCCCTTCATCGGGGCTATGGCCAGATACACCGGAGGTCTAATAGTCCTCTCTCGTATCTCTTCGATCTGTGACCTCTTCCCAAAGAGTCTTCTTCCTCCTCGATAATCGAAACCTCTATCACTCACTGGTCTCTTTCAGTCTCTATCTCTAACTCTACCAACCTTCCAAAACTCAAAGGTATTCCGTGTGAGATCTGAGAATTTCAGACATATTTTATTGATGTAATAATAATTTGAGTATAATTTATTGAGCTAAGTGAATTGTGGGAATTATAATTGGAGATTTATGTGTTAAGTGTGTAAAATAAGCATGATCCATGAGGACAGATCGATCTGGGAGAAGGAGAGATCGATCTGGTGAGTTAAAAATGACGAGGAAGGGGAAATTTGAGGAGCAGATCGATCTCCAATGGAAGAGATCGATCTCCTTATGAATCTGTTTGAGAAGGGATCGATCTCATGAGGAAGATATCGATCTCCAAATGAATCTGTTTGAGAGAAGATCGATCTCATGAGGAGGAGATCGATCTCCAAATGCTTCTGTTTAGGGAGAAGATCGATCTCCTTAGGAGCAGATCGATCTCGTAAAGCCATAAAGAGATCGATCTCACCCCTCGACAGATCGATCTCCTAGGCATAAAATTGCCCAGATCGTCCCCAAATTTCAAACACAGATCGATCTCATCAAGAGGCAGATCGATCTCCTACCTCCAGTCTATATAAGGAACCCGTGTTTCCTCTGCAATTTCACTTTCTCTCTCCTCTAAAACCTCTATTTTTCCAAAAACCTAGTTTCTCACTCCTCCAAATCCCCCATTTCCGACCGAATCAGCTATTGTGGTAAGAAGGAAAGTTATTCCTCATCAAAGGGAGAACAACATACTTGGAAATCGAAGGACGAATCGGATCGAGGCGTGAGTTGTTTGTCTCACAAGCTTTGGGTAATTTTTAAACCTCGATCTTGATATTTGAGCTGATTTTGATGTTATTGGTGGTTGTAATTGTGTTGAAATAGTTGAGAAATGATTAGGGATTGATGAATTTCAATGTGGATAGAGTGATAATGATATTTGGTGATTTTGGTGATTTTGAGAAACTGTGCTATAAATGGAAATATAGACAATGTGGCGAATTAGCATAGATAATTGGTATTAGAGATGTAGAACTTCGAGATATTGTGAATGAGGTTGTAGTTTAGGGTAGAGTGACGAGAATTGAGAAAATTGAAGTGTTATGAGCGATGATGCTCGATTTTGAGAATTGAGATTTATGAGATAATTGAGTATTGATGTTTTAACATCGTTTGGACAGCTCGGGAGTTCCAGAGTGGAATGCGAGACTAGTCCGTGATACGGGGGAAACGATTGCACTATACGAGGTGCAAAGATGTAAGGGAAAACTAAACCATTTTGTGTATGTATTTTGATGAATTGTTAGCATGAACCATGATTTGAGAATACAAGCATGTTGGTGTTGTGTAGTTATATAATTGCACACGGTTTTTATAGCCGGTTGGAGCCCATTATTTTATGAGTTTATAAGCTAAGTGTGAAATTGCTTTATAAACCTTTGAGTTGCGTGAAAAGTAAATTGGGCTCTACGTTAAGGCGATATTGAGATTTGAGAAAATGTGTACGTGTTTTGCCGGTTGGAACTCGGTTTTAATATGTTTTGTGTTGAGTACACAAATGTTTTAAATGAGTTTTTAAGAGAAAACCATTATGAGTTCTACGTGAAGGCATAACGTTTTATAAGATAATGGCTAATGAGTGAGACTTAGGCGTGTCATGTTGAATACACATCGGGCCTTGCTCTGGTAGCATATAAGACCGATATAGTGGGACGCCTGGGAACCGACCCAGGGACCACGGGCCTTGCTCTGGTAGCATATAAGACCGATATAGTGGGACGCCTGGGAACCGACCCAGGGACCACAGGCCTTGTTCTGGTAACATATAAGTCCGATTATTCCTCCACTCTGGTAGCGTTGGGAGGCATTGCTCTGGTAGCATGTAAGACTGAGAGAGTGGGCCGCCTGGGAACCGACCCAGGGACCACGTGTCAGTGTGCATTAGGCGAGGCATTGCTCTGGTAGCAAGTAAGGCCGGGCCTTGTTCTGGTAACATATAAGTCCAATATACTTTGCATACGACCATATTGTCGACGTTCCCTCTATACGAGGATGCCTGGGATGCGCACCCAGAGGAGCTTATATATATTTGATGTGCCATGACGAGTTTTAATTGAGTTTTATTGCCTAGTCTCGTTTTACACATGAGTTGTGTTTTGTGACCTTGTCACGTGTGATTTACTGAGGTGATTTTTATCACGTATTTGAGAACAGCCATTATTGCATATCTTTACACATGCTTGTGAGTGCTCGATGTTGAGCCTTTTATCTTCATGTTTTCACATGATTTAACGAGTTATGAGATGATGTTTTGAGAACTTTCATGCTACGATTTCAAATGAGCTTTATAAACAAATACATATTTGTGATGTGTGAAATGGTTTATATAACTGAGTTCCTTTACCCCCCTTACTGAGCGATTTAGAAGCACACCCTGTTTTCCTTTTTCCCCCAGAGTTCTTCAAGTGAAAAAGGATCTCCCTGCGGCGTACGGAGTAGTGGCTAGTGGAGGACTTGAGCTCCAGGCCCTATATATTGTATTTGAGGTATCTTTTATCTTTTCATGTACCCAGACTATTAATGTGATTACAGACACTCAATGTATGTCATTGTATGGGATGTATTAGGATTAATTAACTTGGAATTGAGTAATGTATATGATTCAATATACACTATGTTGTGATGAGATCCTGAGGCATGATAATTATGATGATGTATGACACTGCACAGGAATGCACCTTTAATTGTGAATTAATGAGAAAAAGTTTTAAATTAGCCCTATTTTTCGCATTTTCGGGGCGTGACAGAGTTTTCTTGGTATCAGAGCTTAGGGTGTCTAGTACTGTCAGGGTCGATTAAGTGAAATAGAATACATCCCAAGTGTCTGTAATAGTCTGGTCATGAAATGAAATTGAGGATTGAGATTTCAATCGATTGTGATATGTACGCGCAGGAGACGAGTTGAGATTGAGAATGAGTAAACGACGAGGTCGTTCGAGGAGGCAGGCAGAGTCCCCTCCACCACCTGTCCCACCACTAGAGAGTCCTAACTCTCGATTTAATCGGATTGAGACCGATGTGAGGCAAGGTTTTGAGCAGATGGCAACGCTATTCGCGCAACACTTTGGAGTTAATGCCTCGGATACTACCCCTACACCACCGCCAGGACCTCCCATACCCCCAGTGCCTCCCGTCACTCAGCCTGAGGACAGAAGTAAGGTCCGACTAAAGGAATTTTTGAAGATGAATCCACCCGCATTTAGGGGAAAGAAGGATCCTACAGAGGCTGAGGAGTGGTTGACGGAGTTGAGAGTTATATTTGATTTACTGGGATGCACCGATGCTGAGAGAGTCAGTATGAGTGCCTATATGCTGAAAGGGAGAGCTCGAGATTGGTGGAGTACTACCCAGGGTATCTTGATGTCCCGCCAGTATGTGATTGGTTGGGAAGAGTTCCAGACAGCTTTTAGAACCCAATATGTACCACGAGCCGCCCAGAGAAGGAAACAGGTCGAGTTTTTGAGTTTGGTACAGGGTGACATGTCGGTGGATGACTATGAGAGCCAGTTCACCGCACTACTGAGATATGACCCAGAGACCTTCAAGAGTGAAGAGCTCCGCACAAAGAAGTTTGTGTATGGGTTGAAGCCCGTCATTAGAGATAGATTGATGGGGCTATGTATTACTGAGTTTGGAGATGCTCTGAGACGAGCACAAGAGGTTGAAAGAGGAATCAAAATGGTACAATCCCAGCATGAGCTCAGAGCAGTGCATAAAGATAAGGGCAAGAGGCCAGCGATTTTCCAAACAGAGGCTCGGAGAGGTTCCTTCAGGAGAGGAAGGATTGAGGTACAGAAGGACAGATTGGAGAGACCCAGAGCCTATCCTATTATCAAGGAGACCCCTCGATATGTCAGGCCTGAGACAAGGTTTTGTAGAGACTGTGGCCGATCGCATGAGGGAAGTTGTACTGGGTCGATCCGTGGATGTTTTAGATGTGGTGACATGGGTCACAGATTGAAAGACTGTCTCCAACCTCAGATACCACATGCTCCGGAGCCCGCTAGACAACAGCCTCAGAGAGTGGATCCCCGGAGACGGGCCACTGCGGCAGAGAAAGGGAAGAAACCTGTGGCACAGGGACGTGTGTTTGCCCTGGATAAGGAGACCGCAGACGCGTCAGCGGAAACTATAAGAGGTACACTCTCTGTCTGTAATTATGAGGCTCATGTGTTGATTGATTCAGGATCCACGCATTCGTTTATTTCTGAGCATTTTGCATGTAGATTAAACTTGAAGTTTGAACCTTTAGAATATATACTACATGTAAATACCCCTATGCGTGAATCTCAGAGAACTGAGTTAATCTGTAGAGGGTGTGAGGTTAAGGTGGGAGATAGAGTGATGTTAGCAGATCTAATCATGCTGAGTATACATGGGTTTGATGTAATTCTGGGAATGGATTGGTTGGCGACCAATCGAGTGAGTTTAGACTGCTACACTAAGATTGTAACTTTCTCCCTACCTGAACCTTACAGTGTACGATTGAGATATTGAGGAAATGATTATGTGGATTTCTAGTGAGTAATTTGAGAATCTTAACATTATTTTGGAGAATATTAAATGTGATTATTCATGTGAAGGTTATGAGACACTCATCTCAGACGATGAGCGGGAACACCCGAGGATTGAGGATATACCTGTGGTTTATGAATTTCTGGATGTTTTCCCAGATGAATTGCCAGGTTTACCACCAGAGAGAGAGCTGGAGTTTACCATTGATTTGGTACCAGATACTCAGCCAATCTCTAAACCTCCCTACAAGATGGCATTAGTGGAACTTGAGGAATTGAAGAAACAACTACAGGAGTTATTGGATCAAGGGTTTATTAGACCCAGTGTTTCGCCGTGGGGAGCGCCAGTACTGTTTGTTAAGAAGAAAGATGGTAGTCTCAGATTATGTGTGGACTACCGGCTATTGAATAAAGCCACGGTGAAGAATAAATATCCGCTGCCCAGGATTGACGATCTACTTGATCAGCTAAGAGGGGCATCAGTCTTTTCTAAGATTGATTTGAGATCGGGCTATCACCAATTGAGGATCAAGGAAGAAGATATTCCAAAGATGGCCTTCAGGACAAGGTATGGCCATTACGAATTTCTGGTGATGTCCTTTGGATTGACGAACGCCCCTGCAGCATTTATGAGATTGATGAACGAGGTGTTCAGAGACTATCTGGATAAGTTTGTGATAGTCTTTATTGATGATATCCTGGTGTACTCTCAATCGTATGAGGAGCATGCACAGCATTTGTGGTTAGCACTTCAGATACTCCGAGATAAGCAATTGTACGGAAAGCTTAGTAAGTGTGAGTTTTGGCTGAACCGGATAGCTTTCCTTGGGCATGTAGTCTCAGAGGAAGGAGTATCAGTGGATCCGAGTAAAATAGCAGCTGTGCTTCATTGGGAGAGACCGAGGACAGTGACTGAGGTACGAAGCTTCCTTGGTTTGGCAGGGTATTACAGGAGATTTGTGGAAGGATTTTCAAGGATTGTCGCTCCTTTAACTAAGCTCACGCGTAAGGAGACTCCATTTACATGGACTGATCAATGTGAGCTCAATTTTTAGGGATTAAAAAGGAGATTGACAGCGGCACCTGTGTTAACTATCCCTGAGGGATCAGGAGGATTCTCGATGTATAGTGATGCATCTCATCAAGGATTGGGGTGTGTGCTTATGCAGCACGGAAGAGTAGTCGCATATGGATCGCGACAACTGAAAGACCATGAGCAGAATTACCCCACGCATGATTTGGAGTTAGCCGCTGTGGTATTTGGTTTGAAGATCTGGCGACACTACTTATATGGGGAAAGATTCCAGATCTTCACTGATCACAAGAGTTTGAGATATCTCTTTGATCAGAAAGAGTTAAACATGAGACAAAGGAGATGGATGGAACTCCTTAAGGATTATGACTGCGAGATTCTTTATCATCCGGGTAAGGTGAATGTGGTTGCTGATGCCCTGAGCAAGAAGAGTATGATATCTGCTATGATGATCAGGGAATGGGATTTGTTAGAGCAGTTCGCCGAACTTCGGATCAGAGTTAAAGAGGTAGAGACTGGATTTTTGGCTAGCCTGCGGATAGAGCCCAGGATCATGGATCAGATTAGAACTGGACAGCGCAGTGATCAGAGATTGATAGATATGGTTAGCCAAGCTGAGCAAAGTTCGCAGTCGGATCTCACCGTCAGTGAGGATGGATTGTTGAGATTCAGAGGACGAATTTGTGTACCGGACGATGATACCCTGAAGAGACAGATATTGAGAGAATCCCACTGCTCGCGATACACCATGCACCCAGGGAGTACTAAGATGTACCGAGACTTGAGAAAGGTGTATTGGTGGAGTGGTATGAAGCGAGATGTGGCAGAGTATGTGGCCAGGTGTTTAGTATGCCAGCAAGTGAAAGCTGAGCATCGAAAGCCCGGAGGACTACTACAGCCCTTACCTGTACCTACATGGAAATGGGAGCATGTCACTATGGACTTTATTATGGGTTTACCGAGGACCCGAAAAGGTCGTGACGCGATATGGGTCATTGTGGATAGATTGACCAAGAGTGCACACTTCCTTGCCATCAAGAGCACAGATACTGTGGATGCCTTAGCTGAACTGTATGTCAGCGAGATAGCTAGATTACATGGGGCTCCAGTGAGTATTACTTCTGATAGAGATTCCCGATTTACTTCCAGATTTTGGACCCAGTTTCAGGAGTCCATGGGATCTCGATTGAGTTTTAGTACCGCCTATCATCCTCAGACAGATGGTCAGTCAGAGAGGACTATTCAGACCCTGGAGGATATGTTGAGGGCGTGTACGATGGATTTTAAGGGATCATGGGATGATCACCTGCCCCTAGCAGAGTTTGCGTATAATAACAGCTATCATGCGAGTATTGGAATGGCACCTTTTGAGGCTCTATATGGTAGGAGGAGTAGATCCCTGTAGCTTGGGAAGAAGTCGGTGACAGAAAGATAAATGCTCCTGAGCTTGTTGAGCAAGCCGTACAGAGTGTGAAACTCATATGTGAGAGGTTACGGGCTGCACAAAGTAGACAGAAAAGCTACGCGGATGTGCGTAGACGGCCACTCGAGTTTGATGTTGGTGATGCAGTATTTCTGAGAGTATCACCGAGCAAGGGTATCATGTGATTTGGGAAGAAAGGGAAATTGAGTCCTCGATACATAGGACCATTCGATATTCTTGAGAGAGTGGGAGAGGTAGCTTACAGATTAGCATTACCCCCACAGATGTCCGGAATACACAATGTTTTCATGTATCTATGTTGAGGAAGTACCACCCGGACCCTTCTCATGTTATAGAGTATGATGAGATGGACATACAGGAGGACATGAGCTACACTGAGGAACCCGTCCGGATTCTCGATAGAAAGGAGAAGGTACTAAGAACCAAGAGCATCCCATTAGTGAAAGTTTTGTGGAAACATCACTCAATGGAAGAGGCAACGTGGGAACTAGAGAGTCTCATGAAGGAGAAATACCCCCATCTATTTTGACTAGTTGAGTTGAATTTGGAGGACCAAATTCCTTTTAAGGTGGGGAGTATGTGAGATCTGAGAATTTCAGACATATTTTATTGATGTAATAATAATTTGAGTATAATTTATTGAGCTAAGTGAATTGTGGGAATTATAATTGGAGATTTATGTGTTAAGTGTGTAAAATAAGCATGATCCATGAGGACAGATCGATCTGGGAGAAGGAGAGATCGATCTGGTGAGTTAAAAATGACGAGGAAGGGGAAATTTGAGGAGCAGATCGATCTCCAATGGAAGAGATCGATCTCCTTATGAATCTGTTTGAGAAGGGATCGATCTCATGAGGAAGAGATCGATCTCCAAATGAATCTGTTTGAGAGAAGATCGATCTCATGAGGAGGAGATCGATCTCCAAATGCTTCTGTTTGGGGAGAAGATCGATCTCCTTAGGAGCAGATCGATCTCATAAATCCATAAAGAGATCGATCTCACCCCTCGACAGATCGATCTCCTAGGCATAAAATTGCCCAGATCGTCCCCAAATTTCAAACACAGATCGATCTCATCAAGAGGCAGATCGATCTCCTACCTCCAGCCTATATAAGGAACCCGTGTTTCCTCTGCAATTTCACTTTCTCTCTCCTCTAAAACCTCCATTTTTCTAAAAACCTAGTTTCTCACTCCTCTAAATCCCCCATTTCCGGTCGAATCAGCTATTGTGGTAAGAAGGAAAGTTGTTCCTCATCAAAGGGAGAACAACATACTTGGAAATCGAAGGACGAATCGGATCGAGGCGTGAGTTGTGCATCTCACAAGCTTTGGGTAATTTCTAAACCTCGATCTTGATATTTGAGCTGATTTTGATGTTATTGGTGGTTGTAATTGTGTTGAAATAGTTGAGAAATGATTAGGGATTGATGAATTTCAATGTGGATAGAGTGATAATGATATTTGGTGATTTTGGTGATTTTGAGAAATTGTGCTATAAATGGAAATATAGACAATGTGGCGAATTAGCATAGATAATTGGTATTAGAGATGTAGAACTTCGAGATATTGTGAATGAGGCTGTAGTTTAGGGTAGAGTGACGAGAATTGAGAAAATTGAAGTGTTATGAGCGATGATGCTCGATTTTGAGAATTGAGATTTATGAGATAATTGAGTATTGATGTTTTAACATCGTTTGGACAGCTCGGGAGTTCCAGAGTGGAATACGAGACTAGTCCGTGATACGGGGGAAACGATTGCACTATACGAGGTGCAAAGATGTAAGGGAAAACTAAACCATTTTGTGTATGTATTTTGATGAATTGTTAGCATGAACCATGATTTGAGAATACAAGCATGTTGGTGTTGTGTAGTCATATAATTGCACACGGTTTTTATAGCCGGTTGGAGCCCATTATTTTATGAGTTTATAAGCTAAGTGTGAAATTGCTTTATAAACCTTTGAGTTGCGTGAAAAGTAAATTGGGCTCTACGTTAAGGCGATATTGAGTTTTGAGAAAATGTGTACGTGTTTTGCCGGTTGGAACTCGGTTTTAATATGTTTTGTGTTGAGTACACAAATGTTTTAAATGAGTTTTTAAGAGAAAACCATTATGAGTTCTACGTGAAGGCATAATGTTTTATAAGATAATGGCTAATGAGTGAGACTTAGGCGTGTCATGTTGAATACACATCGGGCCTTGCTCTGGTAGCATATAAGACCGATATAGTGGGACGCCTGGGAACCGACCTAGGGACCACGGGCCTTGCTCTAGTAGCATATAAGACCGATATAGTGGGACGCCTGGGAACCGACCCAGGGACCACAGACCTTGTTCTGGTAACATATAAGTCTGATTATTCCTCCGCTCTGGTAGCGTTGGGAGGCATTGCTCTGGTAGCATGTAAGACCGAGAGAGTGGGCCGCCTGGGAACCGACCCAGGGACCACATGTCAGTGTGCATTAGGAGAGGCATTGCTCTGGTAGCAAGTAAGGTCGGGCCTTGTTCTGGTAACATATAAGTCCAATATACTTTGCATACGACCATATTGTCGACGTTCCCTCTATACGAGGATGCCTGGGATGCGCACCCAGAGGAGTTTATATATATTTGATGTGCCATGACGAGTTTTAATTGAGTTTTATTGCCTAGTCTCATTTTACACATGAGTTGTGTTGTGTGACCTTGTCACGTGTGATTTACTGAGGTGATTTTTATCACGTATTTGAGAACAGCCATTATTGCATATCTTTACACATGCTTGTGAGTGCTCGATGTTGAGCCTTTTATCTTCATGTTTTCACATGATTTAACGAGTTATGAGATGATGTTTTGAGAACTTTCATGCTACGATTTCAAATGAGCTTTATAAACAAATACATATTTGTGATGTGTGAAATGGTTTATATAACTGAGTTCCTTTACCCCCCTTACTGAGCGATTTAGAAGCTCACCCTATTTTCCTTTTTCCCCCAGAGTTCTTCAAGTGAAAAAGGATCTCCCTGCGGCGTACGGAGTAGTGGCTAGTGGAGGACTTGAGCTCCAGGCCCTATATATTGTATTTGAGGTATCTTTTATCTTTTCATGTACCCAGACTATTAATGTGATTACAGACACTCAATGTATGTCATTGTATGGGATGTATTAGGATTAATTAACTTGGAATTGAGTAATGTATATGATTCAATATACACTATGTTGTAATGAGATCCTGAGGCATGATAATTATGATGATGTATGACACTGCACAGGAATGCACCTTTAATTGTGAATTAATGAGAAAAAATTTTAAATTAGCCCTATTTTCCGCATTTTCGGGGCGTGACATTCCGATAATAATCCTACTCACATAGTTGCGCCCTGTGCAGTGCCTTCTCATATGTAGAGATATCTAACGAAACCAGTCTAGACCTGATAGCTGGTCTAAATCCGTCAAGGAACTTCCTGACCTTTTTAGTCTCAATGCTCATCGTGTCCGGGTCATACCTTCCCAAAGATATGAACTTTGACTCATACTCGTTGATGGTTCGGGTCCCCTGAACCAAACTTATGAATTCTATCTGAAGCTTCCTTTAGGCTATATCCAGAACATACTATCTCCGGAATATATCTAAAGAGATATCCCAACTAATCTCAGAGTGTCGGGCCCTCAGAATCAATCTGGTGGACTACCACCAATGCCCTACCGCTCCCTTCAACATGAACACGGCAAAGGCAACTCTCTTGGTTGTTGTGCACCAAAACAATCCATATAACTTCTCAATCTCATTCACCCAGCCCTCAGCAACTACTGGGTTCTTTTACCCCGTTAAACGATGATGGTCTAAACTTTTGAAACTATCATAATCTATCCAACTCGCAATCATATCCCAGGTTACTACCACTCTGCTGTGGAGCAACTGGTGAAGACGCACCCTGAGCTGGTATAGGTGTAAGAGTATCTGTAGTCTGTCACATCTGTGCAAGCGTATCAGGAGTAGCTGTATGTCCAGTAGCAGTATGTATATTCAGACCCTGCCTACCTTACATAACCTGTGTAAACAGCTCCATCATGGTTTCTAGACTACACTTTATCCTCGTAAAACGTACCTTAATACTCTCTAATCCTTCAATGGGACCCTACAAAGCATCCTCAGATGAAGACTCATCTCAGCTCTCAAGCCTACCCCTCGGCCTTTAGCCTATGCTCTCGTCCCTCTACCATGGCCACCATTAGCCATAATGACTCGATTCCTGTATTCATAACCATTTCTTATACAAATCCCATCTCGAAATACGCATTTATACCTAAACAAAGTACAGTAACATGGGTATGTAAACTTTCCTAACCACAAACACCAACTCATATCATACCAACTCTACTCTGATACCACTTCTGTCACGACCTCTTTTTACTTTTTTCGATTTTTATTTACCTTTTTCCCTTCGTGACCATCTTATTACCAATAGTTGGGCTATGATTCGGTATTAGTCACATCATCCTTATTACCACATTTTACATTTCTTTGTCATACATACATGTCAACGTAAACTATCGATTGACTGTAAATACTTTTATCTCATAAGTGAGCTCACATATTTTTATATACATTTACATCCCCGATATTACATCTGTTTGCATTATTGTGTTGTTACATGTTTAAATACAAAACTATACGAAAGTGTATACCTTTCGATCAATGGGAATGCAGCGGATATCAGAATGCGAGTCCTCAATCGCTCACTAGCTACTGAAAATGCTCTGTAGAGAGGGGGAAAATGAAAGGGTGAGCTCACTAGCTCAGTAAGGCAATTATGCAAGCAAGTAGATAACTGTACTATCTACATGAACATAATGTCATGCTTTAAATCACTCTATTTCCATCTCACGTTTGAAGCATATTTTTCATTTATAAACAGATGCAACATAAATCTCACGCACAAAAGGGAGTTCCATGCTTTTCATTCATGGACATGTATTTTCACATTTAATATGTTTAAAACAATGATTAGGACTTAACCTTTCTTGCATGCTATCTGATCCATGTAAAATCATTTCAAACATGAATTTTATTCAACATTTTTTAAGTCTCCTCCTGTCCCTCGGGATAACTTAACTCACATAAAATCAATCAAAATATGCATTTCATTCCACATATATCAAGGCTCCTCTCGTCCCTTGGGATACCTGGATTCATAAAATCATATGAAGTCATGTATTTATATACATCTTAACATGCGAGATTTAGCAGGTATTGTCATAATCATGTAGGACTATGGCCATATCAAAATCGATGATCCCAGGCTAGACGGTACCTACTGTACATGGCATCACTTACAACAACGGTAGCTAGGTCAAATCCTCACGGCCAGTCTATAATATAATATAATCCAGTCTGAAGACTCATCTAGTCAGAAGATTACACAATACAGCGTACTCCTTGCTATGTACATGGTACAAAGTACTCTGTGGACCCCATCTCATATCAATTACCCAAGTCATTCTTATATCGCTCGTGCGATGTGACGCCCCGGAAGCGCGAAAAATAGGGCTAATTTAAAACTTTTTACTCATTAATTCACAATTAAGGGTGCATTCCTGTGCAGTGTCATACATCATCATAATTATCATGCCTCAGGATCTCATCATAATATAGTATATATTGTATTATATACATTACTCAATTCCAAGTTAATTAATCCTAATACATCCCGTACATCATTATACAATGAATGTCTGTAAATATAACTCTAGTCTAGGTACATGAATATTAAATATCTACCTCAATACACAAAATATGGCCTGGAGCTTAAGTCCTCCACTAGCCTCTAACCCGTACGTCACAGGGAACTCACTTCGCTTGAAGCGATCTGGGGGGAAGAGAAAACAGGGTGAGCTTCCAAATCCCTCAGTAAGGGGGGTAAGGGAACTCAGTTATATAAACCATATCACACATCACAAATATGTATTTGTTTCTGAAGCTCATTTGAAATCGTAGCATGAAAGATTCTCAAAACATCATCATCTCATAATTCATAAATCATGTGAAAACATAAAGGTAAAAAGGCTCAATATCGAGCACTCACAAGCATGTGTAAATATATGCGATAATGGCTGTTCTCAAAATACGTGATAAAAATCACCTCAGTAAATAGCACGTGACAAGGTCACAAAACACAACTCATGTGTAAAACGAGACTAGGCAATAAAACTCAATTAAAACTCGTCATGGCACATCAAATATGTAATCTCCTCTGGGTGCGCATCCCAGGCATCCTCGTATAGAGGGAACGTCGACAATATGGTCGTATGCATGGTATATTGGACTTATATGTTACCAGAACAAGGCCCGGCCTTACATGCTACTAGAGTAATGCCTCGCCTCATGCACACTATCAAGTGGTCCTTGGGTCGGTTCCCAGGCCGCCCACTCTCGGTCTTACATGCTACCAAAGCAAGGCCACCCAGCGTTACCAGAACGGGGGTCATCTCACGTTACCAAAACGGAGGCATCTCTCGCTACCAAAACGGAGGCATCTCTCGTTACCAAAACGAAGGAATATCGGACTTACATGCTACCAGAGCAAGGCCTCCCAACGCTACCAAAGCAGAGGAATAATCGCACTTACATGTTACCAGAACAAGGCCTGTGGTCCCTAGGTCGGTTCCCAGGCGTCCCACTATATCGGTCTTACATGCTACCAGAGCAAGGCCCGATGTGTATTCAACATGACACGCCTAAGTCTCAATCATTAGCCATTATCTTATAAAATGTTATGCCTTCACGTAGAACTCATAATGGTTTTCTCTCGTAAAACTCATTTAAAACATTTGTGTACTCAACACAAAATATATTAAAACCGAGTTCCAACCGGTAAAACACACACATTTTCTCAAATCTCAATATCGCCTTAACGTAGAGCCCAATTTACTTTTCACGCAAACTCAAAGGTTTATAAAGCAATTTCACACTCAGCTTATAAACTCATAAAATAATGGGCTCCAACCGGCTATAAAAATCGTGTGCAATTATATCACAACACAACACCAAACATGCTTGTATTCTCAAATCATGGTTCATGCTACAATAATTCATCAAAACATATACACAAATGGTTTACTTTTCCCTTACCTCTTTGCACCTCGTATAGTGCAATCGTTTCCCCCGTATCACGGACTAACCTCGCATTCCACTCTGGAACTCCCGCGATGTCCAAACGATGTTAAAACATCAATACTCATTATCACATTACCTCAATTCTCAAAATCGAGCATAATTGCTCATAACTCCTCAAATTTCTCAATTCTCATAACTCCATGACAAACCACAATCTCGCTCACAACACCTCAACATTCTATACTTCCTATGCCACAATATCTATGCTAATACACCACATTGTCTAAATCTCCATTTATAGCTCAAAAATTCCTAAATTTACCAAAGTTGCCAAATATCATCATCAGTCCAACTACATTGTAATTCCATCAATCCCTAATCATTTTTCAGCTATTTCAACACAATGCCAACAACTACCATCACCAAAATCATCTCAAATATAAGGATCGAAGTTTAGAAATTACCCAAAACTTGTGGAGAGCTTATCTCTTGCCTCGATTCGATCCGTCTTTCAATTTCCAAGTATGTTGTTCTCCCTTAGCTGAGGAACAACTTTCCTTCTTGCCATAACTTCTGATTTGGACGAAAATGAGTGCTTTGGATGAGTGAGAAAGCTAGGGCTCGGTGAAAATGGGGGTTGGAAGAGAGAGAAAGTAAAATTGCAAGAGAAAGCAGGGATTTCTTATATAGACTGAGGGTAGGAGATCGATCTGGCTCTTGATGAGATCGATCTGCATTTGAATTTGGGGACGATTTGGGGTAATATATGCCTAGGAGATCGATCTATCGAGGGGTGAGATCGATCTCTTTATGGCTTTATGAGATCGATCTGCTCCTTAAGGAGATCGATCTTCTCCCAAACAGAAACATTTGGAGATCGATCTCTTCCTCATGAGATCGATCTTCTCTCAAATAGAATCATAAGGAGATCGATCCTCTTCCATTGGAGATCGATCTGCTCCTTAAATTCCTCCTTTCTTGTCATTTTTAACTCACCAGATCGATCTCTCCTTCTCCCAGATCGATCTGTCCTCATAACTTCATACTTATTTTAAACACTTAACATATAAATCTCCAATTATCATTCCCCAATTCACTTAGCTCAATAAATTATACTTCAAGTTCATATTACATAATTAAAATATGTCTGAAATCCTCAGATCTCACATGCGAGCATCTCATCCGTTTGACACAGTCTACACAAGGCATCCAGCACAATCTTAAGCATGTTAAATCAATTCCACATGTGAGTAATCTCCAACACAGGCTCATGTATATCAAATCACAATGCGAGCCTTAAGTATGATGACCAGTCAACACCCCGCTCTAACACGGTTTATGCACATTTCTCATAAAATCTAGTGCGGGTAACACTCCAGCACTATGTCATGTGTAAATCATATTTAAAATCAAGTACGAGCAACGCTCCAATACTATGTCATGCATGTCATGTGAAATCTTGTGCGAGAAACTCGCTAGCACAATTTAATAGAGAAACCATATAAAATCCAATGCGAGCAGTGCTCCAGCATGATTTGTTTCCACATAAACTCGATAGATGACTTATTTCAAAGAATTTATTTCAATAGCCAAAATCAGCACCATAATTGTGCTATATTGTGTAATTCATGAAAACACTAGCCCATCCATCTATGTTTCTGCTAAACAGCAATAAAAACAATCAAAAATATGTTTTCCATGCTTTTCGTGACTTTTCTAAATTTCTGGAATTTTTCCTTTAACAGAGGTAAAATCATAATTTACCCATATGGGGTTTCTATAATTTTTATTCTCTTTATATGACCCTCAGACTTCTTAAGTGAATGTAAATACCCTCGAAAATACGTGCAGGTATCTCTAACTACTCACAAAATTTTCTTACCTCGAATCACGTCGAGCGAGTTTACTTTCCCAACGCTGCTCGATCATGCAGTTTGTTTAGCTCCCTATATAATCTTTGAAGCTACATATAACCATTTATCACATCAATTACACTTTTTCAACTGTATTTCACTTTAATGCAGTCTATTTCACTTAATGGGCCCGTTTATTTTTATTGGGCTCAATTACATCTTAATGGGCCTTACTCAGTCTTAAGCCCATTTCACTTTACTATTCATTTCATTTGGGCCCATTGGGCTTGTTGGACCAACTAAATCTTATTGGGCTTAGTCTGAGGCCCATTGCTTTATTTTGGGTCGAGGCTATCAAGGTTAGGCCCATTGCACCTCTCGGTCATGGCATGGTGGCCGAGAGCCATGCACGCCACCATAGCCGAGAGCCATGCCAACATCATGTCATCATGCCCTCTTTGGCTAAACATTCACTTAGGCATTTTATCAAACACTTTCTATGCATTCCTTAAGCCTTTAGTTTTTGTTCATCTAGGCATTTTATCAAATACCTTACATGCCAACCTTAATTCACCAACCAATTGAACAAATTGATTAAATCTAACCATGCCATCATCATCCATGCATCTTAACAAGTCCATATATGCATTTAAATCACATGGGTATTCATCAAAACATAACTACTCATTTTCGGCCACTAAGTGTTCATGATGATTATGTGTGTTTTGATCTACAAAACTATACCAATAATCTTAGAATAATTCCTAGATTAACATACTAGAAGTTGGAAGTTTGAAAACTCACCTAGCTTATACTTCTTCACTTGGCCAAAACTTTGCTTGATTTTCGCCCCTTTCAATATGGCTTCTCTATGGCTGGTTTTGGTGTATGTTATTCCTCTCTCAATATGGAACAACTTTCATGAGGGTCACTTGTCCCAAATATGTCTCTAGGTTAGTGTTTTCTAGTATGTGAAAGCTTGGAAGTTATGTTGTTAATGGTTTTTTTGTTCTTGGCTGAGAGCTTAAGGGAGAAGAAGACTATGCTTGGCTGATTTTTCACTTAGCAAATTCATCCATTAACTCTTGAATTTCTGTCACGACCCAAAACTACCCAAAAATCAGAGTAAATTTTTCGCGTTTTGTTATTTTCTTTCATGCTTACCTGTCCTCTGATCGTGACCACACTCCACTAACAAATTGGGTTGTGCGTCAATGCCAGTCCCACCATTCATTTACCATATAACTTAATTCTTTCTCAGTCATTTATAAGTGTTTACAATATTTATACATCCCCTAAAGTTACTTACAAACATGTTACTGTGTTATGCTTATGTAGATACAATATATACAAGTGTATATACCTTAAATGATGGGCAGCAGTTGATATCCGGAATGCAGTACTCAGTCGCCTCAACATCTACTGGGGATTATCTGTGCGAGAAAATGAAAGGGGTGAGTACATCAAGCTCAGTAAGGCAATCCTATGAACAAGTAGGTAACCATACTACCTACATGAACGTGGTGCCATGTATAAACCACCCTTTCTCCACACATTTTAAAACTGATGCTATGATTCATGATGTAATGTAAAATACATTCGCACAGAAAATTCAACATGCAACTCTTTTTAAATCATTTCTTTCTCATTTAAAAATTTCACAATAAAGTCAGGACTCAACCCCTTCTTCGGGTGGTCCTGACTCACACAAAACCATGAAAATCAGTTTACATCATACCTGGGTTTAAAAAGTATGGAAATAATCATCATACACATTTAGTTTAAAACCCAGTTTCAATCATCGTCAAGATCATCAACATGTGAGACTAGGCAATATCTGTATATCGGTAATAACCAGGACTATGGCCATGTGTCCTCGGGAGTTCCTCTGCTACACGGATCCTAGTGTGCGGGTTCTCACCATGATCGGGAACCTCCTGAGAGGTGGGTCAATCCAACCCGTCAGTCTTATCTGATCCCACACATCTGAAGATGCCGTATCCGAAGATACCACGTATCCGAAGATACCACGCATCCGAAGATGCCACACGGTACATCGTACTCCATACACTTACACGGTACATCGTACTCGTGGACCCATATCATATCTCTATACTCATGCCATGTCTCAAAACGCACGTGCGAGCCTATTTAATCGGTGACACACAGTCTACCCGATGCTCCAAGCACGGCTCATCGCATGTTCTCATAAAAATCAGTAGGGGGTGCGAGCTAAGCTCTAGCACTCTCATCAAATCATATGGAAAAACTGGTGTGAGTTAGACTCTAGCACCCTGTCACAAAAATCATGTAAACTTTGGTGCGAGTTAGACTCCAGCACCGTGTCACGAAAATCATATAAATATATGTATAAAAAGAATCTGGTGCGAGTTGGACTCCAGCACCAATGCATGTAAAACTCTAGTGCGAGCTCTCGCTCCAGCACTAATGCATGCATCACACAACTCAAAATATCGTGCGAGCTGAGCTCTAGCACGTCACATGTCAATAAAAACACGTAGGCGGCTCTATTTCCTCAAAACAGTTTTCAAAACAATTTCATCGTTAAAACTATGAAATGCTGTGCATTTTTCTTTCAAGGTTAGCCAGCCTACTCATGCATGCATCAAAACACCTCCAGAACGAGCAGGAACCTCTTGTTCTTGCTCCTCCCAATTTTTCCTAAAATTGAAAATTTTACCCTTAACAAGGGTATTTTGGTAATTTGCCCATTCGGGGCACTAAAATTATTAACTTACTTCTAGACCCTTCAGATAATTTAAAAGACTGCATATGACTTTAAAGTTTCGTAAAGTTACCTCTAGCAGTCCGTAGAATTCCCTTACCTTATTTTTCTGTAGAGTCTGACCTTTCTTTTTCCACTGCTGTCTCGTCACGCAGTCCGATTTACTCCCAATCCAATATCCGAAACTGCGTATAATTATTCCTCAGGTTAGATATCATACAATTTAATTGTATTTCCTATTTTTTGGGCTTAATTTAAATCATTGGGCCCATTTACCCCTATTGGACCCGATTGCACCTTAATGGGTCTTAATCGGCCTTAAGCCCGTTTTCCACTTAATTTTCACATTATCGAGGCCTATTGGGCTCATTGGGTCCACCAACAATTTATTAGGCCTCGTTCTAACTCTCGAATAGTTCAATTTATTATTTACGACAATTTATCTAAATTTCCATAATTTAATTTATTTTATGCGATAATTAAATCCGAAGCACGCATAATGATGCAAATTGTCGTAAATAAGGGTTACTTACCCAAGATTCCATGCTAGTAGGTAAATCGAGGCTGTCTCGAGCTCTCGTTTGACATCGATTGTCCAGCTACACAATTTCATAAATTTTTGGGTAAATTTTCAGTCAAAAATTAATTAAATAAAATATTCTAAAATTTAAATCGGTCATTTTCGACCGCTACTGACTTACCCGTAGCTCGATTACATCGTCGAGATTTTTCCCCAATTTTTCCTCTTTTTCTTTTTCCCTTTTTCTCCTTTTTTCCTTTCCTCATTGGCTAAACCGGTTCGGTCCGGTTTAGACCCGGTTCGGACCCCCCGGTTCACCCCGGTTCACTCCATTTCGATGTCGACCGGTTCAGGGCCTTGTCGATTAGTTCTCCACCGGCTTCCGTCGCCAGTGGCTTCCCTGGGTCATCCGCATCTCAGATCTGGGGTCGATTTCGGTTGAGGTCGTCGGAAAGTGGCCGGTCCGGTTGTTCTCCTTTCGCCGTCAGTGGTTCTCCCTCTTTATGCCGTTTTCGGCGCCGTCCGCCGGTTTCGCCAGTCGTGACCACCACCGATCACGTCGCCTGGGCCTGGGGAAGCCTCGGCTGGGGGCGGGGTCGACCAGATCGGCGCCGTTCGTCGCCGATCAGAGCACTTTCTTCCCGCGGCTTCTCCTGCCGTTTTCGGCCTCCTCCGGCGTCGGTGTGGCGCGTCGCCAGTACCAGGGAGGTCACGCCGATGCCCTCTTCCTTTTTCGGCCCTCGACTGGCCGATTGGGTCACCGGTGGTCGTCCGGCCTTCTCCTCGGGTTCGGCTCCATTTTTTTCGTTTCTCTCTCCCCGATTTTTTTCTGATTCCTCTTCTTCTTTTTTTTTCTTTTTCTTTTTCTTTTTAAATTTATTTATTTTATTTATTTATTTTTATTATATTTTAATCATTAAAATATTCACAAATATTCTACAAATATCTACAAATTTCTTATTTTATTCTAAATTCATTTATTTAATTTTATTTAATTTATTTAATTTATTTTAACCCTTTTCGGTATATTTTTCGATTATTTTCGAGATTATTTCTTTTTCAAATTAAAAATTTCGATTAATCCCGATTAATTCCAATAAATTGATATCTTGATCAATTTAACCCAGAATAAATTTATTTCACCTTTATTTACCAAGATTTCTCAATCCATTATTCTTAATAAATTTTTCTTATCGAATTTACACCGGCTTTCAGTCTTTTGACCATTTTGCCCTTGCACGTGTTTGAGAATTCTATTTCAATCCTTTTGCATTTTTAAATTTCATGTGTTTTAACTAAAATCGGGTCTTACAATTTCAGCCCACCATTTGGGCTTGGTAATTTTGGGCTTAAGTTTTAGGCTTAAACATTTAACTAATGGGCCTAGTTTTGGGTTTTCTATTTTGGGCTTCAGTTTGAGCTTTTCTTTTGGGATTTTGAGCTGAAATTTTTTTCACAATTTGGGCCTTAAATTGGCTTAATATTAGGCTCATCAAATGGCCCAACAATTCAGCCTATTGGGCCTACAAAATTCGACCTATTCTTAATTCACCTTAATGAGCTTTAAAATTTTCATTAGTTGGCCCATCGATTTCTACCCATTTAATTTAATCTCGATTTCGATTAAATTAATTTTCCATGTTTGATTAGTTGAAGATCGAGTGTCTTAGCCAAAAATATTTTTTCCACTTTTTAACCTTGGTTGGATTAAATTTTAACCATGGTTAATTCTTTAAGGTCAAAAGTCAACATTTCTAACTAACTTTGAGTTTTCTTGACCATTAACCACATTTGACTTTTTTTAAAAAAATCCAAAAGTGTCAATTCTCATGGTTAACACGCTCATATCCGTGTTTTGGTCATTTTTGAGAAGTGAAATAGCTAAAAACACCTCGAACATTCCATTTTGACTTCGTTTAGCCTTTTTTTTGCTTTTCCTCTACTTCAACGTATTCGGGACCAAACCAAACCGACTTTCCTTCATGAACCCTCTATATTTTAATGACTTAAGTTCTTATCTTTAGTCAGAATGATTGGCATTCCTTTGGTTTAGCCTGTAGCCATTATAGCCCTTATCTAGCATTTTCATTACTTATATGTATTATTCATTTCGTTTGTATTTTTCATTTCAGAAATGTCTCGTCTTACGATTCAACAAACAACATCAAATGTTTACACATAAGAATCATAAGGAATACAGTACAAAAATGTGGGTCTTACAAAACCAAACCAACTTTCCTTTATGAACTACCCTTATTTTGATGTTTTAAGTTCTTATCTTCAGTCAGAATGGTTGGCATCCCTTCAGTTTAGCCTGTGGCCATCATAACCCTTATTTAGCCTTTTTGTGACTTATAAGCATTTGTTTGCTTCATTTGCACTTTTATTTCAGTAAACACTCTTCTTATGATTCAACTAACAAAATTAAATGTTTACACATGGGAATCATAATGAATATAATACAGAAATTTGGGTCTTACAAGAACACCCTCAGGATAAACATTAGATCTATCGGCAAGCTAAATAATCACACCAGTTTCTTTTAATGGTCCAACATTCAAAGATCTATAAATAGAGAAAGGCATGACATTAATTGAAGCTCCTAAATCTAACATTACTCATTCAATTTTAACATTACCTACTTTGCAAGGGATAGTAAACATACCTGGGTCCTTGTATTTAGGAGGTAACTTTTTTTGGAGGATAGCTGAAACATTTTCACCCATGCTTACAAATTCGTTACCTTTCAATTCCTTTTTGTTGGTGCACTACTTCTTGAGAAACTTGGTATATCGAGGTACCTATTTAATTGCATCAAGTAAAGGGATATTTTGTCACGACCCAAATTCCTTATATTCAGACCTAAATTCCTACACATCATGACTACATTTACTAATAGTTGGACTATGAGTTGATGTTAGTAGATCACTCCCCATATACTTTAATTCATTCACTTCTCATGCATCCATAATAAGAAGTTGTACTTATAATAATTTACAGAACTTTTACATTCATTTACATCTCAATACTAACATAAATACATCACTGTACTCTATCATATTTTGATACAAAAGATTTCAATAGTGTGTATACCTTTCGCAATGTGATAATAGCTGCTAGCGGAAGGAAAATACAAGAATCTACCACAGAGCTCTCAGAAATCACTGGGACTAATCTATGGAGAGAAGAGAGAAAATGGTGAGCTAACACGCTCAGTAAGGAATAAATGAAAATAGGTAGATAACCATACAATCTACAATGCTCATAATGCATGGTTTCTGCTGAAAACTCATGGCATTCACAAAACCATTATAGTAAAACAATTAGTAATTTATTCCCAAAAACCGAATATCAAAACTCATTCGGAGTAAAACATTTATGCAATTAGTATTAAAACTCATATTTAAATCATATTCTCATTTCAAATGGTTTCATCACAGAAATCAAATCACAGATAGCTTCGTCACGGAAACCAGTAAAATAAGCGAGACTAAGCAGGGATCCACACAAATCCATAAGACATTTGACCAAAGTCCGAGACCCCAAGCTATCACTAACTAGGTGTGCAAGGGTATCTCAGAGTCTGAGGAGGGGATTAGTCTATCCATCAGCACCTATCTAAGGACTATCACAAACCAGAGCAATGATACAACATGCCCGAGTCCAAAGACATAATCCTTACATCCCATAGATGCACAGTACAGTGTACTCCATGTTGTCTACACAGTACAACGTACTTCGTGAACCACAATACAATTACCACATAGTCGTAGATTTCTGAGTCACAAGCTCACCACCCCAACCAAATAAATTATCAACCATAACCTATTATCTCAGATCTAGTGCGAGCAAGTCAGTGTGACACACAGTCCAACACGAGGGCTCGAGCATGATCTCAATCATACATCACAACAGAATCTAGTTCGAGCAGTGCTCCAGCACGATCTATTCATATGCCATAAAAAATCAAGTGTGAGCGGATCTAGATAATCCACAGATCTTATCATAGCTCCAGCACAATATCGTTTATCAAATCATTTAAAATCCTGTGCGATCCGGTCTATGTAACTCACAGATAATCTGACGGCTCTAGCACGATTCCACATATAACATTGACAGATGGCTCAATTCTGGTGAAAACAATTCTCAAAACCGAGTTCGGCATGCGAAATGGTACAAAATGGTGCAAGAGGAGTGACTTCCTGTTTGGTCACCCATCATGGGATTGCTCCAACTCAAGCACGTTTAACCTTGAAAAATGTGCACTTTAATGCATATTGTAAAATCCTAAGACAGTCAATCATTACACTATTACAAAACAGTATTTTTCGATAAAAACACTGAAAACATGCACTTTAGGCATTTATGCATTTTCAGTACATTTACTATATAATTTTATCTATAAATTGGTCATTTTAGGAATTTCTTATAATTTGGTTTTCCTTTAGATATTTCAATATCTATATACTCTACAGTATTTATTTGCATATAAGAGGTCAAAATATATGTACAGTTATCTCTAATAGCTTGCATAAATCCCTTACCTAGAAATGTGTAGACTGCGAATTTTAATTCTTGATCTCTCTAGATCATATAGTCTATTTGGCTCCGGACGTATCCTCGGGAGCTGTAAATAATTACATATTATATCAATTCACCTCGGTATACTTATTTTTCACTTTTCTACAATTAATTTAACGTATTGGGCCTAATTGCCCATATTGGGCCCAATTACTCTTCAATAGGCCTCACCTTAATATCATGTCATCTTAAGCCTTTTCTAGTCTTTTCAAATCGTTTGCAATTTTAGTTACGATCATCGATTTTCATTTCCACACACAGTAATTTATACGAATTTAATGCGTAACTTACTCGATAAATTTCTAATTCACATATTATTAATTCTAATTTCGTATAAATATACAGGTTATAGTATGCGAGGATCACTTACCCAAATTTTCTCGGTAGCACGTAAATCGAGCCTGGCTCAAACTCGTGTTTCTCGCGTACTGTCGCGCTACACATTAATATATTTGAACCAGTCAATTTTTGTCAAATATAAATTCAACCTAATTTTTCAAAAAATAAATCAATCAATTTCGACTGCTTACTGGTCTACTGTTGTACCGAGGTGACACCAAATTTTTTTCCAATTTTTTCTCTCTCCTGTAAAACTGGTTCGAACCGATTTGACCCCCTTCACACTGAATCATTTCGAACTGGTTCAGGGCTGATTTCGTCGTTGCCGACGTTTTTGACCGATCCTCGAGGCGATTCTGCCACCATTCGACACGCCTTGGCCTGGGGAGGCTTTGGCTGGCTTAGCTCGGGCCAAATCAGTGTTGATGTCGTCGAATCTGTTTTTTCACCCTACAGTCTCTCCCTCACCAATCTAAATTTTTTGGCTGACCCACGGCGCATGACGGAGTCCAATCGCCTCCTAGGTGTCGATCATCCCTAGTCGATCTCCTCTCGTACTTTCTCACTAATCATGGCTCGTCGGAGGAAGGAAACAGTGATTTCGGGTTTTTTGTTCTCCTGCTTTTACAATTCCAGTTTCTGTTTCTTTTTTTCTTTGTTTTGTTTTCTAGATTTCTCTCTTCTTTTTTTTTTCCCTTAATATACTATATTACATTTTATTATAATATAATATAGTATAAAAATATCTTATAATATTATTATAATAATAATACAATAATAAAATATCTCTTATTATTATTTTTTATTATTATAATAATAGTATTAAATGTATTTTATGTACATTGGTATCTGTACACACATGTACATATAGATTTTTTTATTTCTCTGGAAATATATTTTTTCATATTTTCAAGATAAATTCCCAATGTGAAGTAATTTTGGGGTTATCATTTTCGGACTAACTTCCCTTCTTAGACTTCCTATATTTTCGCATTCTAAGTCCATATTTTCAATCGATTTAACCTAATTTCATTCGGTCTATTTCGAATTTATCCAAGCTCTTATTTCGATATTTTAAGACTTATCGGCTTTCAATTACATCAGATGAACTTGAAATTGTACATATTCAAAATGATATATTCTTAAAGAAATAACACAAAGTTCGGGTCTTACATTTCCTCCCCCCTTAAGAAATTTGGTCCTCCAAATTAGAACCAAGTCAGTCCTCAAATAACTCTGGATACTTCTCTCGCATCAAGCTCTAAAATTCCTATGTAGCTTCCTCTGAAGTGTGATACTGCCAGAGAACCTTAACCAGAGAGATCATCTTGGACCGTAAGACCTTCTCCTTCCTGTCTAAAATCTGAATCAGCTTCTCTACATATGACATATCCTCTGTAAGCTCCAACGGCTCATACTGAATCAAATGTGTCAGGTTCGAATGGTACTTCTGAAGCCTCGAAATGTGGAAGACGTTTTGCACACTTGCTAACTTTGCTGGCAACGCTAACCTATAAGCCTTGTCTCCACTCGATCTAAGATCCCAAATGGTCCAATGTAGCGAGAACTCAACTTACCCTTCCTCTCGAACCTCATAATACCTTTGGAGGGGGAAACCTTCAGAAATATCGATTCACCTACAGTGAATTCCAAAGGCCTTTACCTCGCGTCAGCATAGCTCTTCTGCCTGCTCTGAGCGATCCTCAATCTGTCACATATCAACTGGACATCCTCAAAGACTTGCTTCACTAAATCGAGAGCAAACATCTTTCGGTCACCCATTTCTTCCCATCCAAACGGAGATCGACACCTACTACCATATAATGCCTCATACGGTGTTATCCCAATACTCAAGTGATAACTGTTGTTGTAGGCAAATTTGCCTAATGGAAAATGTTCATCCTAGAAGCCTCTAAAATCTATCACCCAAGCTCCAAAACATATCCTTTAAAGTCTAGATGGTTCTCTATGACTTACCATCAAACTGAGGGTGGAAAGCTGTACTGAAGCTCAATCGGGTTCTCATGGCTTCTTGAAAGTATTCCCAAGAGTGGGAAGTGAAGCGGGAATCTATGTCAAACACAATACTCACTGTAACGGCATATTGTCTCACAATCTCTTGTACATATAAATGTTTTAACCCACTCAGAGTATCTGTAGCTCTCATAGCTAAGAAGTGAGCTAACTTCGTCAATCTATCCACAATCACCCAAATGGCATCATTGTTCTGTTGGGTCCTTGGTAAACCCATGATGTTATCTATGGTGATGTGCTCTCATTTCCATGTCGGTATGGGTAGAGGCTGCTACAATCTTACAGACTTCTGATTAGGATCATCGGGAACTTAGGATCATCAGGAACGCACACTCTACCTCGGAGTCTCAGTAATCCATCAGTGCTCAACTCAAACTCGGTACCAGTACCCAACTAAATCTGACTATGCATATCAACATAGAAGCGATCAATACACTGAGCTTGTCTGATCCGATCAATCAAAATCGATTCCAATCTCAGACTAGCTATCACATAATATGCAACAATGTTAGAAGGGATCACATCTGAACTGAGACTTGTAAACTGCTCTAGCAGCTCATGTTCCCTGATCATCATGTATGATACCATCCCAAGGCTCTTTCAGCTCAAAGCATCGGGAACTACATTCGCCTTGCCCGGATGATACATGATCTTACAATCATAGTCCTTCAGAAGCTCTAACCATCTACGTTGCCTCATATTCAATTCCTTCTATGAAAATAAATATTTCAGGCTTTTGTGATCAGTAGATACTTAAAATTTCTCACCATACATTTAGTGGCACCATATCTTCAGTGCAAATACTACGGTTGCCAACTCTAAATCGTGGGTCCGATAGTTCTTCTTATGGTCCTTAAGCTATCAGGATCTATAAGTAACTACCTTCTCATCTTACATTAATACACAGCCCAGTCCCTGTCCTGAGGCGTCTATATATACAGAGAAACATCCTTAGCTGGTCCGAATGGTGAGAAGCAATGAGGTGGTCAGTCGTTGCTTCAACTCTCTAAAACTCTTCTCACATCAATCATCCCACTCAAATGCAACATTCTTTCGAGTGAGACGACTTAAAGGAGAAGCTAATTTCGAGAATCCCTCGACAAATCGTCTTTAATACCCATCTAAGCCTAGAAAACTCCTGATCTCAATGACTGTCATGGGTCATTCCTACTGAACTACTGCCTCTATCTTGGATGGATCAACAGACACCCCGTCCTTCGATACCACATGACCCATAAATGACATATGTTCCAACCAGAAGTCACACTTACTGAGCTTGGCAAATAGCTGCTTCTCTCGGAGGATCTGTAACACAATGCTCAAATGCTGCCCATGCTCTTCCCTGGACTTCAAATACACCAAAATTTCATCTATGAACACTATGACAAACCGATCCAGGTATGGCTTGAACATTCCATTCATCAATACCATAAAAGTTATGGGAGCATTCGTTAACCCAGAAGGCATAATCAAGAACTCATAATGACTATAATGGGTACGAAAGGTTGTCTTGGTTACATGTCCACTTTGGATCCTCAACTGATGATACCTAGACCCCAAATCGATCTAGCCCACAGTCGAACCCCAGATCATCACTACCCTGACGAGGGGCCATGTCACGCTCAAAAACATAAAAAATTAGGTAATTTTAAAACTTTTTAACCTATTTAACTGAGTTGTGCTCCTGTCTATGTCAGTTTCTTAACTTTTATCATTTTATAAAAATTTGACAGCATAACAGCTGCAATAACACTTAACACAACCTGCAAAGTTTAAATGCAGTTTATATTTAATTTAAACCCATAACAACAATGCATTCATTCTCATTCTAGAATCTAATGGCATTCTATACATATATTCATTTACACAGGCGAATTAAAACTCTAAGCTAAAATCATCTACATTGATTACATCCCACTGTCTTATACAATAGTGTCTACGTTGTACATCAAGTCTGGAATAAAAGTAAAGCTATACCTCGTCGCTACAAATGATCTAACGAAAGGTCAGACTGCCTCGTCCACACCTCTAGCTCGTGAATGCAGTAGAATCACTGTAGGTAATCTGGAAGATGGAAAAGAAGGGGTTGAGCTTTTCAGGCTCAGCAAGAGATACATTTAGAGTAACCTTAATACTTAAAACCAGTAAAACACAAGTAATGGAGTAGAGATGCTTACATTCACCAAAAGCAGTAGAAATGTGCTTTAAAATCATTAGTTTACACATCATGCATCATTTTCGTAAAACGTATCATGTTATATACAAATCAGTTAGTGTAAATAATCATAAAGCATCTCATAAGTTTCGAATCATACATATCATATTGTTCACTTTAAAGCGAAATTTTAACTTTCATATGCACATTTCATAAAAACATCACTCATGGGCTACCTTAAAATCATAACATCATAAATAAGAGCTGAATAGCAAATAGGATATAAGGTAGCATAAGATGTGTTAAAACATATTTCGTTTCTCTTGGAGACATGGCTTCATCATAACTGGTCCTTTAGGACATCATTAACATAACTGGTATATATGGCCATAGTACAGGGAACTGTAGGACTTTACTAGGGTCGTACAGTGCCCTACTGGACTGTGTGGTACGGGCTATGATGGGGTGACTGTAAGACCCAAATTTTTTATCGTAAGAGCAAAATGGAATGAATAAAAATTTTTGAGTGCATTTAAAAATGCAAAAAGGATTTAAATGGAATTACCGAGCACGTGCAAGGGTAAAACGGTCAAAAGATAGAAATTCGGTATTAATCGGGATAAGAAAATTTAATTAAAAATATAGGATTGAGAAATCTTGATTAATAACGAAGAAATAATTAAATTTCGGATTAAATTGATCAAGATATGAATTTATAGGAATTAATTGAAATTTTTGCCTCGAAAAAAAAAACCTCGAAAATAATCAAAAAATATACCGGAAAGGCAAAATCAGACTGAAAAATTCATTTACAGATTAAATGAATAAAATAGTATTTTTTTTAGATATTTTAGATTTTTACTAATATTTTAATTGATTAAAATATTATTAAAAATAAAATAATATTAAGAATAAATAATAATAAAAAGTTAAAAAAAAAGCGAAAACAGAAAATCGCGAAACGCGATTTTCTGAGGAAGCAAACGGAAATCGACCTCTGCTCACCAGACAGAGCAGTCGGTGGCGGCCCAGGCAAGGTGCCGAGGAAGCCAGCTGAGAGGCGGCTACCGCCGGCACCAACGGCCCGAACGAAACGGCGATCGGCAGTCGAAACGAAATCGAAAACAGAACCGAGAGAGAGAGAAGAAAATTCGGTGGCCGACGCCAATCTAGGCCCGACCACCGATAGCCGAAGGTAGTCCACGTGGAGACCGGCTGAACGGCGGTTGAATCGACCGATGAGGTGACGACTAGCGCCAAAAAATGGCAAGAAACAGAATCGGTACCAACGGCAAGGGGAGAAGGGTCGAACCGGCCACTTTCCGGTGACCTCGGGCGAAACCGAGGGCAGATCCGAGATGCGGACGACCCAGAGGAGCCACTGGCGACGGAAACCAATAGAGAACCGATCGGTGAGCCATTGAGCTGGTTGAACCGGACTGAACCGACGGTTTGAATCGGGTTTAACCGAACCAGACCGAATTGGTTCAGCCAAAAAGAAAAGGAAAAAAAGAAAAAAAGGGAAAAAGAAAAAGAGAAAAAATTGGAGAAAATTTCAGTGATGCAATCGAGCTTCGGGTAAGTCGGTAAGCGGTCAAATTGATCGATTTAATTTTTGGAATATTTAATTTGATAAATAATCGACTGAAAGTTTACCCGAAAATATATTTAATTGTGTAGCTCGACAATTGGCATCAACTAAGAGCTCGAGACAGCCTCGATTTGTGTACGATCATGGAATAATGGGTAAGTGACCCTTATTTACGACAATTTGCATCGTTATGCATGATTGATATTTATCATATAAATTACGAATTTAAATTCTGCATTTAATGAATTAAATTCTGAAAATTGGAAAAATTGTCGTAAATATTAAATTGAGATATCCGAGAATTTAGAACGAGGCTAAATAAATACTGATGGGCCCAATAAGCCCAATAGACCTCGATAAAGTGTGGTAAATGGGCTTAAGGCCGATTAAGGCCCATTATGGTATAATCGGGCCCAATATGGGTAAACGGGCCCAACGATTCAAATTAAACCCAGAAAATTACGAGATACAATTAAATTGTATTGTAATTGACCTGATGAATGTGTATTCGCAGTTTCGGAGATTGGATTTGGTGTAAATCAGACTGCGTGACGAGTCATCAGTGGAAAGGTCAGACTGTACAGAAAAAGAGGTAAGGGAATCGTGTGAGTAGCTAGAGGTAGCTACGCGTATTTTAATAGTTTTTCTGTACACTGAATGTGTATGCATACCTTGATTATGTATAATGATCCTAAAAGTGGTTTAAATGATTTTAAGGATCGAAATAGGTGAAATGACTATTTTACCCCTATTGAGGGAAGTTCACCTAAGGATGGTGAAAGCATGACATGCATGATTTAAGAAATTTTCTGAATTAAAGATTTGATTGGTTTTAATCAAAGCAAATCGGTAGATTGGCCAGAAATTGTATAATTTCACAAGATAACACTACGTAGGTGTTATTTACATTTAAATGGAAATTTCTTTGGAAAATAGGCCAACTATCAAGTTTATATGGAAATAAATAGTGACGACACGTAGTTCGCACTATATCTGTGTTTGTGATTGTGCATAAATGTGCTTGAGCGCTTGCTCGCACCAACTTGTGTGACATCATATGCATGAAATGTGCTAGAGCACGGTACTCGCACTGATTTTTATTATTGTGAAATGAGAGCTGCTGGAGCCTAGTTCGCACTCTGTTTTGACATGTTTTGTTTTGTTTTGACGTGGTATGCATGAAATGGTGCTGGAGCGATTGCTCGCACTAGTTTTAATGATTTGACATGCATGAGAGATGCTGGAGCTTAGCTCGCATCATGTTTTGATTTGATATTGCATAAAGCCATGCTGGAGTGTAACTCACACAAGATTTGATTTATTTATGCATAAAGCCGTGCTGGAGTGTAACTCGCATGAGATTTGATTTACTTGAGTATTCATTTGTGTTGGAGCGTTGCTCGCACAAAGTTTTATATAGTTTTATAATTCATTTGAATGTCATACTGGAGTTTTTCTCGTACGAGGTTTTCACTGAGTTTTTATACATATCCGTACTAGAGCATTGCTCGTACATGGATTTTACTTGAATTTATAATTAGTTTAAGTCGTACTGGAGCGTTGTACGTACACAGTTTTCATTGATTTCTATGAAACCGTGCTAGAGCTTCACTCGTATGAGGTTTTCTGATATCATGAATATGCATGGGGCCGTGCTTGAGCTTCGCTCGCACAGGGATTTATATTACATGCATATAGCCGTGTTGGAGCCTCCTGTAGACTGTGTGTCATAGTGAGATGATATGCTCACACGTGCATACTGAGACAAAGATGATATGGGTGGATAAGACCTATTGCAGGCACCCCTGATTGAGCTTGGGTTCACGGAGTACGTTGTACTGTCTATGTCACGCGGAGTACGCTGTACCGTGGGGATTGTTAAAGTGGAGTGGCATTAGCCACGAGGCAGCAAGCCTTGCCCTCGCAATCCTGGTGTTATGCTGTTCTGGCGGGTAGGACGATCCACCTTCCGTTTTAGGTGTGATACCCCACACACTAGGTACCGTGTTACCAGGGCTAGGATATGGCCATAGTCCTCGATGTTACTGATATAATCAGCTGATTGTCTCACATGATATAACTATTGGTCGATAGACCAGGGTAGACCCGAGGGAGGGGTCAGGCCCCCGATTTTATGATTTTATACTGTGATATGAGATTTCAAATGATTTTATGATATGTGACCTGAAAGAAGGGTGGTTTTATAACCGGAGTTTTATAATGAACTTTACTGAATTGTTTTATGAGATGGACCCGGAAGTGTTAGTTTTCACTGCAGTTTTAATGAATTGATTTAAATGCAGTAGCATGATGATGTTTTCCATGCTTTCATTTGAAATCCATGATTTGTCTTACATGACATGAAAGACTGCATGATCTTGATTTAATTCATGCTTATTATGATTTAATGATGTCACATAAAATGCTATGATGCATAAGTAGTATGATTTATATATGCACGAACAGTTTTATAAACTAAGTCATTGATGGTTGCATGACTTTGTGCATGATGATTTTAATGAAAAGAAATGGATTTAAGGGCATGGCATTATGAGCATGTAGATAGTGGAGCCATCTACTTACTTACATAATTGCCTTACTGAGCGTGTGGTTTGCTCACCCCCTTATTTTCCCATCTTTTCAGAGCACTCACAGAAATTAGTAAGCGGCTAAGGACTTGCATGCTTGATATTCGCTGCTTCCCATCGAGAGACAGGTATACACATTTGTATGGTTTTGTATCTAAATATGTAATGCATAGTACTCTAAATGGATATGATGTCGGGGATGTAGAGTTATAAATACCATTGAGTATGTATTTATTTAAAGTCAAAAGGATAGTAAACTCTGATATATGATTATGAAAATGGAATGGTAAATAGTGTGAGGTGACTAACATCGAATCATAGCCCAACTGTTTGTAGGATGGTCACGACGAGAGAAATATAAGAATTAAATAATAAATGAAAAAGTGAAAAATTTACTATGATTTTTAGGTAATTTGGGTCGTGACAGGTAATGGTATCAGTGCTTGAGTTGACCTGATATGAGTCGGTGTTAGTGGTTAAGAAAGTTACATCCCCATATACTGTGCATTGTTTAGATACAATTGTGTATATCGAGATGGAAGTGTAGCTAAGAATTTGATTTTAAATGCAAGAATAGACTCATTAACTGATAGCCGCAATGGTAGAGAGGGCGAGTTCACGAGCTCGAGGTCATAGAGGTTGGCCTGAGAGTTGTACAGAGTCACCACATGAGACTCAAAATGAGATTGAAGTGGAGACTGATGTTGAGCATGCCCCACAAGGTCCGACAGAGAGATCGAATAGTATTGATACACACTTCGCAAGGTTGGAGCAGAGTGTGGAGAATATTTTTGCGAGTTAATTGCTCAGTGTATGCATGAGATTAGAGGGCGAGTTGGAACATTGGTGGAAATTCGCTCGACCCATTTGAAGAATTAGACACCCAAAATGGACTTGAGAAAAAAAATTCTAGATGTTTTCCGGTGACAAAATATCTCAGACATTGGTTAAAGGAAACTAAAGATTAAATTCATTACTCTGGCCTAGAGGAACTGGTTGATTGACGAGTATGAAACTCAGTTTATATTCCTGGACAGATGTGACTCGGACACGATGAACAATGAGAGTCGAGATGTTTGAAAGTTCATGAAAGGACTCAGATTGTCAATTAGAGTCTGATTAGCCCATTAGATATCACTACCTATGTCGAGGCAGTGTGCAGACTACAGATGTGCGAATAAGATCATGAGTTACACGCCTCTGAGATTGGGAAAGGTAGTATGGGTCGAAATAGAGACAAAAGAGAATAAAGAATGACAGAGATGTCAGAACGAAAAAAAGGTAGTTTGGTAAAAGCTTAGAGATGATGAATCATGGGGTAACATGATTGGAAGCCCTAGTGTATCCAAATACTTTTGAGGGGTATTGTGATTTGAGAATCCCGATATGCTACGGAACAGTGTAGCAGTGTGAACAGTGTAAGATGTGTGGTAGTTACCACGAAAATAAGATGTTGGATGAGGGCGAGTGTATGCCTTGGACTAGGACACTATAGATGTTTCATAAGATGTGGTGGAAGATACCACACTGGTTAAGAATAATGAAATGATTATTTTAATTGATCCTAGTGCCACGCATATATTCATACCCCCTTCAGTTGCTTATAAGTTGGTGAAAAATGTGAAACTTGTACCCTTAAGCAAGATTATGATGGTTAGCTGATTTTCACTAACTGAATATGGGTATAGGGATTGTAAGTTTGACAAATAATGAAAGAGTTTGTTATAAGTGAATATAAATTGCGACCAGATGGACTGATATGTAAAGTAATTGTGGTCAAGTTTGAGGGTTAATAAAAGGTATTTCAAAATATCTTCTCGCCTGAAGATTTGACAGCGTCTAGAAGCGCACGCATAATCTATAAATTGAAATCGACAGTCGTAAAATATACATTTAAAGTTTGGGTACCTTTGCTGGTACGATAAAGAAATATAGAATTCGAGTTACCATGAAGTTTTAAAAAAATTATGAGTGAGCTGTGTATTGATGTAAAATAGGAAGATAGTTGTTTATGGATCCAGTTAGTTCAAGGACCATGAGAGAAACTATCTAACCCATGATTTAGAGTTGGCAGCCGTAGCGATTACACTGAATGTATGGCATCACCATTTATACGGTGAGACATTTCGGGTATGCACTGATAGTAAAAGCCTCGAGTATCTGTTTTCATAGAAAGAGTCGAATATGAGATAACCAAAAGGATTAGAGCTTCTAAGGATTATGATTTGTGAACATTGTACCACCCAGGAAAGGCTAATGTAATGGCAGATGCCTTGAACAGAAAGAGCCTCGAGATGGTATCACATATGATGGTCAGGGAGCATGAGCTGCTAGAGCAGTTGTGAGCCTCAGTAGTGATGTGATCCCTTCTGATGATGATGGTGATTTTGTGACAGCTAGCCTGAGGTTGGAACCGAATTTGTGTGACCGAATTTGCCAGGCTTAGCGTGATGATCGGCTTGGTGTCGATAGTGTAGGTAAGATTCAGAAGGGTATAGTGACAGAGTTCACAGTGTGTGATGATGACTTACAGAGGTTCAGACACAGTATAAGTGCTCCCTAGGACCACAGTTGATGATATAGTATTATTGTCAGAAGCTCACTCTTCAGGATATACAGTGCATCCAGGAAAAAAATAAATATATTAGAATCTCTGAAAATGGTATTGGTGGTCAGATATGAAAAGAGATATTGTAGAGATTGTGGACAAGTGTCTCGTATGTCAGCAGAGTAAGGTAGAGCAAAAGAAGTCTGTAGAGTTATTGCAGCCTCTACCTATATTGACACGGAAATAGGAACAAGTTATCATGAATATGGTGATGGGTTATAGAGGACCCGAATGAATCACAGGGCTATCTGTGTGATAGTCGATAGAGTGATTAAGTCTACCCACCTTCTGGTTATGAAATTCCTAGATACTCTAAGTGTGTAGGCGAATTTATGTGTGTGGAAAATTATGAAACATTGTGTAGTGTTCCAGGGAGCATGGTATCAGATAGGGATTTTCGCTTCACTTCCCACTTCTGAGAATATGTTTCAAGAAGCTATGGGAACCCGACTGTGTGTTAGCACAGCTTTTCATCCTCGGACAGATGGGCAATCAAAGAGGACTGTATAGGTTCTAGAGGATGTGATGAGAGCGTGTGCCATTGATTTTATAAGCTCCTGGGATGATCCGTTGCTACTAATAAAATTCGCCAATAATGATTGTTGTCACTTGAGTATCGGGATGAGATTATATGAGACATAGTATGGCCGTAGGGATTGTTCCCTGACTTGGATAAGAGAAGTGGGTGACAGATAGAGAATTGTTTTCGAATTGGGAAGACAAACCTCTGAGGATGTTCAGTTGATTTGTTAGAGATTAAGAACACCTCAGAGCAGATAGAAAAGCTATGCTGACAAGAGACAGAAAAACCATTGGAATTCACCAAGGGTGAATTAGTATTGTTGACAGTTATTTGTCATAAGGACGTAACGAGATTCGGATAGAGATATTGGACAAGTGGGAGATAAGACCTATAGGTTGGTATTACCACTTGAATTAGCAGGCATCCACTATGTGTCCTATCTTATGATGCTTCGAAAATACTATCCGGATCTAGCATATGTGATCGGATATGAGCTCCAACAACTTAGCTCAATGAAAGTATAACATATGATTGGAAAAATCGATTCGGGTATTAAACAGGAAGGAGAAAGTGTTGAGGTTTAAGATGATCTCCCTAGTTAAGCATGATGGTAGTATTACACTCCGAAGAAAGTCACTTGAGGATGATAGTATATGATACGATAGATGTACCCGGAGTTTTTATGGACTTATATGACTTGGTTCTAATTTGGAGGATCAAATTTCTTAAGTGGGGGAGATTGTAAGACCTGAATTTTTTATCGTAAGAGCAAAATGGAATGAATAGAAATTTTTGAGTGCATTTAAAAATGCAAAAAGGATTTAAATGGAATTACCGAACACGTGCAAGGGTAAAACGGCCAAAAGATCAAAATTCGGTATTAATCGGGATAAGAAAATTTAATTAAAAATATAGGATTGAGAAATCTTGATCAATAACGAAGAAATAATTAAATTTCAGATTAAATTGATCAAGATATGAATTTATAGGAATTAATCGAAATTTTTGCCTCGAAAAATAACCCCGAAAATAATCGAAAAATATACCGGAAAGGCAAAATCAAGATTGAAAAATTCATTTACAGATTAAATGAATAAAATAGTATTTTTTTTAGATATTTTGGATTTTTAATAATATTTTAATTGATTAAAATATTATTAAAAATAAAATAATATTAAAAATAAATAATAAAAAAAGGTTAAAAAAATGGAAAACAGAAAATCGCGAAAGCAAACGGAAACAGACCTCTGCTCACCAGACGGAGCGATCGACAGCGGCCCAGGCAAGGTACCGAGGAAGCCAGCTAAGAGGCGGCTACCGCCGGCACCAACGGCCCGAACGAAACGGTGATCGACGGTCGAAAAGAAATCGAAAACAGAACTGAGAGAGGGAGAAGAAAATCTGGTGGCCAGCGTCGATCTAGGCCCGACCACCGACAGTTGAAGGTCGTCCATGCGGAGACCGGCTGAACGGCGACTGAATCGACCGATGAGGCGGCGGTTAGCGCCTGAAAATGGTAAGAAACAAAATCGGTACCGACGGCGAGGGGAGAAGGGCCGAACCGACCACTTTTCGACGACCTCGGGCGAAATCGAGGGCAGATTCGAGATACGGACGACCCAACGGAGCCACTCGTGATGGAAACAGATGGAGAACCGATCAGTGAACCACTGAACCGGTCGAACTGGACTAAACCGACAGTCTGAATTGATTTGAACCAAACCGGACCAAACCGGTTCAGCCAAAAAAAAGGAAAAAAAGAAGAAAAAAGGGAAAAAGAAAAAGAGAAAAAATTGAGAAAAATTCCAGTGATGCAATCGAGCTTCGGGTAAGTCGGTAAGCGATCGAATTGACCAATTTAATTTTTGAAATATTTAATTTGATAAATAATCGACTGAAAGTTTACCCGAAAATATATTTAATTGTGTAGCTCGACAATTGGCATCAACTGAGAGCTCGAGACAGCCTCGATTTGTGTACGAGCATGGAATAACGGGTAAGTGATCCTTATTTACGATAATTTGCATCGTTATGCGTGATTGATATTTATCGCATAAATTATGGATTTAAATTTCGCATTTAATGAATTAAATTCTGAAAATTGGATAAATTGTCGTAAATATTAAATTGAGATATCCAAGAATTTAGAACGAGGCTAAATAAATACTGATGGGCCCAATGAGTCCAATAGGCCTCGATAAAGTGTGGCAAACGGGCTTAAGACCGATTAAGGCCCATTATGGTATAATCGGGCCCAATGATTCAAATTAAGCCCATAAAATTATGAGATATAATTAACTTGTATTGTAATTGACCTGATGAATGTGTATTCGCAGTTTCGGAGATTGGATTTGGAGCAAATCAGACTGCGTGATGAGTCATCAGTGGAAAGGTCAGACTGTACAGAAAAAGAGGTAAGGGAATCGTGTCAGTAGCTAGAGGTAGCTACGCGTATTTTAATAGTTTTTCTATACACTGAATGTGTATGCATACCTTGATTATGTATAATGATCCTAAAAGTGGTTTAAATGATTTTAAGGATCGAAATAAGTGAAATGACTATTTTACCCCTATTGAGGGAAGTTCACCTAAGGATGGTGAAAGCATGACATGCATGAAATGCATGATTTAAGGAATTTTTTGAATTAAAGATTTGATTGGTTTTAATCAAAGCAAATCGGTAGATTGGCCAGAAATTGTATAATTTCACAAGATAACACTACGTAGGTGTTATTTACATTTAAATGGAAATTTCTTTGGAAAACAGGCCAACTATCAAGTTTATATGGAAACAAATAGTGCCGACACGTAGTTCGTACTATATCTGCATTTGTGATTGTGCATAAATGTTCTTGAGCGCTTGCTCGCACCAACTTGTGTGACATCATATGCATGAAATGTGCTAAAGCATGGTGCTCGCACTGATTTTTATTATTGTGAAATGAGAGCTGTTGGAGCCTAGCTCGCACTCTGTTTTGACATGTTTTGACATGTTTTGATTTGTTTTGACGTGGTATGCATGAAATGGTGCTGGAGCTTAGCTCGCATCATGTTTTGATTTGATATTGCATAAAGCCGTGCTGGAGTGTAACTCGCACGAGATTTGATTTATTTATGTATAAAGCCGTGCTGGAGTGTAACTCGCACGAGATTTGATTTACTTGAGTATTCATTTGTGCTTGAGCGTTGCTCGCTCAAAGTTTTATATAGTTTTATAATTCATTTGAATGTCTTACTGGAGTTTTTCTCTACGAGGTTTTCACTGAGTTTTTATACATATCCGTACTAGAACATTGCTCGTACGTGGATTTTACTTGAATTTATAATTAGTTTAAGTCCTACTGGAGCGTTGCTCATACGCAGATTTCATTGATTTCTATGAAACCGTGCCAGAGCTTCACTCGCACGAGGTTTTCTGATATCATGAATATGCATGGAGCCGTGCTTGAGCTTCGCTCGCACAAGGATTTATATTACATTCATATAGCTGTGTTGGAGCCTCCTGTAGACTGTGTGTCATAGTGAGATGATATGCTCACACGTGCATACTGAGATAGAGATGATATGGGTGGATAAGACCTATTGCATGCACCCCTGATTGAGCTTGGGTTCTCGGAGTACGTTGTACCGTGTATGCCACGCGGAGTACGCTGTACCGTGGGGATTGTTGGAGTGGAGTAGCATTAGCCATGAGGCAGCAAGCCTTGCCCTCGCAATCCTGGTGTTATGCTGTTCTAGCAGGTAGGACGACCCACCTCCCATTTTAGGTGTGATACCCCACACACTAGGTACCGTGTTGCCAGGGATCACTAGGATATGGCCATAGTCCTCGATGTTACTGATATAATCAGCTAATTGTCTCATATGATATAACTATTGGTCGATAGACCAGGGTAGACCCGAGAGAGGGGTCAGGCCCCCGATTTTATGATTTTATACTGTGATATGAGATTTTAGATGATTTTATGATATGTGACCCTGAAAGAATGGTGGTTTTATAACCGGAGTTTTATAATGAACTTTACTGAATTGTTTTATGAGCTGGACCTGGAAGGGTTAGTTTTCACTGCAGTTTTAATGAATTGATTTAAATGCAGTAGCATGATGATGTTTTCCATGCTTTCATTTGAAATCCATGATTTGTCTTACATGACATGAAAGACTGCATGATCTTGATTTAATTCATGCTTATTATGATTTAATGATGTCACATAAAATGCTATGATGCATAAGTAGTATGATTTATATATGAACAAACAGTTTTATAAACTAAGTCATTGATGGTTACATGACTTTGTGCTTGATGATTTTAATGAAAAGAAATAGATTTAAGGGCATGGCATTATGAGCATGTAGATAGTGGAGCTATCTACTTACTTGCATAATTGCCTTACTGAGCGTGTGGTTCGCTCACCCCCTTATTTTTCCATCTTTTCAGAGCACTCACAGAAATTAGTAAGCGGCTGAGGACTTGCATGCTTGATATTCGCTGCTTCCCATCGAGAGACAGGTATACACATTTGTATGGTTTTGTATCTAAATATGTAATGCATAGTACTGTAAATGGATATGATGCCGGGGATGTAGAGTTATAAATACCATTAAGTATGTATTTACTTAAAGTCAAAAGGATAGTAAACTCTGATATATGATTATGGAAATGGAATGGTAAATAGTGTGAGGTGACTAACATCGAATCATAGCCCAACTGTTTGTAGGATGGTCACGATGAGAGAAATATAAGAATTAAATAATAAATGAAAAAGCGAAAAATTTACTCTGCTTTTTAGGTAATTTGTTTGGGTCGTGACAGGTAAATCAAGATTTCTCAATCCTATATTTTTAATTAAATTTTCTTATCCCGACTAATACCGAATTTTGGTCTTTTGATCGTTTTACCCTTGCACGTGTTCGGTAATTCTATTTAAATCTTTTTTGCATTTTTAAATGCACTTGAAAATTTCTATTCATTCCATTTTGCTCTTACGATAAAAAATTCGGGTCTTACAGTGACTCACTACGTTCCTGCAAAGGACTCAAAGTCTCTAAGCAATCTCAACGCACAAACTTTAACTGGTTACATGGTACCACAAGTCATCTCATCTCGTCAGAGTCCTGCCCGTTCCCTGACCGTCGACTAGGAAGATTCTTGATCATCTTTGTACCCTTTTCCCAATGTATAAGATCGACCACATATCACTCTGACCTCATAACATCAATACTTCGTGCCATAGTCTCAAAACATTAAGCATGTTTTTCATAAACACATATATCTCGAGTATATATATATATATATATATCCCATATAATGAAAACATAGTTTCGTAAAACATTCCTGAGACTTTAATCCGTAACACATAGAAAACATACTATGGTTTCATTTCATACATGAAAATCACTTTTATATACCATAAACATGGATACTAAAATGTATCTCGTGCAATGTAAATCATTTTGAAGAGTTGGATAAGTTTATCTCGGGTTTTGAGTGAATAGTGCTCAATTCATATTTCGAGAAAGCCCTTGCTCGTAGAAACTCAATTTATTATCAACATAAACATTTGGTAAGGTAGAAAGGTACAAATACTACTCTAAATTATATCCCCTACCTCTTAGTGTCGGAGGTAGTGCATGTTCCTCGGTTTTTGAGCTTATCTCGAAATGCATGTCGATAACCCGAGCTGTCACATACCAAGTTATCTCATCACATATAACTCAAATTCATGTTAATATATCCAAATATGTGATTATATCTAAAGTGTTGACCAAATGTTCATTTTTTGCTACTTTGCTCGTTTTGCTCAATTTTATCGGTTTAAGCCTCGGTTAAAGCTTTCTTAACATGTGCTACACCTTTAAATTCATTTTCAATACCTCTACATCGTGTCTTACATTCCAGTAATTCATTTCACTTCATACAAGACCTTAAATTATCGATTCTTGCATTATTTCGATAATTCACCTAGTTAAACACTAAACCGAACCTTTGTAGTAAAATTTTAACTGTAAATTCATTTTAATTACATCCAATATCATCATTCCAACAACTAACTCATGCTGGCAGCAGCTGAACTCCATTCATATAAATCAATTCATCAAATTTCCTTCAACAAAAATTCATCAAAAATCACAAATTAACAACCTATCTCATCATCATCATCATCATACCTCAACTTCTTCACTCATTTGACCAACTTTGACTTTGATTTCAAGCCTCCAAATTGCTACTCAACTGTAATACACATGTATAGAGCTTAGAAGTGTCCAGAATCATCCAAGAAACTCATCAAATCCATCCAAAAATTCCATCTTTACTTACCTTGGAACAAGGTAGTTTTCTGTCCTGTTTTTCTCTCTAACGTTTTAGAGGGTAAATGAATTCAATTATGTCTGAATTTTTTATATGTGATAGAGCGGAGGAAGTGGAAGATTTCATGTGAGCATACCATTGCCTGAAACTAGCCAAAGGGTGGTAGGAAAATTCAGATGCAGAAGTACCGCCTGCAGCAAAATGAGAGAAGGGTATCTCTCAGGTTTTTCCTCACTTCGGGATGCTTTTTACCTTTTTATGAAGCTTATCCAGTTTAATTTCAGACTAGAGAATATCAGAAACAACAAAAATCTATAGGGTCATCAAATTGGTGTGTTTTCATTAGCTGACAGATTACAATATGCAGGGAAGCAGATTGTTATGTTTTAGAAAAATCACCAAAATTAATTTTGATTAGATTTTTTCAAAATTTCACTTCTTTATTGTTATACTATGTCTATAGTGTGTCCTGTAAAAATTTAGGGGTCACTTGTTTAAGAAACATTTCACGAATGAGCTCATTTTGTACGATTTAGCCAATACCAAGCAAAACGAAATTAAGGTTTCGATCCACTTCAAAAATTCATTTAGACCCCTAAATCTCCATATTTCTTCATGATTTTTATTTTCCATGTCAATTTTACCTTATATTAATTTTCTATGGCTTTGAAATAATTTTTACGAATTTCTAGAATTTTATTCAAATTTATTTCTCTTATTAGGTCCGTTTTCTCAATTTAATTTAAAACCGAGTATAACTCACTTTTTCCTCTCCAATCACTTAGTTTCTCCTTCTACACATCATTTCATGCAGGAACATGGCATTTTTAAGTGATTCTCGAGTCTAAGACCTTACCTAGATTTACATACCATCAGGCCCCACGCTAGAACCGAGTGTTTTAGTTGTCTACGGGCTTGCAAAACATCACATTAAGCTATAATTTACTTCTCATAAGCATCATAATATGGAAAAATATCGGGTTTCACATTTCTCCCCACCTTTTAAGAATTCAATCCTTTGAATTCAAGCCGGTCCATCGAATAGATGAGGGTACTTTTCCCTCATTTGGCTCTCTAGCTCCTAGGTAGCTTCCTCTGTTCATGATGTCGCCAAAGAAACTTCACTAGTGGGATAGTCTTAGATCTTAGCAGTTTCTCCTTCCAGTCGAGAATCCTGATCGGCTGCTCAACATAACTCATGTCCTCATGAATCTCTAGTGGCTCGTACTCGATGACATGAGAAGGGTCCAGATGATACTTCCTTAACATCGAAACATGGAAGACATCATGTATACCTGACAACTGTGAAGGTAGTGCTAGTCGATATGCTACATCTCCCACTTTACTCAAAATCTTGAATGGACCAATGAAGCGAGGACTCAGCTTTCCTCTTTTCCCGAAATGTACTATATCTTTCATCGGTGATACCTTAAAAAATACGGAGTCCCTAACCTGAAACTCAAGAGGACATCTTCGCACATCTGCATAACTCTTCTGTCTACTCTGTGTCGTCCTCAACCTGTCACAGATCAACTGAACACCTCTATTTATCTGTTCAGCTAACTCGGGAGCAAGGATCTTTCTATAGCCCACTTCTTCCAAAGTAATCGGGGATTTGCATCTCCTGCCACATAGAGCCTCGTATGGAGCCATTCCGATGCTAGCTTGATAACTGTTATTATAAGCAAACTTTGCAAGAGGCAAGTGGTCGTCCTATGAGTGATACGCCCAAAGGGTATTGTCCGCAAGTACACGGGTCGTACAAGTAATAATGGGATTTGAGTCCCAAATTATCGTCCCTCAGAGAAGTTGGTTAGCCTAATTAACTACCGGTTAATCTTACCCTAAGTATATTCTAGCAAATTATGAAATTTTAATGGGTGATCTACTAAGTGTAAAATTAAAATTACTGAAAAGAAATAAAATAATAAAAACTAAATAAAACCGAGTAAAATTACTTACAGTCTACATACAATTAAAATCAAAAACCTACAAAAGAAATTAAAACAGTTAAAGCTAATTAATAGAATTAAAATAAAATGGAAATATGAAAATAACAAAGCAAGATTAATTAAACTACAATTAAACTAACCTAAAATGCAATTTAAACTAAACTAAAACTTAATGAAAATAAAAATTAAATTAAGAAGGCATGAAACACATTAAATCTAAATTAACTCTAAATGCATCTAAACTAAAATAAAATCCTAAAACATTTAATAAAAAATTAACTACTATAAAAATTAAGACTAAAAATTAAATTAACAAATTAAAACACTAGAACTGATCTAAATTGACAACTAACAACTATCCTAAACTAACAACTAATTAAACTATACTAAGAATGCAAGAAAAATGGATTAATGCAAAAGTTGAATGCCAAACAAAGCCTTAGATTTAAATAAACCAATAAATCCCTCCAAACATTGTTCATGCTTTAATTTATTTTCTGGTTTCCAAATATTCTCGGCTTGCTCACTGCTCTCGGTTCCAGGCGTGCTTTCTTTCTCTAATTTTTTTTCTTCCTCCAGGTGTTCACGGATTACCCAGCTTGTTCCGCACTCCTGGTTTTCTGCTGAAGTCGCACGGTACACCTACACATCACCAGTTCATAATTCATTTTCATTTCCAGGCATGCTGCGCACGTTCTCTACACTCAGCTCTCTGTTCTGTCCAGCTGCTCATCCTTGGTCTGCTTCAGGTGCTGCCTCAATGTCTGTCCTCCCCGCGTCCCAGCAACACAGCATGTTTTAGCCATGGCTTTATTTCAAGGCATGCCACGCATAGCCGAGCATCCTACACAACTTCAACCTCTACTTCCAGCTTCAGTGGAGCTCTGCAAACATAGCCAAATCTCCTCCCACTGCACCTAACCTTGAAACTAAATTAAACTTGAAATAGAAAAGAAAAGAATTGAACAGAAATGGCCAGTAAAAATATATATCAAACAGTGCAGAGGAATTAAAGAAAATATGGTGTACTGCATAAAAGAATAGTACTGGAACAACAAAACAGAGCCGAACAGAGGTTGAATGCCGAGATGAGAAAATGCAGTGAAGAGAGGTTATAATAAATTAAATGGAACTAGATAATAAAACATAAATTTAGAGCGGTAATAATCATCTAATTCGAAGTAGAAAAGGCATGAGTAGAGTTAGTAAATGAATGTTAAACCAAAGCAAGTAAATCTATAAGATAGAATAATTCCCAACAAAATCGAGAATGCATGGAAGAACACATACAGTAATCGAGCAACTGATGAAACATAAAAGTTATCTGATGAAAAGCACATAAAATGAAAAATAAATTTGCAGAAAAATAAGAATGGGACAGTAACCGAATGAACACTACTGGGATAAAATAAAATGATAAAATTGCTCACTTTGAAATTGGAAGATAGACAAATTAAAGAAAAAAATGCAGGAAATGAAAATGAACATCTGCAATCAGGTTGAGTATCAAGGCTGCTGTCACCAGCCCCTCACACCCAAATGAAAGATAAAAACCATGGAAATCAAACAGCTAAAATAAACTAGAAAAGGAAAAGGAAATAAAGCTTATAAAATTGGAAATTAACATGAACAATATCTAAAAATTGAAAATAATGTTTTGATGGCTGCTAAAGTAAATCACCAAAAGGTTAAAGAAAAAGAAGCTAAAAAAAAACTCTCTAAAACTTTCTACCCTAAATTACTCCTATTCTAACCTAGGCTACCCCATTTTCAATTGCCATCATATTCTATTTATACACACACTTAGGGGTACAATGGTAATTTTTTCATCCTAGATGAGTTGGCATTGTTTGGCCACTTGTCTTCACACCATTGGCTCCTTGAAACAAATATTTCCATGTCATTTGTCTTTTTGTCCAACTGGATGTGCTAGGCTCGTGTTGTCCGCGTGGTCCAATCTCGATTTTAGCCCAATTTCGATCTATTTTCTACCGAAATATTCAAAATTCATCTGAATTTAATTGATCTGCAAACATGAGAATTTTAATTAAATAAGGGAATAATTAACAAAATAAGTTAGGGATTTAAATAATTAATTAGGAAATTAAGCACAAATAATTCTAAAAATATATAATTATCACACCCCCAAACTTGAGCTTTTGCTTGTCCTCAAGCAAAACAAAATAATTGTAGGAATGACAAGTATTAAACACAATAATTTTCCCAAATTATCCTAAAAAAAAGTATAGACTATGAAATCAAAGAATCACAATTATAAGTCTAACACTCAGAATAATTCAATCATAAGTCCTAACCCAAATTGGATCCCTTGTGTGTGTGAAAATGTCAAAGTCACTTCACAGTACATTACCCGTATCAGATTATGCAAACATAGTGAATGCAAAGTCAAAGACATGTGATCATTTCCATAAGTTTGCTTTTCAATTCTCTCTCCACTAATGTAGTCACACTTAACTAAAGATCAATAGGACTTTATTAAACTTGTAATGTAAGGCTGGGGCTGAGGTATGATAAAGTCGATTTAGGTTTATTTACCCCTTAACATGCATTACTTCTAGGATCTTTAATGTAAGAGCTCAAATTATTTCCCGCAAACTTATTTCTTTTGCTTAACATTTTATTCTATTTTTGTATTTTTCATCTTTCTTCTTTTCTTTTTCTTTTTTTTTTTAATTTTCACTATCACTAGATACCCATATGTACAAAGCTCACAATATATCCAATGACTTTCCATGCTTTCGGGGTAAGGGATAGGAAAAGAATATTTAAGCTAAGGAAATTAACGTAGGTATATTTGCAGAGAAAGGCTTATTTGGCTTAGATAGGTGACTAGGGTTAAAATATGTACATGGATGGCTAGAAAGGCTCAAACGATCCAAAGATGGCCTAAATCATCTCCCTAATTAAGTGTGATCTAATATTTCATCTCGAGATTAGATCAAACAAATTCTAGAATATGATGCACAAAATAAACTGAACAAATGCAATCCTAGGTCCACATAAGCTTTCTCTAAATAAATATACAGATTCATGACATGACATGTGCGTAAGATGAGGAAATCACAATCAGAATTAAGACAAATTCAAGAACTCAACTTCATGCTTTTCCTATAATCATGCTTCTCAGTCAATCAAAATCATACTTAATCATGGGGTCATATTATCGAAATATGGGAAAACTACATGCTAAGCACTAAATCATCCCAAAATCAAACAGTTTAAACTCAGATTTTCGAAAAAAAAATTAAAAAAATTTTTCAATTTTGCCCAAATTTTTGAAAAATGCTCAAGTAATATCCCTTCCCCCAAACTTAAAGTGCACAGTGTCCTCAGTGTGCAGATAATATAAACAATTAAGCTCAAGAACAAAGTACTCCCCTATCTGATATTGATGAACAATCGAAACTTGATTGAAAGCATAAAACTAGAAATTAAACCTGTAAAATAAACAAAGAAAGAAACAACAGAAAAGAAGAAAAGAAAAAAAGAAAAAGAACTATATACAAAGTGAAAAGAAGAATACAGCCACTTCAAAAGCAGCTAAAGAACATAACACTCAGCAGCAGGGCGAAGAGTAGGAGGATCAGCTAAAGTGGTGACAAAATGTTAACAGTTAAATCCTCATGAGCCCTATCTACTTCCTTCTTTCTCTCAGATATTATATGGTCAAGCCTTATGTCCTCCATCCTAAAACAGTTTTAAGTGTCATCAGGGAACTTTAAAGGTTTGAAAACATTAAATTTCACTTCCTGATCTAGGACTCTCATAGTCAACTCCCTTTCTGTACATCAATTAAGGTTCTACCAGTCGCTAGGAAAGGTCTTCCTAGTATAATGGGGACTTCCCTGTCTTCCTCCATGGACAAAACAATAAAATCCACAGGGAAAACAAATTTGTCCACCTTTACTAACACATCCTCAATGACCCCCTTCGAATATGTAATGGAACGATCTGCTAGCTGAAGGGTTCTGTAGTGGGCTTGACATCCCTTATTCCTAACTTCTGATAGATAGACAATGGCATTAAGTTTATACTAGCTCCTAAATCACACAGGGCTCTACCAAAGAATAAATTTCTAATAGTGTCGGGTATGGTAACACTCCCGAGATCCTTGAGCTTGGGGGGGTAATTTTCTCTGGATAATGGCACTACATTCCTCAGTTAACACCACAGTCTCATAGTCTTCTAATCTCCTTTTCTTATAGAGGATATCCTTTAGAAACTTCACATAACTTAGCATTTGCTCTAAAACATCTACGAAAGGAATGTTGATGTGAAGTTTCTTAAAAACCTCGAGAAATTTAGCAAATTGTAGTTCCAGTTTCTTATTTTAGAACCTCTGAGGAAAATGTACTAATGGTCTAACTTGAGGCAATGTAGTGAGAACCTGTGTAGAATCAGAGGATGAGGGAGGCAATAAAGAAGAAGAAGGTAAAGATGAAGAAGCGCCTAGTTTTGTTTCCTTTGCAGCCGGATCCTGATGTTCCTGCTCTTTCTGAGCTGCTTCGTTAGAACCTATGTGTTTATCAACTATGGGTTGTTCAGGTCCAGACTTAACTTGTGGCTCATCTAGCTCTCTGCTACTCCTAAGGGTGATGGATCTAACATGTTCCTTACCCTCCCTTTGCTTAACAGGATTAACTTCAGTATTACTAGGAAGGGTCCCTTGAGGACGTTGGCTAAGAACACTAGCTATTTGTCCAACCTGAACTTCTAAGTTCTTAATTAAAGCAGGTTGATTTTTCAGGATAGTCACGAACATCTCCTCTAATGTAGGCTTCTTTTCAGCTACTGATGCATGGTAGAGTTGGGGCTGCATAAGTGGTGGTGGTGGTGGTGATGGATGATATGGGTATGGGTGATGAGAAGGCGGATGAAATGGAAATTGCGGCTGTGGTGGTACCTGAACCTGTGGAGCTTGAAAACTAGGGAGTCCTACAGGTCTAAAGCTAGAAGTTTACCCTTGGTTTTGGCTCTAGGAGGAGTTAGGATGGTTCCTCCACCCTGGATTGTAGGTGTTTGAAAAAGGGTTTTTTGTTGCGTTTGAGAAGGGGCAACATACTGAACCGATTCTAAGTTGAGCAGACACCTATCTACAGAGTGGGTACCACTACATAGCTCACAGGAAAGAAAAGGATTTTGGACAGAATACACAGGATTAGGACTAGTGGGAGGATTATGTTGGGTACTAAGCGACTCTACCTTCTTCGTAAGGTTAACGATTTGAGAGGTCAAGGTAGACAGTATGTCGAGCTCATAAATACCCGCCGACTTCTTTGGCAATTGCCTCTCCGAGGACCATATATAGTTATTAGCCGCCATCTTTTCTAACAACTCGTAAGCTTCCTCCTCTGTTTTACACATTAGCGCTCCACCCGCAGCAGCGTCAACAATGGTCCTATTTGGGCTTGTAAGTCCGTTGTAGAAGGTCTGGACTTGCAACCACAAAGGTAGGCCACGGTGAGGGCACTTCCTAAGAAGCTCCTTATATCGTTCCCATACTTCATAAAGAGATTCAGAGTCGTACTGGGCAAAGGAAGATATATTACTACGGAGTTTGGCCATTTTAGAGGGAGGGAAAAACTTAGATAGAAATTGATGGGCTAACTCGTCCCATGTAGAAATAGATCCTGGAGGCAGGGAGGTTAACCAGTATCTCACCCTATCCCTAAGTGAGAAGGGGAATAATCTAAGCCTAAGCGCATCATCAGATAATCCATTATGTTTGAACGTGTTGCACAAGTCCAGGAATTGCCCAAGGTGAGCATGTGGGTCATCGTGTGGAAGCCCACTGAACTGTAAATAAGTTTGGATCATCTGGAGGATTGCGGGCTTAATTTCGAAGTTATTTGTAAAGATAGCTGGTGGCCTAATGCCGAAATAATATCCTCCAATAGTCGGCATCGCATAATCTCCAACGGTCCTAATTTCCCTATTTTCTGCCATAGTTAGTTACAGTGGAGCTAATAATTTCCTAGAATCCTTTCGAATTTTTCTAAGAGTTCATTCAATTTCAGGATCTAAAGGAAAGCAATCGAAACTCATGGCTCTACGCATGCAAACATCAGAAAGTCCTTAGAATTTTTTTTATTTTTTTTATTTTAATTTTTCAATTCACTAATCTAGATTAAACTTCAAAATATTTACACCCTAAATATTCACAAGCTAGAATTACACCTAAGCATAATTTCACTGATATTAATTAACGAGTAATTAAAACTTCCCCGACAACGGCGCCAAAAACTTGATACGCCCAAAGGGTATTGTCCGTAAGTGCACAGGTCGTACAAGTAATAATGGAATTTCAGTCCCAAATTATCGTCCCTCAAAGAAGTTAGTTAGCCTAATTAACTACCGGTTAATCTTACCCTAAGTATATTCTAGCAAATTATGAAATTTTAATGGGTGATCTACTAAGTCTAAAATTAAAATTACTGGAAAGCAATAAAATAATAAAAACTAAATAAAGTCGAGCAAAATTACTTACAGTGCTCCATACAATTAAAATCAAAAACCTACAAAAGAAATTAAAACAGTTAAAGCTAATTAACGCAATTAAAATAAAATGCAAATATGCAAATAAAACAATAAAATTAATTAAACTAAAATTAAACTAACCTAAAATGCAATTTAAACTAAACTAAAACTTAATGAAAATAAAGATTAAATTAAAAATGCATGAAACACATTAAATCTAAATTAACTCTAAATGCATCTAAACTAAAATAAAATCCTAAAACATTTAATAAAAAATTAACAACTATAAAAATTAAGACTAAAAATTAAATTAACAAATTAAAACACTAAAACTAATCTAAATTAACAACTAACAACTATCCTAAACTAACAACTAATTAAACTATACTAAGAATGCAAGAAAAATGGATTAATGCAAGAGTTGAATGCCAAACAAAGCCTTAGATTTAAATAAACCAATAAATCCCTCCAAACACTGTTCATGCTTCAATTCATTTTCTGGTTTCCAAGTATTCTCGGCTTGCTCACCGCTCTCAGTTCCAGGCGTGTCTTCTTTCTCCAATTTTTTTTCTTCCTCCAGGTGTTCACGGATTGCCCAGCTTGTTCCGCACTCCTGGTTTTCTGTTGAAGCCGCACGGTACACCTACACATCACCAGTTCATAATTCATTTTCATTTCCAGGCATGCTGCGCACGTTCTCTGCACTCAGCTCTCTGTTCTGTCCAGCTGCTCGTTCTTGGTCTGCTCAGGTGCTACCTCAACGTCTGTCCTCCCTGCGTCCCAGCAACACAGCCTGTTTTAGCCATGGCTTCGTTTCAAGGCATGCCACGCATAGCCGAGCATCCTACATCACTTCAACCTCTACTTCCAACTTCAGTGGAGCTCTGCAAACATAGCCAAATCTCCTCCCACTACACCCAACCTTGAAACTAAATTAAACTTGAAACAGAAAAGAAAAGAACTGAACAGAAATGGCCAGCAAAAATATATATCAAACAGTGCAGAGGAATTAAAGCAAATATGTTGTACTGCATAAAAGAATAGTACTGGAACAACAAAACAGAGTCGAACAGAGGTTGAATGCCGAGATGAGAAAATGCAGTGAAGAGAGGTTATAATAAATTAAATGGAACTAGATAATAAAACATAAATTTAGAGCGGTAATAATCATCTAATTCGAAGTAGAAAAGGCATGAGTAGAGTTAGTAAATGAATGTTAAACCAAAGCAAGTAAATCTGTAAGATAGAATAATTCCCAGCAAACTCGAGAATGCATGGAAGAACACATACAGTAATCGAGCAACTGATGAAACATAAAAGTTATCTGATGAAAAGCACATAAAATGAAAAATAAATTTGCAGAAAAATTAGAATGGGACAGTAACCGAATGAACACTACTAGGATAAAATAAAATAATAAAATTGCTCACTTTGAAATTGGAAGATAGACAGATTAAAGAAAAAAAATGCAGGAAATGAAAATGAACAGCTACAATCGAGTTGAGTATCAAGGCTGCTGTCACCAGTCCCTCACACCCAAATGAAAAATAAAAACCATGGAAATCAAATAGCTAAAATAAACCGAAAAAGGAAAAGGAAATAAAGCTTATAAAATTGGAAATTAACATGGATAGTATCTAAAAATTGAAAACAATGTTTTGATGGCTGCTAAAGTAAATCACCGAAAGGTTAAAGAAAAAGAAGCTAAAAAAAAAACTCTCTAAAACTTTCTACCCTAAATTACTCCTATTCTAACCTAGGCTACCCCCTTTTCAATTGCCATCATATTCTATTTATACATACACTTAGGGGTACAATAGTAATTTTTTCATCCTAGATGAGTTGGCATTTTTGGCCACTTGTCTTCACACCATTGGCTCCTTGAAATAAATATTTTCATGTCATTTGTCTTTTTGTCCAACTGGATGTGCTAGGCTCATGTTGTCCACGTGGTCCAATCTCGATTGTAGCCCAATTTCGGTCCATTTTCTAGCGAAATATTTAAAATTCATCCGGATTTAATTTATCTGCAAACATGAGAATTTTAATTAAATAAATGGGATAATTAACAAAATAAATTGAGGATTTAAATAATTAATTATGAAATTAAGCACAAATAATTCTAAAAATATATAATTATCAATGAGCCCTTAAAGTCCAAGGCACTGTATAGTTCGGTCGGACTGACCATCTATCTGAGGATGATAAGCGATGCTTATATTCAGTCGAGACCCCATAGGTTCCTAAAATCTAGTCCAGAATCTAGAAGTGAAGCAAGAATCTTTATCAGATGTGATGTTCACAGGTGCCCCATGCTATCGTACTATCTCTCTGACATATAAATCAGCTAGCTTATCCAGTGAGTCTGTGCTCTTGATGGCAAGGAAGTGAGCACTCTTAGTCAATCTGTCCACAATCACCCAGACTGCATCATGACCTCTCTGGGTCCTTGGTAACCTCATAATGAAATCCATCGTAATATGCTCTCATTTTCATGTAAGAATCTGTTGTGACTTTAACAGTCTTGCAGGTCTCTAGTGCTCAGCCTTAATCTGTTGGCAAACTAGACATTTGGCTATAAAGTCTGCCACATCTCTCTTCATCCCAATCCACCAATACACCTTCCGGAGATCTTGGTACATCTTTGTACTGCCTGGGTGCATGGTAAATCTAGACCAATGGGACTCCTTCAATATGCTCTGTCTCAAGGTGTCATCGTGTGGCATGCAGATACGGCCTCTGTATCTCAGTAATCCATCATCACTGACCGTAAACTCAGACTGCGATCTCTCCTCTTCCTGGCTAACCATATCTAGTAATTTTTTATCATTCCTCTGTCCAGCTCTAATCTGATCTAGTATACTGGGCTCCATCCGTAGGCTAGCCATGTTTCCATGCTTAACCTCATCTACACTGATCCTGAGCTCGACGAACTGTCCTAATAAATCCTACTCTCTGATCATCATGTAGGATGCCATACCCTTTCTACTTAGGGCATTAGCTACCATATTCGCCTTGCCCAGATGATACAAGATCTCGCATTCATAGTCTTTCAGGAGCTCTATCCATCTCTGTTGTCTCATATTGAGCTCCATCGGATCAAACAAATACTTGAGACTCTTGTGGTCAGTGAAGATTTGAAATCTCTCTTCATACAAATAATGTCGTCATATCTTGACTGCAAAAACTACTGCGGCTAACTCTAAGTCATAAGTGGGGTAGTTTCGCTCATGATCCTTTAGCTGACGGGATCCATAAGCTACCACTCTACCATGATGCATCAGCACACAGTCGAGACCCTGGTGGGAAGCATCACTATACACCACATATCTCGTAGAACCACTCGCAATGGTCAAGACTGGTGTCGTAGTTAGCAGACGTTTGAGCTCTTAGAAGCTCTACTCACACTGCTTTGTCCATACAAACAGAACCTCCTTACGGGTTAATCTGGTTAATGGAGCTATTATCCGTGAAAACCCCTCAACAAATCGTCGGCAATACCCTGCCAATCCCAAGAAACTTCTGACCTCCGTAACTATCCTTGGTCGTTCCCATTGTAACACTACCTCTACCTTAGACGGATCTACAAACACCTCGTCCTTAGATACTGCATGTTCGAGGAAAGAAATCTACTCTAACCAGAATGCACACTTACTGAATTTACCATATAGTTTCTTCTCACGAAGAGTCTAGAGCGCAATCCTCAAATGTTGCTCGTGTTCTTCTCAAGATCTAGAATAGATCAAAATGTCATCGATGAACACTATTACAAAGCTATCTAGGTATTCTCAAAAGACATCATTCATAAGGCTCATAAATGCAACTGGGCATTAGTCAATCCAAAGGGCATCACCAAAAACTTGTAGTGCCCATATCGGGTCCTAAAAGCTATATTTGGTATATCAGTCTCCTTAATCCTTAGTTGATGGTCACCCGATCTTAAGTCTATCTTTGAAAACACTAAAGCCCCACTCAGCTGATCAAACACGTCATCTATCCTCGGCAGGGGATACTTATTCTTAATTGTTGCTTTATTTAAAAGCCTGTAGTCTATGCAAAGGCAGAGACTACCATCCTTCTTTCTGACAAACAGTACCGGAGCACCCCATGGTGACACACTAGGTCTTATAAACCCCTTATCGAGTAGTTCTTGTAACTGCTTCTTTAATTCCTCCAATTCTACTAGTGCCATTCGATAAGGTGGCTTGGAGATTGGTTGAGTATCTGGTACTAACTCAATGGCAAATTCAACCTCTCTCTTAGGTGGTAACCCCGGTAAGTCCTTTGGAAATACATCAGGAAACTCACATACCACTGAAACATTCTGTATACTTGGTGGTTCCTGACGCTCATCAGAAATAAAGGCAATGTATCCTTCACATAATAAAAAACATTATACGTTAATCTCACATATATATATATATCATATCTTCACATAACACATAACACAAAAACTTTCATCACCATGCACTTTTATTTCTTTCTCGCAAAACATACATTGAACTTTTTTGGTAAGGAGAAGGTCAAAGTCTTAGTGTAGTAGTCTACATTGACGCGATTGGTAGCTAACCAATCCATGTCTAATATTACATCAAAATCCTTCATGTTTAATAACACTATATTTGCTAGATATTTCTTATCTCCTACCATGATTTCACAATCCTTCCATATCATATTAGTCTTTTACAATACATGCATGGGTGTACTTATATGTAGCATGTCATCTAGTGACTCAGGTTTCCTATTTAGCTTACAAGCAAATTGTGGTAACACAAAAGAGTGTGTGGAACCTGGGTCAAACATTACGTGTGCTTCATGGTTATAGACAAGGAGAGTACCTCTGATAGTATCGGAGGATGTATCAGTTATCTCCTTATCAATGGAATATACTCGACCTGGGAGACAGGCTTTTTGCCCTTGTCTGTGGCTGTGGCTCTCATCTGTGGTGCTTGCCTCTGTGGAGCCTGAGCCGGTCTCTCAATCTATCTAGATGCCTCCTGAGGTTCCTAAGACCTCATAAGTGGACAATCTCTCATTATATGCCCTGCTTCACCACATCTGTAGCAAGTAAATGTACCCGCTTGGTAAGGTCCAGGGTGTATCCTGCCACATGTCCTGCATCATGGCACTCTCGTCTCAGAACCTCTGATAACATGCCTAGTACCCACTGTAGTCTTGGGCTTACCAACCCCTATCTGAGGTCCTTCCACCCTCTATCTCTTAGGCTGACCCCCTCTCAAATCATGTCAGGAAGTAACTACTCTCTTCCCTTTATCTTTGACTAATCTCCTGAAACTATGCTCTGCTTGAGTAATATGAAAGCCTCACTCTATCTCCTGGGCTCACCTCAGAGCATCTTTGAAGTCCAAATGTTCTAACCCAACAGCCTATCTCTGATCCCGAATCTCAATCCTGCTAGAAATCTCTCTGTCTGGCGCTCGGGATCTCTAACTGTCTTTAGATCGTATCTCATCAGGGTTGTAAATTTGTTTTCATACTCATCTATTGTAGAACTTCCTATTCTCAAATCTAAAAACTCTGCTTGCATCTTCTTTCGAGCTGCATGCGGCATATACTGCTCTCGGAATGCGACTAAAAAAGCATCTCATGTGATTTCTGAGGGATCCTCAACTAATATCGTCTGTGTGGATCTCCACCAAAACTTAGCCTGGCCCTTCATCATATAACCCATCATGGTCACTCTCTCCCTATCCGTACACCCTAACAATGGGAAGATCGCCTCAATATCCACTATCCACTCCTCAACCTTAACCGAGTCCTTAACCCCTATGAACTCAAGAGAATGCATGCCCAAGAAATATCGCACCCTCTGAGTCTCTCTATCATCTGTATGTTAGGGAACTGTTGGCTGATGGACTTGAGCTACTGGAGGAACTGGTGGTGGAGGAGGATCAGGCGTAGGAGTAGTTGTATTTGTGCCAGGGGTACGTGTCCCAAACTACTAGGTAAACATGGTGGTAAGAGTTGTAAGTCCTTCCTTCATACCCTCTATTGTCCCCTCGAGCCTCCTTATTCTCTTAGTAGGGCTCTCGAGTTGAGGTGGGGATAGGGGAGCGGGTTGAGCCTATCTCCATGGATGGCCCTGTCTACCACTCATGGTTAGTGATCTACTATCTGCACAAAATGCAAGAATTTGGTCATAATTTGATAGATATGCTTACTTTATTACCAGACTAACATAGACACTGTGGAATGTAATCTAATCTTACTTCTAAACACAGACAGAATCACACAATTATTGCTCTGATACCATAAAGACTGTCACGCCCTGAAACGCGAAAAATAGGGCAATTTTAAAAATTTTTAACCTATTTAACTGAGTTGTGTTCCTGTCTATGTTAGATTCTTAACTTTTATCCTCTTATAAAAATTCGGTAGCATAACAGCTGCAATAACACTTAACCCAACCTGCGAAGTTTAAACGCAGTTTATATTTAATTTCAACCTACAACCACAATGCATTCATTCTCATTCCAGATTCTAATGACATTCTATACATATATTCATTTACACTGCCGAATTAAAACTTTGTACCAAAATCATCTACATTGATTACATCCCATGGTCTTATACAATAGTGTCTACGCTGTACATCAAGTCTGGAAAAAAAGTAAAGCTATACCTCGTCGTTACAAATGATCTGACAAAAGGTCGAACTACCTTGTCCATGACCTCTAGTGCATTATTGTAGTAGAATCACTGTAGGTAATCTGGAAGATGGAAAGGAAGGGGTGAGCTTTTTAGGCTCAGTAAGAGATACATTTAGAGTAACCTTAATACTTAAAACCAGTAAAACACATGTAATGCAGTAGAAAAAATGTGCTTTAAAATCATTAGTTTACACATCATGCATAATTTTTGTAAAACGTATCATGTTATATACATATCAGTTAGTGTAAACAGTCATAAAGCATCTCATAAGTTTCAAATCATACATATCATATTGTTCACTTTAAAGCAAAATTTTAACTTTCATATGCAAATTTCATAAAAACATCACTCATGGGCTACCTTAAAATCATAACATCATAAATAAGAGCTAAATAGAAAATAGCATATAAGGTAGCATAAGATGTGTTAAAACATATTTCATTTCTCTTGGAGACATGGCTTCATCATAACTAGTCCCGAAGGACATCATTAACATAACTGGTACATATGGCCATAATACAGGGAACTGTAGGACTGGATCAGGGTCATACAGTGCCCTCAGGGTCATACAGTGCCCTACTAGACTGTGTGGTACGGGGCTATGATGGGGTGACTCACTACGTGCCTGCAAAGAACTTGAAGTCTCTAAGCAGTCTCAACGCACAAACTTTAAATGGTTCTATGGTACGACAAGTCATCTCATCTCGTTGGAGTCCTACCTGTTCCCTGGCCGTCGGCTAGGAAGATCCTTGATCGTTTTTGTACCCTTTTCTTAATGTAGAAGATAGACCACAGATCACTCTGACCTCATAACATTAATACTTCGTGCCATAGTCTCAAAACATTAAGCATGTTTTTCATAAACGCATATATCTCGAGTGTATATATATATATCTCATATAATGAAAACATAGTTTGGTCAAACATTCCCTGGACTTTAATCCGTAAAACATAGAAAACATACTATGGTTTCATTCCATACATGAAAATCACTTTTATATACCATAAACATGGATACTAAAATGTATCTCGTGCAATGAAAATCATTTTGAAGAGTTTGGATAAGTTTACCTCGGGTTTTGAGTAAAAAGTGCTCAGTTCACATTTCGAGAAAGCCCTTGTCCGTAGAAACTCAATTTATTATCCATATAAGCATTTGGTAAGGTAGAAAGGTACTAATGCTACTCTAAATTATATCTCTTACCTCTTAGTGTCGGAGGTAGTGCATGTTCCTCGATTTTCGAGCTCTTCTCGAAATGCATGCCGATAACCCAAGCTGTCACATACCAAGTTATCTCATCACATATAGCTCAAATTCATGTTAAGATATTCAAATATGTTATTATATCTAAAGTGATGACCAAAAGTTGACTTTATGCTACTTTGCTCATTTTGCTCGGTTTTATCGGTTTAAGCCTCGGTTAAAGCTTTCCTAACATGTTCTACACCTTTAAATTCATTCTCAATACCTCTACATCATGTCTTACACTCCAGTCATTCATTTTGCTTCATACAAGACCTTAAATTATCGATTCTTGCATTATTTCGATAATTCACCTAGTTAAACACTAAACTGAACCTTTGCAATATAATTTTAACTGCAAATTCATTTTAATTACATCCAATATCATCCTTCCAAAAACTAACTCATGCTGGCAGCAACTGAACTCCATCATATAAATCAATTCATCAAATTTCCTTCAACAAAAATTCATCAAAAAACACAAATTAGCAACCTATCTCATCATCATCACCATCATACCTCAACTTCTTCACTCCTTTGACCAACTTTGACTTCGATTTCAAGCCTCCAAATTGCCACTCAGCTGTAATACAATATGTATAGAGCTTATAAGTGTTTAGAATCATCCAAGAAACTCATCAAATCCATCCAAAAATTCCATCTTTACTTACCTAGGAACAGTACAGTTTCTGTCCTATTTTTCTCTCTAACGTTTTAGACGTTAAATGACTTCAATTAGGTCTGAATTTTTTATAAGTGATATAGGGTAGGACGAGGAAGATTTCATATAAGGAAACCGTTGCCTAAAACAAGCCGGAGGGTGGCCGAAAAATTCACACAAGTCAAAAACAGAAGTACCACCTACGGCAGAATGAGGGAGGGGTATCTCTCGGGGTTTTCCTCATTTTGGGATGCTTTTTACCTTTTTATTAAGCTTATCCAGTTGAAATTCAGACTGGAAAATATCAGAAACAACAAAAATCTATAAGGTCATCAAATTGGTGTGTTTTCATTGGCTAACAGATTACAATTTGCAGGAAAGCTGACTGTTCTGTTTTAGAAAAATCATCAAAATTAATTCTGACCAAATTTCTTCACAATTTCACTTCTCAATTGTAATACTATGTCTATAGTGTGTCCCATAAAAATTTGGGGGTAACTTGTTTTAGAAAAATTTCACGAACAAGCTCATTTTGCACGATTTAGCCAATACCGAGCAAAACGAAATTAGGGTTTCGATTCACTTCAAAAATTCATTTGAACCCCTAAATCTCCATATTTCTTCATGATTTTTTTTCCCATGTCAATTTCACCTTAGGGTGGATTTGGTTGGGGGGAATTTAAAATTCCCCCCGTAATTTTTTTCGTCATTCGATTCCCCCGTTTGGTTTGATTATTTTCCTCCTTGTCAATCATTTTATTTTACCTACAGTACTCGATTTTGGGAAAATTTGGGGTAAAATGATTACCTTCGGATCCTGAGATATTTTTAGATTACCCTAGTCAAAAAAATTTTTTTTTTGATGTGAAGTAAAATTTTTTTCCCTAGAATTTACCCCTTAAAATTTTTTTCTTAGATAAAAGGTAATTTTTTTCCCAAGGTAATTTTTTCCCCCCGAACCAAACGCACCCTTATATTAATTTTCTATGGCCACGGAATAATTTTTACGAATTTTTAAAATTTTATTCGAATTTATTTCCCTTATTAGGTCTGTTTTCTCGATTTAATTTAAAACCCGTTTAACTCACCTTTTCATCTCCAATCACTTAGTGTTTCCTTCTACACATCATTTCCTGCATGAACATGGCATTTTTAAGCAATTCTCGGGTCTAGGACCTTACCTTGATTTGCATGCCATTGGGCCCCACGCTAGAACCGAGTGATTTAGTTGCCTACGGGCCTGCAAAACATCACATTGAGCTATAATTTACTTCTCATAAGCATCATAATATGGAAAAATATCGGATTTCACAGGCCACTAGAGGAGGTGTAGGCTGAACAAGAGGAGTCTGTGGTGGTTCAGCTCTCTGTGGTGCAGGTGTAGGTTGTGTAAGCGCAAGGGTCTCAAGTGCAGCTGCTACAGCAGTAGGTGCAGTCTGTCCTGCTGTACCCTAGGCACTGCCAAATCTAGTCATAAACTGCCTTACAATTTCACCATTGTATCAAGGCGCCACTCTAACTCGAGTCGCGAGCGCTAGAACTCTCAGATGGGTCCCGAGACATATGACTAGACAAGGATCTACTCTGTTTCTTGGGTCTATCTTCGTGCCCTTGAGATCAAGAACTCTCGCCTCTACTATGATGTCTATCAGTCATCCTGATAATTTCGTACATATAAAACACAATTTTTAAAGAAATCACAGCTCAGTATACACAATTGTATCTAAATAAAACACAGTGACAAGGGGATGTAACCTTTCCTAGTTACTAACAACAACTCATATCAAACAAACTTTGCTCTGATACAACTTCTGTCGCGATCCAAATTCCTTATATTCATACCTAAATTCTCACACATCACGACTAAACTTACTGATAGTTGGGCTATGAATCGATGTCAGTCGATCACTCCCTATATACTTTAATTCATTCACCTCTCGTGCATCCATAATAAGAAGTTGTACTTATAAAAACTTTTACACTTGTTTATATTGGTTTACATCCCAATACTAACATAAATACATCATTGTACTCAGTCATATTTAGATACAAAATATTTCAAAAGTGTGTATACCTTTCTCAATGTGATAATAGCTACTAGCGAAAGGAAAATACAAGAATCTACCACAGAGCTCTCAGAAAGCACTGGGACTAATCTATGGAGAGAGAAGAGAAAGGAGTGAGTGACACGCCCTGAGGGTATTACCGCAAGTGCACGGGTCGTACAAGTAATAATGGATTGAGTCCCGAATTATCGTCCCTCAGAGAAGTTGGTTAGCCTAATTAACTACCGGTTAATCTTACCCTAAGTATATTCTAGCAAATTATGAAATTAAGGTGGATGATCTACATAACTAGTATTAAAAATACTGAAAGCAATAAAATAATAAAAACTAAATAAAACCGAGCAAAATTACTTGCAGTGCTCCACGCAATTAAAATAAAAAACCGACAAAAGAAATTAAAACAGTTAATGCTAAATAACGCAATTAAAATAAAATGCAAATATGAAAATAACAAAGCAAGATTAATTAAACTATAATTAAACTAACCTAAAATGCAATTTAAACTAAACTAAAACTTAATGAAAATAAAGACTAAATTAAAAATGCATGAAACACATTTAATCTAAATTAACTCTAAATGCATCTAAACTAAAATAAAATCCTAAAACATTTAATATAAAATTAACTACTATAAAAATTAAGACTAAAAATAAATTAACAAATTAAAACACTAGAACTAATCTCAATTGACAACTAACAACTAATTAAACTATACTAAAAATGCAAGAAAAATGGATTAATGCAAGAGTTGAATGCCAAACAAAGCCTTAGATTTAAATCAACCAATAAATCCCTCCAAACATTGTTCATGCTTCATTTCATTTTCTGGTTTCTAGGTGTGGTCTCAGTTTATCCTCTGGTCCAGGCTGTTGTCTTCTGTTCAGCTTCCAATCTCGGTCTGTTATGCACTACTGACACTGCAACTTGCTCCAGGCTGCTCTAGGTTAGCCATCTAACTGCACAGGCCTCTAGCTGATCTCGTTCTGCTCCAGGTTGCTATTCGTGCTCTCCAATCGGCCGCAACCTCTGCATCAGTTGCTGTCCAGGTCTGATCCAGGTAAGGTTCTCAGTTTCGTGCTTCTGCTGCTCTAGGTGCAAATAGGTGCTACTTCCACTGCTGTTTGTCCTTGGCCATTCCTGCTACGTTACTCGTCCATCCCTGGCTAACGTCTTCTTCCTCTATTGTCCTGCACTGCTACGTTAGGTGCAGATCGCAACGTGCTCTAGGCAAGGTCCTTGCTACCTCAGCTTCTTTGCTCAATGTCTCGACTTGCACAACATCACCTTTCCTTGCATTTACAGCATCCTCTCATTAGCAATGCTATACTGAACATGCAGCAAAATATGCACTTAGCTCCTGCTTCAAATCAATAATTAACAGAGGCCGGCAGTGACACTCCCTTGCCGAACATACACATTCAAGCTTCTTACAATACTCAGCAAAGCAGATCTGGGAATAAGAGAAAACACTAGCAAAGACAATATGTAATATGCAGTTTTAAGTAGTAAATGAAGAACAACAACTAAAAAGGTTTGAAATTAAAAGCTAAACAAATAAAAAGAAAATGAACAGTAAATAAAACATAGAACAGAGGAGAACAGAGGGTCACTATCTATCTACTGCACACTGTTGTGCTCCATTTACACTGCTCGGCAACACTCTCTTCAGCTTCAAAAATCATGGCCCCCAACACAGTACAGCGGCATTCGCGTCCTTCCTCCCTGCTCTATGTCTTCTTCTTTAGCAGTTTACAGACTGCTTCAGTCCAGACCAGCCACGTCTTCAACTTTCTTCTTCTCTGCCTATCCACATTCCGAGAGCATCCCAACGTCAATGGTATGTCCCTTTAAGCTTCGGTCACAACAACAACAGCAGACAGAGCCTCCAATGTAAATTAAAATCTGAAAACCTCAGGATAAGAATTGTAACAGAACAAAGGCATAAAAATCTTCAGATTTTAATTCAAAATAATTTATGCATTTTAATTCAAAAACGTAACTTCAGGGGAGAACTTGGCTGTTGTCACCAGCCTCTCCTCTCCATTCAACATGAGATATACACCAAATCGAGAGTTACACTAGGAACATCATGCTATGTAAAAAAATAAAACTTGAAGAATAAAAGAGCTCATTATAACCAAACCGAGAAGAGCAAATGAAAATGATGCATTGTTTGCTATCAATAGAGAATATCTAAGTAGATGAAGATCATAACATGGAATGAAAATGGAAGCTAACGGAAATTGCAAAGTAAAATAAATGGGAAAATAAGAAAAAATACAAAAAAGGAAATAATTCTAAAAACTACTCTACCGACACTACTCCTACTCCTAAATTACATTTACTTCTACTCCTAAAATTACATCCATTTTTCAATTGCCATCCATGTCTTATTTATACACACAAAATAGGTAAAATTGTAATTTCTACATCCTAGATGAGTTGGAATTTTTTTGGCCACTTGTCTTCACACCATTGGCTCCTTGGAAAGATATTTCCATGTCATCAGTCATCTTGTCCAATTGGATGTGCTAGGCTCGAGTTGTCTGCATGGCTCAATCTCGATTTTAGCCCAATTCTGGTCTATTTTCTACCGAAATATTCAAAATTCATCCGAATTTAATTTATATACAAACATGAGAATTTTAATTAAATAAAGGGGATAATTAACAAAATAAATTGGGGATTTAAATAATTAATTATGTCACGCCCCGGAAACGCGGACAATAGACCAGAATTAAAACTTTTTACTCGACAATTCACAATTAAGAGTGCATTCTTGTGCAGTGTCATACATCATCACATTTATCATACCTCAGGATCTCATCATTAAATAGTATATATTATATCATATACATTACTTGATCTCAAGTTAATTAATCCTAATACATCCCATACAATGTTTTACATCAAGTGTCTGCAATTACAATAATTGTCTGGGTACATGAAAAGATAAAAGATACCTCAAAAAACAATATATGTCCTAGAGCTCAAGTCCTCCACTAGCCACTACTCCGTACGTCGCAGGGAAACCCTTTTTCACTTGAAGAAATCTGGGGGGACAGAAAACAGGGTGAGCTTCTAAATAACTCAGTAAAGGGGGTAAGGGACTCATTTCATAAACCAAAATGCACATCACAAAATATTTATTTGTATGTGAAACTCATTATACTTATTTGAAAACCATAGCATGAAAGTACTCAAAACGACATTCTCATATCTCAAATCATGTGAAAACATGAAGTAAAAAGGCTCAGTCTAGAGCAATAACAGAGCATGTGAAAATAATGCGATAATCACTTTCTCAATAAACGTGATAAAATCACTGTAATAATAATGCACGTGGCGCAGCCACTAAACACACGTGGCATAGCCACTGATTTAAATTCACACGTGGCACAGCCACTAAACACACGTGGCATAGCCACTGATTTAAATTCACACATGGCACAGCCACAGGATAGGGTTTCACGTGGAACGGCCACCAAATATACGTGGCATAGCCACTGAAGGGGGGATCTCACGTGGCAACGGCCACCAATTAGGGTTCTCACGTGGTAACGGCCACCAAATAGAGTTCTCACGTGGCAACGGCCACCAAATAGGGTTCTCACGTGGCAACGGCCACCAAATAGGGTTTTCACGTGGCAACGGCCACCAAATAGGGTTCTCACGTGACAACGGCCACCAAATATACGTGGCATAGCCACAGAATGGAGGATCTCACGTTACCAGAACGGAGAAGAATCGGGCTTACATGCTACCAGAGCAATGCTCGGTGTGTACTCAGAATCACACACCTAAGTCTTATCACATAAGACTGGTTTGCCTTCACGTAGAACTCATAGTGGTTTTTCTCTCATAAAACTCATTTAAAATCGTTTTGTACTCAACACAAAACATATTGAAACCGAGTCCCAATCGGCAAAACACGCACACATTTCTCAAATCTTAAGATCGCCTTAACGTAGAGCCCAATTATTAACTCATAAAAATATTGGGCTCCAACCGGCTATAAAAATCGTGTGCATTCTCATCAAAACACAACACATCAAACATGCTTGTTTTATAAATCACAAATCATGCTATAATAGTTCAAAATCACATACACAATTGGTTTAATTTCCCTTACCTCTTTGCACCTCGTATAGTGCAATTGTTTCCCCCTTGTCACGAACTAGTCTCGCACTCCACTCTGGAACTCTCGAGCTATCCAAACGATGTTAAAACATCAATATTCATCATCACAGTAACCTCAATTCTCCAAAATCGAGCATAATTGCTCATAACACCTCAAATCTCTTGATTCTCGTAACTCTACCCAAACTACAATCTCATTCACAACATTTCAACGTCCTACATTTCTCATGCCAAATTATCTATGCTAATTCACCACATTGTCTAAATTTCCATTTATAGCTCAAAATTTCCAAAATTACCAAAATTGCTAAATATCAACATCACTCCAACTACATTGTAATTTCATCAATCCCTAATCATTTTCCAACTACTTCAACACAATGCCCACAACTATCATTACCAAAATCATCTCAAATATCAAGATCGAGGTTTAGAAATTACCCAAAACTTGTAGAGAGCTTATCTCTTGCCTCGATTCAATCTGTCTTACGATTTCCAAGTATGTTGTTCTCCCTTTGATGAGGAATAACTTTCCTTCTTGCCACAGCCTCTGATTTGGATGGAAATAGGTGCCTTGGATGAGTGAAAAAGTTAGGGCTCGGTGAAAATAGGGTTGAAAGAGAGAGAAAATGAAATTGCAGGAGAAAGCAGGGGTTTCTTATATAGACTGAGGATAGGAGATCGATCTGGCTCTTGGTGAGATCGATATGTATTTGAATTTGGGGACAATTTGGGGCAATTTTATGCCTAGGAGATCGATCTGTCGAGGGGTGAGATCGATCTCTTTATAGCTTTATGAGATCGATCTGCTCCTTGAGGAGATCGATCTTCTCCCAAACAGAAACGTTTGGAGATCGATCCCTTCCTCATGAGATCGATCTTCTCTCAAACAGAATCATAAGGAGATTGATCCTCTTCCATTGGAGATCGATCTGCTCCTTAAATTCCTCCTTCCTTGTCATTTTTAACTCACCAGATCGATCTCTCCTTCCCCAAGATCGATCTGACCTCTTAGTTTCATACTTATGTTAAACACTTACACATAAATCTCCAAATATAATTTTCACAATTCACTTAGCTCAATAAATTACACTTCAAGTTCTTATTACATCATTGAAATATATCTAAAATTCTCAGATCTCACATCCTCCCCACCTTAAAAAGAATTTGGTCCTCCAAATTCAACTCAACTAGTCAAATAGATGGGGGTATTTCTCCTTCATGAGATTCTCTAGTTCCCACGTTGCCTCTTCCATTGAGTGATGTTTCCATAAAACTTTCACTAATGGGATGCTCTTAGTTCTCAGTACCTTCTCCTTTCTATCGAGAATCCGGACGGGTTCCTCAGTATAGCTCATATCCTCTTGAATGTCCAACTCGTCATACTCTATGACATGAGAAGGGTCCGGGTGGTACTTCCTCAACATAGACACATGAAAAACAATGTGTATTCCGAACATCTGTAGGGGTAATGCTAATCTGTAAGCTACCTCTCCCACTCTCTCAAGAATCTCGAATGGTCCTATGTATTGAGGACTCAATTTCCCCCCAAATCGCATGATACCCTTACTCGGTGATATTTTTAGAAATACTGCATCACCAACATCAAACTTGAGTGGCCGTCTACGCACATCCGCGTAGCTTTTCTGTCTACTCTGTGCAGCTCGTAACCTCTCACATATGAGTTTTACATTCTGTACAGCTTGCTCAACAAGCTCGGGAGCATTTATCTTTCTGTCACTGACTTCTTCCCAAGCTACAAGGGATCTACACCTCCTACCATATAGAGCCTTAAAAGGTGCCATTCCGATACTCGCATGATAGCTGTTATTGTACGCAAACTCTGCTAGGGGCAGGTGATCATCCCATGATCCCTTAAAATCTATCGTACACGCCCTTAACATATCCTACAGGGTCTGAATAATCCTCTCTGACTGACCATCTGTCTGAGGATGATAGGCGGTACTGAAACTCAATCGAGATCACATGGACTCCTAAAACAGGGTCCAAAATCTGGAAGTAAATCGGGAATCTCTATTAGAAGTAATACTCACTGGAGCCCCATGTAATCTAGCTATCTCGCTGACATACAGCTTAGCTAAGGCATCCACAGTATCTGTGCTCTTGATGGCAAGGAAGTAGGCAGTCTTGGTCAATCTATCCACTATAACCCATATAGCGTTACGACCTCTTCAGGTCCTCGGTAAACCCATAATAAAGTCTATAGTGACATGCTCCCATTTCCATGTAGGTACAGGTAAGGGCTGTAGTAGTCCTTCGGGCTTCCGATGCTCAGCTTTCACTTGCTGGCATACTAAACATCTGGCTACGTATTTCACCACGTCTCGCTTAATACCACTCCACCAGTACACTTTTCTCAAATCTTAGTACATCTTAGTACTCCCGGGGTGCATGGTGTATCGCGAGCAATGGGATTCTCTCAGTATCGATCTCTTTAGGGTATCATCGTCCGGTACACAAATCCGTCCTTTGAATCTTAACAATCCATCCTCACTGATGGTGAGATCTGACTGCAAACTCTGTTCAGCTTGGCTAACCATATATATCAATCTCTGATCAGTGCGCTGCCCATTTCTCATCTGATCCATGATCCTGGGCTCTATTCGTAAACTAGCCAAAAATCTAGTCTCTACCTCTTTAACTCTGATCCGGAGTTCAGCAAACTACTCCAGTAAATCCCATTCCCTGATCATCATAGCAGATACCATACTCTTCCTGCTCAGGGCATCAACAACTACATTCGCCTTACCTGGATGATATAGAATCTCGCAGTCATAATCCTTAAGGAGTTCCATCCATCTCCTTTGTCTCATGTTTAGCTCTTTCTGATCAAAGAGATATCTCAAACTCTTGTGATCAGTGAAGATCTGGAATCTTTCCCCATATAAGTAGTGTCGCCAGATCTTCAAGGCAAATACCACAGCGGCTAACTCCAAATCATGCGTGGAGTAATTTCGCTCATGGTCTTTCAACTGTCGCGATCCATATGCGACCACTCTTCCATGCTGCATAAGCACACACCCCTGTCCTTGATGAGATGCATCACTATACACTAAAAATCCTCCTGATCCCTCAGGAATAGTTAACACATGTGCCACAGTCAATCTCCTTTTTAACTCTTGAAAACTGATCTCACATTGATCAGTCCATAGAAACGGAGTCTCCTTACGTGTGAGTTTAGTCAAAGCGGCGGCGATCTTGGAAAATCCTTCCATAAATCTTCTGTAATACCCTGCTAAACCAAGGAAGCTTCGCACCTCTGTAATTGTCCTCGGGCTTTCCCAGTTAAGCACAGCCTCCACTTTACTTGGATCCACTGATACTCCTTCCTCTGAGACTATATGACCAAGGAAAGCTATTCGATCCAGCCAAAATTCACACTTACTAAGCTTTCCATATAATTGTTTATCTCGTAGTATCTGAAGTACTAACCACAAATGTTGTGCATGCTCCTCATACAACTGAGAGTACAACAGGATATCATCAATAAAGACTATCACAAACTTATCCAGATAGTCTCTGAACACCTCGTTCATCAATCTTATAAATGCTGCAGGGGCGTTCGTCAATCCAAAGGACATCACCAGAATATCATAATGGCCATACCTTGTCCTGAAAGCTATCTTTGGAATATCTTCTTCCTTGATCCTCAATTGGTGATAGCCCGATCTCAAATCAATCTTAGAAAAGATTGATGCTCCTCTCAGCTGATCAAGTAGATCATCAATCCTGGGCAAAGGGTATTTATTCTTCACCGTGGCTTTATTCAACAACCGATAGTCTACGCATAATCTGAGACTACCAACCTTCAACTTAACAAATAACACTGGTGCTCCCTACGGCGAAACACTGGGCCTAATGAACCCTTGATCCAATAACTCCTGTAGTTGTTTCTTCAATTCCTCGAGTTTCACTAATGCCATCCTGTAGGGAGGTTTAGAGATCGGCTGAGTATCTGGTACCAAATCAATGGTAAACTCCAGCTCTCTCTCTGGTGGCAAACCTGGTAACTCATCTGGGAAAACATCTAGAAATTCGTAAACCACAGGTATATCCTCCATCCTCGGATGTTCTCGCTCATCGTCTGAGATGAGTGTCTCATAACCTTCACATGAACAATCATATTTAATATTCTCCAAAATAATATTAAAATTCTCAAATTACTTACTAGAATTTCACTTATTCATTTCCTCAATATCTCAACCGTATACTGTAAGGTTCAGGTAGGGAGAAAGTTACAATCTTAGTGTAGCAATCTAAACTCACTCGATTGGTTGCCAACCAATCCATCCCCAAAATTACATCAAACCCATGTATATTCAACATGATTAGATCTGCTAACATCACTCTATCTCCCACCTTTATCTCACATCCTTTACAGATTAACTCAGTTCTCTGTGATTCACGCATAGGGGTATTTACATGTAGTATATACTCTAGGGGTTCAAACTTTAAATTTAATCTACATACAAAATGCTCAAAAATGAACGAATGCGTAGATCCTGGATCCATCAACACATGAGCCTTATGATTACAGACAGAGAGTGTACCTCTTATAGTTTTTGCAGAAGTGTCAGCGGTCTCCTTATCTAGGGCAAACACACGTCCCTGTGTAACAGGTCTCTTTCCTTTCTCTGCAGCAGTGGCCCGTCTCTGGGGGTTCACTCTTTAAGGCTGTTGTCTAGTGGGCTCCAAGACATGTGGTTTCTGAGGTTGAGGGCAATCCTTCACCATGTGACCCATGTCTCCACATCTAAAACATCCATGGATCGACCCAGTAAAACTTCCCTCATGCATTCGGCCACAATTTCTGCAAAACCTTGTCTCAGGCCTGACATCTCGAGGGGTCTCTCTAATGTTAGGGCAACCTCTGGGTCTCTCTAATCTGCCCTTCTGCACCTCAATCCTTCCTCTTTTGAAGGAACCTCTCCGAGCCTCTGTTTGGAAAATCGTTGGCCTCTTGCCTTTATCTCTATTCACCGCTCTAAGCTCATTCTGGGATTGTACCATTTCAATTCCTCTTTCAATCTCTTGTGCTCGTCTCAGAGCATCTCCAAACTCAGTAATACATAGCCCTATCAATCTATCTCTGATGATGGGCTTCAATCCATACACAAACTTCTCTGTGCGGAGCTCTTCATTCTTGAAGGTCTCTGGGTCATACCTCAATAGCGCGGTGAATTGGCTCTCATAGTCATCCACAGACATGTCACCCTGTACCAAACTCAAAAACTCGGCCTGTTTCTTTCTCTGGGCGGCTCGTGGTACATATTGGGTCTTAAAGGCTGTCTGAAACTCTTCCCAACCAATCACATCCTGGAGGGACATCAAAATACCTTGGGTAGTACCCCACCAATCTCGAGCTCTCCCCTTCAACATATAGATACTCATACTGACCCTCTCAGCATCGGTGCATCCCAGATAATCAAATATAATTCTCAACTCCGTTAGCCACTCCTCAGCCTCTGTAGGATCCTTCTTTCCCCTAAATACGGGTGGACTCATCTTCATAAAATCCTTCAGTCGGACCATACTTCTGTCCTCAGGCTGAGTGACGGGAGGCGCTGGGGGTATGGGAGGTCCTTGTGGTGGTGTAGGAGTAGTACCCGAGGCATTAACTCCAAAGTGTTGGGCGAAAGGCGCTGCCATCTGCTCAAAACCTTACCTCGCATCGGTCTTAATCCGATTAAATCGAGAATTAGGACTCTCTGGTTGTGGGGCAGGTGGTGGAGGGGACTCTGCTTGCCTCCTCGAACGACCTCATCGTCCACTCATTCTCTATCTTAACTCGTCTCCTGCGCATACATGTCAAAATCGATTGAAATCTCAATCCTCAGATTCAGTTCATGACCAGACTATTATAGACAATTGGGATGTATTCTATTACACTTAACCGACGCTGACAGTACTAGACACCCTAAGCTTTGATACCAAGAAAGCTCTGTCACGCCCCGAAAACGCGGACTATAGGGCAAATTTAAAACTTTTTACTCGACAATTCACAATTAAGAGTGCATTCATGTGCAGTGTCATACATCATCACATTTATCATACCTCAGGATCTCATCATTAAATAGTATATATTATATCATATACATTACTTGATCTCAAGTTAATTAATTCTAATACATCCCATACAATGTTATACATCAAGTGTCTGCAATTACAATAATTGTCTGGGTACATGAAAAGATAAAAGATACCTCAAAATACAATATATGACCTGGAGCTCAAGTCCTCCACTAGCCACTACTCCGTACGTCGCAGGGAAACCCTTTTTCACTTGAAGAAATCTGGGGGGAAAGAAAACAGGGTGAGCTTCTAAATCGCTCAGTAAAGGGGGTAAGGGACTCATTTCATAAACCAAAATGCACATCACAAAATATTTATTTGTATGTGAAACTCATTATACTTATTTGAAAACCATAGCATGAAAGTACTCAAAACGACATTCTCATATCTCAAATCATGTGAAAACATGAAGTAAAAAGGCTCAGTCTAGATCAATAACAAAGCATGTGAAAATAATGCGATAATCACTTTCTCAATAAACATGATAAAATCACTGTAATAATAATGCACGTGGCGCTGCCACTAAACACACGTGGCGTAGCCACTGATTTAAATTCACACGTGGCACAGCCATTAAACACACGTGGCATAGCCACTGATTTAAATTCACACGTGGCACAGCCACAGGATAAGGTTTCACGTGGCAACGACCACCAAATATATGTGGCATAGCCACTGAATGGGGGATCTCACGTGGCAACGGCCACCAATTAGGGTTCTCACGTGGCAACGGCCACCAAATAGGGTTCTCACGTGGCAACGGCCACCAAATAGGGTTCTCACATGGCAACGGCCACCAAATATATGTGGCATAGCCACAGAATAGGGGATCTCACGTTACCAAAATGGAGAAGAATCGGGCTTACATGCTACCAGAGCAATGCCTGGTGTGTACTCAGAATCACACACCTAAGTCTTATCACATAAGACTGGTTTGCCTTTACGTAGAACTCATAGTGGTTTTTCTCTCACAAAACTCATTTAAAACCGTTTTGTACTCAACACAAAACATATTGAAACCGAGTCCCAACTGACAAAACACGCACACATTTCTCAAATCTTAAGATCGCCTTAATGTAGAGCCCAATTATAAACTCATAAAAACATTAGGCTCCAACCGACTATAAAAATCATGTGCATTCTCATCAAAGCACAACACATCAAACATGCTTGTTTTATAAATACAAATCATGCTATAATAGTTTAAAATCACATACACAATTGGTTTAATTTCCCTTACCTCTTTGCACCTCGTATAGTGCAATTGTTTCCCCCTTGTCACGGACTAGTCTCGCACTCCACTCTGGAACTCCCGAGCTGTCCAAACGATGTTAAAACATCAATATTCATCATCACAGTAACCTCAATTCTCCAAAATCGTGCATAATTGCTCATAACACCTCAAATCTCTTGATTCTCGTAACTTTACCCCAAACTACAATCTCATTCACAACATCTCAATGTCCTACATTTCTCATGCCAAATTATCTATGCTAATTCACCACATTGTCTAAATTTCCATTTATAGCTCAAAATTCCCAAAATTACCAAAATTGCTAAATATCAACATCACTCCAACTACATTGTAATTTCATCAATCCCTAATCATTTTCCAACTACTTCAACACAATGCCTACAACTATCATTACCAAAATCATCTCAAATATCAAGATCGAGGTTTAGAAATTACCCAAAACTTGTGGAGAGCTTATCTCTTGCCTCGATTCAATCCGTCTTACGATTTCCAAGAATGTTGTTCTCCCTTTGATGAGGAACAACTTTTCTTCTTGCCACAGCCTCTGATTTAGACAGAAATGGGTGCCTTGGATGAGTGAGAAAGTTAAGGCTCGGTGAAAATGGGGTTGGAAGAGAGAGAAAATGAAATTGCAGGAGAAAGCAGGGGTTCCTTATATAGACTGAGGGTAGGAGATCGATCTGGCTCTTGGTGAGATCGATCTGTATTTGAATTTGGGGACGATTTGGGGTAATTTTATGCCTAGGAGATCGATCTGTCGAGGGGTGAGATCGATCTCTTCATGGCTTTATGAGATCGATCTGCTCCTTGAGGAGATCGATCTTTTCCCAAAAAGAAACGTTTGGAGATCGATCCCTTCCTCATGAGATCGATCTTCTCTCAAACAAAATCATAAGGAGATCGATCCTTTTCCATTGGAGATCGATCTGCTCCTTAAATTCCTCCTTCCTTGTCATTTTTAACTCACCAGATCGATCTCTCCTTTCCCAAGATCGATCTGACCTCTTAGTTTCACACTTATGTTAAACACTTACACATAAATCTCCAAATATAATTTCCACAATTCACTTAGCTCAATAAATTACACTTCAAGTTCTTATTACATCATTAAAATATATCTAAAATTCTCAGATCTCACAAATTAGGAAATTAAGCACAAATAATTCTAAAAAAATTGAATTATCAGTAAGCTAACACATTCAGTATGGAATAAATGAAAGCAGGTAGATAACCATACTATCTATGATGCTCATAATGCATGGGTTATTCTGAAAACCTGTGGCATTCACAAAACCATTATAGTAAAACACATAGTAATTTATTCCCAAAAATCGAATATCAAAACTCATTCGGAGTAAAACATTTATGTGTACAGTATTGAAACTCATATTTAAATCACATTCTCATTTCAAATGGTTTCATCACAGATAGTTTCATCATGGAAACCACTAAAACAAGCGAGACTAGGCAAGGATCCACACAAATCCATAAGAAATTTGGCCAAAGTTCGAGACCTTGAGCTATCACTAGCTAGGTGTGCAAGGGTATCTCAGAGTCCGACGAGGGGATTAATCTATCCATCAGCTCCTAACTAAGGACTATCACAAACCAGAGCAATGACACAGCATGCCCGAGTCCAAAGATTTAATCCTCACATCCCATAGTTGCACGGTACGGTGTACTCCATGTTGTCTACACGGTACAACGTACCTCATGAACCACAATACAATTACCACATAGTTGTAGATGTCTAAGTCACAAGCTCACCACCCGAACCAAATAATGTATCAAGCATAGCCTGTCGTCTCAGCTCTAGTGCAAGCAAGTCAATGTGACACACAGTCCAACACGAGGGCTGAGCACGATCTCAATCATACATCACAACAGAATCCAGTGCGAGTAGTACTCTAGCACGGTCTGTTCATATACCATAAGAAAATCAAGTGCGAGCGGATCTGGATAATCCACAGATCTCATCATAGCTCCAGCACCTTATCGTTTATCAAATCATATAAAATCCTGTGCGAGCCAGTCTATGTAACTCACAGATAATCTGACGGCTCCAGCACGATTCCACATATAACATTGACAGATGGCTCAATTCTGGTGAAAACGATTTCCAAAACCAAGTTCAGCATGCGAAACGGTGTAAAATGGTACAAGAGAAGCGACTTCCCGTTTGGTCACCCATCATGGGATTACTCCCACTTAAGTACGTTTAACCTTGAAAATGTGCACTTTAATGCAGATTGTAAAATCCTGAGCCAGTCTATCATTACACTATTACAAAATAGTATCTTTCGATAAAAACATTGAAAACATGCACTTTATGCATTTATACATTTTTGGTACATTTACAGTATAATTTCATCTGTAAATTGGGTCATTTTAGGAATTTCCTATAATTTGGTTTTCCTCTACATATTTCAATATCTATATACTCTACAATATTTATTTGCATATAGGAGGTAAGAAATATGCGTACAATTATCTCTAATAGCTTGTTTAAATCCCTTACCTGGAAATGTGTTGACTGCGAATTTTAATTCTTGATCTCTCTGGATCACACAGTCTATTTGGCATCGGACGTATCCTCGGGAGCTGCAAATAGTTACATATTATATCAATTCACCCCGATATACTTATTTTTCACTTTTCTAGAATTAATTTAACATATTGGGCCGAATTGCCCGTATTGGACCCAATTACTCTTCAATGGGTCTCACCCTAATATCATGTCATCTTAAGCCTTTTCTAGTCTTTCTGATCGTTTGTTATATCAATTACGATCATCGATTTTCAATTCCACACACAGCAATTTATACGATTTAATCCATAACTGACTCAATAAATTTCTAATTCACATACGACTAATTCCAATTTTGCATAAATATACAAGTTATAGTATGTGAAGATCACTTATCCGAATTTTCTTGATGGCACGTAAATCGAGGTTCACTCAAACTCATGTTTCTCTCATACCGTCGCGCTACACATTAATATATATATTTAAATCGGTTAATTTTGGTCAAATATAAATTCAAACTATTTTTTAAAAAAATAAATCGATCAATTTTGACTACTTACCGGTTACTGTTGTGTCGAGGCAGCACCGAATTTCTTCCAATTTTTTTCTCTCTCCTACACAACCAGTTCGGACCGGTTCAATCCCTTTCACACCTAACCGGTCCAAACCGGTTCAGGGCTGATTTCGTCGTTGCCGATGTTTTCGATCGGTCCTCGGGGTGATTCTGCCACCGCTCGACGCGCCTTGGCCTGGGGAGGTTTCGGCTGGCTTGGCTCGAGCTAAATCGACGCCAATGCCGTCGAATCTCTCTTTTCCCCCCGCGGTCTCTCCCTTGCAGTTCTAAATTTTTCAACTGTCCCACGGTGCATGACGGTGTCTAAACGCCTCCTAGGTGTCGATCATCCCTCGTCGATCTGCTCTTGCACGTACTCGCCAGTTGTGGCTCGCCCGAGGAAGGAAGCGATGATTTCGGGTTTTTGGTTCTCCTGTTTTCGCGATTCCAGTTTCTATTTCTTTTTTCAGATTTCTCTCTTCTTCTTTTTTTCCCTTAATATACTATATTATATTTTAATATAATATAATATAGTATAAAAATATCTTACAATATATTATAATAATAATACAATAATAAAATATCTCTTATTATTTATTATTATTATTATTATTATTATTATATTATGTCAGACCCGAATTTTTGTAGCTTATTTCCTTATGATTTCTATGTGTATGAACACTATGTAATTATAGTTGAATCATAAAAAGAGTATTTACTATCATGCAATCGACTATTTGATAAATTAAAAATGCATGTAAGCTACATAACAGCGAGATAAGGGTTAAGTTAATTCTCGAACGAGTGCAGGGGTAAAACGGTCAAATGACTGAAATTCGGTATAATTTCGATAAGAAAATTTCATTAAAAATATGAAATTAAGGAATCTTGATCAAAATCGAGGAAAATATTTAATTTTGAGCCCAATTGATCAAGATATGAATTTATTAGAATTTATCGAAATTTTTTCCTCGAAAAATGAGCCCAAAAATAGTGGAAAAATATACCGAAAAGGTAAAATCGGACTGATAAATTCATTTACGGATTAAATGAATTTAATATGATTTTTGGAGATATTTTTAGATATTTATGGGATATTTTTGGGATTTTTATTATTATTTTATAATAAAATAATAATAAAAATATATATTAAAAAAAAAAAGAGAAACGAAATCTGAAGAGAAAACACGGGGAGAGAGAAGAGAGAAATCGCGTGAAGCCGACCCGAGGGAGAAGACCACCGGACGGCGAGCACCGGCCACCCCACGGGCAGGCAAGCGGCCGGAAAAGGAAGAGGAGGACCGTGCGCACCCATCGGCACCGATCACGACCTCCACCGACGCCGGACGCCGGCGAATCGAAGAGGTGAAGCCGCGGAGGAAAAGAAGGAATCCGGCGGCCACCGGCGGTGCTTGGTCCCGATCGAGCCCAGCCGAGTGTTGCCCAGGCTTAGGCGCGCCGAACTGCGGTGGTGATGCGTCGGGAACCGGCCGAAATACGTCGGCAAGGCCAAATGATGCCTGAACCGGTCGGCGGTTCAGGGGAGAAGGTTCTGTGCTGAACCGGACAGGACCGGTTCAGCCAAGGAGAAAAGGGGAAAAAGAGGAAAAAGAAAGAAAAAGGAAAAGGAAAATTTTTGGGATTTCACCGGACTTCGGGTAAGTCGATACGAGGTCAAAAGTGACCGATTTGATTTCCGATGAATTTATTTAAATTATATTTAATCGGAAATTGACCCGGAGTTAAATATAATAAATTATGCAGTTCGACGATAAATTTCGAACGGAAGCCCGATCGAACTTCGATTTGCGTACTATCGCATAATCTCGGGTAAGTAAAGCTCATTTACGACAATTTATGTGATTTATGCGTATTTAAGATTTATTTTACGCATTTCAGATTAAATTTCGTATTTAGTGAATTATAATTGGAATTTTGAATTAAATGTCGTAAATGATATACGGGCTATCCAAAGAGCTTGGAATAAAGCCCAATGGGTATTGATAGGCCCAATGAGTCGATAGACCCTGATGAAGGGAAATAATAAGTGGAAAACGGGCTTAATACGGTTAAGGCCCATTAAGGATTTTTAAGGCCCATTAAGGGAAATTAAACTGTATTAATGTGTAATACAGTAGGAAAATGATAATTAACCTGAGGAATGGTTATTTACAGCTCCGGAGTTTACATTGAGAGCTGATCGGACTGCGGGAATTAGCAGCACCGAGGAAGTGAGGTCACGAGACGTGATCCGAGGTAAGGGACTTTTGCGAGTAGTTAGAGATACCTGCACGTATTTTCAACTGCTTCTGCATTCACTTAAAAACTCTGAGGGTCAGAGAAAGTGAATAATAATTATTGCGACCCGATAGTGGCAAATTACGATTTTGCCCCTAGTTAGTTAAAAAGTCAACTTTTGTGAGAAGTTGCAAAAAGCATGAAAAATACTATTGTGAGTGTTTAAATGCTATTAGCATGAAAATAAATAGATGGGCTAATGATTTTAAGGTTGATATGACTTAAGCACACTTTGAGTGCTGATTTTGATGTTTTATAAACAATCCCTTTTTAAATAGCCATCTATCATATTATGTGAGAATGAATCGTGCTAGAGCATAGCTCGCACTGGGATTCATGTGTTTTTCCACATAATATTAGTGCTGGATTTGATACGCACTAGATTTTCATGACATGCATGATAGAGTACTGGAGTTTTACTCGTACTCAGCTTTGAATAATATATGCATGACAGAGTGCTAGAGCGTTGCTCGTACTCGATTTTTCATGGTTTATACATGACATAGTACTGGGAGCTATTGCTCGTACTTGATTTTGATATTGTGCATAGCATAGTACTGGGAGCTATTGCTCGTACTTGATTTAATACATAAACTATGCATTGACCTAGTTGCTTGAGAGTGCTCGCACTAGAGTTGAGTTTTATGATGTGAAACAGTGTTTGAGCGGAGTAACGACTGTGAGTCGTACTCAAAACGCACACTGTATGTGATATGTAATACATGTTGAAACCCATGCCTGAGACCTTGCGTGACTGTGTGTCATAGCTAGAGAGGATATCCGCATGAGGTTAGTATAGACGTGGTATGATATTTCCACAGGCACGAGGGCTAAGACCTATGTTAGGCACCCTGACTGTGATGTTGATGAGTTCCACGGGAGTGAGAGCTAAGTCCTATGGTAGGCACTCTGGCCGTGAGAACGGGTCCACGGGGGTACTTTGTATCGTGTCTGAGTGGCACGAGGTACGCTGTACCGTGTGTTACGTAGCTGGCGGTTGACATTGGACTGACCATCCTCCCGTTACAGCAGTGAGGCCCCGCACATCTAGATCTATGTGGCTTGGGATCACTTTCTTTTCGGATATGATCATAATCCAGGATACTATTTGCATAAACCACAGAGTCTCACATGTTATATCACATTGATTAACTTCTTTAAACTGCGGACAGACCTGAGGGATGGGTCGGACTCCAATTTGTGTTGTGAATCATTTGATGCCATATTTATATGTGATTTAAATATACATGGCATGATTTACATAAAGGCATGATTTATATATAAATGCATTGTGTTGCACTACATGCCTACTTTTGAGAAATAAAGCATGATTTCTGTACATGGGATTTATTCTGTACAAGTAAATATATATTATATTTCAAGACATGCTTTTAAAGTGAGTTAAGGAAATAATGTTTTCAAGGCATAGCACTATTTTGAGTAGATAGTGTGGATATCTACTTGCTTGCCTGATTTCCTTACTGAGCGCGTTATGCTCACCCCTTTTTCTTTACATCTCTCTACAGAGCGTCAGTAGAGCGAGAGTTATCGTGGGAGAGTGTCCCAGAGTCCACTGCTAGTTCCTATCGATTCATCAGGTATACTTATTATGTACAGTTGTGTATCTAAACATAGAAACAGCACAGTGATGTATACGTTATATATTATGGGGAATGTAATCGTATTAGATTTTATAAAATCTTACATGTATAATAAAAGCAACTACAGTCAGAATTAATATATTGACATGTATGTATGAGAATGGATATTATGGTAAGTGAAGACTCTGACATCGAATCACAGCCCAACCAGTGAAGAGAGGAAAGGTAAGTTAAAAATGCGAAAAATTTATTGTGGTTTTTGGTTAAAGTTAAGGATTGAAACTGGGGTCCTGACATATTATTACAATGTATTTTATGCATATTGATATCCACACACAGACGTACATATAAATTATTTTTATTTCTCCAGAAATATATTTTTTTCATATTTCCAAGATAAATTCCCAAGGTGGGGTAATTTTCGGGTTATCATTTTCGGACTAACTTCCCTTTTTGGACTCCTTATATTTTCACGTTTTGAGTTTATATTTTCAATTGGTTTAACATAATTTCATTCGATCAGATAACCTTAACCAGAGAGATCGTCTTAGACCGTAAGACCTTCTCCTTCCTATCCAAAATCTGAATCGGCTTCTCTACATATGACATATCCTCTGTAAGCTCCAACAGCTCATACTGAATAACATGTGCCGGGTTCGGATGGTACTTCCGAAGCATCGAAATTTGGAAGACGTTTTGCACACTCACTAACTCTAGTGGCAAGGCCAACCTATAAGCCTTGTCTCCACTCGATCCAAGATCTCAAATGGTCCAATGTAGCGAAGACTCAACCTACCCTTCCTCCCGAAGCTCATAATACCTTTGGAGGGGAAAACCTTTAGAAATACCGATTCACCTATAGTGAATTCCAAAGGCCTTCGCCTCGTGTCAGCATAGCTCTTCTACCTGCTCTGAGCTGTCCTCAATCTATCACATATCAACTGGACATCATCAGAGGCTTGATTCACTAAATTTAGAGCAAATATCTTTCGGTCACCCACTTCTTCTCATCCAATTGGAGATCGACACCTACGACCATATAACGCCTCATACGGTGTCATCCCAATACTCGAGTGATAACTGTTGTTGTAGGCGAATTCAGCTAATGGCAAATGGTCATCCTAAGAGCCTCCAAAATCCCTCACACAAGCTCCCAACATATCCTCCAAAGTCTGGATGGTTCTCTCTAATAGATCATCGAACAGAGGGTGGAAAGCTATACTGAAGCTCAATCGAGTTCCCATGGCTTCCTAAAAGTGTTCCTAAAAGTGGGAAGTGAAGCGGGAATCCCTGTTAAACACAACACTCACTGGAACACCATTAGTCTCACAATCTCTTGTATATATAAATTCGCCAACCTATTCAGAGTATCCGTAACTCTTATAACTAAGAAGTGAGCTAACTTTGTCAATCTATCCACAATCATCCAAATGGCATCATGTTTTCATCGGGTCCTCGATAAACCCATGATGAAAATCCATGGTGATGTGTTCTCATTTCCATTTCAGTACAGGCAGAGGCTACAATAATCCTGCAGGCTTCTAATGCTCTACCTTCACCTGCTGACACACTAAACACTTGGCCACATACTCCGTCATATCTCTCTTCATCCCTGACCACCAATATACTTTTTAGAGGTTCTGATACATCTTATTGCTCCCCGGATGCAACGTATAACGTGATGAATAAGCTTCAGACAAAATGAGTTTCCTCAACTTAGGATCATCGGGAATGCACACTCTGCCTCGAAATCTCAATAATCCATCAGTGCTCAACTCAAACTCGACATTGGTACCAAGCTAAATCTGACTATGCATATCAACACAGAAGTGATTAATACGTTGAACTTGTCTGATTTGGTCAATCAAATCCAGTTCCAATCTCAAAGTAGCTACCACACAATATGCATCAATGTCAGAAGGGATCACATCTAAATTGAGACTCGTAAACTGCTCTAGCGGCTCATGTTTCCTGATCATCATGTATGATACCATCCCAAGGCTTATTCGACTCAAAGCATTGGTAACTACATTCGCCTTACTCGGATGATACATGATCTCACAATCATAGTCCTTCAGAAGCTCTAACCATCTATGTTGCCTCATATTCAATTCCTTCTATGAAAATAAATATTTCAAGCTTTTGTGATTAGTAAATACTTGAAATTTCTCACCATACAAATTGTCACGACCCTCAACTTACCAAATTCAGCGTAAATTTTTTGCATTTTCATGCATTATTCATTATGTGTTCTTACCTTACCTCGATCGTGATCAGTTACACACTCAATGGTTGGGTTGTGTGCCAATGTCTACCTCATCCATCCATAACAATTCAATTGGCAATATAATTCTAGAAGTAAACACTTTTATAGATACATCAGAGTTACTGTTTATAAATGTTTACATTGCTTTACATCCCCAATGTTTACATATAAAATGCTACTGTGCTATGTCTAGTTTAGATACAAAATAAATCAAGTGTGTATACCTTACGCGACGTGGTGCAGCGGATACTAAAAGGGGAAACCTTCAGTCGCTCTCAATCTATACTCAAATCTTTGTAGAGAGGGGAAAATAAGGGGGTGAGCAAACCACACGCTCAGTAAGGAAATTATGCGAACAGGTAGATACTGCACTATCTACGTGATCATGATGCCATGCTCAAAAGCATTTAGTTCATCATTTTATCTCAAAACATGAGTGTATGATTGTGTTAATGGTATGTAAAGAAATTCATGCTATTAAATTTAGTGCACAAGTCTCATTCAAAGCATGGCATTAACCATCATGCATATTTTATAGGGCATGGCATTAATCATCATGCACATTTCATAAGTAAAGCATGGCATTAAACATCATGCATCAGTGCACTTTTAAAACCATTAACATACTTTCATCTCAAAACAATTCAGCTCTAGTCAGGATTCGGTCCCTCCCTCGGACTATCTTGACCCACAAAACATTTCAAACATGGATTTATTCTCAAAGTAATAGACATGTGAGATAGGCAATACAACAAGGGAAATATCCTCAAGGACTATGGCCATATCCTGTGACACCGGCTACACGGATCAGGTGTGCGGGTTATCACCACTATCTACTTCCACATGGGAGGTGGGTCACGTCCAGCCCGTCGATCCATAACAGATCTTATCCGAAGACGGCATATCACAATCTCAACACAGTATATCGTACTCCATGCTACTTGCACGGTACAGCGTACTCCGTGGACCCAATCAACACATCATATCACGCCACATCTCAAAACACACGAGTGAGCTTATTTAATCGGTACGACCTCTTGTCTACCCAAAGTTCCTAACACGGCTATCAACATGTCAAAATAATACACGTGTGAGCCTATTTAATCAGTGTGACACCCAGTCTACTCGAAGCTTCAAGCACGATAACAAGTAAGGTAGGCATCTAATGCGAGCTATGCTCCAGCACCATGCCAAAACCAATATAAAAATCCATGTGAAAACTAGTGCTAGCTAAGCTCTAGCACACATGTGTATAAAACACGTCAAATCTCGTGTGAGTTATACTCTAGCATGCTTTCATTCTCATGAAAACCATGTAGGTGGCTCAATTCTTTGCAAAGTATGGTTAACAAACCAAAACAACTCATTTCTTTTGCAAATCATTTCAAATGTCAGCCAACCTACCAAATCATTTGCTAAAAAGCAATAAAACATGATTTTCAAAGCAATATGCTTTTGTTTTCATGCACAATTCTCAAACACCCAACTTTTACCCTTTAATCACTAAATTTCATTTCCTAACATCTCATGCATTCTAGCAAAGCATTTAAGGGCCCAAATTGAATACATATATCTCTAAGAGTCTACACAATTCCCTTACCTCGATTTACTTGAGTGTGCCTCTCTTCCTCTTAGCTTCTTGTGCTCTTGGCTCGCTTCGCTCCGATGTATCCTCAAGAGCTGTGATTCATTCATCCAAAATCAATTGAGTTAATGTTGTCAACTCATATTTGACTTCACTGGTCAATATAATTCATTTATGCATTTTACCAATGCCTTAATCCACATTTTACCCCTTTTAGGTAAATCTTACAATTTACTCACTAACAACATCTTAAAATCATACCCATAACACTATTATCACCTCTAGATATCCCATCTCTCATTAATCTCCATACATTCCACTTCCTCACACTAGACCATTTCTAGGTCATAATCACTCCAATGCATTTTAGATAGTTTTTAACCATACTAAGCACCCCAATCAACCCCAAACATCAATAGCTTAACAGTGTACTTAAGTTGGTACTTTAGAAACTCACCTCTTTGGATTTCCTCTTTATTCCAAATAGAACTGCCCATTGTTCCTTCAATCCAACAAATGGGTAAATGCCTCCAAACTATGTTGTTCTTCTCTTTGATGTGAACAACTTTGCCTCAATAGTCTTCCCTCAAATCTCCTTGAAAATAGTTAGATTTAGAGAGAGAAAACTAGGTTTTGGGTTGAAAATGGAAGGAAATGGTTTTGTCTCAAAATCTGCAGATTTTCAACTCCCTTTTTATAGAAATAGCTTGATAAGATCGATCTGCACAAGGAGGAGATCGATCTAGTCCCCTTAAATTCCTCTTTTCCACGGCATTTTAAGCATAAGATCGATCTATCAAAACTTGAGATCGATCTGCTCTAAATCGATAGCTAAGTAGATCGATCTGTATGCTTGAGGATCGATCTTTTCATTACAGAATGCTTAGGAGATCAATCTGGCTCCGTTGGAAATCGATCTGCCATATTCCATTGCTCGAATAAGACCATTTTGGATCTTCTAGATTGATCTCTCATCCTATGAGATCGATCTGCCCTTCATATTTCTCAGATTTTCTATAGTTTTTCTGCAGCAACTCATACTCAAACATCCTTAATTTGCTGTCATGGTCATTTTCTCATCCAATCATCTTTGAGACTTGAATATGGCATCCATTCATACCTTATACCTATTGAAACTTGTGTGGAATCTTTGTATAACCAAAGTATATGGTATACACCAAATGAAAGTGCACAACTCATGCACATTTTCCTTCTCTTTTACCACACTACCCATTTTCCATTTTACTCCCACTCTTTACATGTTTAAGTTCATATCTTCATATTCATATGTAATGTAACTTGTATGTATAATCACAACTCTTATTGCAAGTGTGTACCTTAAACTTATGGACTTACATTACATACACTTCACTTATGAAATCAAAGTATAACTCCATTTACATTTCTATGTATATATTACAATTATACATATACGGGGTCTCACACAAATAGTGGCACCATATCTTCAGTGCAAATACTACGGCTGCCAACTCTAAATCGTGGGTCGGATAGTTCTTCTAATGGTTCTTAAGCTGTTGGGATCCATAAGCAACTACCTTCCAATCTTGCATCAATACACAGCCCAGTCCCTGTCCTGAGGCATCTGTATATACAGAGAAACCTCCTGAACTGGTCAGAATGGTGAGAATCGATACGGTGGTTAGTCGCTGCTTCAACTCTCCAAAACTCTTCTCACATCTATCATCCCACTCAAATGCATCATTCTTTCAAGTGAAATGAGTTAAAGGAGCAACTAATTTTGAGAAGCCCTCGACAAACTGTCTCTAATACCCAGTTAAGCCCAGAAAACTCCTAACCTCAATGACTGTCTTAGGTCATTCCCACTAAACTACTGCCTCTATCTTGGACGGACCAACAGACACCCTATCCTTCGATACCACATGACCCAGAAATGACATTTGTTCCAACCAAAAGTCACACTTACTGAGCTTGTCATATAGCTGCTTCTCTCGAAGGGTCTATAGCACAATGCTCAGATGTTGCTCATGCTCTTCCCTGGATTTTAAATACACCATAATGCCATCTATGAACACTATGAAAAACCAGTCTAGGTATAGCTTAAACATTTCATTCATCAATACCATAAAAGTTGTGGGAGCATTCGTTAACTCAAAAGGCATAACTAAGAACTCATAATGACCATAACGAGTACAAAAGGCTATCTTAGGTACATCTCCACTTTGGATCCTCAATTGATGGTACCCAGACCTCAAATCGATCTAGCTCACAGTCGTACCCCAGATCATCACTACCCTGACAAGGGGCACTGGAGGAGGTGCGAGCTGAACAGGAGGAGTATGTGGTGGTTCAGCTCTCTGTGGTACGGGTGCAGGCACAAAGGTCTCTGGTGCAGCTGGTAAGTAGTCGGTGTAGCCAGTCCTACTGTACCTTGGGTACTACCAAATCTATCCATAAACTGCCCCAATAATGTCACCACTGTATCAAGGCGTCACTCTAATCTCAAGTCGCGAGCACTAGAACTCTTAAATGGGTCCCGAGACATATGACCAGATGAGGATCTGCTCTGTCTCTCGAGTCTGTCTTCATGCCCTTGAGATCGAGAACTCTCACCTCTACTACAATGTCTATCAGTCATCTTGATAATTTCCTACATATATAACATAATTTTTAGTGAAATCACAGCTCGGTATACACAATTGTATCTAAACAAAGCATAGTGACAAAGAGATGTAAACTTTCCTAGTTACTAACAACGACTCATATCAGATAAACTCTGCTTTGATAGAACTTCTGTCGCGACCCAACTTCCTTATATTCATACCTAAATTCCCACACATCACAACTAAACTTACTAATAGTTGGGCTATGAGCTGATGTCAGTCGATCACTCCTCATATACTTTAATTCATTCACTTCTCATGCATCCATAAGAAGAAGTTGTACTTATAATAATTTACAAAATTTTTACACTTGTTTACATTGGTTTACATCCCAATACTAACATAAATACATCATTGTACTTTGTCATATTTCGATATAAAAGATTTCAAAAGTTTGTATACCTTTCGCAATGTGATAACAACTGTTAGCGAAAGGAAAATACAGGAATCTACCACAGAGCTCTCAAAAATCACCAGAAATAATCTGTGGAGAGAAGAGAGAAAGGAGTGAGCTAACACACTCAGTAAGGAATAAATGAAAGTAAGTAGATAACCATACTATCTAAGATACTCATAATGCATGGTTTATGCTGAAAACCTGTGGCATTCACAAAGCCATTATAGTAAAACACGTAGTAATTTATTCCCAAAAATTGAATATCAAAACTCATTCGGAGTAAAACATTTATGTGTTCAGTATTGAAACTCATATTTAAATTAGATTCTCATACAAATGGTTTCATCACAGAAATCAAATCATAAATAGTTTCGTCACGAAAACTAGTAAAACGGGTAAGACTAGGCAGGGATCCACACAAATTAGTGGGCCTCACCCTAATATCATGTCATCTTAAGCCTTTTCTAGTCTTTCAGATCATTCGCTATATCAATTATGATCGTCGATTTTCAATTCCACACATACAGCAATTTAAACGAATTTAATCCGTAACTTACTCGGTAAATTTCTAATTCACATACGATTAATTCCAATTTCATATAAATATAAAAGTTATAGTATGATAGGATCACTTACCTGAATTTTCTCGATGGCACGTAAATCAAAGCTTGCTCGAACTTGTGTTTGTCGCCTACCGTCGCGCTACACATTAATATATATTTAAACCGATCAATTTCAATCAAATATAAATTCAAAATAATTTTTTAAAAAATAAATCGATCAATTTCGATCGCTTACCGGTCTACTGTTGTGTCGGGGCGACATTGAATTTTTTCTCAAATTTTTTTCTCTCTCCTGCTGAACCGGTTCGGACTAGTTCAAACTGTAAACCCCATAAATTTTCTACGTTTAATTAAATTATATAAAAATGGAAATAATATATATTAATGGAAGTGTGAATATTCGTTGTAGGGCTCGAGGACTGTAGGAACCGAGAAGCCCGTGAATGACCGAGAACCTGAAGATACAAGAAGTGATAAAGCAAATGCAAGCACGGAGGGATTTCAAAAATTTTAAATTGTTAGTTGAAAATTGTCGATGTAAACACTTGTATCGAGAATTTATGAAGAATGATGGAATCCTGATACTATTTCATTTTTGGAATAAGGAAAATTTCATGGAAGGCATGATATTATGTCTTTGGATAAAATATACAAGAAAATGTATATATGTAGATATATACATAGGTGAATATGTATGTATATATATATATATACACATATATACTAGACATTTAAATAAAAGAATAATAATATATATAGCTTATATATTATTTAGTGTATAGAATTTAATATGTAGTATTAAACAAATAAATAAATAAAGCATGAAGCATGAGACAATTTAAAATAAAAATGGAAGCAAACAAAAAGACAAACAAAAATAATATCAATACAAAAGAAATAATAAACAAATATATATAATATATATATCTTAAAAATAATATATAAATATATATGGCATGTACGGAATTGGCTTAGAAAAGCCAATTTCTTCTACCACATTCGGATTGAAAGAAACCATTCGAAATAGAGGACAGTTGGGTGGGAAACAGAAGAGGAGGAAGGAAAGAAAAGGGGCTGATCGGCTGGGGAGAAGAGGAAAGGAAAGAAAATGGGTGATCGGCTGGGGAGAAGAGGAAAGGAAAGAAGGGAGGAGAAGAGAAGGAGGACTGTTCGGCTGGAGAAGAAGAGCTGGGTCGGTGAGGAAGAAGAATAGAGAAAGGAAAAGAAAGAAGAAAGGAAACCGATTTTGTCGAGGGGGAAAAAAGGAAAGGGAAGAAAAAGGAGAGAAGGAAGGAAGGCTGATTTGGCCGAGAGAGAAGAAAAGGGAAACTGAGAGGAAAGAATGGGGGACAGCAGCTGACCGAGAAGAAGAAACAGAAGCTAAGAGCAGAACAGGGGTGTGTGGCTGGTGTTCCGAGCAGCTGGGAACAAGGGAAAAAGCAAGCGCACTGAAGCAAGGAGAAATCGAGAGGTAGGGGAGAGTGAGGCAAAGCTAAAGCAAGACCGAAAGGAAGGGAGAGAAGCAGAATCGGGACTGAAAATGAAGTTGGAACCGAGGGTGTGCAGGGGAGGTTGAGGAAGAAGGAGAAATCGAGAAGCAACCGAAGAAGAAGACTGCAAATTGGAGATGGAAATTGAGAGGCAAGGGAGAGTGAAGCAGACTAAAACTGAGAGCTGAAAGAGAAGAAAAGGAGCAATCGGGATAGTGAGGATTGACCGAGAAGGAAGGAAGAAAAAAAGAAAGAAGAAAAAGAAAATAGAAAATAGAAAAGGTAAATGGTATATTTATGTATATATGTATATTTAATATACATGTACATATAGATTGAGATACAAGCATGTTAGTGTAGATTTAATTAGACAAAAATGGGAATGATGAGGAGTAGGCAAATATGTATGCATATATGATAAGGAGAAAAAAATGGGAAAACAAATAAAAGTATATATATATATATATATATGTGTATATACATGTGGATGTACTTAATAAAGGTATATGTTAACACTTTAGGTACAAAATATATAAATAGTAAAGAAATATATAAACGTACGTGTTGGCCTAAGTATATACAATAATACGTACACACGCAGTAGTAACGATAGGTTACGATTTTAACGCAATTCGAACAATTCGCATGAATAGGGTGCTAAGTATACAATTTCGGTGTAGGTGATTGTAGAAGGAATTAAAGGATGCACTAGGAGGCGTCACCGTTCAAATTCGAGATATTCGATAAATCGATATAAGGGGTACTATTTAACTTAGTTCTGATAATGCATTCTTGTTTCACCGATAAATAATTTTATGAAAGAGCATATGATTTGAAGTGATTTATCAATGCTTTCATACTTGTGAAACTGTTTACGATGCATGTTTTAATTTATCGAAATATTTTCTGAGTACTTTCCATGTTGTGAAATGAATTTCCTAAGGTATGAAGCGTATGGATGTTTTACATTTATTTATGTTTTTATATCCATATCGTTAAAGAAACTTTTGACAATTTCAAAAGTATGTAAGAAAAGAAATTTGTTTTCGAAAGGGGATTATGGGGGCCACCTCTTGAGTCCTGTGGGAACAAAGTGCCACAGTCTTTCGATTTTATGAAAGTGTTTTCAGATTACAAGGAATTCGATTTTATTACTCGATACGAATTTATGGGTTATAAAACCCAAGAAAGATTTTGAAAACTCTGTTTTGAGACTATAGGCTTCATGCATGGTTACTTCTTGTGGTGTTCCGGCTACACCACTTGGTGCCGGTACGTAGGCCCCTTTAGCACTTGACTTAACCTGTGTGGAAGATGTCGTGCTACTGGTGGTTTATGATGATGTTTTGGTAGTATCTCGTGCCCGCGTAGCATGCATTAATGTTCCCTGCACGGTGAGTGCCACAAGTGCCCGTGCCCTAGCTATGTACTAGTATATGATAAGAAATAAGAAGATACTACCCATGTTTATAATTATTATTATTGTACAAACCTGATCCAGTCTACAGCCCCCTTTACCATGGCCATAGGTATGATGACTCTCCATGGAGAATGACACGTATCGTATGACTTAGTTATAGCCTAGTCTCCTCGATTTGATTATGAAAATCAACTATGATGAATGAATATTCATTTTCATGATATATACAAAAATTGGTTACGATCGATATGCTTCATGAAATGATTATGAAACGATTACGAAATATTCATGAAACGTTTATGAAATGATTATGAAATATGCATGAAATGTTTATGAAATGATTATGAAATATGCATGAAATGTTTATGAAATGATTATGAAATATTCATGAGATGTTTACGCAATGATTATGAAATATTCATGAAATGTTTACGAAATGATTTATGAAATGTTCATGAAAGGTTTATGAAAAGTTGTAAAATGGTTAAGCATGTGATTTGTTTTAAAGGCACGCATGCTTTATGACGATTACGCATGAAATGGAAGTTTATGTATTGCATTAAGTTTCATTCTATGAACAACTTCAAATGCTTTTATACATCAGAACTGTGTTAAGAGTATTATCTTACTGGGCTTTCCCCCAAAAGCTCACCCATCTACCTTCAGATCATTTGCAGTGAATCTATAGACGCTACCTGCCACGTACACGATGTAGGCTGGTGGAAAGAGCTATCATAGGCTACTTTTTGTACACGCAGAAAGGTATACATTTACATTCCTACACCAGACATTTCTGTACGCACAGACACATATATTGGGAATATCAGTTGGGATGTAATTTGTAAGGAAATGATGTAAAGAATATGATTCTTGGGGTTAAGTTTTAGGATGATTGATATTAAATCGTTAGGGACGTATTGAGTTGTAAAGGTTGATTTAGAAAGCATGCTTGGTAGTTGTGGATATCTAGGATTGTCGAAAACAACTGAATTGCAGGTGGGTAGGCTCATATATAAGTCGTTATGCTGCTAAAATTTCTATCGGTCGTATAAGTTAAAGTATGGAAATTAAATACAAATATGGATAAAGAATTAGGAAAAGTGTTTTGACACTGCACAGGAATACAACCTAAGTAAATAAGGGAATAAGTGGGTAAATTAAATTCAAAAAAAATTTTCTCGAATTTCAAGGGTCAAGGGTCGTTACAGTTTAAGTGGTATCAGAGCGAAAGTTGTCTAGTATTGTCAGTGTCGAAAATAAGGCTAAAATTACATCCCAATGTCTATGCTTGTCTGGTTGTAGGTAATGTATACTTAATGACTTTAAGGTTCGAACTTTGGAATTACGCGCAGGTATTAGATCACTTGCATGATGAGTGGAAGACGTGGACGTCTTCGGAGGCAGGCTTAACCACCCCCACCTCCTTCACCCGAGCCAGAGAGTCCTCGTACTCGTATGGCTTAGTTCGAGCAGCAATTGGAGCAGCGCCTCGAGCGAGGTTTGGAGTGGATAGCTGCCATGATTTCCCAACATCTAGGGCCAAACGTTTTCGATTCAATTGGCACGGCACCAATTCCTACTCTCGTGCCGACTCCCCTACAAGCACCGCCACCTCCTCCACAGATTCCTCCAGTACCTATGGTGCCTCAACCTCCTATACAGGCCCGGAGGGAAGAGAGGGATATCGGTAGGATGAGGGATTTCCTGAAGATGAGGCCTCAAGCATTTAAGGGAATTAAGAATCTCGTAGAGGCTGAAGAGTGGCTGGTGAGCCTTGGGAAGATCTTCAATTTTTGGGGTGTTCTGATGTTGAGAAGGTTTCCATGACCATCTACATGCTGCAGGGCCAAGCAGAGTATTGGTGGGGATCCACCAAGGTCCTTCTGACTGCTCAGCATCCTGTGATTAGTTGGGATGCATTCTCCACGGCTTTTAGGAAGCAATATGTTCCACTAGCTACCTAGCAGAAGTTGAGGATAAACTTTCTGAGTTTTGTACAGGGCAGTATGACGATGGATGAGTATAAAAGTAAGTTTACTATGCTGATGAGGTATGACCCGGAGACATTCCAGAATGAAGAACGTCGGACTGGGAGGTTCTTAGCAGGGTTAAGGCCAGCTATCAGAGACCGTCTTTTGGGGCTATGGATTACAAAATTTCAGGATGCCCTCGGTAGAGCACAAATGGTCAAGAGGGGCCTAAATGTCACACATGTGGAGTATGGCCTTAAGGGAAAGAGTAAGTAGACGAAGTTTGTGCGACAGGATTTCAAGAGGGGTCAACCCAAAAGGCAGAGGACGAATGAGTTTCGACCTAGACTTGATAGACCCATCATTCCAGTACCTGCTCCTTAGATTGCTAGAGGTCCACAACAGTATAGACCAGTGTACAAACAGTGTGGAAAGCTTCATAGAGGTGTGTGCCTTTTGACCACCAAGAATTGCTTTGTGTGTGGGTAAAAGGGGCATATAATGAGAGATTTCCCACAGAACCAGGTTCCACAATGCCCAGAGCCACCACGGCTGTGAGACCCCGTATGTGTATAATGGTATATATGTACATAGAAATGTAAATGAAGTTGTATTATGAAGTCATAAGTTTGATGATACAATTGTAATGTGGAGTATATGTGATGTAAGTCCATAAATTAAATGTACACACATGTAATAAGAGTTGTGATTGTACCTACAAGTTACATTATGTATGAATAAGAGGAAATGGACTTAAACATGTGAGGAATGTGAGTAGAATGGATTATGAGTAGTGTGGTAAAATGGAAGTAGAATTTGTATAAGTTGTGCACTTCCATTTGGTTTATATCATATACTTTTGGTTATACAAGGATTCCACACAAGTTTCAATAGGAATAAGGTATGTATGGATGTCATTGTCAAGCCTCAAAGATGAATGAATGAGAAAATGATCATGGTAGCAAATTAAGGATGTTTGAGTATGAGTTGCTGCAGGAAAACTGCAGAAAATCTGGAAATTGTGAAAGGCAGATCGATCTCATAGGATGAGAGATCAATCTGGAAGAGCCAGAATGCTCTTATTTGAGCAATGGAATAGAGCAGATCGATCTCCAATGGAGGCAGATCGATCTCCTAAGCATTCTGTAGTGAAAAGATTGATCCTCAAGCATCGAGATCGATCTCCTTAGCTCTCTATTTGTGAGCAGATCGATCTTATGCTTCGACAGATCGATCTCATGCTTAAAATACCGTGAAAAAGAGGGATTTAAGGGGACCAGATCGATCTCCTCTTGGACCAGATCGATCTCCTCAAGCTATTTCTATAAAACGAGTGCTGAAAATCAAAAAAATTTGAGAAAAACACTAACCTTCCACTTTCAACCCAAAAACCTAACTTTCTCTCTCTAAAATTAGCCATTTTCAGTAAGATTTGAAGAGAGACCATTAGAGGCAAAGTTGTTCCTATCAAAGAGAAGAACAACATAGTTGGAAGGCATTTTCCCATTGTTGGTATTGAAGGAGCTAAGGGCATTGTCATTTGGAGCAAGAAGAGAAATCAAACTTGGTAAGATTCTAACACTCCAACTATGGTACATTGTCTATTTAAAAGATTTTGGAGTTGTTTGGCATGTGTATGGATAGTTATAAACTATCTAAAATACATTGGAATGATTATGACCTAGAAATGGTCTAGTGTGAGAAAGTGGAATGTATAGAGATTAATGAGAAATGGGATGTCTAGAGGTGACAATAGTGTTATGGGTATGATTTTAAGATGTTGTTGGTGGATAAATTGTAAGATTTACCTAAAAGGGGTAAAATGTGGATTAAGGCATTAGTAAAATGCATAAGTGAATTATATTGAATAGTGAGGTCAAATATGGGTTAAAAACATTAACTCAAATGATTTGAATGAATGAATCGCAACTTCCGAGGATACGCCAGGGCGAGTTGAGCAAAGAGCGTGAGAAGCTAAGAGGAAAGGAGTCACACCAAGTAAACCGAGGTAAGGGAATTGTGTGAACTCTTAGAGATATCTGTGCGCAACTTGGGCGCATTAAATGCTTTGCTAGAATGCATGAGACATTAGAAAATGATGTTGGGTGATTGAAGGGCAAAAGTTGGGAGTTTGACAAAATGTGCATGAAAACAAAAGCATATTGCTTTGAAAATCATGTTTTATTACTTTTTAGCAAATGATTGGTAGGTTGGCTGACATTAAAATGATTTGCAAAAGAAATGAGTGTGTTTTGATTTTGTTAACCATACTTTGTAAAGTTTTGAGCCACCTACATGATTTCGTGAGTATGAAAGAGTGCTAGAGTATGACTCGCACGAGATTTGACATGTTTTATACACATGAGTGCTAGAGGCACTAGTTTTCACATGGATTTCATATTTATTTTGGCATTGTGCTTGGAGTTTGTCTAGCACTAGATGCCCACCTTGCATGTTACCGTGTTTGGAGCTTCGAGTAGACTGGGTGTCACATCGATTAAATAGGCTCACACGTGCATTATTTTGACATGATTAATTAGTCATGTTAGGAGCTTCGGGTAGACAAGAGGTCGTACCGATTAAATAGGCTTACACGTACGTTTGAGATGTGGCATGATATGATGTGTTGATTGGGTCCACGGAGTACGTTGTACCATGCATGTAGCATGGAGTACATTGTACCGTGTTGAGTTGTGATGTGCCGTCTTCGAACAAGATCTGCTATGGATCGACGGGTAGGATTTGACCCACCTCCTGTGTGGAAGCAGATAGTGGTGATATCTCGCACACCTGATCCGTGTAACCGGTATCACAGGTTATGTACATAGGCCTTGAGGTTATTACCTATTGTTGAACTGCCTATCTCGCATGTCTATTTCTTTGAGAATAAATCCATGTTTGAAATGATTTATGGGCCAGGAAAGTCCGAGGGATGGGCTGAGACCTGACCAGTGTTGGATTGATTTGTTAATGGTTTTTAAAGTGCACGGATGCATGATAGTTAATGCCATGCTTTATTGTGAAAATGCATGATGTTTAATGCCATGCTTTATTATGAAAATGCATGATGGTTAATGCCATGCTATTTGAGAAAATGCATGATGGTTAATGCCATGCTATTTGAGTAAATGCATGATGGGTAATGCCATGCTTTTATTATGAATTATGCATGATGATTTATATCATGCTTTGAGTTGAAATGTGCACTAGATTTTAATAGCATGAATGCTTTACATACCATTAACACAATCATACACTCATGTTTTGAGATAAATGATGAATTAAATGCTTTTGAGCATGGCATCACGATCACGTAGATAGTGCAGTATCTACCTGTTCGCATGATTGCCTTACTGAGCGTGTGGTTTGCTTACCCCCCTTATTTTCCCCCTCTCTACAGAGTGTTAAGTATAGATTGAGCATGACTGGAGGCGTTTCCCTTTTGGTAATTTGCTGCATCCCATCGCTAAAGGTATACACACTGGGATTATTTTATATCTAAACTAGACATAGCACAGTAGCATTTTGTATGTAACTATTGGGGATGTAAAACAATGTAAACACAATGACTCTGATATATTTACATTTATACAAGTGTTTACTCATAAATAATGTTTAAATTGAATGGGTATGGTGGAATGAGTTAGACGTCGACACACAGCCTAACTGTTAAGAGTGTGGTTGTTCACGATCGTGGAAGGATGATTAACAATTGATGCATAAAAATGCGAAAAATTTGTACCTATTTTAGTAAGTTGAGGTTCGTGACAGAAGTTGGTATCAAAGCTTGAGTTGGTCTGACGTGTGTCGTGTCTAAAATACTTAATAAATTGGAAAATTACATCCCCATGTTACTGTGCTGGTTTAGATACAATTGTGTGTGTGTTGATGGGTTGACTAAGTAATTGGTTGTGAATGCAGGGAATTGAGTAAATATGCCTAATACTAGTCATGGTAGAGGGATGAGAGCACAGGCTCAAGGCTGTAGAAGTAGGCCTGGGGGTCGTGTTGAGCCAGAAACACACGAGGCTCAGGATGATGTTGAGGTAGAGGCTGATGTTGAGCACGCTCCACAGGGTCCAAAGGAGAGGCCCGAGAGTACTGAGGCTCGCTTCGCGAGGATTAAGCGGAGCATTGAGATGATTGTGGAGTTGGTCACCCAATCTTTATCTGGAGTTGGCAGTAGACAGAGTCCCGCTACACAGGGTGATGCCGAGCAGGCGGCAGCTCCTAAGGCACGGGCAAGGGAAGCCCCGAGACCTCAGACGACAGATACCCCACCCACACAGGATGTGCCTATGCCGGTTGCTACTCCAGGCAGTAGAGGTTGGGGATACGGTTGTGATTTGGATAGACTACGACAGTTCCAGAAGTTTGGATCGCCGTCTTTTAGTGGAGTAAAAGACCCAGTAGTGGCTGAGGATTGGATCAATGAGATCGAGAAATTATATGGGTTCTTTGAGTGCACTACTATCGAGATGGTAGCGTTTGCCGCTTTTATGCTGAAGGGATCAGCAGAACATTTGTGGACGACCACCAGGCCTATTTTAAAAGCCCGGCATACTGAGATCAGCTGGGATGTATTTCTAGAGGCCTTCCGGAGATAATATGTCCCGGATACCGCACAGCGAAAGCTAAAGATTGCATTTTTGGGACTGACCCAAAGGAGCAGGACTATGGATGAGTATGACTGCTTTTATATCCCTGGGCAGATATGATCCCAACACGATGAGTAATGAGATCGAGAAGATCCAAAAATTTATGGATGGATTGAGACCGACCATCAGGTCCAGATTGGTTCCTCTGGATATACCGACCTACGAGGAGGCAGTGCGCAGGGCGCAATTGTGTGAAGAAGATGTTGATAGAATCGCCTCAGAGTTTGGAAAGATTGGTAAAATAAAGGACAGAGATAAGAAAAGACCAATGATGGATAGAGGCTTCAATTATAAAGGAAGCAAGAGATTCTCTGGAAAGAGGCCGAGAATTAATGAGATCTGGGAGAGGACAGTTAATACTCTCATGTATCCGGCCATTGCTCTAGCTAAGGGAATTATGATTGGAGGACCACGGCCTACTACAGAACAGTGTGGCAAGTGCGGCAGGTACCATGGTACTCGACCATGTTGTGGATCTCCTGTAGTATGCTTCAGATGTGGGAAGCCGGGGCACATAATCAGAGATTGCCCAGAGATGATAAAAAGAGCCCCACAGAAGGGCAAGGAGCCAAAGAGAGCTCCAGTTGGTACAGCTGCTCCGAGGAGGAGGGCTACAGCTGAGGAAAAGGGGAAGCAGGCAGTGGGTGTAAGCAGAGGACGAGTGCACGCACTGGACCAGGACACTGCAGATCAATCATCAGATGTGGTAAAAGGTACCATCCAAATCTTTGATTTAGAAGCTTATGTACTGTTTGATCCTGGTACCACGCATTCTTTTGTATCACCATCCTTTGCATATAAATTATTGAAGCATGTAAAACCCACACTGCTTGATAAGATATTGTTAATATCTACCCCTATGAATGATAGTCAGTTGACTGAGCATGTGTATAGGGATTGTAAGATGAAGATAGGAGGTAAAGAGATGGCAGCCGATTTAATTCTATTAAATATAAGTGATTTTGATGTGATCTTAGGAATGGATTGGTTGGCTGCCAATCATGTTATTTATGGATTGTCATGCAAAAACTTTGATGTTTCCTAAGATAGACAATCTTGTAGTAAATTTTATGAAATGAAGCTAAAGAACATGATTTTTATAAGTGTGATGAGTACAATCTTGATACATGATGTATGAAAGATAAATTTGATTTCATTTATTTATGTGATGTGATGATTTATGATTACTAATGGTGGAAAGAATAATGTGAAGGGTTTATCGCTTATGTGATTGAGACGGATAAGGCACGTCCGGAATTGGGAGACATTCCAGTGGTTAGGGAATTTTCAGATGTCTTTCCAGATGAGTTACCAGGGTTACCTCCAAATAGGGAGATGGAGTTTGGTATAGATTTGGCACCTGGTACAGAGCCGATGTCCAAGCCACCGTACAGGATGGCTCAAGTTGAGTTGGAAGAGTTAAGGAAACAGCTGCAAGAGTTGCTGGAGAAGGGGTTCATCAGGCCGAGCGTCTCACCTTGGGGAGCATCGGTTCTATTTGTACAGAAGAAGGATGGAAGCCTCCGACTTTGTATAGATTACCGGTTGTTGAATAAGGCCACCATCTAGAATAAGTATCCCCTCCCACGCATCGATAACTTGTTGGATTAGCTTAAGAGAGCACAGGTCTTTTCCAAGATAGATCTGAGATCAGGGTACCATCAGTTGAAGATACGAGGTGGAGATGTACCCAAGATAACTTTTCGCACCCAGTATGGACATTATGAGTTTATGGTTATGCCATTCGGGTTGACGAATGCTCCCGCAGCTTTTATGTCTTTGATGAATGAGGTATTCCACCAGTACTTGGATCGATTTGTTATTGTGTTTATTGATGATATACTGGTGTATTCAAGGTCTAGAGAGGAGCATGAACGGCACCTAAGGATAGTGCTGCAAACCCTCCGAGAGAAGAAGTTGTACGCTAAACTCAGTAGGTGTGACTTTTGGTTGGAACAGATCTCTTTTCTGGGTCACATAGTATCAAAGGATGGAGTATCAATGAATCCATCTAAGATTGAGGCCGTAGTTCAGTGGCAGAGACCCCAGACAGTGACTGAGATCAGAAGTTTCCTGGGTTTAGCTGGGTATTAAGGTTTGTAGAGGGATTTTAGAGATTAGCTGCTCCTTTGACACACCTCACAAAAAAGAATGTGGAGTTTGTGTGGGACGATAAGTGTGAAGAAAGTTTTGAGGAGCTGAAAAGGAGATTAATCACAGCTCCGATCCTCACCATTCCTATCAGCTCAGGAGGTTTTTTAGTGTATGCGAATGCTTCACATCTGGGACTGGGATGTGTATTGATGCAAGATGGGAAGGTAGTAGCTTATGGATCAAGACAGTTAAAGGATCATGAGAGGAACTACCTGACCCGTGACTTGGAATTGGCAGCGGTGGTGTTTGCGCTGAAGATAGGGCGCCACTACCTTTATGGTGAGAGATTTCAGGTTTATACAGATCATAAGAGCCTTAAGTACCTGTTGTCACATAAAGAGTTAAACATGAGACAGAGGAGATGGCTCGAGCTGTTAAAGGATTATGATTGTGAAATCCTATGCCACCTGGGTAAAGCAAATGTGGTTGCTGATGCATTGAGTAGGAAGCATCTCGGGATGGTATCATTTATGATGATCAGGGAACACGAGCTGTTGGAACAGTTCACGAACCTCAGTTTGGATATGACCCCGCCTGACGCTGATAGTGGATATAAGATAGCTAGCCTGCAGTTGGAACCGGATCTGGTAGATCGTATCCGATAGGCTCAGTAAGTTGATCAGCATTGTAGTGATATTGTTGGGCAGATACAGAGGGGTACAGAGACGGACTTTGGGTTAAGTTCGGATGGATTGTTGAGGTTCAGAGGTAGGATATGTGTTCCTGATGATGCAGAGATCAGAAGGTTGATCCTAATAGAGGCTCACTCATCGAAGTATACGATACATCCAGAGGGTACCTGTAAGACCCCGTATATGTATAATGGTAATGTGAATAATTGGATCAAATAATATGAATGGACTTGTAATGTAAAGTATGATTGATGTAAGTCCATGGATTCAATGTATGTATGTGTAATATAAATTGTAACGTACATACAAGTTTCATTGAGTATGAATACGAAGAAATGAGTTCTAGCAAGTGATGGATGTGATTGAGACTCAAGATGAGTAGTGTGGTAAAATGGAATGGAGTTATGCTTCCATTTGGTTTTATGTAGCATGCCTTTGAACATACAATGAATGCACACAAGTTTCAATGTGCATAAGGTATGAATGGATGCCATTTTCAAGTTATAAAGGTGGATGGATGCGAAAATGGCCATGGCAATAGATTGAGGGTGTGTTGGTATGAGTTGCAGCAATGAAACTGCAGGAAATCTGGAAAACATGAGGTCCAGATCGATCTCCTAGGATGAGAGATCGATCTGGAAGAGCCAGAATGCTCTGATTTGGGCGAAAGAATAGAGCAGATCGATCTCCAATGGAGCCAGATCGATCTGCCAAGCATTCTGTAAGTGAAAAGATCGATCCTCAAGCACCTAGATCGATCTCCTTAGCTCTCTGTTTGGGACCAGATCAATCTCATGCTTCGACAGATCGATCTCATGCTTTAACAGATCGATCTCATTGCTTCGACAGATCGATCTCAGGCTTAAAAATGTCGTGAAAAAGAGGGATTTTAAGGGACCAGATCGATCTCCTCTTGGACCAGATCGATCTCCTCAAGTCATTTCTATATAAGGAAAGCTGAAAAATCTGGAAATCTCGGAACCTCCCATTTTCAACCCAAAAACCCAACTTTCCCTCTCTAAAATCAGCCATTTTCAGTGAGATTTGGAGAGAGATCATTAGAGGCAAAGTTGTTCCTATCAAAGAGGAGAACAACATAGTGAGAGGGCATTTTCCCATTTTTGGAATTGAAGGAGTTGAGGGCATTACCAATTGGAGCAAGAAGAGAAATCATATTGGTAAGATTCTAACACTCCAATCCAAATGCATTAGCTATTTAATTGATTTTGGAGTTGATTGGTATGAGTATTAATAGATAAACTACCTAAGAATGTAGTGGAAGTGGTGTGACCTAGAAATCTAAAATGGGTATAATGTGAGGATATGTGGGATTGAATGAGCTTATGATTTATGGCATGCTAAAGTTGTTATTGGGGTAATGTTTATGATTCTAGATGGTTAGATGGAATTACTTGGTGAGTTGGAGGAATTGTGAAAATGGATATGTATATGATTGATAAATGCCATAGTGAGGGAATTCATGGAATATGAACACTATGAGCTTAATGTCGATTTAACATCGATTTTGAATAAGTTAATAGGCCTAAGAAGATCCATAGACTCGAGTTATGGGTAAAGTAATGAAACGAGGCCGTATAAGCGTTAATAGAGGCTATAGGTTAAATTGACTATAGCAAGCGCAAGGGTTGCATTGTATGGATCGAATATAATGCGGGATACGATTTTGTGCAGTCCCCGAAGAGTTCGTTGAAGGCGAATCGAACCGTACGAGTAAGCAGCTTAAGGAAGTGGAATCACGCATCGCGATTCCAGGTAAGGGAATTTTGTGAGTATATAGAGGTAGCTGCTCGTACTTTGAACTTGTGGGTGAATATTGGGTGTTGTATGAAATGCATGAATTGCTCAAATAAATGATTGATGGTATTCGTGAGTGACGATGAGTATATGCGTGGTTTTGGATTTGAAGTGGATTTTATGAAATGGGATAGTAAGGCTAATAATTGCATAAATCTATTGTTTTGATGTTTTTCCAAAACGAATTGCTTGGTTTTAAGCAAGCTTATAGATAGGTCGGCTAGTATTGTATTGTTGTTGTGGAAAAGCATTTGTGAGTGCTAAACCCGATTGCCGGGATTGATAAATTGTATATGAGCCGCCTATCGCATTTGTATGACATAAATCGCGCCAGAGCTTCGCTCGCGCTGGATTTCTATGTTTTCATTTGTATGAAACGTGCTGGAGCCTAGCTCGCACTTTGATTTGGAAACTACAATGATATTTATAAATCGTACTGGAGCTTTTGCTCGTACGTGGATTGTGAATGGTTGTCTTACGAGTATAACCGTACTAGAGCTATGCTCGTACGCGCCTCTTTATGAGAAGATGCATGATGCATGAGTCGTGCTAGAGCTTTGCTCGCACAAGTTTGCACGAGGGGATACGTATAAGGTTGTGAAAGTGGGTAAGATCCTTAAGCCTTACATCCTTAAGCCTTACATCCTTAAGCTAACATCTTTAAGCCAGAGAGGCGGGGAGGCTCTATTAGGCGGGGAGGCTCTGTTAGGCGGGGAGGCTCTGTTTGGTGGGGAGGCTCTCTTACGGTGGGATCTTTAAGCCAACATCCTTAACCCCAAAGAGGCGGGGAGGCTCTGTTAGGCAGGGAGGCTCTCCTACATGGGTATGGTAAAGGTAAGATCCTTAAGCCCTACATCCTTAAGCCAACATCCTTAAGCCCAAAGAGGCGGGGAGGCTCTGTTAGGCGGGGAGGCTCTGTTCGGTGGGGAGGCTCTCTTACGGAAAGGATCCTTAAGCCCTACATCCTTAAGCTAACATCCTTAAGCCCGAGGAGGCAGGGAGGCTCTGTTAGGCGGGGAGGCTCTCTTCGGCAGGGAGGCTCTCCTTCACGGAATATGGAATACTCTTGGTATGGGGTAGATAAGACCTAGGAATGGCTCCCCCAATCACGATATGAGTTTGCGGAGTACGCTGTACCGTGTATATTACATGGAGTACGATGTACCGCATGATGGTTATGTGATGAGAAAGTCTGGCGAGGGATAATCCATCTTCGTGCCAGCATGATACCCCGCACACCTGGATGCGTGTGGTCTGGGATGATTTATGATGTAATGGTTCACATAGGCACTTTTGATATAGTGACCTAGATTTATACACATGCGTGAATTGTGGAACGTAAATGTGGTTGTGATTGTGAGTTGATTTGGTGGTGTTATGTTGTTGGTTCAAAAAGGAGGTTTCTAAATGAATTGCCCTTTTTGAATTTAAATGAGATCGAGCATGAGATGATTTATACATGATGTTTTACCATGTTTTATATGCCAATTTTACATGACTTTGATACATGATATATATGTATACTTATATGGCATAGTTTTATTCCTCATGCTCCTACTATAAATGATTTATGCATAACACTATCAGCATGTAGATAGAGTAGTTATCTACCATGCTTGCATTATTGCCTTACTGAGCGTGTGGTTGCTCATCCCACTCTATTTTCCCCCCTACAGAGCGTGCATAGTAGCCCAGTGAGGACTGAGGCGTATTATTTTGGACTCCGCTGCATCTCCATCGCTAAGAGGTATATACACAGTGATTCTTTTTGTATCTAAGCAATGTAAAAGCACAGTATTCTTTTGAGTTGTACTTATGGGGGATGTAGATGTCAGTAAAACATGTACTCGTATAAGTACACGATTAAATGCACATGTATGACATCGTTTTAATTAATTGAGAATGAATGAGATGTGGTGTTTATTATTGACTCACAGCCCAACAGTGTGTGGTGAGCTTAGTTCACGACTGGGTAAGGTAACAGTAAAACGCGAAAAATTTTCAGTGATTTCGATTAAAGAGAATGGAATTGGGTCGTGACAGAGATTGGTATCAGAGCTGTGTTGGCCTGATGTGAGTCATTAATAAAATGTAGGAAAGTACATCCCCATAGTACTGTGCTTTTGTTTAGATATAACTGTGTATACCGTGATGGATTGAGCTTAATGAATTATTATAATACAGGGAGTTTGGCACTATGCCAGTTACACGCAAAGGGAGAGGGGCGAGAGCACGTGCTAGAGGCCGTAGAGGTAGGCCTGAGAGCCGTGCGGAGCCACCGACTGAACAGGCTCCACAGAACCCTGCTGAGAGAGCAGGTGATACTGAGGCTCGCTTCGCTAGATTAGAGCGGAGTATTGAGAGTCTGGTGGAGATAGTCACGCAGGCCTTGGGCGCCGGTGACAGACGAGGTCCCGCAGCACAGCCTACTACGGAACAGGCAGCTGCAGAGGTGGAGAGACCTCAGACTGCTGAGACAGTTACAGTTACACCACCTCCAGCCCAGGATACAGATTCTCCTATCGCTCCACAGCAGAGCGGTAGTGATGTGGGTTATGACTGCGACTTGAGCAGGTTGCGAGAGTTTCAAGCGCTGAAACCCCCAGTGTTCAGAGGGGTGAAGGACCCAGTGATTACGGAGGATTGGGTGTATGAGATGGAGAAACTGTATAGGTTTTTCTGATGCACTTCAAGTGAGAAGGTTGCCTTTGCCGTGTTTATGCTGAAAGGCGAGGCCGAGCATTGGTGGAGGTCCACCGAGGTTATTTTGAGGGCCAGACACTCTGAGATCTCATGGGAGATATCTCTAGAGGCCTTCAGGAGACAATATGTCCCAGCTACCGCACAGAGGAGACTGCGGATGGAATTTATGAACTTGGTTCAGGGGAACCGTACTGTGGACGAGTATGAGTCCAAGTTTATGTCCTTGGGGAGATATGACCCGGACACGATGGGTAGTGAGACCCGAAAGATTCAGAAGTTCATGGATGGATTGAGATTGGCCATCCGGACTAAGCTAGCTCCCTTCGACATTGTGACTTATGAGGAGGCTGTACATAAGGCTCAGTTGTGTGAGCAAGACTTTGAGCGAAATGCCTCCGAGCTTGGGAGAGTCAGTGTCAGAAAGGACAGAGACCGGAAGAGATCCGGGTTTGAAAGAGTGGCCAAGAGAGATGGCCAAAGATTTTTCGAGAAGAGGCCAAAGATTGAGGAGGTGCGGGAGAGAGCTGCTAGACCTCCCGTATACCCAGCCTTGACTGCGCCAAGGGGCATGACTATTGGAGGACCACGGCCTACTACTGATCAGTGTAGGAGATGTGGGAGATTTCATGGGAATAGGCCCTGTCTGATGACCCCTATGGTGTGTTTTAGATGCGAGAGACCAGGACATATGGCTAAGCATTGTCCCGAGAGGATGGAGATTGCCCCACAGAAGGGCAAGGAGCCTGAGGGAGCTCTAGCTGAGACAGCAGCCCCGAGGAGGAGGGCTACAGCTGAGGAAAAAGGGAAACAGGCTGCGGGTGTGAGCAGAGGAAGGGTGCATGCACTGGACCAGGACACTGCAGACGCATCGACAGATGTGATTAAAGGTACCATCCGAATCTTTGATTTAGAAACATTGGTATTATTTGATCCTGGTGCCACGCATTCTTTCATATCACCTTCCTTTGCACATAAATTGTTGAAATATGTGAAACCAACATTGTTGGATAAAATGTTGATGATTTCCACACCCATGAATGATAGTCAATTGACTGAGCATGTATGTAGGGATTGTAAATTAAAGATAGAGGGGAAGGAAATGATAGCCAATCTGATTTTATTAAATATGAATGATTTTGATGTAATTTTGGGAATGGATTGGTTGGCTACCAATCGTGTTGTGATGGATTGTCATGCCAAAACATTGATGTTTTCAGGATTAGACAATCTTATTATAAACTTTGATGAAAAGAAATGATATGGAATTAGCATGGTTGTTGTAAATAAAAGGAGTATGACTTTAAATTCATATTGCTTGAGAGATAAATTTATTGTTTTTGATAAATGATGAATGTGGAGTGATGGTTTATGTTAATAACGACGGAGAGGATAATGCGAAGGGTTCATTGCATACGTGGTCGATATAGATGAGGCACACCCGAAATTGAAAGACATACCCGTAATTACGGATTACCCTGATGTCTTTCCGGATGAATTACCAGGACTACCACCTGAAAGGGAAATGGAATTTTACATTGAGTTAGTGCCTGGTACAGAGTCGATATCGAAGCCACCCTATAGAATGGCTCCGATAGAATTGGAAGAGCTGAAGAAACAGCTGCAAGAGTTGTTGGAGAAGGGGTTTATTAGACCGAGTGTCTCACCTTGGGGAGCACCGGTTCTATTTGTAAGGAAGAAGGATGGAAGCCTCCGACTGTGTATAGATTACCGGTTGTTGAATAAGGCCACCATTAAGAACAAGTACCCCCTTCCAAGAATCGATGATTTGTTGGATCAGCTCCAGGGAGCCGAAGTATTTTCTAAGATAGATCTGCGGTCAGGGTACCATCAGTTGAGGATCAGGAGTGGAGATGTACCCAAGACAGCATTTCGTACCCGTTATGGCCACTACGAGTTTTTGGTGATGCCATTCGGATTGACGAATGCTCCCGCAGCATTTATGGCATTGATGAATGATGTATTCAAGCCATACCTGGACCAGTTTGTGATTGTTTTCATAGATGACATTTTGGTGTATTCCAAGTCCAGGGAAGATCATGAGGAGCACTTGAGGATAGTTCTGCAGACCCTCCGAGAGAGAGAATTGTATGCCAAACTCAGCAAGTGTAACTTTTGGTTGGAACAGATCTCATTTCTGGGGCATGTTGTGTCTAAGGATGGGGTATCAGTAGATCCATCTAAGATAGAGGCAGTTGTGCAGTGGGAACAGCCCAAGACAGTAACTGAGATCAGAAGTTTCCTGGGATTGGCAGGATATTATCGGAGATTTGTAGAGGGTTTCTCCAGACTAGCTGCTCCGTTGACACGCCTCACGTGTAAAGATGTTAAGTTTACATGGGATGAGGCATGTGAGAGGAGTTTTGGGGAGCTTAAGCGTCGATTGACGACTGCTCCAGTTCTCACCATTCCTACCAGCTCAGGAGGATTCTCGGTGTATACGGATGCATCACACCAGGGACTGGGCTGTGTGCTTATGCAGGATGGGAAGGTAGTTGCCTATGGATCTAGACAGTTGAAAGATCATGAGAGGAACTACCCGACACATGATTTAGAGTTGGCGGCCGTAGTATTTGCTTTGAAAATATGGCGCCACTATCTCTATGGTGAGAAATTTCAGGTGTTCACAGATCATAAGAGCCTTAAGTACCTGTTCTCACAGAAAGAACTGAATATGAGACAGAGGAGATGGCTTGAACTCCTGAAAGACTATGATTGTGAAATCATGTACCACCCGGGTAAGTCAAATGTAGTTGCCGATGCTTTGAGTAGAAAGAACCTTGGGTTGGTGTCTTATATGATGGTACGGGAACATGAGTTGTTAGAACACTTTGCGAACCTCAGTTTAGATGTAACCCCACCTGGATCTGAGAGACTTGAGATCATGGCTAGTTTGAGACTAGAGCCAGAGTTGATTGACCGTATTCGGCAAGCCCAGCAGAGCGATCGACGGTGTATCGATTGGCTGAGGCAGATACAGACAGGTGTGGGTAGTGATTTTGAGCAGGGTGCTGATGGCTTATTGAGGTTCAGAGGCAGAGTATGCATTCCCAGGGATCCTGAGATCAGGAGAACGATTTTATCAGAGGCTCACTCATCAAAGTATACGATACATCCGGGAAGTACCAAGATGTATCAAAACCTTCGGAAGGTTTATTGGTGGTCTGGAATGAAAAGAGACATTGCTGAATATGTCGCTAAGTGTCTCGTTTGTCAGCAAGTGAAGGTAGAGCATCAGAAGCCTGCAGGATTATTGCAGCCTCTACCGATACCGACATGGAAGTGGGAGCATGTCACCATGGATTTTGTGATGGGGTTATCGAGGACCCGTAGAGGTCATGATGCCATATGGGTTATTGTGGACCGGTTGACTAAGTTCGCCCATTTCTTGGCTATGAGAGCTACCGATACACTGAGTCAGTTGGCGAACCTGTATATTCGAGAGATAGTACGGCTACATGGTGTACCAGTGAGCGTTGTTTTTGATAGGGATGCCCGCTTCACTTCCCATTTCTGGGAACACTTTCAGGAAGCGCTGGGGACCCGATTGAGTTTTAGCACCGCTTTTCATCCTCAGACAGATGGGCAGTCAGAGAGGACTATACAGACCCTCGAGGATATGTTGAGAGCGTGTGTGCTGGATTATAGAGGGTCCTGGGATGACCACCTGCAGTTAGCCGAGTTCGCTTATAATAATAGCTATCATGCTAGTATCGGGATGGCACCCTATGAGGCATTATACGGGCGTAGATGCTGTTCCCCCATCGGATGGGAAGAGGTTGGTGACAGACAGATTTTCACTCCGGACTTAGTGCAGCAGGCATCTGAGGACGTCCAGTTGATATGTGAGAGATTACGGACAGCTCAGAGCCGGTAAAAGAGTTATGCTGACAAGAGGCGAAGACCACTGGAGTTTGATGAGGGTGAGTCGGTGTTTCTGAGGGTATCACCATCGAAGGGTATTATGAGATTTGGTAAGAAGGGCAAGCTGAGCCCTAGATATATCAGACCCTTCGAGATTTTAGAGAGAGTGGGAGAAAAGGCGTATAGATTGGCATTGCCACCGGACTTGGCGAATGTCCACAACGTCTTCCACGTCTCGATGCTTCGGAAGTATCACCCGGACCCGGCACACGTGATAAGATATGAGCCATTGGAGCTCCATTAGAGTATGACGTATGTTGAGAAGCCGGTTCGAATATTGGACAGAAAAGAGAAAGTGTTGCGGAATAAGACAATTCCCTTGGTGAAAGTTCTTTGGCAATACCACACGGCGGAAGAGGCCACGTGGGAATTGGAGAACTTGATATGGGAGAAGTACCCCCAACTTTTTGAAGAGTGACTTGGTTCTAATTTAGAGGACCAAATTCCTTGAAGGAGGGGAGAATGTAAGACCCTGTATATGTATAATGGTAATGTGAATAATTGGATCAAATAATATGAATGGACTTGTAATGTAAAGTATGATTGATGTAAGTCCATGGATTCAATGTATGTATGTGTAATATAAATTGTAACGTACATACAAGTTTCATTGAGTATGAATACGATGAAATGAGTTCTAGCAAGTGATGGATGTGATTGAGACTCAAGATGAGTAGTGTGGTAAAATGGAATGGAGTTATGCTTCCATTTGGTTTTATGTAGCATGCCTTTGAACATACAATGAATGCACACAAGTTTCAATGTGCATAAGGTATGAATGGATGCCATTTTCAAGTTATAAAGGTGGATGGATGAGAAAATGGCCATGGCAATAGATTGAGGGTGTGTTGGTATGAGTTGCAGCAATGAAACTGCAGGAAATCTGGAAAACATGAGGTCCAGATCGATCTCCTAGGATGAGAGATCGATCTAGAAGAGCCAGAATGCTCTGATTTGGGCGAAAGAATAGAGCAGATCGATCTCCAATGGAGCCAGATCGATCTGCCAAGCATTCTGTAAGTGAAAAGATCGATCCTCAAGCACCCAGATCGATCTCCTTAGCTCTCTGTTTGGGACCAGATCGATCTCATGCTTCGACAGATCGATCTCATGCTTTAACAGATCGATCTCATTGCTTCGACAGATCGATCTCAGGCTTAAAAATGCCGTGAAAAAGAGGGATTTTAAGGGACCAGATCGATCTCCTCTTGGACCAGATCGATCTCCTCAAGTCATTTCTATATAAGGAAAGCTGAAAAATCTGGAAATCTCGGAACCTCCCATTTTCAACCCAAAAACTCAACTTTCCCTCTCTAAAATCAGCCATTTTCAGTGAGATTTGGAGAGAGATCATTAGAGGCAAAGTTGTTCCTATCAAAGAGGAGAACAACATAGTGAGAGGGCATTTTCCCATTTTTGGAATTGAAGGAGTTGAGGGCATTACCAATTGGAGCAAGAAGAGAAATCATATTGGTAAGATTCTAACACTCCAATCCAAATGCATTAGCTATTTAATTGATTTTGGAGTTGATTGGTATGAGTATTGATGGATAAACTACCTAAGAATGTAGTGGAAGTGGTGTGACCTAGAAATCTAAAATGGGTATAATGTGAGGATATGTGGGATTGAATGAGCTTATGATTTATGGCATGCTAAAGTTGTTATTGGGGTAATGTTTATGATTCTAGATGGTTAGATGGAATTACTTGGTGAGTTGGAGGAATTGTGAAAATGGATATGTATATGATTGATAAATGCCATAGTGAGGGAATTCATGGAATATGAACACTATGAACTTAATGTCGATTTAACATCGATTTTGAATAAGTTAATAGGCCTAAGAAGATCCATAGACTCGAGTTATGGGTAAAGTAATGAAACGAGGCCGTATAAGCGTTAATAGAGGCTATAGGTTAAATTGACTATAGCAAGCGCAAGGGTTGCATTGTATGGATCGAATATAATGCGGGATACGATTTTGTGCAATCCCCGAAGAGTTCGTTGAATGCGAACCGAACCGTACGAGTAAGCAGCTTAAGGAAGTGGAATCACGCATCGCGATTCCAGGTAAGGGAATTTTGTGAGTATATAGAGGTAGCTGCTCGTACTTTGAACTTGTGGGTGAATATTGGGTGTTGTATGAAATGCATGAATTGCTCAAATAAATGATTGATGGTATTCGTGAGTGACGATGAGTATATGCGTGGTTTTGGATTTGAAGTGAATTTTATGAAATGGGATAGTAAGGCTAATAATTGCATAAATCTATTGTTTTGATGTTTTTCCAAAACGAATTGCTTGGTTTTAAGCAAGCTTATAGATAGGTCGGCTAGTATTGTATTGTTGTTGTGGAAAAGCATTTGTGAGTGCTAAACCCGAGTGCCGGGATTGATAAATTGTATATGCGCCGCCTATCGCATTTGTATGACATAAATCACGCTAGAGCTTCGCTCGCGCTGGATTTCTATGTTTTCATTTGTATGAAACGTGCTGGAGCCTAGCTCGCACTTTGATTTGGAAACTACAATGATATTTATAAACCGTACTGAAGCTTCTGCTCGTACGTGGATTGTGAATGGTTGTCTTACGAGTATAACCGTACTAGAGCTATGCTCGTACGCGCCTCTTTATGAGAAGATGCATGATGCATGAGTCGTGCTAGAGCTTTGCTCGCACAAGTTTGCACGAGGGGATACGTATAAGGTTGTGAAAGTGGGTAAGATCCTTAAGCCTTACATCCTTAAGCTAACATCCTTAAGCCCAGAGAGGCGGGGAGGCTCTGTTAGGCGGGGAGGCTCTGTTTGGTGGGGAGGCTCTCTTACGGTGGGATCCTTAAGCCAACATCCTTAACCCCAAAGAGGCGGGGAGGCTCTGTTAGGCAGGGAGGCTCTCCTACATGGGTATGGTAAAGGTAAGATCCTTAAGCCCTACATCCTTAAGCCAACATCCTTAAGCCCAAAGAGGCGGGGAGGCTCTGTTAGGCGGGGAGGCTCTGTTCGGTGGGGAGGCTCTCTTACGGAAAGGATCCTTAAGCCCTACATCCTTAAGCTAACATCCTTAAGCCCGAGGAGGCAGGGAGGCTCTGTTAGGCGGGGAGGCTCTGTTCGGTAGGGAGGCTCTCCTTCACGGAATATGGAATACTCTTGGTATGGGGTAGGTAAGACCTAGGAATGGCTCCCCCAATCACGATATGAGTTTGCGGAGTACGCTTACCGTGTATATTACATGGAGTACGATGTACCGCATGATGGTTATGTGATGAGAAAGTCTGGCGAGGGATAATCCATCTTCGTGCCAGCATGATACCCCGCACACCTGGATGCGTGTGGTCTGGGATGATTTATGATGTAATGGTTCACATAGGCACTTTTGATATAGTGACCTAGATTTATACACATGCGTGAATTGTGGAACGTAAATGTGGTTGTGATTGTGAGTTGATTTGGTGGTGTTATGTTGTTGGTTCAAAAAGGAGGTTTCTAAATGAATTGCCCTTTTTGAATTTAAATGAGATCGAGCATGAGATGATTTATACATGATGTTTTACCATGTTTTATATGCCAATTTTACATGACTTTGATACATGATATATATGTATACTCATATGGCATAGTTTTATTCCTCATGCTCCTACTATAAATGATTTATGCATAACACTATCAGCATGTAGATAGAGTAGTTATCTACCATGCTTGCATTATTGCCTTACTGAGCGTGTGGTTGCTCATCCCACTCTATTTTCCCCCCTACAGAGCGTGCATAGTAGCCCAGTGAGGACTGAGGCGTATTATTTTGGACTCCGTTGCATCTCCATCGCTAAGAGGTATATACACAGTGATTCTTTTTGTATCTAAACAATGTAAAAGCACAGTATTCTTTTGAGTTGTACTTATGGGGGATGTAGATGTCAGTAAAACATGTACTCGTATAAGTACACGATTAAATGCACATGTATGACATCGTTTTAATTAATTGAGAATGAATGAGATGTGGTGTTTATTATTGACTCACAGCCCAACAGTGTGTGGTGAGCTTAGTTCACGACTGGGTAAGGTAACAGTAAAACGCGAAAAATTTTCAGTGATTTCGGTTAAAGAGAATGGAATTGGGTCGTGACAGTACCAAGATGTATCAAAACCTTCGAAAGGTTTATTGGTGGTCGAGAATGAAAAAGCACATTTCTGAATATGTTGCTAAGTGTCTCGTTTGTCAGCAGGTGAAGGTAGAGCATCAAAAGCCTGCAGAGTTATTGCAGCCTCTACCGATACCGACATGGAAGTGGAGCTTGTCACCATGGATTTTGTGATGGGATTGCCGAGGACACGTAAAGGTCATGAGCCATATGGGTGATTGTGGATCAGTTGACGAAATCAACCCATTTTCTAGCTATGAGAGCTACCGATACTCTGAGCCAGTTAGCGAACCTATATGTATGCGAGATAGTGAGGCTACATGGAATTCCAGTGAGCATTGTTTCTGATAGGGATGCCCACTTCACTTCCCACTTCTGAGAACGTTTTCAGGAAGCGATGGGGACCCAGTTGAGTTTTAGCTCCGTATTTTATCCTCAGACAGATGGTCAGTCAGAGAGGACTATACAGACCCTGGAGGATATGTTGAGAGCGTGTGCATTGGATTTTGGAGGCTCTTGGGATGACCATTTACCACTCGCAGAGTTCACCTATAATAACAGTTTTCATGCTAGTATCGAGATGGCACCATATGAGGCATTATATGGGCGTAGATGCCGTTCTCCTATTGGATGGGAAGAGGTTGGTGATAGATAAATCTTTGCTCCCGACTTGGTTAGACAAGCCTCTGAGGACGTCCAATTGATATGTGAGAGGTTACGGACAGCTCAGAGCAGGCAAAAGAGTTATGCTGACAGGAGACGGAGACCACTCGAGTTTGAAGTGGGTGAGTCAGTGTTTTTGAAAGTTTCCCCTTCAAAGGGAATTATGAGATTTGGGAAGAAGGGAAAGTTGAGCCCTCGATATATAGGGCCATTTGAGATACTTGATAAGGTGGGAGATAAGGCTTATAGATTGGCATTGCCACCAGAGTTGGCAAGTGTGCATAACGTCTTCCACGTATCCATGTTGAGGAAGTACCACCCGGACCCAGCCCATGTGATAAGATATGAGCCTTTGGAGCTCAATGAGGGTATGACATACATTGAGAAGCCAATTTGGGTATCGGATAGAAAAGAGAAAGCGTTGAGGACAAAGACGATTCCCTTGGTGAAAATACTTTGGCAACATCACACTGTGGAGGAAGCCACATGGGAATTGGAGAGTTTGATGCGGGAGAAGTATTCTGAGTTGTTCACAGAATAATTGGTTCCAATTTGAAGGACCAAATTTTCTAAGTGGGGGAGAATGTGAGCCCCGTATGTGTAGAATGGTATATATGTACATAGAACTATAAATGAAGTTGTATTATGAAGTCATAAGTTTGATGATACAATTGTAATGTGGAGTATATGTGATGTAAGTCCATAAATTAAATGTACACACATGTAATAAGAGTTGTGATTGTACCTACAAGTTACATTATGTATGAGTAAGAGGAAATGGACTTAAACATGTGAGGAATGTGAGTAGAATGGATTATGAGTAGTGTGGTAAAATAGAAGTAGAATTTGCATAAGTTGTGCACTTCCATTTGGTTTATATCGTATACTTTTGGTTATACAAGGATTCCACACATGTTTCAATAGGAATAAGGTATGTATGGATGTCATTGTCAAGCCTCAAAGATGAATGAATGAGAAAATGATCATGGTAGCAAATTAAGGATGTTTGAGTATGAGTTACTACAGGAAAACTGCAGAAAATCTGGAAATTGTGAAGGGCAGATGATCTCATAGGATGAGAGATCAATCTGGAAGAGCCAGAATGCTCTTATTTGAGCAATGGAATAGAGCAGATCGATCTCCAATGGAGCCAGATCGATCTCCTAAGCATTCTGTAGTGAAAATATCGATCCTCAAGCACCTAGATCGATCTCCTTAGCTCTCTGTTTGGGAGCAGATCGATCTCATGCTTTGACAGATCGATCTCATGCTTAAAATACCGTGAAAAAGAGTAATTTAAGGGGACCATATCGATCTCCTCTTGGACCAGATCGATCTCCTCAAGCTATTTCTATAAAAGGAGTGCTGAAAATCAAAAAATTTTAGGAAAAACACTAACCTTCCACTTTCAACCCAAAAACCTTTCTCTCTCTAAAATCAACCATTTTCAGTAAGATTTGAAGAGAGACCATTAGAGGCAAAGTTATTCCTATCAAAGAGAAGAAGAACATAGTTGGAAGGCATTTTCCCCTTGTTGGTATTGAAGGAGCTAAGGGCATTGTCATTTGGAGCAAGAAGAGAAATCAAACTTGGTAAGATTCTAACACTCCAACTATGGTACATTATCTATTTAAATGATTTTGGAGTTGTTTGGCATGAGTATGGATGGTTAGAAACTATCTAAAATACATTGGAATGATTATGACCTAGAAATGGTCTAGTGTGAAAAAGTGGAATGTATGGAGATTAATGAGAAATGGGATGTCTAGAGGTGACAATAGTGTTATGGGTATGATTTTAAGATGTTGTTGGTGGATAATTGTAAGATTTACCTAAAAGGGGTAAAATGTGGATTAAGGCATTGGTAAAATGCATAAGTGAATTATTTTGAATAGTGAGGTCAAATATGGGTTAAAAACATTAACTCAAATGATTTGAATGAATGAATCACAGCTTCCGAGGATACGCCGGGGTGAGTTGAGCCAAGAGCGTGAGAAGCTAAGAGGAAAGGAGTCACACCAAGTAAACCGAGGTAAGGGAATTGTGTGAACTCTTAAAGATATCTGTGCGCAACTTGGGCGCATTAAATGCTTTGCTAGAATGCATGAGACATTAGGAAATGATGTTGGGTGATTGAAGGGTAAAAGTTGGGAGTTTGACAAAATGTGCATGAAAACAAAAGCATATTGCTTTGAAAATCATGTTTTATTGCTTTTTAGCAAATGATTGGTAGGTTGGCTGACATTGAAATGATTTGCAAAAGAAATGAGTGTGTTTTGGTTTTGTTAACCATACTTTGCAAAGTTTTGAGCCACCTACATGATTTCGTGAGTATGAAAGCATGCTAGAGTATGACTCGCACGAGATTTGACGTGTTTTATACACATGAGTGCTAGAGGCACTAGTTTTCACATGGATTTCATATTTGTTTTGGCATTATGCTTAGAGTTTGTCTCACACTAGATGCCCACCTTGCATGTTGCCGTGTTTGGAGCTTCGAGTAGACTGGGTGTCACATCGATTAAATAGGCTCACACGTGCATTGTTTTGACATGATTAATTAGCCGTGTTAGGAGCTTCGGGTAGACAAGAGGTCGTACCGATTAAATAGGCTCACACGTGCATTTGAGATGTGGCGTGATATGATGTGTTGATTAGGTCCACGGAGTACGTTATACCGTGCATGTAGCATGGAGTACATTGTACCGTGTTGAGTTGTGATGTGCTATCTTCAGATGAGATCTACTATGGACCGACGGGTAGGATTTGACCCACCTCCCGTGTGGGAGCAGATAGTGGTGATATCCCGCACACCTGATCCATGTAGCCGGTATCACAGGTTATGTACATAGGCCTTGAGGTTATTACCTGTTGTTGAACTGCCTATCTCACATGTCTATTACTTCGAGAATAAATCCATGTTTAAAATGATTTATGGGTCAGGAAAGTCCGAGGGATGGGCTGAGACCTGACCAGTGTTGGATTGATTTGTTAATGGTTTTTAAAGTGCACGGATGCATGATGGTTAATGCCATGCTTTATTGTGAAAATGCATGGTGTTTAATGCCATGCTATTTGAGAAAATGCATGATAGGTAATGCCATGCTTTTATTGTTAATTATGCATGATGATTTATACCATGCTTTGAGTAGAAATGTGCACTGGATTTTAATAGCATGAATGCTTTACATACCATTAACACAATCATACACTCATGTTTTGAGATAAATGATGAATTAAATGCTTTTGAGCATGGCATCGCGATCACGTAGATAGTGCAGTATCTACCTGTTCGCATGATTGCCTTACTGAGCATGTGGTTTTCTCACCCCCTTATTTTCCCCCTCTCTACAGAGTGTTGAGTATAGATTGAGCGTGACTGGAGACATTTCCCTTTTGGTAATCCGCTGCATCCCATCGCTAATGGTATACATATTGGGATTATTTTGTATCTAAACTAGACATAGCACAGTAGCATTTTGTATGTAACTATTGGGGATGTAAAACAATGTAAACACATGTAACGACTCTGATATATATACATTTATACAAGTGTTTACTCATAAATAATATTCAAATTGAATGGGTATGGTGGAATGAGTTAGACGTCGACACACAGCCCAACTATTAAGAGTGTGATTGTTCACGATCGAGGAAGGATGATTATCAATTGATGCATGAAAATGCGAAAATTTTGTACGTATTTTAGTAAGTTGAGGGTCGTGACAACGGCAACCTGAGAGATAAGCTCTCCAGAGACAAAACCCACAGAGACGGGCTACCGCAGCAAAGATGGGTAAGAAGCCTGTCATGGATGAGAGGGTCTTTGCCTTGGATAAAGAGACTGTTGATACCTCCACTGAGACCATTGAAGGTAAGCTTTTAATTTGTAATCATGAGGCACAAGTATTGTTTGATTCAGGTTCCACCCACTCTTTCATATCACCACATTTTGCACGTTAATTACATGTTAAGCCTGAATCTTTAGACTTTACGTTACACATTAGCACACCCATGTTTAAATCACAAAAGACTGATATGGTGTGTAGAAATTATGAAATCAAGGTAGGAGATAGGATCATATTAGCATATCTAATCTTGTTGAGCATTTATGGCTTTGATGTAATTTTGGGTATGGATTGTCTAGCCACCAATCGTGTAAGTTTAGACTGCTACTCTAAGACTGTAACCTTCTCCTTACCTAGTAAGTTTAGTGTATGCTTTGCAACGAAGGAATGAATTTTATGACATTGTCTTTGATGAAAATTTTGATGAATATATTAATGTGAAGGTTATGTTGCATTCATCCTCGATACTAGTTGGGAATGTCCAAGTACTCAGGACATACCAGTGGTATGCGAGTTCCCGGATGTATTTCCTGATGAACTACTGGGATTACCACCGGAGAGAGAGTTAGAATTCACGATAGATTTGGCACTAGAGACTCAGCCAATCTCAAAGTCTCTTTACCGGATGGCCCTTGTTGAACTTGAGGAATTGAAGAAGCAGTTGCAAGACTTGCTAGACAAAGGGTTCATCAAGCCAAGTGTATCCCCGTGGGGAGCTTCGGTATTATTTGTGTAGAAGAAGGATAGTAGTCTCAGGTTATGTATAGACTACAAGCTGCTGAACAAAGCCACAATTAAGAACAAGTATCCTTTACCCAGAATAGATGATCTATTTGACCAGCTAAGAGGGGCTACGGTGTTATCGAAGATTGACCTGAGATCGGGTTATCACCAATTAAGGATTAGGAGGGAGGATATTTCGAAGACGGCCTTCAGAACGAGATATGGCCACTATGAGTTCCATGTAATGCCCTTTGGTCTAACTAATACCCCAACTGCATTCATGAGCCTGATGAATGAGGTGTTCCAGAAGTATCTAGATCGGTTCGTCATTATTTTCATTGACGATATTTTGATCTACTCAAAGTCCCGAGAAGAGCATGAGCAGCATTTGAGAGTAGTTCTCCAAACTCTCAGAGAGAAGCAGTTGTATGGGAAGTTGGATAAGTGTGAGTTTTGTTTGGAGCAGATAGTATTTCTGGGCCATGTTGACGGGGTGTCAGTGGATTCGTCTAAGGTTGAGGCAGTAATTAATTGAGAGAGGCCAAAAATTGTTACGAAACTCTGGAGTTTTCTGGGACTAGCTAGATACTACAGGAGGTTTGTAGAAGGTTTCTCCAAGATTGTCGCTCCACTGACTAAGTTGATACGCAAGGATGTCCCATTCAAGTGGACTGATCAGTGTGAGCAGAGTTTTGAAGAACTCAAGAAGAGGTTGACTACCGCCCCAGTCTTAACCATTCCTAGTGGGTCTGGAGGTTATGCAGTATATAGTGATGCATCATACCAGGGCTTGGGGTGTGTACTTATGCAACATGGGAGAGTGGTTGCATATGGTTCTCGACAGCTTAAGAACCATGAAAGGAATTACCCCACCCATGACTTGGAGTTAGCCGCAGTTGTTTTTGCTTTGAAGATATGACGGCATTATCTGTATGGAGAAAAGTTTCAGATTTTTACTGACCATAAGAGTTTAAAGTATATATTTGATCAGAATGAGCTAAATATGAAACAGAGATGGTGGATAGAGCTCCTCAAGGATTATGATCGCGAGATTCTGTATCACCCAGGTAAGGCAAATGTAGTGGTAGATGCTTTAAGCAAGAAGGGGATGATTTCTTTTATGATGGTCAGAGAATGGGAGTTGCTAGAGCAGTTTGCCAAACTCAGTGTTAGTGTGGAGACAACAGATGTTGGGTTCATAGCTAATTTGCAGATTGAACCTAGCATGCTTGATCAGATCAAAACTGGACAGAGGGGTGATCAGAAGCTATTGGACATGGTCAGTCATGCAATACAGGGCGTACAGTCAGATTTTATGGTCGGTGAGGATGGGATAATGAGATTTAAGGACTGTATATGTGTCCAACATGATGATGCCCTATGGCAAAGGATCTTAAAGGAGTCCCATTGTTCGCGGTACACCATGCACCCAGGAAGCACTAAGATGTACCATAATTTACGAAGGGCGTATAGGTGGGTTGGTATGAAAAGAGATGTAGTCGAGTTTGTGGCCAAGTGTCTGATTTGCCAATAGATTAAGATCGAACACCAAAGACCAGCAGGATTACTTAAGTCTCTTCTAGTGCCTACTTGGAAATGGGAGCACATTACCATGGATTTTATTATGGGTTTACCAAGGACCCGAAAGGGGCATGATGCAATCTGGGTGATCGTAGACAGATTGACTAAGAGTGCTCACTTCCTAGCCATCAAAAATACAGACTCCTTGAGTGCGTTAGCAGAGTTGTATGTGAGAGAGATAGCTCGCCTGCATGGGGCACCTGTGAGCATTACATCAGATAGAGATTCCTGATTCAGTTTTAGATTTTGGGCTCATTTTCAAGAAGCCATGGGATCTCAGCTTAATTTGAGCACAGCCTATCATCCTCAGACCGATGGTCAGTTTGAGAGGACCATTTAGACCTTAAAGGATATGTTGAGGGCGTGCGTTTTAGAGTTTAAGGGCTCATGGGATGATCATCTACCTCTCGCAGAGTTTGCTTACAACAACAGCTATCATGCTAGCATCGGGATGGCACCTTATGAGGCCTTGTAAGGTAGGAGGTGTAGGTCTCCAGTGGCTTAGGAAGAAGTGGGTGACAGAAGGATCTTGGCTCCCGAGTTGGTAGAACAGGCAACAGAGGGTGTTCAGATAATCTGTGATAGACTTAAGACTGCACAAAGTAGACAAAAGAGTTATGCGGATAAGCACAGGCGGCCACCTAAGTTCCAGATTGGGGACTCTGTGTTTCTTAAGGTATCTCCGAGCAAGGGTATCATGCGGTTCGGGAAGAAGGGGAAGTTGAGTCCTCGCTTAATTGGTCCTTTTGAGATCCTAGAGAGAGTGGGAGACGTAGCCTACAGACTTGCCTTACCACCGTAGCTTTCTGGGGTACACAATGTCTTTCATGTCTCAATGTTAAGGAAATATAATCTGGATCCCTCGCACATCATTGAGTATGAACCCTTGAGTATTCAAGAGGATATGAGCTACGTTGAGCGACCTATCTGGATATTGGACAAAAAGGAAAAGGTACTTCGATCGAAGACGATACCTCTGGTAAAGGTTCTCTGGCAACACCATTCGATAGAAGAAGCTACATGGGAACTAGAGAGCCTTATGAAGGAGAAGTACCCACACCTATTCTGATGGACTCGAATGAATTTGGGGACCAAATTCTTTTAAGGTGGGGAGAATGTAAACCCCACAAATTTCCAACGTTTAATTAAATTATATAAAAATGAAAATATTATATATTAATGGAAGTGTGAATATTCATTGTAGGGCTCGAGGACTATAGGAACCGAGAAGCCCGTGAATGACCAAAAACCCGAAGATACAAGAAGTGATAAAGCAAATGCAAGCACAGAGGGATTTGAAAAATTTTAAATTGTTAGTTGAAAATTGTCAATGTAAATACTTGTATCGAGAATTTATGAAGAATGATGGAATCCCGATACTATTTCATTTTTGGAATAAGGAAAATTTCATGGAAGGCATGATATTATGTCTTTGGATAAATTATACAAGAAAATGTATATATGTTGATATATACATAGGTGAATATGTATATATATATATATACATATATACTAGACATTTAAATAAAAGAATAATAATATATATAGCATATATATATTATTTAGTGTATAGAATTTAATATATAGTATTAAACAAATAAATAAATAAAGCATGAAGCATGAGACTTTTTAAAATAAAAATGCAAGCAAAACAAAAAGACAAACAAAAATAATATCAATACAAAAGAAAAAATAAACAAATATATAATATATATATATATCTTAAAATAATATATAAATATATATGGCATGTACGGAATTGGCTTAGAAAAGCCAATTCCGTCTGCCACAATCGGATTGAAAGAAACCATTCAAAACAGAGGAGAGTTGGGCAGGAAACAGAAGAGGAGGAAGGAAAGAAAAGGGGCTGATCGGCTAGGGAGAAGAGGAAAGGAAAGAAAAGGGGCTGATCGGCTGGGGAGAAGAGGAAAGGAAAGAAGAGAGCAGAAGAGAAGGAGAACTGTTCGGCTGGAGAAGAAGAGCTGGGTCGGTGAGGAAGAAGAAAAGAGAAAGGAAAAGAAATAAGAAAGGAAGCCGATTTTGCCGAGGGGGAAAGAAAAAAAGGGAAGAAAAAGGATAGAAGGAAGGAATGCTGATTTGGCCAAGAGAGAAGAACAGGGAAACTGAGAGGAAAGAGTGGGGGATAGCAGTTGACCGAGAAGAAGAAACCAAAGCTACGAGCAGAACAGGGGTGCGTGGCTGGTGTTTCGAGCTACTGGGAACAAGGGCAGAAGCAAGGGTACTGAAGCAGGGAGAAACTGAGAGGCAGGGGAGAGTGAGGCAAAGCAGAAGCAAGACCGAAAGGAAGGGAGAGAAGCAGAATCGGGACTGGAAATGAAGCTGGAACTGAGGGTGTACAGGGGAGGTTGAGGAAGAAGGAGAAACCGAGAAGCAACCGAAGAAGAAGACTGCAAATTGGAGATGGAAACCGGAGGCAGGGGAGACTGAAGCAGACCAAAACCGAGAGCTGAAGGAGAGGAAGAAGAGGAGCAATCGGGATAGTGAGGACTGACCGAGAAGGAAGGAAGAAAAAAAAGAAAAGAAAAAAAAAGAAGAAAAAGAAAATAGAAAAGGGAAATGGGATATTTATGTATATATGTATATTTAATATACATGTACATATAGATTGAGATACAAGCATGTTAGTGTAGATTTAATTAGACAAAAATGGGAATGATGAGGAGTAGGCAAATATGCATGTATATGTGATAAGGAGAAAAAATGGGAAAACACATATAGGAGTGTGTATATATATATATATATTTATGCGTATATACATGTGGATGTATATAATAAAGGTATATGTTAATACTTGTAGGTACAAAATATATAAATAGTAAAGAAATATATAAACGTACGTGTTGGCCTAAGTATATACAATAATACGTACACACGCAGTAGTAACGATAGGTTACGATTTTAACGCAATTCGAACAATTCGCATGAATAGGGTGCTAAGTATACAATTTCGGTGTAGGTGATTGTAGAAGGAATTAAAGGAGGTACTAAGAGGTGTCACCGTTCAAATTCGAGATATCTGATAAATCGAGGTAAGGGATACTATTTAACTTAGTTCTGATAATGCATTCTTGTTTCACCGATAAATGATTTTATGAAAGAGCATATGATTTGAAGTGATTTATCAATGCTTTCATACTTGTGAAACTGTTTACGATGCATGTTTTAATTTATCAAAATATTTTTAGAGTACTTTCCATGTTGTGAAATGAATTTCCTAAGCTATGAAGCGTATGGATGTTTTACATTTATTTATGTTTTTATATCCATATCGTTAAAGAAACTTTTGACAATTTCAAAAGTAAGTAAGAAAAGAAATTTGTTTTCGACAGGGGATTGTGGGGGCCACCTCTTAAGTCCTGCGGGAACAAAGTGCCAAACAGTCTTTCGATTTTATGAAAGAGTTTTCAGATTACAAGGAATTCGATTTTATTACTCGATACGAGTTTATGGGTTATAAAACCCAAGAAAGATTTTGAAAACTCTGTATTGAGACTATAGGCTTCATGCATGGTTACTTCTTGTGGTGTTCCGACTACACCACTTAGGGTGCCGGTATGTAGGCCCCTTTAGCACTTGACTCAACCTGTGTGGAAGATGTCGTGCTACTGGTGGTTTATGATGATGTTTTGGTAGTATCTCGTGCCCACACAGCACGCATTAATGTTCCCCGCACGGTGAGTGCCACAGGTGCCCGTGCCCTAGTTATGTGCTAGTATATGATAAGAAATAAGAAGATACTACCCATGTTTATAATTATTATTGTTGTACGAACCTGATCCAGTCTATAGCGCCCCTTACCATGGCCATAGGTATGATGACTCTCCACGGAGAATGACACGTATCGCATGACTTAGTTATAGCCTAGTCTCCTCAATTTGATTATGAAAATCGACTATGATGAATGAATATGTGTTTTCATGATATATACGAAAATTGGTTACGACCGATATGCTTCATGAAATGATTATGAAACGATTACAAAATATTCATGAAACGTTTATGAAATGATTATGAAATATGCATGAAATGTTTACGAAATGATTATGAAATATTCATGAGATGTTTACGAAATGATTATGAAATATTCATGAAATGTTTACGAAATGATTTATGAAATGTTCATGAATGGCTTATGAAAAGTTGTAAAATGGTTAAGCATGTGATTTGTTTTAAAGACACGCATGCTTTATGACGATTACGCATGAAATGGAAGTTTATGTATTGCATTAAGTTTCGTTCTATGAACAACTTCAAATGCTTTTATATATCAAAACTGCTTTAAGAGTATTATCTTACTGGGCTTTTCACTAAAAGCTCACCCCTCTACCTTCAGATCATTTACAGTGAATCTATAGACGTTACCTGCCGCGTACACGATGTAGGCTGGTGGGAAGAGCTACCATAGGCTACTTTTTGTACACGCAGAAAGGTATACATTTACATTCCTGTACCAGACATATTTGTACGCACAGACACATATATTGGGAATATCAGTTAGGATGTAATTTGTAAGGAAACGATGTAAAGAATATGATTCTTGGGGTTAAGTTTTAGGATGATTGATATTAAATCGTTAGGGACGTATTGAGTTGTAAAGGTTGATTTGGAAAGCATGCTTGGTAGTTGTGGATATCTAGGATTGTCGAAAACAACTGAATTGCAGGTGGGTAGGCTCATATATAAGCCGTTATGCTGCTGAAATTTCTATCGACCGTATAAGTTAAAGTATGGAAATTAAATACAAATACGGATAAAGAATTAGGAAAAGTATTTTGACACTGGACAGGAATACAACCTAAGTGAATAAGGGAATAAGTGAGTAAATTAAATTCAAAAAAAAATTTCCCCGAATTTCAAGGGTCAAGGGTCATTACACAAACCCTTTCACACTAAATTGGTCTGAACCGGTTCAAGGCTGATTTCATCGTTACCGACATTTTTGGTCGGTCCTCAGGGTGATTCTGCCACCGTTCGACGCGCTTTGGCCTGGGGAGGCTTCAGCTGGCTTGGCTCGAGCCAAATAAGCACTGGTGTCGCCGAATCTCTCTTTTCTCCTCGCGGTCTCTCCCTCGTCGATCTGACTTTTACGGTTATCCCACGGCGCGTGACAGCGTCCAATCACCTCCTAGGTGCCAATCGTCCCTCGTCAGTCTCATCTTGCTGTTCTCGCCGGTCGTGGCTCTCCAGAGGAAGGAAACGGTGATTTTTGGTTTTTGGTTCTCCTATTTTCGCTATTCAAGTTTTTGTTTCTTTTTTATTTTGTTTTGTATTCCAGATTTCTCTCCTTTTTTTTTCCTTAATATACTGTATTGCATTTTAATGTAATATAATGTAGTGTAAAAATATCTTATAATATTATTATAATAATAATACAATAATAAAATATCTCTTATTATTATTTATTAATATATTATTATTTTTACAATATATTTTATGTACATTGATATCCGCACACACATGTACATATAGATTATTTTTATTTCACCAAATATATATATATGTAAGTCATATTTTATTTTTATTTCTCCGGAAATATATTTTTTCATATTTCCAAGATAAATTCCCAAGGTTGGGTAATTTTCGGGTTATCATTTTCGGACTAACTTCTCTTCTTGAACTCCCTATATTTTCGCATTTTAAGTCCATATTTTCAATCGGTTTAACCTAATTTCATTTGGTCTATTACGAATTTACCCCAAGCTCTTATTTCGATATTTTAAGACTTATCGACTTCCAATTGCATCAGATGAACACGAAATTATATTATTTCTTCCTTATTGATCAATATATCATAATTACATATTCAAAATAACATATTCTTAAAGAAATAACATAAAGTTTGGGTCTTACATATTTACCTCAACCTTGCGAAAGGTGTTAAAAATCTCATTTTCCTCATCCTCTCTCTTGGATTTAGATGGTTTATAAGGAAAAGGAGGAATTGGTGCCAAAACTTTTTGTTGTGCACCATTAAGTTCCTAAGGATGATCAAGTTATGGCTGAGGTGCTGCAACTTCCTCTGGAATGCGTTTTCGGGTTGTCTTGCTAGGCTCCTTCAACTTGGTTTCACTCTAAAGTCATCGTACTGGCATTCTGTTTAGGGTATATAACTATCTATGAGCGTGATTTTCCTTAAGATTCCAATCTACTCATAAAAGTTGCTAGCCGACTTATTTAATCCTTCAGCTTCTTGATGGTTGTCCTGGTTTCCTATAGGAATTATTGTGTCTTAGTCGCAAGTGATTTAACAAGTTCCTCAAGAGACATACCTAAACTTGTGGATGGTTGTTGTTGCTATGAAGCAGGCTGTCTATGTTGAAAGTTCTGAAATTGAGGTCTTGCTCCATAGCTTAAGTTGGGATGGTTCCTCCACCTTGGGTTATAAGTATTTGAATATGGATCATAATTCTTTTGTGGTGGACTTGGAAATCCTCCAAGTGCATTGGCATGCTCATAAGGTTCATCTTGAAGTGTGAGACACATGTCAGTTGGATGACCAGTAGCAGTACATATTTCACATGCTTTAACTTGTTGCATATTTCTCATTCCTATAGTCAATTGTTGAACAACAGATGTTAGATTAGCTATTTGATTTTCAATAGAATGTGTTTTTACCTCATTTACTCTCCTCTGAGATATATCCTGTCTGAACCCAAACTTTGGGAGTTAGCAGCCATGGTGGAATCAAATCTCTAGCCTTTTTAGGAGTCTTGTTCACTATAACACCTCCACTGGCTGCATCCATCATCCTTTCCTGCATGGGTAACAATCCTTCATAAAATTATTGAATCAAGAGTTGTTCAGAAATCCCATGTTGAGGATAACTTGCACAAAGTTACTTAAACATCTCCCGGTATTCATGAAAAGTCTCAATATCTTTCTGTTTGATTCCACATATCTCTTTTCTAATGCTGGCAGTTCTTGAAGTAGGGAAAATTTTGTCTAAGAATAGTTTCACCATCTCAGTCCATGTGGTTATAGAACCAGGAGGTAAATAGAATAGCCAATCTTTTACTCTATCAGCTAGTGAGAATGGAAAAACTCGCAGTTTGATTTGCTCTTTAGCAACTCCTTGTGGTTTCAGGCTTAAACATACCACATGAAATTCTTTCAAATGCTTGTGAGTTCATTCTCAAGACTATGGAACTTGGGAAGCAAATGGATCAAACCCGACTTTAATTCAAAATCTGCTTGCAAAGTTGGGTATTGAATGCAAAGGGGCTATTAATTGACAACTAGTACAACCAATTACCTTAAAGTTTGCTCTTTTTCAGCCATTATTTCTTCAGTCTCAGAATTACTAGATGAATCAGCCAAGTCAAGTACTAAATTCAATCAGGGTGATAAAGATGTAGATTCTTATACTTTTCAGAGTTTAGCTTCCTTCTTGTTCAACTTAGCTGTCTTTTCAATCTCAGGATTATAAGGGACTAGATCACCTACACTAGAATAATGGGGCATTAAATAAATCTAATTAAAAACCAATCTCCGGCAACGGTGCCAAAAACTGGTGGCTGTCGAGACCAACAAATTAGATTCCTACTCAAAAATAAATTAAAATTGTAGCATAGATTAGCAAGGTCGTTTCCTATAGAGATTGGTTAGATTTATTTCTCTACAAAAGAATGAAAAGAAAAAAAATGTTATAGATTTAGTTTTCTGCAAACAAAAAGAATGAAAAGAAAAATCAATATATTGAAGCGTTAGAAAGAAAAATCAATATGTGAAGCATCTAACCAAAGGAATAATTTTAGAATGGGTTCATAAAATTGATCATTGATGCAAAGATGGATTCTTTTAATCTTTACCAAACTGATTATGGTTATTAGTACGACCTAACAACCTGTCTCTCTTTACCTCTTCAATAATCAGGATACGATCTTTAATTATTTCTCTTGCCAGTAAACAACCTTAGATACGATCTTAAGAATTAATTTACCAACAGCATTAAAAACTAGAGAAACTACCAATTCTAACTAACAAACACACATGTATGTTTATTTAAGCTAGATTATATATCCCCATAACATAGAATTGAAAATCATCTTTGTAATCAATCATGTTATTTACCTCTAATATTAGAATATTCAAACAATTATGGATTCAAGTTTCTAATTGGTGATATATTATCTTAACAAATGAACAATGGGCCATTTTTACAGAATCAATCAAAACAATAATTTCAACAAGTATAGAAGATATATAAATAGCAACAATATAAAAGAACAAAATAAAAACTAATTAGATCTCACAATTCTTGAAGAACCTAAATCTTTAATTATCTTTTGGCTGGACTAAATAATTTAGCAAGTCATGAAGTTAAGAGAAAAACACCAAAGAAAAAGAGAAAGTCGTATATTGCTCAAAGAAAGAGAATAGTAGAATGTAGTTATCCCCCTCTCTTAGCCCCTTATATGTAGATATAGATATATATATATATATATATTCTAAATATCTTAACCCTAGAATCTTTTTCCAAAGGAAACTTCTCTGATTGAGTTTAATTACAAGTCAACTTCTTTTCTTCTTTGACCATTAATTGCTTTTTGCCCAAGAATGCCATGTCATGTCACTTCATCAATAATTAAAATCCTCCACTTGGCAACCTCAAACTGGTTAAGTCAAATTTAGTTACAGGTGATGGAGCTTGACTTTAATTCACATATTTGAGTTGTATTTCCCATCACTGACTTAGACGTGCCCACGTCTAACACCACAACATCCTCTGATTTTGAGACTTGATTTGCACCCTACAAAATTTGCAACTTTAGTCCATTTTTCTCTTATCCCTTCATCCAATAATACAAAATACAAAGTATAAATCAAATCCAAAAATTAAACATATAAAAGAATCTAAATCATAGGAAAATATGACAATTAACATGTTTCATGTGCACCCTATCAGAAGAAGAGGATGAGATTCTGCTAGAAGATAAAGAAGACAACCATGAATCCCTTGATGATATTGACCTAGAACTAGGAGATGAAAATGATGATCTAGAGTTTGGAGATGATAATCATTAGGGGGTTATGAATTTCATTGAACTTTTTAATTTGGAACTTTTTTATTACTAATATTCTAACTTGTTATCTATTTTGGAGCTAGACAATAGAAAGCATTAAGTTGATAGTACAGGTGTACAACTTCAAGTGTAAAGTTGTAGTGGTCGTTATTGGAGCTAGGGAATAGAATTATTAAGTTGAAAATATAGGTGTACAACTTCAAGTGTAAAGTTGTAGTGGCAAAAAAATTATATATGTATATCTTTTGTTTATTAGTATATGGAAGATTTGAAATGTTAAATACTTAAATTTTTTTATTCATTTTATTAGTTTATATATACGTATCTTATGATATGACACTCAATACTATATTCTTAAAAATCAAATTTCGATTCACGATATGTATCTCAATTTAATAACTATGTCCAACACCTTGGATTTGTTGTTTTGAGTAGTTCTTTGATTTTCAAGGCACCCCATTTAAAGGTCAAATGCATTTACAGCTTATAATATGGAAAGGATCGAATTACATTGAGATGTCGTGTACTAAATAGGTTGGTAAAACCATTTGACCTTTTCTAACATTTGGATGGCCATGATGCACTACTAGATGCCACTCTTGATCTATAAATTGAATGAATAATTTAATTAATTGCAATATGTAGGAAACCTAATGGATCACACACAATAAGATAATCCTTATTAATTAAATTAAATTGACATGTTTAAAATTTTGGAATTTCCTAATTAGGCTTTTTAAGAGAGAATTATAATTGGGCCTAGTTAAAATGTTTAATTAGGTGGACTTAATTAAAAGAAGTTCAATTAAGTTATGAGTAAAACTATAATTATAATAAGTTCCAAGGCTAAAGGCTAATTATACCAAATAAAAGGAGATAAAACCCTAGCCTATAATAGCCTTATTATTGTTGGCCTAAAGGAGTAGAAACCTTAAGCATAGGTGGCAAAAACCATGTGCAAGTGTTCCCTTGGCACCGCCCCTCTATCTCTTTATGTTCTTGGTTTCTGAAATTCTTCTAGGTAATTAATAATTAAGAAATTGTTTTCTAAGAGCTAAAAGATTAAATTGAGAAATGATGGTGAGATTGTAAATCTCAATCTACTAGTATAACAACCATAATACAATTTTGCCTTTTGTAGGATACATTAGTTATCTGCGTGGATTACCATTACAGGACAAGCAATTGAATGACTATCAGTGTGATTTAGCTTATTTGGTGCATTTGGTTGGATTGGGTCTTCATAATCTTAAGTTACCAGTCCTCAAGATCAAGGTATGAATTGTTTGAAAATCCAAATTGTTCATGTGTATGCCAATTTTACTAAGTATTAAGTGTGATCCTTTGCTTTGGTTTCGGTATTGTATGTTTATATTTCCATTGCGTATTCTAATATATGCATGTTTGATTTGATTGAGTATGAACTGAAGCTTGCATTAAGTGAAGCATACATATCAAAATTAATTATCTTTCTCGTTAATAAATATGTCCAATGGTTATTAATTAATCTGAACACGTGAAAATAAGTACTTTTGTGTCAATTGATATAAAATATATTAGAGTTGTCATAAAATACTAAAAAAGAGGAATTAAAATTTAAAATGTAAATAAGAACAATATAAAGCTATTAAGTAGTAAGGGTTCTCAGGAGGTCTTGCTACGACTTCAGCAATTATCTCTCGAGGTGTGTTGCTATGTGTTTATAGTGATCTAACTAGGGTCCTATAACAACCATATACCTCCTGCATATCCCAAAGGCTCGGCTATAATATGTTCATAGTAATGGATGTGTGATCTGATCATACTGGCTTGATTGCGATTGACTTTGGTTTCCATGATTACATAAAAAAAAATTATTATGGGTTATATCTCTATAGTAGGGTTATAAGTTTAAGAAGGAAGTCATCCCTTCCAACCCCTCTACAATTCCAGGCCAAAATTTTCATCAATGGAGGGAAGTGCAGCTGAGACGGATGAAGTACTAGGGAGGTTAGAGCAATTTCATGAAGCAATTGCTGCATGTAATGCACAGTGTCACTTGTGTGTTCATAGAGGGGAAATGGAGACAAATTTTCATTTTCTAACGTTTGGATCTGTATATTGTACATACGTTCCCTCTTTGTTATAAGGAGATCTCGAAATGTTCCTATGGTTATATATACCTAGCACCACAAATATACTAAAAAGGTCTGGTATGAAGCTCCAATATGGAAAATATAAAATTAGTTCTGATAGAGGTAATTTACTCCAGCCCAGTTACACGCCTGGGCTCCAGAATATAAAAGGCCCAAAATAATAAAATTTTGGGGCCTACATAAATAAGAGTCCTGAGCTAATCAAAAAGTCACTCAGAAATATCTATAAATACCCCAGGTATGGTCAGTAAAACCCTAATCTCTTTTTTGCTTACTAAAACTCTGCTAAAACAGTCTTCTGACTTAAGCATCGGAGTGCGCGCGTAGGGACAGATCCCTGCGCCTCTTTGACTTTCACTATTTTTGCAGAACATCTAGGTCAGGTGGAGAAGATCAAATCAGTATCATTTCATTGTTTTTTTTTGTGCAATAACAATTGGCGTCGTCTTTGGGAATCAGAACAAAAGGTCAGATTCCTTATCAACATGGTGAGAACACGTTCGACAGCAGCAGCGAATCTCGAGGAAGAGAATTCTGTGAGTCCTCCTCCCAGACCCGAGAGAGGACAAGAGCAGAATGGAGAAGGCGATAGAGTGGCCACAGTTTCCATTGACGAATTTGAGGCTCTGAAGGGTCAAAACGAGTAGACCATTACAGCGTTGAGGGCTATGGTGAATTTCTTCAAAAATGCCCTGCCGCAGTATAGCTTGCCTCCAGAAGTGCAGCAGATGGTAGGAGAAAACGTCTTAGGGCAGACATACGAGAGAGGTCAACCCTCTACAATGGCGAATACAAGACCAGGAGATTAGCGACGGAATACTGCCACTGGACTGATGCAGTACTCTGCCGCTGAACTGGAGGACAATTCTGTCGCCTCTCTGAAGGAGTACCTTGCAACGGAGAACAACCCTGCCGCAGGTCTGGAGGACAACCCCATCGTGGGTCTGAGGATACACTCTGCCGCAGGTCTGAGGATGCACCCTACCGCAGGTCTGGAGGATAACCCTGCCGCAGGTCTGAGGATACACTTTGCCACAGGTCTGACGATGCACTCTGCCGCAGGTCTGAGGGAGAGGCACTCTGCCGCAGGTCAGGAGGACAACCCTGCCGCATGTCTAAGGGCAGACTCTGCAGTAGGTCTGAGGGTGAACCCTGCCGCAGGTCTGAGGGAGATGCACACTGCCGCGACTCTGAGGGAGATCAACCCTGCCACAGGGCTGAGTGATAATCCTGCCGCATGTCAAAGGGCAGATTCTGCTGCAGGTCTGAGGGTGAACCCTGTCGCAGGTCTGAGGGAGATGCACACTTCCACGACTCTGAGGGAGATTAACTCTGTCGCAGGGCTAAGTCATAATCCTGCCACATGTCTGAGGGCAAACTCTGCAGTAGGACTGGAGGATGTCCCTGTCGCAACTCTGAAGAGGCGCTCTGCCGCAAGTCTGCGAGAGGTGAATCTTACCGTAGATCTGAGACGGACGAATACTGCCGCAGGTCTGACAGAGTCCAACCCAACTGCACGACTTCAGGAGCAATACCCTAATGCAGAGTTAAGGAGGCAAAACTCTGCCACAAAATTGGAGCATGACCTTAAAGACCACAGATCTGGGGAACGGCAAAGACAGAACAGTCATGACCCCCAAGACCATCTCGAAGGTACAAGGTCGAACTACGGAATGGGAGGAGAAGGAAGAAAAGGTACAGTGCGAGCCCCTAGAGGAAGAGGGAGTGCTTACTACTCAGACTCTTCAAGTGCTGAAGAAAGGGGAGCACACTCGACTCGAGGGTCAAAAAATGTTGAGAGAGTTGTCAAGAGAATTCTAGAAAGAAAGAAGTTAGTGTCTTCTGATGACAATCAGAAAAGGAGAGTTCCTTTTAGTCCAGAGATTATGGACAAACCCTTGTCGAAAAAGTTCAAGATGCCTTCTATGGCTACTTACGCAGGCAAAGTAGACCCATATGACCACATACAAAGTTATGAGTCCCTCATGTTGCTACATGGATGGGAAGATGAAATCATGTGCAAAGCCTTTTCGCTTACACTGTCTGGGCATGCGCTGAAATGGTTTAATGGGTTAAGTGAAGGTTCTATCTCATCCTTCGACTAATTACGAAGTGAATTTTTTAGAGCCTTCATGATCAACAGCTAAAGGAAGAAGGACGCTACCTATCTACTCACCCTTAAACAAGGGAACAAGGAATCATTGAAGAGTTATGTAGATCGTTTTCAAGATGCAACCTTAGAGGTGAAAGATCTACCGGTGGGAGGAGCCATGGCTGCAATGCTGCAAGGGACAAAATCTGAGAAGTTGCAAGAATCCCTCTCCCTCGATCAGCCAGTGACACTTTCTGATTTGTTTGCTAGAGCTAATAAGTACGTAGCTCAAGAAGAAGTAATGAAGATGGTACAGTCCCGAGAGATAAGGGAAGGAAGAAAAAGAGAGAGGGATGTACCTGAAAGAAGCTCTTCGAGACCCTTCGGGTCAGACAGGGCCCCCAGACTCAGGAATGAAAACTATACCAGACTAAATGAGCCTCGCACAGCAATACTTACCGCTATTGAAGGGACTGGGCTCTTGGAATTCCCTAGAAAGATGATTGGAGATGTGGGGCAGAACCCTGATACCTATTGTGAATTTCATGCTGCTCACGGTCACCCTACGAAAAAATACAGAGATCTGATGGATCAGCTAGAGAGGTTAGCTAGAGAGGGGAAAATTAACCGCTTCCTGTGGAGAAGTGAAAGGCCTCGTTATCCTCCGCGAGATCGAAGGAATGATCGTCCGCGGAATATGCAAAATAATGATAACAGAAGAAATAGGCTAAGGAATGAAGTAGCTAGGCCTATCCCTTGAGGTAATCGACTGGATAATGAACCCATAGGTCCGGCTATAAATGTTATCGCGGGGGGTGAATCGATGGCAGGAAGTTCCTCCGCTTCTCGCAAAAGTTACGCGAGACAAGCATATCAGGTTCATGCTGTGATGGAGGAAAAGGCAGGTGAAGAACCCATTGTGTTCACTCCGGCAGACAAGGGTGATATTGTCATGCCTCATGCTGTGGTGGCAAAACATCCTGTGAGCAGAATCTTGGTAGACAATGAAAGTTCGGTAAACTTAATCTACTGGAATTGCTTTGAGAAACTGAATGTATCCGAAGGTAGATTAAGACCTATCATGACACCATTGTACAGATTTACGGGTGAGAAGATGAAAGTAGTCGGGTCTATAGAGTTGCCGGTGACTCTAGGGGAAAGCCCAAAGGATGTAACTTGACAGGTTTTGTTCATGGTTGTAAGGTCAACCTCAACCGCCTACAACATGATACTGGGGAGGCCTGTATTAAATGATATGAGGGCAGTGATATCTTCTTGCTACTTGTTAATGAAGTTCCCTACCCCGATGGAGTTGGGCAAGTGCGAGGAGATCAAAAGAAGGCTCGTACTTGTTATATTGCTTCTACCGCCAACAAGGGAGCACAGAGAAAGGAAACATTGTGTATAGATGACCCTCCCAAGCCTCAACCTGTGGAGAAAACAGAAGCCATTGAGCTGGTCAAGAGGGATGAGGAGAAGAAGGCGTTCATTGGTACTCAACTGAATGAGCAAGCCAGAAGGGAAATAACTGAATGCCTGAGAAGAAAAGCGGATGTTTTCGCTTGGACTCCGTCTGATATGCCCGAGATTAATCCTGAAGTGATTTGTCACAAGCTTAACGTTTTATCAGGGCATAGGCCTGTCAAACAGAAAAAGAGGAATTTTGCCCAGGACAGACAGAAGGCGATCATAGAGGATATTGATAAACTTCTTGAAGCCGGGTTCATTAGAGATGTTTACTACCCGAAATGGTTGGCCAATGTAGTGATGGTGAAAAAATCTAACGGGAAGTGGCGAATATGTGTGGACTTCACAGATTTAAACAAAACTTGTCCCAAAGATTCGTATCTTCTACCAAAATTGATAAGCTTGTGGATGAAACATCAGGGTATGAACTCCTCAGTTTTCTAGATGCCTTCTCGGGGTATCATCAAATTATGCTTAATCCTAGAGATGAAGAAAAGACTTCTTTTATTACTGATGATGGAACATACTGTTATCGGGTAATGCCATTTGGTTTAAAGAATGCGGGAGCCACTTATCAGCGAATGGTGAATAAAGTCTTCAAAGATCTCCTGGGAAACACTATGGAAGCTTATGTGGATGACATGATCATCAAGAGCAAAGCAGGAGAATCTCACGCGTATCAGATGACCAAAGTGTTCGATGTGCTGAGGGAATTCAATATGAAGCTAAATCCCAATATATGCTCATTTGGAGTTCGATCTGAAAAATTCTTAGGATTTATGATCACCAATAGGGGGATTGAGGCGAACCCTGAAAAGGTTCAAGCAATTATAGACATGAAGCCACCAACCACGGTGAGAGATGTACAAAGGTTGACAAGCAGAATAGCGGCTCTAAACCGTTTTTTATCAAAGTCTGCAGAAAGGAGCTTACCATTCTTCAAAACTCTGCGGGGCGGAAAGAATTTTAAGTGGACAGATGATTGTCAAAGAGCTTTTGAAGACTTAAAGGCATATTTGAAGGAGTTACCCTTGCTGACAAGGCCTCTGGAAGGGGAACAATTGTATATGTATTTGGGAGTCGGTGAATTCGTCGTTAGTACGGTACTACTGAAGAAAGATGAGATAGTGTACCATCCCATTTACTATGTGAGTAAGATACTGCTAGACCCGGAGACCCGTTATCCGTTGGCTAAAAAATTAGCACTGGCCCTTATGATGGCCTCTCGTAAATTGCGTCCTTATTTTCAGGCGCACTCTATTGCTGTCTTGACAGATCAACCGTTAAGACAAATCCTTCAGAAGCCTGAACATTCAGGGAAACTGGTGAAATGGGCAGTGGAGCTTGGAGAGTATGATATCATATTTCAACCCAAACAGGCCATCAAAGGCCAAGCTTTAGCAGATTTTATAGTGGAATGTACTGGCCCAAGCAGCAACATTGATAAGGAGACTCGACCATGGCTATTGTATGTTGACGGAGCATCGAGTGCAAATGGCAGTGGGGCAGGTATAGTCTTAGTATCGTCGGAAGGGAGGTCAATAGAATACTCTTTGCAGTTTGGGTTCCCTAGTTCAAACAATACAGCAGAGTATAAGGCTCTGGTTGCTGGAATGAAGCTGGCAGAAAGATTGCAAGTTCACCACCTAGTGGCATATAGTGATTCTCAATTGGTGGTGAATCAGTTTAATGGACAATATGAGATTCGAGAGCTAATGCTGGTTCCATATCTAAAGAAAGTCCAATCTCTGGCTCAGACTTTTGAAAATTTTCAGTTGATACAAATTAACCGGTCTGAAAACACACATGTAGATTCACTGTCCAAATTAACTTCCTCTAATGAGACTGAAGGGAGAATGATAAAGGTGGAGAGACTTGAACGACCTAGCATTGAAGAAATCGAGGTGTGCAACATTGAAGTAGGGGATGATTGGAGAACCTCATTCAAACAGTATCTCACTGAAGGTACGCTCCCACAAGATAAGGAAGAAGCCCGGCGTTTAAGGATATAAGGGGCAAAATTCACAATGATAAACGGGGAACTGTATAAAAGAGGGTATTCATCGCCTTTGTTGAAATGCTTGGGGCCTGAACAAGCTAACTATGTCCTGGCTGAAGTACATGAAGGGATTTGTGATGAACACTTGGGAGCTAGAGCTCTTGCCTCTAAGATATTACGATCGGGATTTTATTGGCAAACGTTGAAGAAAGATGCGACGGATAAAACCGACAAGTGTGACAAGTGCCAGAGGTTTGCACCAATAACTACCACCCTAATGGCTCTGCTCCAAAGTACGGTACAACCAACTCCGTTTGCACAATGGGTGTTAGACATTCTAGGGCCCTTTCCCTTAGCTACGGGCCAAAGAAAGTTCCTTCTAGTGGCTACCGATTACTTTACGAAATGGATTGAGGCAAAACCTTTAGCCACAATCACAGAGAAAAAAGTTGAAGCAATGGTATGGAAAGATATTATCTGCAGGTTCGGGATCCCACGGGTCTTAAATGCTGACCATGGAAAGCAGTTTAATTGTGATGCCTTTCGTGAGTTCTACAGACGTCTTGACATCCAGCTAAGGATATCTTCTATATCATATCCTCAGGCTAATGGGCAAGCTGAAGTCAGCAACCGAACCATCCTGCATGGGTTGAAAACCAGACTGGACAAAGCCAAAAGAGCATGGGTAGACGAACTGCCTAGTGTCTTATGGGCATATCGTACTACTAGTCGAGTATCAACTGGAGAAACACCGTTTAGCCTTGTATACGGCACTGAAGCATTGATTCCGGTGGAAATTGGAGCACTGTCACCCAGAGTGGTGCCTTTAATGGAGGAGAACAACTCACAAGGGAAAACTTGGATCTGCTTGATGAACATAGAGAAACTGCAGCTATCCGGCTGGCATCCTACCATCAAAGGGTGTCTAACTACTACAACAGTCGGGTAAAAGATAGACCAATGTCCGAGGGAGATTTGGTGCTCAGGAAGTCACACATCACCAGTGCTTTGGGAAGGTCCATATCGAATCAGACAAAGGATTGGGCCCAAAACCTGCATCCTGGAGACTCTACAAGGGAAAAAAATATGAAAGACATGGAATTTAAATCATTTAAAATTGTATTTAAATTAATCATTATGTCTTTCTTTCTTTATGTTTATATTCCCGCATTATTTGTCATAAGATACTATTATCTGACCATTATACAGAATTATTCCTCTAATTATATTTCTGGCTTCTATGAATATAAATCTTGTGACAGGAAACAAACGAGCCGTAAGAGCCTGAGGCACAATAGCGTCACTGTGGCCAGGCGTATAAAATCAGACGAGCCGTAAGAGCCTGAGGCGCAATAGCGTCACTGTGGCCAGGCGTATAAAATCAGACGAGCCGTAAAAGCCTGAGGCGCAATAGCGTCACTGTGGCCAGGCGTATAAAATCAGACGAGCCGTAAGAGCCTGAGGCGCAATAGCGTCACTATGGCCAGGCGTATAAAATCAGACAAGTCGTTAGAGCCTGAGGCGCAATAGCGTCACTGTGGCCAGGCGATAAAAACATATTAGCTGTAAAAACCAAAGACGCACTTACGTCACAATGGTCAGGCATCCAGAAAAAGGTATGTTTACATGCGTAATTCTTTCTAAAAATATATCTTTTTATCAAGAATTGGGGAGCATACACGGATAGATAAACACACGAGTCAAATTAGCATACAGATAAATAAATAATAGTAGCAAAAGTTAAATGAACATAAGCAGTATGAAACTTGAACAGATAAACTTTATTTATAAAATATCAGAAAAGTCTTTACAAGCGAAATACGAACTATGAATAAATTCCTAAATATGAATAAGTTCAATAACAAAAAGAAAAATAAATCAATCCGCATGATCGGGTGGTGGGAGATCAGGCGCCGTTGGATCCTCGCAATCTGGAGGCTGGTGACCAGGAACTGATAAATCTTCTCCATTCAGATCATCAAGAGCACCAATGGGTTCAGGAATGTTATCTGGGCTCACGGGCTCCCAAGGACCGGCCAGGTTCGCCAAATCATCTAATGCAGCCTTCTTCAAAACCTCATCAGCAGTCTCGAGGTCAGGTTCGTATTTGGTCCAATCAGGAGCCTCAAACTCCATCGCTTCAGGAGTATAAAGAAGCTCAGGAAATTCCTCACCTTCCCTATGTTTTTCCAACCAAAATCGGGCAAGATAAAAACCATACTTTACATAGGGCACTGAGAAATCTTCCTTCTGTCTCAAACAGTCTTTGGAAAGCCTATACTCCTTCACAGCTTCAGCCCGAATACTGTCAATCTCGACCTAATTAAGCAAAGGGGTGGCTCGACTCTCCAATTCAGCAACATATTGCTCTAGTTGCTGATTGCAATCTGTCAAGGAATCAAACTTTGACTGCATGGTATCCAGCTCTGTCTGTTGTTGCTGAAGGTCGTCCTTAAATTTGTTGGATCTAACAGTTTCAACTATAAAATCTCCCTTCGCAAGAGATAATTCTTGAAGCGCCTTCGAAAGTCGCTCCTCCAAATCTCGCACTACCCCCGGCAGCCCAGATAACTGATTATTGGTATTCTTTAATTCCATATTGCTGTCCCTTAATTCCTGGATCTCCTTGTCTGTTCGTTCACGATAAGCTCGATGCTGAGCATTATTGACTATAGTCCTTTGAGCAAGCTGAAAGGAAACACAAAAATTCAGACCGAAAGTAAAATGAAGAAAAATAAAGTAAGGAAAGTCTGCAAATTACCCTAACAGCCTCCGGATCAACTAAATCCTCTCCTTCCGAAAAATTTCGAAACAGTCGACTCTCATCCCTAGGAAGGATGGAGGCCCAACCTCAGCGAAACGCTACCCCGGGCGTATCTAAAGTATCGTTATCCAACACCCCAAGGTAGACTCGAAATTCGGCCCCTTTCATTCTATAGCCCCCGTCTACTTGATATGACCTTGTATCAACAGGGCCTATCTTAGGAAGGATAAGCCTGGTGGACATAGAGTCTTCCACATATAGGTGCCTTCGATTTTTTCGACTGGGCGAGGTCACATTACATTCAGCTCTTTCTCCCGCCTGAGGTCTATCCGAAGAGCCGGAGGATCTCCTAGAATGAGAAGAAGTCCTCCCTTCACCTTGGGGAAGGGCTCCTGATTCCCCTTCGGGTTGTTGAGTCGGAGCAGGAGGAGGGGTTGTTTGCCTAGGAGGAGGAGTCCGGGCTCGAGATACCCCTCTAGAAGCAACCACAGCAAAACGAGGCCTTTTCTCAGCAGGTTCACTGGAGGAACTTTCTTGCCCCCTTCGACAAACCAAGGAACGTCTGATACTACTCATTTCTGCAAAACAAGAACCCACAAAATTGTTAGAAATGTCGTACAAACAAGTAATGAAGTATAAAACATGAAAGGGTTACCTTCAGGAGAGTTAAGAAACTCTTGAAGGGAATCTATTGCTAAATCCTCGTCATCAGGGAGAGTCATAAAAGTAGAACCAAATCTAGCCCAATCACCCACATCCTCTAAGGGGTCGCCTTCGGGGCTAGATTCCCTATCTCTAGGACTTGGTTCAAGAGGAACATGAGGATTAACCACATTAGCGCCACCTATGCCCCAACCAGCAGAAGCTAAGTTTTCAGATAATAAAAACTCGTAAAGGTTTATCGGTCTATCAACTAATAACTGGTTGATAGTTGAAGACAGCTGCTTTCTTAAAATGGTAATACGAGGGCCTTTGGGGACGTTATGCTTAGCCCCCCATCTAGTTGGGAAATTAAGACCCTCAGGCACTTCTACTACAAGCCATTCCAACTCGAACCTATGGAGTTTGTTGGGTAGTTTATCAAATAACCTATTCTCAAACCCGGGTTCGAACGCTCTTTGAAGAGAATATGGGATTAAGCCGGAACTACCCCGAAGCCGGAAGAAAGTATAAAACAAAGGGAGAGTAAGAAGGACGTCCCTCATGTGGCAATGCACGTCAAATCCAATTAACTGCATCCAACTATAAGGATGTAATTGGCTAGGGGAAATCCCTTGTTCCCTCAAAAAAGAAATCCCAAAGTCAGAAAGGGGGAAACGAAAACCTAGCTCTATGGAGACCCTAAAGATAACTACTCCACTTGCCACGCTACGTATACTTCTCTCCTCCGGAGTAGGAAACCTATAGAAATACCCTTCGGGTAATAGGTATCTACGTATAATATCTTGAAGATCAAACTCAGTCAAAGTCAATCTAGGTCCCAAATCCAAATGTTTTCCTACACCAGGACCAGCCATTCTATGGGTTTGAAACGAGAAAGGGACAAACCTAAAACAGATGGATGAAACTAGTTGACGACAAACTACTATGTGGGCGACAGACTACTATATGGCGACAGACTATATGGCGACAGACTATATGTGGCGACAGACTATATGTGTGGCGACAGACTATGTGGGCGATAGACTACTATGGGGGCGACAAACTACTATGTGTGCGACAGACTATATGGCGACAGATTATATGGCGACAGACTATGAGGGCGACAGACTATATGGGCGACAGACTATGTGTGGCGACAGACTCTATGGGCGATAGAGTATTTCGGCGACAGATTCTTGTTTTGTCTACAGACTTTAGTTTGGCGACAGAGTACCTCTTGGCGACAGAGTTTACACAGTCTTTTATACGTGAGTGGCGACAGATTGGCGACAGAGTAAGCGAGGGTATTGCGGTTACTATGCGACAGAGTCTAGCAGTTTCTTAAAACCATCTGCGCGGCACTTTACCTTTATATAGTCGCGACAGAGATGCTGAAACGTGGCGTCTTCACCAGTCTAAAAACTCTCTCATAGGTAAAACGTTTTAGTCCTTGACAACTATTCTAGAAAGACATAATCCTCCTATTATACTCTTATATAGGGAAATTCCCTATGAAAGAGTGGGAAGCAATTGATAGAGGTAATTTACTCCAGCCCAGTTACGCGCCTGAGCTCCAGAATATAAAAGGTCCAAAATAATAAAATTTTGGGGCCTACATAAATTAGAGTCCTGAGCTAATCAAAAAGTCACTCAGAAATATCTATAAATACCCCAGGTATGGTCAGTAAAACCCTAATCTCTTTTTTGCTTACTAAAACTCTGCTAAAACAGTCTTCTGACTTAAGCATCGGAGTGCGCGTGTAGGGACAGATCCCTACACCTCTCTTACTTTCACTGTTTTTGTAGAACATCCAGGATAGGTGGAAAAGATCACATCAGTATCATTTCATTGTTGTTTTGAGCAACAACAAGTTCAAAATGTATGGCCAGTACCAAAATCTGGATCATATGCATATGATTTTGCTAAAAAATCATCGTATTTAGCCATTCAATCTAAATAATGGAAAAAAATTACAACTCCATAATAATAAACATAAAATAATTCAACTGGAAAACAAAATACATAACTAACTGTTACACTTATCCTATAATGTTTATTTAAATCTAATACAAGAAGAAAATAATCTAATTAATTAAAAAAAAAAGCCATTGAAAAATCTTATTGGGCTAGAAAAGCCATGTACACAAATTTAGGATGGACTATAAACAATAACACTATTCAATCAACTTTTCAACAATATTTTAATAATCTATTAAAAACATCATACCCTAGTCCATATAAATTCTCTCAATTATCCAATTTAAATAAATTAAATAATGATTATATTTCAAAACTAATCAAACCAATTTCACAAAAAGAAATAAAACAAACAATTTGGAAATTGGCACCGATTAAAGCCCCAGGACTAGATAGTCTCGACGCAATTTTTTAAAACATTATTGGCAAAATATTGGACCATAAGTCATTGCTACAATTTAAGTGTTTTTTCCATTCAAGCCACCCTCTCAGAAAAATAAATGAAACAACTATTATATCAATTCCAAAAAATAATCAACCTTCACAAGTCAGACATTTTAGACCTAGAAGCTTGTGCAATATTATATACAGAACTATATATATTCGATAATTACCTCATGCATAAAACATTTTATTTAAAAACATATATCACCATTTCTAATTACCTTTATTTCTGATCAAAGTCTTACTGATAATACCATAATGGCCCATGAATTATTTACTCATTACACAAGAAAAAACATGGGAATGCAAAGTACTTTGTACTAAAAATAGATTATAAAAAAAAAAAAAAACTTATGACAAACTGAATTGAATTTCATTAGAGATAACCGAACTCAATATAATTTTCTGAGTCAATGGATAAATCTAATAATGGAATGTATACAAACTTGTTTGAGAATTTGAATAAATGGTAGTCTCATACCTATTAAACCTACTAGAGGTTTACAACAGGGGATCTAATGTCGCCTTATTTATTCTTTGTTAGGATATTTTTATACAATCTCTTTTACAAAAATAGGAGTCCAAACAGTTCCATGGTAGCCTCTAAAAATGGCTCTATGATTCCTACACTTTGTTTTGCCGATGAATGTTTTATTTTTTTCAAAAGCTCCAAGATAGCCTTCACATGTACTTGCAACAGAGCTAAATAATTACATTACAACATCAGGAGAAACCATAAATAATAAATGTAATATAAGCTCGTCACCAAACACAGACTCAAGAACTAAACAATCAAATGGATCAAATATTTAACATATCCATTTACTCCCAAAGAGATAAATATTTAGGACTCCCACTATTTACAAGTAAAATTAAGCATACTCATTTTCAATAAGTAATTCAAAATTACAAAAACAAACTAACTCTTTGGTACAATAAATTATTATCCTTTGTCGGTAGATTAACACTGATTAAATCGACCCTAAAAGCTATCTCAATTTACTCAAAGTCTACTTTTTTAATGCCATCAACATTTCTCACTAAAATACTAAATATTTCCAGAAAAGAAAAACTCCTATGGAACATCCAATCATCACAATAAAAGAAACACCAATACCGTGGAACACAATGTGTCTTCCTGTTTCACATGGAGGTTTAGGTATACGAAATATGAAAATCTTAAACAAAACCCTATTATCAAAAATTATTTGGAATCTATACATCAAACGTAACACACTATGCATCTACCTACTCAAACAGAAATATTTCCCCAACACAGATATTTTCAATGCACTATCTAAACCAACATCATCTTCCCTTTGGCGGGGACTAATAAAATGAATACGAGAAACCAAACATCAAATGGAAAATCGCTAATGGAATATTGATTAACTTTTGGACAAATAATTAGACACCTTTAACTCCAATTTTACATTTTATAACACAACCTATACCAGATCACCTACATAATATGAAAGTAAATCAATTCATTGATGAGCAAACAACAACCTGGAAACTTGATCTCATTACACCTTAAGTCTCCCCTGTTACTCTAGATCATATTAGATATTAGAGGTATCCCCATACCTATTTAATCAACCAAATTGGGCTCTATCCAAGTTTGAAAAATTTACAACCAAATCGCTTTACCATATTTTATTACAAAGTACCACATTTGATGGTACCCCATTGCCTTGGAAATATATCTGGAGATAAAAACGTTACCAAGAATAAAATTTTTTCCTTTGGATGGCAGCTCACATTAAATTACCCACATCATCTTTTTTTTCTTTTCTTTTTTTCTTGCGAAAATCTATAAACTCACCAATATGCCAATTATGTCGCCATTCGGATGAAACTATTCATCATCTATTTTCTTCTTGCTTCAATTTCTTATCTAGTTGGCCATCTCTTAAAAGGGTTTTGGCAAGCTGAAAAAAATTCATTTAACCTGTCTTATTAAATCCCTAACTAGTCTCAACTGTTCTAACACAAGATAATACCAACATTTCATTTTCGAATTTCATTCCCAACCTACTATGACATTTAGAAATCAAGAAATAAGGTGGTATTTAATAAAAAAACATATTCCCATATCTATTGTTTTACAAAATACCTCACCTCTCAAATTACGAAACTTTGACCACTTCAACCACTTTGTGTTACTACCCGAAAACTCGAGCCATTTCATGGAACCCACAAATAAAACCATATCTAAAACTCAATACAAATGGCTCTTGTCTCGGAAAGCCAGGTCCTTCAAGCTGCGGAGGTATACCACGAGACACATGTAACAATTTTATAAGGGCTTCCTCGCAATATCTGGGCATATACCGCTAAATTACACAGAATCCATACTTCTAAACAGATAGCATCATCACTGGGATTTAAATTTCAGCAGGTTGAAACTGACTCTATCATCTCCATTCAACTCTTTTACAGGACCAGGGAACAGCATCCACTGCAAGAGACCCTCATGACCGATTACTACTGGCTTTCGACAGGATTTGATCATCTAATAATATTTTTTGCATATAGAGAAGCAAATTGGACAGCACATTGTTTGGAGACGAGAGTAGCAAAAAAACAAAAATTTCAAAAGTATACACACAAATGCTTTCTTTTTTATCGCCAAATTTGTATTTTAATCACAGTAACAGTATTACATCTAGACTAGTACGATCTGTTGTATCATGTAGTTTTCACTTTCAATAAATAAATAATACAAATCCTGTCTTCTGTTTTTTTTTTTTTTTTAGATTTTATTTTAACATAAATGATTAAATTATTAATATAGAGTTTAAATGTATCATATTTCCGTTAAATAAGCTGAATAATTAAAAAGTTTCTTACCTTTTAACTACCGAAATGGTATAATTTCGAAGAAATGTCAACACTAATAAAACAAGAACAAAAATTCAAGAGGCTGTGCATGAAAGAAAAACTTTTTATCCATAAAAGTTTAAGCTCTGTGTTGTTGTACTGAACAATAATGATTAGATGATATTTATGTAATTTTTTTTGTTGTCTTCTCCACATGTATTGAATATTCTGCAAAAACAATGAAAGTCAGAGAGCCGCAGGGATCTGTCCCTACACGCGCACTCCGATACTTAAGTCAGGAAAATGTTTAAGCAGAGTCTCAGTAAGCAAAATAGAGCTTAGGGTTTTTTGATCATACCTGGGGTATTTATAGATTTTTTTGAGTTAGGTTGGGCTTCATATTTTTTCAGGGCTTACGAATATTTTGGGTCCAAAGCTATAGGGTTTTGGGCGATTCGGATCTGAAGCCCAGGCGCGCGTCTGGGCTGCGACAGAGTTACTAGACACTCTGTCGCAGGAACTCAGAGTCTGTCATTGTGCGGATGAGTTCATACGTGCGACAGAGGTTCGAAGACCTCTGCCGCAGTCTTGGCCGCTGAGTTCTACCGCGGCTCACTCTGCCGCAGTAAACTTTGCCGCTACACTGAGGACGCGGAGTTTGTCGCAAGTATACTCTACCGCAGAGGTTTACAGCCTCTCTGCTGCTGGACACAAGGTCGCAGAGGTCTGTCGCGGGTGTACACTCTGTCGCACAATGGACTCTGTCACATGGTAGACTCCGTCGCGTGGTAGACTCTTTCGCCCCCCTTTCAGTGTATGCCACGTGGCATATGCATCTTGGTGCTTAGAATCTGACACGTGGCTGTCCTCTGTTGGTCAATGTTTGTCTATGTAGACTTTAATGTGTATGACCTCTATCAATTGCTCCCCACTCTGTGGTAGGAAAGTTTCCTGCGAAAGAGTATGGAAAAATATTTTTTTTGGTACACATCTGGGGATGTTCCTGTGGGATGTTCGATCACTTTTGTCGCGAATGTGTATATATACGCTTGATTACTGTACATGTGTGACTACAGCCGCGCTTATATATAAGGACTCAAGTATCGCTGTTTTTACTGAGAAGTTCTATCGCATAACGGTCACTCTCCGCGCACTCTATCGCTACTCTACCGCGCACATCATCACTCTTCCGAATCTCTATCGCAACTCTACCGCGTAACTCAGTACTGTTTCGTATCTCTGTCGTAACTCTACCGCGAGCATCGCTACTCTGTTGCGTTATTCTCGCACTGTTTGCCGCAACTCTATCGCAAACACTTTGACGCTGTTATCCAGTATCTGCCTTCATTCCTGTTGCTTTGCAAGTGTACCTTTGGTCGTTTAGGTAAAACACTATCGCCGATCACTTTTTCTTTGTAATTTTTCTTAAGTCCAAAATGGCTAGTCATGGTGTGGGGAAGCGTATAGAACTAGGAGTTAGATCAACTTTGAAAGAAGCTGACATCCAGGATCTTACCTCTAGATTTCCATTGCCCGATGAGTACTCCTATAGACTTCCAAACCCTCAGGAAAACGACATACATAGTGTGTCCAACGGGGTAGTTATTTTCAGAGCATCCTTAGAGCTAGGATTCCGTTTTCCAATTTTTGACTTCGGAGCTTCTTTTCTTAGGGCACATAGGATTGCCCCCTGACAACTGCATCCTCATGCATGGATGCAATTAATTGGCTTTACCGTGCATTGCCGATTAAGGGGTGTTTCTCCGTCTCTTCCCTTACTTTATACTTTTTTTAGGTTCCGAGGTAGCTCCAGTTTAGTTCCCTATTCCCTTCAACGGGTGTATAAGCCTGGATTTGAAAATAGGTTATTTGAAAAACCTGCAAATAATCTTCATGGATTTGAATCGGAGTGGCTTATTGTGGAGACGCCTGCGGACCTGGATTTCCCTACTCGTTGGGAAACTAGACGTGAAATCCCTAAGGGTCCCCGGATTTCTACACTCAAGAAACAATTGTCCTCAGATATTAATAAACTTTTAGTTGATAACCCTATTAATCTTGATATTCTTTTATCAAACAAAAATTTGGTGTCTGCCGGTTGGGGTGTGGGCTCCGTTCCTGTTGTCGGCCCCTCCGTTCCTCCCTTAAATCTTCCATCATCTACTCCTTCCGAGTTGAACCCTGAACTTTTAAGGTCACAAGAGGATCTAGGGGGCACAAATAGAGAGTCTAGCTCTGAGAGTGAACCCCTAGTCGATCTGAGCGACTGGGAAGGGTTTGGTTTAACTTTTATGGTCCTTCCAGATGATGATATGTTAAACATAGAGTCTCTTCAGGAGCATCTTGATTCTCTTGATGGTAACTTTTCATGCTTTTCAATTTATCATTGTTAGTTCTGATCACGTTTTTGACAATTTATTTGTTTTTTTTCTTTTTTGTAGAGATGAGTCACTTTAGACGTTCTTTGGCGCGTCAGGGGGTGGAGGAAGGTTGGTCTAGTGATCCTGCTAGAAAGAGACCTCGCCTGGTAGATGCTGTTCCCAGTCAGGCACCAGTTCTACCTTCATTACCCCGGGCTCGGACCCCGCCTCATTCCAGACAAGAGACGCCCCCTCCTACTGAACAAAGGGATCCTTCTCAGGATAGAGGGAAGGCTCCTTCCTCTTCAAGGAGAGCTTTCGATTCCTCAAGACAGTCTTGATCTGAAGAGTGCTGAGTGTAATATAATCCGTCTCAGCGAAAGAATCGGAGGCATTTGTACATTGAACCGACAATGGGAAAGAGGCCAATTCTTCTTAGGATAGGTCCTATTGACGAGAGGTCTTATCCTGTAGACGGCGGCTTCGTAATGAGGGGGTCGAAGTTTTGAGTGTACCCGGGGGTACGTGACAATGATACCTTGGATACTCTCGAGGTGGTTTCTCGGTTGAGTTGGGCCACTATTCTTCCAAGGGACGAACATCGAATATTTAGAAATTTTCCAAAGGGGGAAGACTTGGTTGATATGGAAGCACTGAGGGTAATCTTCAGATTCTTTTTCATTTTATTTCTTTTTGCTCTACTTTGAGTTTGACTTTTTGTGTTTCTTTTCAGCTTTCTCAGAGGACCGTGGCCAATAATGCTCAACACTAAGCCTATCGAGAGCGAGCTGACAAAGAAATTCAGGAGCTAAGGGACAAAGTTATGGAGTTGTCGAACACTGTCAACAACTTATCTGGGCTACCCGACATGGTGCGAAATTTAAAGGATCAGCTCTCGAAAGCGCTTCAGGACTTTAATCATGTCAAGGGGGATCTTACTATTGAGACTGCTAGATCTAGCAAACTTAAACACGATCTTCAGCAGAAACAAACAGAGCTAGATACTATGCAGTCTAAGTTTGATTCCCTAGCATATCGCAATCAACAATTAGAACAATACATTGCTGAATTGGAGAGTAGAGCCACTCCTTCCCTTAATCAGGTCGAGATTGATAGTATCCAGGCTGAAGCTGTGAAGGAGTATAGACTTTCCAAAGACTGTTTGAGGCAGAAGGAAGATTTCTCAGTGCCATATGTGAAGTATGATTTTTACCTTGCCCAGTCTTGGTTGGAGAAGCATAGGGAAGGTGAGGAATTTCCTGAGCTTCTTTATACACCTGAAGCGATGTTATTCGAAGCTCCTGATTGGACCAAGTATGAACCTGAGGCTGAGCCCCCTGATGAGCTTTTTAAGAAGACTGCGCGCAATGATCTTGCGAACCTGGCCGGTCCTTGGGAGCCTGTTAGCTCGGATAATGCTCCCAAACCCATTGGTGCCCTTGATGACCTGATTGGAGAAGATCTATTACTTCCTGGTCACCAGTCCCTAGAATGCGAGGGTCCGACGGTGCCTGATCCCCAGCCACCAGATCGTGCCGACTGATTTATTTTTCTTTTTGAATATTTTGTTGTTGAACCTATTCATACTCCATATTTCGCTTGTAAAGACTTTCTTGAATTTATAAATAAAGTTAAAGTTTATCTGTTCATGCTTCATATTGCTTTGTTTATTTAACTTTCGCTATTATCACTTACCTGTTTATTTGTTTTACTCGTATGTTTATTTATTCGTATATGCTCCCCAATTCTTGATAGAAAGATATACTTTTAGAAAGAATTACATACGTAAACGTACCTTTTTCTGATGTCTGACCACTATGACGCGAGTGCGTCTTCGGTTCTTACGGCTAATACGTTTCCATTGCCTGGCCACAGTGACGCTATTGCGCCTCAGGCTCTTACGACTTTTTCTTTTTACGCCTGGCCACAGTGACGCTATTGCGCCTCAGGCTCCTACGGCTCGGTTGTCTTTTTACACTTGGCCATAATGACGCTATTGCACCTCAGGCTCTTACGGCTCGTCTGTCTTTTTACGCCTAGCCACAGTGACGCTATTGCGCCTCAGGCTCTTACAGCTCGTCTGTCTTTTTACGCCTGGCCACAATGACGCTATTGCGCCTCAGGCTCTTACGGCTCGGTTGTCTTTTTACGCCTGGCCACCTGACCATAGTAACGCTATTGCGCCTCAGGCTCTTCAGCTCATTTGTCTTTTTACGCTTGACCACAGTGACGCTATTGCGCCTCAGGCTCTTACGGCTCGTCTGTCTTTTTACGCCTGGCCACAGTGACGCTATTGCGTCTCAGGCTCTTACGGTTCGTTTGTCTTTTTACGTCTGGCCACAGTGACGCTATTGCACCTCAGGCTCTTATGGCTCGGTTGTCTTTTTACGCCTAGCCACAGTGACAGTATTGCCCCCAGGCTCTTACAGCTTGTCTATCTTTTTATGTTTGGCCACAGTGACGCTATTGCGCCTCAGGCTCTTACGGCTCGTTTGTCTTTTTACGCTTGGCCACAGTGACGCTATTGCGCCTCAGGCTCTTACGGCTAGTCTGTCTTTTTACGCCTAGCCACAGTGACACTATTGCGCCTCAGGCCCTTACGGCTTACTTGTTTTCTGTCACAAGATTTATATTCATAAAAGTCAGAGATATAATAGAAGAATAGAGAAATAATCTGCATAATGATTAAATAATAGTATCTTGTGACACTGCAAACAAATAATAATGCGGGAATATAAGAATCAAAAAAGAAGACATAATGATTAATTCAAATACAATTTCAAATGGTTTGAGTTCCATGTTTTTCCTATTTTCTTCCCTTGCAGAGTTTTCAGGATACAGGTGTTGGGCCCAATCCTTCGTCTGATTCGATATGGACCTTCCCAATTGGCTCTGAACTTTCCGTCTTCCCTCAAGGCTTTGGTGATGTGTGACTTTCTAAGCACCAAATCTCCCTCGGACATCGGTCTATCTTTTATCTGACTGTTGTAGTAGTTGGCCACCCTCTAATGGTAGGATGCTAGCCGGATAGTGGCAGCCTCTCTATGCTCATCAAGCAGATCCAGGTTTTTCCTCAGCCCTTGTGAATTCTTTTCTTCCACTAAAGGCATTACCCTGGATGACAGTGCTCCAATTTCCACGGGAATGAATGCTTCAGTGTCGTACACAAGGCTAAACGACGTTTCTCCAGTTGATACTCGACTAGTAGTACGATATGCCCATAAGACACTAGACAGCTCATCCACCCATGCTCCTTTGGCTTTATCCAGTCTGGTCTTCAACCCATGAAGGATGGTTCAGTTGCTGACTTCAGCCTGCCCGTTAGCTTGAGGATATGATACAGAAGAAATCTTTAGCTGGATGTCAAGGCATCTACAGAACTCACGAAAGGCGTCACAATCAAACTGCTTTCCATGGTCAGCATTTAAGACTCGTGGGATCCCGAGCCGACAGATAATATCTTTCCACACCATTGCCTCAACTTTTTTCTCTGTGATTGTGGTTAAAGGTTCTGCCTCAATCCATTTTGTAAAGTAATCAGTAGCTACCAACAGAAACTTTCTTTGACCCGTAGCTAATTGGAAAGGCCCTAGAATGTCTAATCTCCATTGTGCAAAGGGAGTTAGTTGTACCGTACTTTGGAGCGAAGCCATTAGGGCCATAGTTATTGGTGCAAACCTTTGGCACTTGTCACACTTGCGAGTTTTACCCATCGCATCTTTCTTCAACATCGACCAATAGAATCTCGATCGTAATATCTTAGAGGCAAGGGCTCTAGCTCCCAAGTGTTCACCACAAATCCCTTCATGTACCTCAGCTAGGACATAGTTTGCTTGTTCTGGCCCCAAGCATTTCAATAAAGGCGATGAATACCCCCTTTTGTACAGTTCCCCGTTTATCAGTTTGAATTTTACCCTTTGTATCTTTAAACGTCGGGCCTCCTCTTTATCTTGCGGGAGAGTACCTTCAGTGAGATACTGTTTGAATGGGGTTCTCCAATCGTCCCCCAGTTCAATGCCATACACTTCGACCTCTTCAATGCTAGGCCGCTCAAGTCTCTCCACCTTCACCATTCTTCCTTCGGTCTCATTGGAGGAAGCTAATTTGGACAATGAATCTGCATGCGTGTTTTCAGATCGATTAATTTGTATCAAATGGAAATTTTTGAAAGTCTGAGCCAAAGATTGGACTTTCTTTAGATAAGAAACCAGCATTGGCTCTCAAATCTCATATTGTCCATTGAACTAGTTTACCACCAATTGAGAATCACTATGCGCCACTAGGTGGTGAACTTACAACCTCTCTGCCAGCTTCATTCTAGCAACCAGAGCCTCATACTCTGCTATATTGTTTGAACTAGGGAACCTAAACCGTAAAAAGTATTCTAAAGATCTCCCTTCTGGTGACACTAAAACTATACCTGCCCCACTACCATTTGCACTCGATGCTCCGTCAACATACAGTAGCCATGGTCGAGTCTCCTTTTCAATGTTGCCACTCGGGCTAATACATTCTACTATAAAAATTTGCTAAAGCTTGGGCTTTAATGGCTTGGCGAGGCTGAAAGCTGATGTCATACTCACTGAGCTCTACTGTCCATTTCACCAATCTTCCTGAATGTTCAGGCTTCTGAAGGATTTGCCTTAAAGGTTGATCTGTCAAGACAGTAATGGAGTGTGCCTGAAAATAAGGACTCAATTTACGAGAGGCCATCACAAGGGCCAGTGCTAGCTTTTCGGCCAGCGGATAACGAGTCTCCGGGTCTAGTAGTACCTTACTCACATAATAGATGGGACGGTACACTATTTCATCTTTCTTCAATAGTACCGCACTGACGGTGAATTCACCGACTCCCAAGTACATAAACAACTGTTCCCTTTCTAAAGGCCTTGTTAACAAAGGTAACTGCTTCAACTATTGCTTTAAGTCTTCAAAAGCTCTTTGACAATCATTTGTCCATTCAAAATTCCTTCCATCCCGCAGAGTTTTGAAGAATGGCAAGCTCCTTTCTGCAAACTTTGATAAAAAATGGTTTAGAGCTGTTATTCTGCCTATCAACCTTTGGACATCTCTCACTGTGGTGGGTGGCTTCATGTCTATAATCGCTTGAACCTTTTCAGGGTTTACCTCAATCCCCTTGTTGGTGATCATAAATCCCAAGAATTTCCCAGACCTTACACCAAATGAGCATTTGTTGAGATTTAGCTTCATATTGAATTCTCTCAACACGTTAAACACCTTACTCATCTGACGAGAGTGAGATTCTCCTACTTTGTTCTTGATGATCATGTCATCCACATAAGCTTCCATAGTATTTCCCAGGAGATCTTTGAAGACTTTGTTTATCATCCATTGATATGTGACTCCAGCATTCTTTAAACCGAACGGGATTACCCGGTAACAGTATGTTCCATCATCAGTTATAAAAGAAGTCTTCTCTTCATCTCCTGGATGAATCATAATTTGATGATACCCAAAAAAGCATCTAGGAAACTGAGGAGCTCATACCTTGATGTTTCATCCACAAGCTTATCGATTTGGGGCAGGGGATATGAATCTTTGGGACAAGCTTTGTTTAAATCTGTGAAATCCACACACATTCGTCATTTCCCATTAGATTTTTTCACCATTACTACTTTAGCCAACCATTCCGGGTAGTAAACTTCTCTAATAAACCTGACTTCTAGAAGTTTATTAACTTCCTTGGTGATTGCCTTCTGTCTTTCCAGGGTAAAATTCCTCTTCTTCTGTTTGACAGGCCTATGTCCGGGTGAAACATTAAGCTTATGGCAAATCACTTCCGGATTAATCCCGGGCATATCAGCCGAGGTCCAAGCAAAAACATCCGAGTTTCTCTGTAGGCATTCAGCTATCTCCCTTCTTGTTTGTTCATTCAGTTGAGTCCCTATAAATGCCTTCTTCTCTTCATCCCTTTTGACTAGCTCAATGGCTTCCGTTATCTCCACAGGTTGAGGCTTAGGAGGGTCATTTATACACAATGTCTCCTTTCTCTGTACTCCTTTGCTGGCGATAGAAGCAATATAACAAGTGCGAGCCCTCTTTTGATCTCCTCGTACTTGCTCAACTCCATTGGGAGTAGGAAACTTCATTAATAGTAAGCAGCTGAGGTTGACCTTACAACCATGAACAATACCTGTCGAGTCACATCCTTTGGGCTTTCCCCTAGAGTCACAGGTAACTCTATAGACCCAGCTACCTTCACCTTCTCACCTGCAAATCCATACAATGATGTCATAACAGGTCTTAATCTATCTTCGGATACTTTCATTTTCGCAAAGCAATTCCAATAGATTAAGTTCACCGAACTTCCATTATCGACTAGGATTCTGCTCACTGGATGTTTCGCCACCACCGTTGATATCACCATTAGGACATCATGAGGCATGATGGCATCACCTCTATCTGTCGAAGTGAACACAATGGGTTCTTCATCTGCGTTTTCCTCCATCACAGCGTGAATTTGATACGCTTGTTTCGCGTAACTTTTACGGGAAACAGAGGAACTTCCTGCCATCGATTCTCCTCCTGCAATAACATTTATAGCCGGGCCAGTGGGCTCATTATCGAGTCGATTATCTCGAGGGATAGGCCTAGCTACTTCATTTCTTAGCCTATTTCTCTCGTTATCATTATTTTGTATATTTCACGGACGATCATTCCTTCGATCTCGTAGAAGATAACGGGGCTTTTCACTTCTCCACAAGAAGCGGTTAATTTTCCCATCTCTAGCCAACCTCTCTAACTGATCCATCAAATCTATGCATCTCTTAGTAGGGTGACCGTGAGCGGCATGAAATTCACAATAAACATCAAGATTTCGACCCATATCTCCAATCTTCTTTTCAGGAAATTCCAATAGTCCAATCCCCTCAATAGTGGTAAGTATTGCGACGCGAGGCTCATTTAGTCTGGTATAGTTCTCATACCTGAGTATAAGAGCCTTGTCCAATTCGACGGGTCTCGAAGAGCTTCTTTCAGGTACATCTCTCTCTCTTTTTTTCTTTCTTCCCTTGCCTCTCGAGACTTTACCATCTTCATTACTTCCTCTTGAGCCACGTATTTATTTGCTTTAGCAAATAAATCAAAAAGGGTCGCTGGCTGATCAAGAGAGAGGGATTCTTGCAGCTTCTCGAATTTCGTTCCCTGTAGCATTGCAGCCATGGCTACTCCCACTAGTAGATCTTTCACCTCTAAGGTTGCATCTCAAAAATTATCTACATAGTTCTTCAATGACTCTTTGTTCCCTTGTTTAAGGGTGAGCAGATAAGTAGCATCCTTTTTTCACTGGCTGTTGATCATGAAGGCTCTCAAAAATTCACTTCGTAACTGGTCGAAGGAAGAGATAGAACCCTCGTTTAACCCGTTAAACCATTTTAGCGCATGCCTCGACAGTTTGAGCGAGAAGGCTCTGCACATAATTTCATCTTCTCATCCATGGAGCAACATGAGGGACTCATAACTCTGTATATGGCCGTATGGGTCTGCTTTGCCAGCATAAGTAGCCATAGAAGGCATCTTGAACTTCTTTGGCAAGGGTTTGTCCATAATCTCTAGATTGAAAGGAACTCTCCTTCTCTGACTATCATCAGGAGACACTAACTTCTTCCTTTCTAAAACCCTCTCGACAACTTTCTCAATATTTTTCGACCCTCGAGTTTAGTGTGCTCCCCTCTCTTCGACACTAGAAGAGTCTGAGTAGTAAGTGTTGAGTTAATGTATTTTGAAATGACAAAACAAGTTAATTCAATAGTATTAAGATGATATAAAAACATGTTTAGAGGTTATCAGTACCAGAACTTAGAGTTCTGTTGATGAGAGATCGATCTGGGTTATGAGAGATCGATCTCCTGGGTTTTTACTTGATGAGAGATCGATCTCATGAAGTAATGAGATCGATCTGCCAAGTCTTAAACCTTTACAAAGGGATTTAGGTAGAGTGAGATCGATCTGCAAGGGTTAAGAGATCGATCTGGCTAAAGCTAAAGTTGAGAGATCGATCTGGTCTAGGAAGAGATCGATCTCCCTTAAGAGCATAAGACTGTAGATCGATCTGGAAGATTGATCCACACTCAAACAGAGAACTTAAGAGATCGATCTGGTAAGGAAGAGATCGATCTCCTCAAAGTCAGAGAGCTAGGGAGATCGATCTGTGTTGTTGAGAGATCGATCTCCTCACTACGAGACTGCATGACAGATCGATCTGTAGATCGATCTTGCCTCAAACAGAGAGATTAGGAGATCGATCTTCCTATTCGACAGATCGATCTCCCCCATTATTTTCAAACTAACAGATCGATCTGCTAACCTATGAGATCGATCTCCTTGTGTATTTGTGCTTCAATCTTGCAGGATTTATAAATAAGAGATCGATCTGGCCAAGATGGCAGATCGATCTGGCACTCTACTGGAGGTACCCAACGGCTAGTTTCTGCAAAATCTCAACGGGAAAAACAGCATTTAATGCTCCAACTACCAATCCTTCAGTATTTAACCAAGCATTGAAGACAAAGAGAATAGAGAGACTATTGCTGCACATTTCTAACACTCTCAAGCTTTTAATTCTTTCATTCCTTGTGTCTTCATAGCTCATTTATTGAGATTCATTGTATAAGCTTAAGTGCAGAAACTGTATTTTGTCCTACCCACTTTAAAGCTTCAATTTGTATTCAACCTTACCTTAAAAGAGAAGAGGATTGTTCCTCAGTGAGAGAGAACTGTAAAAAGGTGAATACACTTCTGTATTGCTAAGGGTAGAGAGGTTATTCCTTAACCTGTAAAAGGAACATTGTAAGCTCTATTGAAAGAGAGAAAGAAAGCACTTGACAAGAAGGTCAAGGAGAGAGGACGTAGGCAAGAGTTTGGCCAAACCTCTATAAACAATTGTGTTTGTTTCTCTCTTCCCTACTTTGCATTAAATTGTTTAATTTCATTATTGCACAATATTATTTTCTGATTGATATAAGATCAAATTAAAATTTGCCATAATTGTTAGTAAACCGATTCACCCCCCCTCTCGGTAGAGCCAACAATTGGTATCAGAGCTAGGACTCTTTAATCACATAGGAACAACTTCCTAAGAGTTAGAAACGATCAAATGGCTCATAACAATGTAGCTACTAGTTTGGTAGGAGAGGGGCACTCTACAGTTAGACCTCCAATGTTTAATGGAGAGCATTATGCATATTGGAAGACTAGGATGATGTTATTCATTCAAGCAAATGACTATGAAGTATGGAGAATTATAATTAAAGGACCTCAAATCCCTACAAAGAGAATAGAGGGAAGAGATATTCCTAAGGAAGAAGATGAATGGGACTCAAATGATATTAAATGTGCTCAACTAAATGCTAAAGCTATGCACACATTATTTTGTGCCTGAGGTCCTAATGAATATAATAGAGTCTCCGGGTGTGATAATGCCAAACAAATATGGGATAAATTGGCAATAACTCATAAGGGTACAACCCAAGTGAAGGAGACAAAGGTAGGTATGCTCACACATGACTATGAGCTTTTTAGGATGAAGGAAGGAGAATCAATTAGTGATATGTTCACTAGATTCACAGATGTAATTAATGGATTAAAGTCTTTAGGAAAAATATATTCTAATATTGAAATGGTAAAGAAAATTTTAAATAGCTTACCTAAATCATGGGAAGCTAAAGTGACGGCAATTGAGGAATCTAAGGATCCTCACACATTGTCCCTAGATGAATTGATAGGATCTTTGCTCACTTATGAGATGAAACTTAAAAGAAATGAAGAGCCACCCAAGAAAGTGGGAGTTGCTCTAAAATCCACTGCTCAAGAGGAGATTAAAAATGAGAGTGGCAGTGAGGAGGATATTGAGATGGCAATGTTTGCCAAAAGATTTAATAAGTTCATGAGGATGAGAGCTAGTAGTAGTAATAGGAGAAACAATAGGAGAGAACAAGAGGAAGTAGGTAGAAAAGACTCTATTGTGTGTTATGAATGTAAAAAACCTGGACACATAAAATTTAACTGCCCTCTTCTTAAAAGATCCAATGATAGGTTCCATAAAAAGAAGGCAATGGTGGCAACATGGAGCGACAGTGACTGCTCCGATGATGAATCAAAAGTTAGATAGCATGCTAGAGACCCAAAGGGCATTCTTTGACAAAAATGGCTTAGGATATAATGCTAAGAGTAGGGAGACCAATCTTAAAAGTTTTATTGCTAGGAAGAGTATGAATAAACCTGCAATTACTTGCTCATATTGCAATAGAAAGGGACATGCATCACATAACTGTAATATAAAAATGAGAACTCTAAAAGGAAAAATAGTAAAAAGGATATGGATTCCAAAAGAAGTAATTCACTCCAAAGATTGTAATGCATTAGCAAAATGGATCCCAAAGGGATCAAGAATTGCATTCACTAACCTCAAAGGACCCAAGAAAATTTGGGTACCTAAGACTTGAGTTTGATTTCTTGTAGGTGATTGAGCATAGCCACAAAACTAAAGCAAAAGAAGCATGGTACTTAGATAGTGGATGCTCAAGGCACATGACGGGTGATAGAAGCCATTTCAATTCTTTCAAATCAAAAGTTGGTGGAGAAGTCACTTTTGGGGACAACTCCAAAGGCCAAGTTGAAGGAAGTGACTCAATAGGTAATGATCATTTTTCTTTAGAAAAAGTATTACTTGTTAGGGGTCTAAAGCATAACTTACTAAGCATTAGTCAACTTTGTGACAAAGGTTACAAAGTAATTTTTGATTGCATGAAATGTAATGTTATAGATCCTAAGTCAAATAAAGTTCTCTTTCTAGGTCATAGGCAAGGCAACATATATATTGTCTATCTTAATGAACTCAAAAATGAAAACATGTGCCTAATGGTAGACAATAAAAGGGAATCTTGGTTATGGCATAGAAGACTAGGTCATGCTAGCATGCATGTGCTATCTAAGTTAGCTAGAAAGGATCTAGTCATAGGCTTACCCAAACTACCCTTTGATCATGAAGAAATATGTGAAGCTTGTGTTAAAGGAAAACATAAGAGGACAACTTTTAAGCCTAAGAATAGTGTATCCACCACTAGGCCTCTTCAATTACTGCATTTAGACTTATTTGGACCAACTAGAACCACTAGCCTAGGTGGGAAACACTATGGATTTGTAATAGTTGATGATTACACTAGGTTCACTTGGGTGTACTTTTTGAGAGTAAAAAATGAAGCCTTAGAGAAATTCATAGCTTACTCAAAGGTGACTCAAAATGAAAAAGGATATACAATAACAAGTATTAGAAGTGATCATGGCAAAGAATTTGAAAATATAGGATTTGATGAGTATTGCAATGATCAAGGAATTAACCATAATTTTTCAGCCCCTAGGACACCACAACAAAATGGTGTAGTTGAGAGAAGAAATAGAACATTGGAAGAAATGGCTAGAACCATGCTATGTGAGAATAACTTACCAAAGTATTTTTGGGCTGAAGCTATAAACACATCATGTTATATAATTAATAGAGCTATGATTAGACCCATGCTAAAGAAAACTCCTTATGAGCTCTACAAAGGTAAGAAGCCTAACATTAGTTACTTCCATCCTTTTGGCTGCAAATGCTTTGTTCTAAATAATGGAAAAGATAATTTGGGAAAATTTGATGCCAAGAGTGATGAGGGAATATTTCTAGGATATTCATTGAATTCAAAGGCTTTTAGAATATATAACAAAAGAACATTAGTGGTTGAAGAGTCTATTCATGTTATATTTGATGAGTCAAATAATATATCTAAAGATTCAACTAATGATGAAAATGTTGAAATATTTGATGAAGGCTTAGAAGATGACTTTCTAGAAAAGCTTGACTTGAATAAAGAAGATGAAGAAGAAATAGAGGTTTTAGAAAGAGAACCTAGAGCACCAAGAGAGTTAGGATATGTAAAAGATTGTGAAATAGTAGGAGATCCAACTCTTGGAGTTAGAACTAGATCATCCCTAAGGAATATGTGCCAATATATAGCCTTTGTATCTCAAATAGAGCCTAGGAATGTCAATGAAGCCTTAGATGACAATAATTGGTTCCTAGCAATGCAAGAAGAATTAAATCAATTTGAGAGAAGCAAAGTATGGAAACTAGTTCCTAGGCCTAGTGATCACTCAATAATTGGAACTAAATGGATATTCAAGAACAAGATGGATGAAAATAGTGTGATCATAAGGAATAAGGCTAGGCTAGTTGCTCAAGGCTATAGACAAGAGGAAGGCATAGACTATGATGAAACATATGCACCGGTAGCTAGATTAGAGGCAATAAGAATGTTACTTGCCTTTGCATGTTATAAAAACTTCAAGTTATATCAAATGGATGTAAAGAGTGCATTCTTAAATGGTTTCATTAATGAAGAAGTATATGTTGAGCAACCTCCCGGATTTGAAAATCATGAATTTCCTGAACATGTTTTTAAATTATCTAAGGCACTTGATGGGTTAAAACAAGCTCCTAGAGCTTGGTATGAAAGGTTATCAAAGTTCTTAATAAAAAAGGATTCTCAAGAGGAAAAGTGGATACCACCTTGTTCATTAAGAATAAAAATAAGGATTTACTAGTTGTACAAGTGTATGTAGATGATATTATTTTTAGTTCAACTAATGAATCTTTATGCCAAGAGTTTGCTAAAATCATGCAAGGAGAATTTGAGATGAGCATGATGGGTGAACTCACATTCTTCTTGGGACTTTAAGTGAAGCAAACAAAGGATGGAACCTTCATCAATCAAGCAAAGTATACTAAGGACTTGCTCAAGCGATTTGGAATGGACAATTGCAAACCTCAAACCACTCCAATGGGCACCAACATCAAGCTTGATAAAGATGAAAGAGGTAAGTGTATAGACACTAAACTCTATAGGTCTATGATAGGCTCATTGCTTTTTTTAACTGCAAGTAGACCAGATATTTTGTTTAGTGTATGCCTTTGTGCTAGATTTCAATCCTCTCCTAGGGAATCACATTTATTGGCAACTAAGAGGATCTTTAGATACCTCAAAGACACTCCCTCATTAGGACTTTGGTACCCCAAGGACTCCACCTTTGCCCTTCATGCATATTCAGATGCAGATTTTGGAGGATGCAAAATAGATAGGAAAAGTACTTCAGGTACTTGCCAATTCTTAGGAAATAGATTAATTTCTTGGTTCTCTAAGAAACAAAACAGTGTGGCTCAGTCCACAACTGAAGCTGAATATATAGCAGCTGGTAGTTGTAGTGCTCAAATGTTGTGGATTAAACAACAAATGAAAGATTATGGTATTGACATGAAGCAAGTCTCTATTAAATGTGATAATACCAGTGCCATTAATCTATCTAAAAATCCTATCCAACACTCCAGAACCAAGCACATAAAGATTAAACATCATTTCCTTAGAGACCATGTACAAAAAGGGGATATAATTTTAGAGTACATTGACACTTTACACCAAATAGCTGATATATTCACCAAACCTCTTGATAGAGATAGGTTTTGTATCCTTAGAGGTGAATTAGGACTCATGACTATCCCTTGAGACTTTATGTTTCAAAAAAAATCTTGGTTTCAAGTTGATTTTAAAAGAATTTTTGCAAAGATTTTCTGGCAATAAGGATGAGAGATCGATCTCCTTGCAATATAGATCGATCTCCATACTTCCAACAAGCCTAAATCATCAAGGTTAAGCTAAGCAGATCGATCTTCTAACCATAAGATCGATCTCCTTATATCTCTGTTAAAAGGCAGATCGATCTGTCCACACGACAGATCGATCTCTTCAAAGCTTCTGCATTCTGAAGATCGATCCATGCATTTGGCAGATCGATCTCTCTAAGCCTCGGTTAAACTGCAGATCGATCTGTGCATGTAACAGATCGATCTCCTTTCTGTTTGTGAACAGATCGATCTGTTCATGCGACAGATCGATCTCCCTTGGCTTCTGGAAATGACAGATCGATCTGTCGCCTCAACAGATCGATCTCCTGTGCCCTGGACTATAAATTCACGCGAAAAATCCCCAAATTTCAAAAACCCCAATCTTCAAATTTTGAAATTCCCTCGCACCACCTCCTTCGATTCCTCCTCAGATCGATCTCCGTACGGTCCTCCCTGCATCTCCGTGTCATTTTTCGGTATTGTAACCAACATTTCTTACTTTTTTCTCAAAAATTTTCTTAGATTTGTGTTCATTGTCTTTCTAGGGCAAAACTAGTTACTGTTTCATTGATTTTTTCAATTGTGAATCTAGTTAGCACATCTCTCGAGTCTAGAATCATGCCTAGGCATAAGACAGTAGGACATAAACCTCCTAGAACCAATGTAGAGGCTGGTTCATCCTCCCAACCCATTCCTCCACCTTCCATCGCTTCGTTCAATCGGTGTTTTAAAACACCTACAAAAAGGAAGCGATACGAAGAGTACTTCTCAACCATGCCAATTAAGCATTGGCGGACTATAGATTTTTCTTTCCTCAATCGCATCGATTTTCCTTATTTGTCAAAACTTGAGGAATTTGGTTGGATGTCATTTTTGAAAATCAACACTCCCGTCCCTCCAAATCTCGTTCGGGCATTCTTTTCCAATGCCGAACTCATCTTTGACCCTGATGACACTTGCAAAATTCACGGGTTCAAAACCTATGTCATGGGTAAGACCATTCCAATAGACCCCGATATCTTAGCTCAAGCCTTTCACATGAAAAATGAAGGTTTGACTAATGAGGATGAGGAAGTCTCCTTAGAGTTTGATCTCCCTGGGGACAAAGCGAGTGACCTACCGATGCACCTTCGGTTACTCCACCTCATAATTTCTTGGAATCTCCGTCCTTTCGGTACCCATCATTCAACCGTTAGGCGATTAGATCGTTTCTGGCTCCATCACATTCACACCACAAACCAAAAACCCAACCTCATTCATTTCATATATGAAGATTGGCTGAAGATCGTGCGTGGGCAAGCTACCATAATCGTTTTTTTCGCAATCATTAGCCCATCTTCTCCAATGAGTTGGCGTTGACTGCAACTGCGAAACCGGAGAACTGCCCTCTCCCAAGAGCGTCCTCAACATCGGGACCCTCCATCATATGGGATATTACAAAGATTTCCGGGGCGACTGGAAGAAAAAGAGGGAACAGCAGCCTGCTGAAGCTATGGAGGAAGATCCCTCCACTGCGCCTGTGAACCCACCTGTCGCACCAGCTCCGGAACCATCGTCCTCAACTGCTCCACCCACTGCACCAACATCCTCACCTGCTGGCATGGAGATCATTATGCAGATGATCAGTGAACTCAATCAGAAAATCGATGAAGGCTTTGCAACTCAGCAGCGAATGTTCGAGGAATTAAATCAAATAGTGGATAAGGTTCAGGAGACTCAAGAGGCGATGTTTGATAAGCTGCAAGTCACACGCACGCACGTTGAGAATCTTTCGGATCGTATTCCTCCCTCACCATAGGCCTTAGGTGTTTTGATTTAGTGTAGTTATATCATTTTAAGATACTTGATGTTCTTTGTGATGAATTTGCTTGAATGAAATGTCGTTTAACTTGTTATTGGTTGTGTTAATGAAAATGTTCATTTTGAAATGCCATGAGTATTCTCTTTTCGTGTTATTGATATGACAAAAAGGGGGAGAAAAAAACATGTGTGTGTGGTTGTGGTAAATGTTTAAAAGAATGATTAAATTGAGGGGGAGTTAAGTCAGTAACAAAGTCAAAAGCTCACAAAAAGGGGGAGCTCACAAAAAGGGAGAGTTTTTGCAAATTCACTAAACATGTTTGTTTGAATAAGTTTTGTCATATCAAAAAGGGGGAGATTGTTGAGTTAATGTATTTTGAAATGACAAAACAAGTTAATTCAATAGTATTAAGATGATATAAAAACATGTTTAGAGGTTATCAGTACCAGAACTTAGAGTTCTGTTGATCAGAGATCGATCTGGGTTATGAGAGATCGATCTCCTGGGTTTTTACTTGATGAGAGATCGATCTCATGAAGTAATGAGATCGATCTGCCAAGCCTTAAACCTTTACAAAGGGATTTAGGTAAAGTGAGATCGATCTGCAAGGGTTAAGAGATCGATCTGGCTAAAGCTAGAGTTGAGAGATCGATCTGGTCTAGGAAGAGATCGATCTCCCTTAAGAGCATAAGACTGTAGATCGATCTGGAAGATCGATCCACACTCAAACAGAGAACTTAAGAGATCGATCTGGTAAGGAAGAGATCGATCTCCTCAAAGTCAGAGAGCTAAGGAGATCGATCTGTGTTGTTGAGAGATCGATCTCCTCACTACGAGACTGCATGGCAGATCGATCTGTAGATCGATCTTGCCTCAAACAGAGAGATTAGGAGATCGATCTTCCTATTCGACAGATCGATCTCCCCCATTATTTTCAAACTAACAGATCGATCTGCTAATCTATGAGATCGATCTCCTTGTGTATTTGTGCTTCAATCTTGCATGATTTATAACTAAGAGATCGATCTGGCCAAGATGGCAGATCGATCTGGCACTCTACTGGAGGTACCCAACGGCTAGTTTCTGCAAAATCTCAACGGGAAAAACAGCATTTAATGCTCCAACTACCAATCCTTCAGTATTTAACCAAGCATTGAAGACAAAGAGAATAGAGAGACTATTGCTGCACATTCCTAACACTCTCAAGCTTTTAATTCTTTCATTCCTTGTGTCTTCATAGCTCATTTATTGAGATTCATTGTATAAGCTTAAGTGCAGAAACTGTATTTTGTCGTACCCACTTTAAAGCTTCAATTTGTATTCAACCTTACCTTAAAAGAGAAGAGGATTGTTCCTCAGTGAGAGAGAATTGTAAAAGGGTGAATACACTTCTGTATTGCTAAGGGTAGAGAGGTTATTCCTTAACCTGTAAAAGGAACATTGTAAGCTCTATTGAAAGAGAGAAAGAAAGCACTTGACAAGAAGGTCAAGGAGAGAGGACGTAGGCAAGAGTTTGGCCAAACCTCTATAAACGATTGTGTTTGTTTCTCTCTTCCCTACTTTGCATTAAATTATTTAATTTCATTATTGCACAATATTATTTTCTGATTGATATAAGATCAAATTAAAATTTGCCATAATTGTTAGTAAACCGATTCACCCCCCTCTCGGTAGAGCCAACAGTAAGCACCCCTTCTTCCTCTGTTCTGGAGATTTCGCACACGGTCCGCTCCCCGGCTAAAGATCTCCTCCTCTTTCACAGTTTCCCTTCCTCTAGGAGCCTTCACTGTATCCTTTCTTCTTGCACCTCCCATTTCGTGATTCAATCTTGTACCTTCAAAATAGTCTCGGGGGTTATGACTATTCTATCTCTGCCGCTCCCCAAACCTGTGATCTTCGAAGCCATGCTCCAATTCTGTGGCAGAAGTTCTGATCTTCGCGGCAGAGGTCTGCCGCCAGTACTTTGCGGGAGAGTTCTGCCTCCTTAACTCCGTGCTAAGGTATTGCTCCTGAGTCTGTGCGGCAGCATTGGGCTCTGTCAGATTTGCGACAGTATTCATTCGTCTCAAACCTACGGCAGGGTTCACCTCTCGCAGCCCTGCCGCAGAGCGCATCTTCAGAGCTGAGACAGTGGTGTCCTCCAGACCTGCGGCAGGGTTCACTCTCAGAGTTGCGGCAGGGTTCACTCTCAGACCTGCGGCAAGGTTATCCTCCAGACCTGCGGCAGAGTTGACCCTTAGACCTGCGGCAGCGTTGTCCTCCAGACCTGCGGTAGAGTTCTGAATTAGGCCAGCAGCAGTATTCTGTCCCCCACTTCCTTGTCCGGCATTCACCATTGTAGAAGGTTGACCTCTCTCTGCCTCGGGACGTTCTCTCTTACCATCTGCTGCACTTCTAGAGGTAAGCTAAATTGCGGCAGAGCATTTTTGAAGAAATTCACCATAGCCCTCAACGCTGTTGTGGTCTGCTCATTTTGACACTTCAAAGCCTTAAATTCATCAAGGGAAATAGAGGTAACTCTGCCGCCTTCTTCATTTTGCTCTTGTCCTCGCTCTGGTCTGGCAGGACGACTCACAGAATTATCTTCTCCCAGATTTGTTGCTGCTGTCGAACGTGTTCTCACCATTTTGATAGAGAATAAAGAATCTGACTTTTTGTTCTGATTCCCACAGACGACGTCAATTGTTGTTGTACTGAATAACAATGATTGGATGATACTGATGTGATCTTCTTTGCTGTCTTCTCCACGTGTATTGAATATTTTGCAAAAACAGTGAAAGTCAGAGAGCCGCAGGGATCTGTCCCTGCGTGCGCACTCCGATGCTTGAGTCAGGAAAATGTTTAAGCAGAGTCTCAGTAAGCAAAATAGAGCTAACGATTTTTTGATCATACCTGGGGTATTTATAGATATTTTTTGAGTTAGGTTGGACTTCATATTTTTTCAGGGCTTACGAATATTTTGGGCCCAAAACTATAGGATTTTTGGCGATTCGGATTTGAGGCCCAGGCGCGCGTCTGGGCTGTGACAGAGTTACTAGACACTCTGTCGCGAGAACTCAGAGTTTGCCGCTGTGCGGATGAGAAGACCTCTGTCGCAATCTTGGCCGCAGAGTTCTACCGCGGCTCACTCTCCCTCAGTAAACTCTGCCGCTGGACTCAAGGACATAGAGGTTTGTCGCAGGTGTACACTCTGTCGCGCAATGGACTCTGTCACATGGTAGACTCTGTAGTGTGGTAAACTCTTTCGCCCCCCTTTCAGTGTATGCCACGTGGTATATGCCTCTTGGTGCTTAAAATCTGACACGTGACTGTCCTCTGTTGGTCAATATTGATCTATGTAGACTTTGATGTGTATGACCTCTATCACTCTCAAATTATGAAATAATTTAAATTTAACATTAAAAAGTATAATATTGTTTCAAGTGAAGCATGGCATTAAGAAAACAAGAACAACTTAGCAATAAAGGCTACATCATCGATAAAAATTATCAAACTGATCAAGTTTTAGGCTTTGTTAGAAATAGTTTATAAATAAATCTGTAAGCAAAAATTAAAAAAAATTTAAAAAAAAAAGAGGAGGGCAAATTGACATAAAAATTATTAAAGTTGTCACAAGCATTTTTAAGTTAATTTGAATGAATAATATAATTGATTCATGTGAAATTTTAAAAAAAAATTATAAAAAATACATAATTTTTAGTAACATAATTAAAAAATAAAAAATAAAAAAATAATTTTACTCTGTCATTATTTATATATTTTCTCCAAAAACTAATAACAAGCTGAAGCCACTGTTACAAAACATCCGTCAAACAGGTTATTAATCTAGATTGTTCTTGAGAAAGCTCAACAATATCGTTTTTCATTTTCTTCTTTACTCTTTCTTTTATATATATATATATATATATATATATATATATATATATATATATATATATCTCACTGTCTCATGAAATATCTCGAAAACCTAAACTCTCTATCCATCCTTCTAAATTATTCTTAACGTTTTATGTTTTATTTTTTATATCATTTTTATGTTTAAAACTAATAAATTCTCGTAGACTTTTCATCAACATAACAAAATAAAAAATAAAAATATAAAAAAAACTTACCCAGAAATTTTAGATAAGGTTATTCCATTGAAATTTCTTTTGTCGGCACAATGGCCCACATTTACTATCATAATTTATTAAAAAGAAAGATTATATTTTCCCTTTGACATTAAGCATTCATTTCTTGTGTTCGATATAAAAATCGATCATTCATGCTTTCTCGAAAGATTCTCTTGATAATTAAGCATTCATTTCTTATTTTTGAAATAAAAACCGATGATCATCTTCTATGCTTGGAAGGTGACTATTGATTAGGGTTCACTTTGAAAGATTTCGTTTAAACTCAAATGGCATTACAATGGATAATTTTAATTTTATAAGTATAACATGATCATTCACCATTTCAAATCAATATCGAAAAACGATCTTCAGAGTGAAAATTTCCTTTTCAACTTTGAAATCGTATGAGCATCGAGGTGGTGAAACCTATAAATAAAACCCAAATCCCAAAATCTTTGTGCCGGCTTTAAATTTCACTAGGAGGGAATCTAAGTTCACTACACCAAACAAAAGCATACTACAGATACAGTCTAAACGAAATAATCAAAGTGGTCAAAAATATAATGAAAACAATAATTGATCATTCTGGCACGATGCGTGTATATCTCAGGCAATAGGCATCAACAACTTCTATCATATGATGGCACTACACAGAAAAGAAAAATAGTTAGGCTGGGCCAGCTACCACTATTCCCAAAAAAAAAAATTAAATCAACTAAGGAGATAACACGGCCAAAAAGAAAATATTTGCATTTTCTGATACCTTATCATACATATATGCAATGAGTATAGAATAGCCGGTGGCACAGATTAGAAACAGAAAACTCCAACCCACTTCATATCAATTTCATTTATTTATGGCTTTCCTCAAACCATATGCAAATATGGTGCGATAAAACTTGTATACTAGAAACCATTGTTCTGAGTGGATTACATCTAGAATATAATTACTCATCATTATCCTAAAACAGCTGAAATCCATGAATGTAATCTGCTACCATATGAAGCAAATAATTATGCACAGATGCATGAATCATACAAAGTACAACATCATAAAGTGGAAGATCTTACTGTATGTAGAGGTATCAATTTGCTCAGGAAGCTCCTTTATATCCACCTCAAACCGTGCCTGCACCTGAAATCATCAAAGTAGACTAGTAATTAAACAAAAGAGACTATACAGTTTAATTACATGAAGAAAAAAAGTAGAGTATCAAAGACAAAAAGCTTTTATAACCTGATTAAGGACATCAGAGTCAGATGCAGATGAGACAAACGTAATTGCCAGCCCCTTGGTGCCAAATCGGCCAGCTCTTCCCACCTGCAATAACAGAGAACCCACAGAAAGAGAATAGAAAGTCATAGTCAACATCACTTCAGTTCAATTGCAATATAAAACAGAACTTACCCTATGCAAATAGGTATCCGCAGAGTCCGGCATGTCATAGTTGATTACAATGTTAACACGTTCAATATCAATTCCCCTTCCAACTAAATCTGTTGCCACGAGAATTCTTTTGTGCCCTTCCTTGAAACTCTTGTATCGTGTTAACCTTAAAAAGGAAAAAACCAATCAGAATCAGCAACAACCAGGACAGTTTATATGGCAAGAGAAAAAAGGGTTACACATTCAAATAGAGGTAGAACACAGAATCCCATTCCATAAAGAATTTTACATAGTAAAAGAAAAACCACAGAATGTTTATGGATAAGCTGATAAATCCACCAACAATTTAATTGACATTAGCAGAAATGATGTAGCAGGTACAACAATAGCTAACAAACTGAATATAAACAATTAAACCACCTTGTTACTAGTTGCATAAAAGTACTAGTCATGATACAAGTGCAAACACATTGCAAAAAACCAGGCACTGATACCAAAAAGAAAGTTGACGTGCCAAGATGAAATGCATATAGACAAAGATGACTTGATACTTCAGCCATCATGCCCACCATATATATCAGAGAATGCATGCATACCTTTCTTCCTGGGACATTCCAGAGTGGATACAGATAGAGGGGAAATTGCACTCCACCAGTAACTTGTTGAGCTCAGCTGCTCTGTTCACACTTTTGACAAAAATGACTACTTGGTTGAAATCTAAGGCATCGAGGAGGTCATTCAACTTGCGGTTCTTCTCTAGCTCAGTCAATTTAATGTAATGCTGCGTAAGTTTAAAAATATATATACGTATATATATTAGCCTAGGCATGAAACGTTGAGCCTTTATAGGAACTGATGGGGTCAGGAAAGTGGAAAAGAAGGAAAAGAAATGACATGGTTTCTCTTTTTTGGATACTAAGAAGAGAATATGAAAGTAAAGAAAAAAATACACTTGCAGCATTATTTAGTTAAGGAGAGTGAAGAAAAAAAGCCCACCCATTCTTTTACTAATATATCCTTTATATATCAAATGGAAATGTTAAATTAAGTGCACTATCTTCTATCCATTCAGAATTTTTCAAAGAGGACCCTTTAACAAATCCTCCTAGTTTTAATGGTTTAAGAAAATGAGGTTTAACAGAGTACATCCAAATTCCTCCCAGTACATAGAAAATTATCAAAACAAAAGAGATAACGTCGCATCTATATCCGATACCTTTCCTTCCTTCCAATTCAAAGAAAGCCTATACAAAAGCAGTGACTTAGATGAATTCATACCTGTACCAGACCATGAAGAGTCAATTTGGCTTCATCATCAACATAGATTTCCATGGGCTGCAGCAAAAAGATGAGCATCAAAGATGAATTATATTTCTACCATAACCAATGCCAGCAGCAAAAAATGACAAAGCAACTACTAGCATAACGCTTCAATCCTTCAATTAAGATGGTAGAATTCACAGATAATACATTACAAAACACAACAGCTCTATCAGCTCTAAAGCACAAAGTTATTTAAATTACTGTCAATACTTAGAAGCAATTCAAGTTCCAAAAAGTATGTATCCCTGCCATTGACGAAAGGTACACACCAAAAGAATATATACCCACATAAAGCAATAGTATTAAAAAAGGCACAACGGAATTAAAATTATGGAGTAGTTACATCTTGCATAAATTTCTTGCAAACAGGTCGAATTTCCTTGCTAAGTGTAGCTGAAAACATCATAACTTGCTTATCATGAGGGGTCATCTTGAAGATCTGTTGCACATCTCTCCTCATGTCTGTACAATTAAGAAAAAAGAAAATGATTATAACAGATATTAAAGAAAAAGAACCAAATAATAAGCACATCTTCACCAGATTTATGGAAATTTAAATACGTACCAAGTGACTCCAACATCTTGTCACATTCATCGAGTATAAAATGCCTCACATTCTTCAAACTAAGATCTTTATCCCTGGCAAGAGCCAATATCCTTCCAGGTGTTCCAACAACAATGTGAGGACATTCATTCTTTAGTAAATCCTTGTGAACCTTGATATTGACACCACCATAGAAGACAGCAACTTTAATATCTGGCAGATAAGTACTGAACCTCTCAAACTCATGGCAAATCTGTCAAAGCATAGAGAAAATAATACTTGGTAAGAAGGAATCCAAAGATGAAAAATTATTTGGCACTAGAACACCCCCCAACTAGCATTGCTAATTTCAAACAACAAATTCAAGTCTCTATAACAAACCTGGTAAGCTAATTCTCTTGTATGGCATAGAACGAGTGCAGCAACTTGACCAGCAACTGGCTCGATTTGCTGAAGAGTTGATAGAACAAAAACAGCTGTTTTCCCCATCCCAGATTTTGCTTGGCAAATCACATCCATTCCAAGAATAGATTGAGGGATGCACTCATGTTGCACTGATGAATAAGCAAATAAGTTCACAGTAGACGAACCTCAGTAAATTATAAATGTTCTTCCAGATCCTTCAATGGAAAGCTTACTAAACCAGTTTTCTTGTTGAAATGATGAACATAAAGGTAGTGATTACCTGAATAATATAATCCTAAACAAGTTAGAAGCAAAGAATACCAGGCAAACATTGAATGAATCAGGCAAGGTAGATGAAACTTGATTGTGAAACAACAAAATCAAGCTGTATAAGCAAGTCCATATAACTTACATAAATGAATTATTAATTATGATATAACCCAGTTAGTTGAAAAGAGTTCAAATAAACAATATAAAACAACAGAAAAGAAAGCAAAGCTATTATAAAAGTAAGATTCAGTAAATTGAAGCCAGCCTAAGATAAAGTGATAAATCAAAACAGATAAAGTATATTAGGCTACACAAATATCACTTCCATTCAAGTTATTTCAAATCTGACTACAAATGATAACCTGTAACAACAAATATTTCATCCAAATGTGGTTTCTAGAATAGTAAATAAAAATAAAAAGCATCAAACTTGTATACTGACCACCATTCTAAGTCTCTGAAAGCAACAAAAAGACATGAATTAATTCATGGAATACATGTATGTTAAAACCAGACATGAGTTTAAAACTTTGCCTTCAGAAGGATGTTCAAATCCAGAATCCACAATAGACCGAAGCAGCTCTGGTTTCAGCAGGAAGTCTCTGAATCCCGAACTGTGAATTCCAACATAACCCCTATACCGCAAAAAATACAAGAAACAAATGAAAATCAGCCTAAAGCACAACCTAATAATATACCAAGAAAAACCAAAAACTACACCTATATGAAATGGAATCAAGACTATTACAAAGTAAATTTCACACCTTCACAGAATAAAAATGAAAATGCAATTTAATCCATCTTTTCAGTTACAATAAAAATTGAAATGATGGAAATATATGCACACGCAACAAAACAGCAGTTTTCACCCCCCAAAAAAAAAGCATATTATATTAAAATTTTTGTTTTAAAACTATAAATATAAAGTAAGAAGACTAACTTCTTAGCAGAATCAGCAGCCTTAGCGGAGACAGAGTCAGGGGCTTTTTCATCCTCTTCTTCATAATCGAGAAGCTCTTCCTCGTAGGCGTCGTTGTCCTTTATCTCACCCATTCTATTCAACCAGAAAAAAATAAGATTGAAATCGAACTTTGATCTTTAAAAAAAGGAATTCATAGTATTTTTGAAATTTTGCAGCATCTGAAATACTAAAAATAAAAAATAAAAAATAAAAAAAATTGATGAGTTCTCACTTTTCAGCTTCTAGCAGAGATAGGGTTTTTCTTTCTTTTGGATTTGAGATGCCGAAAAACAGGAAAAGAAATTAAATTTTAAAAAAGAGGGAGGGAGAGAGGGAAAGAGAACTGAAAACAAAAGGGAGAAGACAAAATAAAACCCTAGATTTAGGGTATGCGGAGAGAAAAGGTGGTATGTAAATATATATATATATATATATATGATATTAAACAAAAATATATATTAGAAAATGAAGGAAAATAAATTGTTGAACGACTGAATTGGCTTCACTATGCCAATGTAAATTTACGGGAATCTTTAACTTTTGATAGAGGTAATTTATTTCTAGTTCAGTTGCGCGCTTGAATTTTAGAATATAAAAGGTTCAATATAATAAAATTTTGAGACCCACATAAATATGAGTCTTAAACTCATTGAAACCACACAAGGATATCTATAAATACCCTCAAGTATAATCAAGAAAACCTTAAGCTCTATTTTGTTTACAGAAACTCTGTCAAATTCTCTTGCTAACTGAAGCATCGGAGTGCTTACGTAGGGAATAACATTTCTTCCCTCTGATCATTATTTTTCTTGCAGAATCTCTCGGCAACACGTGGCAGGGAATCCGAAGAGAAAACTTCAGCTATTCGTCAACATTGTTTCAGGTAACAACAATTGGTACCGTCTGTGAGAAACGAAAGAAAAAAGCTATGATAGAGACGCGTTCGGGAGGGAATAGAATCGATGAATAATACGAAAAAATCAAAATTTGAAGCCAAAACGACGTTTTTTGGGAAAAAATCCCGAACAAACCGCCTTTGGCATTTGCTAACACGTAGATCTTGAAAAGTTGCATGGATTCAAAAAAAATTCACCTCAATCGGACGACAGAGCACAAAGTTATAGCCTTCCAAAGTTTCGAACACAGGGAGAGACTATTGCAACCCTGTCGCCTCTGTCACAACTCTGTCGCCTATGGTGCCACTCTGCCGCAACTCTGTCGCCTATGCCGCAACTCTGTCGCATCTGTTGCCACTCTTTCGCAACTCTGTCGACCCGACCGCAACTCTGTCGCCTCTGTTGCCACTCTGTCGCGCACACTCTGACGCGGGAGATCCTGCCACTCTACACTCTGCCTCACACCCTGCCGCAGACTCTGTGCATACTCTGTCGCCAACTTGGCATGCGAGACTCTGTTGCGCACACCCTGCAGCGTGAGAGTCTGTCGCACACTCTGATGCGCGAGACCCTGCCGCTCTACACTCTGCCGCACACCCCGCCGCAGACTCTGCACACACTCTATTGCGAACCTGCCGCGCGATACTCTAACGCACACACGGCCGCGCTAGACTCTACCGCGTTAGACCCTATTGCGCATTCTGCCGCGCGAGACCTGCAGTGCAAAGGCGAGACTCTATCGCACACTCTGTCGCGTGAGACCCTGTCGCACATGGCGACACTCTGTCGCACACTCTACCACACACCTTGCCGCATGAGGTTTGTCGCACACTCTGCCGCATGAGACCCTGCCACGCACTCTGCCTAGCGAGAGACCCTGTCGCGTACTCTGCCGCCCGAAATCCTGCCGTGTGAAAGACTATGCCATGCACCTTGTAGCGCAGATTTAGATTCCTGTCACAGGGCTGAGGGAGCACAACCCTACGACACATTTTCAGAACCCTGTTATAGGGATCAGTACTTAAGACCCTGTCGTCAGGGTGAGGGAGATAAACCCTGTCGCAAAGTTTGATATGAATTCAAAGGTCATCGGTCTAGGGAGCAGGGGAGGCAGAGCCCTCTCTCAGCAAAAAAGAAGGCAGCAGTCTAATGGTCAGAACAGTCTGAACTCCTTAGTTTATTTCAAAGATTCAAGGCCAAATCTTAGAATGGGAGGTGTTAGAAGAAAGCATCCGGTGCAAAGACACGGGAGAAGGAGCTTTCATTCAAATAACTCGGACGCTTCTAATACCAAGGAAAGGGGAGCACATTCGACCCGAGAATCGAAGAAGAACATGAAAGTCATAGAAAGGATTCTGGAGAAGAAAAAACTGGTGAATCCCATATTGTCTTGAGATCATGGATAAGCTATTGCCAAAGAAGTTCAAGATGCCCTATATGGCTACTTATGCTGACAAAACCGACCCGTATGACCATATGCAAAATTACGAGTCTCCCTTGATACTTCATGGATGGGAGGATGAAATAATGTGTAGAGCCTTTTCGCTCACGCTAACGGGGCATACCTTGAAAGAAGGTTCATCTCATCTTTTGATCAGTTACGAAGCAAGTTTTTGAAAGCCTTCATGATCAATACCCAACGAAAAAAGGACGCAACCTACTTGCTTACACTCAAGCAAGGAAACAAAGAGTCGTTGAAAAGTTATGTTGATCATTTTCGGGATACGACTCTAAAAGTGAAAGATCTACAAGTTAGAGTAGTTATGGCAGCAATGCTACAAGGAACAAAAGTTGAAATGCTATAAGAGTCCCTTGATCAACCCACAACCATCTTAGATTTATGTGCTCGAGCAAATAAGTATGTAGCCCAAGAGGATGTAATGAAGATGGTACAGTCATGAGAAGTGAAGGAAGAAAGAAAAGGAGAGAGATGTACCTGAAAGGAGCACTTCTAGACCTGATAGATTGGATAAAGCTCCTAGGCTTAGGTACGAAAGCTATGCTAAGCTAAACGAGCCCCGTGCTGATATTGAAGGGACTGAACTGTTTGAATTCCCGAAGAAGAAAGTAGAAAACGTAGGCCAACACATAGATGCCTATTGTGACTTCCATTTCGCTCATAGTCATTTTACGGAAAGGTGCAGAGAACTGATGGACCAGTTGGAAAGGTTCGCGAGAGGAAGATTAATCGTTTCCTTTGGAGAAACAAAAGAGCTCATTACCCTCCCCGAGATCGAAGGGATAATCATCCACAAAATAGGCAAAACAGGCCAAGAAATAAGGAAGAAGCTAGATCAAATCCCAGAAGGTAACCGACAAGATAATGAACCAACTGGACTAGCTATAAATATCATAGCAAGTAGAAATTCAATGGCGAAAAATTCCTCTACCTCTTGTGAAACTTACGCGAGGCAAGCGTATCGAGTTCATGTTATTATGGATGAGAGAGTGGATGAAGAGCCTATTATGTTCACCCCAGCAGATCGGGGAGATAATATCATCCCCCACGATGATCCCATGGTTATCTCATGAAATAGTTAATCGAATCTTGGTAGACAACGGAAGTTTGGGGAACAGGTAAAGGTAGTCGGGAAAACCCAAAACATGTAACTCGACAAGTGTTATTTATGGTCGTAAAGTCAACTTCGACTGTTTACAACATGATTCTAGGAAGACCTCTATTGAATGCCATGTGGGTTGTCATCTCTCCTTGCTACCTGTTAATAAAGTTTCATACCCTCAATGGAGTTGAACAAGTGCAAGGGGGTCAAAAGAAGGCTCGTACATGTTATATTGCCTCTACTACATGCAAAGGAATAGAGAGAAATGAGGAGTTATCTATAACTGACCTTCCAAAACCCCAAGTTGTCGAAGATCTGGTGCTGAAAAAGTCGCACATAACATATGCTTTGAAAGAGAATGAAATTCAGAGCTAATCGAGAAAGTCACACGGATGATTAGGCCCAACACCCATAACCTTGAAATTTTGCAGGGAGGATATGGATTTCAAGTCACTTGAAATCATACTAGAATTAGCCATTTACATTATGTTTCCTTTATATATTTTTGCATCTTCACATTTTATCTGTTTATTTTGAATATGTTGTCATGAGATCCATATAATAGATGAAATTTCTCTATTTTTATATTTGTCTTACTGATACTCATAAATATAGATCTTGTGACAGATGAGTCGTAAGAGCCTGAGGGGCAATAGCGTCACTGTGGCCAGGCGTAAAAAATCAGAAGAACCGTAAAAGCCTAAGGTGCAATAACGTCACTGTGGCCAGGCGTAGAAATCAGACGAGTCGTAAGAGCTTGAGGCGCAATAGCGTCACTGTGGCCAGCCGTAAAAAATCAGACGAGCCGTAAGAGCTTGAGGCACAATAGCCTCACTATGGCCAGACGTAGAAATCAAACGAGCCGTAAGAGCTTAAGGCGCAATAGCGTCACTGTGGCCAGGCGTAAAAAATCAAACGAGTCGTAAGAGCCTGAGGCGCAATAGCGTCACTGTAGCCAGGCATGAAAAACAGACGAGCAGTAAGAGCTTGAGGCGCAATAGCGTCACTGTGGCCAGGCGTAGAAATCAGACGAGCCATAAGAGCTTGAGGCGCAATAGCTCACTGTGGCCAGGCGTGAAAAACAGACGAGCCGTAAGAGCCTGAGGCGCAATAGCGTCACTGTGGCCAGGCATAGAAATCAGACGAGCCGTAAGAGCCTGAGGCGCAATAGCGTCACTGTGGCCAGGCGTAAAAAATCAGAAGAGCCGTAAGAGCTTGAGGCACAATATCGTCACTATGGCCAGGCGTAGAAATCAGACGAGCCGTAAGAGCCAGAGGCGCAATAGCGTCACTGTGGCCAGGCGTAAAAGACAGACGAGCCGTAAGAGCCTGAGGCGTAATAGCGTCACTGTGGCTAGGCGTGAAAGACAGACGAGCCGTAAGAGCCTGAGGCGCAACAGCGTCACTGTGGCCAGGCGTGAAAAACAGACGAGCCGTAAGAGCCTAAGACGCAATAGCGTCACTGTGGCCAGGCGTGAAAAATTAGACGAGCCGTAAGAGCCTGAGGCGCAATAGCGTCACTGTGGCCAAGCGTGAAAAATCAGACGAGCCGTAAGAGCCTGAGGCGCAATAGCGTCACTGTGGCCAGGCGTAGAAATCAGACGAGCCGTAAGAGCCTAAGGTGCAATAGCGTCACTGTGGCCAGACGTGAAAGACAGACGAGCCGTAAGAGCTTGAGGCGTAATAGCGTCATTGTGGCCAGACGTGAAAGACAGACGAGCCGTAAGAGCCTGAGGCGCAATAGCGTCACTGTGGTTAGGCGTAAAAAATCAGACGAGCCGTAAGAGCCTGAGGCGCAATAGCGTCACTGTGGCCAGGCGTAAAAAATCAAACGAGCCGTAAGAGCCTGAGGTGCAATAGTGTCACTGTGGCCAGGCGTAGAAATCAGACGAGCCGTAAGAGCCTGAGGCGCAATAGCGTCATTGTGGCCAGGCATAAAAAATCATATGAGCCGTAAGAGCCTGAGGCGCAATAGCGTTACTGTGGCCAGGCGTAGAAATCAGACGAGCCGTAAGAGGCGCAATAGCGTCACTGTGGCCAGGCGTGAAAGACAGACGAGCCGTAAGAGCCTGAGACGCAATAGCGTCACTGTGGCCAAGCGTAAAAAATCAGACGAGCCGTAAGAGCCTGAGGCGCAATAGCGTCACTGTCGCTAGACATAGAAATCAGACGAGCCGTAAGAGCCTAGGGCGCAATAGCGTCACTGTGGTCAGGTGTAAAAAATCAGACGAGCCGTAAGAGCCTGAGGCGCAATAGCGTCACTGTGGCCAGGCGTAAAAAAATCAGACGAGCCGTAAAAACCTGAGGCGCAATAGCGTCACTGTGGCCAGGCGTAAAAAAATCAGACGAGCCGTAAGAGCCTGAGGAGCAATAGCGTCACTGTGGCCAGGCGTAAAAATTAGACTAAGAGCTTGAGGTGCAATAGCGTCACTGTGGCCAGGAGTAGAAATCAGACGAGCCGTAAGAGCCTGAGGCGCAATAGCGTCACTGTGGCCAAGCGTGAAAGACAGACGAGCCGTAAGAGCCTGAGGTGCGATAGCGTCACTATGGCCAGGCATTGAAGACAAATAAGTCATGAAAGCCTGAGACGCGATAGCGTCACGGTGGCCAGCCGTTGAAGACAAACATGCCATAGTTTTAGAGGCGCGAATGCGTCACGATGACCCGACATCAGGAGAAGATTTATATAAAAGAGCTTAAAGCAAAAAAGCGCGAGCTAAGCCACTAAAAAAAGTGCAAAAGCTTGAAACGAAAAATGCACGAGGTTAGCTAAGCACTCAAATAAGGGCTTGAAGCAAAAAATGCGCGAGTTAAGCTAAACACTCCAATGAAAATTCGACTTTAGAATCTAACGTAAGGACTTGACGTGAGGTTACGATGAGAACATATATACTCTTATATAGGGAACTTCCCTATGAAAGAGTGGGGAGCAATTGATAGAGGTAATTTACTTCTAGCCCAGTTGCGCGCCTGAGCTTCAGGATACAAAAGGCTCAACATAATAAAGTTTTGAGGCCCACACAAATATGAGTCCTAAGCTCATTGAAGCCACACAGGGACATCTATAAATACCCTCAGGTATAATGAAGAAAACCCTAAGCTCTATTTTGTTTACAGAAATTCTATCAAATTCTCTGGCTAACTTAAGCATCGGAGTGCTTACGCAGGGAATAACCCCTGCGTCCCTCTGATCATTATTTTTCTTGCAGAAGCTCTCGGCAACACGTGGCAGGGAATCCGAAGAGAAGACTTCAGCGATTCATCACCATTGTTTCAGGTAACAACAACTTCATTTTTTTTTTGTTGGAAGAGAAATTGTAATCACTAATTAAGCCAAATTTTTATTGATTTTTTTAGGTTAAATTTAATTCAATGAAATTCAAATTATTCGATTTCATTTAAAAAATTTTATTTATCAAGTAAAAACTAACTTTGATTTTATATTTTACTTCAAGTCCTATTATTTATGTTCATAAATATTTTATAAGCATTAAAGACATTCACATAATAGAATAAAAAATAAAATAGATATTTCATAAAAAATAAAGAAATGAATAAAATAAAATAAATATGTTTGTTATATTGAAATGGAATATAGTAAGAATTAGTATTCATATATTTGAATAATTAAAAAATATTGTGAAATAAATTAAAAGACCATTTTTTATTTTTATTAAATTAATTATAATTCATTAAAAAAATAATACGCATTATATGTCATAACCCCAAGGTCATGATAGATAACTTTACTCTTGCAGACACGCAAAAATGTGAGTTAATTTTTCACTTTTTCATTATGTTTGTCCAAGTGTCATGTAATACTAAGTATATAGCTGTTAAATACCAGTCCTTTTTTAAGCTCTTTGTTCAAGGCCTTAATCTATATTTATATAGGACTTATGTCAAATATAAAATTAAAAGGTTTCTTATAACATCCATTCAACCATTCCCATCTATATACTTCATTCCATGTAATCATTAGTTCATTTCTGGGGAGACATATCCTATTGCCATATCAAAAGCATAGAAACAAAGTAACAACTATTAATTCATTTGGTTTACATCTTGTCCTATGGTACAATAACAAAAATATTCTAAAATTAACAATACATACAAAAAGAATATTATTGTATTCAAAATAATCAAAAGAATGTGCTCGGAGAGTTATGACGGTATTTTAGGGTTTTCCTATTTCAAATAGATTCGAAATACTGCCCCAAATCGGTGTTCAATCTGTAGAAGGATTAAATAAAGTTTAATGAGCAAAGGCTTGGTAAGTCATTTATATGAGTACAAAATTAGGCTTATATTGTTCCAAATGCAATGCATGCAATCTGCAAATATAAAATTTCATATTGTAATTCCAATCATAATCTCTTATACACTAACCCGAGATCATGTCCTAAAGGACTTTAGGTGGGACAAGGTTTTAGGGTAGTGATGGAAGGGCACTTTGAAATACCTAATTATCCCCATCTCCGGCACTTGTCAACAAACCTCAATCCACAACATCTATCACTTATGCCATTATCAATTCACAATGTATATCACATATCCTAATGTCAATCCATTATAGCATACATAATGATTTCAAACTCTTATGCAATGAGTGCAAGACATATTGAATGCATAAGACCCGAAAATTCGGTATCATTTTTAAGAAATTGATATTATAAATATGGATTAGTGTAATCTTGATCAATAAAGAAGAAATTTTTAATTTTGAGTCCAATTGATCAAGATATAAATTATTAGAATTTATCAAAATTTTTACCTCAAAAAATGAGCCTAAAAATAGTGAAAAATATACCAAAAAAGTAAAAACGGACTGATAAATTCATTTACGGACTAAATGAATTTAATATGAATTTTTGGGATATTTTTTAGATATTTAGGATTTTTGTTATTATTTTAAGAATAAAATAATAATAAAAATATATTATAAAAAAATACTGAAAAAAAGGAAGCAGCAGAAACGCGAAAACAGGGGGAAACCGATCCTCCCCTGTTTTTCTTCACCGGCGGCAACGGGCGGCGACGGAGGGCAAGAGGTGCTAGGCGAAGCGACGACCGGCACCGAGGGAACGCTCGCCAGCCACCACGCACCCCAGATTGCCGACGATGAGCAGATAGGAGGGGGAGAAGGCCGCGAGGAGAAGAGGAAGATTCAGTGGCGCCGACGTCGATTTGGCCCGAGCCAAGCCAGCCGAAGCCTCCCTAGGCCGCGATGGGTCCAACGGCGGTGGAATCGCGTCGGGAACCGGCCAGCAGTGTCAACGACGGCAAAATTTCCACTGAACCGGTTCAGACCGGTTCAGTGTGAAAAGGGGCGAACCGGTCCGAACAGGTTCAGGAGGAGAGAGAAAGAAGAGAGAAAAAAATTTTGAGATTTCATCGGACTTCGGGTAAGTCGATACGAGGTCAAAAGTGACCAATTTAATTTTTGATAAATTTATTTAAATTATATTTAATCAAAAATTGGCCCGAAATTGAAATATACAATTGTGCAGTTCGACGATTAATTCTGAACGGGAGCCCGATCAAACTTTAAATTGTGTACCATCGCATAATATCGGGTAAGTAAAGCTCATTTACGATAATTTATATGATTAACGCGTATTTAAGATTTATTTTACGCATTTTGGATTAAATTTCGGATTTAGTGAATTATATTCGAAATTTTGAATAAACTGTCGTAAATGATATTCGGGCTATCCAAAGAGTTTGGAACGAAGCCCAATGGGTATTGATAGACCCAATGAGTCGATAGACCCTGATGAAGGGAATTAATACGTGAAAAACGGGCTTAATACGGATTAAGGCCCAATTAAAGTATTTAGGCCCATTTAGAGTAAACGAGCCCAATTAAGTGAAATGAACTGTATTAAATGTGTAATACAGTAAGAAACGTGTAATTAATTCAGTGAATGATTAAATGCAGCTCCAGAGTCATATTGAGAGTTGACAGGACTGCGAGATTTGGACAACACAAAGGAAGAGAGGTTACACTACGTGATCCGAGGTAAGGGATCTATGCGAGCTATTAGAGATAGCTGTACGTATTTTCATCGTCGTTTACAGTCAATTAAATTTTATATAGAGTATAGATATGAAATTTCTGGATAGTACCAAAATATGGAAAAATTATGAAAATACCCTTAGACTCGGGAATTTTCGGAAATGCATAAAATGCATGAAATCCATGTTTTCTCTGTGAAAAAGAGATTTTGTGAAGCTGAAATGATAGACTGGCTCATTATTTGACAGTATGCATTAAATTGCACGTTTTTCTAAAGTGTGATTTGATTGACGAGTGAATTGATGGGATGTTACCCTTTCACTCTGTTTTGTACCGTTTTAGCATATCGCACTCGATTTTGAGTACCACTGTGGTGGAAAATAGAGCCAGCTGTCTATTTTGTGTGTGAAATTGTGCTGGAGCTATGATGAGATCTGTGGATTTATCCAGATCCGCTCCCACTTGATTTTGGTATTACATCTGTACAGACCGTGCTGGAGCACTGCTCACACTGGATTCTGTTGTGATTTGTGATTGAGATCGTGCTGGAGCCCTCGTGTTGACTGCGTGTCACACTGACTTGCTCACATTAGATCTAAGACGACAGGCTATGGTTGATAATTTATTTGGTTGAGGTGATGAGCTTGTGACTCAGGCACCTACAACTATGTGGTAATATTACTCTGGTTCACGGAGTACATCGTACCGTGTAGACACATGGAGTACACTGTACCGTGCAACTATGGGTTGTGAGGATTGCGTCTTTGGACTCGGGCATGCTGTGTCATTGCTCTGATTTGTGATAGTCCTTAGATAGGAGCCGATGGATAGACTAATCCCCTTCTCGGATTCAGAGACACCCTGGCACACCTGATCTATGATAGCTTATGGGTCTCGGACTTTGGCCAATTGTCTATTGGATTTGTGTTGAAATCCCTGCCTAGTCTCTTCTGTTTTATTGGTTTCGGTGATGAAACTAATTGTGATTTGATTTCTGTGATGAAACCATTTGAAATGTTATGATTTAAATGTGAGTTTCAATACTGAACACAGAAATATTTTACTCTGAATGAGTTTTGATATTCGATTTTTGGGCAGCAAATTGCTGTGTTTTATTAAAATGGTTTTGTGAATGCCATGAGTTTTTCGGCATAAATCATGCATCAAGAGCATCGTGGATAGTTTTATTATCTACTTGCTTTCATATATTAATGCGAGTGTTTTGAAAGTAAATGCATTTGTTTTACAAGATGATAAAACATGCATTATGAGCATCGTAGATAGTGTGGTTATCTACCTGCTTTCATATATTTCTTACTGAGCGCGTTATACTCATCCCTTTATTTTTCCCACCTCTACAGAGCATTTCAATAGAGTATATAAGCTGCGTCCATCCTGCGATCTTTTACACACAGCTATCCAGCAGCATCAAGGTATGCACATATGTACTTTTTGTATCTGAATAATAGTGTACAGTGATATAGTCATATTATATGGGGATGTATATGTTAGGTAATGTAAACGAATTTTAAATTCTAAAATGATAACTTTATAAGCTTCTGCAATGTTAGTGCCTAGGACGAAAGTATTGCCTGTTATGCATATATATATAATATATGAAAACTGAGTGAGGGATATTGACTCACAGCCCAACAATTGAAATGTGGTAAGTTCGTGAAAAAAATTGTAATGATTTTTGAAAAATTGGGTCGCGACAGGAGTGGTATCAGAGCAGTGTTGGTATGATGTGAGTCAGTGTCAATAGTTAAAAAATATACATCCCCATGTCACTGTACATTATTAGATACAATTGTGTGTACCAAGCTGTGGTTAAACTGAGTAATTGATTGTGTATGCGGGGCGATTGGGATGTCTGATAGACATCGCGGCAGAGGGGAGAGTTCGCGTTCTCAGGACCATAGAGATAGGTCCGAGAGATGCAATGATAGGTCTGTGAGATCTTGTGAATCATCATATGATTATGTCCCATCAGGTCCAGTTGAGACTACGGATGCTCATGTTATGAGATTAGAGCAGAGTTGGAACACATTTATGGAGTAGTTCACTCAAGCTAACTTGACTATGGCTAGGATAGAGAGTAGGCAAGGTCCGGCTGCTCAGACGACTCATACTGAGCCGACAGTTGCTCTTGAGACACCTACGCCTACATAGCTTGCACCTATGCCACGTACTGTTGAGACCCCTGTATCACCTGTAGTTCTACGATAAACTGGTGAGGATTCAGGGTTTGATTGTGAGTTTGACCGATTGAGGCAGTTTCGGAGCTCAAGTCTCCATCGTTCAGTGGGATCAAGAACCCTTTAGTAGTAGAGGATTGGATCAACCGGTTAGAGAAGTTATATGACTTTTACTGATGTTCGACCACTGAGAGAGTGGCCTTTGCTACATTCATGATTGAGGGCGAGGCAGAACATTGGTGGAAATTCGCCTGACCCATCATGAAAGCTATGTATATCAAATGATTGATAGGGAAATTTTTTTTTTGGATGACTTCAGGAGGCAATATATTCCAACCACTGCTCAACGGAGATTATAGATGAAATTTTTTGGTCTGATCCAAGGGAATAGATCGGTAGACGAGTATGAGTCTCGATTTACATCCTTGGGAAGATATGACCTCGATACGATGAGCAATGAGATGCGAAAGGTCCGTAAGTTTATGGAAGGATTGAGACCTTCCATCAGAGTCAGATTAGCCCTATTTGATGTCATGACTTACGAGGAGACTGTGTGTAGAACTTAGTTGTGTGAGCAAGACCATGAGATGCACGTCCTTGATTTTGGTATGGTTGTGAAGGGCAGGAATAGAGATCAACAGAGGACTGTAATGTCCGAGTGGGGAAGAGGTCGTTTGTTAGACGATCGAGGGTTGATGAGTCACGGGGTAAGAAGATTAAGCCTCGGTGTATCAGGTCTCGACTCCAGCTAGGGGTATAGTGATTGGAGGACCCCGATCGACTACAAATCAATGTAGAGTATGTGGTAGATACCACGATAGTAGGTCATGCCACGTATTAATTGGACCATGTTTTAGATGTGGCAAGACGAGACATATGATAAGGGATTGCCTAGAGTTGGCTGAGATAGCCCCAGAGAAGGGCAAAGAGTCAGAGAAGGATACAGCTAGTACTTCTGACCCGAAGAGGAGGGCTACAACTGAAAAGAATGATGGAAGCCTCTGACGGTGAATAGATTACCGATTGTTGAATAAAACGAATATTAAGAACAAGTACCCCATTCCACGTATTGATGATCTATTGGATCAACTTCGATGAGCACAAATCTTTTTCAAGATCGATCTGAGGTCTGGGTACCATCAATTGAGAATCCAGAGTGGAGATGTACCTAAGACAGTTTTTCATACCCGTTATGGACATTATGAGCTCTTGTTTATGCCTTTCGGGCTAAAGAATGTTCCTACAGCTTTTATGGTATTGATGAATGGAGTGTTTAATCCATATCTGGATCAGTTTGTCATAATGTTAGATGACATTCTGGTGTATTCGAAGTCTAGGGAAGAACATGATTTCTAGTTAGAATAGATATCATTTTAAGTTTGGCTGGATATTACCGTCAATTTGTAGAAAGTTTCTCTAAATTGATTGCTCCATTGACATGTCTCACTCGAAAGAATGTTGCATGTGAGTGAGACAATGCATGTGAGAAAAGTTTTCAGGAACTAAAGTAGTGACTGACCACTGCGCCAATTCTCACCATTTTGACCAGCTCAGGAGGTTTCTCTGTATATACAGACACCTCGGGATATGGACTGGGCTGTGTATTGATGCAAAACGGGAAGATAGTTGCTTATGGATCCAGACAACTTAAGGACCATAAGAAGAACTATCTGACCCATGATTTAGAGTTGGCAGCCGTAGAGTTTGCACTAAAGAAATGGTGCCACTATTTATATGGTAAGAAATTTCAGGTATTCACTAATTATAAGAGCCTCAAGTATCTGTTTTTAATGGAAAGAATTGAAAATGAGGCAGAGACGATGGGTAGAGCTTTTGAAAGACGATGATTGTGAGATACTTTATCATCCGGATATAGCGAATGTAGTCGCTGATGCCTTGAGCAAAAAAAAAAAAAAGAAAGAACCTCAGGATGGTATCATACATGATGGTCAGGGAACATGAACTGTTAAAGCAGTTTATTAGCCTCAGTCTAGATATAGACCCTTCTGATACTAACGCATATTGTGTGATAGCTAGTCTGAGATTGGAACCGAATTTGATAGACCAGATCAGACAAGCTCAGCGTATTGATTGCTTCTGTGTTGATATGTATAGTCAGATACAGATGGGTAGAGTGACTGAGTGCACAGTTAGTGATGATGGCCTGTTGAAATTCAGAGGTCGAATTTGCGTTCCTGATGACCCACAACTAAAGAGATTGATTTGACAGAAGCTCATTCATCGACGTATATAGTGCATCTGGGGAGTAATAGATGTATCAAAATCTTCGGAGAGCATATTAGTGGTCAGACATGAAGAAAGATGCTGCAGAGTTTGGGACTAAGTGCTTTACACGTCAAGAGATTAAGGTAGAGTATCAGAAACCTGCAGGCTTATTGTAGCCTCTACCTATACAGACATGGAAAATAAGAGCACATCACTATGGATTTTATCATGGATTTACCGAGGACCCAACGGAACCATGATGACATTTGAGTGATTGTGGAAAGATTAACGAAGTCAGCTCACTTCTTAGCCGTGAAGGCTACGGATACTTTGAGTGCGTTGGCGAATCTGTGTGTATGGGAGATCATGATGCTACATGGTGTTCCAGTGAGTATTGTGTCTGACAGGGATTCTCACTTCACTTTCCACTTTTGAGAACATTTTCAGGAAGCTATGGGAACCCGATTGAGTGTCAGTACAGCTTTCCATTCTTAGTCCGATGGTCAGTTAGAGAGAACCATCCAGACGTTAGAGGATATGTGGAGAGCATGTGTGATGGACTTTAGAGGCTCTTAGGATGACCATTTGTCATTTGCCGAATTCGCCTATAACAATAAATATCACTTGAGTATTGGGATGGCACCGTATGAGGCGTCATATGGTCTTAGGTGTCGATCTCTTATTGGATGAGAAGAAGTGAGTGATCGAAAGATGTTTGCTCCAATTAGTGAAGCAAGCCTCTGAAGATGTCCAATTGATATGTGAGAGATTGATGACAGCTCAGAGTAGACAGAAAAGCTACGTTAAGATGAGGAAAAAGCCTTTGGAATTCACTGTGGGTGAATCAGTATTCTTGAAAGTTTCTCCCTCGAAAGGGATAATGAGATACTGAAGCGAGTAGGAGATAAGGCCTGTAGGCTAGCCTTGACACCTGAGCTAGCAGGCATTCATAACGTCTTCCACACATTGATACTTTGGAAGTATCATCCGGACCAGACACATGTGGTTCGGTATGAGCCGTTGGAGCTCACAAAGGAAATGTCATATGTAGAGAAGTTTATTTGGACATTGGGTAGGAAAGAGAAAGTGTTACGATCTAAGACAAGCTCTTTGGTTAAGGTTCTCGGGTAGTACCACACTTCGGAGGAAGTTATGTGGAAATTAGAGAATTAACTTGGTTTTAATTTGGAGAACCAAATTTCTTAAGGTGGGGAGGAATGTAAGATCCGAAAATTCGGTGTCATTTTTAGGAAATTGATATTATAAATATAAATTAGTGTAATCTTGATCAATAAAGAAGAAATATTTAATTTCGAGTCCAATTGATTAAGATATAAATTATTAAAATTTATCAAAATTTTTACCTCGAAAAATGAGCCTAAAAATAGTGAAAAAATATACCGAAAAAGTAAAAACGGACTGATAAATTCATTTACGGACTAAATGAATTTAATATAAATTTTTTGGATATTTTTGAGATATTTAGGATTTTTATTATTATTTTAAGAATAAAATAATAATAAAAATATATTATAAAAAAAACTGAAAAAAAAGGAAGCAGCAGAAACGCGAAAACAAGGGGGAAACCGATCCTCCCGTGTTTTTCTTCACCAGTGGCAACGGGCGGCGACGGAGGGTAAGAGGTGCCAGGCGAAGCGATGATCGGCACCGAGGGAACGCTCGCCAGCCACCACGCCCCCCAGATCGCCGGTGGTGAGCAGATCGGAGGGGGAGAAGGCTGCGGGGAGAAGAGGAAGATTCGGTGGCGCCGACGTCGATTTGGCCCGAGCCAAGCCAGCCGAAGCCTCCCCAGGCCGCGATGCGTCCAACGGCGGTGGAATCAAGTCAGGAACCGGCCGGCAGCGCCGGAGATGGCAAAATTTCCACTGAATCGGTTTGGACCGGTTCAGTGTGAAAAAGGGGCGAACCGGTCTGAACCGGTTCAAGAGGAGAGAGAAAAAAGAGAGAGAAAAAAATTTTGAGATTTCATCGGACTTCAGATAAGTCGATACGAGGTCAAAAGTGACCGATTTAATTTTTAATAAATTTATTTAAATTATATTTAATCAAAAATTGGCCCGAAATTGAAATATACAATTGTGCAGTTCGACGATTAATTCCGAACGGGAGCCCGATCGAATTTCGAATTGCGGACCATCGCATAATATCGGGTAAGTAAAGCTCATTTATGACAATTTATATGATTAAGGCGTATTTAAGATTTATTTTATGCATTTCGGATTAAATTCCGGATTAATTATATTCAAAATTTCGAATAAACTGTCGTAAATGATATTCAAGCTATCCAAAGAGTTTGGAACGAAGCCCAATGGGTATTGATAGACCCAATGAGTCGATAGACACTGATGAAGGGAATTAATACGTGAAAAACGGACTTAATACGGATTAAGGCCTAATTAAAGTATTTAGGCCCATTTAGAGTAAACGAGCCCAATTAAGTGAAATGAACTGTATTAAATGTGTAATACAGTAGGAAACGTGTAATTAATCCAGTGAATGGTTAAATGCAGCTCTAGAGTCATATTGAGAGTTGACAGGACTGCGAGATTTGGACAGTACAGAGGAAGAGAGGTCACACTACGTGATCTGAGGTAAGGGATCTATGCGAGCTATTAGAGATAGCTGTACGTGTTTTCATCGTCGTTTACAATCAATTAAATTTCATATAGAGTATAGATATGAAATTTCTGGATAGTACCCAAACATGGGAAAATTACGAAAATACCCTTAGACTTAGAAATTTTTAGAAATGCATAAAATGCATGAAATCCATGTTTTCTCTGTGAAAAAGAGATTTTGTGAATCTGAAATGATAGATTGGCTCATTATTTGACAGTATCCATTAAATTACACGTTTTTTTAAAGTGTGATTTGATTGACGAGTGAATTGATGGGATGTTACCCTCTCACTCTATTTTGTACTGTTTTAGCATATCACACTCGATTTTGAGTACCACTGTGGTGAGAAATAGAGCTAGCTATCTATTTTATATGTGTGAAATCGTGCTGGAGCTATGATGAGATCTGTGGATTTATCCAGATCCACTCCCACTTGATTTTGGTATTACATCTGTATAGACCGTGCTGGAGCACTGCTCACACTGGATTCTGTTGTGATTTGTGATTGAGATCGTGCTGGAGCCCTCGTGTTGACTGTGTGTCACACTGACTTGCTCGCATTAGATCTGAGACGACAAGCTATGGTTGATAATTTATTTTGTTGAGGTGATGAGCTTGTGACTCAGGCACCTACAACTATGTGGTAATATTACTCTGGTTCACGGAGTACATCGTACCGTGTAGACAACATGGAGTACACTGTACCGTGCAACTATGGGTTGTGAGGATTGCGTCTTTGGACTCGGGCATGCTGTGTCATTGCTTTGATTTGTGATAGTCATTAGATAAGAGCCGATGGATAGACTAATCCCCTTCTCGGATTCAGAGACACCCTGGCACACCTGATCCGTGATAGCTTGTGGGTCTCGGACTTTGGCCAATTGTCAATTGGATTTGTGTTGAAATCCCTGCCTAGTCTCATCTGTTTTATTGGTTTCGGTGATGAAACTAATTGTGATTTGATTTCTGTGATGAAACCATTTGAAATGTTATGATTTAAATGTGAGTTTCAATACTGAACACAGAAATATTTTACTCTGAATGAGTTTTGCTATTCGGTTTTTTGGCAGTAAATTACTACGTGTTTTATTAAAATGGTTTTGTGAATGCCATGAGTTTTTCGGCATAAACCATGCATCATGAGCATCGTGGATAGTTTTATTATTTACTTGCTTTCATATATTAATGCGAGTGTTTTGAAAGTAAATGCATTTGTTTTACAAGATGATAAAACATGCATTATGAGCATCGTAGATAGTGTGGTTATCTACCTGCTTTCATATATTTCTTACTGAGCGTGTTATGCTCATCCCTTTATTTTTCCTACCTCTACAGAGCATTTCAGTAGAGTATATAAGCCATGTCCATCCTGCGATCTTTTACACACACCTATCCATCAGCATCAAGGTATGCACACATGTACTTTTTGTATCTGAATAATAGTGTACAGTGATATAGTCATATTATATGGGGGATGTATATGTTAGGCAATGTAAACGAATTTTAAATTCTAAAATGATAATTTTATAAACTTCCGTAATGTTAGTGCCTTGGACGAAAGCATTGCCTGTTATGCATATATATATAATATATGAAAACTGAGTGAGGGATATTGACTCACAGCCCAACAATTAAAATGTGGTAAATTCACGAAAAAAATTGTAGTGATTTTTAAAAAATTGGGTAGTGACAGAATGAGTAAAAACATGATAGTCATTAAAATCTCATCGTATTAGGATCTGTATACTCAATTCGTAAGAAAACAACTAAAAAATCATCAATGCTATCAAAAGTTATCAAAATTAATCATCATGGCTAAGACTCTGTTTAAGCTCAAGGTCTAATGTGTATAAAACATCTGTAAATCATAGTTTCAAAATCAAGGCATAATTACCAATCATGTCCTGTCATAAAACCAAAGATCCAAAACAAGACTTTAGCATGGTTCAGATGTCCATACTACTACATGGTAGAAAAATATGTAAAGTGCATTAACAAATCACTTAGGATCTTTGAATTCAATAATCGAAAACCATTTCACTGTTTAATAAAACACTTTTCGATAAAACACTACTTTGACTAATGTATAAGGCTTATCTTCCGACTCAGTTATAAAACAATGTTTCAAATAAATCAATAGCAAGCTTGAGATTTGGCTTAACTATCCACTCCTCTAATAAATGTCTAGGGCTTTTTGCCCAACTCAGAGCCCTTTTGTCTATCAAGACGTGTTCCACTCATCAATAAAGATTTTTCACTCCTCCGATTTATGTTTAGGACTTATTGCATGACTCAGAGTCCACTTGTCTACACAGATGTATCTCACAATAACTATTTAGTGAGCGACTTGTCCCTAAAAAGGGTGCTACCTATGGCCATAGATCAACTAAATACCAGTTTCATTGATCAAGTGTGAACTGGAACCTATCCACGACTATTATCAAACAAACCACTATGCCTAAGGATTCATCATCCACATAGGTGAGTCCACTGGTGCTTTTATTGGCACTAACGTTGACTTATCCCATCGTAGCTATTAGTGGGCCACTTGTCCCAAAAAAGTGATACCTTTGGCCATAGATCCACTAAACTCCAGTTTCATTAATCAAGTGCGAACTGGAACCTGTCCACGACTATTGTCAGATAAGCCACTATGCTTAAGGATTGATAACCAACTTGGTGAGTCTACTGGTATTTTTATTGGCACTATCATATCATATCATCTACTAAGATCTTTAAAATCAAGGGTTCACTATTTTCTTGAAATTCATTTGGTTTAAACTAATTTGTTTTTAAAATCATAATGAAATGCTTTCTGTCAAAATCCACTAGAGCACATGCGTTATGCCATATGCCATTTTTTTTTCAAAACCAATTGAATGAATTTCAAGACTCTAACTCATGCATGTTCAAAACAATGTACAGTTTTCAAACACTCATAAAATGAGATGCAAGCTTTTAGTCAATGCATAAACAAAATTTTCAAAATGAAATGTTAAGGGTGTTATATCTCATTACAGTACTAAGGTATCCTATGGACATTCCAAGGATTCAATCAAAATCATATTATTTCTTACTTTGTATCCACAAGAACCACCTGACTATTATGTCTACATTGCGCAATACAATCACCCAGAGGTTATATACGTTATTAGCTATATGACTATACTCAATTCATACAATTTACAATCCTCGGTTCTCAAATTTCGTTGTTTGTAGGTCTTCAAGGGCTCAAATACTCATTCATAAATTAATATCATTCCTCGATATTATAAAACCATTTCAATCACATTTGCATTACAATATCAATACTAAGACTCCCATCATCGTTATGGGTCTTTTTAGTATCCCATGAATATCTATATATGTGAGACCCCGTATATGTATAAGGGTATATATGTACATAGAAATGTAAATAGAGTTGTACTATGAATTCATGAGTGAAGTATATGTGATGTAAGTCCATAAGTAATGTACACACTTGTAATGAGAGTGGTAATTGTACATATAAGTTACATTAAGTATGAATGTGAAGAAATGGACTTAAACATGTGGAGAATGTGTGTAGAATGGATTATGAGTAGTTTGGTAAAATGGAAGTAGAATTGCATAAGTTGTGCACTTCCATTTTTGTTTATATTAAGTACCATTGGTCATACAAAGATTCTACACAAGTTTTAATGTGTATGAAGTGAGGATGGATGCCATTTTCAAGTCTCAAGGATGAATGAATGAGGAAATGATCATGGTAGCAAATTAAGGATGTTTGGTAAGTGTTGTTGCAAAGGAACTGCAGAAAATCTGAAAATTTTGAAGGGCAGATCGATCTCATGGGATGAGAGATCGATCTGGAAGAGCCAGAATGCTCTTATTTGGGCAAAAGAATAGAACAGATTGATCTCCAATGGACCAGATCGATCTCCTTAACTCTCTGTTTGGGAGCAGATCGATCTCATGCTTCGACAGATCGATCTCATGCCTCGACAGATCGATCTCATGCTTCGACAGATCAATCTCAGGCTTAAAAATGCCGTGAAAAAGAGGGATTTTAAGGGACCAGATCGATCTCCTCATGGACCAGATCGATCTCCTCAAGCTATTTCTATATAAGGAGTGCTGGAAATCAGAAAATTTCGGGAAAAACACAAATCTTTCATTTTCAACCCAAAAACCTAACTTTCTCTCTCTAAAATCAGCCATTTTCAGTGAGGTTTGAAGAGAGACCATTAGAGGGAAAGTTGTTCCTATCAAAGAGAAGAACAACATAGTTGGAAGGCATTTTTCCATTGTTGGTAAATCAAATTGGGTAAGATTCTAACACTCCAACTATGGTGTATTATTTATTTAAGTGATTTTGGAGTTGTTTGGCATGAGTATGGATAGTTAGAAACTATCTAGAATGCATTGGAATGATTTTGACCTAGAAGTGATTTAGTGTGAGAAAGTGGAATGTATGGAGATTAATGATGAAAGAGATATGTAAAAGTTATTTATAGTGTTGTGGTATGATTTTAAGATGTGGTTAGTGGATAAATTATGAGATTTACCTAAAAGAGGTAAAATGTGGATTAAGGCATTTGTAAAATGCATAAGTGAATAATATTGACTAGTGAGGTCAATTATGGGTTAAATACATTAACTCAATCGATTTAATGAATGAATCGCAGCTTCCGAGGATACGCCGAGGCGAGTTGAGCCAAGAGCTTGAGAAGCTAAAAGGAAAGGAGTCACACCAAGTAAATCGAGGTAAGGGAATTGTGTGGACTCTTAGAGATATCTGTGCGCAATTTGGGCGCTTAAATGTTTTGCTAGAATGCATGAGATTAGGAAATGTTGTTGGGTGATTGAAGGGTAAAAGTTGGGAGTTTGAGAAATGTGCATGAAAACAAAAGCATATTGCTTTGAAAATCATGTTTTATTGCTTTTTAGCAAATAATTGGTAGGTTGGCTAACATTGAAATGATTTACAAAAGAAATATGTGTGTTTGGTTTTGTTAATCATATTTTGCAAGTTTTGAGCCACCTACATGATTTCGTGAGTATGAAAGAGTGCAAGAGGCACTAGTTTTCACATGGATTTCATATTTGTTTTGGCATTGTGCTCTAGTTTGTCTCGCACTGGATGCCCACCTTGCATGTTGCCGTGTTTGGAGCTTCGAGTAGACTGGGTGTCACATCGATTAAATAGGCTCATACGTGCATTGTTTGGACATGATTAATTAGCCGTGTTAGGAGCTTCGGATAGACAAGAGGTCGCACCGATTAAATAGGCTCACACGTGCGTTTGAGATGTGGCGTGATATGATGTGTTGATTGGGTCCACGGAGTACGTCGTACAGTGCATGTAGCATGGAGTACATTGTACCGTGTTGAGTTGTGATGGTCGTCTTCGGACGTGATCTGCTATGGACCGGCGGGTAGGATTTGACCCACCTCCCGTGTGGAAGCAGATGGTGGTGATATCCCGCACACCTGATCCGTGTAGCCGGTATCACAGGTTATGTACATAGGCCTTGAGGTTATTACCTATTGTTGAACTGCCTATCTCACATGTCTACTGCTATTTAAGAATAAATCCATGCTTGAAAATGATTTGTGGGTCAGGAAAGCCCGAGGGATGGGCCGAGACCTGACCAATGTTGAAATTGATTTGTTAATGGTTTTTAAAGTGCACGGATGCAGATGTTTAATGCCATGCTTTATTGTGAAAATGCATGATGGGTAATGCCATGCTTTTATTGTGAATTATGCATGATGATTTATACCATGCTTTGAGTTGATATGTGCAATTGATTTTAATAGCATGAATGCTTTACATACCATTAACACAATCATACACTCATGTTTTGAGATAAATAATGAATGAAATGCTTTTGAGCATGGCATCACGATCACGTAGATAGTGCAGTATCTACCTGTTCGCATGATTGCCTTACTGAGCGTGTGGTTTGCTCACCCCCCTTATTTTCCCCCTCTCTACAGAGATTTGAGTATAGAGTGAGCGTGACTGGAGGCGTTCCCTTTTTGGTAATCCGCTGCATCCCATCGCTAAAGGTATACACACCCTGATTATTTTGTATCTAAACTAGACATAGCACAGTAGCATTTTGTATGTAACCACTGGGGATGTAAAACAATGTAAACACATGTAACAACTCTGATATATATACATTTATACAAGTGTTTACTCATAAATCATGTTTCAAATTGAATTGGTATGGTGGAGTGAGTTAGACGTCGACACACAGCCCAACTGTTAAGTGTGTGGTTGTTCACGATCGAGGAAGGATGATTAAGGATTGATGCATGAAAATGCGAAAAATTTGTACGTATTTTGGTAAGTTGAGGGTCGTGACAATATATTACTCTAGTAAAGTTTCATAATAATACCAAAATCATTCAAATTTCAATAAAATCATTCAAGACCTACTCCAGGGACCTATCCATAATCATATTATAACAATATCATCATCATTTAGACATTTACATTCACACCCTTACATATCCATGACTTATTTAGTCATATCTTTAAAAATCCAGAACATTACATAATCCCAATTGTATCTATGCAATTTACACTTGTACGAACAAACTATTGAGTAGGAAAATGTTTTATTGAATCCATAAGGCATCACAAGCCTACTTTTTTATTCTCCTCATCTCGATCATTGTACCAAGATGACTCAATCATTATATCCTCCTTTCGTATATTTCACATTTTAACTTAATTTAATTCCAAGTTACAACTAATATGGTTAAAATCACCCTAACGTAACCAATAATATTTTCAAACCATCTGCACACCATCATTTTTACATTACATCAACAATATTAAGACCCTCACTACATTATGGGTTCTCTCAATATTCCAGTGTATAAAAATATTATCTTAGTATTTTCAAAGCATACATATTTCACATAATCACAAGTTCATCATCTCACATTCATTGTCATCACATAACATTCTATTCCACAATATTTATCATCACAAATTTATGCCAACTGTGTGTCTTTATCCAATTACAGCCTACACATATCATCTTATCTTGATATCAAATTTTCAATTTAACATATATACTCAAATTCAATTATTTTCTGACACTCTAAGTCATTTTCAACCCACATATAACTTTAATTCAATATTATATAAATAACTTACCAACTTTGAGCTTACCGCTTGTGTGCCTAGTCTAACTAAGCTCAGTGTCCGTCACCTTAGCATCGCGCTACACATCCAAATGTTATTAAATAACTTAGTATCGGTAAATAAATTTCTAAATTATCTTCATAAGATAAACGACATTACATGACATCTCTTACGAATATTTTACACTAACTTTGGCTAAAACAAAAACTTCCCTTTCTTTTCTCTTTCTCTTTTTATGTTTTCAGCTCTTAGAACCCCCATTTGCGGCCTTGATTCTAGCCACGTTCAACCTTTTAATTGCAACATATAGCCTTTAACATACTCTATCTCAGCATCGCTAGTTAGACACCAAGCTACCACTATTTAGCCCTATTTATAGTCCCGTATAGAACCCCAAACAATAGCCATGTTCTCTGTTCTACTTTAGAACTTACAGGGCTAGGTGTCACACTGTGTGAGCTACCTCTAAATGTAAGACCCACATTTTTGTATTGTAATACTTATGATTTACCATTTTAAACATTTATATATGTTATCGGAATCATAAGGAAGATTGTATTACAATTCGAAGTGCAAGTAAAAGTAGAAAATGCGTTAAAAACATAAAAGTGCCAATTGTGAGCTAAAGTGAGCTTAGGTTAAACCAAAGAGATGCCAACCATTCTGACTGAAGATAATAACTTAAAACATGGAAAGATAGAGGGCCCATGAAGGAAAGTCGGTTAGGTTTGGTCCCAATAATGTGGATATCATGAAAAGGCCAAAAATGGCCTAAACGAACTCGAAATGGATCGTTCGGGGTGTTTTTGGCGTATTCGCCTCCCAGAAGCGACTAAAACGCAGAGATGAGAGTCTTAACCATGAGAAACCACACTTTTGGGATTTTTAGACAAAAGATAATGTGGTCAATGGTCAAGAAAAGTCAATACAGCCAAGAAAATGTTGACTTTGACCTTAAGAAGTAACCATGGTTAAAATTTAACCCAACTAAGGTTAAAGCGTGGAAATAATTATTTTTGGTTAAAACACTTAATTTTCAGCCTCTAATATATGGAAAATTAATTAAATTAAATTTGAATTAATTTAATTAGACTGAAATGGAAGAAAAGATATTGAGCCTAGAATTGAAATTCTAAAAGCCCATTTAGCATGAAAACTAATGGGCTGAATGTGCAAGCTTAAATGGGTCGAGCTTAGACCATCAATTAGGCTGAAATTTGAGACATAGAGTATGCCCAATTACCTATGAAAATCCAACCCAATAACCTTGAAGAAAAGCCCAAATCGAAAGCCCAAAATGGGAGCCCAAATCGAAAGTCCATTAGTAAATGTTTAAGCCTAAAACTAAAGCCCAAAATGTGCCAAGCCCACTTCATGGGTTGATTTTTAAGAAGAGTTATCTGATATTTAAGGAAGCAAAATCTGATTTTGCTAAGGGAAACCTAACATCATCATCTTCACCTAACTAAACACCATTAAAACAAGAAGCTTTTAGCTTTCTCTCTCTAGTTTTCACCCATTTGCAAACTGAATTGGAACAAGTTGTCTTTAGCAAAGTTGTTACCCATAGTGAGGAGAATAACATAGTCCAAAATCAGCAACCAAAGAGCTGAATTGGAGAAGTTACCCCTTCCCACAAGTCTCGGCCAAAGATAAAAGTATAAGCTAGGTGAGTTTTCAATCTTTCAACTTCATATATGTTAATCCAGGAAATTTATGGAGTTGATTGGTGTATGAATTGCATGGCAAAACATCACATAAGGTGATGAACAAGCTTAGGCCGAAAATGGGTATTTGAAATCTATGAATATGCATATGATTTAAATGCATGTATGGATAGGTTAGATCATGTACATGATGATGGAATGATTAAAAGAAACCAATTTGTTGAATTGGATATAATTATGATGATGGCATGGAAGGTGTTTGATAAAGTGCCTAAATGAAATAAGTTAAAGGCTTAAACCATGCTAACCATGTGTTTGATAAAATGCCTAAGTGAAAACTAGGCATGATGGTGTGGTGAAGGTGGCCATTTGGCTATAGGCGGCGTGATGGTGCTCGACCACCATGCCATGATCGAGAGCTTCCATGGGCCAAGCTTAAATGCAATTGGCCCAAAGATAGATAATAGGCCATAAGGCTGGCACAATAAGAGTAATGGGCCTAAGAAGCCCAATGGGCCTTGATAGAATGAATAGTAAAGTGAAAATGGGCTTAAGACAAAATTAGGCCCATTAAGGTGTAATAAGGCCCAAAAAGAATAGTCGGGCCCGAAACTTTAAATTAACCATTCAGAAAGTGGAATATGAGTTAATAAAGTTAATTGATGTGATTGGTAATTATCTACAACTCTCGGAGATATATACGGAGCCAGATAAACAGATATACGGAGCCAGGTAAGGGATCTTTGCAAGCTCTTAGAGATAACTATGTGTGTATTTTTCGTTGTTTGCAAGTCTTTAAACTCTGTAGGGATTACATATATAGAATAATAATTATGATGCCCAAATATGAGAAAATTATGAAAATACCCCTAGACTTGAGAAAAAAACAAAAATGTATAAAGTGCATGAAATTGATGTTTTTTCTGTGAAAAAGAGATTTTGTAAAGCTGAAATGATAGACTGACTCATGATTTAACTGTATGCATTAAAATGCGCATTTTTTGAAAGTTTGATTTGATTGATGAGTGATTCGATGGGAAGCTACCCTCTCGCTCTATGTTTTACCGTGATGGATACTACACTCGATTTTTGAGTACTATTTTCATGGGAAATCGAGCCACCTATCTAATTACTGTGTGAAACAGTGCTGGAGCTGTAAGGTTGACTGTGAGTTACACAGACCTGCTCGCACTGGATTTTGATAAACTATGCTTGAGTCCTCGTGTTGACTGTTTGTCACACTGACTTGCTCACACTAGATTTTGAGACAAGCTATGGTTGATGATTTTCGATTTAGGTGATAAGCTTGTAACTCAAGCAACCTACAACTGTGTGATAATGATTTTCGATTGGGGTCAGGAGTCTCTGACTCAGGTAACCTACAACTATGTGATAATTACACTGTGGTTCATGAAGTACGTTGTACCGTGTTGATAACATGGAGTTTACTGTACTATGCCACCATGTGATGTGATGTAAGACCCAAAAATTCGGTGTCATTTCTTTAAGAAGCTATCACTGTAAATATGGATTAATGTAATCTTGATCAATAAAGAAGAAATAATTGAATTTCAAGTCCAATTGATCAAGATATGAATTTATTGTGATAACCCGAACTTTTCCCTCCTCGGGAATTTATCTCAAAAATATGGAAAAATATTTCCAAGAACATAAAAATAAAATAAAAAATATCTATATATATTTGATTTAAATAATATATATTTATTTAGATATTTATGTATATAATATATTATAATAATACTATATATTTATATAAAACAAAAAAAAGAAACTGAAACAAAATCGCGAACAGGGAAGGAGAGGATTGGACAACCTGATCCTCCCCTTTTCCTTTCTCTGATGACTAAGGACGACAAAGGAGGGCACGAGACGACCAGCAAGGGACGATAGGCACCAAGGGAACGTCTGGGTGCCGTCACGCATCATGAGTCGCCTAGAAACGCCAGATCGGAGAGGGAGAAGGCCGAAAGGAATAAGAGGAAATCGGGTGGCATCGACGTCGATTTGGCCCAACCCAGGCTAACTGAAGACTCCCCAAGCAAAGCCGAGCCGATTGGTGGAGGAGTCTGCTTGAGAACCGACCAGCAACGTCGGGAGTAGCGAAGAAGAAGGCTGAACCGGTATGGACCATTTCAGTAAAATGAATATGGGCTAAACCGGATAGAACCGGTTCAACCAAGGAAAAAGGAAAAAAATAAGAAGAAAAAAATTGAGAAAAATTCGGTGATGTCTTGGGCTAAGGACAAGCCGGTAAGCAGTCGAAATTGACCGTTTTAATTTTTAAAAAATTTATTTGAATTTATATTTGGCCGAAATTGACCTGGTTTAAATATATATAAATGTGTAGGGCGACAATAGGCAATGAACGTGAGTTCGATCGAGACTCGATTTGCGAGCCATCACAAAAACTCGGGTAAGTGAATCTCATTTGCTATAACTTGTATAGTTATACGAGTTAGAAATTAATTGCATAAATTATGGATTAACTCCGTATAAATTACTTTATGTTAGAAAATGCTGAAGATGGCGTGATGGTAGTGTTAGGCCATGCATTCAACCTAATAAAGCTAATGGGCCGCATGGATGGCCCAATAATTGTTAATGGGCCTAAAAAGCCCAATGAGCCTCGATAGAATCAATAGTAAAGTGGAAATGGGTTTAAGTCGATAATGGGTCCAATAAAGAGTAACAAGGCCTAATAAGGGTAATCGGGCCCAAAATGTCAATTAGACTGTACGGAATGTGGGAAACGTATTATCAGACGTAGCTGATATAATTAGTAAATAATTGCAGCTCTTGAGGATGAGAACGGAGCCACAAAGAATGCGTGATCCAGACAAATCGAGAATTAAAGTTCACAGTTGACCTATTTCGAGGTAAGGGATTTCTAAGCTCTTAGAGATAGTTGTACGAATTTTCGTTACCATTTCAGAGTCTTTAAATTCTCTAAAGAGAATTTCCAAATTTACATTGAAAAAGGGTAAATTACTAAAATGCCCCTACAATTATAGAAAAAATGAAAGAAACCAAAATGACATGAATTGGTGTGTTTTGCATGAATAAGTGAGTTTTGTGAATAAGTAATGATAGAATGACCCTCAATTTGATTATCTGCATTAAATTGTATGTTTTTCAGCATTGAATATATGTGATGAGTGATATGATGGGAATATTTTCCTCACTCATGTGGTTGCTGTTTCTGTATTTGATTTAATCATGAGCACCACTTCTATCAAAATTGAGCCATCTATCCGATTTATTTGGAAACAAATAGTGCTGGAGCTTGCTCGCACTAGATTTGATATGGTTTTCACATGACAGAGTGCTAGAGCCTTGCTTTGCTCGCATTAGATTTTTATTATGTGATATGCATAAACTGTGTTTGAAGACGACGTGTAGGCTATTTGATCTTACAGTGATCCTCACACGTGATTGATAAAGTCATGCTGGAGCCTCGTGTAGAATGTGTGTCGCATTGATATGATATGCTCGCACGTGCATTTTGAGACATAGCATAAGTATAGTTGAAGAGGAGACTATAAGCCTCGGATCCTTCGGGCACTCCCAGTCTTTCGATCTGGAATTGGGGTTCACGGAGTACGTGGTACCGTGTGGATAACATGGAGTATAATGTACCATGACGCTGGGTCTTCAGACTCCGATCTGTGTCTGATGGGTAGACTGCCCCATCTCCCTTCAGCCATCTAGGATATTTATGCACATCTAGCTAGTGATTGCATGGAGTCTATTGACTATGGCCATACGTCTTTCTGTTACTATATGTTCTGCTTATCTCCATATCTAAATTCTGATCTATTTTCTGAGATTTTGATTTGTTCTGTATTTGATTTTACATCTGACTTCTTGTTTTGGTTTAGAACACTTACATACATATGATTTTGGAAGTCGATTGATTTGATGTGATTTCAAAGAGAATTGCATATTTTTCGTTTTCAGAAAGATTATTTTGTTTAAGGAATTATGTATTTCTGCATGACATGAAGTGTGAGCATATAGGTAGTATGGTTATCTACCTGCTTGCATGATTCCTTACTGAGCATGTTAGCTCACCCCTTTTTCTCTTCCTCTCCACAGAGCACTTACAGTAGAGATACACACTTTTTGAATTTTGTATCTAAACTTGTAGTGCACAGTAACTTATGTAAATGAATACCGAGATGTAAATGTACGTATGTATAATATGTATAATATATTGTGATGGATGTGAATGGTATTGTGTTGTATTCAATCGGGCTAACGTCGGCTCATATGCCCAACCATTCGTTTATGGGTTCACACCGTGAGTAATATGAATAAATAAGAAGATAAAGCGTAAAAAAATTGGGTGTGACATGTGATAGTCTCTGGACTCGGGCATGATTTGTTGTGCTCTTATTGTGATAGTCCTTAGATTGGATAGCCGATGGGTAGAGTAATCCCCTCATCGGGCTAATAGACAGTCTAGTACACCTGATCCGTGATTTGCTTGGAGTATCTGACTTTGGCCAAATGTCACCTGGATTATGTGTAGATCCATGTCTAGTCTCATATGTTTTATTGGTTTCTATGATGAAACTTTGTGTGATTTGAATGTGATTTAAAAGTGAAGTTTTCATATAGAACTATGAACTATTTTACTCCGAATGAGTTTTGATATTCAGCTTTATGAAAATAAATTGCTATGTGTTTTACTATGATGGTTTTGTGAATAACATTGGTTTTCAGTATAAACCATGCATTATGAGCATCGTAGATAGTATGATTATCTACCTGCTTTCATTTGTTCCTTACTGAGCGTGTTAGCTCACCTCTTTCTCTCTTCTCTTCACAGATTAGTTCTAGTGTTTTAAGAGCTCTGTGGTAGATTCCTGTATTTTTCCTTCCGCCGGCAGCTTTATCACTTGCGAAAGGTATACACACTTTAGTAGTTTTTTGTATTTAAACAATGACAGAGAATAGTGATGTATCTATATTAGTTTTAGGATGTAAACCAATGTAAACGGATGTAAGTTTTTATAAATGATTATGAGTACAATATTTTATTATGGATGCATGACGAGTGAATGAATTCTAGTATATGGGAAGTGTTCAACTAACATCGACGCATAGCCCAACAATCAGTATGTGTAGTCGTGATGTGTGGTAATTAATGGTATGAATGTAAGGAAATTAGGTCGCGACAGAAATGGATCAGAGCAGAGTTGGTCTGATAAGAGTCATTGTTAGTAATTAGGAAAGTTTACATCCCCTTGTCATTGTGCACTGTTTAGATATAATTATGTATGTCGGGCTGTGATTTCACTAAAAATTGTGTTATATATGTAGGAAATTATCAGAATGTCTGACAAGCATCGTAGTAGAGGAATGGGTTCACGATCTCAAGGGCACGGAGATAGGCCGAGAGACGGAGTAGATTCTCATCTGGTCATACTGCTCGGGACCCATCTAAGAGTTTTGGTGCTCGTGTCTCGAGATTAAAGAGGAGTTTAGATACAGTAGTGATGTTGTTGGAGTAGTTTATGGCTAGATTTGACAGTGCCTAAGGTACAGTAGGATAGGCTATACTGACCACTGCAACAACCTCACCTGAGACCCCTGCGCCTACACAGCCTGCACCCGCACCACATAGAGCTAAACCACCATAGACTCCTCATGTTCAGCCTACACCTCTTTCAATGGCCCCACGTCAAGGTAATGATGATTTGGGGTATGACTGTGAGTTAGATCGACTGAGGCAATTCTAGAAGCTTCAACCACCGTCATTTAGTGGAGTTAAGGATCTGGTAGTGGCCGAGGACTAGATCAACAAGATGGAGAAGCTTTATAGGTTTTTTCGATGTTCTTCGACAAAGAAAATGGCATTTGCAGCCTTTAGAAGGTGAGGTGGAAAATTGGTGGAAGTCTGCCATGCCTATTTTGATGGTCCGATATCAAGAACTATCATGGTGGATATTTTTGGATGCCTTTCGGAGGTAATATATCCCGAACACCACTCAGTAGAAGCTACAAACAGAATTTTTGAGTTTGATCTAGGGAAGTAGGTCTATAAATGAGTATAAATCTCGGTTTATATCTCTGGACAGATATGATCCCGATACTATGGGCAGCGAATCCAGGAAGAACCGTAGATTTATCGAAGGCCTGAGACCACCGATTAGAGCTTGACTGGCCTCGTTTGATATTTCAATTTATGAGGATGTAGTTAGACAGGCTCAATTATGTGAGCAGGACTACGAGCTCCATGGTTCAGAGTTTGGAAAGGTTGGTAAGGGTAGAGACAGAGACTGAAAAAGATTCGGTGATGATAGATGTCCCAAAGAGGGGAAGATGCCTTTTGGTAGGCGATAGAGGATTGATGAGTCACGTAGTAGGGCCGTTAGACCCCCTAAGCATCTGACAACAGTTTCGGCTCGAGGTATTGTTATTGGAGGCCCTTGGCCTAATCCTGATAGGTGTAGACTTTGTGGAGGGCACCACGGGAACATACTTGTCATAGGATATCAGGAGCATGCTTTAGGTGTGGTAATATAGGGCATCTGATGAGAGATTACTCAAAGCCAGTTGAGGTATCTTCTCAGAAGGGTAAGGAACCAGAGAGAGTTCCACCTGCTACTCCTGCTCCGAAAAGGAGAGCCACAGCCGAGGAGAAAGTGAAGCAAGTCGTCGGCCAATGGAGAGTGTATGCGCTTGACCAGGGCACCGCTGATGCTTCATAGGATGTGGTGAAATGTACAATTCTGATTTTTAACCTTGAAGCATTAGCTCTATTTGATCTTGGTGCAACGCATTCATTCATATCGCCATTGTGTGCATCTAAATTATTCGATTTTGTAAAACCTACACCATTAGGAAGAGGTTGATAATTAGCACACCCATGGGAAGTAGCTAAATGACTGAATAGGTGTGTAAGCAATGTATGTTAAGAATATGAGATAAGAGTATGATAGTCGATCTTATCCTGTTAATTATGTTTGATTTTGATGTAATATTAGAAATGGATTGGTTGGCTGCAAATGACGCAATCTTAGATTGCCATTCTAAGACGAAAGTGTTCTCTCTACCTGAGAATCATATTGTAAAGTTTTTCTGAGAATATATAAAAGAAGTATTTATGGCAATCGAAAGAATATATTATTGTGATGGAAAAGATGTAATATTAAATTGATTGCAGATATTATTTTGAACGTTTTATTGCGTACGTGGTTGACATAGATAAGGCACAACCGAAATTGACCGATATTCTTATGATAAGAGAGTTTTCGGATGACTTACTAGGATTACCACTAGATAGAGAGATGAAATTTTGTATCGATTTGGTGCCTAGTACTGAGCCAATATCCAAACCATCATACAGAATGGCTCCAGTTAAGTTGCTGGAACTAAAAAAGCAATTACAGGAGCTTTGGATAAGAGGTTTATTAGATCAAGTGTCTCACCTTGGGAAGCTTCAGTCTTGTTTGTTAAGAAGAATTATGGAAGCCTCCGTCTGTGCAGAGATTACATGTTGTTGAATAAGGCTACCATTAAGAACAAGTACCCCCTTCCACGTATTGATGATCTTTTGGATCAGCTTCGAGGAGTACAAATCTTTTTCAAGATCAATTTGAGGTCTGGGTACGAGAATATGGAGTGGAGATGTACCTAAGACAGTATTTCGTACCCGTTATGGTCATTAATAGTTCTTGGTTATGCCTTTCGGGTTAACGAACACTCTTGCAGCTTTTATGGCTTTGGTGAATGATGTGTTCAAGCCATACATGGACTGATTTGTTATCGTCTTCATTGATGATATATTGGTGTATTCGAAGTCCAGGGAAGAGCATGAGCAGCACTTAAGGATTGTTCTGTAAACCCTCCGAGAGAAGCAGTTGTATGCCAAACTCAATAAGTGTGACTTCTGGTTGGAACAGATATCGTTTCTTGGTCACGTGGTATCGAAGGAAGGGGTGTTTATTGATTCGTCCAAGATAGAGGTAGTAGTTTAGTGAGAATGACCCAGGATAGTCATAGAGATCATGAGTTTTCTGGATTTAACTGGGTATTACAAACAGTTTGTTAAGGACTTCTTGAAATTAGCTGCTCATTTGACTCAGCTCACTCATAAAAAAAGTTGCACTTGAGTGGGATGATAGGTTTGAGAAGAGTTTTAGAGAATTGAAGCAGCGATTGACCACAACGTCGATTCTCACCATTTCGACTAGCTCATGAGGTTTCTCTGTGTATATAGATGCCTCGGGATAGGGACTGGGCTGTGTTTTGATGCAGAATGGGAAGGTAGTTGCTTATGGATCCCGACAGCTTAAGGACCATGAGAAGAACTATCCGACCCATGATTTAGAGTTGGCTGTCGTAGTGTTTGCACTGAAAATATGGCGCCACTATTTGTATTGTGAGAAATTTCAGGTATTTGCTTATCACAAAAACCTGAAATATCTGTTTTCACAAAAGGAATTGAATATGAGGCTACATAGATGGTTAGAGCTGTTTGCAAGTCTCAGTTTAGATATGATTCCTTCTGACACTGACATATATTGTGTGATAGCTAGTCAGAGATTGGAATCGAATTTGATTAACCGGATCAGACAAGCTCAGCGAATTGATTGCTTCTGTGTTGATATGGCTAGTCAAATTCATATAGGTACTGGTGCTGATTTTGAGTCGAGTAGTGATGGAATACTGAGCTTCAAATGCAGAGAGTGTGTTCCCAATGATTCTGAGTTGAGAAAACTCATTTTGTTTGAAGCTCATTCATCACGTTATACGTTACATCCGGGGAGCAATAAGATATACCAGAATCTTCAAAAGCGTATTGGTGGTCAGGGATGAAGAGAGATGTGACAGAGCATGTGGCTAAATGTTTGGTGTGTCAGCAGGTGAAGGTAGAGGGTCAGAAGCCTTCAGGGTTATTAAAGCCTCTACCTATACCGACATAGAAATGAGAGCATATCACCATGAATTTCATCATGGGTTTACCGAGGACCCGATGGAACTATGATGCCATTCGGGTGATTGTGGATAGATTGACGAAGTCAGCTCACTTCTTAGCCATGAAGGCTATAGATACTTTGAGTACGTTGGCGAATCTATATGTATGAGAGATTGTGAGGCTACATGGCATTCCAGTGAGTATTGTGTCTTACAGGGACTCCTACTTCACTTCCCACTTTTGGAAACATTTTTAGGAAGCTATGGGAACCCAATTGAGTTTCAGTACAACTTTTCAGCTTCAGTCCGATGGTCAGTAAGAGATAACCATCTAGACTTTGGAGGACAAGTTAAGAGCTTGTGTGATGGACTTTAGAGGCTCTTGAGATGACCATTTTCCATTAGCCAAATTTGCTTATAACAATAGTTATCACTCGAGTATTGGGATGACTCTGTATGGAGCGTTCTATGGTCGTAGGTGTCGATCTCCTATTAGATGGGAAGAAGTGGGTGACCGAAAGATGTTTACTCCCGATTTAGTGAAGCAAGCCTTTGAGGATGGTCAGCTGATATGTGATAGATTGAGGATAGCTCAGAATAGGCAAAATAGCTATGCTAACACGAGGCGAAGGCCTTTGTAATTCATTGTAGGTGAATCAATGTTTTTGAAAGTTTCCCCCTCTAAAGGTATTATGAGATTCGGGAAGAATGGTAAGTTGAGTCCTCGCTACATTGAACCATTTGAGATCTTAGATCGAGTGGAAGATAAGGCTTATAGGTTGGCGTTGCCACCCGAGTTAGCGAGAGTGCACAACGTCTTCCACATTTCGATGCTTCAGAAGTATCATCCGGACCCAACACATGTGATTCAGTATGAGCCTTTGGAACTCACAGAGGACATGTCATATGTAGAGAAGTCGATTCAGATTTTAGAGAGAAAGGAGAATGTCTCACGGTCTAAGACGATCTCTTTGGTTAAGGTTCTTTGGCAATAACACACTTCAGAGGAAGTTACGCGGGAATTGGAGAGCTTAATGCGAGAAAAGTATCCCGAGTTGTTCGAGGATTGACTTGGTTCTAATTTGGAGGATCAAATTTCTTAAGGTGGGGAGGAATGTAAGACCCGCATTTTTATCTTGTACTACTTATGATTTACCATTTTCATCATTGATATATGTTATCGGAATCATAAGGAAGATTGTATTACAATCCGAAGTGCAAGTAAAAGTAGAAAATGCGTTAAAGACATAAAAGTACCAATTGTGAGCAAAAGTGAGCTCAGGCTAAACCAAAGGGATGCCAACCATTCTGACTGAAGATAAGAACTTAAAACATGAAAATATAGATGGTCCATGAAGGAAAGTCAATTAGGTTTGGTCTCGATAGGTGATGAACAAGCTTAGGCTGAAAGTGGGTATTTGGAAATCTATGAATATGCATATGATTTTAATGCATGTATGGAAAGGTTAGATCATGTACATGATGATTGCATGATTAAAAGAAACAAATTTGTTGAATTGGATATAGTTATGATGATGGCATGGAAGGTGTTTGATAAAATGTCTAAATGAAATAAGTTAAAGGCTTAAACCATGCCAACCATATGTTTGATAAAATGCCTAAGTGAAAACTAGGCATGATGACGTGGTGAAGGTAGCCATTCGGCTATGGACGGCGTGATAGTATGCAATCGATCCAAAGATATATAATGGCCCATATGGCCTACCCAATAAGAGTATTGGGACTAAGAAGCCCAATGGGCCTTGATAGAATGAATAGTAAAGTGAAAATGAGCTTAAGATAGATTTAGGCCCATTAAGGTGTAATAAGGCCCAATAAAAATATTAGGGCCCAATATTTTAAATTAACCATACAGAAAGTAGAATACGGGCTAATAAAGTTAATTGATGTGATTGATAATTATTTGTAGCTCCCGAAGATATATACGGAGCCAGATAAACAGATATACGAAAAGTAGAAAAAAGTCAAAAGTGCAGTCGATGTAATTCCAGGTAAGGGATCTTTGCAAGCTCTTAGAGATAGCTGTACATGTATTTTTCACCATTTTCAAGTCTTTAAATTCTATAGGGATTAAAGATATGGAATAATAATTATGATGCCCAAATATGGGAAAATTATGAAAATACCCCTAGACTTGAGAAAAAACGAAAATGCATAAAGTTCATGTAATCCATGTTTTTTCTGTGAAAAAGAGATTTTGTAAAACTGAAATGATAGACTAGCTCATGATTTGACTGTATGCATTAGAATGCACATTTTCTTAAAGTTTGATTTGATTGATAAGTGATTTGATAAGAAGTTACCCTTTCGCTATGTGTTTCACCGTGTTGCATACTGCACTCGATTTTTAAGTACATTTTCATGGGAAATCAAGCCACCTATCTAATTACTGTGTGAAACAGTGCTGGAGCTATAAGGTTGAATATGAGTTACACAGACCTGCTCGCACTGGATTTTGATAAACTATGCTTGAGCCCTCGTGTTGACTGTGTCACATTGACTTACTCGTACCAGATTTTGAGACAGGCTATGGTTGATGATTTCGGTTGAGGTGATGAGCTTTTGACTCAAGCAACCTACAACTGTGTGATAATGATTTTTGACAGGGGTGAGGAGTCTCAGACTCAGGTAACCTACAACTGTGTTATAATGCACTGTGGTTCATGGAGTACGTTGTACTGTGTTGATAACATGGAGTACACTATACCGTGCCACCATGTGATGTGAATTGATCATCTCTGGACTCAGGCATGATGTGTTGTGCTCTAATTGTGATAGTCCTCAGACTGGATAACCAATGGGTAGACTGATCCCCTCTTCGGGCTTATAGACACCCTTGCACACCTGATTCATTATTTGTTTAGGGTTTCTGATTTTGGACAAATGTCACCTGGATTGTGTGTAGATCCTTGTCTAGTATCATATGTTTTATTAGTTTTTATGATGAAACTATATGTGATTTGAATGCGATTTAACGTGATGTTTTCGCATAGAACTATGAACTATTTTACTCTGAATGAGTTTTAATATTCGGTTTTATGGCAATAAATTGCTATGCGTTTTACTATGATGGTTTTGTGAATAACATTGGTTTTCAGTATAAACCATGCATTATGATCATCGTAAATAGTATGGTTATCTACCTGCTTTCATTTGTTCCTTACTTAGCGTGTTAGCTCACCCCTTTCTCTCTTTTCTCCAAGATTAGTTCCAGTGTTTTGAGAGCTCTGTGGTAGATTCCTGTATTTTTCCTTTCGCTAGCAACAGTTATTATCACGACCTCATTTCATCTTAAAACACTATAATTGTTTTTCACTTTTTCCTTACATTTTTCCCTTTGTGACAATTTTACCACTAACAGTTGGGCATAATTCGGTATTAGTCACATCATCCTTACTTACCTTATCATCCATTTCTATGTCATACATACATGTCAATATGAACTATCGATTGACTGTAAATATTTTTATCTCATAAGTGGGCTCACATACTTTTAGATACTTTTACATCCTCGAATTCCATCCGTTTACTGTGCAGTTACATGTTTAGATACAAAATTGTACAAATGTGTATACCCCTTTCGATCGATGAGAATGCAGCAAATATCGAAATACGAGTCCTCAGCTGCTCACTGGCTACTGTAAATGCTCTGTAGAGAGGGAAAAAATGAAAGGGTGAGCTCACTAGCTCAGTAAGGCAATCAGGAAAGCAAGTAGATAACTACACTATCTACATATTCATAAATGCCATGCCTTAAAGTACTCTTTTTCATTTCACATTTGAAGCATGAATGCTGGTGTAAAACTTATGCAATGTGTATATATTTACTCGTATATACGAAAATCATGCTTTATTCATAAATACAGACATTTCATGCAAAACATTGAATTTTATATATTTTCATATAATGCATATAAAACATATCATGCCATTTCATTTCAATCATATAAAATAAGGCATTTCATCATGAAAAAACACATTTATCGGGGCTTGACCCATCCCTTGGGTCTACCCTAGTTCGTATAAAGCTATGTGACATAATCACTTGAGACTGGGCGACTACTGTGATAATATCAAGGACTATGGCCATATCCTATACTGTACTCCCAAGCTACAAGGTACCTAGTGTGTAGGGCATCACTGCAGCAATGGGAGGTGGGTCAAATCCTACCCGCCAGCTCACATCTCCTTCACTCCGAATATCCCCCTCAACACCAAATACTCATGGTATAGCGTACTCCATGTCACATATACGGTACAACGTACTCCATGGACTCTATCTCAAGTCGATAGTTAATACCACGTCTCAAAATGCGCGTGCGAGCATCTCATCTGTGTGATACACAGTCTACACGAGGCTTCCAACACGTCCTTAAGCATGTTATGTCAAATCTTGTGTGAGTACCACTCCAACACGATTTTATGTATATCCCATCAAAATACAGTGCGAGCCTTGAGTGCGACGCTCAGTTGACACCCCGCTCAAACACGATTTTATGCACATTTCATATAAAATCTAGTGCGAGTAACACTCCAGCACTATGCCATGGATAAGTCATATTTCAAATCAAATACGAGCAACGCTCCAGTACTATGCCATGCGTATCATGTAAAATTTAGTACGAGTAACACTCCAACACTAATTTATGTAGAAATCGTATAAAATCTAGTGCGAGCAGTGATCCAACATGATTTGTTTTCACACAACTAGATAGATGGCTCATTTCAAATGAATTATTTCAAATAATCAAAATCAGCACCATAATTGTGCTATTTTTGTGTAAATCATGAAAACACTCGTCAATTTATCTATGCATCTGCTAAATAGCAATATAAACACTCAAAAACATGTTTTTCATGCTTTATATGACTTTTCTGGACTTTTGAAATTTTACCCTTAATAGAGGTAAAATCATAATTTGCTCATATCAGGTCTCTATAAATTTTATTCTCTTTCTCTGATCCTCAGACTTTTTAAGTTAATGTAAATACCCTCTAAAATACGCGCATGTATCTCTAACTACTCGTAAAATTCCCTTACCTCAAATTACGTGGAATGCTTTTCATTTTCCAATGCTGTAAAATCACTTAGTCTGATTCGCTCCCAATATAATCTTTGGAGTTGCATATAACCATTTATTAGCTTAATTACAATATATTCGACTGTATTTCACTTTCACTGGGCTTAATTTAAAGCTTTGGGCCCAATTACATTTTAATGGGCCTTACTGTAAGACCCATAATTTTTGTATACTATTAGTTATGATTCACCATTGCAAACATTTGTATATGTTATTGGAATCATAAGAAAGATTGTATTACAATCCAAAGTACAAGTAAAAGTAGAAAATGCGTTAGAAGCATAAAAGTGCCAATTGCGAGCTAAAGCAAGCTCAGGCTAAACCGAAGGGATGCCAACCATTCTGATAGAAGATAAGAACTTAACACATGAAAATATAGAGGGCCCATGAAAGGAAGTTGGTTTGGTTTGGTTTGGTCCCGAACAAGTGGAAATCATGAAAAGGCCAAAAAGGGCTTAAACGAACTCGAAATGGACCGTTCGAGGTGTTTTTAGCATTTTCACCTCCCGAGAACGACTAAAACGCATAGACGGGAGTCTTAACCATTAGAAAACACTTTTGGATTTTTGGACAAAAGTCAAATATGTTCAATGGTCAAGAAAAGTCAAAGTTAGCTTGGAAATGTTGACTTCGACTATAAAGAACTAACCATGGTTAAAATTTAACTCAACCAATGTTAAAGTGTGGGAAGAATTATTTTTGGTTAAAACACCTAATTTTCAGCCTCTAATATATGGAAATTAATTAAATTAAATTTGGATTAATTTAATTGGGCTGAAATTGAAGAAAATATATTGGGCCTAAAATTGAAGTTTTTAAAATCCCATTTAGGCATGGAAACTAATGGGCCGAGTACTTAGGCAAAATTGTGAGGCCCCATATATGTATAACTTGTATACATGTACATAGAAATGTAATGTGAAATATATGTAATGTAAGTCCATAAGTGTAATGTACACACATGTAATATGAGTTGTAATTGTACGTACAAGTTACATTATGTATGAATATGAGGAAATAAACTTAAACATGTGAAGAATGAGAGTAGAATAAAAAATGGATAGTGTGGTCAAATGGAAGGAAGATTGCATGAGTTATGCACTTCCATTCGGGTTATATCGTATACCTTTGGTTATACAAGGATTTCCACACAAGTTTCAATAGGTATAAGGTATGAATGGATGTCATTGTCAAGCCTCAAAGATGATTGGATGAGAAAATGATTATGGCAGCAAATTAAAGTTGTTTTGGTATGAGTTTGTTGCAGAAAAATTGTAGAAAATCTAGAAATATGAAGGCCAGATCGATCCCATAGGATGAGAGATCGATCTAGAAGAGCCAGAATACTCTTATTTGAGCAATGGAATAGAGCAGATCGATCACCAAGGGAGCTAGATCGATCTCTTTAGCTCTCGGGTTGGAAATAGATCGATCTCCCCTAAGACCAGATAGATCTCCTTAACCTTTTGTTTAAAGCAAATCGATTTTCCCTACTCGACAGATCGATCTCCTGCCTTTAAAATGTCTTGGAAAAGAAGGATTTTAAGAAGACCAGATCGATCTCCATCTAAGGCAGATCGATCTCATCAAGTTGAATCTATAAATATGGAGCAGTTGGATTTGCATTTTCGAGACAAAAACCAATCTTTCCCATTTCCAACCTAAAACCTAGCTTTCTCACTCCTAAATCCACACATTTTCAGTAAGATTTGAGGGAAAGCTATTAGAGACAAAGTTGTTCACGTCAAAGAGAAGAACAACATAGTTTGGAGGCATTTCCCCACTTGTAAGATTGAAGGATCAAAGGTGCATTTCCATTGGAGCAAAGAGGAAATCAAGGTAGGTGAGTTTCTAAATGAAATAACTCAAGTACATTGTGTAGATATTGATTTTTGGAGTTGTTTGGTATGTATAGAAAGGGTAGAAACTACCTAGGAAGTAATGAATCCACCATGACCTAGAAATGGTCTAGTGTGAGAAAGTGAGATGTGTTGAGATTAATGATGAATGAGATATATTGAAGTTAATAATAGTGTTGTGGTATGATTTTATGGTGTTATTAGTGAATAAATTGTGAGATTTACCAAAAAGGGGTAAAATGTGGATTAAGGCATTGGTAAATGCAAAGATGGATTGTATTGACTAATGAGGTCAAATGTGAGTTAACAACTTTAACTCAAGTGGTTTGGATGATTGAATCGCAGCTTCCGAGGATACATTGGAGCAAAACGAGCCAAGAGCGCAAGAAACTAAACGGAAGAGAACCACACTCAAGTAAATCGAGGTAAGGGAATTGTGTGGACTCTTAGAGATATCTGTGCACAATTTGGGTGTTTAAATGCTTTGCTAGAATGCATGAGATGTTAGGAAATGAAATTTGGTGATTGAAGGGAAAAAGTTGGGTGTTTGAGAACTGTACACGAAAACAAAAGCATAATGCCTTGAAAATCATGTTCTATTGCTTTTTAGCAAATGATTGGTAGTTTAGCTGACCTTTGAAATGATTTGCAAAAGAAATGAGTTGTTTTGGTTTGTTAACCATACTTTGCAAAGAATTAAGCCACCTAAATTGTTTTCGTGAGAATGAAAGCGTGCTAGAGTATGAGTCGCACGAGATTTGATGTGTTTTATACGCATGAGTGCTAGAGCTTAGCTCGCACTAGTTTTCACATGGATTGCATACTGGTTTTGGCATGGTGCTTGGAGCTTAGCTCGCACTAGATGCCCACCTTATTTGTTGTCGTGCTTGGAGTTTCGAGCAGACTTGGTGTTGCACCGATTAAATAGGCTCACATGTGCAGTTTGTGATTTTGACATGTTGATAGCCGTGTTAGGAGCTTCAGGTAGACAAGAGGTCATACTGATTAAATAGGCTCATACGTGCGTTTTGAGATGTGGCGTGATATGACGTGTTGATTGGGTCCACGGAGTACGTTGTACCATGCAGGTAGTATGGAATACATTGTACCGTGTTGAGATTGTGATATGCCGTCTTCGGACGAGATTTGCTATAGATTGGTAGGTAGGATTTGACCCATCTCCTGTATGGAATCAGATGGTGGTGATATCCCGCACACCTGATCCGTGTAGCTGGTATCACAGGTTATGGCCATAGACCTAGAGGTTATTACCTTTTATTGAATTGCTTATCTCACATGTCTATTGCTTTGAGAATAAATCCATGTTTGAAATGTTTTGTGGGTCAGGATAGTCCGAGGGAGGGACCGAATCTTGACTAGAGTTGAAGTGTTTTGAGATGAAAGTATGTTAATGGTTTTCAAAGTGCACAGACGCATGATGTTTAATGCCATGCTTACTTGTGAAATTATGCATGATGGTTAATGCCATGCTTTGAACTAAATTGTGCACTTGATTTTAATAGCATGAATGCTTTACATACCATTAACACAATCATACACTCATGTTTTCAGATAAAATGATGAACTAATTGCTTTTGAGCATGGCATCACGTTCACGTAGATAGTGTAGTATCTACCAGTTCGCAGATTGTCTTACTGAACGTGTGGTTTGCTCACCCCCTTATTTTCCCATATCTACAGAGCTTTGAGTATAGATTGTGGGCGACTGAAGGCTTATCCATTTTGGTAATTCGCTGCATCCCATCGCATAAGGTATACACACTGTTGTAATTTTGTATCTAAACTTACAATAGCACAGTAGCATTTTGTATGTAACTATTGTGGATGTAAAATAATGTAAACACATGTAAACAACTCTGATATATACATTTATACAAGTGTTTACTCATAATTATTATACAAATTAAATTGGTATGGTGGAGTGAGTTAGACGCCGACACACAGCCCAACTATTGAGGAGAGTTGCTGTTCACGATTGAGGTAAGGACGAATAATAAATGATGCATGAAAATGCAAAAAATTTGTACGTATTTTGGAAAGTTGAGGGTCGTGACAAAAATGGGTCAAACTTGGGCCACCAATTGGGCTGAAATTTAAGACATATAGTAGGCCCAATTACCTATAAAAAAACAACCCAATAACCTTGAAGAAAAGCCAAAATCGAAAGCCCAAACCGAAAGCCTATTAGTAAATGTCCAAGCCCAAAACTAAGGCCCAAAAGGTGCCAAGCCCAAATCCAATGCTAAGCCCACTTCTAGGGCTGATTTTCAAGAAGTTTTGGCTGAAATTTAAGGAAGCAAAATCTGGTTTTTGCTAAGGGAACCCGACACCATCATCTTCACCTAACCAAACACCATTAAAACATAAAGCTTTAAGCTTTCTCTCTCTAGTTTTCACCCATTTACAAATAGAATTGGAACAAGTTATCTTCGGTAAAGTTGTTAACCAAAGTGAGGAGAATAACATAGTCCAAGATCAGCAACCAAGGAGTTTAATTGGAGAAGCCAACTCCTTCCACAAGTCTCGACCAAAGAGGAATCACCAAGCTAGGGGAGTTTTCAAGCTTCCAACTTCTAATATGTTTGTCCAGGAATTATTCTATGTTGATTGGTGTATGTTTTATGGATCAAAACACACAAAATCACCATGAACACCAAGTGGGCGAAAATGGGTATTTCATTTTCTATGAAGATACATGTGATTTTAAGGCATGAATGGATTAGCTAAGATGCATGGATGATGATGACATGGTTAATTTCAATCAATTTGTTGAATTGGATGGTTGTATGGTGTTGGCATATAAGGTGTTTGATAAAATGCCAAAATGAACCATGGAAATAGCTTAAAGCATGCATGAAAATTGTTTGATGAAATGCCTAAGTGAGCAATCAGCAAGGAAGGCATGGTGATGGCAAGCAATCGGTAATGGGCGACATAATGGTGCTCGGCCACCATGCCATGGTCGAGAGGTCACATGGGCCGAGATCACATGCAATCGGCCCAATTCTGCTAATGGGCCTTAATGCCGACCCAATAAGAGTTAATGGGCCTAAGAAGCCCAATGAGCCTTGATAGAATGAAGAGTAAAGTGAAAATGAGCTTAAGACAGAGTTGGACCATTAAGGTGCAATAAGGCCCAATAAGAGTATTCGGGCCCAATACTTTAAATTAACCATACAAAAAGTGGAATACGAGTTAATAAAGTTAATTGATGCGATTAGTAATTATCTGCAGCTCCCGGAGATATATATAGAGCTAGATAGACAGATATCTGAAAATAAAAAAAAAGTGAAAATAACAGTTGACGTGATTCTAGGTAAGAGATCTTTGCAAGATCTTAGAAATAGCTGTGCGTAGATTTTTTGCAGCTTTGAAGTCTTTAAATTCTATAGGGATTACAAATATATAATAATGCATAAAGTACATGAACTTGATGTTTTCTCTGTGAAAAAGAGATTTTATAAGGCTAAAATGATAGACTGACTCATGATTTGACTGTATGCATTAAAATGCACGTTTTCCCTAAAGTTTGAGCTGATTGACGGGTGATTTGATGGGAAGCTATCCTCTCACTTTTTGTTGTACCGTGTTGTATACTACACTAGGTCTTTGTGTACCATTTTCATGGGAAATCGAGCCATCTATCTATTTGCTGTGTGAAACAATGTTGGAGCTGTAAGGTTGACTGTGAGTTACACAGACCTGCTTGCACTGGATTTTGATAAACTATGCTTGAGCCCTCGTGTCGACTGTGTGTTACACTGACTTTACTCACACTAGAATTGAGAAAGGCTATGGTTGATAATTTTTGATTGACGTAATGAGCTTTTGACTCAGGTAACCTACAACTGTGTGATAATGATTTTGGTTGGGGTGAGGAGTCATTGACTTGGGTAACCTACAACTGTGTGATAATTACATTGTGGTTCATGGAGTATGTCGGACTGTGTAGCTAACATGAAGTACACTATACCGTGCCACTATGTGATGTGATGTGATGTGATAGTCTACGGACTTGGTCATGAAGTGTTGTGCTCTGATTGTGACAGTCCTCAGACTGGATAGCCGATGGGTAGACTGATCCCTTCTTTGTGCATATAAACACCCTTGCATGCCTAGTTAGTGATAGCTTGGGGTCTTAAACTTTGGCCAAATGTCACTTGGATTATATGTATATCCCTGTCTAGTCTCATATGTTTTATTGGTTCCTGTGATGAAACTATGTGTTATTTGAATGCATTTAAAAGTGAAGTTTTCACATATAACTACGAACTATTTTGCTCCGAATGAGTTTTGATATTCGGTTTTATGACAGTAAATTGCTATGTGTTTTACTATAATGGTTTTGTGAATAACATTGATTTTCGATATAAACCATGCATTATAAGTATCATAAATAGCATGGTTATCTACCTGCTTGTCATATATTCCTTACTGAGCGTGTTAGCTCACCCCTTTCTCTCTTCTCTCCACAGATTAGTTCCAGTATTTGAGAGCTCTGTGGTAGATTCCTATATTTTCCTTCTTCTTGCAGTTGACTTCACTAGCGAATGGTATATACATTCTAATAGTCTTTTGTATCTCAATATGACTGAGCATAGTGATGTTTTTATGTTATTACTGGGATGTAAACTAATGCAAATGAATGTAAGTTTTTTATAAATTATTATAAGTACAATCTTTCATTATGGATGCATGAGAAATGAATGAATTCTAGTATATGGGAAGTGTGTGACTGACATTGACTCATAGCCGAACAATCAGTATGTGTAGTCGTGATGTGTGATAATGGATGATATAAATGTAAGGAATTTGGGTTTCGAAAAAAGTGGTATCAGAGCGGAGTTAGTATGATATGAGTCGTTGTTAGTAACTAGGAAAGTTTACATCCCCTTGTCACTGTGCATTATTTAGATACAATTGTGTATACTAGGCTGTGATTTCACTGAAATTGTGTTATATGTGCAGGAAATTGTTAGGATGTTTGATAGGTGTCGTTGTAGAGGAGAGGGTTCACGATCTCAAGGGCACGGAGATAGGCCCGAGAGACAGAGTAGATCCTTATCTGGTCATACTTCTCGGGAACCATCAAAGAGTTATGCTGCTCGTATCTCAAGATTAAAGTGGAGTTTAGAGACAATAATGACACTATTGAGGTAATTTATAGCTAGATTTGATAGTGCCCAAGGTATAGTAGGACAGGCTGCACTGACTACTGCAGTAGCTGCACCTGAGACCCCTGCACCTACACAGCCTACACCCACACCACATAGAGCCGAACCATCAGAGATCCTCTTGTTCAGCCTGTACGTCCTCTAGTAGCTCCACATCAGGGTAATGATGATATGGGGTACGATTGTGAGTTAGATTGACTGAGGCAATTCCAGAATCTTCAGCCTACGTCATTTAATGAAGTTAAGGATTCGGTAGTGGTCGACGAATGGATTAACAAAGATAGAGAAGCTTTATAGGTTTTTTCGATGTTCTTCCGAAGAGAAAGTGGCCTTTACGGCTTTTGTGTTAGAAGGTGAGGTAGAACACTGGTGGAAGTCCGCCATGCTTATTCTGATGGTCTGATATTAGGAACCATCCTGAGGGAAATTCTTGGATGCCTTTCGAAGGTAATATATCCTAGACACAGCTCAGCGAATGCTACAAATAGAGTTAAGTTTGACCCAGGGAAATAGGTCAGTAGACGAGTATGAATCTTGGTTTACATCTCTGGTCACATATGATCCGGATATTATGGGCAGCGAATCTAAGAAGGTCCATAGATTTATGGAAGACCTGAGACCGTCGATTAGAGCTCGACTGGCCCCGTTTGATATTTCAGTTTATGAGGATGCAGTTAGACAAACTCAGTTATGTGAGCAGGACTATGAGCTCCATGCTTCAGAGTTTGGAAAAGTTGGTTAGGGCAGAGATAGAGATTGAAAGAGATTCTACGATGATAGAAGTCCCAAAGAGGGAAAGAGGCCTTTCAGTAGGCAACGTAGGTTTGATGAGTTGCGAAGTAGGGCCGTTAAACCCTCTGTACACCCGACTGCAGTTTCGGCTCGAGGCATTGTGATTGGAGGCCCCCGACCTAATCCCGATTAGTGTAAACTTTATGGAGATCACCACAGGAACTGATCTTATTATAGGATATCAGGAGCATGCTTTAGGTGTGGTAAGACAGGGCATCTGATGAGAGATTACCCTGACCAAGGTGAGGTACCTTCTCGAAGGGTAAAGAACCAGAGAGAGTTCCACCTGCTACTCCTGCTCTGAGAAGGAGAGCCACGACATAAGAGAAAGGGAAGCAAGTTGTCGGCCAAGGCAGAGTGTATACGCTAGACCAGGGCACTACAGATGCTTCGCCAGATCTGGTGAAAGGTAAAATTCTGATTTTTAATCTTAAAGCATTAACTCTATTTGATCTTGGTGCAACGCATTCATTCATATCGCTATTGTGCACATCCAAACTGTTTGATTTTGTAAGGCTTACACTTTTAGGTAAGAGATTGATAATTAGCACACCTATGGGAAGTAGTCAGATGACAGAATATGTGTATAAGCAATGTAAGTTAAGAATAGGAGATAAAAGTATGACAACCGATCTTATCCTGTTAAGTATGTTTGACTTTGATATAATATTGGATTGGTTGCCTGCAAATTATGCTATCTTAGATTGCCATTCTAAGACGATAATGTTTTCTCTACCTAAGAAACATGTTGTAAAGTTTTTTTTTTGAGAATATATATAAAAAAAATAGTTATGATAATCGAAAGAATATATTGTTGTGATGATAAAGACGCAATATTAAATTGATTACATACCATTATTTTGAAAGTTTTATTGCGTACGTGGTTAACATGGATATGGCACAATCGGAATTAACTATGAGTCGATGTCAATCGATCACTCCTATATACTTTAATTCATTCACTTCTTATGCATCCATAATAAAAGGACGTACTCATAATAACTTATAAAAATCTTACAAATGTTTGCATTGGTTTACATCCCAGTACTAACAAAAATACATCATTGTGCTCTGTCGTTGTTTAGATACAAGAGATTTCAAAAGTGTGTATTCCTTTTGCAAGTGATAACAGCTGCAAGCGGAAGGAAAATATAGGAATCTACCACAGAGCTCTCAATACACTAGAATTAATCTGTGGAGAACGAAGAGAAAGGGGTTAGCTAACACGCTCAATAAGGAATAAATGAAAGCAAATAGATAACCATACTATCTACGATGCTCATAATGCATGGTTTATGACAAAAACCCATGTAATTCACAAAACCATTATAGTAAATCACATAGCAAATCATTGCCAAAAACCGAATATCAAAACTCATTCGGAGTAAAATATGTCTATGTTTAGTATTGAAACTCACATTTAAATCATATTCTCATTTCAAATGGTTTCATCACAGAAAGCAAATCACAGATAGTTTCAACATTGAAACCACTGAAACCAATAAAACAGGTGAGACTAGGCAGGGATCGACACATAATCCAAATGACATTTGGCCAAAATCTGAGACCTTAAGCTATCACTAGCTATGTGTGCAAGGGTATCTCTGAGTCTGATGAGAGGATTAGTCTATCCATCGGCTCCTATCTAAGGACTATCACAAACCAGAGCAATGACACAGCATGTCCAAGTCCAAAGATGTAATCCTTACATCCTATGGCTGCACGATATAGTCTATTCTATGTTATCTACACGGTACAACGTACACCGCGAACCACAATACAATTACCACACAGTTATAGGTGCCTGAGTCACAAGCTTACCACCCTAACCAAATAACTTATCAACCATAGCTTGTCGTCTCAAGATCTAGTGTAAGCAAGTCAGTGTGACACACAGTCCAACACGAGGTCTCCAGCATAATCTCAATCACACATCACAACAGAACCCAGTGCGAGCAGAGCTCCAGCATAGTCTGATCATATGTCATACCAAATTAAAATCAAGTGCGAGTGGATCTGGGTAAATCCACAGATCTTATAATAGCTCCAGCACGATTTCACACACACAAAATAGATAGCTGGCTCTATTTTCCACAACAGTGGTACTCAAAACCGAGTGCGATATGCACAACGATACAAAACGGAGTGAGAGGGTAACATCCGATCAAATCACTCATCAATCAAATCAAACTTTAGAAAAACATGCAATTTAATGCATACAGTCAAATCGTAAGCCAACTTATCATTTCAGCTTCACAAAATCTCTTTTTCACATGTAAAATGTCGAGTTCATACACTTAATGCATTTCCAAATTTTCCAGGGTCTAGGGGTATTTTTGTAATTTTCTCATATTTGGACGTCATAAATATTATTCTATATATGTAATCCATGCAAAATTTAAAGAATTGAAAACTGCAAAAAATCTATGCACAACTATCTTTAAGAGCTCGCAAGGATCCCTTACCTGGAATCAAATCGACTGCTTCTTTCACATTTTCCAGTTTTCTGGATATTTGCCTATCTGGCTTCGAATATATCTTCGAGAGCTGCAGATAATTACCAATCAGATCAATTAACTTTATTAACCAATATTCACTTTCGGTACGGTTAATTTAAAGTATTGAGCCCGAATACTCTTATTGGGCTTTATTGCATTAATTTTAATCCAAATTTTAATTAAATTAATTTTTCATACTTAAGGAGTTGAAGATCGAGTGTTTTAGCTAAACATATTTCTTCCCCAATTTTTAACATTGGTTGGGTGAAATTTTAACCATGGTTAGTTCTTTAAGGTTAAAGTCAACATTTCCACGAACCTTGACTTTTCCTTACCATTGATCACGTTTGACTTTTTCTCAAAAATCCAAAAGTGTCGATTCTAATGGTTAACACTCCCATCTCTACATTTTGGTCATTTTCTGTGACGCCCCGGAAGCGCGAAAAATAGGGCTAATTTAAAACTTTTTACTCATCAATTCACAATTAAGGGTGCATTCCTATGTAATGTCATACATCATCATACTTATCATGCCTCAGGATCTCATCATAATATAGTATATATCGTATCTTATACATTACTCAATTCCAAGTTAATTAATCCTAATACATCTCGTACATCATTATACAATGAGTGTCTGTAAATATAACTCTAGTCTGGATACATGAATATTAAATATCTACCTCAATACACAAAATACGGCCTGGAGCTCAAATCCTCCACTAGCCTTTAACCCGTACATCGCAGAGAACTCACTTCACTTGAAGCAATCTGGGGGAAGAGAAAACAGGGTGAGCTTCTAAATCGCTCAGTAAGGGGGCTAAGGGAACTCAGTTATATAAACCATATCACACATCACAAATATGTATTGGTTTATGAAGCTCATTTGAAATCGTAGCATGAAAGTCCTCAAAGCATCATCATCTCATAACTTACAAATCATGTGAAAACATGAAGGTAAAAAGGCTCAATATCGAGCACTCACAAGCATGTGTAAATATATGCGATAATGGCTTTTCTTAAAATACGTGATAAAAATCACCTCAGTAAATAGCACATGATAAGGTTACAAAACACAACTCATGTGTAAAACGAGACTAGGCAATAAAACTCATATAAAACTCGTCATGGCACATCGAATATGTAACCTCCTCTGGGTGCGCATCCAAGGCATCCTCGTATAGAGGGAACGTCAACAATATGGTTGTATGCATGGTATATTGGACTTATATGTTACCAGAACAAGGCTCGGCCTTACATGCTACCAGAGCAATGCCTCACCTCATGCACACTATCACGTGGTCCCTGGGTCGGTTCCCAGGCGGCCCACTCTCTCGGTCTTACATGCTACCAAAGCAAGGCCACCCAGTGTTACCAGAACGGGGGTCATCTCACGTTACCAAAACGGAGGCATCTCTCTTTACCAAAATGGAGGAATATCGGACTTACATGCTACCAGAGCAAGGCCTCCCAACGCTACCAAAGCGAAGGAATAATCAGACTTACATGTTACCAGAACAAGGCCTGTGGTCCCTGGGTCAGTTTCCAAGCGTCCCACTATATCGGTCTTACATGCTACCAAAGCAAGGCCCGATGTGTATTCAACATGACACACCTAAGTCTCAATCATTAGCCATCATCTTATAAAACGTTTTGCCTTCACGTAGAACTCATAAGGGTTTTCTCTCATAACACTCATTTAAAACATTTGTGTACTCAACACAAAACATATTAAAACCGAGTTCCAACCGGCAAAACACGCACACATTTTCTTAAATCTCAGTATTGCCTTAACGTAGAGCCCAATTTACTTTTCACGCAAACTCATCGGTTTATAAAGAAATTTCAAACCCAGCTTATAAACTCATAAAATAATGGGCTCCAACAGGCTATAAAAATCGTGTGCAATTTTATCACAACACAACACTAAACATGCTTGTATTCTCAAATCATGGTTCATGCTACAAACAATTCATCAAAACACATCCACAAATGGTTTAGTTTTTCCTTATCTCTTTGCATCTCGTATAGTGCAATCGTTTCCCCCGTATCACGGACTAGCCTCGCATTCCACTCTGAAACTCCCGAGCTATCCAAACGATTTTAAAACATCAATACTCATCATCACAGTAACCTCAATTTTCAAAATCGAGCATAATTGCTTATAACACCTCAAATTTCTCAATTCTCATAACTCCATCACAAACCACAATCTTGCACACAACACCTCAACATTCTATATTTCCCATGCCACAATATCTATGCTAATATACCACATTGTCTAAATCTCCATTTATAGCTCAAAAATTCCCAAATTTACCAAAGTTGCTAAATATCATCATCACTCTTACTACATTGTAATTTCACTAATCCCTAATCATTTTTCAGCTATTTCAACCAATGTCGACAACCATTATCACCAAAATCATCTCAAATATCAAGATCGAGGTTTAGAAATTACCCAAAACTTTTGGAGAGCTTATCTCTTGCCTCGATTCGATCCGTCTTCCAATTTCCAAGTATGTCGTTCTCCCTTGGATAAGGAACAACTTTCCTTCTTGCCACAACCTCTGATTTGGACGAAAATGGGTGCTTTGGATGAGTGAGAACGCTAGGGCTCGGGTGAAAATGGGGTTTGGAAGAGAGAGAAAATAAAATTGCAGGAGAAAGTAGGGGTTCCTTATATAGATTGAAGGTAGGAGATCGATCTGGCTCTTGATGAGATCGATCTGCATTTGAATTTGGGGATAATTTGGGGTAATTTTATGCCAAGGAGATCGATCTGTCGAGGGGTGAGATCGATCTCTTTATGGCTTTATGAGATCGATCTGCTCCTTGAGGAGATCGATCTTCTCCCAAACAAAAACATTTGGAGATCGATCCCTTCCTCATGAGATCGATCTTCTCTCAAACAGAATCATAAGGAGATCAATCCTCTTCCATTGGAGATCGATCTGCTCCTTAAATTCCTCCTCCCTTGTCATTTTTAACTCACCAGATCGATCTCTTCTTCTCCAAGATCGATCTGACCTCTTAGTTTCACACTTAGGTTAAACACTTAACATATAAATCTCCAAATATAATTCCCACAATTCACTTAGCTCAATAAATTACACTTCAAGTTCTTATTACATCATTAAAATATATCTAAAATCCTTAGATCTCACATCCTCCCCACCTTAAAAGAATTTGGTCCTCCAAATTCAACTCAACTAGTCAAATAGATGGGGGTATTTCTCCTTCATGAGATTCTCTAGTTCCCACGTTGCCTCTTCTATTGAGTGATGTTTCCACAAAACTTTCACTAATGGGATGCTCTTAGTTCTCAGTACCTTCTCCTTTCTATCGAGAATCTGGACGGGTTCCTCAGTATAGCTCATGTCCTCTTATATGTCCATCTCGTCATACTCTATGACATGAGAAGGGTCCAGGTGATACTTCCTCAACATAGACACAAGAAAAACATTGTGTATTCCGGACATCTGTGGGGGTAATGCCAATCTGTAGGCTACCTCTCCCACTCTTTCAAGAATTTCGAATGGTCCTCTGTATCGAGGACTCAATTTCCCTTTCTTCCCAAATTGCATGATACCCTTACTCGGTGATATTTTCAGAAATACTGCATCACCAACATCAAACTCGAGTGGCCATCTACGCACATCCGCGTAGCTTTTCTGTCTACTTTATGCAGCCCGTAACCTCTCACATATGAGTTTCACACTCTGTACAGCTTGCTCAACAAGCTCGGGAGCAGTTATCTTTCTGTCACCGACTTCTTCCCAAGCTACAAGGGATCTACACCTCCTAACATATAGAGCCTCAAAAAGTGCCATTCCAATACTCGTATGATAGCTATTATTGTACGCAAACTCTGCTAGGGGCAGGTGATCATCCCATGATCCCTTAAAATCCATCGTACACGCCCTCAACATATCCTCCAGGGTTTAAATAGTCCTCTCTGACTGACCATCTGTCTGAGGATGATAGGCGGTACTAAAACTCAATCGAGATCTTATGGACTCCTGAGAATGGGTCCAAAATCTGGAAGTAAATCGAGAATCTCTATCAGAAGTAATACTCACTGGAGCCCCATGTAATCTAGCTATCTTGCTGACATACAGCAATGGGCACTCTTGGTCAATCTATCCACAATGACCCATATCGCATCACAACCTCTCCGTGTCCTCGGTAAACCCATAATAAAATCCATGGTGACATGCTACCATTTCCATGTAGGTACAGGTAAGGGCTGTAGTAGTCCTCCAGGCTTCCGATGCTCAGCTTTCACTTACTGGCATATTAAACACCTGGCCACATACTCTGCCACGTCTCGCTTCATACCACTCCACCAGTACACCTTTCTCAAGTCTCGGTACATCTTAGTACTCCCTGGGTGCATGGTGTATCGCGAGCAGTGAGATTCTCTCAGTATCTGTCTCTTCAGGGTATCATCGTCCGGTACACAAATTCGTCCTCTAAATCTCAACAATCCATCCTCACTGACTGTGAGATCCGACTGCGAACTCTGTTCTGCTTGGCTAACCATATCTATCAACCTCTGATCACTACGCTGCCCAGTTCTAATCTGATCCATGATCCTGGGCTCTATCCGCAAGCTAGCCAAAAATCCAGTCTCTACCTCTTTAACTTTGATCCGAAGTTCGATGAACTGCTCTAACAAATCCCATTCCCTGATCATCATAGCAGATATCATACTCTTCCTGCTCAGGGCATCAGCAACTATATTTGCCTTACCCGAATGATATAGAATCTCGCAGTCATAATCCTTAAGGAGTTCCATCCATCTCCTTTGTCTCATGTTTAACTCTTTTTGATCAAAGAGATATCTTAAACTCTTGTGATCAGTGAAGATCTGGAATCTTTCCCCATATAAGTAGTGTTGCCAGATCTTCATGGCAAATACCACAGCGGCTAGCTCCAAATCATGCGTGGGGTAATTTCGCTCATGGTCTTTCAACTGTCGTGATCCATATGCAACCACTCTTCTATGCTACATAAGCACACACCCCAATCCTTGACGAGAAGCATCGCTATACACCGAAAATCCTCTTGATCCCTCAGGAATAGTTAACATAGGTGCCATTGTTAATCTCCTTTTTAACTCCTAAAAACTGAGCTCACATTGATCAGTCCATATAAATGGAGTCTCTTTGCGCGTGAGTTTAGTCAAAAGAGCGGCAATCTTGGAAAATCCTTCCACAAATCTTCTGTAATACCCTGCCAAACCAAGGAAGCTTCGCACCTCTGTAACTGTCTTCAGTCTTTTCCAGTTAACCAAAGCCTCTATCTTACTTGAATCCACCGATACTTCTTCCTTTGAGATTATATGACCAAGGAAAGCTATCTGGTTCAGCCAAAACTCACACTTACTAAGCTTTCCATATAATTGCTTATCTCGAAGTATCTGAAGTACTAACCACAAATGCTGTGCATGTTCTTCATATGACCGAGAGCATACCAGGATATCATCAATAAAGACTATCACAAATTTATCTAGATAGTCTTTGAACACCTCGTTCATTAATCTCATAAATGCTGCAGGGGCGTTCGTCAATCCAAAGGACATCACCAAAAATTCATAATGGCCATACCTTGTCCTGAAGGCCGTCTTTGGAATATCCTCTTCCTTGATCCACAATTGGTGATAGCTCGATCTCAAATCAATCTTAGAAAAGACTGAGGCCCCTCTTAGTTGATCAAGTAGATCATCAATCCTGGGCAATGGGTATTTATTCTTCACCGTGGCTTTATTTAACAGTCGGTAGTCTACGCATAATCTGAGACTACCATCCTTCTTCTTAACAAATAAAATCGGTGCTCCCCACGATGAAACATTGGGCATAATGAATCCTTGATCCAATAACTCCTATAGTTGTTTCTTTAATTCCTCAAGTTCCACTAGTGCCATCTTGTATGGAGGCTTAGAGATCGGCTGAGTATCTGGTACCAAATCAATGGTAAACTCCAGCTCTCTCTCTGGTGGCAAACCTGAAAACTCATCTGGAAAAACATCCAAAAATTCGTAAACCACAGGTATATCCTTAATCCTCGGATGTTCTCGCTCATCGTCTGAGAAGAGTGTCTCATAACCTTCACATGAACAATTATATTTAATATTCTCCAAAATAATATTAAAATTCTCAAATTACTTACTAGAATTCCACATATTCATTTCCTCAATATCTCAACCGTACACTGTAAGGTTCAAGTAGGGAGAAAGTTACAATCTTAGTGTAGCAGTCTACACTCGCTCGATTAGTTGCTAACCAATCCATTCCCAAAATTACATCAAACCCATGCATATTTAACATGATTAGATCTGCTAACATCACTCTATCTCCCACCTTTATTTCACATCCTTTACAGATTAACTCATTTCTCTGGGATTCATGTATAGGGGTATTTACATGTAGTACATACTCTAGAGGTTCAAACTTCAAGTTTAAACTACATGCACAATGCTCTGAAATAAACGAATGCGTGGATCTTGGATCTATCAACACATAAGCCTTATGATTACAGACAGAGAGTGTACCTCTTATAGTTTTTGTTGAAGTGTTTGCAGTTTCCTTATCTAAGGTAAACACACGTCCCTGTACCACAGGTTTCTGAGGTTGAGGACAATCCTTCACTCTGTGACCCATGTCACCATATCTAAAACATCCACGGATCGACCCAGTACAATTTCCCTCATGCGATCGACTACAGTCTCTACAGACCCTTATCTCTGACCTGCCATATCGAGGGTTCTCCTTGATAATAGGATAAGCATTGGGTCTCTCCAATCTGCCCTTCTGTACCTCAATCCTTCCTCTCCTGAAGGAACCTCTCTTAACACCTGCTTGAGACACCGCTGGCCTCTTGCCCTTGTCCCTAATCACTGCTCCGAACTCATTCTGGGACTGTACAATTTCAATTCCCCTCTCAATCTCTTGTGGTCATCTCAGAGTAAACACACGTCCCTGTGCCATAGGTTTCTTCCCTTTCTCGACAGCAGTGGCCCGTCTCTGGGGATTCACTCTCCGAGGCTGCTGTCTAGTAGGCTCCGGAGCATGTGGTATCTGAGGTTGAGGATAGTCCTTCACTCTGTGACCCATGTCACCACATCTAAAATATCCACGGATCGACCCAGTATAACTTCCCTCATGCGATCGACCACAGTCTCTACAAACCCTTATCTCTGGCCTGCCATATCGAGGGGTCTCCTTGATAATAGGATAAGCTCTGGGTCTCTCCAATCTGTCCTTCTGTACATCAATCCTTCCACTCCTGAAGGAACCTCTCCGAACATCTGCTTGAGACACCACTGGCCTCTTGCCCTTATCCCTAATCACTGCTCCGAACTCATTCTGGGACTGTACAATTACAATTCCCCTCTCAATCTCTGGTGCTCGTCTAAGAGCATCTCCAAACTCAATAATGCATAACCCAATCAATCGATCTCTGATGATGGGTTTCAATCCATACACAAATCTCTTGGTACGGAATTCTTCATTCTTGAAGGTTTCTGGATCATACCTTAGCCGAGCAGTAAATCGGCTCTCACAATCATCTACAGATATATCACCCTGTACCAAACTCAAAAGCTCTGCTTGCCTCCTTCTCTGGGCAGCTCGTGGTACGTATTGGGCTCTGAAGGCTGTCTGGAACTCTTCCCAACAAATCATATCCTGGTGGGATATCAAAATACTCTGGGTAGTACCCCACTAATCTTGAGCTCTCCCTTTTAACATATAAGCACTCATACTGACCCTCTCAACATCAGTGCATCCCAGATAATCAAATATCACTCTCAACTCCGTCAACCACTCCTTAGCCTCTGTAGGATCCTTCTTTCCCTTAAATGCGGGTGGATTCATTTTCAAAAAATCCTTCAGTCGGACCATACTTCTATCATCAGGCAGAGTGACGGGAGGCACTAGGGGTAAGGGAGGTCTTTGTGGTGGTGTAGGAGTAGTACCCGAGGAATTAACTCCAAAGTGTTCCGCGAATAACGCTGCCATCTGCTCAACACCTTGCCTCACATCGATCTTAATCCGATTAAATCGAGAGTTTGGACTCTCTGGTTGGGGGGCAGGTGGCGGAGGGGACTCTGCCTGCCTCCTCGAACGACCTCGTCGTTTACTCATTCTCTATCTCAACTTGTCTCCTGCGCGTACATATCAAAATCGAATGAAATCTAAATCCTCAATTTCAATTCATGACCAGACTTATACAGACACTTGGGATGTATTCTATTTCACTTAACCGATACTGACAGTACTAAACACCCTAAGCTCTGATACCAAGAAAACTCTGTGATGCCCCGAAAGTGCGAAAAATAGGGCTAATTTAAAACTTTTTACTCATCAATTCACAATTAAGGGTGCATTCCTGTGCAGTGTCATACATCATCATACTTATCATGCCTCAGGATCTCATCATAATATAGTATATATCGTATCTTATACATTACTCAATTCCAAGTTAATTAATCCTAATACATCCCGTACATCATTATACAATGAGTGTCTGTAAATATAACTCTAGTCTGGATACATGAATATTAAATATCTACCTCAATACACAAAATACGGCCTGGAGCTCAAATCCTCCACTAGCCTTTAACCCATACGTCGTAGAGAACTCCTTCACTTGAAGCAATCTTGGGGACGAGAAAACAGGGTGAGCTTCCAAATAGCTCAGTAAGTGGGGTAAGGGAACTCAGTTATATAAACCATATCACACATCACAAATATGTATTTTTTTATGAAGCTCATTTGAAATCGTAGCATGAAAGTCCTTAAAGCATCATCATCTCATAACTCATAAATCATGTGAAAACATGAAGGTAAAAAGGCTCAATATCGAGCACTCACAAGCATGTGTAAATATATGCGATAATGGCTTTTCTCAAAATATGTGATAAAAATACCCTCAGTAAATAGCACGGACAAGGTCACAAAACACAACTCATGTGTAAAATGAGACTAGGCAATAAAACTCATATAAAACTCGTCATGGCACATCGAATATGTAATCTCCTCTAGGTGCACATCCCAGGCATCCTCGTATCGAGGGAACGTCGACAATATGGTCGTATGCATGGTATATTGGACTTATATGTTACCAGAACAAGGCCCGGCCTTACATGCAACCAAAGCAATGCCTCGCCTCATGCACACTATCACGTGATCCCTAGGTCATTCCCAGGCGGCCCACTCTCTCAGTCTCACATGCTACCAAAGCAAGGCCACCCAGCGTTACCAGAACGGGGGTCATCTCACGTTACCAAAATGGAGGCATCTCTCGTTACCAAAACGAAGGAATATCGGACTTACATGCTACCAGAGCAAGGCTTCCCAACGCTACCAAAGCGGAGGAATAATCGAACTTACATGTTACCAGAACAAGGCCTATGGTCCCTGGGTCGGTTCCTAGGCGTCCCACTATATCGATCTTACATGCTACCAAAGCAAGGCCCGATGTGTATTCAACATGACACACCTAAGTCTCAATCATTAGCCATCATCTTATAAAACGTTTTGCCTTCACGTAGAACTCATAAGGGTTTTCTCTCATAAAACTCATTTAAAACATTTGTGTACTCAACACAAAACAGATTAAAACCGAGTTCCAACAGGCAAAACACGCACACATTTTCTTAAATCTCAGTATTGCCTTAACGTAGAGCCCAATTTACTTTTCACGCAAACTCATCGGTTTATAAAGCAACTTCACACTCAGCTTATAAACTCATAAAATAATGGACTCCAACCGGCTATAAAAACCGTGTGCAATTTTATCACAACACAACACTAAACATGCTTGTATTCTCAAATCATGGTTCATGCTACAAACAATTCATCAAAACACATCCACAAATGGTTTAGTTTTCCCTTACCTCTTTGCACCTCGTAATCGTTTCCCCCGTATCACGGACTAGCCTCGCATTCCACTCTGTAACTCCCGAGCTGTCCAGACGATGCTAAAACATCAATACTCATCATCACAGTAACCTCAATTCTCAAAATCGAGCATAATTGCTCATAACACCTCAAATTTCTCAATTCTCATAACTCCATCACAAACCACAATCTCGCTCACAACACCTCAACATTCTATATTTACCATGCCACAATACCTATGCTAAAAGCCACATTGTCTAAATCTCTATTTATAGCTCAAAAATTCCCAAATTTACCAAAGTTGCTAAATATCATCATCACTCCAACTACATTGTAATTTCATCAATCTCTAATCATTTTTCAGCTATTTCAACACAATGCCAACAACCATTATCACCAAAATCATCTCAAATATCGAGATCGAGGTTTAAAAATTACCCAAAACTTGTGGAGAGCTTATCTCTTGCCTCAATTCGATCTGTCTTCCGATTTCCAAGTATGTTGTTCTCCCTTGGATGAGGAACAACTTTTCTTCTTGCCACAACCTCTGATTTGGACGAAAATGGGTGCTTTGGATGAGTGAGAAAGCTAGGGCTCGGGTGAAAATGGGGTTTGGAAGAGAGAGAAAATGAAATTGCTGGAGAAAGTAGGGGTTCCTTATATAGACTGAAGGTAGGAGATCGATCTGGCTCTTGATGAGATCGATCTGCATTTGAATTTGGGGACGATTTGGGGTAATTTTTTGCCTAGGAGATCGATCTGTCGAGGGGTGAGATCGATCTCTTTATGGCTTTATGAGATCGATCTGCTCCTTGAGGAGATCGATGTTCTCCCAAACAAAAACATTTAGAGATCGATCCCTTCCTTATGAGATCGATCTTCTCTCAAACAGAATCATAAGGAGATCGATCCTCTTCCATTGGAGATCGATCTGCTCCTAAAATTCCTCCTCCTTTGTCATTTTTAACTCACCAGATCGATCTTTCCTTCTCCAAGATCGATCTGACCTCTTAGTTTCACACTTAGGTTAAAACACTTAACATATAAATCTTCAAATATAATTCCCACAATTCACTTAGCTCAATAAATTACACTTCAAGTTCTTATTACATCATTAAAATATATCTAAAATCCTTAGATCTTACAGCCTCCCCGCCTTAAAAGAATTTGGTCCACCAAATTCAACTCAACTAGTCAAAGAGATGGGGGTATTTCTCCTTCATGAGATTCTCTAGTTCCCACGTTGCCTCTTCCATTGAGTGATAATTCCATAAAACTTTCACTAATGGGATGCTCTTAGTTCTCAGTACCTTCTCCTTTCTATCGAGAATCTGGATGGGTTCCTCAGTATAGCTCATGTCCTCTTATATGTCTATCTCGTCATACTCTATGACATGAGAAGGGTCCAGGTGATACTTCCTCAACATAGACACATGAAAAACGTTATGTATTCTGGATATCTGTGGGGGTAATGCTAATCTGTAGGCTACCTCTCCCACTCTTTCAAGAATTCGAATGGTCTTATGTATCCAGGACTCAATTTCCCTTTCTTCCCAAATCCCATGATACCCCTGCTCGGTGATATTTTCAGAAATACTGCATTACCAACATCAAACTTGAGTGGCCGTCTACGCACATCTGCGTAGCATTTCTGTCTACTTTGTGCAGCCCGTAACCTCGTACATATGAGTTTCACACTCTGTACAGCTTGCTCAACAAGCTCGGGAGCATTTATCTTTCTGTCACCGACTTCTTCCCAAGCTATGGGGGATCTACATCTCCTACCGTATAGAGCCTCAAAAGGTGCCATTCCAATACTCGCATGATAGCTATTATTGTACGCAAACTCTGCTAGGGGCAGGTGATCATCCCATGATCCCTTAAAATCCATCGTACACGCCCTCAACATATCCTCCAGGGTTTGAATAGTCCTCTCTGACTGACCATCTGTCTGAGGATGATAAGCGGTACTAAAACTCAATTGAGATACTATGGACTCCTGAAACTGGGTCCAAAATCTGGAAGTAAATCGGGAATCTCTATCAGAAGTAATACTCACTGGAGCCCCATGCAATCGAGCTATCTCGCTGACATACAACTCAGCTAAGGCATCCACAGTATCTGTGCTCTTGATGGCAAGGAAATGGGCACTCTTGGTCAATCTATCCACAATGACCCAAATCGCATCACAAAGTCTTCGGGTCCTCGGTAAAGCCATAATAAAATCCATGGTGACATGCTCCCATTTCCATGTAGGTACAGGTAAGGGCTGTAGTAGTCCTCCAGGCTTTCGATGCTCAGCTTTCACTTGCTGGCATATTAAACACCTGGCCACATACTCTGCCACGTCTCGCTTCATACCACTCCACCAGTACACCTTTCTCAAGTCTCGGTACATCTTAGTACTCCCTGGGTGCATGATGTATCGCGAGCAGTGAGATTCTCTCAGTATCTGTCTCTTCAGGGTTCATCGTTCGGTACACAAATTTGTCCTCTGAATCTCAACAATCCATCCTCACTGACTCTGAGATCTGACTGCGAACTCTGTTATGCTTGGCTAACCATATCTATCAACCTCTGATCACTGCGCTGCCCAGTTCTAATCTGATCCATGATCCTGGGCTCTATCCGCAAGCTAGCCAAAAATCCAGTCTCTACCTCTTTAACTTTGATTCGAAGTTCAGCGAACTGCTCTAACAAATCCCATTCCCTGATCATCATAGCAGATATCATACTCTTCCTGCTCAGGGCATCAGCAACTACATTCTCCTTACCCGGATGATATAGAATCTCGCAGTCATAATCCTTAAGGAGTTCCATCCATTTTCGTTGTCTCATGTTTAACTCTTTCTGATCAAAGAGATATCTTAAACACTTGTGATTAGTGAAGGTCTGGAATCTTTCTCCATATAAGTAGTGTCGCCAGATCTTCAAGGCAAATACCACAGCGGCTAACTCCAAATCATGCGTGGGGTAATTCCGCTCATGGTCTTTCAACTGTCGCGATCCATATGCGACCACTCACCATGCTGCATAAGCACACACCCCAATCCTTGATGAGAAGCATCGCCATACACCGAAAATCCTCCTGATCCCTCAGGAATAGTTAACACAGGTGCCATTGTTAATCTCCTTTTTAACTCCTGAAAACTGAGCTTACATTGATCAGTCCATATAAATGGAGTCTCTTTGCGCGTGAGTTCAGTCAAAGGAGCATCAATCCTGGAAAATCCTTCCACAAATCTTCTGTAATACCCTTCCAAACCACGGAAGCTTCGCACCTCTGTAACTGTCTTTGGTCTTTTCCAGTTAAGCACAGCCTCTATCTTACTTGAATCCACCGATACTCCTTCTTTTGAGATTATATGACCAAGGAAAGCTATCCGGTTCAGCCAAAACTCACACTTACTAAGCTTTCCATATAATTGCTTATCTCGAAGTATCTGAAGTACTAACCACAAATGCTATGCATGTTCTTCATATGACCGAGAGTATACCAGGATATCATCAATAAAGACTATCACAAATTTATCTAGATAGTCTCTGAACACCTCGTTCATTAATCTCATAAATGCCGCAGGGGCGTTCGTCAATCCAAAGGACATCACCAAAAATTCATAATGGTTATACCTTGTCCTGAAGGCCGTCTTTGGAATATCCTCTTCCTTAATCCTCAATTGGTGATAGCCCTATCTCAAATCAATCTTAGAAAAGACTGAGACCCCTTTTAGTTGATCAAGTAGATCATCAATCCCGGGCAATGGGTATTTATTCTTCACCGTGGCTTTATTCAACAGCCGGTAGTCTACGCATAATCTGAGATTACCATCCTTCTTCTTAACAAATAAAATTGGTGCTCCCCACGGTGAAACACTGGGCCTAATGAATCCTTGATCCAATAACTCCTGTAGTTGTTTCTTTAATTCCTCAAGTTCCACTAGTGCCATCCTGTATGGAGGTTTAGAGATCGGCTGAGTATCTGGTACCAAATCAATGGTAAACTCCAGCTCTCTCTCTGGTGGCAAACCTGCCAACTCATCTGAGAAAACATCCGAAAATTCGCAAACCATAGGTATATCCTCAATCCTCGGATGTTCCCGCTCATCGTCTGAGAAGAGTGTCTCATAACCTTCACATGAACAATCATATTTAATATTCTCCAAAATAATATTAAAATTCTCAAATTACTTACTAGAATTCCACATATTCATTTCCTCAATATCTCAACCGTACACTGTAAGGTTCAGGTAGGGAGAAGGTTACAATCTTAGTGTAGCAGTCTACACTCGCTCGATTAGTTGCTAACCAATCCATTCCCAAAATTACATCAAACCCATGCATATTTAACATGATTAGGTCTGCTAACATCACTCTATCTCCCACTTTTATTTCACATCCTCTACAGATTAACTCAGTTCTCTGGGATTCACGCATAGGGGTATTTACATGTAGTACATACTCTAGAGGTTCAAACTTCAAGTTTAAACTACATGCAAAATGCTCTAAAATAAATGAATGCGTGGATCCTGGATCTATCAACACATGAGCCTTATGATTACAGACAGAGAGTGTACCTCTTATAGTTTCTGCTGCAGTGTCTGTAGTTTCCTTATCTAGGGTAAACACACGTCCCTGTGCCATAGGTTTTTGAGGTTGAGGACAGTCCTTCACTCTGTGACCCATGTCACCATATCTAAAACATCCACGGATCGACCCAGTACAACTTCCCTCATACGATCGACCACAGTCTCTACAAAACCTTATCTCTGGCCTGCCATATCGAGGGGTCTCCTTGATAATAGGATAAGCTTTGGGTCTCTCCAATCTGCCCTTTTGTACCTCAATCCTTCCTCTCCTGAAGGAACCTCTCCGAACATCTGCTTGAGACACCGCTAGCCTCTTGCCCTTGTCCCTAATCACTGCTCCGAACTCATTCTGGGACTGCACAATTTCAATTCACCTCTCAATCTCTTGTGCTCATCTCAGAGTAAACACACGTCCCTGTGCCATAGGTTTCTTCCCATTCTCTGCAGCAGTGGCCCGTCTCTGGGGATTCACTCTCTGAGGCTGCTGTCTAGTAGGCTTCGGAGCATGTGGTATTTGAGGTTGAGGATAGTCCTTCACTCTGTGACCCATGTCACCACATCTAAAACATCCACGGATCGACCCAGTACAACTTCTCTCATGCAATCGACCACAGTCTCTACAAACCCTTATCTCTGGCCTGCCATATCGAGGGGTCTCCTTGATAATAGGATACGCTCTGGGTCTCTCCAATCTGCCTTTCTGTACCTCAATACTTCCTCTCCTGAAGGAACCTCTTTGAACATCTGCTTGAGACACCGCTGGCCTCTTGCCCTTGTCCGTAATCACTGTTTCGAACTCATTCTGGGACTGTACAATTTCAATTCCCCTCTCAATCTCTTGTGCTCGTCTCAGAGCATCTCCAAACTCAGTAATGCATAACCCAATCACTCGATCTCTGTTGATGGGTTTCAATCCATACACAAATCTCTCGGTACGGAGTTCTTCATTCTTGAAGGTTTCTAGATCATACCTTAGCAGAGTAGTAAATCAGCTCTCATAATCATCTATAGACATATCACCCTGTACCAAACTCAAAAACTCTGATTGCCTCCTTCTCTGGGTGGTTCGTGGTACGTATTGGGCTCTGAAGGCTGTCTGGAACTCTTCCCAACAAATCATATCCTGGTGGGACATCAAAATACTCTGGGCAGTACCCCACTAATCTCGAGCTCTCCCTTTCAACATATAAGCACTCATACTGACCCTCTCAACATCAGTGCATCCCAGATAATCAAATATCACTCTCAACTCCGTCAACCACTCCTTAGCCTCTGTAGGATCCTTCTTTCCCTTAAATGCGGGTGGATTCATTTTCAAAAAATCCTTTAGTCGGACCATACTTCTATCATCAGGCTGAGTGATGGGAGGCACTAGGGGTAAGGGAGGTCCTTGTGGTGGTGTAGGAGTAGTACCCGAGGCATTAACTCCAAAGTGTTGCGCGAATAACGCTGCCATCTGCTCAAAACCTTGCCTCACATCGGTCTCAACCCGATTAAATCGAGAGTTAGGACTCTCTGGTTGGGGGGCAGGTGGCGGAGGGGACTCTGCCTGCCTCCTCGAACGACCTCGTCGTTTACTCATTTTCTATCTCAACTCGTCTCTTGCGCGTACATATCAAAATCGAATGAAATCTCAATCCTCAATTTCAATTCATGACCAGACTTATACAGACACTTGGGATGTATTCTATTTCACTTAACCGATACTGACAGTACTAAACACCCTAAGCTCTGATACCAAGAAAACTCTGTGACGCCCCGAAAGCGCGAAAAATAGGGCTAATTTAAAACTTTTTACTCATCAATTCAGAATTAAGGGTGCATTCCTGTATAGTGTCATACATCATCATACTTATCATGCCTCAGGATCTCATCATAATATAGTATATATCGTATCTTATACATTACTCAATTTCAAGTTAATTAATCCTAATACATCCCGTACATCATTATACAATGAGTGTCTGTAAATATAACTCTAGTTTGGATACATGAATATTAAATATCTACCTCAATACACAAAATACGGCCTGGAGCTCAAATCCTCCACTAGCCTTTAACCCGTACGTCGCAAAGAACTCACTTCACTTGAAGCAATCTAGGGGAAGAGAAAACAGGGTGAGCTTCTAAATCGCTCAGTAAGGGGGTAAGGGAACTCAGTTATATAAACCATATCACACATCACAAATATGTATTTGTTTATGAAGCTCATTTGAAATCGTAGCATGAAAGTCCTCAAAGCATCATCATCTCATAACTCATAAATCATGTGAAAACATGAAGGTAAAAAGGCTCAATATCGAGCACTCACAAGCATGTGTAAATATATGCGATAATGGCTTTTCTCAAAATACGTGATAAAAATCACCTCAGTAAATAGCACGTGACAAGGTCACAAAACACAACTCATGTGTAAAACGAGGCTAGGCAATAAAACTCATATAAAACTCGTCATGGCACATCGAATATGTAATCTCCTCTGAGTGCGCATCCCAAGCATACTCGTATAGAAGGAACGTCGACAGTATGGTCGTATGCATGGTATATTGGACTTATATGTTACCAGAACAAGGCTCGGCCTTACATGCTACCAAAGCAATGCCTCGCCTCATGCACACTATCACGTGGTCCCTAGGTCGGTTCCCAGGCGGCCCACTCTCTCGGTTTTACATGCTACCATAGCAAGGCCACCCAGAGTTACCAGAACGGGGGTCATCTCATGTTACCAAAACGGAGGCATCTCTCGTTACCAAAACGGAGGAATATCGGACTTACATGCTACCAGAGCAAGGCCTCCCAACGCTACTAAAGCGGAGGAATAATCGGACTTACATGTTACCAGAACAAGGCCTGTGGTCCCTGGGTCGGTTCCTAAGCGTCCCACTATACGGTCTTACATGCTACCAAAGCAAGGCCCGATGTGTATTCAACATGGCACACCTAAGTCTCAATCATTAGCCATCATCTTATAAAACGTTTTGCCTTCACGTAGAACTCATAAGGGTTTTCTCTCATAAAACTCATTTAAAACATTTGTGTACTCAACACAAAACATATTAAAACCGAGTTCCAACCGGTAAAAAACGCACACATTTTCTTAAATCTCAGTATTGCCTTAACGTAGAGCCCAATTTACTTTTCACGCAAACTCATCAGTTTATAAAGCAATTTCACACTCAGCTTATAAACTCATAAAATAATGGGCTCCAACCGGCTATAAAAATCGTGTGCAATTTTATCACAACACAACACTAAACATGCTTGTATTCTCAAATCATGGTTCATGCTACAAATAATTCATTAAAACACATCCACAAATGGTTTAGTTTTCCCTTACCTCTTTGCACCTCGTATAGTGCAATCGTTTCCCCCGTATCACGGACTAGCCTCGCATTCCACTTTGGAACTCTCGAGCTGTCCAAACGATGTTAAAACATCAATACTTATCATCACAGTAACCTCAATTCTCAAAATCGAGCATAATTGCTCATAACACCTCAAATTTCTCAATTCTCATAACTCCATCACAAACCACAATCTCACTCACAACACCTCAACATTCTATATTTACCATGCCACAATATCTATGCTAATACACCATATTGTCTAAATCTCCATCTATAGCTCAAAAATTCCCAAATTTACCAAAGTTGCTAAATATCGTCATCACTCCAACTACATTGTAATTTCATCAATCCTTAATCATTTTTCAGCTATTTCGACACAATGCCAACAACCATTATCACCAAAATCATGTCAAATATTAAGATCGAGGTTTAGAAATTACCCAAAACTTGTGGAGAGCTTATCTCTTGCCTCGATTCGATCCGTCTTTCGATTTCCAAGTATGTTGTTCTCCCTTGGATGAGGAACAACTTTCCTTCTTGCCACAACCTCTGATTTGGACGAAAATGGGTGCTTTGGATGAGTGAGAAAGCTAGGGCTCGGGTGAAAATGGGGTTTGGAAGATGAGAAAATGAAATTGCAGGAGAAAGCAGGGGTTCCTTATAAAGACTGAAGGTAGGAGATCGATCTGGCTCTTGATGAGATCGATCTGCATTTGAATTTGGGGACGATTTGGGGTAATTTTATGCCTAGGAGATCGATCTGTCGAGGGGTGAGATCGATCTCTTTATGGCTTTATAAGATCGGTCTGCTCCTTGAGGAGATCGATATTCTCCCAAACAGAAACATTTGGAGATCGATCCCTTCCTCATGAGATCGATCTTCTCTCAAACAGAATCATAAGGAGATCGATCCTCTTCCATTGGAGATCGATCTACTCCATAAATTCCTCCTACCTTGTCATTTTTAACTCACCAGATCGATCTCTCCTTCTCCAAGATCAATCTGACCTCTTAGTTTCACACTTAGGTTAAACACTTAACATATAAATCTCCAAATATAATTTCCACAATTCACTTAGCTCAATAAATTACACTTCAAGTTCTTATTACATCATTAAAATATATCTAAAAGCCTTAGATCTCACATTTTCGTGAAGTGAAATATCTAAAAACACCTCGAACGATCCATTTCAAGTTCCTTTAGCCCCTTTTGGCATTTTCATCTCTTCGACCTTATCGGGACCAAACCAAACCAACTTTCCTTCTTGAACTATCCTTATTTGGATGTTTGAAGTTCTTATCTTCAGTTAGAATGGTTTGCAGTGCTTCGGTTAAGCCTGAGCTCACTTTAGCTCACAATTGACAATTGTATACTTTTAAGGCATTTTCTATTTTTACTTGTACTTTGGATTGTAATACAATCTTTCTTATGATTCTTATAACATGTACAAATGTTTACAATGGTAAGTCATAAATAATATATATACAAAATTTGTGGGTCTTACATTCCTCCCCACTTAAAGAAATTTGATCCTCCAAATTAGAACCAGGTCAGTCCTCGAACAACTCTGGATACTTTTCTCGCATCAAGCTCTCCAATTCTCACGTAGCTTCCTCTGAAGTGTGGTACTGCCAAAGAACCTTAACCAAAGAGATCTTTTTAGATCGTAAGACCTTCTTTTTTCTGTCTAAAATATGAATCGACTTCTCTGCATATGACATATCCTCTCTGAGCTCCAATGGCTCATATTGAATCACATGTGCCAGGTCCGAATGATACTTCCGAAGCATCGAAATGTGGAAGACGTTATGCACACTTGCCACTCCGATGGCAGCACCAACCTATAAGTCTTGTTCCCACTCGATCTAAGATCTCAAATAGTCTAATGCAACGAGAATTCAACTTACCCTTCTTCCCGAATCTCATAATACCCTTAGAAGGAGATACCTTCAAGAATACTGATTCACCTACAGTGAATTCTAATGGTCTGCATCTCGTGTCGGCATAGCTCTTTTACCTGCTCTGAGTTGTCCTTAATCTATCACATATCAACTGGACATCTTCATAGACTTGCTTCACTAAATTGGGAGAAAACAAATTCCAGTCACCCACTTCTTCCCATCCAATCGGAGTTCGACACTAACGACCATATAATGCTTCATACGGTGCCATCTGAATACTCGAGTGATAACTATTGTTATAGGCGAATTCAGCTAATGGAAGATGATCATCCAAAGAGCCTCTAAAGTCCATCACACAAGCCCTCAACATGTCCTCCAAAGTCTAGATGGTTCTCTCTGACTGACCATTGGACTGAGGGTGGAAAGCTGTACTGAAACTCAATCGGGTTCCTATAGCTTCTTGAAAATGTTCCCAAAAGTGGGAACTGAGGTGGGAGTCCTTGTCAAACATAATACTCATTGGAACGACATTAGCCTCACAATCTCTTGTACATGCAGATTCGCTAACACACTTAGAGTATCTATAGCCTTTATGGCTAAGAAGTGAGAGAGTATCTATAGCCTTTATGGCTAAGAAGTGAGCTGACTTCGTCAGTCTATCCACAATCACCCAAATGGCATCATGGCTCCGTCGGGTCTTCGATAAACCCATGATGAAATCCATGGTGATGTGCTATCATTTTCATGTTGATATATGTAGAGGCTACAATAATCCTGCAAGCTTCTGAGGCTTTACCTCCACCTGCTGACACACCAGGCACTTAGCCACATACTCCGCCACATCTCTCTTCATCCTTGACCACCAATACACTTTTCAGAGATTCTGACACATCATAATGCTTCTCGGATGCAACATATATCGTGATGAATGAGTTTCAGACAAAATGAGTTTTCTTAACTCAAGATCATCGGGAACGTACACTCTGCCTCTGAATCTCAATAATCCATCAGTGTTCATCATAAAATTGATACCGGTACCTATTTGAATTTGACTAGCCATATCAACACAGAAGTGATCAATACACTGAGCTTGTCTGATCCGATCAATCAACTCCAGTTCCAATCTCTGACTAGTTATCACACAATATGCCTCAATTCCAGAGGGTGTCACATCTAAATTGAGACTCGTAAACTGTTATAGGAGCTCATGTTCCCTGATCATCATGTATGATACCATCTCGAGGCTCTTTCGGCTCAAACCATCGGTAACTATATTTGCCTTGCCTGGATGATATAATATCTCACAATCATAGTCCTTCGAAAGCTCTAACCATCTACGTTACCTTATATTCAACTCTTTCTATGAAAATAGATACTTCAGGCTTTTGTGATCGGTAAATACCTGAAATTTCTCAACATACAAATAGTGGCGCCATATCTTTAGTGCAAACACTACGGTAACCAACTCTAAATCATGGGTCGGATAGTTCTTCTCATGGTGGTTAAGCTATCGGGATCCATAAATAGCTACCTTACCATTCTACATCAGTACACAGCCTAGTCTCTGTCCTGAGGCGTCTGTATACACATAAAAACCTCCTGAGCTGGTCGGAATGATGAGAATAAGTGCGGTGGTCAAATGCTATTTTAAATCTCTGAAACTCTTCTCACATTTGTTATCCACTCAAATGCAACGTTCTTCCAAGTGAGATGAGTCAAATGAGCAGCCAATTTTGAAAAACCCTCTACAAACTGTCTGTAATACCTAGCTAAGCTCATAAAACTTTTGATCTCTGTAACTGTCCTGGGCTGTTCTCACTGAACTACTGCCTTTATCTTAGATGGATCAGCATACACCTTATCTTTCGATACCACATGACCAAGAAATGATATCTGCTCCAACCAAAATCACACTTACTGAGTTTGGCATACAGCTGCTTCTCTCGGAGGGTTTGTAGAACAATACTTAAGTGTTGCTCATGTTCCTCCCTGGACTTCGAATACACTAATATATCATCAATGAAGACAATCACAAATTGGTCCAGGTATAGCTTGAACACATCATTCATCAATGTCATAAAAGCTGTAGGAGCTTTCGTTAACCCGAAAGGCATAACCAAGAACTCATAATGACCATAACGAGTACGAAAGGCTGTCTTGGGCACATCTCCACTCCGGATTCTCAATTGATGGTACCTAGACTTCAGATCAATCTCAAAAAATATCTGTGCTCCCGGAAGCTGATCCAACAGATCATTAATACGTGGAAGGGGGTACTTGTTCTTAATGGTTGACTTATTCAACAACCAGTAATCTATGCATAGTCGGAGGCTTCCATCATTCTTCTTAACGAACAAGATCGAAGCTCCCCAAGGCGAGACGCTTGGTTTAATAAACCCCTTATCCAAAAGCTCTTGTACTTGCTTCTTTAGTTTCAATAACTCAATTGAAGCCATTTTGTACGATGGTTTGGATATTGGCTTAGTACCAGGCACCAAATCGATACAAAATTCCATCTCTCTATCTGGTGGCAATCTTGGTAAGTCGTCTGGAAAGACATCTGAAAACTCTCTAATCACAAGAATGTCAGTCAATTCTGGTTGTGCCTTTTCCATGTCAACCATGTACGTAATAAAACCTTCAAAACAACATTATGCAATCAATTTAATATTGCATCATTCTCATCACAGTAATATATTCATTCGATTACCATAATTACTTCTTATGTATATATTCTCAGTAAATCTTTACAATATGTTTCTCAGGTAGAGAAAACATTATCGTCTTAGAATAACAATCTAAGATTACGTGATTTGTAGCCAACCAATCCATCCCTAATATTACATCAAAGTCAAACATACTTAACAGGATAAGATCGGCTATCATACTTTTGTCTTCTACCCCTAACTCACATTGCTTACACACATACTCAGTCATTTGACTACTTCCCATTGATGTACTAATTATCAACCTCTTACCTAAAGGTGTAGGCTTTATAAACTCTAATAATTTGGATGCACATAGTGGTGATATGAATGAATGCATTACACGAGGATAAAATAAAGCTAATGTTTCAAGGTTAAAAATCAGAATTGTACCGTTCACCACATCCAGTGAAGCATCTGCTGTTCCTTGGTCTAGCGCATACACTCTGCCTTAGCCGACGACTTGCTCCCCTTTCTCCTCAGCCTTGGCTCTCCTTCTCAAAGTAGAAGTAACATGTGGAACTTTCTTTGGTTCCTTACACCTTTGGGAAGATACTTCAACTGGCTCTAGGTAATCTCTCATCATATACCATGTCTTACCACATCCTATAACAAGGTTTGTCCCCGTGGTGCCCTCTACAAAATCTACACCGATCGAGATTAGGTCGGGGGCCTCCAATCACAATGCCTTGACCCTGAGCTACGTTAGGTGTATAGGGGGTCTAATGGCTTTACTCCGTGACTTGTCAACCCTCTGTCGCCTACCGAAAGGCCTCTCCCTCTCTTTGGGACCTATATCATCACCAAATCTCTTTAAGTCTCTGTCTCTGCCCTTACCAACCTTTCCAAACTTAGAAGCATGGAGTTCGTAGTCCTGCTCACATAACTGAGCCCGTCGAACTATATCCTCATAAACTGAAATATCAAAAAGGGCCAGTCAAGCTCTGATCGATGGTCTCAGACCCTCCGTAAACTTATGGAGCTTTCTCGACTCACTGCTCATAGTATCAGAGTCATACCTACCTAGAGATGTAGATTGAGAATCATACTCGTCTACAAACCTACTCCCCTAGGTCAAACTCAGAAACTTCATCTGTAGCTTCTGTTGAGCTGTGTTTGAAATATATTACCTTCGAAAGGCATCTAAAAAATCTCCCATAATAGTTTGCGATATCGAACCATCAAGATAGGTATGCTAAATTTTCACCAGTGTTCCATCCTCTCTCTAATATAAAGGCCGTAAAGGCTACCTTATCTGCTGAAGAACATCGAAAAAACCTATAAAGCTTCTCCATCTTATTAATCCATTACTTGGCCACTACCGAATCCTTAACTCCGCTAAATGATGGTGGCTGAAGCTTCTAGAATTGCCTCAGTCGATCTAACTTACAATCGTACCCTAGATCATCATCACCCTGACATAGGGCTACTGGAGGAGGTATAGGCTGAACATGAGGAGTCTCTGGTGGTTCAGCTCTATGTGGTGCAGGTACAGGCTACGTAGACATAAGGGACTCAAGTGCAGCTGCTACAGTAGTTAGTGCAGCCTGTCCTATTGTACCCTAGGCACTATCAAATATAGTCATAAACTGCCCCATCAACGTCACCACTGTCTCTAAACTCTGCTCTAATTTTGAGACATAAGCACCAGAACTCTCTGTGGTTCCCTAGAAGTATGATCGAATGAGGATCTAATTCGTCTCTCGGGCCTATCTTCATGCCCTTGAGATCGTTAACCCTCTCCTCTACTACGACGTCTGTCAGACATACTGATAATTTCTTACATATATAACAAAATTTTCAGTGAAATCATAGCCCGATATACACAATTGTATTTAAACAGTGCAGAGTGACTAGGGGATGTAAGCTTTCTTAGTTACTAACAACGACTCATATCAAACTAACTCTACTTTGATACCACTTTTGTCGCGACCCAAATTCCTTACATTCATACAATTAATTACCACACATCACGACTACACATACTGATAGTTGGGCTATGAGTCGATGTCAGTCGATCACTCCCATATACTTTAATTCATTCATTTTTTATGCATCCATAATAAAAGGAAGTACTCATAATAACTTGTAAAAATCTTACACGTTTACATTGGTTTACATCCTAGCACTAACATAAATACATCACTGTGCCTTGTCATTGTCGAGATACAAAAGATTTCAAAAGTGTGTATTCCTTTCAAAAGTGATAACAGCTGCAAACAAAAAGAAAATATAGGAATCTACCATAGAGCTCTCATTACATTGGAACTAATCTGTGGAGAGAGAAGAGAAAGGGGTAAGCTAACATGCTTAGTAAGGAATAAATGAAAGCAGGTAGATAACCATACAATCTACGATACTCATAATGCATGGTTTATGATGAAAACCCATGTCATTCACAAAACCATTATAGTAAAACAAATAGCAAATCATTACCAAAAACCAAATATCAAAACTCATTCGGAGTAAAATATTTCTATGTTTAGTATTGAAACTCACATTTAAATCATATTCTCATTTCAAATGGTTTCATCACAGAAAGCAAATCACAGATAGTTTCATCATTGAAATTAATAAAATAGGTGAGACTAGGCGGGGATCCACACATAATCTAAATGAAATTTGGCCAAAGTTCGAGACCCCGAGCTATCATTAGCTAGGTGTGTAAGGGTATTTCTGAGTTCGAGGAGCAGATTAGTCTATTCATCGGCTCATATCTAAGGACTATCACAAATCAGAGTAATGACACAGCATGTCTGAGTCTAAAGACGCAATCCTCACCCCATGGCTGCATGGTACAGTGTACTCCATGTTGTCTACACAGTATAACGTACTCTGTAAACCACAGTACAATTATCACACAGTTGTAGGTACCTGAGTCATAAGCTCACGACCCCAACCAAATAAATTATCAATCATAGTTTGTCGTCTAAAGATCTAGTACGAGCAAGTTAGTGTGACACATAGTCCAACACGAGGGCTTTAGCACGATCTTAATCACACATCACAACAGAACCCAGTGCGAGTAGAGTTTCAGCATAGTCTGTTCATATGTCATACCAAATCAAAATCAAGTGCAAGTGGATCTGGGTAAATCCACAGATCTTATAATAGCTCCAGCACGATTTCACACACATAAAATAGACAGCTAGCTTTATTTCCCATAACGGTGTTACTCAAAACTGCGTGCGATATGCAAAACAGTATAAAACAGAGTGAGAGGGGAACATCCCATCAAATCACTCATAAATCAAATCACACTTTAGAAAAACGTGCAATTTAATGCATACAGTCAAATCATAAACCAGTTTATCATTTTAGCTTCACAAAATCTCTTTTTCACATGTAAAACGTCGAGTTCATGCACTTTATGCGTTTCTAAATTTTCCCGGGTCTAGGGGTATTTTCATAATTTTCTCATGTTTAGGCATCATAAATATTATTCTATATCTATAATCCTTATAGAATTTAAAGTATTGAAAACTACAAAAAAAATCTATGCACAACTATCTCTAAGAGCTCGCAAAGATCCCTTACATGGAATCACGTCAACTGCTTTTTTTCACCTTTTCCCGTTTTTTGGATATTCGCCTATCTGGCTCCGAATATATCTTCGGAAGCTGTAGATAATTACCAATCACATCAATTAACTTTATGAATCCGTATTCCACTTTTGGTACATTTAATTTAAAGTATTGAGACCGAATACTCTTATTGAGCTTTCTCGCACCTTAATCGGCTTAACTCTGTCTTAAGCCTATTCTCACTTTACTATTCATTCTATCAAAGCCCATTGGGCTCGTTAGGCCCATTAACACTTATTGGGCTTTATCCGAGGCCCATTGGCCTTATGGGGCCAATTGCATGTGAGCTTGGCCCATGGGAGCTCTCGGCTATGACATGGTGGCTGAGCACCATCATATCGCCCATGGTCGATGGCTTGCCATCACTATGCCTCTGTCGTCGATTGCTCACTTAGTCATTTCATCAAACACCTTTTATGCATGCCTTAAGCTATTTCTATGGTTCATGTTGGCATTTTATCAAATGCCTTACATGCGAACATCATACAACCATCCAATTCAACAAATTGATTGAAATTAATCATGCCATCATCATCCATGCATCTTACCCAATCCATCCATGCCTTAAAATCACATGTATCTTCATAGAAAATGAAATATCCATTTTTAACCTAAGCTTGTTCATCACCTTAGGTGATATTTTGCCATGCAATTCATACACCAATCAACTCTATAAAATCCCTAGATTAACATATATGATGTTGGAGATAGAAAACTCACCTAGCTTATACTTTCCCTTTTGACTGAAACTTGTGGAAGGAGTTAGGTTCTCCAATTCAACTCTTTGGTTGCTGATTTTGAACTATGTTATTCTCCTCACTATGGGTAACAACTTTATTGAAGACAACTTGTTCCAATTCTATTTGTAAATTGGTGAAAATTAGAGAGAGAAAGCTTAAAGCTTTATGTTTCAATGGTGGAAAATTGGTTAAAGATGATGAACCCAAGAGCCCTAGTGCATTTTTCTAGTTTTTTCCTTCTAAAATTTAGCCAACATTTCATTAAATCAGTCCATGAAGTGGGCTTGGCATTGGATTTGGGCTTGGCACATTTTGGGCCTTAGTTTTTGGGCCTGGACATTTACTAATAGGCTTTCGGTTTGGGCTTCCATTTGGGCTTTTAGTTTGGGCTTTTCTTCAAGATTATTGTTCGAGATTTTCATTGGGAATTGAGCCTATAATTTTCCTTTTTTAAGCCCATCAAATGGCCCAAAAATTTGACCCATTGGGCTTACAAAATTCGACCCATTCTTAATCCACCTTAATGTGTTTTCAAATTTCAATTAGTGTAAGCCCATCGATTTCTACCAATTTAATTTAATCCAAATTTTGATTAAATTAATTTTTCATACTTAAGGAGTTAAAGATCGAGTGTTTTAGCTAAAAATATTTCTTCCCCACTTTTTAACCTTGGTTGGGTTAAATTTTAACCATGGTTAGTTCTTTAAGGTCAAACTTAACATTTCCACTAACCTCGACTTTTCTTGACCATTGATCACGTTTGACTTTTTTTCAAAAATCCAAAAGTGTCAATTCTCATGGTTAATAGTCCCATCTCTGCGTTTGGGTTGTTTTCAAGAAGTGAAATAGCTAAAAACACCTCGAACGGTCCATTTCGAGTTCATTTAGCCCCTTTTTGGTGTTTTAATCTCTTCAACCTTATTGGGACAAAAAAAAAAACGAACTTTCCTTCTTGAATTATCCTTATTTGGATGTTTTAAGTTTTTATCTTCAATCAGAATGGTTGGCATCCCTTCGGTTTAGCCTGAGCTCGCTTTAACTCACAATTGACACTTGTATACTTTTAAGGCATTTTCTATTTTTACTTGTACTTTGGATTGTAATACAATCTTTCTTATGATTCTTATAACATGTATAAATGTTTACAATGGTAAATCATAAGTAATATTATACAAAATTTACGGGTCTTATAGTGATTCCCTATGACACTGAGGCATATTGTGTGATAGCTTGTATGAGATTGAGCCAGATTTGATTTATCGGATCAGACAAGCCAGCATATTGATCGCTTTTATCTTGATATAGCTAGTCAGATTCAGATGGGTACCAGTACTAATTTTGAGTTGAATACTGATGGCTTATTGAGATTCAGAGGTAAAGTGTGCGTTCCCGATGATCCCGAGTTGAGAAAACTGATTTTGTTCGAAGCTCATTCATCACGATATACGTTGCATCCAGGGAGCAATAAGATGTACTAGAATCTTTGAAAAGTGTATTGGTGGTCAGGGATGAAGAGACATCTGAAAGAGTATCTGGCAAAGTGTTTGGTATGTCAGCAGGTGAAGGTAAAACATCAGAAGCCTGTGTGATTATTGTAGCCTCTGTTTATACCGACATGAAAATAAGAGTACATCACTATGGATTTCATCACAGGTTTATCGAGGACCTGACGTAACCAAGATGCCATTTGGGTAATTGTGGATAGATTGACAAAGTTAGCTCACTTCTAAGCTATGAAGGCTACGAATACTCTGAGTATATTGGTGAATCTGTATGTACAGGAGATTGTGAGGCTACACTGCGTTCCAGTGAGTATTGTGTCTGACAAGGACTCCCGCTTCACTTCCCATTTTTGAGAACATTTTTAGGAAGCTGTGGGAACCCGATTGAGTTTCAGTACAACTTTTCATCCTCAGTCCGATGGTTAGTTAGAAGAACCATCCAAACTTTGGAGGATATGTTAAGAGCTTGTGTGATGGATTTTAGAGGCTCTTAGGATGATCATTTGCCATTAGCCGAATTTGCCCATAACAATAGTTATCACTCGAGTATTGGGATGGCACCCTATGTAGTGTTATATGGTCGTAGGTGTCGATCTCCAATCGGATGGGAAGAAGTGCGTGACTAAAAGATATTTGCTCCCAATTTAGTGAAATAAGCCTCTGAGGATGTCCAGTTGATATGTGATAGATTCAGGATAGCTCAAAGCAGGTAGAAGAGCTACGCTGACATGAGATGAAGGCCTTTGGAATTCACTGTAGGTGAATTGATGTTTTTTGAAAGTTTCCCCATCCAAAGCTATTATGAGATTCGGGAAGAATGGTAAGTTGAGTCCTCGCTACATTGGACCATTTGAGATCTTAGATCGAGTGGAAGACAAGGCTTATAGGTTTGCGTTGCCACCTGAGTTAGCGAGTGTGCACAATGTCTTCCACATTTTGATGCTTCAGAAGTATCATCCGAACCTAGCACATGTGATTCAGTATGAGCCATTAGAACTCACAGAGGACATGTCATATGTAGAGAAGTCGATTCAAATTTTAGAGAGAAAGGAGAATGTCTTATGGTTTAAGATGATCTTTTTGGTTAAGGTTCCCTGGCAGTACCACACTTCAGAGGAAGCTACATGGGAATTAGAGAGCTTGATGCAAGAGAAGTATCTTGAGTTATTCGAGGAGTGACTTGGTTCTAATTTGGAGGACTAAATTTTTGTAAGTGGAGAGGAATGTAAGACCCGTAAATTTTGTATACTATTACTTATGATTCACCATTATAAACATTTGTATATGTTATTGAAATCATAAGAAAGATTGTATTACAATCCAAAGTACAAGTAAAGTAGAAAATGTGTTAGAAGCATAAAAGTGCCAATTACGAGCTAAAGCGAGCTCAAGCTAAACCGAAGGGATGCCAACCATTCTGACTGAAGATAAGAACTTAACACATGGAAATATAGAGGGTCCATGAAAGGAAGTTGGTTTGGTTTGGTCCCGAACATATGGAAATCATGAAAAGGACAAAAAGGGTCTAAACAGACTCGAAATGGACCGTTCGAGGTGTTTTTAGCATTTTCACCTCCCGAGAATGACTAAAATGCATAGACGAGAGTCTTAACCATGAGAAACCACACTTTTGGATAAAATTCAAACGTGATCCATGGTCAAGGAAAGCCAAAGTTAGCTTGGAAATGTTGACTTTGACTATAAAGAACTAACCATGGTTAAAATTTAACCCAACCAAGGTTAAAGTGTGAGAAGAATTATTTTTGGTTAAAACACCAAATTTTCAGCCTCTAATATATAGAAAAATTATTTCAATTAAATTTGGATTAATTTAATTGGGCTGAAATTGAAGAAAATATATTGGGCCTAGAATTGAAGTTTTAAAAGCCCATTTAGGCATGGAAACTAATGGGCCCTGTATGTAGGTAAAATAGGCCAAACTTGGGCCACCAATTGGGCTGAAATTTAAGACATATAGTAGGCCAAATTACCTATAAAAACCCAACCCAATAACCTTGAAAAAAAGCCCAAACCGAAAGCCCAAATGGAAGCCCAAACTGAAAACCCATTAGTAAATGTCTAAGCCCAAAACTAAGGCCTAAAAGATGCCAAGCCCAAATCCAATGCCAATCCCACTTCATGGGCTGATTTTCAAGAAGTGTTGGCTGAAATTTAAGGAAGCAAAATCTGGTTTTTGCTAAGGGAACCCGACACCATCATCTTCACCTAACCAAACACCATTAACACATAAAGCGTTAAGCTTTCTCTCTCTAGTTTTCACCCATTTACAAATAGAATTGGAACAAGTTTTCTTCAGCAAAGTTGTTACCCATAGTGAGGAGAATAACATAGTCTAAGATCAGTAACCAAGGAGCTGAATTGGAGAAGCCAACTCCTCCCACAAGTCTCAACCAAAGAGGATCACTAAGCTAGGTAAGTTTTCAAGCTTCCAACTTCTAATATGTTTATCTAGGAATTATTCTAAGATTGTTGGCTCAACTGAGAGGGGGGGTGAATTGGTTTTCTTTCAATTTACCAAATTTAAAACTTAGCTAATATTTCACATAAATAAATTTATAGCTATTATAAGATTGAGAACACATGAGCAGTAAATAAGGAGATAAGGGAAAGAAGTAGCAAACACAATGAGTTATAGAGGTTCGGCCAAATCCTTTGCCTACATCCTCTCTTCTTGACATTCTTATCAAAAAGCCACTTCCACAATCAAGATGAACTTTACAACTTCCTTTTCAAGGTTAAGGAATAATCTCTCTACCCACTTAGTAAATATTGCTATTCAAACTCTTTTATAATAGCTGTCTCACAGAGGAACTCTCCCCTTTGCTTTAAGATGAAGAATGCATACAACAAAGGCTTTCTTAATGGGTAGGTGATGAAAGTGAATAGCTTAACTAAAGCTTTCAATAACAATTAAGTACATTTTTAGCTGAAGCCACAAAGAATGTTATCTGTAAGAATACTCAGAGGTTCTTCTCTTTTCTCCAATGTCTTTATGACTTGTATTTATACACCCAATTAGTTGGTGAAGCATTTAATGTAATTCTTTCCATTGAAACCCTAAAAAACTTACCGTTGGAGTCCTGTAGACGAATGCCAGATCGATTTCCTTACCTAAGAGGATCGATCATTTAGTTCCAGAACCTGCAATCACAAAGGTACTCTAGGAAAGGAGATCGATCTTATCATACAGAGGGATCGATCTCCTCTTCTTGAGAAATTAATGTCATCACATTTTGTAAAACAAGGGAGATCGATCTCTCTCCCAGAGTAAATCGATCTCAAATTGTTATTGCTTAGAAGAGATCGATCTCTCTCTCAAAGCAAATCGATCCTATGGTCTTCTCATTGAGTTCTATATGATTCTGCCAAAAGGAGATCGATCTCACAACTCCAAGAGATCGATTTCACAATGATTTTGTCAAAAGGAGATCAATCTCACAACCGCATGAGATCAATCTCTTGGCTTAAGTATCAATTTTCCCAGCAAAAATTTAGTTTACAAAAGTTTCTAAGTTTAGATCTTCACAAGTTTTCTAAGTAATTTTTAGTACAATTGGCAATATATTCTCTAAGATGATTACTAAGAAATAATACCTAACAAATGGTTTGAAGGTTTAAAATAAGCACATTTAAATTAATGTTTTGTCATTTCAAAATATATCATCCAAAACTAACAATCTCCCCTGTTTTGATATGACAAAACTTAGTTCAATATTTTAAGATTTTGGTTCTTAATATATGCATGGTTTCCAAATCATTTGTATTTTAAAAATTTGCTTCCCTTTAATATGCATAATGTTTATGATTTGCTCCCCCTTAATATATGCATATAATTTATCTTCTCCGTCATATCAAGAAAGCAAATATTAGCTGTTCAAATCATCAGTCAAAGAGGAAATAACATACCAAATGACTAGATAATTAAGTAACATATAACAAACGTCATTTCAAAATATAGATGGTTATTCTAAACAAACGTCTATATAAGGAGTATACATAACATGGATGTGTCTAATTAAACCTAAGATGATGGAGGAAAGTGATCAAAAAGTTCATCGACGTGGACACGAGTTGTCTGCAACTCGTCAAGCATAGCATGTTGAGTTTCCTGAAGTGTTACAACTTGAGATTCAAGATTGGCTTACCGTGCCACAAGTGAGTCCAATGTGACAGCAGATGAAGCAGCAAGGGGTGTCGGTGCCTCAGTGGGAGCATCGGTCTCCATATCTGCATCTTGAGAAAGAGGTCCAGTTTTTTTTGCGCTAATTACCATCATCATCTTGATAGTACCCAGCATGGTTAAGAGAGCTTAGGTTTATAGCATTCTTTTGTGAAGGCAGTTAACCAACTTCACAAGAACAATCAACACCAAGTCTTTGAAGGAGCAAGGTAAGTGATTGAGGAAAAGCAATGGTAGTAGCTTGACCCTGAATAATTTTAAGCCAATCTTAAAAAATGAAGTGAATTAAGTTTGGTTTTTGACGTGAGGAGAATGGATGTTATGAATAAAAAAATGATCAAGTTTCCTAACTGTCGAGTGTTGAGTACCAAAGGGATGTAGATTCCAAGAAATAATTAGATGAAGTAAGCGTGGATGCATAGGTAAATCACTAGCTCAGTCATTTATAATGTTAAACTCTAGTGGTACCTTTGCTTCTTCATATGTAAGACCCGAATCAGATATACCAAACACTCTTGCTATAATCTCTGTGTCAATGTATAATGATTTAGCCATGAAAAAAGTTTTAAAACCTATAGATCGACACAGATCATTGGTGAAGTGACGATTTCGGCATTAGAAAAGAATGCGCGAATTATGTTAGGAGGAACAAGAGTATTGATTTTCAAAAATGGAAGCCACTGGCACTTCTGAAATTTTAAGAGATATGGAAACTCGAGACGCTCAAGAAAGGCAAAGTCTATGGTTCACCAATGCTTAATGGTCATAGTGGAAAAATGTTCATCAAACCTTTTACGCTTAGCTGGGGTTTGGAAATATTGACTAAACGTGGTGGAAGGAGTTAGATTGATGGCTGAAGGTTGTGAGGTGGATGGTCTAGAAAAGGATGCTTGAGATGGTCTGGATGAGGAAAGTTTAGATGCTACTGTTTTGTACATGGTGGCATAGTATCTTAAGTCTAAGAAATTTCAACAAACACTTGATAGGCACAGTTTAAGGAAATGTGGCAATGGTGAGTGTAGGATTTAAGAATTTCCAATCCTGCAAAGAGAGACATATTCTAGATAGATAACAACAAATTCAATTCAACCTAATAGATGAAGGAACTATGGGTTCACTACAGCTATCAAGACACAACAAAAATTGAGTATTTTGATGCAAATATGAATAATGAGATCACCATATCGATCTATTCAAAAAATGAAGAATAAAAAAGTTTGAACAAAACAGAAGATGTTGGGTCAAAAATACTGAGAGAAATTAAAGACAAATGGTGAAAACTTACCAAAGACTTGATCCCGGGGGTGAGAGAGGACGATGCAACGAGAGATGAGGGTTTTGTTCTTTTGAAAAAAATGTGATTTTTGAGATGTTTTGAGTGCCCAGAACCTAAGGAGATCGATCTGCTAGAGAGTAGAGATCGATCTCAATTACCTAGAATGCATTTGAAAAACACGATAAAGACAAGAAGATCGATCTCATTTAATAGCAGATCGATCTCCTAGTCATGACCCAACTGCTGTAGGCTACTCTGAGTAAACAAGATCGATCTATAATGAACAAAGATCGATCTTTCTTACCATTTCGGCCAGAAAAGTAAAAAAAATGGCTTAAAAATGTGTTTTATTAAATTTGTATATAAGGAAGAAAAAAACATATTTATGACTTTTAACAAAATACATCCATTGTGTACATTGTAAGATATAAATCAAATTTGTATGCTACATTGTTAGTCACACTTAATGAATTTATACACATTTGATATAGAATCATACTTAGATTTTCTTCATACATCAAGCATATCAAGATGCATTCATTAGTCCTAATTCACCTCTAAGAGCACAAAATCTTTTCTTGTCAAGAGGTTTGGTGAAAATATCAACCACTTGATGCATTGTGTCAACATATTCTAGAACTATATCCCCTTTTTACACATGATCTCTAATAAAGTGATGTCTAATTTCAATATGTTTAGTTCTAAGGTGTTGAATTGGATTTTTAGTGAGATTAATTGCATTTGTATTATCACATTGTATGGGAATTTGTTTCATATCTATGTCATAGTCTCTCATTTGTTGCTTAATCCATAACACTTGAGCACTACTACTACTATCTACTATATATTCTGCTTTGGTTGTGGATTGAGCTACACTATTTTATTTCTTTGAGAACTATGATATTAATCTATTCCTTAAAAATTGACATGTACCTGAAGTGATTTTCGTATCTATCTTACATCCTCCAAAATTTGCATCGAAATAGGCATGAAGTGCAAAGGTAGAATCTCTAGGGTACCATAAACCTAGTGATGGTGTATCTTTGAGATACCTAAATATTCTTTTTGTAGCTGATAAGTGTGATTCTCTAGGTGAGGATTGAAATCTTGCACACAAACAAACACTAAACATAATATTAGGTATACTTGCATTGAGATAAAGTAATGAACCAATCATATACCTATAGAGTTTCGTGTCTACGCACTTACCACTTTCATCCTTATCAAGCTTTATGGAAGTGCCCATTGGAGTTGCTTAAGGTTTGCATTTATCCATTTCAAATCTTTTGAGTAAGTCTTTGGTGTATTTAGCTTGATTGATGAAGATGCCATCTTTAGTTTGCTTTACTTGAAGCCTCAAGAAGTATGTGAGCTCTCCCATCATGCTCATTTCAAATTCACCTTGCATAGTTTTAGCAAACTTTTGGTACAATGATTCCTTAGTTGATCCAAATATAATATCATCTACATAGACTTTAACAACTAGTAAATCATTATTCTTAGTTTTGATAAACTATGTTGTGTCAACTTTCCCCCTTGAAAAACCTTTGTCAATTAAAAACTTTAAAAGTCTCTCATACCAAGCTTTAAGAGCTTGTTTCAAACCATACAATGCCTTTGAAAGTTTGTAAACATGATTAGGATAATTAGGATCTTCAAAACCGAGAGGTTTTTCAACATATACTTCCTCATTTATAAAACATATACTTCCTCGTTTTAACTTCAAGATTTGGATCACCAACTATTTCACAATCTTTAACATATTTAAGCTCTCTGAGCATCTAGGTTCTCTTTCTACAATTTCTTGTTCAATTGACTCTTCCTTGTTGCTAATGTCAAGATCCTCTAAGTTATTATTATCTTTCATATTTAAGGATTGTTCTAAAATTTCATCAAATATTTTTATATCCTTATCTTTACTATGGATTCTAGGTGTGGAATTTGATTCATCAAATATTACATAGTTGGACTCTTCCACTATTAATGTTCTTTTGTTGAAGACTCTATAGGCTTTAGAATTTAAGGAATAACCTAAGAAAATACCTTCATCACTTTTAGCATCAAATTTTCCTAAGTTATCTTTTCCATTATTTAAGACAAAGCATTTGTAACCAAAAGGATGAAAGTAACTAATGTTTGGTTTTTTTTCCCTTGTAGAGCTCATATGGAGTTTTCTTTAGAATTGGTCTAACCATTGCTCTATTTATAATATAACATGAAGTATTGATAGCTTCAACCTAAAAATACTTAGGTAAATTATTTTCACAAAGCATTGTTCTAGCCATTTCCTCTAAAGTTCTATTTCTCTTCTCAACAACCCCATTTTGTTGTGGTGTCCTAGGAGTTGAAAAATTATGGCTAATCCCTTGAACATTGCAATATTCATCAAAACCAAGATTTTTGAATTCTTTGCCATGATCACTTCTAATACTAGTTATAGTATAACCTTTTTCATTTTGAGCTATTTTCAAATATGTAATGAATTTTTCTAAAGCTTCATTCTTTACTTTTAAGAATAATCCCATGTAAATCTAGTATAGTCATCTACAATCACAAATCCATAGTGCTTACCTCCTAGACTTGTGGTTCTAGTTGGACCAAAGAGATATAAGTGAAATAGTTGTAGTGGCCTAGATTGACACACAATTCTTTAGTTTAAATGATATTATTTCATGTTTTCCTTTCACACATGCTTCACATGTTTTGTCATTTTCATATGATAACTTAGGTAGTCCTACAACAAGATCTCATTTTGTAAGACCCCGTATATGTATAATTGTAATATGTATATAGAAATGTAAATGGAGTCATACTATGAATTCGTAAGTGAAGTATATGTGATGTAAGTCCATAAGTTAATGTACACACTTGCAATAAGAGTTGTGATTGTACATAAAAGTTACATTATGTATGAATATGAAGAAATGGACTTAAACATGTGGAGAATGTGAGTAGAATGGATTACGAGTAGTGTGGTAAAATGGAAGGAGAATTGCATAAGTTTTGCCCTTCCATTTGGTTTATATAATGTACCTTTGGATATACAAAGATTCTACACAAGTTTTAATGTGTATGAAGTATTATGGGATATCATTTTCAAGTCTCAAAGATGATTGGATGAGGAAATGACCATGGCAACAAAATGTATGAAGTTTGGTATGAGTTGTTGCAGAAAAACTGTAAAAAATCTGGAAATATGAAGGCCAGATCGATCTCATAGGATGAGAGATCGATCTGGAAGAGCTAAAATGCTCTTATTTTGATCTATGGAACAGGACATATCGATCCTTAATGGAACAGATCGATCTCCTTAACTCTCGGGTTGGAAGCAGATTGATCTCCCTTACGACCAGATCGATCTCCTTAGCTCTCTGTTTGGAGTAGATCGATCTCAAGCTTTGACAGATCGATCTCATGCTTAAAATGCCATGGAAAAAAGGAATTTAAGGGGACCAATCGATCTCCTTAAGCTATTTCTATAAAAAGGGCGTTGAAAATCTGCAGAGTTCAGGACAAAACCATTTCCTTCCTTTTCCAACCTAGAACCTAGCTTTCTCTCTCTAAATCCAACCATTTTCAAGGAGATTTGAGGAAAGACTATTAGAGGCAAAGTTGCTCACATCAAAGAGAAGAACAACATAGTTTGGAGGCATTTACCCATTTGTTGGATTGAAGGAATAAGAGGCATTTCCATTTGGAGCAAAAAGGAAATCCAAGGAGGTGAGTTTCTAAAGCACCAACTTAAGTACATTGTTAAGCTATTGATGTTTGGGGTTGATTGGGGTGCTTAGTATTGTTAGAAACTATCTAAAATGCATTGGAATGATTATGACCTAGAAATGGTCTAGTGTGAGAAAGTGGAATGTATGGAGATTAATGAGAAATGGGATATCTAGAGGTGATAATAGTGTTATGGGTATGATTTTAAGATGTTGTTAGTGAATAAATTGTAAGATTTACCTAAAAGGGGTAAAATGTGGATTAAGGCATTGGTAAAATGTATAAATGAATTATATTGACCAGTGAGGTCAAATATGAGTTAACAATATTAACTCAATTGATTTGGATGAATGAATTGCAGCTTCTGAGGATACACCGAAGCAAAGCGAGCTAAGAGCACAAGAAGCTAAGAGGAAGAGAGTCACATTCAAGTAAATCGAGGTAAGGGAATTGTGTGGACTCTTAGAGATATCTGTGCACAATTTGGGTGCTGAAATGTTTTGCTAGATGCATGAGATGTTAGGAAATGAAATTGGGTGATTGAAGGGTAAAGAGTTGGGTTTTGAGAAATGTGCATGAAAACAAAAGCATAATGCTTTGAAACTAATGTTTTACTACTTTTTAGCAAATGATTGGTAGGTTGGCAGACATTTGAAATGATTTGTAAAAGAAATGAGTCGTTTTGGTTTTGTTAACCATACTGTGCAAAGATTTGAGCCACCTACATGGTTTTCGTGAGAATGAAAGCATGTTAGAGCATGACTCGCACGAGATTCGACGTGTTTTATACACATGAGTGCTGAAGCTTAGCTCACATTAGTTTTCACATGGATTTCATACTGGTTTTGGCATGGTGCTTGGAGCTTAGCTCGCACTAGATGCCCACCTTACTTATTGCCATGCTTGTAGCTTCGGGTAGACTAGGTGTCACACCGATTAAATAGATTCGCATGTGCATTATTGTGACATGATTGATTAGTCGTGTTAGGAGCTTCTGGTAGACAAGAGATCGTACCGATTAAATAGTCTCACACGTACGTTTTAAGATGTGGCGTGATATGATGTGTTGATGTGGGTCCACGGAGTACACTGTACCGTGTAGGTAGCATAGAGTACGTTGTACCGTGTTGAGATGTGATATGCCGTCTTCGGACGAGATATGCTATGGATCGATAGATAGTGGTGATATCCTGCACACTTGATCTGTGTAGCCGGTATCACAGGATATGACCATAGTCCTTGAGGATATTTCCCTTGTTGTATTGCCTATCTCCCATGTCTATTTCTTTGAGAATAAATCCGTGTTTGAAATGTTTTGTGGGTCAAGGTAGTCTGAGGGAGGGATCGAATCCTGACTAAATTTGAATTTTTTTGAGATGAAACTATGTTAATGGTTTTTAAAGTGCACTGATGCATGATGTTTAATGCCATGCTTTGCTTGAGAAATATGCATGATGATTAATGCCATGCTTTACGTATAAAATATGTATGATGGTTAATACCATGCTTGAATGGGTTTTGTGCACTAAATTTAATAGCATGAATTGCTTTACATACCATTAACACAATCATACACTTATGTTTTGAGATAAAATGATGAACTAAATGCTTTTGAGCATGGCATCACGATCACGTAGATAGTGCAGTATCTACCTGTTCGCGTGATTGCCTTACTGAGCGTGTGGTTTGCTCACCCCCCTTATTGTCCCCTCTCTACAGAGATTTGAGTATAGCGTGAGCGTGACTGGAGGCTTTCCCTTTTGGTATCCACTGCATCCCATCGCTAAAGGTATACACACTTGAATTGTTTTGTATCTAAAGTAGACATAGCACCGTAGCATTTTGTATGTAAACATTGGGGGATGTAAAGCAATGTAAACACTTGTAAGCAGTAATCTAATGTATTTATAAAAGTGCTTACTTTTGAAATTAAATTGTTATGGATAGATGAGGTAGACATTTACACATAGCCCAACTGTTGAGAGTGTGGTTGTTCACGATTGAGGAAGGATGATTAATAAATGACGCATGAAAATGCAAAAAAATTTATACATATTTTGGTAAGTTAAGGGTCGTGACACTTTTAGCTAGTTTAGATTACATGCATACTAGCATGCCATACTCTTCTATGCCATAACCAAGGTTCATTTTATTTAGCAACCATAAAACACACATTTTCATCTCTAAGTTCATTCAAATGTAAAATATATATGTTACCTTGTCTATGTCCTAAGAAAAAAACTTTATTTGTTTTAGCATCAATTACATGACAATTTAAGTAATCAAAAACTCCTTTGTATCCCTTTCACAAAGTTGACTAATGCTAAGTAAATTATGTTTTAATCCTTTAACAAGTAACACATTATCTATAGAAAAGGCATGATTACTAATAAACCAACTTCCTTCAATTTGGCCTTTGGAGTTATCCCCAAAAGTGACTTCTCCACTAATCTTTGATTTTAAGGTGTTGAAATGACTCTTATCACCGATCATGTGTCTTGAGCATCCACTATCCAAGTACTAAGCTTCCTTTGACTTTGCTTTGAAACAATGCTCAAGTTCCTACAATCATCATTAAACCTTTGTTTTAGGTACCCAAATTTTCTTGGGTCCTTTAGAGTTAGTAGATGTCACAACCCTCACTCTCTGTCCGTGACCTTTACCTTACCACTTCTAGTTAGGCTGTGAGTCAACATCCAATCCATATCTCATCCATTTTAGTTTAATAATTTCATACAACTAAAGTAAAATAGAAATTGGACCTTTATATATACGTACAGAAGCGTTTAGATTAGTTTCTATTATATATATCCCCAAAAAACCAAATACAAACTGTACTGTGCATTAATTTATAGGATACAAAATTTTTCATCTCAAGTGTATACCTCTCTATACTGTTGGATGACCAAAGAAACACAATAGCAGAGACGACTGCAGTAATTCACTACTGCATACTATCTGTTGAGGATGAAATAAGGGGGTGAGCTAACATGCTTAGTAAGGAAAATATGAAAGCAGGTAGATAACTACACTATATACATGCTAAAAATACATATCTAATTCATTTTCTTTATAAAACATATGCATTTTCTTTTAAACAACTTCTATCAATGCGAAACCATTAATTCGCTAGATGGGTATATGCATATTCACACAAAATCACACAGATTCGCACCGCATAATCTATTCACATAGTCATACATAGAAAATGCTTTACATTTAGTAAAACAATATATATTGATACATAAATCATGGGTTATCATATCCCCAGACACAGCAAGGGGAATATGTCACCTCACACAGTAGTGATAATGTCGTATCACACAGATATAAGAAAGACTTATGGCCATAGTCAGATTCCAGGCAACACTGATCAGGTGTACGGGAACCCTACGCTTGGGGAGGCGGATCAACCATCCCTTTAGCTCATACTCAAATCACGGCACATCGTATCCTATGGCTAACGCTCATGGTACATCGTGCTCCCGTGGATCCTTATCACCCATTTCCATTATCTCAAAACCTTGTGCGAGCAGGTCAGTGCAAGACAAACAGCAGTACAAGACGGCTCTCGCACGATTTTACTCAACACACAACACAATCATAAAAACATCGTGCGAGCAACTCAGCGTAAGACACACAACATACCTGAGGCATCGAGAACGGTATTACTTGGAAATTACATGCGAGCATTGTCAGAGCAAGACACATAACAATACTTGAAGGCTCCTGTATGATTCTAAAAAATCTAGTACGAGCACTTGAGTGGAACACACAATAACTCCTGAGACATCGAGCACTCTTTTCTTTTATTCAAAATCCTTTTAAATAATGTGCGAGCGGGACCATAAATTCACCGTTGCCACTTAGGCTCTAACATAATTTCACATAGAAAAGAAATAAAAAGGGACTCCATATATAGTCATGAGTGAGAGGGCAAATCTTTCTTCAATCACTCATTAGAAACGTTTCATGCAATGGTTAATCCGGGAGCCCATCTATTATTATTCCTTTTCAAAACGTTTGCAAAAAACCTCTTTTCACAACAGTCATAGAAGTCATGCAACTCATACTCATAGACTTATTCTCATACGTAGTTTTCTAGTTAGATATATCAATATCCACATGTTTATCGCATACATTCACACACAGCAGGTAGGAGAACATACGTATAGCTATCTCTAATAGCTTGCATAAGTCCCTTACCTCGAATCACGCTTGAATCATTTTCCTTCGATTTCCACTTCTTGTGATTCGTCCTATCGACTCCAATGATATCTTCCAGAGCTGAAATCGTGTATTACACACATCAGTATATTATCATATACTTCATTTCACTTACATGATATTCAAATCAATCCCTTGGGCAATTTATATCTTATTTGGCCTCGTTATACCATTATCAGACCTTACTCTTTCATAAGTCCATTTCGAGTATATAGCTCATTTTTTAGAATCTCCCAAACTCCTTGAGTCTATCGATTCGTATTAAACTGGTCTTAAGCTTACTATATCTCGAGTTCATGATATTTTTTCATTATGGCATTTCGTCGAATACCTCATATACTCAATTTCAGTTATTATTGTTTCTAGTACATGAACTTCATCAAACTGTTATACAAACATATATACATGCTCAATAACATCAATACATACTTGGTTCATCATTTAGTCCTTATATAGTAATCCTTTTACTCATTTTGACACATTAAACCATTTATAAGTCTTGGAAGATTAGGCATGAACTAAGATGTTTCAACCATAAATCTATATACCAATAGATTCATACATGTGTACAGATCAACATATATGAGATTGATGCATTGAAATCTTACTAATCTCAGCTTTTCTCTTTTTTCACAACTTTGAGGAAAACTCATTTTCTCCTTCGATTCAAAAATTTTACCTCTCGTTTCCAACTATGTTGTTCTTCTCCACTCTATGAACAACTTTGATGAAATAAACTTTTTTCAAATCTCAATGGAAGGTGTTTATAGTCTAGAGGGGAAAGTTAGGTCACTTTGCTTCAAAATATGGAAAGGTTTGATGTTGTTCTCATGAAATGCAGTTCAACAGCCCTATTTATATAGAAATTGCTTGATGAGATCGATCTCCATAAGTGAGGGATCGATCTGCTATTGTTTTTAGCCTTCCCATATTCAGTTTTCAAGCTTGAGAGATCGATCTATCGAAAAGTATGAGATCGATCTTAGCCAGGCAGAAAGCTTAACAGATTGATCTGGCAGGGAAATGAGATCGATCTGCTTCTGGCCATGGGATAAGGAGAATAATTTGTTTGAGGATGAGATCGATCCTTGTTTGGTAGAGGCTTACTAAGATCGATCTGTGTGAGAACTCCAAATTTTGTAAGATTTGCAATGTGAGATTTATAATTTGGTGAGTGTAATTATGATATGTTGATGTACACACAAGTTTTAAATTAAATGAAGTATAAGGAGATTAAGTTTTTAAGTCTTAAATGTGTATGGATTGAAATATGGCATTGGAGTAGATTAAGGTGAGTTTTACATTGAGTTTCCTACAATTTATGCAGTAGCAGTAGAATCTATGAAGGCAAGATCGATCTCCAAGGATGAGAGATCGATCCCATAGCTCCAGAATGTAGAAAAACGTGTAAAAGCAGACAGGTAGATCGATCTCCTAAGGAAGCAGATTGATCTCCTAATGCCTCTATCTAGCAAGGATTGATCCTGTCACAAAGGCAGATCGATCTCTTTAACTCTCGGCTTGGAAGAGACTGATCCCTAATTCAATGCGAGACCGATCTTCACCCTCAACCAAATCGATTTTGAAGTTGTTAATGGAGCAGTTGAAATGAAGCAGAGATCGATCTCTTCCAATATCAAATCGATCTCATAAGCCCTGCCTATAAAAGGGAAACAAGATTTTCGCTTGAAATCGAGCTTTTCTCTCTTTGTAACCCAAACCTTCACCATTTTCACCCAAACCAAGCTTTCTCTCTCTAAGATTCACCCTATTTTAGACAAAATTAGACAAAAGGGCAAGAGACAAAGTTGTTCCTCTTAGCAAGGAGGACAAAGTACTAGAAAATCAAAGGTTGGCTTGAACAAAGGGAAGAGACAAGCATTCTACAAGTTTGGTCAAGAGAGAAGACAAGCTAGGTAAGCTCACAAGACCTTTGTTCTTAAGCATTACCATTTTATATATGGGTGAATAAACATATATGTTATATATTTGGTTAGAAATGTTTAAGATATGATGGAACCAACAAATGGGTTTGGTTAGGAGATTTAATGTAGATGTCTTGTGATGGTTATGAGTTAACTAAAGTGTTGATAAAGATGTAGAAAGAGTTTTGAGATAATGTTGAGTTAGAATGAGTAAGAGAAAGAGAGGGAAAATGAAAATGATGTATATTAATGATTTAATGATGTGTGTGGACAGCTCGGGAATCCAACGGGGGAAACGAGGTTAGTCCAAGAACCGAGGATATTGTACCACTCAAGGTGCAAGAGGTAAGAGAAATAAACCATTTGTACTTGTGAGTTTTCTAGTGAATGAAAATGTTTTAAGAGCATGAAAAACAGTTTGATGAATGAGTATGTTTTATGAGATGATTTGATATGTTGATAAATGTGTGAGTGCTTTATCGGTTTGAGCTCGATTTTGATATGATTTTTTTAATTGTGAACACATATGGTTTATAAGCAAAATGAGTTTTCTGATAACCACCGTGAGCTTTACGTGAAGGTAAAATGATTTATATACAACAATGACATGTTTTTACTGTGTGAGTGTTTTGCCGGTTTGAGCTCGATTTGATGAGTTTTGTGTAAATGTGAATACAATGGGTTATAACCGAAATAGGTTTTGTGATAACCACTAAGAGCTCTATGTGAATGCAAAACAATTTTTACTGAGACTATAGCTTGTCATGAGATGCACATCGAGCATTGCTCTTGTAGCATGTAAGGCCGGGCTGTGCTCTAGTAGCATGTAAGACCGATGCCTCCGTTCTAGTAACGTGAGATGACCTCACTCTGTGGTAGCGATGGGTGGCTTTGCTTTGATAGCATGTAAGATCGGGCTGTTCTGTGATAGCATGTAAGACCGACGGCTATACGACTCTAATGAAGTCTACAACGAACCATGGCCATGTGTGTATTATTGTCAACGAAATCCCTCGATTCGGGATGTTCGCTTAGGGGACGAATTTAATCGTTGTGATATGCCTATGACGATGAGTTTTATCTAAGTTTTATAAATGACTAGTCTCGATTTATCTGATGATGATGTGATTTTACTATTATGATTTATATCACGCTATGAGATTTGATATAATGTGATTGGTGATTTTTATCACGTGCTTATTGCTAATGCCATTGTTTCTACCGTTATTTCTATAACGATTTGCATGCTCATTATTTCCATCATATTGTGTTTGTGATAATGATTTTTTTTTTTATAACTTACCTTATCCTCCTTACTAAGCTGTGAGACCCCGTATATGTATAGCTATGTATATAGGAACATGGGAATGTAAATAAAATCATAAGTAAGATGATGTATTGTAATGTGAAGTGTATGCAATGTAAGTTCATAAGATTATGTACGCACTTGTAGTAAGAATTGTGATTATACGTACAAGTTGCATTACGAATGAGTAGGAAGAAATGAACTTGAATACGAGAAGAATGTGATCGAAATGGAATATGAGTAGTATAGTAAAATGGAAGGAAAGATTTACATAAGTGTATATTTCCATTCGAGTAATATCGTATATATGTGTGGTCATACAAAGATTCTACACAAGTTTTAATGTGTATGTAGTGAGGATGAATCCCATTTTCAAGTCTCAAAGATGAATGAATGAGGAAATGATCATGGTAGCAAATTAAGGGTGTTTGGTAAGGTTTATTGCAGAAAAACTGCAGGAAAATCTGGAATTTGTGAAGGCCAGATCGATCTCATAGGATGAGAGATCGATCTGGGAGAGCCAGAATGCCCTTATGTGAGAAATGGAAGGGAACAGATCGATCTCCAAAGGAAGCAGATCGATCTCCTTAGCTCTCGGGTTGGAAGCAGATTGATCTCCCCTAAGACCAGATCGATCTCCTTAAGCTTCTGTTTGAAAGCAGATCGATCTCCAGTCTCGACAGATCGATCTCCTACCTTTAAAACGTCTTAGAAAAGAGGGATTTTTGAGGAACAGATCGATCTCCACCCAAGGAAGATCGATCTCATCAAGTCAAAACTATAAATGGGAGCAGTTGGATCATCAGAATTTCGAGACAAACATTTCCTTTTCACTTCAACTCAAAGAAATCTAGTTTCTCACTCCTAAATCCAGCCATTTTCAGTAAGATTTGAGGAAAGGCTATTAGAGACAAAGTTGTTCACATCAAAGAGAAGAACAACATAGTCTAGAGGCATTTCCCCATTTGATGGATTGAAGAAATAAAGGACAATCCTAATTGGAGCAAGAGGAAAATCCAATGAGGTAAGTTCTAATGCACAAATCCAAGTACATTGGTTTAGTTAATGATTATAAAGATATTTGGGTGTGCATATTGTGGATAGAACTACCTAAAATGGTATGGAATGAATATAACTTAGAAATGGTCAAGTGTGAGAAAGTGGAGTGTGGGAATGTTTATGATGAATGAGATATCTTGAGTGGATGAGTATGTTGTGGAAATGATTTGGACATGTTGATATTGGGATAAAATTGTGAGATTTACCACAAAGGGTAAAAATGTGTAATTAAGGCATTTGATAAATGCTTAGTTGAATAAGAGTTAGAAACATTAACTCAAATGTTGATGGATGAATTTCAGTTTCGGATGATACGTCGGAGCAATCGAGATGAGAACGCGAGAAGCATAAAGGCGGATAGTTGCACACAAGTAAAACGAGGTAAGGGACTGTGTGTTAGCTATAGAGATGTTCATACGTATTTTACGGCAATTTCGTAGATATATTGCTAGACTAGTACGATATGATAATTCTATGAAATGATATGGAAGTATGCAAAGTACTATAACGTATATATGTATTGAGAAATGGGATAGGGTAAGGAAATAGCATGATATGCATGTTTTCAATGGGTTCTCAATTTTACATTGTTATTTATGATTGAGAAATGTTGATGATAGGTTGGCTAATTTTACATGTTTTAGCATGAAGAGGCATGCTCTACGAATAACGTGTTTTGAGTTTTAAAAAGAGAAAATAGCCATCTATCAGTTTTGAGATGAGATTTGGTGTTGAAGCGCTAGCTCACACCCGGTTTAAAGCCTTGATGTACCGTGCGGGAGTTTTAACTTGCACGAGGGTTTTGAGAAAATACGGGAACTTTGCTCGCACGTATTTTGTTGAGTTAAGGTAAACCTGGGGGTCTGGGACCCAAAGGGATACCAGCCGACGGTCAATTGAACGGGCTGGGCCTTAACGATAGATCGTACCACGCTGGAGCTTTGCGTTGACTGTGTGTCACGCTGCTTGCTCACCTGGTATATGAGACATGGTTTAAGGATAAAAAGTCCATCAGAGTTGGAGTATGGACTTGGGTCCACGGTTGTACGTAGAATAGTGTAGTCACTTGTTGGTATACTATGTACCGTGCTGGGTGCACGTGAGTACGAGTATCGCGTAGATGACACACGACGTATCTTCACCGTGAGTATATGAGGAGATGAGGTGGATTGAGATGAGCCGGAGGGTAGGACTGACCCATCCCCCTTCAGGCGAAGTGATACCCTGTGCACACCCGATCAGTGAGGCCTGGGATCACTGACTGTGGCCTTAAGTCGTGGATATTTGATTGCCTAAAATTCCATGCCTGTCTCAGAGAATCGAGAAACAGAGACAATCTCAGAAGAGAAAGAGATTTACGAGAAAGAATGATTTGAGAAGTGAAAGAGATTTCGTGTTTTAATAAATCTCTGATTTCACATTCGTGCCATGAGGGCACTATTTATGAGCATGTTTTAAATGGAAGTTTGACATTTGATTTACACGAAAATGGTATTGAGAAATATATGTTTAAATGCATTGTTCGTATGATATTTCCATTTATAACGAAAACATGGTTTTGGTTTATGCATGCATGGGCTATGTAGGTAGTACGATATCTACCTGCTAGCATACATTTCCTTACTGAGCCGTGGTTTGCTCATCCCACTATTTTCCCCCTCCAGGTACTGAGAAGTAAGAGAGCGGTGATCTCTAGATCTTTTGCGCTAAACAGCTCCCACAATCTGCAAAGGTATAAGATTTGTATACACGAGTATTTTGTATCTAATATATTGTATCGCACAGTTATATCTTGGAATTGTAAACAGTATTATGGGGATGATATGTAAGCACATGGTATTTATACAATTAATTTTGTGTATTTACACACACACTTGGGAGTGTGACTTAAAGTTTTAAATATTCCGCTGTAAATGAATAAATTTTTAGTAATTGCATCTTCTCACAGCCCAACCGTAGTAGAGAATGTATGGATAGAAGGGTTCCCGAAAGCGGGGCATGACAGGCTTAGTATCAGAGCAAGGTTTGTCTAATGTGAGTTGATGCTTAGGACTAAGAAAACATACATCCCCAAGTTACTGTGCGATATTTAGATACAAATGTGTGTGCGGAGCTGGTAGTGAATTAAATGTTTGTTATAACGCAGGAAAATTATCAGGCTAGTGAGTTATGCCTGAGAGACACCGCAAGAAGGGAGAGAGCTCGAGGGCTCAAGGGCAAAATGATAGGACTGAGAGGCACAGTAGATCATCCTCTAGTCATGAGCCCCAGGAACAATTAGAGGCTTCTGATCCTCGGATAACTCGATTGGAGGAAGACATGCGCACGATGATGACCATGATGGGCCAGATCATGGCTAGGTTTGAGGGTACACCTGGTACGGCGGGACAGGCTGCACCGAATCCCCCAGCAGCTGCACCTGAACCTGAGAATGTTGCACCTGCGCAAGCTGAACCGGCTAGGCCACGGGAACCTCATATTCGACCGGTACCTCCTCCAGTAGCCCCACATCAGCATGATGATGATTTGGGGTATGGATATGATTGTGATATGGAAAGATTGAGGCATTTTATGGACTTTAAGCCTCCTTCATTTAGCGGGGTAAAGGATCCGACGGTGGCTGAGGACTGGATCAGTCAAATGGAGAAGTTATTCGACTTCTGTAGATGTTCAGCTACGGAGAGAGTAGCGCTTGTGGCCTTTGTATTGAGAGGCGAAGCAGAGTGCTGGTGGAAGTCCGTCAGGCCGATGTTAAGAGCTCAAGGAATGGTTATCACTTGGGATATGTTCTTGGACGTTTTCAGAGAGCAATACATCCCAGATACTGCTCAACGGAGACTACAGATGGAATTTCTGAATCTGACTCAAGGGAATCGAACAGTTGATGAGTACGAGTCACGATTCACTTCGTTGGGTAGATACGATCCGGACTCGATCAGGAGCGAGGCTATTAGAGTCCGTAGATTTGTGGATGGACTGAGGCCTTCGATCCGAGCGAAGTTGGCCCCATTTGATGTCACTACATATAGAGAGGCAGTGCGATGGGCCCAGTTATGCTAGCAGGATCATGACTTGCAGATTTTTGAGTTTAGTTGGGGTAAGGATAAGGGTCCGAGGAAGCTGGGAGATGGCAAGAGTGCCAAATTTGGTCGAAAATTCATGAGTAAACGTCGGAGAGAGGTAGATGAGTTCCAGAGAAAGGTTGCTAGACCTTTTATGCCTCCGACTCAGACACCAGCCAGGGGTATAGTGATTGGTGGACCCCGACCGACTACAGATCAGTGTAGGTTATGCGGTCGATACCATGGTGGTAGGCCATGTCATCTTCAGGGTACCCGATGTTTCAGATGTGGTAAATTTGGACATTATGCCAGAGAGTGCCCGGAGATAGTTGAGGCAATTCCACAGAGGGGTAAAGAGCCAGAGAGGGTTCCTACAGTTGCACCTCTTGCAAGAAAGAAAGCCTCGGCTGAAGAAAAAGGAAAACAAGTTGTGGGTCAAGGCAGGGTGTATGCGATAGACCAGGCATCGGCTGATACCTCTTCTGAAGTGATAAAAGGTACAATCTTGATTTTCAATCTAGAGGTTATAGCTTTGTTTGATTCTGGTGCTACGCATTCCTTCATATCACCTGCATGTGCATCTAAGTTAAAAGGTTTTGTAGAACCCACATACTTGAGTAGGACTTTACTAATAAGTACTCCCATGAGAGTGAGCCAATTAGTTGAACAAGTGTATAAAGATTGTAAAGTGAGGGTGGGAGATAAGTGCATGACAGCCAACTTGATTTTGTTGAATATGTATGACATTGATGTAATTTTGGGAATGGATTGGTTAGCCGCCAATCATGCTGTCATAGACTGTCGTTCTAAGTCCATTAAGTTTTCTCTACCTGAAGAATGTGTTGTAAGATTTTAAGAGAAGAAATGAAATCTTAAATTTTGTGTTAAGTAAAGTACTTTGGTATAAATGGCTTGAGTGTTGTTTTGAAGGTTTTGTTGCTTATGTGGTGGAGTTGAACAAAGTACATCCGGATATAGAGGACATCTCAGTGGTCAGAGAATTCCCTGATGTCTTTCCAGACGATCTACCAGGATTGCCACCTGATAGAGAAACAGAATTCGGTATAGACTTGACGCCTGGAACTGAACCAATATCGAAGTCACCATATAGGATGGCTCCAGTTGAGTTAGAGGAATTAAGGAAACAGCTGCAAGAGTTGTTAGAGAAGGGGTTCATAAGACCGAGTGTCTCACCATGGGGAGCCCCGGTGTTGTTTATGAAGAAGAGAGATGGGAGCCTCAGGTTGTGCATTGACTATCAGATGTTAAACAAGGCTACCATCAAGGATAAGTACCCCTTGCCACGCATTGACGATTTATTGGATCAGCTTCGGGGAGCACAGATCTTCTCCAAGATAGATCTGAGGTCTGGGTATCATCAATTGAAGATTCGAAAGGAGGATGTGCCCAAGACAGCATTTCGTACCCGCTATGGCCATTACGAATTCTTAGTGATGCCTTTTGGGTTGACCAATGCGCCGGTAGCTTTTATGGCTCTAATGAACGAAGTATTCAAGCCATACCTGGACCAATTCGTAATTATTTTCATTGATGATATATTGGTGTATTCAAGGTCCAGAGAAGAGCATGAGCAGCACTTAAGGATTATTTTGCAGACCCTCCGAGAGAAAAGGTTATATGCCAAGCTTAACAAATGTGACTTTTGGCTAGAAAAAATTTCTTTTCTAGGCCATGTTATATCGAAGGATGGGGTGTCAGTAGATCCATCCAAGATTGAGGCAGTTGTTCAGTGAGAATAACCTAGGACAGTCACAGAGATCAGAAGTTTTCTGGGTTTGGCTGGTTACTACAGGAGATTTGTAGAAGGTTTCTCTAAATTAGCTGCTCCATTGACACGTCTTACGAGGAAGAGTGTGGAGTTTTCATGGGATGAAGCTTGTGAGAGGAGTTTTCAAGAACTTAAGCGCAGATTAACTACCGCGCCAGTTCTTATCATCCCTAACAGTTCAGGGAATTATTCGGTGTATACTGATGCTTCGCATCAAGGACTAGGCTGTGTTTTGATGCAAGATGGAAGGGTAGTAGCTTATCGATCTAGACAGTTGAAAGATCACGAGAAGAACTACCCCACTCACGATTTGGAGTTAGCGGCCGTAGTGTTTGAGCTGAAGATATGGCGCCACTACTTATATGGTGAGAGATTTCAGATCTTTACGGATCATAAGAGTCTGAAATATCTATTCTCGCAAAAGGAGTTAAACATGAGACAGAGGAGGTGGTTGGAACTCCTCAAGGACTATGATTGTGAGATCTTGTACCACCCGGGGAAGGTAAATGTGGTTGTCGATGCATTGAGTCGGAAGAGTCTCGGGTTGGTGTCTCACATGATGGTTAGAGAGCACGAGTTGTTGGAACAATTCACGAACCTTAGTCTGGATATGACCCTACCTGAGATTGGCAGCTATGGGATTATTGCTAGCTTGAGATTAAAACTGGAGTTGATTGAGAGAATCCGACAAGCTCAGCAAATCGATCAATGGTGTATTGTCATGATTAGCCAAATCCGAAAAGGGAAGGGTGTTGATTTTATATTGAGTCTAGATGGAATACTAAGGTTTAGAAATAGAATATGTGTCCCTAAGGATTTAGAGCTGAGAAAGCTGATCTTATCAGAGGCACACTCGTCGAGATACACGATACACCCGGGGAGTAGTAAGATGTATCAAAATCTCTGAAAAGCATATTGGTGGTCTGGAATGAAGAGAGACATAGCTGAGTATGTCGCTAGATGTCTCATTTGTCAGCAAGTAAAAGTCGAACATCAGAAACCAGGAGGATTATTACAACCTCTATCGATACCAACATGGAAGTGGGAGCATGTCACCATGGATTTTGTGATGGGGTTACCGAGAACTCGTAAGAACCATGATGCGATATGGGTGATAGTAGATCGGTTAACGAAATCGGCACATTTCTTAGCCATGAGATCTACTGATACATTGAGTGCACTGGCGAACCTGTATGTGCGAGAAATAGTGAGATTGCATGGAGTCCCAGTGAGTGTTGTTTCTGATAGGGATGCCCGCTTCACTTCCCACTTTTGGGGACATTTCCAGGAAGCGATGGGGACCCAATTGAGTTTTAGCACCGCTTTTCATCCTCAGACAGATGGTCAGTCGGAGAGGACTATACAGACCCTGGAGGATATGTTGAGAGCGTGTGTGCTGGATTTTAGAGGCTCATAGGATGATCACTTGCCATTGATTGAGTTCACCTACAATAACAGTCATCACTCAAGTATTGGTATGGCCCCTTATGAGGCACTATACGGTCGTAGATGCCGATCGCCCATTGGTTGGGAAGAAGTTGGTGACAGACAATTGCTCGCTCCCGATTTGGCTAAGCAAGCCTCCGAGGATGTTCAGATAATATGCGAGAGGCTACGAACAGCTCAAAGTCGACAAAAGAGCTACGCTGACAGGAGACGGAGACCACTTGAGTTTGATGTTAGCGAGTCCGTATTTTTGAAAGTATCTCCTTCTAAGGGAATAATGAGGTTTGGGAAGAAAGGAAAATTAAGTCCTCGTTACATTGGTCCCTTCGAGATTTTGGATAGAGTGGGAGAAGGAGCATATAGGCTAGCCTTACCACCTGAGCTAGCAGAAGTCCACAATGTCTTCCACGTTTCTATGCTTCAGAAGTACTACCCGGATCCGACACATGTAATTAGTTATGAGCCGTTGGAGCTCAAGAAAGATATGTCGTATGTCGAGAGATCGATCAGGGTGTTAGACAGGAAAGAGAAGGTGTTGCGGAACAAGACGATTTCATTGGTTAAGGTTTTGTGGCAACATCACACTGTGGAAGAGGCCACATGGGAACTGGAAAGTTTGATGCGGGAAAAGTATCTCGAGTTATTCACAAATTGAATTGGTTCTAATTTGGAGGACCAAATTCTCTAAGTGGGGGAGAATGTGAGACCCCGTATATGTATAGCTATGTATATAGGAACATGGGAATGTAAATAAAATCATAAGTAAGATGATGTATTGTAATGTGAAGTGCATGCAATGTAAGTTCATAAGATTATGTACGCACTTGTAGTAAGAATTGTGATTATACGTACAAGTTGCATTACGAATGAGTAGGAAGAAATGAACTTGAATACAAGAAGAATGTGATCGAAATGGAATATGAGTAGTATAGTAAAATGGAAGGAAAGATTTACATAAGTGTATATTTCCATTCGAGTAATATCGTATATATGTGTGGTCATACAAAGATTCTACACAAGTTTTAATGTGTATGTAGTGAGGATGAATCCCATTTTCAAGTATCAAAGATGAATGAATGAGGAAATGATCATGGTAGCAAATTAAGGGTGTTTGGTAAGGGTTATTGCAGAAAAACTGCAGGAAAATCTGGAATTTGTGAAGGCCAGATCGATCTCATAGGATGAGAGATCGATCTGGGAGAGCTAGAATGCCCTTATGTGAGAAATGGAAGGGAACAGATCGATCTCCAAAGGAAGCAGATCGATCTCCTTAGCTCTCGGGTTGGAAGCAGATCGATCTCCCCTAAGACCAGATCGATCTCCTTAAGCTTCTGTTTGAAAGCAGATCGATCTCCAGTCTCGACAGATCGATCTCTTACCTTTAAAACGTCTTAGAAAAGAGGGATTTTTTAGGAACAGATCGATCTCCACCCAAGGAAGATCGATCTCATCAAGTCAAAACTATAAATGGGAGCAGTTGGATCATCAGAATTTCGGGACAAACATTTCCTTTTCACTTCAACTCAAAGAAATCTAGTTTCTCACTCCTAAATCCAGCCATTTTCAGTAAGATTTGAGGAAAGGCTATTAGAGACAATGTTGTTCACATCAAAGAGAAGAACAACATAGTCTAGAGGCATTTCCCCATTTGATGGATTGAAGAAATAAAGGACAATCCTAATTGGAGCAAGAGGAAAATCCAATGAGGTAAGTTCTAATGCACAAATCCAAGTACATTGGTTTAGTTAATGATTATAAAGATATTTGGGTGTGCATATTGTGGATAGAACTACCTAAAATGGTATGGAATGAATATAACTTAGAAATGGTCAAGTGTGAGAAAGTGGAGTGTGGGAGTGTTTATGATGAATGAGATATCTTGAGTGGATGAGTATGTTGTGGAAATGATTTGGACATGTTGATATTGGGATAAAATTGTGAGATTTACCACAAAGGGTAAAAATGTGTAATTAAGGCATTTGATAAATGCTTAGTTGAATAAGAGTTAGAAACATTAACTCAAATGTTGATGGATGAATTTCAGTTTCGGATGATACGTCGGAGCAATCGAGATGAGAATGCGAGAAGCATAAAGGCAGATAGTTGCACATAAGTAAAATGAGGTAAGGGACTGTGTGTTAGCTATAGAGATGTTTGTACATATTTTACGGTAATTTCGTAGATATATTGCTAGACTAGTACGATATGATAATTCTATGAAATGATATGGAAGTATGCAAAGTACTATAACGTATATATGTATTGAGAAATGGGATAGGGTAAGGAAATAGCATGATATGCATGTTTTCAATGATGTTCTCAATTTTACATTGTTATTTATGATTGAGAAATGTTGATGATAGGTTGGCTAATTTTACATGTTTTAGCATGAAGAGGCATGCTGTACGAATAACGTGTTTTGAGTTTTAAAAAGAGAAAATAGCCATATATCAGTTTTGAGATGAGATTTGGTGTTGAAGCGCTAGCTCACACCCGGTTTAAAGCCTTGATGTACCGTGAGGGAATTTTAACTCGCACGAGGGTTTTGAGAAAATGCGGGAACTTTGCTCGCACCTGTTTTGTTGAGTTAAGGTAAACCTGGGGGTCTGGGACCCAAGGGGATACCAGCCGACGGCCAATTGAACGGGCTGGGCCTTAACGATAAATCGTACCGCGCTGGAGCTTTGCGTTGACTGTGTGTCACGCTGCTTGCTCGCCTGGTATATGAGACATGGTTTGAGGATAAAAAGTCCATCGGAGTTGGAGTATGGACTTAGGTCCACGGTTGTACGTAGAATAGTGTAGTCACCCGTTGGTATACTATGTACCGTGCTGGGTGCACGTGAGTACGAGTACCGCGTAGATGACACACGACGTATCTTCACCGTGAGTATACGAGGAGATGAGGTGGATTGAGATGAGCCGGAGGGTAGGACTGACCCATCCCCCTTCAGGCGAAGTGATACCCTGTGCACACCCGATCAGTGAGGCCTGGGATCACTGACTGTGGCCATAAGTCGTGGATATTTGATTGCCTAAAATTCCATGCCTGTCTCAGAGAATCGAGAAACAGAGACAATCTCAGAAGAGAAAGAGATTTACGAGAAAGAATGATTTGAGAAGTGAAAGAGATTTCGTGTTTTAATATATCTCTGATTTCACATTCGTGCCATGAGGGCACTATTTATGAGCATGTTTTAAATGGAAGTTTGACATTTGATTTACACGAAAATGGTATTGAGAAATATATGTTTAAATGCATTGTTCGTATGATATTTCCATTTATAACGAAAACATGGTTTTGGTTTATGCATGCATGGGCTATGTAGGTAGTACGATATCTACCTGCTAGCATACATTTCCTTACTGAGCCGTGGTTTGCTCATCCCACTATTTTCCCCCTCCAGGTACTGAGAAGTAAGAGAGCGGTGATCTCTAGATCTTTTGCGCTAAACAGCTCCCACAATCTGCAAAGGTATAAGATTTGTATACACGAGTATTTTGTATCTAATATATTGTATCGCACAGTTATATCTTGGAATTGTAAACAGTATTATGGGGATGATATGTAAACACATGGTATTTATACAATTAATTTTGTGTATTTACACACACACTTGGGAGTGTGACTTAAAGTTTTAAATATTCCGCTGTAAATGAATAAATTTTTAGTAATTGTATCTTCTCACAGCCCAACCGTAGTAGAGAATGTATGGATAGAAGGGTTCCCGAAAGCGGGGCATGACATAAGCGTTTTGAGAGCTCACCCTTTTTCCTCCCCCTCCAGATTACTTGAAGTAAGCGAGATAGAGCCTGCCATGTACGTGATATAGGTTGGTGGATAAGATCTCCCCAAGCTATCGCTTGTACACGCATAAGGTATAATTCACTTCATTTTGTATCAAGACAATGATATGAGACAGACATTTGTGATATGTATTTTGGGATGTAATTAGGATGATATGAAAGAAATGAGTTGAGACTTAAGGGTTGATTCTTTTTGGGATATTATATAATTGATTTCATTAAGTATGAATTGTATGATCTTGGGGATAATGTTCGTTTATAAATGACTAGATTTTGACATAAGTGATTAAATGACACTGTACAAGAATGCACCCAGAGTTGTTAGTTTTAATTTAAGAAAAATTCTAAATTAGCCCTATTTTCGCGCTTCCGAGCTGTCACAAATTTTATTGGTATCAGAGCAAAAGGTGTCTAGTACTGTCAGTGTCGAGTAATTGGAAGTAGATTACATCCCAAGTGTTTATATTGTCTGGTAATGAATTGAATTTAACGAGGAAAATTATGATCGATGTTTAATGAATACGCGTAGGCACGTAAGAGATAGAAAAATAAGGGGGAGAAGAGGACGTTCTAAGAGGCAGACGCAGCTAGCTCCGCCAACTGAACCACAACTGGAGAGTCCTAACTCTTGAATGAATCGCTGAGAGCATGATGTACGTCATGGATTCAAACAGATGGCAATACTATTCGCGTAACATTTTGGGGCTAATGCCTCAGGTACCATATCAGTATCGTCTCCTCTACCACAATAGGGACCACCCGCACCCCCACCATAGACTGATCCGGTGCCTACCACCATACAGCCTGCGGTACAGACCCAACTTGATGACAGAGATAAGGGTCGATTGAGGGACTTTTTGAAGATGAACCCACCGACCTTTAGAGGGGTGAAAGATCCCACAGAGGCTAAGGAATGGCTGATAGAGTTACGAGTCATTTTTGACTATTTGGGATGCTTCGATGCTGATAGGGTCATTATGGGTGCTTATATGTTAAAGGGACAAACCCGAGATTGATGGAGCACTACTCATATTATATGGGCGACTAGCCAAGAGGTGATTACCTGGGAGATGTTTAAATCGGCATTTAGAACCTAGTATGTGCCAAGGGTTGCCCAAAAGAGGAAGCAAGCTGAATTCCTAAACTTGACTCAAGGCAATATGACAGTTGATGATTACGAGAGCTGATTCACCACTTTACTTAAGTATGACTTAGAGACTCTTAAGGATGAGGAGCTCCACACTGAGTGATTTGTATATAGGCTGAGACCCATCATTAGAGATCGATTGATATGGCTTTGTACTGAGTTTGAGGATGCTCTGAGACAAGCACTAAAAGTGGAGAGGGGACTAAAGTTAGTACAGTCTCGGACTGAGTCCAAAAATTTTAATCGGAGATAAGGGTAAGCGAACCATGAATTCTCACACTGACCTTCAGAGGGGTTCTTTTAAGAGGAGACAGTTCGAGGGACAGAGGGGAAGAGTTGACAGACCCAGGGTTCCTCCCATTATTAAGGAGACCCCTCGAGGTGCCAGACCAGAAGTTAGAATCTACAGAGATTATGGCAGATCACATGAGGGAAGCTGTCCTAAAATTATACAAGGATGCTTCAGATGCAGGGACATAGGTCACAGAGTGAGGTATTGCCCGCAACCACAGAAGCCACATTCTCTAGAGCCTCCTAGACAACAGCCACAGAGGACGGTTCCCCAAAGACGGGCTCTGACTGCTAATAAGGGCAAGAAGCAGATCATAGAGAGATGTGTGTTTACCTTGGATAAGGAGACTACAGACACTTTGTCTGAGACTATACGAGGTACACTTCTTATCTGTAATCATAAGGCTCATGTGTTATTTGATTTGGGATCCACACATTCTTTTATTGATGTACAATTTGCATGTAGATTGAGTTTGAAGCATGAATCCTTAGATTTTATCCTACATGTAAATACCCACATGCGTGAGTCCTAGAGGACTGATATGGTGTGTAGGAGTTGTGACATTAAGGTGGGAGATAGGGTGATGTTAGTAGATCTAGTGTTATTAACCATGTATTGTTTTAATGTGATTTTGGAGATGGATTGGTTGGCGGTCAATCGTATGAGTCTATATTGCTACACTAAGACTGTAACTTTCTCCCTACCTGAAAAGTTTAGTGTATGTTTCAATGTCAAGGAATAAAGGCATATGACATTTATCGTAAAATTTTAAGATATTGTTATATCACTGCTAAACACTGATTTAATTATTGATGTGAGGGTTACATCACACTCATATCTAATATGAGTTGAGAACATCCGAGGATAGAGGATATACTAGTAGTAAATGAGTTTTCGGATGTGTTCCTTGATGAATTGCCTGGTTTACCATCGGAGAGAGAGCTGGAGTTCACTATTAATTTAGTGCTAGATACTCAACCGATCTCTAAACCTCTCTACAGGATGGCGTTGGTCGAATTGGAAGAGTTAAAGAAATAGTTGCAAGAACGGCTTGACCAAGGTTTTATTAGACCTAGTGTGTCGCCATGGGGAGCTCCGGTGTTGTTTGTAAAGAAAAAAGATGGTAGCCTGAGATTATGCATAGATTACAGATTGCTAAACAAGGCTACTGTAAAGAACGAGTACCCCCTGCCAAAGATAGATGATTTTTTTGACCAGCTGAGAGGGGCTTCTATCTTTTCTAAGATTGATTTAAGATCGGGCTATCACCAGTTAAGAATCAGGAAAGAGGATATTTCGAAAACAGCCTTCAGAACTAGGTATGGCCACTATGAGCTCTTAGTGATCCCTTTTGGTTTGACGAATGCCCCAATTGCTTACATGAGTTTGAAGAATGAGGTATTTAGAGACTATTTAGATCAGTTTGTGATAGTCTTGATTAATGTTATCCTTGTATATTCTCGGTCTCATGATGAACATGCACAACATTTGAGGATTGTGCTACAAGTACTAAGAGATAAGCAGCTTTATGGGAAGATCAATAAGAGTGAATTTTGGCTGGATTAAATACATTTTCTTGGGCATATTGTATCTAAAGACGGAGTGTCAATTGATCCGTCTAAGATAGAAGCTGTACTTAATTGGGAGAGACCGACAACATTGATCGAGATTCAGAGTTTCCTAGGGTTAGTGAGGGTATTACAGAAGGTTTGTTGAAGGATTTTCCAGAATTGTCGCTCCTTTATCTAAACTCACACGTAAGGAGATTCCTTTTATATGGTCTGAGAAGTGTGAGCAGAGTTTCTAAGAATTAAAGAGGAGATTAACGACGAGACCTGTGTTGACTATCCCAAATGGACCCAGAGGCTTTACAGTGTATAATGATGCCTCTCAACAAGGTTTGAGATGTGTGCTCATGCAGTATGGAAGAGTAGTCGCTTATGGTTCATGACAGCTGAAAGAACATGAGCGAAACTACCCCACACATGATTTGGAGTTAGTCGCAGTGGTGTTTGCATTGAAGATTTGGCGACATTAATTATATAGGGAAAGGTTCCAAATATTTACTGATCACAAGAGCCTGAGATATATATTTGACTAGAAGGAGTTAAATATGAGACAAAGGAGATGGATGAAACTCTTTAAAGATTATGATTACGAAATACTCTACCATCCCGGGAAGGCGAACGTGGTCGCTGATGCCTTAAGCAGGAAGAGTATGATATCTGCTATGATGATTAAAGAATGGGATTTGTTAGAACAATTCGTTGGACTCTGGATCAGAGTTGAGGAAGTAGAGATCGGATTTTTGGCTAGTCTATGGAGAGAGCCTGACATTATAGATCAGATTAGAGCAGGGCAATGAAATGATCAGAGGCTATTGAATATGGTTAGCCAAGCTGAATTGACCTCGCAGTCAAATTTCATGGCAGTGATGATGTGTTATTGAGGTTTAAGGGTCGAATTTGTGTTCCAAAAGATGATGACCTGAAGCAACAAATACTGAGAGAGTCTCACTGCTCCTAATACACCATGCACCCTGGTAGTACCAAGATGTATCGGGATCTGAGGAGGATGTATTGGTCGAGTGGTATGAAGCGAGACGTGGCAGAATATGTGGCCAAATGTTTGGTATGCCAATAAGTGAAAGCTGATCACCAAAAGCCCGAAGGATTACTTAAGCCTTTGCCTGTGCCTACATGGAAATGGGTGCATATCACCACAGACTTTATCATGGGATTACCGAGGACCCAAAAAGGTCATGATACAATATGGGTGATAGTTGATAGATTGACGAAGAGTGCCCACTTCCTTGCCATCAAGAGCACAGATACATTGAGTACATTAGCCGAGCTATATGTTAGGGAGATAGCTAGACTACATGGGGCTTCAGTGAGTGTTACCTCTGATAGAGATTCTCGATTCACCTCCAGGTTTTGGACTCATTTTCAGGAGGCCATGAGATCTCGATTAAATTTCAATACCACCTATCATCCTCAAACTGATGGTCAGTTCGAGCAGACAATATAGACCTTGGGGGAAAGTTGAGGGCATGTACAATGAACTTCAAGGGATCATAGGATGATCACCTGCCTCTTGCTGAGTTTGTGTACAACAATAGTTATCATACGAGTATTGGCATGGCACCTTATGAGGCTCTGCATGGTAGGAGATGTAGATCCCTTATAGCGTGGGAAGAAGTGGGTGACAGGAAAACGATTGCTCCCGAACTAGTTGAACGGGCAACTCAGAATGTGAAAATCATTGGTGATAGATTACGAGCTACTCAGAGTCGACAGAAAAGTTACCCAGATGTTCGTAGACAGCCACTTGAGTTTCAAGTTGGAGATTTGATATTCCTTCAGATATCTCCGAGTAAGGGTATCATGCGTTTCGGGAAGAAAGGGAAATTGATTCCACGATATATAGGACCGTTTGAGATTTTAGAGAGAGTGGAAGATGTTGCCTATCGGTTTGCTTTACCTCCAAATCTTTCTGTGATTCACAATGGCTTCCACGTCTCGATGTTGAGGAAATACAATCCGGACCCTACCCATGTCATTGAGTATGAAGCATTGGATATTCAGGAGGATATGAGTTATGTGGAAGAGCCCACCCAAATACATGACAGGAAGGAGAAGGTACTTCGAACGAAAAGGATTCCATTGGTTAAGGTTCTCTGGAAACACCACTCAATGGAGGAAGCAACTTGGGAACTAGAGAGCCTTATGAAGAAGAAATACCCTCAACTATTTAATGGGTCGAGTTGAATTTGGAGGACCAAATTCTCTTAAGGTGGGGAAGATATGAGAACTGTAAATTTTGTAAGATTTACAATGTGAGATTTGTAATTTTGTAAGTGTAATTATGATATGTTGATGTACAAGCAAGTTTTAAATTTAATAAAGTATAAGGAGATGAAGTTTTTATGTCTTAAATGTGTATGGATTAAAATATGGCCTATGGAGTAGATTAAGGTGAGTTTTGCATTGAGTTTCCTACCATTTATGTAGCACCAGTAGAATCTGTGAAGGCCATATCGATTTCCAAGGATGAGAGATCGATCCCATAGCTCCAGAATGTAGAAAAACGTGTAAAAGTAGGCAGACAGATCGATCTCCTAAGGAAGCAGATCGATCTCCTAATGCCTCTATCTAGCAAGGATCGATCCTGTCATAAGGGCAGATCGATCTCCTTAACTCTTGACTTGGAAGAGACTGATCCCTAATTCAATGCCAGATCGATCTCCACTTAGAAGAGCAGATCAATCTTCACCCTCAACCAGATCGATCTTGTAGTTGTTAATGGAGCAGATGGAGTAGTTGAAATGAAGCAGAGATCGATCTCCTCCAATACCAGATTGATCTCACAAGCCCTATCTATAAAAGGACCGTGAGAATTTTGCCTGAAATCGAGCTTTTCTCTCTCTAAACCCAAACCTTCACCATTTTCACCTAAACTAAGCTTTCTCGCTCTAAGATTCACCCTATTCTAGATAAAATTAGACAAAAGAGCAAGAGACAAAGTTTTTCTCTTGGCAAGGAGGATAACATACTAGAAAATCAAAGGTTAGCTTGAACAAAGGGAAGAGACAAGCATTCTACAAGTTTGGTCAAGAGAGGAGACAAGCAAGGTAGGCTCACAAGACCTTTGTTCTTAAGCATTACCATTTTATATATGGGTGAATAAACATATATGTTATACATTTGGTTAGAAATGTTTAAGACATGATGGAACCAACAAATGGTTTGGTTAGGAGATTTATTGTAGATGTCTTGTGATGGTTATGAGTTAACTAAAGTGTTGATAAAGATGTAGAAAGAGTTTTGAGATAATGTTGAGTTAGAATGAGTACGAGAAAAAGAGAGAAAATGAAAATGATGTACATTAATGATTTAATGATGTGTGTGGACAGCTCAAGAATCCAATACGGGAAACGAGGCTAGTCCGAGAACCGAGGATATTGTACCACTCAAGGTGCAAGAGGTAAGGGAAATAAACCATTTGCGCATGTGAGTTTTCTAGTGAATGAAAATGTTTTAAGAGCATGAAAAACAGTTTGGTGAATGAGCATGCTTTAGGAGATGATTTGATATGTTGATAAATGTGTAAGTGTTTTATCGGTTTGAGCTTAATTTTGATGTAATTTGTGTAATTGTGAACACATATGGTTTATAACCAAAATAGGTTTTGTGATAACCAGCATGAGCTCTGCGTGAAGGTAAAACGATTTATATACAACAATGACATGTTTTTACTGTGTGAGTGTTTTACCGGTTTGAGCTCAATTTGATGAGTTTTGTGTAAATGTGAATGCAATGGGTTATAACTGAAATAAGTTTTGTGATGACCACTAAGAGCTCTACGTGAAGGCAAAACGATTTTTACTGAGACTATGGCTTGTCATAAGATGCACATCAGGCTTTGCTCTTGTAGCATGTAAGGATGGGTTGTGCTCTAGTAGCATGTAAGACGGATGCCTCAGTTCTATTAACGTGAGATGACCCTGCTCCGTGGTAGAGATGGGTGGCTTTGCTTTGATAGCATGTAAGACCGGACTGTGCTGTTCTAGCATGTAAGACCGACAGCTATACGACTCTGATCAAGTCTACAACGAACCATGGTCATGTGTATATTATTGTCGACAAAATCCCTCTTTTGGGGATGTCCACCTAGGGGACGAATTCAATCGTTGTGATGTGCCTATGACGATGCGTTTTATCTGAGTTTTAGAAAGGCCTAGTCTCAATTTTTTTGATGATGATGTGATTTTACTACTGTGATTTATATCACACAATGAGATTTGATATAATGTGATTGGTGATTTTTATCATGTGCTTATTGCTAATGCCATTCTTTCTACCGTTATTTCTATCATGATTTGCATGCTCATTATTTCCATCATATTGTGTTTGTGATGATGATTTTTTTATTATAACTTACCTTATCCTCCTTACTAAGCGTTTTGAGAGCTCACCCTTTTTTCTCCCCCTCCAGATTACTTGAAATAAGCGAGATAGAGCCTGCCGCGTACGTGATATAGGCTAATGGTTAAGATCTCCCTGGGCTATCGCTTGTACACGCATAAGGTATAATTCAGTTCATTTTGTACTGGACAATGATGTAAGATAGACATTTGTGATATGTATTTTAGGATGCAATTATGATGATATGAAAGAAATGAGTTGAGACTTATGGGTTGATTCTTTTTGGGATATTATGTAATTGATTTCATTAAGTATGAGTTGTATGATCTTGGGGATAATGTTCTGTTATAAATGACTAGATTTGATGTAAGCGATTAAATGACACTGTACAGGAATGCACCCAGAGTTATTAGTTTTAATTTAAGAAAAAAATTTAAATTAGCCTTATTTTTGCGCTTCCGGGCTATCACAATCTGGCTTGAAGGAGAGATCGATCTCCTCTTGCTCTGCTGCATACTTAGCTGAATTTCATCCCAAATTCTTAAAGCTAACTTCATATCAATTTACCTCACTACTCCTTTTGCATTAAATCCACATTTTTCACTTAGAAAGGTCCATTTCTTGTTATTCATACTTAATGGAACTTGCGTGTACATCACAAATTCATATAACAAGTGTGTACATCAATTTACGGACCTTACTTCACTTATGATTCATATTACATAAATAAGTGTACACTTAAAGAATCATAAGGATTACATATAAAAATACGGGTTTTACATTCCTCCCCTCCTTTAAGAAATTTGGTCCTCCAAATTAGAACCAAGTTCTATTCAAAAAGTCGGGGGTACTTTTCCTGTATAGAGTTCTCCAACTCCCAAGTAGCTTCCTCTGAATTATGGTGCTGCTAGAGAACCTTAATAAATAGAATCGTCTTGTTCTATAGCACATTTTCCTTCTTATCCAGTATCCGGATCAGTTTCTCTACTTATGACAAACCATTCTTGAGCTCCAATGGCTCATACCGAATCACATGAGTGGGATTTGGATGGTATTTTGAAGCATCGATACATGGAAGACATTATGAATGCCTGATAGCTCCGGTGGTAATACTAGCTGTAGGCCTTATCTCTCACTCGGTCCAGTATCTCAAACGGTCCGATATACCGAGGGCTCAACTTACCCTTCTTATCAAACCTTATTATCCCTTTCGAGGGAGAGACTTTCAAAAATACTGAGTTAGCCACGGTGAACTTTAGTGGCCTCCGTCTCATGTCAACGTAACTTTTCTGCCTGCTCTAAGCTGTTCTCAATCTCTCACATATCAACTGAACAACCTCAGAGGCTTTTTGTACTAAATAAGGAGCAAAAATTTTCCTTTCACCCACTTCTTCTCAACCAATTGGGGAACGACACCTTCTACTATACAAGATCTCATACGGTGCAATTCTAATACTCGAGTGATAACTATTGTTGTATGCAAATTCGACTAACGACAGGTGATCATCCCTGAAGCCTTTAAAATCCATAACACTTGCTCTCAGCATGTCCCCTAACGTCTGGATGGTTCTCTCTGATTGACCATCGGTCTGAGGATGGAAACCAGTACTGAAACTCAAGCGGGTTCCCATACCTTCCTGAAATTGTTCCTAAAAGTGAGAAGTGAAGTGGGAATCCCTATCCGATACGTACTCACTGGTACACCATGTAGCCTCACTATCTCCCGTACATACAACTCTGCCAAACTACTCAGAGTATCCGTAGATGTCATAGCTAGAAAGTGGGCGAATTTCGTCAGTCTGTTTACCACTACCCAGAAAGTGGGCGAATTTCATCGATTTTGCTTGAAGGAGAGATCGGTCTCCTCTTGCTCTGCTGCATACTTAGCTGAATTTCATCCTAAATTCTCAAGCTAACTTCATTTCGATTTACCTCACTACTCTTTTTTGCATGAAATCCATATTTTTCACTTAGAAAGGTTAATTTCTTGTTATTCATACTTAATGAATCTTGCGTGTACATCACGAATTCATATAACAAGTGTGTACATCAATTTATGAACCTTACTTCACTTATGATTCATATTACATAAATAAGTGTACACTAAGAGAATCATAAAGATTACATATAAAAATACGAGTCTTACAGTAGAAATAAGTTTTGATCCTTTAGGGATCCATTTCATTATCAATTCAATGTCTTTTGAATTTATAGCATTCTTAGGCATCCAAAATTTTTTAACTACTTTCCCTCTAAAAGTGGTTTTTCTAACATTGCATTCATGTGATGGATGTCCTATTTTATTACATAGTGAGAAAATAAGAGATAGATCATGTATATTATGTTTACTAACCAAAAAGTTCTTGAGATAAGTTTCTTTATTTTTGTCATTATATCCTAATCCATTTCTATCAAAGAAAGCTCTTTGAGTCTCTAACATATGATCTAGCTTTTGTTGACCAATGTAGAATCTAGAAAATGAATTATGCAAGTTATTATTCTTTTCCTTTAAATCATGAATTTCTAGATTTGCATTTTCCAATTTCTTTTCCCATTATATCTTAGCATTTAAGAGCTTTTTATTTTCTTTCTTTAATTTAGAGATCATCTTGTATTTCAAATTCATACACTCAAATTTCATGGCAAGATCATCAAAAACATCTTGTAACTCATCAAAAGAATAATTATTAGAAACAGATATTACATTTTCATCTTTTAATGCCATGAAACAAAGATTGGTAACTTCTTCTTCTCCATTGTCATCATCAGAGCTGCCACTATCACTCCAAGTTGCCATGATTGCTTTCTTCTTTGGTTTCATATCATTTGTTTTTTTAGTAGTGGACAATCAAATTTCATATGACCAGGTGTTTTACATTCATAGCACACAATAGAATCCTTATCTTTTCTACTTGACTCTCCTCTATTTTGTTATCTCCTATGGATTCTCTTAGTACTACCATTACCTCTTATTCTCATAAATTTGTTAAATCTTTTGGCAAACATTACCATCTCAATATCCTCCTCATCGCAACTCTCATTTTTATCATTTTTAGTTCTTCATAGTAGTAGACTTTATTGCTACTCCTAGTTTCTTAGGAAGCTCTTCATTTCTTTTTAGCTTCATCTCATAAGTAAGTAGTGGCCCTATTAGTTTATCTACTAAGATTTTGGTAGGCTATTTAGAATTTTTGTACCATCTCTATGTTGAAATATGTTTTGCCTAGAGATTTAAGTCCATTTATTATATCGGTAAACCTAGTACACATGTCACTAATAGATTCATCTTATTTCATTCTAAACAATTCATAATCATGTGTGAGCATGCCTACTTTTGTCTCCTTAACTTGAGTTGTACCTTCATGAGTAATACTCAACTTATCCTAAATTTGTTTTGCATTCTCACATGTGGAGACTCTATTATATTCATTAGGACCTAAAACATAAATAAAGTGTGCATTGCCTTAGCATTCAATTGAGTAGATTTTATGTCATTGGCATCCCATTCATCTTCTTCTTTAGGAATTTCGTTTCCTTTATCTTTCTTTGTAGGGATTTGTGGGCTTTTGACAATAACTCTCCATACTTCATAATCATTCGCTTAAATGAATAGCATCATCCTAGTCTTCCAATAAACATAATTTTCACCATTGAACAAGGGAGGTCTAACAGTGGAGTGCCCCTCTCCTACAATGCTAGTTGCTACTATTTTGAGCCATAAGATCGTTATAAACTCTTAGGATTTTACTCCATTTTAATCTGTTGGCTCTACCGAGAGGGGGGTGAATCGATTTTTCTAATGTTAATGGAAAATTTAAATTAAATTAAATCTAATTAGCAAATAATGAGTAATCAATATAATGTAATGAAATAAATTGTAGGAAGATAAGGGAGAGAAATATCAAACACAATAGTTTATAGAGGTTCGGCCAATCTCTTGCCTACATCCTCTCTTCTTGACCTCCTTGTCAAGAGCTTTCTTTCACTCTATCACTGAATGTTACACACTCCCTTTTTTCAGGTTAAGGAATAACCTCTCTACCCTTTTTACACAAATAAATATTCACCCTTTTACAAAGTTTTTCTCATTGAGGAACACTCCTCTTCTCTCTTGAAATAAGGGTGATTACAAGATGAAACTTTTTATGTGGGTAGGATAAATGTAGCTTTTCACAAAGGCTTATACAACAATATCAATAAATGAGGATTGAAGACAAATGGAATGTGAGAAATAAATTCTTGAGAATGTACAGAATGTTCAGCAATGGTGTCTCTATTCCAGTGTCTTCAATGCTTGATTTTATACTGAAGGATTGGTAGTTGGAGCATTTAATGTTGTTATTCCCGTTGAGATTTTTATAGAAAGAGCCCTTGGGAACCTCCAGTAGAATGCCAGATCGATCTCCAATCTTGACCAGATCGATCTCTTAGTTTAAATTCCTGCAATGTCGGAGCAAATTAAAGCAAGGAGATCGATCTCATATATGTAGAGATCGATCTTACAATTTGAAAATGTTAGAGCAGATCGATCTGTCGAACAAGCAGATTGATCTTCCAATATCTTTGTTTGAGGCAAGATCGATCTTCAAATCGATCTACCAAGTATTCTCGTAGTGAGGAGATCGATCTCTAATCACCCAGATCGATCTCCTTAGCTCTTTGAATTTGAGGAGATCGATCTCTTCCTACACCAGATCGATCTCATGAACTCTCTATTTGAGTATAGATCGATCTATAGATCGATCTACTGCCTTTACCCTTTGTTTTAGAGGAGATCGACCTCCTTCTAGACCAGATCGATCTCATAAACATCCTGTATTAGACAGATCGATCCTATAACCCTTATAGATCGATCTCTACTTCCTCAATACTCTGTACAGATCCTTTGAGGATTCAATCGTTTAGCAGATCGATCTCATATCCTTCTGAGATCGATCTCTCATACTAGAAAACCCAGGAGATTGATCTCTCATCTCACCAGATCGATCTCTCATCCTCAAGGACTTAGTTTCTGTATTGATAACCTCTAAACATGTTTTTACATCATCTCTATATTATTGAATTTACTTGTTTTGTCATTTCAAAATATATTAACTTAACAATCTCCCCCTTTTTGATGTGACAAAACTTATTCAATAAACATGTTTAGTTACCCATTTGCATTATGCACAAACTCCCCCTTTTTGTAAGCTCCCCCATACTTTTGGCCTCTTAACTCCCCCTTTATTTAATCATTCCTTTAAACCATTAAACATGTTTTCTTAACGTTCTTCTCCCCCTTTTTGTCATATCAATGGCAATAAAGATATAGAGGCAGTTAATTTTCACAAGAACTGTCATGTCATTTCAAAATGGAAACTCATTATAACATATTTCAACAAGAACTAGCATGTCATTTCATAAAATAAGCATTCAAGAAAATGTCGTTTCAAACAACAAAGAGTAAACATGAAAAACTATCTAATCTGTTGCCATGTCCTACGGCTGAGGAGGAAATCGCTCAAGAAGTTCCTCGACGCGAGTGCGAGTAACCTGCAGATCATCAATGTCACGACCCAAATTACCTAAAAATCCCTACAAATTTTTCGCTTTTTCATTTCCTCACCCGTCGTGAACAGTTACACTACTAAACAGTTGGGCTATGATTCGGTGTTAGTCACCTCTCCCCTATTTACCATTCAATTTTCATATTTCATTTACATATCAATTTATTTAAAACTAAATACATCCCCAACATTACATCCATATACAGTACTGTGCATCTACATGTTCAGATACAAAATTATATAAATGTGTATACCTGGTCTTACTAAGACGTAGCGGAAATGACTACTGTCGTTCTCTTCTACTGAATATACCCTGTGGGGTGGAAAATGAAAGGGTGAGCGAAACGTGCTCAGTAAGGCAATAATGTAAGCAGGTAGATAACTATACTATCTACGTGCTGATAATGTCGTGATGTAAAAATCGTTTACTTTCGGAGCATGAGGTAAGATTAAAACAATGTCACATGCATGTATATATCATATACAAGAAATCATGAAATCGACATATCAAGCACACATGGAAAATCATCATGTATGACATCTCATGCTCGTCACATTAAAACTCATTTATTTCATCATAAACTCTTCACTTTAAAACTCATTTGTTTAATCACAAAACTCATCACTTTGAAACTTATTTGTTTCATCATAAATTCATCACATTTAAAACTCATTTGTTTCATTATAAAACAACTTCATCAAGGTCAAACCCATCTCTCGGGAATACCTTGATTCATCAAATTACATCTCTTTTAAAAAACACAAATCGGGACTACCCCTCCATCGGGTTTGTCCTGGTCTATCCAGACCGTATGATATCATGTGAGGCATGTAGGTTACTGTATGAAAAATCGAGGACTATGGCCATACTATGTCCCTGTGATCCCAGGCTACACGGATCCCGGTGTGCGGGATATCACAACTGCAACGGGAGGTGGGGTCAAGTCCTACCCGCCAGAATATCAAGTAACATCATAGAGTCATCATGACTGCACGGTACAGCGTACTCCGTGTGACATACACGGTACATCGTACTCCGTGGACCCATATCATAGTCTGGGGGTGCCTGCCGTAGGTCTTATCCACCCCAATACTATGTCGATAACCAACCCATGTCTCAAAGTATACGTGCGAGCATCTCAACTCTCTGTGACACACAGTCTACAGGAGGCTTCCGCACGACTATATGCATGTCAACTCGCGTCTAGTGCGAGCGAAGCTCTAGCACCGCGCTATGCATATCATGATATCTAAAATCTCGTGCGAGTGAAGCTCCAGCACGATTTTGTGCACACACAAATTTCTCGTACGAGCAATGCTCTAGTACGGCTTTTCATGAGAAATAAATCAGTAAACTTGAGTGCGAGAAAGACTCTAGCACTCTTTTTATTCATGTAAATACGATAGGTGGCTCAATCTTGATAAAATATCTTTTAAAATCATAACCGGTACAAGCCGGTACCCTTTCGTAAAATTCATGAAATCAACAGCCAACCTATGTGCATATTTGCTTAAATCAAAGCAATATATTCATATAACACATTAATAACATGAAATCATGCAATTTACCTGCCTTACTACCCTTTTTGTAAATTTTACTCCTAGGGGCAAAATCATCTTTTTCCTTTATTTATCTAAGCCCTGGTTTTCGTAAAAATTATTATTTCGTTTACTAGATACTGAGATAAATTCTAAGCCCTGTAAATACCCTCAAAATATGTATAGGCATCTCTATGCACTTACAAAATTCCCTTACCTCGATTCTCGTCGAGTCTGACCTTTCCACTGATGTCACGTCGCGCAGTCCGATCTACTCTCAATCCAATGCCCGGAACTGCGTATCAATATTCCTCAGGTCAGATATTATACAATTTAATTGTATTTCCTATTTTCTGGGCTTAATTTAAATCATTGGACCCATTTACCCCTATTGGGCCCGATTGCACCTTAATGGGCCTTAATCGGCCTTAAGCCCCACTTAATTTTTTACACTATCGAGGCCTATTGGGCTTATTCAGCTTACCGATAATTATCGAGCTTCGTTCCAAACTCATTGGATAGCCCGTATACCATTTACGGTAATTACGTTGTAAATCTGATTAATATTCCTTTTATACAGAATTAATCCATAAATTTCGTAAAATAATCGAAACTCTGTATTAAAGGATTCTAATTGTCGAAATTAAAATGTACTTACCCAATATAATGCGGGATACGAAAATCAGAGCTCAATTGGCTCTCGTTCGGGCTTTGTCGTACAACTGCACAATTATATATTTAATCCTGGGTTACTTTCAGATTAAATATAATTTAAATAAATTTTTCGAAAGTCAAATTGGTCACTTTTGACCTCTTACCGACTTACCCGAAGTCCGATGTATCTCCGAAAATTCTTTCCCTTTTTCTTTTTCTCCCTTTTTCCCTTCTTTCTTGGCTGAACCGGTTCAGTCCGGTTCAGACCTGGTTCAACCCGGTCCGGTTCAGCCGGTTCAACCCGGTTCACCCCTTTGCTGAACCGGTCCGTACCGGTTCAGACCATTCCACCGCCGTTCACGGCGTTTCCGGTCGGTTCTCGACTCGGTTCTCGCGCCATTCGACTTGTCTGCACTGGGGGAGTGTTCGGCTGGGGTCGGGGTTGGCCGAATCACGCCGGTGGCCGTCGGATTCGTCTTCTCCCTCCGCGGCACTCTCCCTCTCGATCCGCCGGATTTCGGTGGTTTCACCGGCCAATACCGGTCTCAAAAGAACCGGCTCCTCCTCCTGAACTCGTCGGTACCCACCGTTCGTGTCCAGCTGCCGTGGATCGTCGGGATCCACCTCGTTTTTCCCGCGGTCTTCTCCTCCTCTGTTCGCCGGACACGGCCATCGTCGGCGCGCGTCACCGGTGCCAATGGCTTCGCCGGCCTCTCCTCTTGCTGCTCGGCCCTTCGTCGGAGGCCGTCGGTGCTCGGTGGCCGTCGGTCAGACGAGCCACGCGCGGTCTCCCCTTTTCGATTTCCTTTACTTTCTCTCTCCCCGATAGTTTTCAGTTCTTCTCTTTTTTTTTTCTTTTTTTTCTTTTTTTATTTAACAATTTATTTTATTATTAAAATATTCATTAAAATAGTCTAAAAAAATCTGAAAATATCTACAAAATTAATATTTATTCCAAACAATTTAACTTAATTTAATTTATTTATTATATTTTTAACCATTTTTCGGGTATAATTTCTCCGTATTTTCGGGATATTGTCCCAAGTGACTTTTCGATATTTCTAAAAATTCCAGATCTTGATCAATTGGACTCGAAATTGTATAATTCCTCATTATTGATCAAGATATCCTAAATCCTTATTTTTTTAATTAAATTTTCTTATCGAATTTATCCCGACTTTTGATCTTTTGACCGTTTTACCCCTACACTTGTTCGGGATTAATTCAGTCAAACTTTCCTTCACGAACACTCATTCATTTTATGATTTGCATCCTTATTTTCAGTCCGAATCCCGTTTCATTTAAATTTGTGAACATTTTTCTATCTCATAAAATTTACGATTTAATTTCGGGTCTTACAAATCTCCCCCACTTAAGGAATTTGGTCCTCCAAATTAGAACCAAGTCATATGAGTCCGTATACAACTCCGGGTACATCGATCGTATCATACCCTGTCATCCTCAAGTGACTTCTTCGGAGTGTATTACTACCAAAGGACTTTAATTAGGGAGATCATCTTAAATATCAATACTTTCTCTTTCCTGTTTAATGCCCGAATCAACTTCTTCAATATACTTATATTTTCATTAAACTGAACTTTTGAAATTCATATTCGATCACCTATGCTGGATCTGGATAGTATTGCCGAAGCATCAAAAACTGAAACACATTGTGGGTGCCTGTTAATTCAGGTGATAACACTAACTTACAGGTCTTATCTCCCACTTGTCCAATCTCTCAAAAGATTCAATCCAGCGAAACTCAACTTACCTTCTTCCAGAAGCTCACTATGTCCTTATTCTCTTAGGACAAGTAACTTTCAACCATACTAATTCACCAAGGGTGAATTCCAATACTTGTCTATCTGCTCTGAGGTGTTCTTAATCTCTATTAACTAAACATCCTCAAAGACTTATTATCTAAAGTTGAAAATAATTCTATCTGTCACCCACCTATTTTATCCAATTTGGGGAAACAACCCCTACGACCATACACTGTCTCATATCTTGTTATCCCGATACTCAAGTGGCAACTATCACAATTGACGAATTCGATTTGTAATAATTGATCATCCCATGAGCATAAAAATCAAGGGCACACGCTTTCATCGGATCCTCCAGAACCTGTACAGTCCTCTCTGACTGACCATCTGTCTGAGGATGAAAAGCTGTGCTAATACTCAGTCGGGTTCCCATAGCTTCCTGAAAAATATTCCCCAAAATGTGAAGTGAAGCGGGAATCCCTATATGATACCATGCTCACTGGAACGCTACTTAATGTTCCACAATCTTCCTTATACATAAATCCTCATATACACCCTGAGTATTTGGGGATTTCATAACCAGAAGGTGGGTAGACTTAGTCAACTTAGCGACTATCATCTAAATAAAAGTCTCGTGGTTCATCTGAGTCCTCTATAACCCATCACGAAATTCATGGAGACTTGCTCCCATTTTCGTGCCGTGTCGATATAGGTAGGTGCTGCAATAACTCTGCAGACTTTTAATACTCTACCTTATTCTGCTGACATACTAGGTACTTTTTCACAATCTCTACCATGTCTCTTTTCATATCTGACCACCAATACCCTTTTACAGAGATTTCATATATATATATATATTCATTACTTTCCGTATGCACTGTATATCCCGAAGAGTGAGCTTCTGACAATATCACTGTCCCATCAACTGTGGCCCTGGGGAGCACTTATATTGTCTCGGAATCCTCAGTAACTCATCATCACTCACTGTGAACTCTGTCACTGTCTCCTTCTGAATCTGACCCACACTATCGACATCATGTCGATCATCATGCTAAGCCTGTCAAATCCGGGCACTCTCATCCGGTTCTAGTCTCAGGCTAGCTGTCACACAATCACTGTCATCATCAGAAGGGATCACATCACTACTGAGGTCCACAACTGCTCTAACAGTTCACGCTCACTGACCATCATATGGGGTACCATCCCGAGGCTCTTTCTACTCAAGGCATTAGCCATCACATTAGCCTTTCCTGGGTGGTACAATTTTTACAAATCAAAATCTCTCAGAAGCTCTAACCCATTATGTATTCTCATATCCGCCTCTTTCTGTGAAAACAGATACTCGGGCTTTATGATCAGTGCATATCCACAATTTCTCACCTTGTACATAATAGTACCATATCCTCAGTACAAACACTATCGTTGCCAACTTTAAATCATGGGTCAGATAGTTTATTTCATGATTAAGGAGTTGTCTGACTCCATAATTGACTATCTTCCCATTATACATCAATACACAGCTCCTTCATTATTTCGAGGTATCCATACTCACTGAGAACCTCTTGAGCTGTTGGGTATGGTGAAAATAATCACAGTGGTCAGTTCATACTTCATTACACCAAATTTCATGTCACATCTATCATCTTATTCCAAGACCACGTTTTCATAATTAAACGTGTTAACAAGGTATATCCTTTTAGAACTCGCAGCAACCCATTTGTAAAAGCCATTTCTAATTGTTGCTTATAAATCGCCCTAGACTTTAACTACACCCAACATATCATCGATAATGATGATTACAACTCGATCCAATCCTTGACTTATTTACGCACGAGCGTATAAGATCCTTCTCAACTGCTTACATTTTCAGGTACTAACCTGCGCCATTTTCTTTTCTTATCTTAACGGCTCTTATTAAATTTTACTATGTTAACCTTTATGATTTGTCGGATTTAAATACTCTTATCGTCTTAGTAAAGGTATCCTAATGCTAAAGGTATTTATTACGACGATTGGTTTCACGTTATGGATATATATATACTTTTAGACGCTGTCAAGTCTTCAGGCGGGGAGGTATTTTGAAATACCTTTATTAACCTTCAGACTTAACCACAACTACGTTATATCTCAGTCTATGTGGTCACAATTTATATTCGCTACTAATTGCTTTAATCCTAATGACTTCATATCGTAAAGATGTTCTTTCCTAGCATACGTCTCTTGCTCTAATACATCTTGTATCCAGAATCAAGCATATCTCCTCAGTGTATCAATCATGACAAAACTCTTGTCATTATTCATTCCGTGAGTACAATCCTTTACTCCTTTAATTTCAATTGTTGCACCCCTTTTTATCACTTGTCAATACTTACAATATACTTTTTAGTGATGTTTTTCACCCCTGTTTTCAACTTAAAATCTCTATATTCATATTCCGTTAATTAATCCTCCTCCATTGGGGTACTCATTTATCAGTATTGTGCCCAATGATGTAGGCATTCATGCCTTTTACTCACTTATATGCGAATGAAGGCGGTATGAATAAATGTGTGGCACCAGGATCAATAAACATATGTACTTTATTATTCATAACAAGTGTGGTACCTTACACCACATCCATGAAACATCAATAGTGTCCTGGTCCAAGACATCCTCTCGCCTTCGTCCAACAGCCTACTTTCCTTTTTTCTTTTGGCTATGGCCTCCCTTTTCGTTGCAGCTATACTAACGAAGCTTTTTCTCTGTCTCTTTACTTTTCTGTGGGGCGATCTTGCCCAACTCTGTGCAATCAAAATCAATGGTCCGTCTTACCACACTTAACGGACATTTTCATCAATACAGTGTAGGTATAAACCCTCCTTCCGTGGTATCCACCACACTGCTTACACTGCTACACTGTTACACTGCTACATTGCTTACACTGCTTCGTAGCAGGTCGGGGTTCTCCAATCACAATACCCCTTATAAGTGTTAAATTGGATAGTTTGGGGCCTTACCAATTATCTTACCCCGTGACTCATCAACTCTAATCTCTTGCCAACTGATCTTTTTCCCGCTCTGACATCTCTGTCATTCTCTATTCTCTTCAGTCTCTATTTCGGCCCTTACTACCTTTCCCAATCTCAGAGGCGTGCAATTCATGTTCTTATTTCACCCACTATAAATCTGCGCACTGCCTCAGTATAGGTAATATCTCACGGGCCAATCGGACTCTAATTGAAAAGTTGAGCCATTTCATGAACTTTTAGACATCTCGACTGTCACTTTTCATGTGTCGAGGTAATATCTACCAAAGAATATAACTGAGTTTCATACTCATAATCAATTTAGTATTCCTGGGCAGTGTAAGAAATTTTTCCTTTAAATCATGTCCGGGATATCCTATCACCGGAATACATCCAAAATATTTCTCATCTTAGCTCTGGATGTTTAACACTTAAGATGGGTCGAGCGGGTTTCCACCAAAGCTCCGCTGCGCCCTCATATCTCATACATAATCTGAGCAATTAGCTCCTCACAATAATCTTCACACTTTGCTCCAATCTCGCGAAGCGTGTCTCAATACTATCCGATCACTCTGTCGGACTCTGAGAGGCATGCTCAACATTAGCCTCCATTTCAATTTCATCCTGATTCTCACACGTCAACTCAGCACGACTTAGCAGACTCAGGTCTACCTCTACGACCTCTGCCTCGTGCACTATCTCATCTTGAGTCTCATATCATGACTCATTTGATTCTCAGACCGATCTCTACGGTCTCGAGCATGTGTACTCGCCCCTCAACCAAATCGCTATCAGTTATAAAAACTATATTCTTGCATTCGAAACAAAATTCTTAGCTGCTGTTCCATCTTGATATACACAATTGTATCTAAACAATGCACAGTACATGGGGATGTAATTTTTACTTAACTACTAACACCGACTCATATCAGGCCAACTCTGCTCTGATACCATTAAATTTGTCACGACCCAAATTACCTAAAAATCCCTACAAATTTTTCGCTTTTTCATTTCCTCACCCGTCGTGAACAGTTACATTACTAAACAGTTGGGCTATGATTCGGTGTTAGTCACCTCTCCCCTATTTACCATTCAATTTTCATATTTCATTTACATATCAATTTATTTAAAACTAAATACATCCCCAACATTACATCCATATACAGTACTGTGCATCTATATGTTCAGATACAAAATTATATAAATGTGTATACCTGGTCTTGCTAAGAAGCAGCGGAAATGACTACTGTCGTTCTCTTCTACTGAATATACCCTGTGGGGTGGAAAATGAAAGGGTGAGCGAAACGTGCTCAGTAAGGCAATAATGTAAGCAGGTAGATAACTATACTATCTACGTGCTGATAATGTCGTGATGTAAAAATCGTTTACTTTCGGAGCATGAGGTAAGATTAAAACAATGCCACATGCATGTATATATCATATACAAGAAATCATGAAATCGACATATCAAGCACACATGGAAAATCATCATGTATGACATCTCATGCTCGTCACATTAAAACTCATTTATTTCATCATAAACTCTTCACTTTAAAACTCATTTGTTTAATCACAAAACTCATCACTTTGAAACTTATTTGTTTCATCATAAATTCATCACATTTAAAACTCATTTGTTTTATTATAAAACAACTTCATCAAGGTCAAACCCATCTCTCGGGAATACCTTAATTCATCAAATTACATCTCTTTTAAAAAACACAAATCGGGACTACCCCTCCATCGGGTTTGTCCTGGTCTATCCAGACCGTATGATATCATGTGAGGCATGTAGGTTACTGTATGAAAAATCGAGGACTATGGCCATACTATGTCCCAGTGATCCCAGGCTACACGGATCCCGGTGTGCGGGGTATCACAACTGCAACGGGAGGTAGGGTCAAGTCCTACCCGCCAGAATATCAAGTAACATCATAGAGTCATCATGACTGCACGGTACAGCGTACTCCGTGTGACATACACGGTACATCATACTCCGTGGACCCATATCATAGTCTGGGGGTGCCTGCCGTAGGTCTTATCCACCCCAATACTATGTCGATAACCAACCCATGTCTCAAAATATACGTGCGAGCATCTCAACTCTCTGTGACACACAGTCTACAGGAGGCTTCCGCAGGACTATATGCATGTCAACTCGCGTCTAGTGCGAGTGAAGCTCTAGCACCGCGCTATGCATATCATGATATCTAAAATCTCGTGCGAGCGAAGCTCCAGCACGGTTTTGTGCACACATAAATTTTTCGTACGAGCAATGCTCCAGTACAGCTTTTCATGAGAAATAAATCAGTAAACTTGAGTGCGAGAAAGACTCTAGCACTCTTTTTATTCATGTAAATACGATAGGTGGCTCAATCTTGATAAAATATCTTTTAAAATCATAACCGGTACAAGCCGGTACCCTTTCATAAAATTCATGAAATCAACAGCCAACCTATGTGCATATTTGCTTAAATCAAAGCAATATATTCATATAACACATTAAAAACACGAAATCATGCAATTTACCTGCCTTACTACCCTTTTTGTAAATTTTACTCCTAGGGGCAAAATCATCTTTTTCCTTTATTTATCTAAGCCTCGGTTTTCGTAAAAATTATTATTTCGTTTACTAGATACTTAGATAAATTCTAAGCCCTGTAAATACCCTCAAAATATGTATAGGCATCTCTATGCACTTACAAAATTCCCTTACCTCGATTCTCGTCGAGTCTGACCTTTCCACTGATGTCACGTCGCGCAGTCCGATCTACTCTCAATCCAATGCCCGGAACTGCGTATCAATATTCCTCAGGTCAGATATTATACAATTTAATTGTATTTCCTATTTTCTAGGCTTAATTTAAATCATTGGGTCTATTTACCCCTATTGGGCCCGATTGCACCTTAATGGGCCTTAATCGGCCTTAAGCCTGTTTTCCACTTAATTTTTTACACTATCGAGGCCTATTGGGCTTATTCAGCTTACCGATAATTATCGGGCTTCGTTCCAAACTCATTGGATAGCCCTTATACCATTTACGGTAATTACGTTGTAAATCCGATTAATATTCCTTTTATACAGAATTAATCCATAAATTTCGTAAAATAATCGAAACTCCGTATTAAAGGATTCTAATTGTCGAAATTAAAATGTACTTACCCAATATAATGCGGGATACAAAAATCGGAGCTCAATCGGCTCTCGTTCGGACTTTGTCGTACAACTGCACAATTATATATTTAATCCCGGGTTACTTTCAAATTAAATATAATTTAAATAAATTTTTTGACATCAAATTGGTCACTTTTGACCTCTTACCGACTTACCCGAAGTCCGGTGTATCCCCGAAAATTCTTTCCCTTTTTCTTTTTCTCTTTTTCTCCCTTTTTCCCTTCTTTCTTGGCTGAACCGGTTCAGTCCAGTTCAGACCCGGTTCAACCTGATCCGGTTCAGTCGGTTCAACCCGGTTCACCCCTTTGCTGAAACGGTCCGTACCGGTTCAGACTATTCCACCGCAGTTCACGGTGTTTTCGGTCGGTTCTCGACTCGGTTCTCGTGCTATTCGACTCGTCTGCACTTGGGGAGTGTTCGGCTGGGGTCGGGGTTGGTCGAATCACGTCGGTGGCCACCGGATTCGTCTTCTCCCTCCGCGGCACTCTCCCTCTCGATCTGCCAAATTTCAGTGGTTTCGTCGGCCAATACCGGTCTCAAAAGAACCGGCTCCTCCTTCTGAACTCGTCGGTACCCACCGTTCGTGTCCAGCTGCCGTGGATCGTCGGGATCCACCTCGTTTTTCCCCCGGTCTTCTCTTCCTCTGTTCGTCGGACACGGCCATCGTCGGCGCGCGTCACCGGTGCCAATGGCTTCGTCGGCCTCTCCTCTTGCTGCTCGGCCCTTCGTCGGAGGCCGTCGGTGCCCGATGGCCGTCGGTTAGTCGAGCCACACGCGGTCTCCCCTTTTCGGTTTCCTTTACTTTCTCTCTCCCCGATAGTTTTCAGTTCTTCTCTTTTTTTTCTTTTTTTTCTTTTTTTTATTTAACAATTTATTTTATTATTAAAATATTCATTAAAATAGTCTAAAAAATCTGAAAATATCTACAAAATTAATATTTATTCCAAACAATTTAACTTAATTTAATTTATTTTATTTATTATATTTTTAACCATTTTTCGGGTATAATTTCTCCGTATTTTCGGGATATGTCCCAAGTGACTTTTCGATATTTCTAAAAATTTCAGATCTTGATCAATTGGAGTCGAAATTGTATAATTCCTCATTATTGATCAAGATATCCTAAATCCTTATTTTGTTAATTAAATTTTCTTATCGAATTTATCCCGACTTTTGATCTTTTGACCGTTTTACCCCTACACTTGTTCGGGATTAATTCAGTCAAACTTTCCTTCACGAACACTCATTCATTTTATGATTTGAATCCTTATTTTCAGTCCGAATCCCGTTTCATTTAAATTTGTGAACATTTTTCTATCTCATAAAATTTACGATTTAATTTCGGGTCTTACAATCAAACATCGCTGCTGTGTGGCATGAAGGTTTGCAAAACCTTCATCCATCTTTCGATTAAGCTCCATCATCATCGTCACAATCGATGCCATTCCATCGAGTGATGGTGCAGGTGCAGTGGGTTGAGCAGTCGAGGAAGATGGACCCTCAGTAGGTGCAGCGGGTGGATCAGTAGGCTCAGCTGATGGGTCTTCTTCCATAGTTACCTCAGACTGCTGGTCTCGCTTCTTCTTCCAATCCCCTCGGAAATCCTTATAATATCCCATGTGGTGAAGTGTGCTAATGTTTAAGATGCTCTTTAGGGAGGGCACTTCACCCGTTTCACAGTTACAATCAATCTCGAGTCATTTTAGGAGGTACGCCAGCGATTGTGGAAAGACTATCATGGAGGCCTGGCCGCGTACGATCTTCAACCAATCTTCATAAATGAAGTGGACCAGATTGGGTTTTTGACTTGAGGAGTGGATGTGGTGGAGCCAGAATCGATCTAACCTCCTAACTGTGGAGTGACGGGTACCAAATGACCAGAGATTCCACGAGATGATAAGGTGGAGTAACCTTGGGTGCATCGGTAGGTCACTCGCCTTATCCTCAGGAAGGTCACATTCTAAGGGGACTTCTTCCTCTTCATCGGTCAACCCCTCATCTTTTATTTTGAATACTTAGGCCAAGTTAGATGTGTCTATAGGGATGGATTTAGACATGACATACGTCTTAAAACCTAGAATTTTGCATTCATCATCAGGGTCATAGATGAGTTCTGCGTTAGAAAAGAAAGCCCTAATGATGTTTAGGGGTACGGGTGTATTGATTTTAAGAAATGGAAGCCAACCAAATTCTTCCATTTTGGATAGATAAGGAAAATCAATGCGATTTAAAAACGTGAAGTCAATTGTGCGCCAATGTTTAATTGGCATGGTCGAGAAATACTCTTCATATCTTTTTCTTTTTGCAGGTGTTTGAAAACACCTGTTAAAGGTAGTGACTGAAGAGGCAGTGGGTGGTTGTGAGGAAGAGGGTCTAGACTCTCTATTGGTTGCTCTCTTAAGACGAGGCATTTCTCTAGACTCAAGAATCTCTCTAGACACACCTAATCACTAGTTCTCTAAAACCTAACCAATGGAACAATGCTAGAATTGCCCCAGTGAAAAGTTCAGCACAAAACTAAGAAATTTTTAAAAAGTAATTAGTAATGTAGGTTACTAGAACACTAAACGATAAAGAGATTTGACAAAAGCCTTACCGAGATCGATCTGGGAGAGAGGATTGACGGAGGAGGCACGACAAGGGTTAGGGATTTGAAGATTTGGGATTTTCAAATTTTAGGGATTTTGAGCAGTTTTTATATTCCAGGGCACAGGAGATCGATCTGTCGCTGCGACAGATCAATCTGTCATTTCCAGAGACTTGAAGAGATCGATCTGTTGAATCAAAGGATCGATCTTCAAAACACAGAAGCTCAAGAGATTGATTTTCCAAATGCATAGATCGATCTGCTGTTTTACAGAGGCTTAATGAGATCGATCTGCCAAATGCATATATCGATCTGCTGTTTTATAGAGACTTAATAAGATCGATCTGCCAAATGCATAGATCGATCTTCTAGTTTACAGAGGCTTAAGGAGATCGATCTTATAGTTGAGAAGATCGATCTGCCTAGCTTAACCTTTCTGCTTTAGGCCCATATGAAGTATGAAGATCGATCTATAGTGATTGGAGATCGATCTCTCATACTTTTTGTCCAGAAAAATCATTGTAAAATTTGTTTAAAATTACTTTGAAATCAAGGTTTTGAAGTAGATAAATCTTAAGGCACATTCATGAGTCCTAATTCACCTCTAAGAACACAAAACCTATATCTATCAAGAGGTTTGGTGAATATATCAGCTATTTGATGTAAAGCGTCAATATATTCTAGAATTATATCTCCCTTTTAAACATGGTCTCTAAGAAAATGGTGCCTAATCTCAATATGCTTAGTTCTAGAGTGTTGAATAGGATTCTTAGATAGGTTGATGGCACTGGTATTATCATATTTGATTGAGACTTGCTTCATGTCAATACCATAGTCTTTCATTTGTTGTTTGATCCATAACACTTGAGCACTACAACTTCCTGCTGCTATATATTCTGCTTCAGTTGTGGATTGAGCTACACTATTTTGTTTCTTAGAGAACTATGAGATTAATCTATTCCCTAAGAATTGACATGTACCTGAAGTGCTCTTCCTATCTATTTTATAGCCCCCAAAGTCTGCATCAGAAAATGCATGAAGAGCAAAAGTGGAGTCCTTGGGGTACCAAAGTCCTAAAGAGGGAGTGTTATTAAGGTATCTAAAGATTCTTGTAGTGGCTAATAAGTGTGACTCCCTAGGAGAAGATTGAAATCTAGCACAAAGGCATACACTAAACAGAATATCTGGTCTACTTGCAGTAAGGTAAAGCAATGAACCAATCATAGACCTATAAAGTTTAGTGTCTACACACTTACCACTTTCATCTTTATCAAACTTGATGTTGATGCCCATTAGAGTTGCTTGAGGTTTGCAATTATCCATTCCAAATCATTTGAGCAATTCCTTAGTATATTTTGCTTTATTGATGAAGGTTCCATCCTTTGTTTGTTTCACTTGAAGTCCCAAGAAGAAAGTGAGCTCTCCCATCATACTCATTTCAAATTCACCTTGCATGATCTTAGCAAACTCTTGGCATAAAGATTCATTAGTTGATCCAAAAATAATATCATCTACATACACTTGGACAACTAGTAAATCTTTATTTTTATTTTTGATAAACAAAGTAGTATCTACTTTTTCTCTTGAAAATCCTTTTTCTATTAAGAATTTTGACAATCTTTCATACCATGCTCTAGGAGCTTGTTTCAAACCATAGAGTGCCTTAGATAGTTTGAAGACATGTTCAGGAAATTCATGACTTTCAAAGCTAGGAGGTTGCTCAACATAAACTTCTTCATTAATGAAACCATTTAAGAATGAACTCTTCACATCCATTTGATATAATTTGAAGTTTTTATAACATGCAAAGGCAAGTAGCATTCTTATTGCTTCTAATCTAGCTACCGGTGCATAAGTTTCATCATAGTCTATTCCTTCTTCTTGTCTATAGCCTTGTGCAACTAACCTAGCCTTGTTTCTTATGATCACACTATTTTCATCCATTTTGTTCTTGAAGATCCATTTAGTTCCAATTATAGAGTGATCACTAGGTCTAGGAACTAGTTTCCATACTTTGCTTCTCTCAAATTGATTTAATTCTTCTTGCATTGCTAAAAACCAATTATTTTCATCTAAGGCTTCATTGACATTTCTAGGTTCAATTTGAGATACAAAGGCTATATATTGACACACATTCCTTAGAGATGATCTAGTTCTAACTCCAAGAGTTAGATCTCCTACTATTTCACAATCTTTTACATATCCTAATTCTCTTGGTGCTCTAGACTCTCTTTCTAATATTTCTATTTCTTCTTCATCTTCTTTATTTATGTCAAGTTTTTCTAATAGATCATTTTCTATGGTTGAGATTTCTTTCAAGTTTTCATCAAATATTTCAATATCCTTATCATTGGTTGAATCTTTAGATAAATCTTTTGACTCATCAAATATTACATGAATTGATTCTTCAACCATCAATGTTCTTTTATTATAAATTCTATATGCCTTTGAATTCAAAGAATACCCTAAAAAGATTCCCTCATCACTTTTGGCATCAAATTTTTCTAAATTGTCTTTTCCATTATTTAAGACAAATCATTTACAACCAAAGGGGTGAAAATAGCTAATATTAGGCTTCTTACCCTTGTAAAGCTTATAAGGGGTTTTCTTTAAAATTGGTCTAATCATAGCTCTATTAATGATATAGCAAAATGTATTTATAGCTTCAACCCAAAAATATTTAGGTAAATTATTTTCACACAACATGGTTCTAGCCATTTCTTCTAATGTTCTATTTCTTCTCTCAACTACCCCATTTTGTTATGGTGTCCTAGGGGCTGAAAAATTATGACTAATTCCTTGATCATTGCAATATTAATCAAATCCAATATTTTCAAACTTCTTGCCATGATCACTTCTAATACTAGTTATAGTGTAACCTTTTTCATTTTGAGTCACTTTTGTATAAGCAATGAATTTTTCTAAAGCTTCATTTTTCATTCTAAAAAAGAACACCCAAGTGAACCTAGTGTAATCATCAACAATTACAAACCAATAATGTTTCCCACCTAGGCTTATTGTTCTAGTTGGTCCAAATAGATCTAAATGAAGTAATTGAAGAGGCCTAGTGGTTGATACACTATGTTTAGGTTTAAATGTTGTTCTTTTATGTTTTCCTTTAACACAAGCTTCACATATTTTGTCATAGTCAAAGGACAACTTAGGCAATCCTATAACTAGGTCTTTTCTAGCTAACTTAGATAACACATGCATGCTAGCATGACCTAATCTTCTATGCCACAACTAAGGTTCTTTTTCCTTGTCTACCATTAGGCATATGTTTTCATTTTTAAGTTCATTTAGGTAGACGATGTATATATTACCTTGCCTATGACCTAGGAAAAGAACTTTATTAAATTTAGGATCTATAACATGACATTTCGAGCAATCAAAAACTACTTTGTAACCTTTGTCAAAAACTTGACTAATACTTAGTAAGTTATGTTTTAGACTCCTAACAAGTAACACTTTGTCTAATGAAAAGTAGTTATTACCTATTGAACCACATCCTTCAACTTGGCCTTTGGAGTTGTCCCCAAATGTGACTTCTCCACCAACTTTCGATTTAAATGAGTTAAAGTGGCTTCTATCACCGGTCATGTGCCTTGAGTATCCACTGTCCAAGTACCAAGCTTCCTTTGTTTTAGCTTTGTGGTAATGCCTAATCACCTACAATCAAAATTCAAGCTCATGTCTTAGGTACCCAAATTCTCTTGGGTCCTTTGAGGTTAGTGAATGCAATTCTTGATCCATTTGGGATCCATTTTACTAAAGCATTAATATCTTTTGAATTAATTATTTCTTTTGGAACCCAAATTCTTTTTAATATTTTTCCTCTAAGAGTGGTCATCTTCATATTGCAATTATATGATGCATGTCCCTTCTTATTACAATGTGAACAAATAGTTGAGGGTTTATGCATGTTCTTTCTAGCTATGAAACTTTTGAGATGAGTCTCTCTACTTTTTCCATCATATCCTAATCCATATTTATCAAAGAAGGCCTTTTGAGTTTCTAGCATGTTATCTAACTTTTGTTGACCCATATAAAATCTATTAAAAGAATTATGTAAGTTACTATTTTTTTCTTTTAGGTCACAAATTTCAAGATTTGTAATTTCTAGTTTCTTTTCACATTCTAACTTATCCTCTAGCATTAACTCATTTTCTTTCTTCAATTTAGATATTAATTTTTTGTACTTCATACTCATGCATTCATATTCCAATGCAAGATCATCAAAGGCATCTTGCAATTCATCAAAAGAATATTCAATGAGGTTTGAAGTTACCTTTTCATCCTCAATAGCCATGAAGCATAGGTTGGCATTGTCCTCATTCGAATCATCATCGGAGCTATCACTGTCGCTCCATGTTGCCATCATTGCCTTCTTTTTGTGGAACCTATCATTGGATCTTTTAAGAAGAGGGCAGTTAAATTTAATATGTCCAGGTTTTTTACATTCATAGCACACAATAGTATCCTTTCTACCTAACTCTTCTTGATCTTTCTTGTTGTTTCTCCTACCACTACTACTTGCTCTCATTCTCATGAATTTGTTAAATCTTTTAGCAAACATTGCCATCTCAAGATATTCTTCACTACCACTCTCATTTTTACTTTCCTCTTGAGTGGTGGATTTAAGAGCTACTCCCACTTTCTTGGGTGGCTCTTCATTCCTTCTCAACTTCATCTCATATGTGAGTAATGATCCTATTAATTCATCTAGTGACAGTGTGTGAGGGTCTTTAAATTCCTCAATTGCAGTCACTTTAGCTTCCCATGATTTTGGTAGGCTATTTAATATTTTCTTGACCATTTCTATATTAGAATAGATTTTTCCTAAGGATTTTAACCCATTAATTACATCAGTGAATCTAGTGAACATATCACTAATTGATTCTCCTTCTTTCATCCTAAATAGCTCATAGTCATGTGTGAGCATTCCTACCTTAGTCTCCTTTACTTGGGTTGTATCTTCATGAGTTATTGCCAATTTGTCCCAAATTTGTTTGGCATTGTCACAATCGGAGACTCTATTGTATTCATTTGGCCCTAAAGCACAAAATAGGGTGTGCATGGCCTTAGCATTTAGCTGAGCACATTTAACATCATTTGAATCCCACTCATCTTCTTCTTTAGGGATATCTCTTCCCTTTATTCTTTTAGTAGGGATTTGATGTCATTTAGTTATAATCCTCCATACCTCATAATCATTTGCTTGAATGAAGAGCATCATCTTAGTTTTCCAATAAGAATAATGTTCACCATTGAACATTGGAGGCCTAACTGTAGAATACCCCTCTTTTACTAGATTGGTTGCTACATTGTTGTGAGCCATTAGATCGTTTCTAACTCTTAGGAAGTTATTCCTCTAGAATCAAAGAGTCCTAGCTCTGATACCAATTGTTGGCTCTACCGAGAGGGGGGTGAATCGATTTTCTAATGTTAATGGCAAATTTAAACTAAATTAAATCTGATTAGCAAATAATGAGTAATCAATATAATGTAATGAAATAAATTGTAGGAAGATAAGGGAGAGAAATATCAAACACAGTAGTTTAAAGAGGTTCGGCCAATCTCTTGCCTACGTCTTCTCTTCTTGACTTCCTTATCAAGAGCTTTTTTCCACTTTATCACTGAATGTTACACATTCCCTTTTTCAGGTTAAGGAATAACCTCTCTACCCTTTTTACACAAATAAATATTCACCCTTTTACGAAGTTTTTCTCACTGAGGAACACTCCTCTTCTCTCTTGAAATAAGGGTGATTACAAGATGAAGCTTTTTATGTGGGTAGGATAAATGTAGCTTTTTCACAAAGGCTTATACAACAATATCAATAAATGAAGATTAAAGATAAATGGAATGTGAGAAATAAATTCTTGAGAATGTATAGAATATTCAGCAATGGTGTCTCTATTTTCAGTGTCTTCAATGCTTGATTTTATACTGAAGGATTAGTAGTTGGAGCATTTAATGCTGTTATTCCCGTTGAGAGTTTTGCAGAAAGAGCCGTTGGGAACCTCCAGTAGAATGCCAGAATGATCTCCAATCTTGACCAGATCGATCTCTTAGTTTAAATTCCTGCAATGTTAGAGCAAATTGAAGCAAGGAGATCTATCTCATATATGTAGAGATCGATCTTACAATTTGAAAATGTTAGAGCAGATCGATCTGTCGAACAAGCAGATCGATCTTCCAATCTCTCTATTTGAGGCAAGATCGATCTTCAGATCGATCTACCAAGTATTCTCATTGTAAGGAGATCAATCTCTAATCAACCCAGATCAATCTTCTTAGCTCTCTGACTTTGAGGAGATCGATCTCTTCCTATACCAAATCGATATCATGAACTCTCTGTTTGAGTATAGATCGATCTACATATTGATCTACTACCTTTGCTCTTTGTTTTAGAGGAGATTGATCTCCTTCTAGACCAGATCGATCCTATAACCCTTATAGATCGATCTCTGCTTCCTCAATACTCTGTACAGATCCTTTGAGGATTCAATCCTTTAGTAGATCAATCTCGTATCCTTAGAGATTGATCTCTCATACTAGAAAACCCAGGAGATTGATCTCTCATCACACCAGATCGATCTCTCATCCTCAAGGACTTAGTTTCTAGTACTGATAACCTCTAAACATGTTTTTACATCATCTCTATATTATTGAATTTACTTGTTTTGTCATTTCAAAATATATTAACTCAACATAATCAAAAAGCCCAAGCTCTAATACCAATTGTTAGCTCAACTGAGAGGGGGGTGAATTAGTTTTCTATTAATTTACCAAATTTAAAACTTACTTAGCTAATATTGCACACAAATGTGCAGTAAATAAGGAGATAAGGGAAAGAAGTAGCAAACACAATGAGTTATAATGGTTCGGCTAAATCTTTTACCCTCATCCTCTCTTCTTGACCTTCTTGTCAAGGAGTCACTTCCACTATCAAGATGAACTTTACAACTTCCTTTTCAAGGTTAAGGAATAACCTCTTTACCCACTTAGCAAATATTGCTATTCAAACTCTTTTATAACAGCTCTCTTACAGAAGAACTTTCCCCTTTGCTTTAAGATAAAGAATGAATACAATAAAGGCTTTCTTTATGGGTAGGTGATAAAAATGAATAGCTTAACTAAAGCTTTCAATGACAATTAAGTACACTTTTAGCTGAAGCCACAAAGAATGTTTTCTGTAAGAATACTCAGAGCTTCTCCTTTTTTCTCCAATGTCTTTTTGACTTGTATTTATACACCCAATTGGTTGGTGAAGCATTTAATGCAATTCTTCCTGTTGAAATCCTGAGAAACTAGCCGTTGAAGTCCTACAGACAAATGCCAGATCGATCTCCTTACCAGAGAGGATCGATCATTTAGTTCCAGAACCTACAATCATAAAGTTACTTCCAAAAAGGAGATCGATCTCATCATACAGAGCGATTGATCTCCTCTTCTCAAGAAGTTAGTGTCATCACATTCCGTAAAACAAAGGAGATCGATCTCATCATACAGAGGGATTGATCTCCTCTTTTTAAGAAGTTAGTGTCATCACATTCTGTATAACAAGGGAGATCGATCTCTTATTCAAGGGAGATCGATCTCTCTCCCTGAACAAATCAATCTCAAATTGTTACTGCCTAGAAGAGATCGATCTCTATCCCAGAGCAAATCGATCCCATGGTCTTCTCATTGAGTTCTGATATGATTCTGCCAAAAGGAGATCGATCTCATAATGATTCTGACAAAAGGAGATTGATCTTACAATCCCTAGGAGATCGATTTCACAATGATTCTACCAAAAGGAGATCAATCTCACAACTGCAGGAGATCGATCTCTTGGCTTAAGTATCAGTTTTCCCAGCAAAAATTTAGTTTACAAAAGTTTCTGAGTTTAGATCTTCATAAGTTTTCTAAGTAATTTTAGTACAATTGGCAATAGATTCTCTAAGAGAATTACTCATAAACAATACCTCACAAATGATTTGAAGGTTTAAAATAAGCATATTTAAATTAATGTTTTGTCATTTCAAAATATATCATCCAAAACTAACAAAGTTGATTGGAGTATGTTTTATGGATCAAAACACACAAAATCACTATGAACACCAAGTGGCCGAAAATGGGAATTTCATTTTCTATGAAGATACATGTGATTTTAAGGCATGAATGGATTGGGTATGATGCATGGATAATGATGGCATGGTTAATTTCAATCACTTTATTGAATTGGATGGTTGTATGGTATTGACATATATGGTGTTTGATAAAATGCCAACATGAACCATGGAAATAGCTTAAGGCATGCATGAAAGGTGTTTGATGAAATGCCTAAGTGAGCAATCGACAAGGAAGGCATAGTGATGGCAAGCCATCGATCATGGGCGACATAATGGTGTTCGGCCACCATGCCATGACCGAGAGCTCCCATGGGTCGAGCTCACATGCGATCAGCCCAATTCTACTAATGGGCCTTAAGGTCGGCCCAATAAGAGTTAATGGGCCTAAGAAGACCGACAGGTCTTGATAGAATGAATAGTAAAGTGAAAATACATTTAAGACAGAGTCAGGCCCATTAAGGTGCAATAAGGCCTAATAAGAGTATTTAAGCCCAATACTTTAAATTAATCGTGCAGAAAGTGGAATACATGTTAATAAAGTTAATTGATGGGATTGGTAATTATCTACAACTCCTGGAGATATATACGGAGCTCGATACACAGATATCCGTAAAGCAAAAAAAAGTGAAAAGAGCAGTCGACGTGATTCCAGGTACGGGATCTTTGCAAGCTCGTAGAGATAGGTGTGCGTAGATTTTTCGCAGTTTTCAAGTCTTTAAATTCTATAGGGATTACAAATATATAATAATATTTATGAGCCTAAATATGAGAAAATGACGAAAATACCCCTAGACTTGTGAAATTTTAGAAATGCATAAAGTGCATTAAAGTGCGAAAAAGAGATTTTGTAAGGCTAAAATGATAGACTGGCTCATGATTTGACCTATGTATTAAAATGCACATTTTTCCTAAAGTTTGATCTGATTGACGGGTGATTTGATGGGAAGCTACCCTCTCACTTTGTGTTGTATATTGTACTCAGTCTTTGTGTACCATTTTCATGGGAAATCGAGCCATCTATCTATTTACTGTGTGAAACAATGCTTGAGCGGTAAGGTTGACTGTGAGTTACACAGACCCGCTCGCACTGGATTTTGATAAACTCTTCTTGAGACCTTGTGTCGACTGTGTGTCACACTGACTTTGCTCGCACTAGAATTGAGATAGGCTATGGTTGATAATTTTCGATTGAGGTGATAAGCTTTTGACTCAGGTAACCTGCAACTGTGTGATAATGATTTTGGTTGGGGTGAGGAGTCGCTGACTCGGGTAACCTACAACTGTATGATAATTACATTGTGGTCCATGAAGTATGTCATACCATGCAGCTAACATGGAGTACACTGTATCGTACCACTATGTGATGTGATGGGATAGTCTCCAGACTCGAGCATGAAGTGTCGTGCTCTAATTATGATAGTCCACAGACTGGATAGCCGATGGGTAGACTGATCCCCTCCTCGTGCTTATAGACACCCTTGCACACCTCGCTAGTGATAGCTAAGGGTCTTGGACTTTGGTCAAATGTCATCTGGATTGTGTGTAGATCCCTGTCTAGTCTTATATGTTTTATTGGTTCCTGTGATGAAACTATGTGTGATTTGAATGCGATTTAAAAGTGAAGTTTTCGCATATAACTATGAACTATTTTACTCTGATTGAGTTTTGATATTCGGTTTTATGGTAGTAAATTGCTATGTGTTTTACTATAATGGTTTTGTGAATGACATTGGTTTTCAATATAAACCATGCATTATTACATTGTAGATAATATAATTATCTATCTGCTTGTCATATATTCCTTACTGAGCGTGTTAGCTCACCCCTTTCTCTCCTCTCTCCACAAATTAGTTCTAGTATTTAAGAGCTCTTTGGTAGATTCCTATATTTTCCTTTCGCTTGTAGTTGACTTCACTAGCGAAAGGTATACACACTTTAGTAGTCTTTTATATCTAAATATGATAGAGCACAATGATGTATTTATGTTAAAATTGGGATGTAAACTAATGTAAATGGATGTAAGTTTTTTTTATAAATTATTATGAGTTTGTCTTTCATTATGGATGCATGAGAAATGAATGAATTCTAGTATATAAGAAGTGTGCGACTGACATCGACTCATAGCCTAACAATCCGTATGTGTAGTCGAATGTGTGATAATGGATGATATAAATGTAAGGAATTTAGGTCGCGACACTACTCAGTCTTAAGCCCATTTTCACTTTACTATTCATTTCATTTGGGCCTATTGGGCAGGCTTATTGGGCTCATTAACACTTTTGGGCTTTGTCCGAGGCCCATTGACTTTATTAAGTCGAAACCACTTGGCTTGGCCCATTACACCTTTCGGCTATGGCATAGTGGCCGAGAGCCATGCTAACCATCATCACGTCATCTTAAGCCTTTTCTAGTCTCATTCGATAGTTCATTAAATCATTTACGATCGTCGATTTTCAATTCCAAACATAAAAGAATTTATAAAGAATTAAATCCGCAAGTTATGCAATTAATTTCTAACTCATATAACTATACAAGTTATAGCAAGTGAGATTCACTTACCCGAGATTTCATAATGTCTTGCAAATCGAGGCTCGATCGAACTCACGTTCATCGCCTATTGTCACGCTACACATTCATATATTTAACCCGGGTCAATTCCGGTCAAATATAATTTCAAATAAATTTTTCAAAACTTAAATCGGTCAATTTCGACCTCTTACCGGCTTCTCTTTAACCTGAGGCATCACTGAATTTTCTCTCTTTTTTTTTTCTAACTGAACTAGCTCGGATCGGTTCAGCCCATATCCCTTTCACTGAATCGGTCTATACCGGTTCAACTTTCTCTTTCATCGTTCTTGACGTACCGGTTGGTTCTCAAGCCGATTCATCCACCACATGGTTCGGCCTCGCCTGGGGAGTCTTCTTTTGGCATGTGCTGGGGTAGATCGGTGCCGAATTTCGCCCGATTTCCTCTTCTCTCACGCGGCTTCTCTATCTCTGATCTCCCATTTGTTGGTGCTGCATGGCACGTGATGACGATCGACACTCCCAACGTGTCGGTCTTCCTTCGTCGGTGTCCTTACGCCATCTTTCACCGTCTGTGGCCGCCATCGATAAAGAAACAAGGAGGATCGAGTTCCTCCCCTGTTTTGCACGTTTCACGCTTTTAGTTTCATTTTCCTTGTTTTTGTTATATATATAATATTATATATATATTTGTTAATATAATACAATATATTATATATAACAAATATCTTATACCTAAATATCTTAATGTATATTATTTAATTTATTTATATATATATATATATTTATATACAGACATTGTTATTTTTTTCTCGGAAATACTTTTCCATATTCTTGAGATAAATTCTCGACCTGGGAAATTTCGGGTTATCACAATAAATTCATATCTTGATCGATTGGACCTGAAATTCAATTATTTCTTCTTTATTGATCCAGATTACATGAATCCATGTTTACAATGTCAACTTCTTACAAAAATGACATTGAATTTCAGGTCTTACAATCCTCCCCACCTTAAGAAATTTGGTCATCCAAATTAGAACCAAATCAATCCTCAAATAACTGGGGATACTTCTCTCTCACCAGGCTCTTTAATTCCTACGTAGCTTCCTTCGAAGTGTGGTGCTGTTAGAGAACCTTAACCAAAATGATCATCTTTGACCACAAAACCTTCTCCTTCCTATCCAGTATCCGAATCAGTTTCTCTACATATGACATATCCTCCCTGAGCTCCAAAGGCTCATACTGAATCACATGTGTCGGATCTAAGTGATACTTCCGAAGCATCAAAATCTGGAAGACGTTATGGACGCCTGATAAGTCCAGTGGCAATGCCAACCTATAGGCCTTATCTCCCACTCGATCCAAAATCTCAAAGGGTCCAATATAACGAGGATTCAGTTTACCTCTGTTCTCGAATCTCGCTATACCCTTGGAAGGAGAAAATTTTAGAAATACTGACTCACCAACGGTGAACTCTAATGGTCTCTGTCTCTTGTCAGCATAACTCGTCTATCTACTCTAAGTTGTTTTCAATCTCTCACAAATCAACTGAACATCGTCAGAGGCTTGTCTTACCAAATCAGAACAAATATCTGTCGGTCACCCATTTCTTCCCATCCAATGATGAACGACATCTATGACCATATAGTGCCTCATATGGTGCCATCTCAATACTCGAATGATAACTCTTATTGTAGGCGAATTCAGCTAGCGACAAATGATTGTCCCAAGAGCCTCTAAAATCCAGCAAGCATGTTCTCAACATATCCTCCAGAGTCTGTATAGTCCTTTCTAACTGACCATCTGTTTGAGGATGGAAAGCTATGCTAAAACTTAACTTGGTTCCCATGGCTTCCTGAAAATGTTTCCAGAAATGGGAAGTGAAGCAGGAATCCCTGTCCGAAACAATGCTCACTAGAACACCATGTAACCTCACTATCTCACATACATATAGATCCGTCAATGTACTCAAAGTATCTGTAGCCTTCATAGCTAGGAAGTAGCCTGACTTAGTCAATCTATCAACAATTACCCAAATGGCGGCGTGATTCCTGTGGGTCCTTGGTAAACTGATCATGAAGTCCATGGTAACATGCTCCCATTTTCACGTCGGTATAGGTAGAGGCTACAATAACCCTGCAGACTTCTGATGCCCTATCTTCACCTACTGACAAACGAGACATTGAGCAACTACTTTGCTACCCCACCAATACACTTTTCAGAGATTCTGATACATCTTATTACTCCTCAAATGTAACATATACCTCGACGAATGAGCATCTGACAAAATTAATCTCCTGAGCTCTGGGTCCTTAGTAACACACAATCTACCTCGAAACCTCAGTAGTCTATCATAACTCAACTCATACTCAGGCACCGTGCCCATATGTATCTGACTAATCATATCAACGTAATACGAATCACTCTGTTGAGCCTGTATGATCCTGTCTATCAGATCGGGGTTCCAACCTCAAGCTAGCCATCACACAGTTCGTATCCGTATCAGAAGGTATAACTTCCAAACTGAGGCTAGTAAACTGCTTTAACAACTCGTGTTCCCTAACCATCATATACGATACCATCCCAAGGCTCTTCCTACTCAAGGCATCAGCTACAACATTAGCCTTACCTGGATAATAAAGTATCTCACAATTGTAATCCTTCAGAAGCTCTAGCCATATTTTTTGTCTCATATTCAACTCCTTCTGCGAAAACATATACTTGAGACTCTTATGATCAATAAATATCTGAAACTTCTCACTGTATAAATAGTGGCATCATATCTTCAGTGCAAATACTACGGTTGCCAACTCTAAATCATGGGTCGGATAGTTCTTCTTATGGTCTTTAAGCAGTTTGGATCCATAAGCAACTACCCTCTCATTCTGCATCAATACATAGCCCAGTCCTTAGTGTGAAGCAACTGTAAGAATGGTGAGAATCGAAGCTGTGGTCAATTGGCGCTTCGATTCTGTAAGACTCACATTTTGTACTATGTTCCTTATGATTCCTATGTGTAAACATTTGATTATGTTAATTGAATCATAAGAAGAGTAAAATAGAAGTGAAATGATTAATGCATATAAGACATGTAATGTCACGACCCGAAACTACCCAAAAATCAGAGTAAATTTTTCGCGTTTTGTTATTTTCTTTCATGCTTACCTGTCCTCTGATCGTGACCACACTCCACTAACTAATTGGGCTGTGCGTCAATGCCAGTCCCACGATTCATTTACCATATAACTTAATTCTTTCTCAGTCATTTATAAGTATTTACAATATTTATACATCCCCTAAAGTTACTTACAAACATGTTACTGTGCTATGCTTATTTAGATACAATATGTACAAGTGTATATACCTTAAATAATGGGCAGCAGTGGATATCCGAAATGCAGTATCAATCACCTCCACATCTACTGGGGATTATCTGTATGAGAAAGTGAAAGGGGTGAGCACATCAAGCTCAGTAAGGCAATCCTACGAACAAGTAGGTAACCATACTACCTACATGAACGTGGTGCCATGCATAAACCACCCTTTCTCCACACATTATAAAACAGATGATATGAGTTATGATGTTATGTAAATCCATTCGCATGGCAAAATTCAACATGCAATTATTTCAAATCATTTCTTTCTCATTTAAAAATTTCATAATAAAGTTAGGACTCGACCCCTCCTTCGGGTGATCCTGACTCACACAAAACCATGAAAATCAGTTTACATCACACATGGGTTTAAAAAGCATGGAAATAACATCATGCAAATATAGTTTAAAACCCAGTTTTGATCTCATCAAAATTGTCAACATGCGAGACTAGGCAACATCTGTATATCGGTAATAACCAGGACTATGGCCGTGTGTCCTTGTGAGCCCCTCTGCTACACGGATCCTAGTGTGCGGGGTCTCACCCTGATCGGGAACCGCCCGGGAGGTGGGTCAATCCAACCCGTCAGTCTTATTCGATCCCACGCATTTGAAGATGTCGTATCCGAAGATACCCCGTATCCGAAGATGCCACACGGTATATCGTACTCCATGCTACTTGCACGGTACATCGTACTCCGTGGATGCATATATCATATCTCAATACTCATGCCACGTCTCAAAACGCACGTGCGAGCCTATTTAATCGGTGACACACAGTCTACCCGATGCTCCAAGCACGGCTCATTGCATGTTCTCATAAAATCAGTTCGAGCGATGCTCACACTCTCATCAAATCAAGTAAAAGTGTCAGAGCCCGCTTTACATCCCCACAAGGCCGCCAACCTCATCCCTCACTCTCACCCCACTTAAGAGGTCTTTTGAGCCTGTTGGGCCTTTTGGCTGACTCCAAGGGCAGACAGCGCTACTCTCAACAAATCCAGTAAAACTAGTGCGAGCTAGGCTCTAGCACTCTATATATGAATCACATGAAAATCTTATAAAATCTGGTGTGAGTTAAACTCCAGCACCCTGTCTCAAAAATCATATAAAAATATGGTGCGAGTTAGACTCTAGCACCCTATCACGAAAATCATATATATATAAAAATCTAGTGTGAGTTGGACTCCAGCACCTATGCATGTAAAACTCTAGTGCGAGCTCTCGCTCCAGCACTAATGCATGCATCACCCAAATCAAAACATCGTGCGAGCTGAGCTCTAGCACGTCACATGTCAATAAAAACACGTAGGCGGCTCTGTTTCCTTAAAACAATTTTCAAAACAATTATATCGTTGAAAGTATGCAATGCTGTGCATTTTCTTTCAAGGTTAGCCAGCCTACTTATGCATGCATTAAAATGTCTCCAGAACGAGCAGAAACCTCTTTTTCTTGTTCCTCCCAATTTTTCCTAAATTTGTAAATTTTACCCTTAACAAGGGTATTTTGGTAATTTACCCATTCGAAGCACTAAAATTATTATTTGACCTCTAGACCCTTCAGATAATTTTTAAAAGACTGCAAATGAACTTAAAATTTCGTAAAGTTACCTTTAGCAGTCTGCAGAATTCCCTTACCTTATTTTTCTGTAGAGTCTGACCTTTTCCTTTTTCCACAGTTGTCTTGTCGCGCAGTCCGATATGCTCCCAATCAAACCTCTGGAACTGCGTAAAAATATTCCTCAGGTCAGATAACATACACTTTGATTGTATTTCCTATTTTTTGGGCTTAATTTAAATCATTGGGCCCATTTACCCCTATTGGGCCCGATTACACCTTAATGGGCCTTAAGCCCGTATTCCACTTAATTTTTACATTATCGAGGCCTATTGGGCTCATTGGGCCCACTAACAATTCCTTGGGCCTCATTCTAACTCTCGAATAGCTAAATTTATTATTTACGACAGTTTATCTAAATTTCCAAAATCTAATTCAATTTATGCGGAATTTAAATTCATATCACGCATAACGACGTAAATTGTCGTAAATAAGGGTTACTTACCCGAGATTCCAAGCTAGCATGCAAATTGAGGCTATCTTGAGCTCTCGTTTGATGTCGATTGTCGAGCTACACAATTTCATAAATTTTCGAGTAAATTTCCAGTCGAATAATAATTAAATAAAATATTCTAAAATTCAAATCGGTCAATTTCGACCGCTTATCGACTTACCCAAAACTCGATTGCATCACTGGAATTTTCCTCAATTTTTTTCCTCTTTTTCTTTTTCCCTTTTTCTCTTTTTTTCCTTCTCTTTTTGGCTGAACCGGTTCAGTCCGGTTCAACCCGATTCGGACCGTTGGTTCACCCCGGTTCACTCCGGTTCACGGCCTTGTCGGCCGGTTCTCCATCGGCTTCCACTACCAGTGGCTCCGTTGGGTCGTCCGTATCTCAAATCTGCCCTCGGTCTCACCCAAGTCCGTCGGAAAGTCATCGGTCCGGCCTCCTCTCTCTCGATCATCGGAACCCATTTCGGGTCTTGATCGTCGCCGACGATTTCGACTGTTTCGCCGGCAGCTACCGGTCTCAAAATGACCGGCTCCTCCTCCTGAACTTATCGGTGGCCTCCGTTGATGCCCAGCTGCCGTGGATCGCCGGGACCGAGCCCTTCTCTCCCTCGATTTTTCCTTCCTCCGATCGGCTTCCTCTGGCCACTATACAGCGCGTCTCCGGTGGCTGAAGGATCGTCGGCCTCTCCTCTTTCACCTTGGCTGGTCGTCGGCGGTCAAGGATCGCCGGTGCGTCCTCGGGCTCGTCGGGTTCCCTCGGGTCTTCTTCGGGTTTTCTGTTTTCGCTTCTCTCTCCCCGATTTTTTGATTCCTTCTTTTTTTTGTTCTCTCTCTTCTTTTTTTTTTTAAATTTATTTATTATTTTAATCACTAAAATACATTAAAAATACCCAAATATCTCTTAAAATATCCTAAAAATTATTATTTAATTCTAAATTAATTAATTTAATTTAATTTAATTTATTTATCATATTTTAACCTTTTCGGGTATAATTTCTCCATATTTTTGGGATATTATCCCGAATGACTTTTCGGTATATTTTTCAATTATTTTCGAGATTATTTTTCGATTTAAAAATTCCAATTAATCTCGATTAATTCCCATAACTTCATATCTTGATCAATTTAACCCGAAATAAATTTATTTCACCTTTATTGACCAAGATTTCTCAATCCATTGTTTTTAATTAAATTTTTCTTCTCGAATTTATACCGGCTTTCGGTCTTTTGATCGTTTTGCCCTTGCACATGTTCGAGATTAATTTACCCCAACTTCCTTTCACGAACACTCATTCATTTCATATTTTAAATCCTTATTTCCAATCCGAATCCCATTTAGTTAAATTTTTGACCATTTTCATCCCTCATAAAAATTTACGATTTAATTTCGGGTCTTACAAATCTCCCCCACTTAAGGAATTTGGGCCTCCAAATTAGAACCAATTTATATGAGTCTATAGACTACTCCGGGTACATTAATCGTATCATACTTCTTTAATTCTCATGTGACCTTTTTTCGGAGTGTAACACTATCAAAGGACTTTAATTAGGGAGATCGTCTTAAACCTCAATACTTTCTCTTTCCTGTTTAATACCCGAATCAACTTCTTCAATATACTTGTATTTGCATTAAGTTGAACTGTTGGATCTCATATCCTATCGCCTATGCTGGATCTGGATAGTATTGTCGAAATATCAAAAGATGAGACACATTGTGGGTGCCTGCTTATTCAAGTGGAAATGCCACCTACAGGTCTTATCTTCCACTTGTACAATCTCTCAAAAGATTCAATCCAGCGAAACTCAATTTACCTTCTTCCAAAAGTTCGCTATGTCCTTATTCTCTTAGGACAAGAAACATTTCAACCATACTAATTTACCCTCGGTGAATTCCAATACTTTTCTATCTGCTTTGAGGTGTTTTTAATCTCTCATCCTTAACTAAACATCCTCAGAGACTTATTATCCAAAGTCAAAAATAATTCTATCTGTCACCCACTTTTTCTTATCCCATTTGGGGAACAACCCCTACAGCCATACACTGTCTCATATCTTGTTATCCCGATACTCATGTGCCAACTGTCACTATTGGTGAATTTGATTTGTAATAACTGATCATCCCAGGAGCATAAAAATCAAGGGCACACGCTTTCATCGGATCCTCCAGAACCTGTACAGTCCTCTCTGACTAACCATCTGTCTGAGGATGGAAAGCTGTGCTAACACTCAGTCGGGTTCCCATAGCTTCCTGAAAAATATTCCCTGAAGTAGAAAGTGAAGTGGGAATCCCTATCTGATATCATGCTCACTGGAACGCTACATAATGTTCTACAATCTACTTTATACCTGAATCCTCATACAGTCTAAGTATCTGGGGATTTCCTAACCAGAAGGTGGGTAGACTTAGTCAACTTAGCGACTATCATCTAAATAGCCTCATGATTCACCTGGGTTCTCTGTAACCCATCACGACATTCATGGAGACTTGCTTTCATTTTCGTATCGATATAGGTAGAGGCTGCAATAACTCTGCAGACTTTTTAATACTCTACCTTACTCTGCTGACCTACTAGGAACTTTTCCACAATCTCTACCATGTCTCTTTTCATATCTGACTACTAATACCCTTTCCGAGATTTTGATACATTCTTTACTTTCCGTATGCACCATATATCCCGAAGAGTGAGCTTCTGACAATATCACTATCCCATCAGCTGTGGTCTTGGGGAGCACTCATACTGTCTCGAAACCTCTGTAAATCATCATCACACTCTGTGAACTCTATCACTGTACCCTTCTGGATCTGACCCACACTATCGACACCCTACCGATCATCACGCTAAGCCTGTGCAATCCAGGCACACTCATCCGGTTCTAATCTCAGGCTAGCTGTCACATAATCACAGTCATCATCAGAAGGGATCCCATCAATATTGAGGCTCACAACTGCTCTAGCAGCTCATGTTCCCTGACCATCATATGTAATACCATCCCGAGGCTCTTTCTGCTCGAGGCATCAACCATTACATTAGCTTTTCCTGGGTGGTATAATTTTCACAATCAAAATCTCTCAGAAGCTCTCACCCATTGTGTATTCTCATATTCGCCTCTTTCTGTGAAAACAGATACTCGGGGCTTTATGATCAGTGCATATCCAAAATTTCTCACCCTGTACATAATAGTACCATATCCCCGGTACAAATACTATCATTGCCAACTTAAAATCATGAGTCAGATAGTTTATTTCATGATTAAGGAGTTGTCTGACTCCATAATTGACTATCTTCCCATTATACATCAATACACAGCTCCTTCATTATTTTGAGGTATCCATACTCACTGAGAACCTCTTGAGCTGTTGGGTATGGTGAAATTAATCACGGTGGTCAGTTCATACTTCACTACACCAAAATTCATGTCACATCTATCATCTTATTTATCATCTCATTCAAAGACCACGTTTTCATAGTTAAACATGCCAACAAAGTATACCCTTTTTAGAACTCGCGGCAACTATCTGTAAAAGTAAATTTTCCAATTGTTGCTTATAAATCGCCCTGGACTTTAACTACACCCAGCATATCATCAATAAGGATGATGACAAATCGGTCCAGGTAAAGTTTAAATACTTCATTGTAGTCGAGCTCCACTACTTATTTCAATCTCCATATCCTTGACTTATTTACGCATAAGCGTATAAGATCCTTTAAAATCGCTTACGTTTTTTAGGTACTAACCTGCGTCATTTCCTTTTCTTATCTTAACGGCTCTTATTAAATTTTACTATGTTAACCTTTATGATTTGTCGAATTTTAATTTTCTTATCGTCTTGGTAAAGGTATCCTAATGCTAAAGGTATTTATTACGACGATCGATTTCACGTTATAGGTTATATATATATACTTTTAGACACTATCAAGTCTTCAGGCGAGGAGGTATTTTGAAATACCTTTATTAACCTTCAGACTTAACCACATAGACTGGTTATGGTTATATCCATCTTTATCCTTGGTTATAATTTATATTCCCTACTTATCACTTAATCCCAATTACTTCGCATATTAAGGGTATTCCTTACCTAGAATATGTCTCTTATTCCAATACATCTTGTATTTAGGATCTATCTTATCTTAAAGATTATCTCCTTTCGTATATCCCTCATGACAAAACTCTTCCATTATTCATTCCGTGAGTACAATCCTTTACTCCTTTAATTTCAACTGTTGCACCCCTTTTTATCACTTGTCAACACTTACAGTATACTTTTCAGTGATGTTTTCACTTTTCAACTTAAAATCTCTATATCCATATTTCGTTAATTAGTCCTCCTCTATTGGGGTACTAATTTATCAGTATTATGCCCAATGATGTAGGCATTCATGCCTTTTACTCACCTATATGCGAATGAAGGCGGTATGAATAAATGTGTGGCACCAGGATCAATGAACATATGTACTTCATTATTCATAACAAGTGTGGTATCTTACACCACATCCATGAAACATCAATAGTGTCCTGGTCCAAGACATCCTCTCGCCTTCATCCAACAGCCTACTTTCCTTTTTCTTTTCGGCTATGGCCTCCCTTTTCATTGCAGCTATACCAACGAAGTTTTTCCCTGTCTCTTTACTTTTCCGTGGGGCGATCTCGCCCAACTCTATGCAATCAAAATCAATGGTCCGTCTTACCACAATTAACGGCCATTTTCATCAATACAGTGTAAGTATAGACCATCCTTCCGTGGTATCTACCACACATCCCACACTGCTTACAGTGCTTACACTGTTACACTGCTTCGTAGCAGGTCGGGGTCCTCCAATTACAATGCCCCTCAAGAGTGCCAAAATTGGATGCACTGGGGCCTTACCAATTATCTTACTCCATGACTCATCAAATTAAATCTTTTACCAATTATCGTTTTTCCCATTTTTAACATCTCTGTCATTTCTCGATTCTCTTTTCTGTCTCTATTTCAGTCCTCACTACCTTTCCCAATCTCAGAGGCGTGCAATTCATGTTCTTATTTACCCAACTGTAAATCTGCGCACTGCCTCGGTATAAGTAATATCTCACGGGCTAATCGGACTCTAATTGAAAAGTTGAGCCATTTCATGAACTTTTAGACATCTCGACTGTCACTTGTTCATAGTGTCGAGGTAATATTTACCTAAGAATATAATCGAGTTTCATACTCATAAATCATACTCATCAATAAATCAATTTCTTTGGGTCAGAGTAAGGATTTTATCTATCATTCCCTTTAAACAGTGTCTGGGATATTCTATCACCGGAATACATCCATAAACATTTCTCATCTTAGTTCTGGATGTTTAACACTTAAAATGGGTCGAGCGGGTTTCCACCCATGCTCCGTCTCGCCCTCAAATCTCATTCACAATCTGAGCAATTAGCTCCCAAAATATTCTCCACACTCCGCTCCATCTCGCGAAGCGTGTCTCAATACTATCCGATCTCTCTGTCGGACTCAGTGGGGCATGCTCAACATTAGCCTTCATTTCAATTTCATCCTGATTCTCACAGGTCAACTCAGTATGACTTAGCAGACTCAGGTCTACCTCTACGACCTCTGCCTCGTGCACTATCTCATCTAACGCGACTCATATTAGGCATTCTTGCATTCTCAACCATTTCTTAGTCAAAACCCATCTCGATATAAACTATTGTATCTAACCAAGCACAGTAACACGGTGATGTAATTCCTAATTACTGACACTGACACACATCAGACCAATTACGCTTTGATACCACCTTTATATGTCACGACCCGAAACTACCCAAAAATCAGAGTAAATTTTTCTCGTTTTGTTATTTTCTTTCATGCTTACCTGTCCTCGATCGTGACCACACTCCACTAACTAATTAGGCTGTGCGTCAATGCTAGTCCCACCATTCATTTACCATATAACTTAATTCTTTCTCAGTCATTTATAAGTATTTACAATATTTATACATCCCCTAAAGTTACTTACAAACATGTTATTGTGCTATGCTTATTTAGATACAATATGTACAAGTGTATATACCTTAAATAATGGGCAGCAGTGGATATCCGGAATGCAGTATCAATCACCTCCACATCTACTGGGGATTATCTGTGTGAGAAAGTGAAAGGGGTGAGCACATCAAGCTCAGTAAGGCAATCCTACGAACAAGTAGGTAACCATACTACCTACATGAACGTGGTGCCATGCATAAACCACCCTTTCTCCACACATTATAAAACAGATGATATGAGTTATGATGTTATGTAAATCCATTCGCATGGCAAAATTCAACATGCAATTATTTCAAATCATTTCTTTCTCATTTAAAAATTTCATAATAAAGTCAGGACTCGACCCCTCCTTCGGGTGATCCTGACTCACACAAAACCATGAAAATCAGTTTACATCACACATGGGTTTAAAAAGCATGGAAATAACATCATGCAAATATAGTTTAAAACCCAGTTTTGATCTCATCAAAATCGTCATCATGCGAGACTAGGTAACATCTGTATATCGGTAATAACCAGGACTATGGCCGTGTGTCCTCGTGAGCCCCTCTGCTACACGGATCCTAGTGTGCGGGGTCTCACCCTGATCGGGAACCGCCCGGGAGGTGGGTCAATCCAACCCGCCAGTCTTATCCGATCCCACGTATTCGAAGATGCCGTATTCGAAGATACCCCGTATTCGAAGATACCCCGTATCCGATGATACCACACGGTACATCGTACTCCATGCTACTTGCACGGTACATCGTACTCCGTGGACGCATATATCATATCTCAATACTCATGCCACGTCTCAAAACGCACGTGCGAGCCTATTTAATCGGTGACACATAGTCTACCCGATGCTCCAAGCACGGCTCATCGCATGTTCTCATAAAATCAGTGCGAGTGATGTTCAGCACTCTCATCAAATCAAGTAAAACTGTCAGAGCCCGCTTTACATCCCCACAAGGCCGCCAACCTCATCCCTCACTCTCACCCCACTTAAGAGGTCTTTTGAGCCTGTTGGGCCTTTTGGCTGACTCCAAGGGCAGACAACGCTACTTTCAACAAATCCAGTAAAACTAGTGCGAGCTAGGCTCTAGCACTCTATATATGAATCACATGAAAATCTTATAAAATCTGGTGCTAGTTAAACTCTAGCACCCTATCTCAAAAATCATATAAAAATATGGTACGAGTTAGACTCTAGCACCCTGTCACGAAAATCATATATATATATATAAATCTGGTGCGAGTTGGACTCCAGCACCTATGCATGTAAAACTCTAGTTCGAGCTCTCGCTCCAGCACTAATGCATGCATCACCCAAATCAAAACATCGTGCGAGCTGAGCTCTAGCACGTCACATGTCAATAAAAACACGTAGGCGGCTCTGTTTCCCTAAAATAGTTTTCAAAACAATTATATCGTTGAAAGTATGCAATGCTGTGCATTTTGGTAATTTGCCCATTCAGAGCACTAAAATTATTATTTGACCTCTAGACCCTTCAGATAATTTTTAAAAGACTGCAAATGAACTTAAAATTTCGTAAAGTTACCTCTAGCAGTCCGCAGAATTCCCTTACCTTATTTTTCTGTAGAGTCTGACCTTTTCCTTTTTCCACTGTTGTCTCGTCGCGCAGTCCGATATGCTCCCAATCAAACCTCCGAAACTGCGTATAAATATTCCTCAGGTCAGATAACATACACTTTAATTGTATTTCCTATTTTCTAGGCTTAATTTAAATCATTGGGCCCATTTACCCCTATGGGGCCCGATTACACCTTAATGGGCCTTAATGGGCCTTAAACCCGTTTTTCACTTAATTTTTACATTATCGAGGCCTATTGGGCTCATTGGGCCCACTAACAATTCCTTGGGCCTCATTCTAACTCTCGAATAGCTAAATTTATTATTTACGACAATTTATCTAAATTTTCAAAATCTAATTCAATTTATGCGGAATTTAAATTCATATCACGCATAACGATGTAAATTATCATAAATAAGGGTTACTTATCGGAGATTCCAAGCTAGCACGTAAATCGAGGCTATCTCGAGCTCTCGTTTGACGTCGATTATCGAGCTACACAATTTCATAAATTTTCGAGTAAATTTTCAGTCGAATAATAATTAAATAAAATATTCCAAAATTCAAATCGATCAATTTCGACCGCTTATCGACTTACCCGAAGCTCGATTGCATCACTGAAATTTTTTCCAATTTTTTCCTCTTTTTCTTTTTCCCTTTTTCTCCTTTTTTTTCCTTCTCTTTTTGGCTGAACCGGTTCGGTCCGGTTCAACCTGGTTCGGACCGTCGGTTCACCCCGGTTCAACCCGGTTCGGACCGTCGGTTCACCCCGGTTCACTCCGGTTCACCGCCTTACCGGCCGGTTCTCCACCGGCTTCCACCGCCAGTGGCTCCGTTGGGTCGTCCGCATCTCAGATCTGCCCTCGGTCTCACCCAAGTTTACCGAAAAGTCACCGGTCCGGCCTGCTCTCTCTCGGTCGTCGAAACCTATTTCGGGTCTTGGTCGTCGTCGGCGATTTCGACCATTTCGCCGGCAGCTACCAGTCTCAAAATGACTGGCTCCTCCTACTGAACTCGTCAGTGGCCTTCGTTGATGCCCAGCTGCCGTAGATCACCGGGACCGAGCCCTTCTCTCCCTTGATTTTTCCTTCCTCCGATCGGCATCCTCCGGCCACTATACGGCGCGTCTCTGGTGGCTGAAGGATCGTCGACCTCTCCTCTTTCACCTTGGCTGGTCGTCGGCGGTCAAGGATCGCCGGTGCGTCCTCAGGTCTTCTTCGGGTTTTCTATTTTCGCTTCTCTCTCCCCGATTTTCTGATTCCTTCTTTTTTTTGTTCTCTATCTTTTTTTTTAATTTATTTATTATTTTAATCACTAAAATACATTAAAAATACCCAAATATCTCTTAAAATATCCTAAAAATTATTATTTAATTCTAAATTAATTAATTAAATTTTATTTAATTTATTTATCATATTTTAACCTTTTTCGGGTATAATTTCTCCGTATTTTCTGGATATTATCCTGAATGACTTTTCGATATATTTTTCGATTATTTTCGAGATTATTTTTTGATTTAAAAATTCCAATCAATCCCGATTAATTCCCATAACTTCATATCTTGATCAATTTAACCCGAAATAAATTTATTTCACCTTTATTGACCAAGATTTCTCAATCCATTATTTTTAATTAAATTTTTCTTCTCGAATTTATACCGGCTTTTGGTCTTTTGACCGTTTTACCCTTGCACGTGTTCGAGATTAATTTACCCCAACTTCCTTTCACGAACACTCATTCATTTCGTATTTTAAATCCTTATTTCCAATCCGAATCCCATTTAGTTAAATTTTTGACCATTTTCATCCCTCATAAAAATTTACGATTTAATTTCGGGTCTTACATGTAAAGGGAAAGTAAGAGCCGAGATGGCCACAAGCTAAATCGAAGGGATTAAAATCCTTCTGACTGAAGAGAAGAACTTTAAACATTAATATATAGTGGGTTCAAGAAGGAAAGTTGGTTCGGTTTAATCCCGAATATGTCGAAGTAGAGGAAAGGCCAAAAAAGGGCTAAATGAGCTCGAAATGAACTGTTCGAGGTGTTTTTAGCTATTTCACTTCCCGAAAATGACCAAAACGCAGAGATGAGTGTGTTAACAATGAGAATTGACACTTTTGGATTTTTGAGAAAAAAGTCAAAGGTGGTCAATGGTCAAGAAAAGTCAAGGTTAGTTAAAAAATGTTGACTCTGACCTTAAAGAATTAACCATGGTTAAAAGTTAACCCAACCAAGGTTAAAAAGTGGGGAAGAAATATTTTTAGCTAAAACACTCGATCTTCAACTACTTAAGTATAGAAAATTAATTTAATCAAAATCCAGATTAAATTAAATGGGTAGAAATCAATGGGCCAACTTATGGAAATTTTAAAGCCCATAAAGGTGGATTAAGCATGGGCCGACTTGTTGGGCCATTTAGGGGCCCAATATTAAGCCAATTGAAGGCCCAAATTGTAGGAAAAGTTTCAGCCTAAAAGCCAAAATCAAAAGCCCAAACCGAAGCCCAAAATGGAAAGCCTGAAACCAAGCTCATTAGTAAATGGTTAAGGCCCAAAACTTATAATACAAACCCAAAACCCTTTAGCCCACATTAAAGGCTCAAATTTTAAGACTTAATACACATTAAACTAGCCTTAAGCGCTAAGGAAGCAATCGACACATCACCATCTTCACCAAACCGAGAGCTTTCACCATTGTTGCTCAAGTATCCAAGCTTTCTCACACTAGGAAACACTAACCTAGAGACATATTTGGACGAGTGATCTTCATGAAAGTTATTCCAAATTGAGAGAGGAGGAATTAGCCATCAAGGAGCCATATTGAAGGGGGTGAAATCCTTGTAAGTTTCGACCAAGAAGATAAAGGTAAGCTAGGTGAATTTCCAAGCTTCCAACTTCTAGTATGTTAATCTAGGAATTATTCTAAGATGATTGGTATATGTTTTATGGATCAAAACATGCAAAATCATCATGAATACATGTTGGCCGAAAATAGGTATTTAGGTTTTTATGAATAAGCATGTGATTTTAAGACATGGATAGGTTGGTAAACATGCATACATGATTATGACATGCTTAATTTTAATCAATTTGGTCAATTGGTTGATGAATTGATGATGTCATATAATGTGTTTGATGAAATAACTTAATGAACATAAACTAAAGGCTTAAGGCATGCATAGAATATGTTTGATGAAATGCCTAAGTGAATGGCTAGGCAAATGGCTAAGGTTGGCGATGGGTGGTGTGACTGTCGACCATAGGAGGCATGCATGGCTCTCGGCCACATGCCATGACCGAGAGGTATAATGGGCCAAGCCTTGATGATTTCAACCCAATAAGAGTTAATGGGCGTCGGACCAAGCCAAAAAAGAGTTAGTGGGCCCCACAAGCCCAATAGGGTTAGATGAAATGCATAGTAAAGTGAAATGGGCTTAATATAATGTTAGACCCATTAAGATGCAATTAGGACCAAAAAGAGTAAACAGGCTCATTAAGTGAAATAGACTGTATTAAAAGTGAAATACAGTTAAGAATATGTGATTAACTTGATAAATGGTTAACCATATGCAGCTCCAGAGATTATATTGGGTGCGAATTGGATTGCGCAATCGAGTATCATTGGGAAAGTGAATTCATTCGACCTGATTCGAGGTAAGGAAATTTTGCGGGTAGTTAGAGATATTTACGTGTATTTTCGTCAATGTTTACATTCACTTAAAAAGTCTGAGGGTCAGAGAAAGTGAATAAAATTTATAAAGACCCTATATGAGTAAATTACCATTTTACCATTATTAAGGGTAAAATTATGAAAATTAAGAAAAGACGTCTAAAGCATGGAAAATATGTTTTTGAGTGTTTTTACTACTGTTTAGGAAAAGAATGGATAGATTAGCAAGTGTTTTCATGAAATACACAAAATAACACAATTATGGTGGTAATTTTATTGATTTGAAATATCCCTTTTGAAATGAGCCATCTATCGAGTTGTGTGAAAACAAATCGTGCTAGAGCATTGCTCGCATTGGATTTTATATGTTTTCTGCATGATAAAATGCTGGAGTGTTACTCGCACTAGATTTTCCATGATATGCATGACATAGTACATGAGCGTAGCTCGTACTTGATTTTAAATATGATTTATACATGGCATAGTACGGAGTGATTGCTCGTACTCAATTTGAAATACGATTTATGCATGGTATAGTGCTGGAGTGTTACTTACACTAGATTTTATGTGAAATGTGCATAGAATAGTGTTTGAGTGGGGTGTTGACTGAGAGTCGCACTCAAGGCGCGCATTGGATTTTGATGTGATATACATGACATCTTAAGGCCGTGCTGTCACGCCCCGAAAATGCGGAAAATAGGGTAAATTTAAGACTTTTTACTCATTAATTCACCTTTAAGGGTGCATTCATGTGCAGTGTCATACATCATCATAATTATTATGCCTCAGGATCTCATCATAATATAGCGTATATTGTACCGTATACAAATACTCAATCCCAAGTTAATTAATCCTAATACATCCCATACAATGTTATACATCAAGTGTCTGCAATTACAGTAATTGTCTGGGTACATGAAAAGAAAAAAGATACCTCAAAATACAATATATGGCCTGGAGCTCAAGTACTCCACTAGTCACTACTCCGTACGTCGCAGGGGAAACCCTTTTCACTTGAAGAAATCTGGGGGGAAAAAGAAAACAGGGTGAGCTTCTAAATCGCTCAGTAAAGGGGGTAAGGAACTCATTTCATAAACCAAAATGCACATCACAAAATGTTTATTTGTATGTGAAACTCATTTGAAAACCATAGCATGAAAGTACTCAAAACGACATTCTCATGTCTCAAGTCATGTGAAAACATGAAGTAAAAAGGCTCACTCTAGAGCAATAACAAAGCATGTGAAAATAATGCGATAAACGCTTTCTCAATGCACGTGAATAAAATCACTGAAATAGTAATGCACGTGGCACAGCCACTAAACACACGTGGCATAGCCACTGATTTAAATTCACACGTGGCATAGCCACTAAACACACGTGGCATGGCCACTGATTTAAATTCACTCGTGGCATAGCCACTATCTCACGTGGCAAAGCCACTGATTTGAATTCACATGTGGCACAGCCACAGAATAGGGTTTCACGTGGCAACGACCACCAATAGGGTATCACGTGGCAACGACCACCAATGGGGTATCACGTGGCAACGACCACCAATGGGATTTCTCACGTGGCAACGGCCACCAAATGGGGTATCACGTGGCAACGGCCACCAATGGGGTTTCTCACGTGGCAACGGCCACCAAATATACGTGGCATAGCCACAGAATAGGTTATTCTCACGTTACCAGAACGGAGAAGAAATCGGGCTTACATGCTACCAGAGCAATGCCCGATGTGTACTCACCACTACACACCTAAGTCTTATCACATAAGACTGGTTTGCCTTCACGTAGAACTCATAGGGGTTTTTCACTCATAAAACTCAATTGAAAACCGTTTTGTACTCAACACAAAATGTAATAAAACCGAGTTCCAACCGGCAAAACACGCACACATTTCTCAAATCTCGATATTGCCTTAACGTAGAGCCCAATTCATTACTCACACAAAATTCGACGGTTTATAAAGCAATTTCACACTCAGCTTATAAACTCATAAAATTATGGGCTCCAACCGGCTATAAAAACCGTGTGCAATTAAATCTCAACACAACACTCAACATGCTTATTTTATAAACCACAATTCATGCTATAATAGTTTACAAATCACATACACAAATGGTTTAGATTTCCCTTACCTCTTTGCACCTTGTATAGTGCAATCGTTTCCCCCGTATCACGGACTAGCCTCGCATTCCACTCTGGAACTCCCGAGCTGTCCAAACGATGTTAAAACATCAATATTCAATTATCACATCAACCTTAATTCTCAAAATCGAGCATAATTGCTCATAACACCTCAAATCCCTTGATTTCCGTAACTCTATCCTAAACTACACTCTCATTCACAACATCTCAACGTTCTACATTTCTAATACCAATTATCTATGCTAATTCACCACATTGTCTAAATTTTCATTTATAGCTCAAAATTTCTAAAATTATCGAAATTGCTAAATATCATTATCACTCCAACCACATTGCAATTTCATCAATCCCTAATCATTTCTTAGCTATTTCAACACAATGACAACCACCAATATCATAAAAATCATCTCAAATATCAAGATCGAGGTTTAGAAATTACCCAAAGCTTGTGAGACGCACAACCCACGCCTCGATCCGATTCGTCCTTCGATTTCCAAGTATGTTGTTCTCCCTTTGATGAGGAACAACTTTCCTTCTTGCCACAACTCTTGATTTGGCCAAAAATGGGTGTTTTGGATGAGTGAGAAAGTTAGGTTTTCGGTGGAAATGGGGTTGGAAGAGAGAGAAAGTGAGTTTGCAGGAGAAAAATAGGGGTTCCTTATATAGGCTGAGGGTAGGAGATCGATCTGTCGAGGGGTGAGATCGATCTGCGTTTGAATTTTGGGGACGATGTGGGCAATTTTATACCTAGGAGATCGATCTGTCGAGGGGTGAGATCGATCTCTTTATGGCTTTATGAGATCGATCTGCTCCTAAGGAGATCGATCTTCTCCCAAACAGAATCATTTGGAGATCGATCTCTGTAAGACCCGAATTTAATTAAAAATACAAAAATTAAATAAGAAAAGATGGGGGAAGTATGAAGGAAGTCGGGTTAAATTAATCCCGAACACGTGTAAGGGCAAAATGGTCAAAAGACCAAAGGTCGGTATAATTTCGATGAGAAAAATTTAATTAAAAATATGGATTTAAGAAATCTTGGTCAATAAAGATGAAATAAATTTATTTTAGGTTAAATTGATCAAGATATTAATTTATGGGAATTAATCGGGATTTTTAGTTTGGAAAAATAATCCCGAAAATAATCGAGAAATTATACCCGAAAAAGAGGTTAAAATATAATAAATAAATTAAATAAAATTAAATTAATTAATTTAGAAAAAAAATAATAATAATTTTTGTAGATATTTGGGTATTTTAATGTATTTTAATGAATAGTAAAATAATTAAAATAAATAATAATAATAATAAAATTAATAAAAGAAATGAAAAAAAAAAAGGAAGAGAAACGGAAATCGGGGAGAGAGAAGGAGAAAGCACAGTGGAAAACGGGGCAGCCGAACCCGAGGAGACCGGCGAGCCACCGGCGGCCGATGGACCCAGCTGATGGTCAGAGAAGCTAGAGCGGAGCTCGGCGGTTCCAATGGTACCGGCGACGCGCTCCGACGGGGACGATTTCCGGCGAATCGACGGCCGAAAAGTCGAGGGGGAAATCGTGTCGGTTCCGGCGAACGGCGGCGCCATAGCTCGGATTCGACCTAGCCAAATGATCACCGGACCGAGGCGGTTCTTTTGAGCCCATTTGCAGCAGGCGAAACGGCTGGAATCGCCGGCGACGGCCAAGAGGAAGAAATGGGTCCGACGGTCGAGGGAGAAGAGGCCGAACCGGCTGCGTTCCGACGAGCTTGACCCAAACCGAGGGCAGATTCGAGCTGCGGACAGCCTTGCGGAGCTACTGGCGGTGGAAGCCGGCGGAGAACCGGCCGGAAAAGGGGTGAACCGGCGGTGAACCGGCCGAACCGGGGTGAACCGACGGTCTGAACATGTCCGAACCGGACTGAACCGGTTCAGCCAAAAAGAGGAGAAAAAGGGGAGAAAAGGGAAAAGGAAAAAGAGAAAAAAATTGAGAAAAATTTCGGTGATGCAATCGAGTTTCGGGTAAGTCGATAAGCGGTCAAATTGACCTGATTTAAATTTGGAATATTTTATTTAATTAATTATCGACTGAAAGTTTACCCGAAAAATATATTTAATTGTGTAGCTCGACGATTGGCATCCACCGAGGGCTCGAGATAGTCTCGATTTACGGATTAGCGTGGAATCTCGGGTAAGTGACTCCTATTTACGATAATTACCTCGTTATGCGTGATATTGATTTAATTTCCGCATAAATTGAATTGAATTATGGAAATTTAGATTAATTATCGTAAATATTAAATTTAGCTATTCGAGAATTAGAACGAGGCCCGATAAATTATTGGTGGGCCCATTGAGCCCAATAGGCCTCGATAAAGTGAGAATTAAGTGGTAAACGGGCTTAAGGCCGATTAAGGCCCATTAAGGTGCAATTGGGCCCAATAGGGGTAAACGGGCCCAATGATTTAAATTAAGCCCAGAAAAGATTAAGTACAATTAAATTATATGTTATCTGACCTGAGGAATGTTAATACGCAGTCCCGGGTATTGGATTGGAAACATATCGGACTGCGCGATGGGACTACATTGGAAAAGAAAAGGTCAGACTCTACGGGAAAATAAGGTAAGGGAATTCTGCGGACTGCTAGAGGTAACTTTACGTAATTTTAAATTCATATGCAGTCCTTTAAAGTATTCTAAAGGGTCTAGAGGTCAATTAATAATTTTAGTGCCCCGAATGGGCAAATTACTAAAATACCCTTGCTAAGGGTAAAATTTTAAAAATTTAGGAAAAATTGGGAGGAGCAAGAACAAAAGGTTCCTGCTCATTCTGGAGGTGTTTTGATGCATGCATGAGTAGGCTGGCTCACCTTGAAAGAAAATGCACAGCATTGCATACTTTCAACGTGATATTGTTTTGTGAAAACTGTTTTGAGGAAACAGAGCCGCCTACGTGTTTTTATTGACATTGACGTGCTAGAGCTCAGCTCGCACGATGTTGTCGATTTGTGTGATGCACGCATTAGTGCTAGAGCGAGAGCTCGCACTAGAGTTTTACATGCATAGGTGCTAGAGTATAACTCGCACCAGATTTCATATGCTTTTTCATGACACGGTGTTAGAGTCTAACTCGCACCATATTTTTACGTGATTTTCGAGACAGGGTGCTGAAGTTTAACCCGCACCAGAATTTATAAAATTTTCATGTGATTTTTATACAGAGTGCTGAGCTTAGCTCGCACTAGTTTTACCGGATTTGTGGAGTACCGCTGTCTGCCCTTGGAGTCAGCCAAAAGGCCCAACAGGCTCAAGAGACCTCTTAGGTGGGGTGAGAGTGAGGGATGAGGTTGGCGGCCTTGTGGGGATGTAAAGCGGGCTCTGCCAGTTTTATTTGAGTCGATGAGAGTGCTGAGCATCGCTCGCACAGCTTTTATGAGAACATGCGATGAGCCGTGCTTGGAGCATCGGGTAGACTGTGTGTCACCGATTTAATAGGCTCGCACGTGCGATTTGAGACATGGCATGAGTATTGAGAAACAAACCTCTGTGGGAAGCAGGCCAATTGGGCTGGAGTACCTAGAGATATTATATGGGTTCACGGAGTACGATGTACCGTGCAAGTAGCATGGAGTACGATGTACCGTGTGGTATCTTCGGATACGGCATCTCCGGATGCAGCATCTTCGGATGCCGGGGATCGGATAAGACTGACGGGATGGATTGACCCACCTCCTGGGCGGTTCCCGATCATGGTGAGAACCCGCACACTAGGATCCGTGTAGCTGTGGAACTCCCGAGGACAGATGTGGCCATAGTCCTAGTTATTTACCTATATACAGACGTTGCCTAGTCTCGCATGTTGATGACTTTTATGATGATATAAACTGGGTTTTAAAACTAAATTGCATGATGGTATTTCCATGCTTTTCAAAACCCACGTGTGATGTAAACGTTTTCATGATTTTGTGTGAGTCAGGATCACCCGCAGGAGGGGTCGAGTCCTGACTTTATTGTGAAAATCTTAATTGAGAAAGAAATGATGTATAATAATTGCATGTTGATTTTCCGTGCAAATGTGTTTTACATATCATCATAATGCATAGCATTGTTTTTAAATGTGTGGAGAAAGGGTGGTTTATGCATGGCACCACGTTCATGTAGGTAGTATGGTTACCTACTTGTTCGTAGGATTGCCTTACTGAGCTTGATGTGCTCACCCCTTTCATTTTCTCCCACAGATAATCTCCAGTTGAAGTCGCGACGACTCAGTACTACATTCCGGATATCCGCTGCTGCCCATCAACATAAGGTATTATATACACTTGTACATATTGTATCTACATAAGCATAGCACAGTAACATGTTTGTAAGTAACTTTAGGGGATGTATAACTAATGTAAACAATTAAAAATGACTGGAGAAGAAATAAGTTAGATGGTAATTGAATGGTGGGACTGGCATTGACGCACAGCCCAATTATTAGTAGAGTGTGGTCACGATTCGAGGACAGGTAAGAACTTAAGTAAATAATAAAATGCGAAAAATTAACTCTGATTTTTGGGTAGTTTGGGTCATGACATATTAAGGTGGTATCAGAGCACAATTGGTCTGATGTGTGTCAGTGTCAGTAATTAGGAAATTACATCCCCGTGTTACTGTGCTTAGTTAGATACAATAGTGTATATCGAGATGGGCTTGACTAAGAAATGGTTGAGAATGCAGGAATGCCTAATATGAGTCGCGTTAGATGAGATAGTGCACGAGGCAGAGGTCGTAGAGGTAGACCTGAATCTGCTAAGTCGTGCTGAGTTTGACTATGAGAATCATGATGAAATTGAAATGGAGGCTAATGTTGAGTATGCCCCACAGAGTCCGACAGAGTGATCGGACAGTATTGAGAGACGCTTCGCGAGATTGAAGCGGAGCATGGGTATCATTTTGAGGAGCTAATTGCTCAGATTATGTATGAGATCAGAGGGCGCAGCGGAGCATTGGTGGAAACCCGCTCGACCCGTCTTAAGTGTTAAATATTCAGAGCTAAGATGAGAATTGTTTATGGATGTATTCCGGTGACAGAACATCCCGGACATTATTTAAAGGAAATTTCGAATTAAAGTCCTTACTCTGACCCAGAGGATTTAATTTATTGACGAGTATGGAGACTCGGTTATATTCTGGGCAGATATTACCTCGACACTATGAAAAGTGACAGTCGAGATGTCTAAAAGTTTATGGAAGGGCTCAACTTTTCGATTTGAGTCTAATTGACCGTGAGATATTGCCTATACCGAGGCAGTGCACAGATTTACAGTTGGGTAAATAAGAACACGAATTGCACGCCTCTGTGATTGAGAAAGGTAATGAGGGCCGAAATAGAGACAGAAAAGAGAGTCGAGAAATGACAGAAATGTCAGAATGGGAAAATGGAAATTGGTAAAAGACTCGATTTGACGAGTAATGGACTAAGATAATTGGTAAGGCCTCAGTGCATCCAATTTTGGCACTCTTGGGGGACATTGTGATTGGAGGACCCCGACCTGCTACGAAATAGAGTAGCAGTGTGATCAGTGTGAGATGTGTGGTGGATACCACAGAGGGAGGGTCTATACCTACACGGTATTGATGAAAATGGTCGTTAAATGTGGTAAGACGGACCATTGATTTAGGATTGCTCAGAGTTGAGCGAGATCGCCCCACAGAAAAGTAAAGAGACAGAGAAAAAAATTTCGTTGGTATAGCTACAACGAGAAGGTAGGACATAGCCGAAGAGAAAAAGGAAAGTAGGTTGTTGGACGAAGGCGAGAGGATGTCTTGGACCAGGACACTATTGATGTTTCATGGATGTGGTGTGAGATACCACACTTGTTATGAATAACGAAGTACGTATGTTCATTGATCCTGGTGCCACATATTTATTTATACCACCTTCATTCGCATATAAGTGAGTAAAAAGGCATGAATGCCTACATCATTGGGGACAATTCTGATAAATGAGTACCCCAATAGCGGAGGATTAATTAACGGAATATGGCTATAGAGATTTTAAGTTAAAAACAGGGGTGCAATAGTTGAATTTACGGGAGGAATGGATTGTACTCACAGAATGAATAAAGACAAGAGTTTTATTATAATTGATACGCAAAGGAGAAAATCTTTAAGATAAGGTAGATTCTAAATACAAGACGTATTGGAGTAAGAGGCGTATGCTAGGTAAGGACATCCTTACGATATGAAGTAATTGGGATTAAGCAATTGTAGCGAATATAAATTATAACCAAGGATAAAGATGGGTATAAACATAACCAGTAGTTGTGGTTAAGTCTGAAGGTTAATAAAGGTATTTTAAAATACCTCCTCGCCTGAAGACTTGACAGCGTCTAGATATATATATAACTTATAGCGTGAATCGATCGTCGTAATAAATACCTTTGGCATTAGGATACCTCTACTAAGACGATAAGAATATAAAAACTCGACAAATCATAAAGGTTATCATAGTGAAAATTTAATAGGTGCCGTTAAGGTAAGGAAAAGGAAATGGCGCAGGTTAGTACCTGAAAACGTAAGCGGTTGAGAAGGATTTTATACGCTTATGCGTAAATAAGTCAAGGTTTAGATCGAGTTGTAATCATCATTATCGATGATATATTGGGTGTAGTTAAAGTCTAGGGCGATTTATAAACAATAATTGGAAGATGGCTTTTACAGATGGATTATTGCGAGATTTAAAATGGTATACCTTGTTGACACGTTTAATTATGAAAACGTGGTCTCGGAATAAGATGAGAGATGTGACATAGACTTCGGTGTAATGAAGTATGAACTGACCCCCGTGAATAATTTCACCATACCCAACAGCTCAAGAGGATCTCAGTGAGTATGGATACCTCAAAATTATGATGGAGCTGTGTATTGATGTATAATGGGAAGATAGTCAAGTATGGAGTCAGACAACTCCTTGATCACGAAATAAACTATCTGACCCATGACTTAAGTTGGCAACAGTAATTATACCAAGAATATGGTACTATTATGTACATGGTGAGAAATTGTGGATATGCACTGATCATAAAGCCCGAGTATCTGTTTTCACAGAAAGAGGCAAATATGAGAATACATAGTGGGTTAGAGCTTCTGAGAGATTTTGATTGTGAAAATTGTACCACCCAGGAAAGGCTGATGCCTTGAGTAGAAAGAGCCTCGGGATGGTATTGCATATGATGGTCAGGGAGCGTGAGCTGCTAGAGCAGTTGTGGACCTCAGTATTGATGTGATCCCTTCTGATGATGACAATGATTGTGTGACAGCTAGCCTGATGATTAGAACCGGATGAGAGTGCCCGGATTTGCCAGGCTTAACGTGATGATCGACCGGATGTCGATAGTTTGGGTCAGATTCAGAAGGGTACAGTGACAGAGTTCACAGAGTATGATTTTAATTTACAGAGAGGTTCAGAGACAGTATAAGTGCTCACCAGGACCACAGTTGATGAGACAGTAATGTTGTCAAAAGCTCACTCTTTGGGATATACAGTGCATACGGAAGGTAATAAAAATATATTGAAATATCTAAAAAGGGTATTGGTGGTCAGATGTGAAAAGAGATATTGGTGGAGATTGTAGAAAAGTGCCTAGTATGTCAGCAGAATAAGGTAGAGTATTAAAAAGTCTGCAGAGTTATTGTAGCACCTACCTATATTGACACGGCACGAAAAATGAGAGCAAGTCTCTATGAAGGTCGTGATGGGTTACAGAGAACCCAGGTGATATTACGAGGCTATTTGGATGATAGAGGATAGAGTGACTAAGTCTACCCACCTTCTGGTTATGAACTCCCCAGATACTCAGAATGTGTATGAGAATTTATGTGTAAGGCAGTTTGTGGAACATTATGTAGCGTTCCAGTGAGCATGATATCATATAGGGATTCCCGCTTCACTTTCTACTTCAGGGAATATTTTTAGGAAGCTATGGGAACCCGACTGAGTAGTAGCACAGCTTTCCATCCTCAGACAGATGGTCAGTCAGAGAGGACTGTACAAGTTCTGGAGGATCCGATGAAAGCGTGTGCCATTGATTTTATAAGCTCCTGGAATGATCAGTTGATTTCTAATTGAAGTTGCCAATAACGATAGTTGGCAGTTGAGTATCGGGATAACAAGATATGAGACAGTGTACGGCTGTAGGGGTTATTCCCCAAATTGGATAAGAAAAAGTGGGTGACAGATATGATCATTTTCGACTTTGGATAATAAGTCTCTGAGGATGCTTAGTTAAGGATGGGAGATTAAGAACACCTCAGAGCAGATAGACAAGTATTGGAATTCACCCTTGGTGAATTAAGTATGATTGAAATATTTCTTGTCCTAAGAGAATAAGGACATAGCAAACTTTTGGAAGAAAGTAAATTGAGTTACGCTGGATGAAATATTTTGAGAGATTGGACAAGTGGGAGATAAGACCTGTAGGTTGGTGTTATCACTTGAATTAACAGGCACCCACAGTGTGTCTCAGCTTTTGATGCTTCGGCAATACTATCCAGATCCAGCAGAGATGATTGGATATGAACTCCAAAAGTTCAATTTAATGAAAATACAAGTATATTGAAGAAGTTGATTCGGGCATTAAACAGGAAAGAGAAAGTATTGAGGTTTAAGACGATCTCCCTAATTAAAGTCTTTTGGTAATACACTCCGGAGAAGGTCATATAAGAATTTAAGAGTATGATACGATCGATGTACCCGGAGTTGTATATGGACTCATATGAATTGGTTCTAATTTGGAGGACCAAATTCCTCAAGTGGGGGAGAGTTGTAAGACCCGAATTTAATTAAAAATACAAAAATTAAATAAGAAAAGATGGGGGAAGTATGAAGGAAGTCGGGTTAAATTAATCCCGAACACGTGTAAGGGCAAAATGGTCAAAAGACCAAAGGTCGGTATAATTTCGATGAGAAAAATTTAATTAAAAATATGGATTTAAGAAATCTTGGTCAATAAAGATGAAATAAATTTATTTTAGGTTAAATTGATCAAGATATTAATTTATGAAAATTAATCGGGATTTTTAGTTTGGAAAAATAATCCCGAAAATAATCGAGAAATTATACCCGAAAAAGAGGTTAAAATATAATAAATAAATTAAATAAAATTAAATTAATTAATTTAGAAAAAAAATAATAATAATTTTTGTAGATATTTGGGTATTTTAATGTATTTTAATGAATAGTAAAATAATTAAAATAAATAATAATAATAATAAAATTAATAAAAGAAATGAAAAAAAAAGGAAGAGAAACGGAAATCGGGGAGAGAGAAGGAGAAAGCACAGTCGAAAACGGGGCAGCCGAACCCGAGGAGACCGGCGAGCCACCGGCGGCCGATGGACCCAGCTGATGGTCGGAGAAGCTAGAGCGGAGCTCGGCGGTTCCAATGGTACCGGCGACGCGCTCCGACGGCGACGATTTCCGACGAATCAACGGCCGAAAAGTCGAGGGGGAAATCGCGTCGGTTCCGGCGAACGGCGGCGCCATAGCTCGGATTCGACCTAGCCAAATGATCACCGGACCGAGGCGGTTCTTTTGAGCCCATTTGCAGCAGGCGAAACGGCCGAAATCGCCGGCGACGGCCAAGAGGAAGAAATGGGTCCGATGGCCGAGGGAGAAGAGGCCGAACCGGCGGCGTTCCGGCGAGCTTGACCCAAACCGAGGGCAGATTCGAGCTGCGGACAGCCTTGCGGAGCTACTGGCGGTGGAAGCCGGCGGAGAACCGGCCGGAAAAGGGGTGAACCGGCGGTGAACCGGCCGAACCGGGGTGAACCGACGGTCTGAACCGGTCCGAACCGGACTGAACCGGTTCAGCCAAAAAGAGGAGAAAAAGGGGAGAAAAGGGAAAAGGAAAAAGAGAAAAAAATTGAGAAAAATTCTGGTGATGCAATCGAGCTTCGGGTAAGTCGATAAGCGGTCAAATTGACCCGATTTAAATTTGGAATATTTTATTTAATTAATTATCGACTGAAAGTTTACCCGAAAAATATATTTAATTGTGTAGCTCGACGATTGGCATCCACCGAGGGCTCGAGATAGTCTCGATTTACGGATTAGCATGGAATCTCGGGTAAGTGACTCCTATTTACGACAATTACCTCGTTATGCGTGATATTGATTTAATTTCCGCATAAATTGAATTGAATTATGGAAATTTAGATTAATTGTCGTAAATATTAAATTTAGCTATTCGAGAATTAGAACGAGGCCCGATAAATTATTGGTGGGCCCATTGAGCCCAATAGGCCTCGATAAAGTGAGAATTAAGTGGTAAACGGGCTTAAGACCGATTAAGGCCCATTAAGGTGCAATTGGGCCCAATAGGGGTAAACGGGCCCAATGATTTAAATTAAGCCCAGAAAAGATTAAGTACAATTAAATTATATGTTATCTGACCTGAGGAAAGTTAATACGCAGTCCCGGGCATTGGATTGGAAACATATCGGACTGCGCGACGGGACTACATTGGAAAAGAAAAGGTCAGACTCTACGGGAAAATAAGGTAAGGGAATTCTGCGGACTGCTAGAGGTAACTTTACGCAATTTTAAATTCATATGCAGTCCTTTAAAGTATTCTGAAGGGTCTAGAGGTCAATTAATAATTTTAGTGCCCCGAATAGGCAAATTACTAAAATACCCTTGCTAAGGGTAAAATTTTAAAAATTTAGGAAAAATTGGGAGAAGCAAGAACAAAAGGTTCCTGCTCATTCTGGAGGTGTTTTGATGCATGCATGAGTAGGCTGGCTCACCTTGAAAGAAAATGCACAGCATTGCATACTTTCAACGTGATATTGTTTTGTGAAAACTGTTTTGAGGAAACAGAGCCGCCTACGTGTTTTTATTGACATTGACGTGCTAGAGCTCAGCTCGCACGATGTTGTCGATTTGTGTGATGCATGCATTAGTGCTAGAGCGAGAGCTCGCACTAGAGTTTTACATGCATAGGTGCTAGAGTATAACTCGCACCAGATTTCATATGCTTTTTCGTGACACGGTGTTAGAGTCTAACTCGCACCATATTTTTACGTGATTTTCGAGACAGGGTGCTGGAGTTTAACCCGCACCAAAATTTATAAGATTTTCATGTGATTTTTATACAGAGTGCTGAGCTTAGCTTGTACTAGTTTTACCGAATTTGTGGAGTACCGCTGTCTGCCCTTGGAGTCAGCCAAAAGGCCCAACAGGCTCAAGAGACCTCTTAGGTGGGGTGAGAGTGAGGGATGAGGTTGGCGGCCTTGTGGGGATGTAAAGCGGGCTCTGCCAGTTTTATTTGAGTCGATGAGAGTGCTGAGCATCGCTCGCACAGCTTTTATGAGAACATGCGATGAGCCGTGCTTTGAGCATCGGGTAGACTGTGTGTCACCGATTTAATAGGCTCGCACGTGCGATTTGAGACATGGCATGAGTATTGAGAAACAAACCTCTGTGGGAAGCAGGCCAATTGGGCTGGAGTACCTAGAGATATTATATGGGTTCACGGAGTACGATGTACCGTGCAAGTAGCATGGAGTACGATGTACCGTGTGGTATCTTCGGATACGGCATCTCCGGATGCAGCATCTTCGGATGCCGGGGATCGGATAAGACTGACGGGATGGATTGACCCACCTTCTGGGCGGTTCCCGATCATGGTGAGAACCCGCACACTAGGATCCGTGTAGCTGTGGAACTCCTGAGGACAGATGTGGCCATAGTCCTAGTTATTTACCTATATACAGACGTTGCCTAGTCTCGCATGTTGATGACTTTTATGATGATTTAAACTGGGTTTTAAAACTAAATTGCATGATGGTATTTCCATGCTTTTCAAAACCCACGTGTGATGTAAACGTTTTCATGATTTTGTGTGAGTCAGGATCACCCGCAGGAGGGGTCGAGTCCTGACTTTATTGTGAAAATCTTAATTGAGAAAGAAATGATGTATAATAATTGCATGTTGATTTTTCGTGCAAATGTGTTTTACATATCATAATGCATAGCATTGTTTTTAAATGTGTGGAGAAAGGGTGGTTTATGCATGGCACCACGTTCATGTAGGTAGTATGGTTACCTACTTGTTCGTAGGATTGCCTTACTGAGCTTGATGTGCTCACCCCTTTCATTTTCTCCCACAGATAATCTCCAGTTGAAGTCGCGACGACTCAGTACTGCATTCCGGATATCCGCTGCTGCCCATCAACATAAGGTATTATATACACTTGTACATATTGTATCTACATAAGCATAGCACAGTAACATGTTTGTAAGTAACTTTAGGGGATGTATAAATAATGTAAACAATTAAAAATGACTGGAGAAGAAATAAGTTAGATGGTAATTGAATGGTGGGACTGGCATTGACACACAGCCCAATTATTAGTGGAGTGTGGTCACGATTCGAGGACAGGTAAGAACTTAAGTAAGTAATAAAATGCGAAAAATTAACTCTGATTTTTGGGTAGTTTGGGTCGTGACAATCTCTTCCTCATGAGATCGATCTTTTCTCAAACAGAATCATAAGGAGATCGATCTCTTCCATTGGAGATCGATCTGCTCCTCAAATTCCTCCTTCCTTGTCATTTTTAACTCACCAGATCGATCTCTCCTTCTCCCAGATCGATCTGTCCTCATACTTCATGCTTATTTTACACACTTAACATATAAATCTCCAATTATAATTCCCACAATTCACTTAGCTCAATAAATTACACTTCAAATTCTTAATACATCATTAAAAATATATCTAAAATTCTCAGATCTCACATCTTCCCCACCTTAAAAAGAATTTGGTCCTCCAAATTCAACTCAACTAGTCAAATAGATGGGGGTATTTCTCCTCCATGAGACTCTCTAGTTCCCACATTGCCTCTTCCATTGAGTGATGTTTCCACAAAACTTTCACTAATGGGATGCTCTTGGTTCTCAGTACCTTCTCCTTTCTATCGAGAATCCGGACGGGTTCCTCAGTGTAGCTCATGTCCTCTTGAATGTCCATCTCGTCATACTCTATGACATGGGAAGGGTCCGGGTGGTACTTCCTCAACATAGACACATGAAAAACATTGTGTATTCCGGACATCTGTGGGGGTAATGCTAATCTGTAAGCTACCTCTCCCACTCTCTCAAGAATCTCGAATGGTCCTACGTATCGAGGACTCTATTTCCCTTTCTTCCCAAATCGCATGATACCCTTACTCGGTGATATTTTCAGAAATACTGCATCACCAACCTCAAACTCGAGTGGCCGTCTACGCACATCCGCGTAGCTTTTCTGTCTACCTTGTGCAGCCTGTAACCTCTCACATATGAGTTTCACACCCTGTACGGCTTGCTCAACAAGCTCGGGAGCATTTATCTTTCTGTCCCCGACTTCTTCCCAAGCTACAGGGGATCTACACCTCCTACCATATAGAGCCTCAAAAGGTGCCATTCCAATACTCGCATGATAGCTGTTATTGTATGCAAACTCCGCTAGGGGTAGGTGATCATCCCATGATCCCTTAAAATCCATCGTACACGCCCTCAACATATCCTCCAGGGTCTGAATAGTCCTCTCTGACTGACCATCTGTCTGAGGATGATAGGCGGTACTGAAACTCAATCGAGATCCCATGGACTCCTGAAACTGGGTCCAAAATCTAGAAGTAAATCGAGAATATATATCAGAAGTAATACTCACTGGACCCCATGTAATCTAGCTATTTCACTGACATACAGCTCAGCTAAGGCATCCACAGTATCTGTGCTCTTGATGCCAAGGAAGTGGGCACTCTTGGTCAATCTATCCACAATGACCCATATCGCGTCACGACCTCTTCGGGTCCTCGGTAAACCCATAATAAAGTCCATAGTGACATGCTCCCATTTCCATGTAGGTACAGGTAAAGGCTGTAGTAGTCATCCGGGCTTCCGATGCTCAGCTTTCACTTGCTGGCTGTAAGACCCGAATTTAATTAAAATACAAAAAAAAATTAAATAAGAAAAGATGGGGGAAGTATGAAGGAAGTCGGGTTAAATTGATCCCGAACATGTGTAAGGGCAAAATGGTCAAAAGACCAAAGATCGGTATAATTTCAATAAGAAAATTTAATTAAAAATATGGATTTAAGAAATCTTGGTCAATAAAAGTGAAATAAATTTATTTCGGATTAAATTGATCAAGATATTAATTTATTGGAATTAATCGGGATTAATTGAAATTTTTAGTTTAGAAAAATAATCCCGAAAATAATCGAAAAATATACCGAAAAGTCACCCGGAACAATATCCCGAAAATACGAAGAAATTATACTCGAAAAAGAGGTTAAAATATAATAAATAAATTAAATAAAATTAAATTAATTAAATTAGAATAAAATAATAATTTTAAGAGATATTTTGGGTATTTTAATGTATTTTAATGAATAGTGTAATAATTAAAATAAATAATAATAATAATAAAATTAATAAAAGAAATGAAAAAAAAAAGAGAAAAGAAGCTGAAAACGGAAATATCGGGGAGAGAGAGAAAACCAAACGGAAGCAATTGACCGAAGAAGACCCGACCAGCGTCCGGCGGCCGATGGCTGGGCCAAGGGTCGGAAATGGAAGAGGGGAGGCCGGTGAGCAAGATGGCACCGGCAGCACGGCCAACCGACGCCGGAGGAGGCCGCATAGGGAGGAGAAGCCGCGGGAAGGAATTCTCCGATCGGCGGCGAACGGCGGCGATTTGATCCCCACCAAGGCTCGATTTTGGAAGCCCAGGCGACGGTGAGCAGATTGGTGGTGGTGGCAGCCACTGAAACCGGCAGACGGCGCCGAAAACGGCAGGAGAAGGAAATGGGTCCGACGGCGAAGAGGAGAACAGCCGGACCGGCCATTTTTCGGCGAGCTCGAGGTGAACCGAGGGCAGATTCGAGGTACGGACGACCCAGCGGAGCTGCTGGCGGTGGAAGCCGACGGAGAACCGACCGACAAGGTGGCGAACCGGTGGTGAACCGGCCGAACCGGGGTGAACCGGCGGTCTGAACCGGTCCGAACCGGACTGAACCGGTTCAGCCAAAAAGAGAGGAAAAAAGGAGAAAAAGGGAAAAAGAAAAAGAGGAAAAAATTGGGGAAAATTCCTATGATGCAATCGAGCTTCGGGTAAATCGATAAGTGGTCAAATTGACCCGATTTAAATTTGGAATATTTTATTTAATTAATTATCGACTGAAAGTTTACCCGAAAATGTAATTAATTGTGTAGCTCGACGATTGGCATCCACCGAGGGCTCGAGACAGCCTCGAATTTCGTACTAGCAAGGAATCTCGGGTAAGTGACATTTATTTACGACAATTGCCTCGTTATGCGTGATATTGATTTAATTTACGCATAAATTGAATTAATTTATGGAAATTAGATAAATTGTCGTAAATAGTGAATTTAGCTATTCGAGAGCTAGAACGAGGTCCAATAAATTATTGGTGTGCCTAATGAGCCCAATAGGCCTCGATAAAGTGAAAATTAAGTGGAAAACGGGCTTAAGGCCTATTAAGGCCCATTAAGGTGCAATCGGGCCCAATAGGGGTAATTGGGCCCAACGATTTAAATTAAGCCCAGAAAGTATTAAATACGATTAAATTATATGTTATCTGACCTGAGAAATATTGGTACGCAATTCCGGACATTTGAATTGGAGCATATCGGACTGCGCGACGTGACATCAATGGAAAAGGTCAGACTCGACAGGAAAATAAGGTAAGGGAATTCTACGGACTGCTAGAGGTAACTTTACGCAATTTTAAATTCATATGCAGTCCTTTAAAATTTATCTGAAGGGTCTAGAGGTCGAAGAATAATTTTAGTGCCCAGTATGGGCAAAATTACTGAAATACCCTTGTTAAGGGTAAATGTTTCCAACTTTAGGAAAAATTGGGAGGAGCAAGGACAAGAGGTTCCTGCTCGTTCTGGAGGTATTTCAACACATGCATGAGTAGGCTGGCTCACTTTTAAAGAAAATGCATAGCATTGCATATCTTAATTGATGTGATTTCTGTGAAAACTATTTGGAAATAACCGAGCCACCTACAGGTTTTTATTTACATGTGACGTGCTAGAGCTCAGCTCGCACGATATTTGATTTGCGTGATGCATGCATTAATGCTGGAGCGAGAGCTCGCACTAGAGTTTTACATGCATAGGTGCTAGAGTATAACTCGCACCAGATTTCACATGCTTTTTCATGACACGGTGCTAGAGTCTAACTCGCACCAGAATTTATAAGAATTTCATGTGATTTATATATATACAGAGTGCTGAGCTTAGCTCGCACTAGTTTTACCGGATTTGTGGAGTACCGCTATCTGCCCTTGGAGTCAGTCAAAAGGCCCAACAGGCTCAAAAGACCTCTTAGGTGGGGTGAGAGTGAGGGATGAGGTTGACGGCCTTGTGGGGATGTAAAGCGGGTCTGCCAGCTTTATTTGACTTGATGAGAGTGCTGAGCATCGCTCACACCGATTTTATGAGAACATGCGATGAGTCGTGCTTGGAGCATCGGGTGGACTGTGTGTCACCGATTAAATAGGCTCGCACGTGCGTTTTGAGACATGGCATGAGTATAGAAATATTATATGGGTTCACGGAGTACGATGTACCGTGCAAGTAGCATGGAGTACGATGTACCGTGTGGTATCTTCGGATACGGCATCTCCGGATGCAGCATCTTCGGATGCCGGGGATCGGATAAGACTGACGGGATGGATTGACCCACCTCCTGGGCGGTTCTCGATCATGGTGAGAACCCGCACACTAGGATCCGTGTAGCTGAGGAACTCCCGAGGACAGATATGGCCATAGTCCTGGTTATTGCCGATATACAGACGTTGCCTAGTCTCGCATGTTGATGATTTTACGATGATTTAAGCTGGGTTTTACATTAAATTGCATGATGGTATTTCCATGCTTTTCAAACCCATGTGTGAATGTAAATCGATTTTTATGATTTTGTGTGAGTCAGGATCACCCGAAGGAGGGGTCGAGTCCTGACTTTATTGTGAAATTTTTAAATGAGAAAGAAATGATTTAAAATGAATTGCATGTTGAATTTTCCGTGCAACTTGATTTACATAACATCATGACGCATATCATTTGTTTTAAAATGTGTGGAGAAAGGGTGGTTTATGCATGGCACCACGTTCATGTAGGTAGTATGGTTACCTACTTGTTCGTAGGATTGCCTTACTGAGCTTGATGTGCTCACCCCTTTCATTTTCTCCCACAGATAATCTCCAGTTGAAGTTGCGACGACTCAGTACTGCATTCCAGATATCCGCTGCTGCCCATCAACATAAGGTATATACACTTGTACATATTGTATCTACATAAGCATAGCACAGTAACATGTTTGTAAGTAGCTTTAGGGGATGTATAAATAATGTAAACAATTATAAATGACTGGAGAAGAAATAAGTTAGATGAAAATTGAATGGTGGGACTGGCATTGATGCACAGCCCAATTATTAGTGGAGTTGGTCACGATTCGAGAACAGGTAAGGAAGAAAATAATAAAAACGCGAAAAATTAACTCTGATTTTTGGGTAGTTGGGTCGTGACATATTATTATGGTATTAGAGCACAATTGGTCTGATGTGTGTCAGTGTCAGTAATTAGGAAATTGCATCCCCGTGTTACTGTGCTTAGTTAGATACAATAGTGTATATCGAGATCGGCTTGACTAAGAAATGGTTGAGAATGCAGGAATGCTTAATATGAGTCGCGTTAGATGAGATAGTGCACGAGGCAGAGGTCGTAGAGGTAGACCTGAATATGCTAAGTCGTGCCGAGTTGACCTGTGAGAATCAGGATGAAATTGAAATGGAGGCTAATGTTGAGCATGCCCCACTGAGTTCGACAGAGTGATCGGACATTATTAAGACACGCTTCTTGAAGTTGGAGCGGAGCGTGGAGATTATTTTGAGGAGCTAATTACTCAGATTATGAATGAGATCAGAGGGCGCAGCGGAACATTGGTGGAAACCCGCTCGACCCATCTTAAGTGTTAAACATCTAGAGCTGAGATGAGAAATGATTATGGATGTATTCCGGTGACAGGATATCCCGGACATGATTTAAAGGAAAAATTTCTTACACTGCTCAGGAATACTAAATTGATTATGAGTATAAAACTCAGTTATATTCTTTGGCAGATATTACCTCGACACTATGAAGAGTGATAGTCGAGATGTCTAAAGGTTCATGAAATGGCTCAACTTGTCAATTTGAGTCCGATTGGCCCAAGAGATATTACCTATATCGAGGCAGTGCGCAGATTTACAATTGGGTAAATAAGAACATGAGTTGCACGCCTCTGAGATTGGGAAAGGTAATGAGGGCTGAAATAGAGACATAAAAGAGAATCGAGAAATGATAGAGATGTTAAATTGGGAAAATGGTAATTGGTAAAAGATTAAATTTGACGAGTAATGGACTAAGATAATTGGTAAGGCCTCAGTGCATCCAATTTTGGCACTCTTGGGGGACATTGTGATTTGGAGGACCCCGACCTGCTACGAAGCAGTGTAGCAGTGTAAGCACTGTAAGCAGTGTGAGATGTGTAGTGGATACCACGGAAGGAGGGTTTATACCTACACGGTATTGGTGAAAATGGTCGTCAAGTGTGGTAAGACAGACCATTGATTTTGATTACTCAGAGTTGAGCGAGATCGCCCCACAGAAAAGTAAAGAGATAAAGAAAACCCTGTTGAGATAGCTGCAACGAAAAGGGAGGCCATAACCGAAAAGAAAAAGGAAAGTAGGTTGTTGGACGAAGGCGAGAGGATGTCTTGGACCAGGACACTATTGATGTTTCATGGATGTGGTGTAAGATACCACACTTGTTATGAATAATGAAGTACATATGTTCATTGATCCTGGTGCCACACATTTATTCATACCGCCTTCATTCGCATATAAGTGAGTAAAAGGCATGAATGCCTACATCATTGGGCACAATACTGATAAATGAGTACCCCATTAGAGGAGGATTAATTAACGGAATAAGGATATAGAGATTTTAAGTTGAAAATAGGGGTGCAACAGTTGCAATTAAAGGAGTAAAGGATTGTACTCACGGAATGAATAATGAAAGAGTTTCGTTATGATTGATATACGAAAGGAGATAATTCTTGAGATATGCTTGATTTTGGATACAAGATGTATTGGAGTAAGAGATATATGCTAGGTAAGGAATACCCTTAATATGCGAAGTAATTGAGGTTAAGCAATTAGTAACGAATATAAATTGTGACCACAGAGACTGAGATATAATGTAGTTGTGGTTAAGTCTGAAGGCTAATAAAGGTATTTCAAAATACCTCCCCGCCTGAAGACTTGACAGCGTCTAAAAGTATAAATATATATATATCCTATAACGTGAAACCAATCATCGTAATAAATACCTTTAGCATTAGGATACCCTTACTAAGACGATAAGAATATAAAAAAATTCAACAATCATAAAGGTTAACATAGTAAAAATTTAATAAGAGCGGTTAAGGCAAAGAAAAGGAAATGACGCAGGTTAGTACCTGAAAACGTAAGTGGTTGAGAAGGATCTTATACGCTTATGCGTAAATAAGTCAAGGATTAGATCGAGTTGTAATCATCATTATCGATGATATATAGGGTGTAGTTAAAGTTTAGGGCGATTTATAAGCAACAATTGGGAAATTGCTTTTGCAGATGGTTGCTGCGAGTTCTAAAAGGATATACCTTGTTGACACGTTTAACTAAGAAACGTGGTCTTGGAATGAGATGATAAATAAGATGATATGAATTTCGGTGTAGTGAAGTATGAACTGATCACCGTGATTAATTTCACCATACCCAACAGCTCAAGAGGTTCTCCGTGAGTATGGATACCTCAAAATTATGATGGAGCTGTGTATTGATGTATAATGGGAAGATAGTCAAGTATGGAGTCAGACAACTCCTTGATCACGAAATAAACTATCTGACCCATGATTTAAAGTTGGCAATAGTAGTTTGTACCGATGATATGGTACTATTATGTACATGGTGAGAAATTGTGGATATGCACTGATCATAAAGCCCGAGTATCTGTTTTCACAGAAAGAGGCGAACATGAGAATACATAGTGGGTTAGAGCTTCTGAGAGAGTTGATTTGTGAAAATTGTACCACCCAGGAAAGGCTAATGTGATGACTGATGTCTTGAGTAGAAAGAGCCTCGGGATGGTACCACATGTGATGGTCAGGGAGCGTGAGCTGCTAGAGCAGTTGTGAACCTCGGTAGTGATGTGATCCCTTCTGATGATGACAGTGATTGGTATGATTATGTGATAGCTAGCCTGAGACTAGAACTGGATGAGAGTGCCCGGATTTGACAGGCTTAGCGTGATGATCGGCACGATGTCGATAATTTGGGTCAGATTCAGAAGGGTACAATGACAGAGTTCACAGAGTATGTTAATGATTTACAGAGAGGTTCATAGACAGTATAAGTGCTCCCCAGGACCATAGTTGATGAAATAATAATGTTGTCAGAAGCTCACTCTTCGGGATATACGGTGCATACAGAAAGTAAAGAATATATTAAAATCTCGAAAAGGGTATTGGTAGTCAGATGTGAAAAGAGACATGGTAGAGATTGTGAAAAAGTGCCTAGTATGTCAACAGAATAAGGTAGAGTATTAAAAGTCTGCAGAGTTATTGCAGCACCTACCTATATCGACACGGCACGAAAATGAGAGCAAGTCTCCATGAACTTTATGATGGGTTACAGAGACCCAGGTGAATTACGAGGCTATTTGGATGATAGTCGATAGAGTGACTAAGTCTACCCACCTTTTGGTTATGAAATCCCCAGATACTCGGAGTGTGTATCAGGATTTATGTGTAAGGAAGATTGTGGAACATTAAGTAGCGTTCCAGTGAGCATGGTATCATATAGGGATTCCCGCTTCACTTCTTACTTCAGGGAATATTTTTCAGGAAGCTATGGGAACCCGACTGAGTATTAGCACAGCTTTTCGTCCTCAGACAGATGGTCAGTCAGAGAGGACTGTACAAGTTCTGGAGGATCCGATGAAAGCGTGTGCCATTGATTTTATAAGCTCCTGGAATGATCAGTTGATTTCTAATTGAAGTTGTCAATAACGACAGTTGGCAGTTGAGTATCGGGATAACAAGATATGAGTGTATGGCTGTAGGGGTTGTTCCCCAAATTGGATAAGAAAAAGTGGGTGACAGATAGAATCATTTTCGACTTTGGATAATAAGTCTCTGAGGATGTTTAGTTAAGGATGAGAGATTAAGACACCTCAGAGCAGATAGACAAGTATTGGAATTCACCTTTGGTGAATTAGTATGGTTGAGATGTCTCTGTCCTAAGAGAATAAGGACATAGCGAACTTTTGGAAGAAGGTAAATTGAGTTTCGCTGGATTGAATATTTTGAGAGATTGGACAAGTGGGAGATAAGACCTGCAGTTGGTGTTATCACCTGAATTAACAGGCACCAACAATGTGTCTCAGCTTTTGATGCTTCGGCAATACTATCCAGATCCAGCATAGGTGATAGAATATGAATTCCAAAGGTTCAGTTTAATGAAAATATAAATATATTAATAAGTTGATTCGGGCATTAAACAGGAAAGAGAAAATATTGAGGTTTAAGATGATCTCCCTAATTAAAGTCCTTTGGTAGTAATACACTCCGGAGAAGGTCACATAAGAATTTAAGAGTATAATACGATCGATGTACCCGGAGTTGTATATGGACTCATATGAATTGGTTCTAATTTGGAGGACCAAATTCCTTAAGTGGGGGAGAGTTGTAAGACCCGAATTTAATTAAAATACAAAAAAAATTAAATAAGAAAAGATGGGGGAAGTATGAAGGAAGTCAGGTTAAATTGATCCCGAACATATGTAAGGGCAAAATGGTCAAAAGACCAAAGATCGGTATAATTTCAATAAGAAAATTTAATTAAAAATATGGATTTAAGAAATCTTGGTCAATAAAAGTGAAATAAATTTATTTCGGATTAAATTGATCAAGATATTAATTTATTGGAATTAATCGGGATTAATTGAAATTTTTAGTTCGGAAAAATAATCCCGAAAATAATCAAAAAATATACCGAAAAGTCACCCGGAACAATATCCCGAAAATACGAAGAAATTATACCCGAAAAGAGGTTAAAATATAATAAATAAATTAAATAAAATTAAATTAATTAAATTAGAATAAAATAATAATTTTAAGAGATATTTTGGGTATTTTAATGTATTTTAATGAATAGTGTAATAATTAAAATAAATAATAATAATAATAAAATTAATAAAAGAAATGAAAAAAAAGAGAAAAGAAGCTGAAAATGGAAATATCGGGGAGAGAGAGAAAACCAAACGGAAGCAATTGATCGAAGAAGACCCGACCATCGTCCGGCGGCCGATGGCTGGGCCAAGGGTCGAAAATGGAAGAGGGGAGGCCGGTGAGCAAGATGGCACCGGCAGCACGGCCAACCGACGCCGGAGGAGGCCGCAATCGGGAGGAGAAGCCGCAGGAAGGAATTCTCCGATCGGCGGCGAACGGCGGCGATTCGAGCCCCACCAAGGCTCGATTTTGGAAGCCCAGGCGACGGTGAGCAGATTGGTGGTGGTGGCAGCCACTGAAACCGGCGGACGGCGCCGGAAACGGCAGGAGAAGGAAATGGGTCCGACGACGAAGAGGAGAACAGCCGGACCGGCCATTTTTCGACGAGCTCGAGGCGAACCGAGGGCAGATTCGAGGTGCGGACGACCCAGCGGAGCTGCTGGCGGTGGAAGCCGACGGAGAACCGACCGGCAAGGTGGCGAACCGGCGGTGAACCGGCCGAATCGGGGTGAACCGGCGGTCTGAACCGGTCCAAACCGGACTGAACCGGTTCAGCCAGAAAGAGAGGAAAAAAGGAGAAAAAGGGAAAAAGAAAAAGAGGAAAAAAATTGGGGAAAATTCCTATGATGCAATCGAGCTTCGGGTAAGTCGATAAGCGGTCAAATTGACCCGATTTAAATTTGGAATATTTTATTTAATTAATTATCGACTGAAAGTTTACCCAAAAATGTAATTAATTGTGTAGCTCGACGATTGGCATCCACCGAGGGCTCGAGACAGCCTCAAATTTCGTACTAGCAAGGAATCTCGGGTAAGTGACATTTATTTACGACAATTGCCTCATTATGCGTGATATTGATTTAATTTACGCATAAATTGAATTAATTTATGGAAATTAGATAAATTGTCGTAAATAGTGAATTTAGCTATTCGAGAGCTAGAACGAGGCCCAATAAATTATTGGTGTGCCTAATGAGCCCAATAGGCCTCGATAAAGTGAAAATTAAGTGGAAAACGGGCTTAAGGCCGATTTAGGCCCATTAAGGTGCAATCGGGCCCAATAGGGGTAATTGGGCCCAACGATTTAAATTAAGCCCAGAAAGTATTAAATACTATTAAATTATATGTTATCTGACCTGAGAAATATTGGTACGCAGTTCCGGACATTTGAATTGGAGCATATCGGACTGCGCGACGTGACATCAATGGAAAAGGTCAGACTCGACAGGAAAATAAGGTAAGGGAATTCTACAGACTGCTAGAGGTAACTTTACGCAATTTTAAATTCATATGCAGTCCTTTAAAATTTATCTGAAGGGTCTAGAGGTTGAAGAATAATTTTAGTGCCCCGTATGGGCAAAATTACTGAAATACCCTTGTTAAGGGTAAATGTTTCCAACTTTAGGAAAAATTGGGAGGAGCAAGGACAAGAGGTTCCTGCTCGTTCTGGAGGTATTTCAACACATGCATGAGTAGGCTGGCTCACTTTTAAAGAAAATGCATAGCATTGCATATCTTAATTGATGTGATTTCTGTGAAAACTATTTGGAAATAACCGAGCCACCTACAAGTTTTTATTTACATGTGACGTGCTAGAGCTCAGCTCGCACGATATTTGATTTGCGTGATGCATGCATTAGTGCTGGAGCGAGAGCTCGCACTAGAGTTTTACATGCATAGGTGCTAGAGTATAACTCGCACCAGATTTCACATGCTTTTTCATGACACGGTGCTAGAGTCTAACTCGCACCAGATTTTATAAGAATTTCATGTGATTTATATATATACAGAGTGCTGAGCTTAGCTCGCACTAGTTTTATCGGATTTGTGGAGTACCGCTATCTGCCCTTGGAGTCAGTCCAAAGGCCCAACAGGCTCAAAAGACCTCTTAGGTGGGGTGAGAGTGAGGGATGAGGTTGACGGCCTTGTGGGGATGTAAAGCGGGCTCTGCCAGCTTTATTTGACTTGATGAGAGTGCTGAGCATCGCTCACACCGATTTTATGAGAACATGCGATGAGTCGTGCTTGGAGCATCGGGTGGACTGTGTGTCACCGATTAAATAGGCTCGCACGTGCGTTTTGAGACATGGCATGAGTATAGAAATATTATATGGGTTCACGGAGTACGATGTACCGTGCAAGTAGCATGGAGTACGATGTACCGTGTGGTATCTTCGGATACGGCATCTCCGGATGCAGCATCTTCGGATGCCGGGGATCGGATAAGACTGACGGGATGGATTGACCCACCTCCTGGGCGGTTCCCGATCATGGTGAGAACCCGCACACTAGGATCCGTGTAGCTGAGGAACTCCCGAGGACAGATATGGCCATAGTCCTGGTTATTGCCGATATACAGACGTTGCCTAGTCTCGCATGTTGATGATTTTACGATGATTTAAGCTGGGTTTTACGTTAAATTGCATGATGGTATTTCCATGCTTTTCAAACCCATGTGTGAATGTAAATCGATTTTTATGATTTTGTGTGAGTCAGGATCACCCGAAGGAGGGGTCGAGTCCTGACTTTATTGTGAAATTTTTAAATGAGAAAGAAATGATTTAAAATGAATTGCATGTTGAATTTTCCGTGCAACTTGATTTACATAACATCATGACGCATATCATTTGTTTTAAAATGTGTGGAGAAAGGGTGGTTTATGCATGGCACCACGTTCATGTAGGTAGTATGGTTACATACTTGTTCGTAGGATTGCCTTACTGAGCTTGATGTACTCACCCCTTTCATTTTCTCCCACAGATAATCTCCAGTTGAAGTTGCGACGACTCAGTACTGCATTCCAGATATCCGCTGTTGCCCATCAACATAAGGTATATACACTTGTACATATTGTATCTACATAAGCATAGCACAGTAACATGTTTGTAAGTAGCTTTAGGGGATGTATAAATAATGTAAACAATTATAAATGACTGGAGAAGAAATAAGTTAGATGAAAATTGAATGGTGGGACTGGCATTGACGCACAGCCCAATTATTAGTGGAGTTGGTCACGATTCGAGAACAGGTAAGAATTTAAGTAAGAAAATAATAAAAACGCGAAAAATTAACTCTGATTTTTAGGTAGTTGGGTCGTGACACTGGCATACCAAACACCTGGCCACATACTCTGCCACGTCTCGCTTCATACCACTCCACCAATACACCTTTCTCAAGTCTCGGTACATCTTAGTACTCCCTGGGTGCATGGTGTATCGCGAGCAGTGGGATTCTCTCAGTATCTATCTCTTCAGGGTATCATCATCCGGTACACAAATCCGTCCTCTGAATCTCAACAATCCATCCTCACTGATGGTGAGATCCGACTGCGAACTCTGCTCAGCTTGGCTAACCATATCTATCAATCTCTGATCACTGCGCTGCCCAGTTCTAATCTGATCCATGATCCTGGGCTCTATTCTCAAGCTAGCCACAAATCCAGTCTCTACCTCTTTAACTCTGATCCAAAGTTCGGCAAACTGCTCCAGTAATTCCCATTCCCTAATCATCATAGCAGATATCATACTCTTCCTGCTCAGAGCATCAGCAACCACATTCGCCTTACCCGGATGATATAGAATCTCGCAGTCATAATCCTTAAGGAGTTCCATCCATCTCCTTTGTCTCATGTTTAACTCTTTCTGATCAAAGAGATATCTGAAACTCTTGTGATCAGTGAAGATCTGGAATCTTTCCCCATATAAGTAGTGTCGCCGATCTTCAAAGCAAATACCATAGCGGCTAACTCCAAATCATGCGTGGGGTAATTCTGCTCATGGTCTTTCAGCTGTCGCGATCCATATACGACCACTCTTCCGTGTTGCATAAGCACACACCCCAATCCTTGATGAGATGCATCACTATACACCGAAAATCCTCCTGATCCCTTAGGAATAGTTAACACAGGAGCCGCTGTCAACCTCCTCTTTAATTCCTGAAAACTGAGCTCACATTGATCAGTCCATATAAATAGAGTCTCTTTGCGTGTGAGCTTAGTCAAAGGGGCGGCAATCCTTGAAAATCCTTCCACAAATCTTCTATAATACCCTGCCAAACCAAGGAAGCTTCGCACCTCAGTGACTGTCCTCGGTCTCTCCCAATTAAGCACAGCCTCCACCTTGCTTGGGTTCACTGATACCCCTTCCTCTGAGACTATATAACCAAGGAAAGCTATCCGGTTCAACCAAAACTCACACTTACTAAGCTTTCCGTACAATTGCTTATCTCGGAGTATTTGAAGTACTAACCACAAATGCTGTGCATGCTCCTCATACGACCCAGAGTATACCAGGATATCATCAATAAAGACTATCACAAATTTATCTAGATAGTCTCTAAACACTTTATTCATCAACCTCATAAATGCTGCAGGGGCGTTCGTCAATCCAAAGGACATCACCAGAAATTCGTAATGGCCATACCTCGTCCTGAAGGCCGTCTTTGGAATATCTTCTTCCTTGATCCTTAATTGGTGATAGCCCGATCTCAAATCAATCTTAGAAAAGACTGATGCCCCTCTTAGCTGATCCAGTAGATCATCAATCCTGGGCAATGGGTATTTATTCTTCACCGTGGCTTTATTCAACAATCGATAGTCTACACATAATCTGAGACTACCATCCTTCTTCTTAACAAATAGTACTGGCGCTCCCCACGGTGAAATACTGGGTCTAATAAACCCTTGATCCAGTAACTCCAGTAGTTGTCTCTTCAATTCCTCAAGTTCCACCAATGCCATCCTGTAGGGAGGTTTAGAGATCGACTAAGTATCTGGTACCAAATCAATGGTAAACTCCAGCTCTCTCTCTGGTGGTAAACCTGGCAATTCATCTGGGAAAACATCCAGAAATTCACACACCACAGGTATATCCTCAATCCTCGGATGTTCCCGCTCATCGTCTGAGATGAGTGTCTCATAACCTTCACATGAACAATCATATTTAATAATCTCCAAAATAATATTAAAATTCTCAAATTACCTACTAGAATTCCACATATTCATTTCCTCAATATCTCAATCGTACACTGTAAGGTTCAGGTAGGGAGAAAGTTACAATCTTAGTGTAGCAATCTAAACTCACTCGATTGGTTGCCAACCAATCCATCTCCAGAATTACATCAAACCCATGTATATTCAACATGATTAGATCTGCTAACATCACTCTATCTCATACCTTTATTTCACATCCTCTACAGATTAACTCAGTTCTCTGGGATTCACGCATAGGGGTATTTACATGTAGTATATATTCTAGAGGTTCAAACTTCAAGTTTAATCTACATGCAAAATGCTCAGAAATAAAGGAATGCGTGGATCCTGAGTCAATCAACACATGAGCCTTATGATCACAGACAAAGAGTGTACCTCTTATAGTTTCTGCCAAAGTGTCTGCGGTCTCCTTATCCAGGGCAAACACACGTCCCTGTGCCACAGGTTTCTTCCCTTTCTCTGTCGCAGTGGCCCGTCTCCGGGGATCCACTCTCTGAGGCTGTTGTCTAGTAGGCTCCAATCCATGTGGTTTCTGAGGTTGAGGGCAATCCTTCACCATGTGACCCATGTCTCCACATCTAAAACATCCATGGATCGACCAGGTACAACTTCCCTCATGCATTCGGCCACAATTCCTACAAAACCTTGTCTCTGGCCTGACATCTCGAGGGGTCTCTCTAATGTTAGGGTACCCTCTGGGTCTCTCTAATCTGCCCTTTTGCACCTCAATCCTTCCTCTTCTGAAGGAACCTCTCCGAGCCTCCGTTTGGAAAACTGCTGGCCTCTTGCCCTTATCTCTATTCACCGCTCTGAGCTCATTCTGGGATTGTACCATTTCAATTCCTCTTTCAATTTCTTGTGCTCGTCTCAGAGCATCTCCAAACTCCGTAATACATAGCCCTATCAATCTATCTCTAATGACAGGCTTCAACCCATACACAAACTTCTCTGTGCGGAGCTCTTCACTCTTGAAGGTCTCTGGGTCATATCTCAATAGCGCTGTGAATTGGCTCTCATAGTCATCCACAGACATGTCTCCCTGTACCAAACTCAAAAACTCAGCCTGTTTCTTTCTCTGGGCGGCTCGTGGTACATATTGGGTCCTAAAGGCTGTCTGGAACTCTTCCCAACCAATCACATCCTGGCGGGACATCAAAATACCCTGGGTAGTACCCCACCAATCTCGAGCTCTCCCCTTCAGCATATAAGCACTCATACTGACCCTCTCAGCATCGGTGCACCCCAGAAAATCAAATATAACTCTCAATTCCGTCAATCACTCCTCAGCCTCTGTAGGATCCTTCTTTCCCTTAAATGCGGGTGAATAGTTGGACCATACTTCTGTCCTCAGGCTGAGTGACGGGAGGCACTGGGGGTATGGGAGGTCCTTGTGGTGGTGTAGGGGTAGTATCTGAGGCATTAACTCCAAAGTGTTGCGCGAATAACGCTGCCATCTGCTCAAAACCTTGCCTCACATCGGTCTCAATCCGATTAAATCGAGAGTTAGGACTCTCTGGTTGTAGGACAGGTGGCGGAGGGGACTCTGCCTGCCTCCTCGAACGACCTCGTCGTTTACTCATTCTCTATCTCAACTCGTCTCTTGCGCGTACATATCAAAATTGATTGAAATCTCAGTCCTCAATTTCAGTTCATGACCAGACTATTACAGACACTTGGGATGTATTCTATTTCACTTAACCGACACTGATAGTACTAGATACCCTAAGCTCTGATACCAAGAAAACTCTGTCAGGCCCCGAAAATGCAGAAAATAGGGTAAATTTAAAACTTTTTACTCATTAATTCACCTTTAAGGGTGCATTCCTGTGCAGTGTCATACATCATCATAATTATTATGCCTCAGGATCTCATCATAATATAGCATATATTGTACCGTATACAAATACTCAATCCCAAGTTAATTAATCCTAATACATCCCATACAATGTTATACATCAAGTGTCTGCAATTACAGTAATTGTCTGGGCACATGAAAACATAAAAGATACCTCAAAATACAATATATGGCCTGGAGCTCAAGTCCTCCACTAGCCACTACTCCATACGTCGCAGGGGAAACCCTTTTCACTTGAAGAAATCTGGGGGGAAAAAGAAAACAGGGTGAGCTTCTAAATCGCTCAGTAAAGGGGGTAAGGAACTCATTTCATAAACCAAAATGCACATCACAAAATGTTTATTTGTATGTGAAACTCATTTGAAAATCATAGCATGAAAGTACTCAAAACGACATTCCCATGTCTCAAGTCATGTGAAAACATGAAGTAAAAAGGCTCACTCTAGAGCAATAACAAAGCATGTGAAAATAATGCGATAAATGCTTTTTCAATGCACGTGAATAAAATCACTGAAATAGTAATGCACGTGGCACAGCCACTAAACACACGTGGCATAGCCACTGATTTAAATTCACACGTGGCATAGCCACTAAACACACGTGGCATGGCCACTGATTTAAATTCACTCGTGGCATAGCCACTATCTCACGTGGCAAAGCCACTGATTTGAATTCACACGTGGCACAGCCACAAAATAGGGTTTCACGTGGCAACGGCCACCAATAGGGTATCACGTGGCAACGGCCACCAATGGGGTATCACGTGGCAACGGCCACCAATGGGATTTCTCACGTGGCAATGGCCACCAAATGGGGTATCACGTGGCAACAGCCACCAATGGGGTATCACGTGGCAACGACCACCAATGGGGTTCTCACGTGGCAACGGCCACCAAATATACGTGGCATAGCCACAGAATAGGTTATTCTCACGTTACCAGAACGGAGAAGAAATCAAGCTTACATGCTACCAGAGCAATGCCCGGTGTGTACTCACCACTACACACCTAAGTCTTATCACATAAGACTGGTTTGCCTTCACGTAGAACTCATAGGGGTTTTTCACTCATAAAACTCAATTGAAAACCGTTTTGTACTCAACACAAAACGTAATAAAACCGAGTTTCAATCGGCAAAACACGCACACATTTCTCAAATCTCGATATTGCCTTAACGTAGAGCCCAATTCATTACTCACACAAAATTCAACGGTTTATAAAGCAATTTCACACTCAACTTATAAACTCATAAAATTATAGGCTCCAACCAGCTATGAAAACCGTGTGCAATTAAATCTCAACACAACACTCAACATGCTTCTTTTATAAACCACAATTCATGCTATAATAGTTTACAAATCACATACATAAATGGTTTAGATTTCCCTTACCTCTTTGCACCTCGTATAGTGCAATCGTTTCCCCCGTATCACGGACTAGCCTCGCATTCCACTCTGGAACTCTCGAGCTGTCCAAACGATGTTAAAACATCAATATTCAATTATCACATCAACCTTAATTCTCAAAATCGAGCATAATTGCTCATAACACCTTAAATCCCTTGATTTTCGTAACTCTATCCTAAACTACACTCTCATTCACAACATCTCAACGTTCTACATTTCTAATACCAATTATCTATGCTAATTCACCACATTGTCTAAATTTCCATTTATAGCTCAAAATTGCTAAATATCATTATCACTCCAACCACATTGCAATTTCATCAATCCCTAATCATTTCTCAGCTATTTCAACACAATGACAACCACCAATATCATAAAAATCATCTCAAATATCAAGATCGAGGTTTAGAAATTACCCAAAGCTTGTGAGACGCACAACCCACGCCTCGATCCGATTCGTCCTTCGATTTTCAAGTATGTTGTTCTCCCTTTAATGAGGAACAACTTTTCTTCTTGCCACAACTCTTGATTTGGCCGAAAATGGGTGTTTTGGATGAGTGAGAAAGTTAGGTTTTCAGTGAAAATGGGGTTGGAAGAGAGAGAAAGTGAGTTTGCAGGAGAAAAACAGGGGTTCCTTATATAGGCTGAGGGTAGGAGATCGATCTGTCGAGGGGTGAGATCGATCTGCATTTGAATTTTGGGGACGATCTGGGTAATTTTATGCCTAGGAGATCGATCTGTCGAGGGGTGAGATCGATCTCTTTATGGCTTTATTAGATCGATCTGCTCCTAAGGAGATCGATCTTCTCCCAAACAGAATCATTTGGAGATCGATCTCTTCCTCATGAGATCGATCTTTTCTCAAACAGAATCATTTGGAGATCGATCTCTTCCATTGGAGATCGATCTGCTCCTCAAATTCCTCCTTCCTTGTCATTTTTAACTCACCAGATCGATCTCTCCTTCTCTCAGATCGATTTGTCCTCATACTTCATGCTTATTTTACACACTTAACATATAAATCTCCAATTATAATTCCCACAATTCACTTAGCTCAATAAATTACACTTCAAATTCTCATTACATCATTAAAAATATATCTAAAATTCTCAGATCTCACACGTGCTGATTGCCTCGTGTAAATTGTGTGTCACACAGATAAGATGCTCGCACATGCATTTAAAGACGTGGCATTGATTATTGACTTGAGATAGGGTCCACGGGAGTACATTGTACTATGCATGTGACATGGAGTACGCTGTACCGTGCGATGTTGAGGTGGATATGTGGAGTTATTAGCTGGTGGTTAGGATTTGATCCACCATCCGTTGCAGCACTAATGCCCCGCACACTAGGTACCATGTAGTCTGGTATCATAGTATTGGATATGACTATAGTCCTTGATATTATTGCATGTAGCTACCCAGTCTCGCAAGATTATATCACCTAGTTTTATAAAGAGTCGGGTAGATCGAAGGATGGGTCGAGACCTGATAGATATGTTTTACTTGATTAAATGCCATATTTTATATGTTTGAAATGAAATGGCATGATATGTTTCAAAGGCATTATATGAGATTACATAAAATGCAATGTTTTGCATGAAATGCCTGTATTTATGAACAAAACATGATTTCAGTATAAGTGAGTAAATATATATACACATTACATCAATTTTCCAATTCATGATTTAATTGAGAAATAAAAAAAAGAATATTTCAAGGCATGACATTATAAATATGTAGATAGTGTAGTTATCTACTTACTTGCCTGATTGCCTTATTGAGCTAGTGAGCTCACCCCTTTCATTTCCCTTCTCTCTATAGAGCATTTACAGTAGCTAGCGAGCGATTGAGGACTCACATTCTAATATACATTGCATTCCAATCAGGTGAAAGGTATACACATTCGTATGATTTTGTATCTAAACATGTAATAGTACAGTACTGTATACGGATCTAATATCAAGGATGTGAATGTATGTAAATATATGTGAGCTCACTGATGAGATAAAAGTATTTATAGTCAATCAATAGTTTATATTGACATGTATGTATGATATGGAATGAATGATAAGGTAAGTAAGGATGATGTGACTAATATCGAATCATAGCCCAACTGTTGGTGGTTAAATTATCATGAAGGGAAAAGAGGTAAGTAAAAAGCAAAAAAATTATAGTAATTTCAGTAAAAAGAGGTAATGACAGAGGTGGTATCAGAGCAGAGTTGGTCTGATATAAGTCGGTATTAGTGGTTAGGAAAGTTTACATCCCCATATTACTGTGCTTTATTTAGTTACAAATATGTATTTCGAGATGGGTTTGACTAAACAGTGGTTGCCAATGCAGGAATCAAATCAGCATGGCTAATGGTAGCCGTGGTAGAAGGGTGAGAGGTTGGGTTAGAGGTCGTAGGGTAGGCTTGAGAGCCAAGATGAGTCTTCGTCTGACCACATGTCATCGGGTCCCATTGAAGGATCAGAGAATATCAAGGCATGCTTTATGAGGTTAGAGCGTAGCTTAGTGACTATGATGGAGTTGTTTGCATAGGCTGTGTAAGGTAGACAGGGTCTGGAGGTATAGACTGCTACTGGACAGGCAACTGCTCCTGATACGTCTGCACAGATGCCATAACTTATAGATACTCCTACACCCCCACTAGTTCAGGATACACCTTCTCTTGTTGACCCACAGCAGGGCAGTAGTAGATTGGGGTATGGTTGTGAGCTAGATCGATTACGACAGTTTTAGAACTTTAAATCGTCGTCATTCAATGAGGTAAAGGACCCAATAGTTGTAGAGGACTGGGTGAGTGAGATAGAGAAGTTATACGGGTTCTTCTAGCATATTACATCTGAGATGGTTGCTTTTGTTGCATTCTTGCTTAAAGGAGTGACAGAACATTGGTGGAAGTTCACCAGACTGATACTGAGAGCCTGACATTTTGAGATTAGTTGGGAGATCTTTTTGGATGCCTTTAGGAGGCAGCATGTTCCAGAAACAGCACAGTGAAAGTTGCAGATGGAATTTTTGGGATTAATCCAGGGGAGGCAATCAGTCGATGAGTATAAGACGAGGTTTACATCCTTGGGAAGGGATGACCCTGATATGATGATTAGGGAGACCAAGAAGGTCAGAAGTTTGTAGATAGATTGAGACCGATGATACGGTCTAGATTAGTTTCACTAGACATTCCTTCGTATGAGGAGGCAATATGTAGGGCGCAATTATGCGAGCAGGACTATGAGTAGAATGCCTCTGAGTTTGAGAAGGTTAGCAGGAGTAGAGATAGAGACCGAAAGAGACCTGTGAGTGATAGAGGGTTCGATTATTGAGGAGAAAGGAGACTTTTTGGGAAGATACCACAGATCGAGAAGGTACGAGAGAGGACTGTTAGACCTCTTGTATATCCGACCATAGCCCCGACGAAGGGCATAGTGATTGGAGGATAGAGAATTACTACTGAGCAGTGTGGTAGATGTGTCAGGTATAATGGTAACCAACGTTGTCCGATGATTGCTGTAGTTTATTACCGATGTGGTAAGGTAGGGCATATCATGAGGAATTGTTCGGAGATGATTGAGATTACCCCACAAATGGGTAGAGAGCTGGAGAGAGTTTCTACTGATACCTCTACTCCAAGAAAGAGAGCCACAACTGAGGAGAAAGGGAAGCAAGTGATTGGTCGAGGGCGAGTACATGCTTTGGACCAAGGTATAGTTGATGCTTCATCGGATGTGATTAAAGGTACCATCCTGATTTTTGATCTTGAAGCATATGTTTTAGTTGATCCTGGTACCACACATTCATTTGTGTCACCTTCATTTGCATGTAAGCTATCGAAATATGTGAAGCGTACATCGTTAAGTAGAATGATGTTAATTAGTGCACCTGTGAATATGTAAGACCCGAATTTAATTAAAATACGAAAATTAAATAAGAAAAGATGGGGAAAGTATGAAGGAAGTCGGGTTAAATTAATCCCGAACACGTGCAAGGGTAAAACGGTCAAAAGACCGAAAGCCGGAGTAAAATCGATAAAGAAAATTAATTAAAATATGGATTTAAGAAATCTTGGTCAATAAAAGTGAAATAAAATTATTTCGGATTAAATTGATCAAGATATTAATTTATGAAAATTAATCGGGATTAATCGGGATTTTTAGTTCGGAAAAATAATCCCGAAAATAATCGAAAAATATGCCGAAAGGTCACCCGGGACAATATCCAGAAAATACGGAGAAATTATACCCGAAAAAGGATTAAAATAAATTAAATAAATTAAATTAAATTAAATTAAATAAATTAGAATAAAAATAATAATTTTGTATGATATTTTGGGGTGTTTTAATATATTATAAGGAATAGTAAAACAATTAAAATAAATAAAAATAAAATTAATAAAATTAATAATAAAAATAAAAGAAACAGAATTGGAAAACCATCGGGGAGAGAGAAGGTGAAGCAGGAAACGGAAATGGGAGGTGCGCGTGGCCGACCGACCAGCGGCCACCGGGCACCGACGGCCTCCGACGACGGGCCCAACAGCAAGAGCAGAGGCCGGCGAATCCATCGGCGCCGGCGGCGCGCCCCAAAGAGACCGAAAAACGGCGAACGGAGGAAGAGAAGCCACTGGGGAAAACGGAGTCGGTACCGACGATCCACGGCAGCTGGGGGCGATCGGCGGGTACCGGTGTGACCAGGAGGAGGAGCCGGTCCTTTTGAGACCGGTATTGGCCGACGAAGCCGCCGAAATCCGTCGGATCGGGAGGAAACAGCCGCGGGGGAGAAGAGCTGATTCGCCTGCGACGGAGGCGATTCGAACCCAGCCGAGGCCCGATCTAGTGAGCCCAGACGATTGCTCGTCGATTGGCACCGGAATCGCGCCGGGAACCGATCGGACTGCGCCGGCACTACCAAGGGGAGCCTGGACCGGCCGAACCGGACAGAACCGGCCGAATCGGACCAGACCGAACCGGCGGTCCGAACCGGGTTGAACCGGACCGGACCGGTTCAGCCAAAAAGAGGAGAAAAAAGGGAAGAAAAAGGAAAAAGAGAAAAAAATTGGGGAAAATTTCGGTGATGCAATCGAGTTTCGGGTAAGTAGGTAAGCGGTCGAATTGACCGATTTAAATTTCGGAATATTTTATTTAATTAATTTTCGACTAGAAATTTACCCGGAAAATGTAATTAATTGTGTAGCTCGACGATTGGCATCCATCGAGGGCTCGAGACAGCCTCGATTTGCGGACTAGCATGGAATCTCGGGTAAGTGACCCCTATTTACGACAATTATCTCGTTATGCGTGATATTGATTTAATTTACGCATAAATTGAATTAAATTATGGAAATTAGTTAAATTGTCGTAAATATTAGAGTTAGCTATTCGAGAGCTAGAACGAGGCCCAATAAATTATTGGTGGGTCCAATGAGCCCAATAGGCCTCGATAAAGTGAAAATTAAGTGGTAAACGGGCGTAAGGCCGATTAAGGCCCATTAAGGTACAATCGGGCCCAATAGGGGTAAATGGGCCCAGCGATTTAAATTAAGCCCAGAAAAGATTAAGTACAATTAAATTATATGTTATCTGACCTGAGGAATGTTAATACGCAGTTCCGGGCATTGGATTGGAAGCATATCGGACTGCGCGACGGGACTACATTGGAAAAGAAAAAGGTCAGACTCGACGAGAATCGAGGTAAGGGAATTCTGCGGACTGCTAGAGGTAACAGTACGCAATTTTAAATTCATATGCAGTCCTTTAAAACTAATTGAAGGGTCTAGAGGTCGAAGAACAATTTTAGTGCCCCGTATGGGCAAATTACCAAAATACCCTTGCTAAGGGTAAAATTCTAAAATTAGGAAAAATTGGGAGGAGCAAGGACAAGAGGTTCCTGCTCGTTCTGGAGTTATTTCGACACATGCATGAGTAGGCTGGCTCACTTTAGAGAAAAATGCATAGCATTGCATATCTTAATTGATGTGATTTCTGTGAAAACTATTTGGAAATAACCGAGCCGCCTACACGTTTTTATTTACATGTGACGTGCTAGAGCTCAGCTCGCACGATGTTTGACTTGTGTGATGCATGCATTAGTGCTGGAGCGAGAGCTCGCACTAGAGTTTTACATGCATAGGTGCTAGAGTATAACTCGCACCAGATTTCACATGCTTTTGCATGACACGGTGCTAGAGTCTAACTCGCACCAGATTTTACATGAATTTCATGACACGGTGCTGGAGTCTAACTCGCACCATATTTTATATATATATACGATTTTCATGACAGAGTGCTTGAGCACAGCTCGCACTAGATTTACCTGAATTATTGACAGTGTTAGAGCACCGCTCGCACTACTTGGCAGAGATTATATGATATCATACGATAAGCCGTGCTTGGAGCATCGGGTAGACTGTGTGTCACCGATTAAATAGGCTCGCACGTGCGTCTTGAGACTTGGCAATGAGTATTGAGAAACAGAACCTCTCTGTGGGAAGCAGGCCAAATGGGCTGGAGTACCTAGAGTGATATGGGTCCATGGAGTACGATGTACCGTGCAAGTAGCATGGAGTACGATGTACCGTGGGGTATCTTCGGATACGGTATCTTCGTGATACGGGGTATCTTTGTGATACGGTATCTTTGTGATACGGGGTATCTTCGGATACGGCATCTTCGGATGCGTGAGATCGGATAAGACTGACGGGTTGGATTGACCCACCTCCCGGGCAGTTCCCGATCAGGGTGAGACCTCGCACACTGGGATCCGTGAAGCTAGAGGACTCACGAGGACACATTGGCCAGTCCTGGTTATTACCGATATACAGTATTGCCTAGTCTCGTATCTTGTATATATATACGTATGTTTTCGATACCGATGCTTTTGAGAAATTCTATTTCCATGGTTTTGTGTGAGTCAGGATCACCCGAAGGAGGGGTCGAGTCCTGACTTCATTGTGAAATTTTTAAAGAGAAAGAAATGATTTAAAATAATTGCATGTTGAGTTTTCCGTGCAACTTGATTTACATAACATCACAACATCATATCATATGTTTTAAAATGTGTGGAGAAAGGGTGGTTTATGCATGGCACCACGTTCATGTAGGTAGTATGGTTACCTACTTGTTCGTAGGATTGCCTTACTGAGCTTGATGTGCTCACCCCTTTCATTTTCTCCCACAGATGATCTCCAGTTGAAGTTGAGGCGACTCAGTACTGCATTCTGGATATCCGCTGCTGCCCATCAACATAAGGTATATATATACACTTGTACATATTGTATCTACATAAGTATAGCACAGTAACATGTTTGTAAGTAACTTTAGGGGATGTATAAATAATATAACAATTATAAATGACTGGAGAAGAAATAAGTACTAGGGTAGATGTATGGTGGGACTGGCATTGACGCACAGCCCAATTATTAGTGGAGTGTTGGTCACGATTCGAGGACAGGTAAGAATTTAAGTAAATAATAAAACGCGAAAAATTAACTCTGATTTTTGGGTAGTTTGGGTCGTGACATATAAAGGTGGTATCAGAGTACAATTGGTCTGATGTGTGTCAGTGTCAGTAATTAGGAAATTACATCCCCGTGTTACTGTGCTTAGTTAGATACAATAGTGTATATCGAGATGGGCTTGACTAAGAAATGGTCGAGAATGCAGGAATGCTTAATATGAGTCGCGTTAGATGAGATAGTGCACGAGGCAGAGGTCGCAGAGGTAGACCTGAGTCTGCTAAGTCGTGCTGAATTTGACTATGAGAATCATGATGAGATTGAAATAGAGGCGAATATTGAGCATGCCTCACAGAGTCCGACAGAGAGATCGGACAGTATTGAGACACGCTTCGCGAGATTGGAGCAGAGTGTGGAGATTATTTTGAGGAGCTAATTGCTCAGATTTTGAATGAGATCAGAGGGCGCAGCGGAGTATTGGTGGAAACCCGCTCGACCATCTTAAGAGCTGATATGAGAAATAACTTAGATATATTCCGGTGACAGGAGATCCCGGACATGATTTAAAGGAAATTTTGAATTAAAGTCCTTACTCTGACCCAGAGGATTTAATTTATTGACGAGTATGAAACTCGATTTTATTCTGGGCAAATATTACCTCGACACTATGAACAAGTGACAGTCGAGATGTCTAAAAGTTTATGGAAGGGCTCAGATTGTCAGTTAGAGTCTGATTGGCCCGTGAGATATTACTGGTACTGAGGCAGTGCGCAGATTTACAGTTGAGTAAATAAAAACATGAATTGCACGCCTCTGAGATTGGGAAAGGTAGTAAGAGCTGAAATAGAGACATAAAAGAAAATCGAGAAATGATAGAGATGTTGATATGGTATTTGGTAAAAGATTAGATTTGACGAGTTATGGAGTAAGATAATTGGTAAGGCCCCAGTGCATCTAATTTTGGCACTTTTGTGGGCAGTGTGATTGGAGGACCCCGACCTGCTACAAAGCAGTGTAGCAGTGTGAGCACTGTAAGCAGTGCGAGATATGTGGTGGATACCACGGAAGGAGGGTCTATACCTACACGGTATTGATGGAAATGGCCGTTAAGTGTGGTAAAGACGGACCATTGATTTGATTTGCATAGAGTTGGGCGAGATTGTCCCACAGAAAAGTAAAGAGACAGAGAAAAATTTCGTTGGTATAGCTGCAACGAAAATGGAGGCAATAGCCGAAAAGAAAAAGGAAAGTAGGCTGTTAGACGAAGGCGAAAGGATGTCTTGGACCAGGATTCTATTGATGTTTCATGGATGTGGTGTAAGATACCACACTGGTTATGAAAAATAAAGTACATATATTTATTGATCCTGGTGCCACATATTTAATCATACCGCCTTCATTCGAATATAAGTGAGAAAAAAGGCATGAATGCCTACATCATTAGGTATAATACTGATAAATGAGTACCCCAATAGAGGAGGATTAGTTAACGGAGTATGGATATAGAGAATTTTAAGTTGAAAACAGGGGTGAAAACATCACTGAAGAGTATACTGTAAGTGTTGACAAGTGATAAAAAGGGGTGAAACAGTTGAAATTAAAGGAGTAAAGGATCGTACTCATGAAATGAATAATGACAAGAGTTTGTCATGATGGATATACGAGGGAGATAATCTTTAAGATAAGATAGATCCTAAATATAAGATGTATTGGAGTAAGAGATATATGCTAGGTAAGGAATACCCTTAATATATGGAGTCATTAGGATTAAAGCAATGAGTATACGAAGTAATAAGGATTAAGGCAATTAATAGCGAATACAAATTATAACCAAGGACAAAGATGGGTATAACCATAACCGGTAGTTGTGGTTAAGTCTGAAGGCTAATAAAGGTATTTCAAAATACCTCCCCGCCTGAAGACTTGACAGCGTCTATATATATATATATGACCTATAACGTGAAATCGATCGGCGTAATAGATACCTTTAGCATTAGGTACCCTTACTAAGACGATAAGAATATAAAAATTCGACAAATCATAAAGATTATCATAGTAAAAATTTAATAAGAACCGTTAAGGTAAGAAAAGGAAATGACGCAGGTCAGTACCTGAAAACGTAAGCGGTTGAGAAGGATTTTATACGCTTATGCGTAAATAAGTCAAGGATTGGACCGAATTGTAATCAGCAGTATCGGTGATATTGGGTGTAGTTAAAGTCTAGGGCGATTTATAAATAACGATTGGAAAATTTCTTTTGCAATGGGTTGCTGCAAGTTCTAAAAGGATTTACCTTGTTGACACGTTTAACTAAGAAACGTGGTCTCAGAAAGAGATGATAAATAAGATGGTAGATGTGACATGGATTTCGGTGTAGTGAAGTATGAACTGACCACCATGATTAATTTCACCATGCCCAACAGCTCAAGAGGTTTTTCAGTGAGTATGAATACCTCAAAGTTATGATGGAGCTGCGTATTGATGTATAATGGGAAGATAGTCAATTTTGGAGTCAGACAACTCTTCGATCACGAAATAAACTATCTGACCCATGATTTAAAATTGGCAACAGTATTTGTACCGAGGATATGGTACTATTATGTACATGGTGAGAAATTGAGGATATGCACTGATCATAAGCCCGAGTATCTGTTTTTACAGAAAGAGGCGAATATGAAAATACATATTGGATTAGAGCTTCTGAGAGGTTTTGATTTGCGAAAATTGTACCACCCAGGAAAGGCTAATGTGATGACTGATGCCTTGAGCAGAAATAGCCTCGGGATGGTATTACATATGATGGTCAGGGAGCGTGAGCTGCTAGATGCAGTTGGGAACCTCAGTATTGATGTGATCCCTTCTGATGATGACAGTGATTGGTATGATTATGTGTCAGCTAGCCTGATGATTAGAACCGGATGAGAGTGCCCGGATTTGCCAGGCTTAGCGTGATGATCGACCGGATGTCGATAGTTTGGGTCTGATTCAGAAGGGTACAGTGATAGAGTTCACAGTGGGTGATGATGAGTTACTGAGGATTCAGAGACAGTATGAGTGCTCCCCAGGACCACAGTGGATGAGATAGTGATGTTGTCAGAAGCTCACTCTTCGGGATATACAGTGCATACGGAAGTAAAGAAATATATCGAAATCTCGAAAAGGGTATGGGTGGTCAGATATGAAAAGAGATATTTGTGGAGATTGTGAAAAAGTGCCTAGTGTGTCAGCAGAGTAAGGTAGAGTATTAAAAGTCTGCAGAGTTATTGCAGCACCTACCTATATCGACACGGCACGAAAAATGGGAGAACAAGTCTCCATGAATTTCATGATGGGTTACAGAGAACCCCGGTGAATTATGAGGCTATTTGGATGATAGCCGACAGAATGACTAAGTCTACCCACCTTCTGGTTATGAACTCCCCAGATACTCAGAATGTGTATGAGAATTTATGTGTAAGGCAGTTTGTGGAACATTATGTAACGTTCCAGTGAGCATGGTATCATATAGGGATTCCCGCTCCACTTCCTACCTCTGGAATATTTTTAGGAAGCTATGGGAACCCGACTAAGTATTAGCACAGCTTTCCATCCTCAGACAGATGGTCAGTCAGGGAGGACTGTACAAGTTCTGGAGGATCTGATGAAAGCGTGTGCCATTGATTTTATAAGCTCCTGGAATGATCAGTTGATTTCTAATTGAAGTCGCCAATAACGATAATTGGCAATTGAGTATCGGGATAACAAGATATGAGACCGTGTATGGCTGTAGGGGTTGTTCCCCAAATTTGGATAAGAAAAAGTGGGTGACAGATATAATTATTTTGACTTTGGATGTTAAGTCTCTGAGGATGTTTAGTTAAGGATGAGAGATTAAGAACACCTCAGAGCAGATAGACAAGTATTGGAATTCACCCTTGGTGAATTAATATGATTGAAATATTTATTGTCCTAAGAGAAAAAGGACATGGCGAACTCTTGGAAGAAGGTAAATTAAGTTACGCTGGATGGAATATTTTGAGAGATTGGACAAGTGGGAGATAAGACCTGTAGGTTGATGTTATCACGTGAATTAATAGGCACCCACAATGTGTCCCCGCTTATGATGCTTCGGTACTACTATCCAGATCCAGCAGAGGTGGCAGGATATGAACTCCAAAAGTTCAGTTTGAGGAAAATACAAGTATATTGAAGAAGCTGATTCGGGCATTAAACAGGAAAGAGACAGTATTGGGGTTTAAGATAATCTCCCTAATTAAAGTCCTTTGGTAGTAATACACTCCGGAGAAGGTCGCATAAGAATTTAAGAGTATGATACAATCGATATACCCGGAGTTGTATATGGACTCATATGACTTGGTTCTAATTTGGAGGACCGAATTCCTTAAGTGGGGGAGAATTGTAAGACCCGAATTTAATTAAAATACGAAAATTAAATAAGAAAAGATGGGGAAAGTATGAAGGAAGTCGGGTTAAATTAATCCCGAACACGTGCAAGGGTAAAACGGTCAAAAGACCGAAAGCCGGAGTAAAATCGATAAAGAAAATTAATTAAAATATGGATTTAAGAAATCTTGGTCAATAAAAGTGAAATAAAATTATTTCGGATTAAATTGATCAAGATATTAATTTATGAAAATTAATCGGGATTAATCGGGATTTTTAGTTCGGAAAAATAATCCCGAAAATAATCGAAAAATATGCCGAAAGGTCACCCGGGACAATATCCCGAAAATACGGAGAAATTATACCCGAAAAAGGATTAAAATAAATTAAATAAATTAAATTAAATTAAATTAAATAAATTAGAATAAAAATAATAATTTTGTATGATATTTTGGGGTGTTTTAATATATTATAAGGAATAGTAAAACAATTAAAATAAATAAAAATAAAATTAATAAAATTAATAAAAAAAAAAGAAACAGAATTGGAAAACCATCGGGGAGAGAGAAGGTGAAGCAGGAAACGGAAATGGGAGGTGCGCGTGGCCGACCGACCAGCGGCCACCGGGCACCGACGGCCTCCGACGACGGGCCCAACAGCAAGAGCAGAGGCCGGCGAATCCATCGGCGCCGGAGGCGCGCCCCAAGGAGATCGGAAAACGGCGAACGGAGGAAGAGAAGCCACTGGGGAAAACGGAGTCGGTACCGACGATCCACGGCAGCTGGGGGCGATCGGCGGGTACCGGTGTGACCAGGAGGAGGAGCCGGTCCTTTTGAGACCGGTATTGGCCGACGAAGCCGCCGAAATCCGTCGGATCGGGAGGAAACAGCCGCGGGGGAGAAGAGCTGATTCGCCTGCGACGGAGGCGATTCGAACCCAGCCGAGGCCCGATCTAGTGAGCCCAGACGATTGTGTGTCGATTGGCACCGGAATCGCGCCGGGAACCGGTCGGACGGCGCCGGCACGACCAAAGGGAGCCTGGACCGGCCGAACCGGACAGAACCGGTCGAATCGGACCAGACCGAACCGGCGGTCCGAACCGGGTTGAACCGGACCGGACCGGTTCAGCCAAAAAGAGGAGAAAAAAGGGAAGAAAAAGGAAAAAGAGAAAAAAATTGGGGAAAATTTCGGTGATGCAATCGAGTTTCGGGTAAGTCGGTAAGCGGTCGAATTGACCGATTTAAATTTCGGAATATTTTATTTAATTAATTTTCGACTAGAAATTTACCCGGAAAATGTAATTAATTGTGTAGCTCGACGATTGGCATCCACCGAGGGCTCGAGACAGCCTCGATTTGCGGACTAGCATGGAATCTCGGGTAAGTGACCCCTATTTACGACAATTATCTCGTTATGCGTGATATTGATTTAATTTACGCATAAATTGAATTAAATTATGGAAATTAGTTAAATTGTCGTAAATATTAGAGTTAGCTATTCGAGAGCTAGAACGAGGCCCAATAAATTATTGGTGGGTCCAATGAGCCCAATAGGCCTCGATAAAGTGAAAATTAAGTGGTAAACGGGCGTAAGGCCGATTAAGGCCCATTAAGGTACAATCGGGCCCAATAGGGGTAAATGGGCCCAGCGATTTAAATTAAGCCCAGAAAAGATTAAGTACAATTAAATTATATGTTATCTGACCTGAGGAATGTTAATACGCAGTTTCGGGCATTGGATTGGAAGCATATCGGACTGCGCGACGGGACTACATTGGAAAAGAAAAAGGTCAGACTCGACGAGAATCGAGGTAAGGGAATTCTGCGGACTGCTAGAGGTAACAGTACGCAATTTTAAATTCATATGCAGTCCTTTAAAACTAATTGAAGGGTCTAGAGGTCGAAGAACAATTTTAGTGCCCCGTATGGGCAAATTACCAAAATACCCTTGCTAAGGGTAAAATTCTAAAATTAGGAAAAATTGGGAGGAGCAAGGACAAGAGGTTCCTGCTCGTTCTGGAGTTATTTCGACACATGCATGAGTAGGCTGGCTCACTTTAGAGAAAAATGCATAGCATTGCATATCTTAATTGATGTGATTTCTGTGAAAACTATTTGGAAATAACCGAGCCGCCTACACGTTTTTATTTACATGTGACGTGCTAGAGCTCAGCTCGCACGATGTTTGACTTGTGTGATGCATGCATTAGTGCTGGAGCGAGAGCTCGCACTAGAGTTTTACATGCATAGGTGCTAGAGTATAACTCGCACCAGATTTCACATGCTTTTGCATGACACGGTGCTAGAGTCTAACTCGCACCAGATTTTACATGAATTTCATGACACGGTGCTGGAGTCTAACTCGCACCATATTTTTTATATATATACGATTTTCATGACAGAGTGCTTGAGCACAGCTCGCACTAGATTTACCTGAATTATTGACAGTGTTAGAGCACCGCTCGCACTACTTGGCAGAGATTATATGATATCCTACGATAAGCCGTGCTTGGAGCATCGGGTAGACTGTGTGTCACCGATTAAATAGGCTCGCACGTGCGTCTTGAGACTTGGCAATGAGTATTGAGAAACAGAACCTCTCTGTGGGAAGCAGGCCAAATGGGCTGGAGTACCTAGAGTGATATGGGTCCATGGAGTACGATGTACCGTGCAAGTAGCATGGAGTACGATGTACCGTGGGGTATCTTCGGATACGGTATCTTCGTGATACGGGGTATCTTTGTGATACGGTATCTTTGTGATACGGGGTATCTTCGGATACGGCATCTTCAGATGCGTGAGATCGGATAAGACTGACGGGTTGGATTGACCCACCTCCCGGGCAGTTCCCGATCAGGGTGAGACCTCGCACACTGGGATCCGTGAAGCTAGAGGACTCACGAGGACACATTGGCCAGTCCTGGTTATTACCGATATACAGTATTGCCTAGTCTCGTATCTTGTATATATATACGTATGTTTTCGATACCGATGCTTTTGAGAAATTCTATTTCCATGGTTTTGTGTGAGTCAGGATCACCCGAAGGAGGGGTCGAGTCCTGACTTCATTGTGAAATTTTTAAAGAGAAAGAAATGATTTAAAATAATTGCATGTTGAGTTTTCCGTGCAACTTGATTTACATAACATCACAACATCATATCATATGTTTTAAAATGTGTGGAGAAAGGGTGGTTTATGCATGGCACCACGTTCATGTAGGTAGTATGGTTACCTACTTGTTCGTAGGATTGCCTTACTGAGCTTGATGTGCTCACCCCTTTCATTTTCTCCCACAGATGATCTCCAGTTGAAGTTGAGGCGACTCAGTACTGCATTCTGGATATCCGCTGCTGCCCATCAACATAAGGTATATATATACACTTGTACATATTGTATCTACATAAGTATAGCACAGTAACATGTTTGTAAGTAACTTTAGGGGATGTATAAATAATATAACAATTATAAATGACTGGAGAAGAAATAAGTACTAGGGTAGATGTATGGTGGGACTGGCATTGACGCACAGCCCAATTATTAGTGGAGTGTTGGTCACGATTCGAGGACAGGTAAGAATTTAAGTAAATAATAAAACGCGAAAAATTAACTCTGATTTTTGGGTAGTTTGGGTCGTGACAGAATAACAGTAAGCTAGTCGAGCATATGTATAGAGACTGAAAACTAAGAGTATGGGAAAATGATATGTTAGCCAATCTCATTTTATTGAATATGAGTGACTTCGATGTAATCTTAGGAATGGATTGGTTAGCTGCAAATCATGCTATTTTAGATTGTTATTCTAAGATGGTAATGTTTCCTACCCATGCAAAGTATGTTGCAAAGTTCATTGAAATGAAATAAAAAACGTAGTTGCAGTATTTGAAAAGGTAAATTATTATGCTGACTAAATAATCAATATCTTAAAGGTTTCATTATGTATGTGGTTGATGTGGATCAGGCACGTTCGGAGTTGGCATATATCCCTGTGGTTAGGGAGTTCCCATATGTCTTTTTGAATAAGTTGTCAAGGTTACCACCAGACAGAGAGATGGAGTTTTGAATAGATTTGGTGCCTAGTACCGAACAGACATCTAAACCACTGTACTAAATGGCTCTGATAGAGTTAGAGGAGCTAAAGAAACAGTTGTAGGAACTGCTAGATAAGGGGTTTGTTAGATCGAGTGTTTCAGCTTGGGGAGCACCGGTTTTGTTTGTGAAGAAGAAGGATGGAAGCCTCCGATTGTGTATTGATTACAAATTGTTGAATAAGGCTACCATTAAGAATAAGTATCCCCTTCCGCGCATAGATGATTTGTTGGATTAACTTCAGGGAGCACAGATCTTTTCTAAGATTGATTTGAGGTCGGGGTACCATCAGTTGAGAGTTCGGAGTGGAGATGTACCCAAGACAGCTTTTCTACCCGTTATGAATACTATGAGTTTATGGTTATGCCATTCGGGTTGACTAATGCTCCTGCAACTTTTATGGCTTTGATGAATGATGTGTTCATGCTATACTTAGATCAATTTGTTATCATTTTTATCGATGACATATTGGTGTATTCGAAATCCAAGAAAGAACATGAGCAGCATCTGAGGATTGTACTACAGACCTTCCGAGAGAATGAGTTATATGCTAAACTCAGTAAGTGTGATTTCTGGCTAAAGTAGATTTCGTTTCTAGGCCCTGTTGTATTGAAGGATGGTGTGTCAGTAGATCCATTCAAGATAGAGGTTGTAGTTTAGTAGGAACAGCTAAGGATAGTCACAAAGATCAAGAGTTTTCTAGGTTTAGCTGGATATTATAGAAGGTTTGTAGAAGAATTTTTTAAGTTGGCTGCTCCGTAGATCCATCTCACTCGGAAGAATTTTGCATTTGTGTGGGACAATGATTGTGAGAGAAGTTTTGGAGAATTGAAGCGTCAATTGACCATTGCTCCAATTCTCACCATTCCTACCAGCTCAGGAGGTTTTTCTATATATAAAGATGCTTCACACCAAGGACTGAGCTGTGTATTGATGCAGAATGAGAGGCTAGTTGCTTATGGATCTAGACAGCTTAAGGACCATGAAAAGAACTATCCGACCCATGATTTATAGTTGGCAGCCGTAGTGTTTAGACTGAAGATATGACACCACTACTTATTTGGTGAGAAGTTTCAGATATTTACTGACCACAAGAGCCTCAAGTATATGTTCTCGCAAAAGGAGCTGAATATGAGATAGAGAAGATGGCTATAGCTTTTGAAGGACTATGATTGTGAGATATTTTATCATCTGGGTAAGGCTAATGTTGTAGCTGATGCTTTGAGCAAGAAGAGCCTTGGGATGGTATCGTATATGATGGTTAGGGAACACGAGTTGTTAGTGCAATTTGCTAGCCTCAGTTTGGATGTTATGCCTTCTGATATGGATACGGACTTGTGATAGCTAGCCTGAGGTTGGAACCCCACCTGTTGGACAAGATCAGACAGGCTCAGCAGAGTGATCCGTATTGTATTGATATGATTAGTCAGATGTAGATAGGCACGGTGACCGAGTATGAGATAAGTTCTGATGGACTATTAAGGTTCAGAGGTAGATTGTGTGTTCCCAAGGACCTAGAGCTAAGGAGGTTGATTTTATCGGAAGCTCATTCTTTGAGGTACACGTTACATCCGAGGAGTAACAAGATGTATCAAAATCTTCGAAAGGTGTATTGGTGGTCAGGAATGAAGATGGATGTGGCAGAGTATGTTGCTCAATGCCTCGTTTGTCAGCAGGTCAAGGTAGAGCATCCGAAGCCTACAGGGTTATTGCAGCCTCTACCTATACCGACATTGAAATGAGAGCATATCACCATAGATTTCGTGATAGGTTTACTGAGGACCCGCAGGAATCACGATGCTATATGGGTGATTACTGATAGACTGACTAAGTCAGCCCACTTCCTGACTATGGGAGCTACCAATACTTTGAGTTCATTGGCAAAATTGTATGTACGCGAGGTAGTGAGGTTACATGGTGTTCCAGTGAGCATTGTTTCAGATATGGATTCTGATGCAACCTAGATGTGCATATCGCAAGTGCACGGGTCGCACAAGTAATAAAGGGAACTGAGTCCCAGATTATTGTCCCACAGAGAACACACTCAGCCTAACTAAGTACCAATTAATTTTACCCTAAGTATATCCTAGCAAATTATGAAAAAATGATCTATAAGGTTTAATTTGAAAATACTGGAAAGCAAGAAAAATAATAAAAACACTAAAATAAATAAAATAGAGCAAAAATTACTCACAGAGCTCTAAGCAAAATAAAAGCGAGAATTTATAAAAGAATGAAAATACTAAAACTCGAATTAATTAGAGTGAATTGACTAAAGATGCAAATATAAGAAATTATGGAATAAAAATAAATAGATTAAAACCTAGAAAACCCTAACATGAAAATAAAATTTGCATGTGTTTAATTTAAAATAAAAAATAAAAATGCAAAATAATCTAACCTAAGGTCTAATGAAATAAAATTCTAATAAAAAGTCTAAAAATCCCTAAGTATAACTTTAAACCTAAATGCCTAAATTGGTAACCCTAAATTATATATAGCTCTAGCTAATTACTAAATTAATGAAATGCCTAAATGAATAATAAAATCTATTTTAAATGATGCATAAGAAATAAAATATTTTTTTGGGCTTTTAAAATTTAAATTGAAAACTATCCTAAATATGTATAAAATGATACTACCCTTAAACTAACTCAAAATGCAATACATAAGCACTACACTTAAAATTAAATCTTAAATCCTATTGCATTCAAAAATTAAATATTATTACAATTAAAATTAAATTTTAAACTAAAAGGCAAAGAAAATTAAGCTAGAGCGCAAATTAATTCAAGAATCATAATTTAACCGCTACTACTATTACCTAAACTAACAAATAGTAATAAAAGAAAAACTAACATCTAACAATTAATATGAAAACATGATAAAGCAAATTTTAAAATCCCAAAAGTGCCAAATACACAACCATGCACTGCTCCCTGCCATGCACCAGCTTCTGTCCTTACGCCAGCTATCCATGCACCTGCTTCAACTTGCTTCAAACATGTCCTGCTCCTCTGACCAGTCACCAAACTTCAGCACCTGGTCCCAGCCATGCACCGATTTTCCAACTGCGTTGAAACCTTCCCAGCTTGTAACATATGTAGCTGCTTCTTGCACACTGCCCCAAGAACCAGTAACGCTAAAACGTTCCCTGCCCTGCACCTCGTCCCTCACAGCAGCAGTTACGATCAGTCCTACACCACATACATAGCCAAGAATGGTACTACCTTTACAAAACCAGCACAAGCTCACACCAAAGCCCCACGTTTTCATAACAAAGTAGGGATGGTAACAACGCAGTAAACGAAACCGAAACAGAGCAAGAAAGTGGCATCAAGTAGAGTTTTAAAGAAACAACAAAGTAGAAAAGAACTTAAAATTTCTAATGCAGGACAATGTAATATTTGAATACAAAAAAGAAAGAAAGAAATAATGCAGTGAAACAGACTTAAATCAGAACATATATTTTAAGCGATAATTAATAGAATATCATAATAATAAAGTAGAAAGCAAACAGAGCGTTGAAGAAAGAGAAGAAAAGAAACTACAATTTCATGTATTCCAAATTCATAAACAACTCCAGCTTATTGCTAGCTTCGTACCTTGGAATGCAACAGAGAACAAGACAGAACTATAAAGAATTTAAGTGTAAAAAAAAACACAGCAAAAATCAATTTAAAGCATAATGGCATAAAGAAAATCAAGAGATAAAGCTGAAACTATATGGAAAATGATGAAAATGGCAACACCTCTGAACATAATGGACCAAACAGCAACAAAAGAGGGAGCTTAAATAGGATCAAATTATAGATATCGTGATATAGAACAGAGAAGATAAGAAGAACCCAAATAAAATCGTGAAAAATTTCAAGTATAGAAAAATGAAAAGTTCAATGCAGAAGAAAGAAAAAAATGTAGTTTAGTAAAAATAATTCAGAACTTGTATTTTAATCATAAATTTAAGGAGATTAAAGCATAAAATAATAAGGAGACAATGAAATAGTAGATTCAATTTCAAACAAAGCAAGTAAATGAGGAAGAAGAAAATTGTAATTATATTTAATCTAATGAACACACTGATTGAAGGAATCCTAAAATAGATTTAAGAAAGATGAAAATATTAAAAGTTCATTAACTAAAAAGAGCCTAAAATAGAATAGCAACGTGCAAAAGAATAAGAATAATAATAATAATAATAATAATAATAATAATAATAATAATAATAATAATAATAATAATAATAATAATGGGAAGAGATGTGGCTGCTGTCACCAGCCAAGCTTTCCCTTTTGTCCAATAACTAAAAAAAGAAATATAAAGCTACCCTAAAAAAAAAAAAAACCTAGTAGCCAACCTAAAAAAAAAATCCCTAAAATGTCTCATCTTTTTCTTTTTATACACATTAAAATGGGGTACAAAGGGAAATTTTAATCCTAGATGAGTTAGCATTGTTTGGCCACTTGTCTTCACACATTATCTTCTTAGAGAAAATATTTCCATGTCATTTGTTTTCTTGTCCACTTGGATGTACAAAGTTGCATGGCTTGTGTCTTCCATGAGGTGGCTAAGGTGTCCTTTGATCTTATCCTTCAAAGGTGAATAAAATATGGACACTTGGCTTCACATGTGTCAAGAAGAGAGAGAAGAATGGTGACTCATGCTACAAGACGAAATGGTAGTGGTCCAATCTCCTTATAGCCCATTTTCTATTGAAATGATTGAAATTCATCTGAATTTAATTTATCTGCAAATATAAGAATTTTAATTAAAATGAGGGGATAATTAATAAAATAATATGGGAATTAAAATAGTTAATTAAGAAATTAAGTATAAATAACTCTATTTTCATAGAATTATCACCCCCCGAAACTTGAGATTTTGCTTGTCCTCAAGCAAAACAAAACATATGTAGGAACTGACAAGTGCCAAACATATAGATTTTTTCAATATTATCCTCAAAGAAAAAGTACAAACTCTAATATCAAAGATTCATAATTATAAGTCTAACACACAGAATCATTCAATCATAAGCCTTAACCTAAATTGGACTCCTCGTGTGTGTGTGTGTGTGAAAATGTCAAAGCCACTTCACAGTACATTACTTAGATCAGATTATGCAAACACATAAATGCAAAGTCAATGACAAGTGATCATTCCCATAAGTTTGCTTTTCACATCTCTCTCCACTAATGTAGTCACACTTAACCAAGGATCAATAGGACTTCATCCAGCTTGTAATGTAAGGCCAGGGCTAAGGTATGAGAAAGTCGATTTAGGTTTAATTACCCCTCAATATGCGTTACTTTTAGGATCTTTAATGTGAGAGCTCATAATTATTCCCCCAAACTTATTTATTTTCCTAAACATTGTTATTCTATTTTTGTATTTTTTTTTTCACTATCAGCTATAACCCATATGTACATAGCTTAAAATATATCCTAGTGAAATTACACGCTTTCGGGATAAGGGATAGGACAAGAGTGTTTAAGCTAAGGAAAAGTATGTAGGTGTATATACAAAGAAAAGCTTATTTCGCCCAGATGGGTGACTAGGGTAAAATATGTACAAGGACGACTAGAAACGATCCAAATATGGCCTAAATCATTTCTCTAATTAAGTGTGATATAATATTTCACCTCGAGAGAAGATCAACCAAATTCTAGAATATCATGCATAAAATCGATTGAACAAATTCAATCCTATGTCCACATAAGCTTTCTCTAAAAAAAGTATACAGATTCATGACATGACATATGCATAAAATGAGGAAATCACAATAAGAATCAAGACAAATTTAAGAATTCAACTTCATGATTTTCCTACAATCATGCTTCTTAGTCAATCAAAATCAGACTAAATCATAGGGTTATATCATCAGAATATGGGAAAACCACATGCTAAGTACTAAATCATCCCAAAATCTAACAATGTAAGCTCATATTTTCGTAAAATTTTGTAATTCTGCCTAAAAATTTTAAAAAATGCTCAAGTGAATCCCTTCCCCCAAACTTAAAGTGTACAATGTCCTTAGTGTGCAAATAATATAAGAATTGAAGCTCAAGAATAGAATACTCCCCTATCTGATGATGAAGAACATGTAAAGCTTGATGAGAAAGTGTTGTTGCAAAGGTTATCTATACAAGAAACAAAGAAAGAAGCATCAGGGAAGAGAAAAAAAACTGTACAAAAAGTGAAAAGAAAAATAAAGCAACATCAAATGTAGCTGTATGCATGAAAATGAAGCTAAGTTGAATTTATAGTTCTCAGCAGGATCCTCACTGAAGCTTAGTAGTAGGATCAGAAGCATGAGGATCAGCCAAAGTGGTGACAGAATGCTGATGGTCAAATCCTCCCCCAAAATAGTGCTTAAGTCTACACTCATTAACTTTAAAGGGTTGTTTCAGGGTCTCATCCATGATCTCAATGGCTCTATAAGGGAAAACTTATGTAATGGTGAAGAGACCTGTCCATATAAACTTAAACTTTCTTGGAAACAACTTCAAGCGAGAATTGAAAAACAATACTTGCTGGCCTGGCTCAAAGTGTCTCTCATTTATTTTCTTATCATGCCATTGCTTAGTCTTTTCCTTGTAGAGCTTGGCATTCTCATATGCCTGTAACCTAAACTCATCTAACTGATTAAGTTATAGTAGCCTCTTCTCTCCTGCTGTATCTAGATTGAAATTCAGGTTCTTAAGGGCTCAGTAGGCCTTATGCTTAAGCTCTACTGGCAAATGAAAGGCCTTACCATAAACAAGCTGATAAGGGGACATCCCTAATAGGTGTCCTGAAGGCTATCCTATAGGCCTAAAGTGCATCATCTAACCTAATAGACCAATCCTTCCTACTTGCATTCATTGTCTACTCTAATATCCCCTTAATATCCCTATTGGATATGTAAGACCCGTATTCTTAAATGTAACCCTTATGATTTCCTAAGTATACATTCGTCTATGTAATATGAATCATAAGTGATGTAAGGTCTGTGAATTTGATGTACACACTTATTATATGGATTCGTGATGTACATGCAAGTTTCATTAAGTATAAATAATAAGAAATGGACCTTTTGAAGTGATAAAAGTGTATTAAATGCAAAATGAGTAGTGTGGTAAATGGAAAAGAAGTTAACTTTGAGAATTGGAGTGAAAAATGGCTAAGTATGGCTGCAGGACAAGGGGAGATCGATCTCTAATGTAAGGGACATCGATCTTAGAGGCATTTTAAAGAATGATATCGATCCTCAGTCTAAGCAGATCGATCCTCTTAAGCCTCAGCCTGAAGCAAATCGATCTCATTACCCTGCTAGATCAATTTGTGAAGCACTCGGTCGGGGAGAGATCGATCTCATGTTCTTCGACAAATCGATCTCCTAAGCTTGAAACCTAAATTCTGAAAGGCTAAAAATAGTTGGAGATCGATCCTTCACTTATGGAGATCAATCTCATCATGCAGTTTCTACAAAATAGGACCTGCTGAACTGCAGATTTCGGGAGAACATCAAACCTTCCATTCTAAGCAAAGTAACCTAGCTTTCACCATAGGAAACTATCACTCTTCATACAAAATTGAGAGAAGTTGGTTTAGCAAGATTGTTGATAGTGAAGAGGAGAACAACTTAGTCCAAAAACAAGTGGAGAAACTATTTGATTGAAGGAAACAAGGTGATTTCTCCAAATTCAGCCAAAAGGAGAAAAACCAAGTTAGGTGAGATTTCAATGCATCAATCTCATGTATATTAAGCTATACAATTTTATGAGTTGATTGTTATATATATTGTTGGTTGAAACATCTTAAAACATGTTTAATCTCTATGACCTATACATGGTGAAATATGAGAAAAAGATGAGAAAGTTGAATAGGCATGGATTTAATGATGATTTAAGCATGGATAGATGTTATTAAGCATATATACATGATTATATAATGATTTGATGAAGTTCATATGGTAGAAACAAAAAATGACCAAAAGTGAGTATGTGAGGTATTTGATGAAATACCATAATAAAGTGAAAATCATAAACTTAGAGTATGGTAAGCTTAATATCGGTTAATACGAACCAATAGACTCGAGGAGTTTGAGAGATTCTCGAAAATGAGTTATACACTCGAAATGGACTCATAAAAGGATAAAGTCCAATAATGGTGTAATAAGGCCAAATGAAATATAAATGGCCAAATTCATTGATTTGAATATCATGCGAGTGAAATGAAGTATATGACAATATACTGATGTGTGTAATACACATTTTCAACTCCAGAAGATATCGTTGGAATCGTTAAGATGGATCATGAGAGGTAGAAATCGAAGGAAAGCGATTCGAGCGTGATTCGAGGTAAGGGACTTATGCGAGGTATAGAGATAGCTATACGTATGTTTTTTTACCTGCTGTATGCGAATGTATGTGATACGTATATAGATATACGTATATCTAAGTAGAAAAATACGTATGAAATAAGTCCATAGTATGAGTTGCATGACTTCTATGATTATTGTGAAAAGAGGTTTTTATAAACGTTTTAAGAATGAATAATAATAGACGGGCTCCCGGTTTAACCATTTGTGTGAATGTTTCTAACAAGTGATTGAAAGGAGATTTACCCTCTCACTCATGATTATACATGAAGCCTCTTCTATTTCTTTTTTTTTTTTATGAAATGGTGCTAGAGCCTAGTGGCAATGGTAGATTACCAGCCCCGCTTGCACGTTATTTTAAAGGGATTTTGAGAAAAGCAAAAGAGTGCTCGATGCCTCGGGTGATGCTGTGTGTTCCACTCGAGATGCTCATACTAAATTTTGGGAATCATGCTAGATCTTTTAAGTATTGCTGTGTGTCTTGCTCTGACTATACTCACATGTAATTTTTGAGTAATATCGTGCTCGATGTCTCATGTATGCTGTGTGTCTTACACTGAGTTGCTCGCATGAGGGTTTTCATGATTAAGCTGTGTGTTGAGTGAAACCATGCTAGAGCTGTCTTGTATTGCTGTGTCTTACATTAACTTGCTCACATGTGGTTTATGAATGGGACGTAATGAGTACAAAATCATGCTTGAGCCTTCATGTACTGCTGTGTGTCTTGCGCTGACCTGCTTGCACGCAATTTTGAGACAACAAAAATGGGTGATAAGGATCCAAGGGAGCACGATGTACCGTGAACATTAGCCATGGGGTACGATGTGCCGTGATTGAGTGTGAGCTGAAGGGATAGTTGATCCGCCTCCCTAAGCACAGGGTTTCCACACACCTGATCAGTGTAGCTTGGAATCCAACTATGGTCATAAGTCTTCTATATTTGTGTGATATGATATTGTCACTATTGTGTGAGGTGACAGATATCTTCCCTTGCTGTGTGTCTGGGGATGTGATAACCCATGATTTATGTCTCAATATACATTTATTTACAAAATGTGAAGCATTTTCTACCTATGAACTGTGTGAATAGATTATGCTGTGTGAAGCTATGTGATGCTGTGTGAATATGCATATACCCATCTAGCGAATTAATGGTTTCACATCGATGGAAGCTATTTTAAAGAACGTGCACATTGCTTTACAAGAAAAATCAACATATATGTATTTTAGCATGTAGATAGTGTAGTTATCTACTTGCTTTCATATTTTCCTTACTGAGTGTGTTATGCTCACCCCCTTATTTCCTCCTCCACAGATACCACGCAGTAGTGAGTACACTATAATCGTCCCTGCTATCGTGTTTTCTCCAGTCATCCAGCAATATAGAGAGGTATACACTCGAGATGAAAAATTTTGTATCCTGTAAATTAATGCACGGTATAGTTTGTATTTTGTATTTTGGGGGATGTATATAATAGAAACCGATGTAAAAGCTTCATACTTATATATAAAAGTCCAGTTTCTATTCTACTTCATTTGTATAACTTAATTAACTAAAATGGATGAGATATGAATTGGATACTGAATCATAGCCCAACTGTAAGTGGTAAAGTAAAGGTCACAGACTGGTATAGAGGGTTGTGACAAGATAACTCTACCTGACCACTAGTGTGTGGATGATAAGCAGTGGCTACCTTATGCTTGACCCCATATTTCTTTAAAAGCCCATCAAAACTCTTGTTGCAAAAATGGGATCCTTCATGACTAATGATGGCTCTAGGTGTGCCAAATCTTCTAAAAATATTCTTCTTCAAAAACCTTATCACCTCCTTGGCATCATTGGTTGGTAAAGCCATTGCTTTAACCCATTTTGACACATAATCTATGACCACCAAAATATAGATATTGCCATATGAAGGAACAAAAGGCCCTATAAAGTCTATACCCTAAACATAAAAAATCTCTACCTCCAAAATGTTAGTCAAAGGCATCTCATTTCTTTTGGAAATATTACCTACCCTCTGACAACTATCACATTTCTTCATAAAGTAGTAGGCATCCTTAAATAAGGTGGACCAGTAATATCCAGATTGTAAAACCTTAGCAGCTGTCATTTCTCCTCTAAAATGCCCTCCATAATCAGAAGAATGACAATGTCTAAGTATATCCTCTACTTCTTCCATGGGAACACATCTCTTTAAAACTCGATCTTTACATTGCTTATACAGGAAGGGCTCATCCTACACATAATACTTGACATCAGTCAAAAACTTCTTCTTTTGTTGGGCAGTCAAATCTGGTGGCATCACATTGCTTACCAAATAATTCACAAAATCGGCATACCAAGGCAATCTGGAGTGCCCAAAAAATAAATAACTGCTCATAAGGAAAGAACTCATTAATTATTGTACCATCTTCTTTAAGTCCACTCTCCAATCTAGATAAATGGTCAACAACCTGATTCTCTGTCCCTTTCCTATCCTTAATCTCCAAGTCAAAGTCTTACAGCAGGAAGATCCATCTAACCAATCTAGGCTTTGCATCCCTCTTGGAAACTAGGTACTTAAAGGCATCATGAACAATGTGAGACCCTGTATATGTATAACTTTGTAATATATGTAATGGAATTATGAGACAAATGATTTTAAATCATGGAAATGTGAAGGAATTGTAAAGAAGAATGAACGAGTACCATGGATGCCTGTAAAGGTTAGATAAGGACTTAAATCATGTAATGATAAAGCATGGATTACGAAATTGTATATCCATTCTGATTTCCAGGCAATGCACACACAAGTTTTATAACATGGAAATCATAGGAAATAAGCCTTTCCATGCTCGAAGTGGAATTAGAATGCAAAATAAGTATTGGAGCAATGAAATAGGAACTTACCATTGAAAAATCTAAAAAATTACAGTAAAAAGGCTACAGATGAAGGACAGATCAATCTCCCATTCAAGGCAGATCGATCTCTTGTGCCAAACACATCCATTTCAATTAAAATTGCTAAGATAAATCGATCTCCTTATCAAGCAGATTGATCTCCTGAATGACCAGATCGATTCGCATTAGCCTTTACCAAGCTTAGATCGATCCTCCCTTAGGTACAGATCGATCCCCATTGCTTTCTATAAAGAGAAGATCGATCACTCCCCATGAGTAGATCGATCTCACCCTGTAATGCCTGAACATTTCAAGAGTAAAAAGCCAAAGGCAGATTGATCCCCTACCTAACCAGATCGATCTCCTCACCTTTTTTTATATAAACTCGATGAAAAAAAGCTTCAATCTTCAAGAAACTTGATCTCTCTCCAATTTTACCCAAGTATTAAGCTTTCTCTCTCTAGGATACCTATCTTTTCCAAAAAGAATTGAGAAAAAGACATTTGAGCAAAGTTGCTCACCTTGGAGAGGAGAACCACATATCTTAAAGTCAACATCCAACTCATTAGATTGAAAGATCTAAGGAGTCTTCCAAGCTTGGAGGAGAAGAAAGCCAATCTATGTAAGTTTCAAATGAACCAACTTCAAATGTGTTTACCTAAATGATGTTATGGGTAGATTGGTGTACATCTCAATGGTTGAAACTACCTAGGATATAATAAATCAACAATGTCCTAGAAATAAGATGGTGTAAGAAGTGAAATATGGTGAGTTAATGATGAATGAGATATCTTAAGGTGATAACGGTGTTGTGAGTATGGTTGTAAGATGGTGGTGTGGAATGAATTGTGAGATTGACCAAATGGCAAATGTACATATAGGGCATTCGTGAAATGTATGATTCAAAGAGAGAATTAAGGGTAAAGTGTGCACTCCCATTTTGCCTAATAAGTAACTATGGGAGTTACTAGATAAATTGGCTAGAAAAGGCATAATAATAGCTAAATGCAATAATAAGCCAAATTTGATGAAATAGGCTCGACAAGATATATCAAACTTGTTGAAGTTGGAATATGAGTTATTGGTATTAACTCATATGATTGATGTATATTTGCAGCTCACGGGGGTACATCAAGAGCAAGTTGAGCCAAAACATGAAAAATCGAAAAGGAAAGAGGAATTGCTTCCAAGTAAATCGAGGTAAGAGAATTGTGTGGACTCTTAGAGATATCCGTGTGCATTTTGGGCGCATTATGATTTTTTAGAATGTTTATAGAAATAGGAATGAAATGAGTGTTTGAAGGGTAAATAAAGGTAATTTGAGAAAGGTGCATGAAAACAATAGCATGATGCTTTGAAAATCATTTTTATTACTTTCTAGCATGTGATTGGTAGGTTGGACTCACGTTTGAAATAATCTGCATGAGAAATGACTTGATTTGGTTTTATAACCATGTTTTGCAAAGAATGAGCCACCTACATGAGTTTGTGGAAATGAAACATGCTAGAGCTTTGCTCGCTCAAGATTTGACATGTTTACATATGCATTAGTGCTAGAGCGATGCTCGTACTAGAGTTTTACATGGATTTTATGACATTGTGTTGGAGTATAACTCGCACAGATTTTTATACTAGATTTGACGTGGTGCTGGAGCATAGCTGGTACTAGATGTCCACCATACTTGTTTCCGTGCTTGAGAGTACTCGCACGTGGTTTTGTGACATGTTTGGAGCCGTTCTGGGAGCTTCTGGTAGGCTGTGTGCCACACCGATTTAAATAGGCTCGCACATGCATATTGAGATATGGCAGTGTATGATGTGATGATATGGGTCCACAGAGTATGTTATACCATTCAAGTAGCATGGAGTACGTTGTACCGTGAGTGATATTTGTATGCAATCTTCGAACGATGGATTCTGCTATTGACCGGCGGGTTAGACGTGACCCACCTCTCGAACGGAAGCAGATAGAGGTGATACCCAGCACACTAGGATCCGTGTAGCCTGGGATCACAGAGGATATGGCTATAGTCCTGGAGGATATTTCCCTTATTATATTGTATGCCTATCTCACATGTCTATCAATGAATGATAAATCCATGTTTTTAAAATGTGTTTTGTGGGTCAGGATAGTCCTTGGGAGGGGCTGAGTCCCGACGAGTGAATGATTTCGTAATAGCTTGTGTTATGATTTGGAAATGTTTTAAGTGCACGTTGCATGATGATTTTCCATGCTTTGACTTTGATTTTGCATGATGATTCTTCCATGCTATGCTTTAATGACTGTGCACTGATTTATATAGCATGATTTGCTTTACATGGCATAGACACAAGCATGAGTTGTAAACACCACAAATTTTCTGTAGTTAATTAAACAATAAAATTAAATGGAAATCCATTATAAGAAAATATATATTTTTATTTTTAGATTGCAAAAGTATTTAAAAATGATAAAAATAATTACAATAAATATATATATATGTATTTGTCAAATTGAAAATGTATTTAAAAAAAAAACACAACAACATATATATGCATAATAATAAATAAAACAAAGCATAAGACTAAAACATAAATAAAATAAATAAATAATATAAATAACTTTTATATATAATAATAATATATATACATAATGGGGTACAGAATTGGCTTCAAAAAGACGCCAATTCCCGCACCTTATTCATTTTAAAAGAACAGAGATGTCCTCTGTTTGCTGAAGTGGGAAGGAAAGAAAAAAAGGGAAAGAGACGAGAGGCTGATCGGGAGAATAAATTGAGAAAGGAAAGGAAGGAGAGGTTGGCCGGGAGAAGAAAAGGGAGACAAGTGAAAGAAAGGAGTGGTTGGTTGGGAAGAAAGGAGCTGAAGCAAAATCGAGGGACTGAAGGGAAGCGAAAGAAACCGAGAGTGAAGGAGAAGCCAAAACTGAGAGGCTGAGGTTGAAGCAGAACTGAGAGCTGAAGCTAAAACAGAACTGGGAGTTGAAAGCTGAGACAAACCGAGAGGGAAGAGATTAAACTGAATTGAAGTAGTGCAGTTGAAAGCTGATCGTGAAGCGTGAACAGTGGACAAGAAGGAAAGCTTTTAGGTGCTGTGGAGAGTTGCTTTGGAGGTTGTGAATGCAAAATAGTGCCTCAAAAACAGAGTGGTTGATGGTGTGATTAGAGGCTGGAGCAAAAGGAATTTTGAGGTACCTTAAGAACTAAAATTTTGTTGCATTTGGTGGCTGTTTATGATGGCTCAGAATAGGGGATGAAAGGCCGGGGGGAGACTAGTTGATAGGCAGTAACAGGGGCAATCACAGTGGAGTCAGGAAGCTGACCTTTATGGTGAGTTAAAGTGTTTTTTAAGACTATTTTAAAGCTGTCTAAGGTTGGCTATAAAACCGATTGTAAGGGTTGATTGTGAGGCTATACCCGAGAGTTTCAAAGAGGGCTAAAGTTGGTTGAACTTTGTAGGTGTAAAAAAAAAAAAGAAAAATGAAATATATATCTATATATATATATATGTTTGTGTTTATAAGCATGAATGTGTAAGTCAAAATAGGTGTAAAATAAAAAGGGGAGAAATGAGAAGTAGACAAAAAAAATATATGTAATAATGAATAATAAAAATAAATAATAAAATTTATATGTGTATATACCTATGTGTATATATATATGTGTGTATATAATAAATGTGTGTGTTAGCATAAGTGCATGCAAAAAATATATATATAAACACACATGTGTTAGCCTAGGTATGTACAATTATATGCACACACGAAGTACTAACGAATAAGGTTACGATTTTGACGCATTGTGGACAATTCGGATGAATAGGATACTAAGTATGTAAATTTCGGTGTAAGAGAATCGTAGAAGGAGTTAAGGGAGACACTTGGAGCCGTCACTTCTCAAATTGGAATTTTCGATAAATCGAGATAAGGGGTATAATTTAATTTAGTTATGATAATGAACCATCATTTCATTGATAAATGATTTGATGAAACAATATTTTGTTTGGAGTGATTTATGATTGTTTTCATCCCTATGGAACAGTTTGTGAAACATAATTTCGTTTTAGAAAATATTTCCTCGAGTATATCTATGTTATGAAATGAATTTTTCCCTGAAGTATGAAAAATGCATGGAAGCTTTTACAATGGTTTGTAATTCTATATTTTTATTTTCAAAGAAACTTTTGACAATTTCAAAAGTATATAAATAAAAAAAGGGGGGGAAGAAATTTTTGAGACTATAGGCTTCATGCATGGCTACTTCTTGTGGTGCTCCAGCTCCACCACTTAGTACCGGTACGTAGGGCCCCTGTAGCACTTGACTCTGCCTGTGTGGAAGATGTCTTGCTACTTGGGGTTTAAGATGATGATGTTTAGGTAGTATCTCGTGCCCGTGCAGCACGCATGTATGTTTCCCGCATGGAGAGTGCCTTTGGTGCCTGTGCCCTAGCTAGGTGCTAGAGAAAGTAAGAAAGATAGATACTATCCATATTTTATGAAAGTATTTATGACAGTTGTTTACGAACTATTATGTTTTATGAAATGTTTATGAATAACGATGATTTTAAGAAATCATCCATGAATGATGAAAATTTTATGAAATAGTTAAGCATGTTATTTGATTTAAAGAAACTCATGCTTCATAATTTTTATGATGACTATGCATGAAATGAAAATTTACATATCCTTTTAAAGATTGGTTTATGAATGATTTTACACGCTTTTACATATCAGAACTACTTTAAATGTATTATCTTACTGGGTTTTTTTCCTGAAAGCTCACCCATCTACCTTTTAGACTATTTGCAGTGATCTATAGGCGACACATACTGCGTACACGACGTAGGCTGGTGGGAAAGAGCTACCCTAGGCTACTTTTTGTACACGCAGAAAAGGTATACAATTACATTCCTTTACTAGACACATTTTGTATGCACAGACATATATTGGAAATATTTTGATGGGATGTAATTTGTAAGAAAACAAATGTAAAGGATATTACTTTTTTGGGAATTTGTCTTAAAGTAATTGGTCTTGATTGAAATGAATGCCTTGGATTGATGATGTGGATTTGGGAAAGCATGTTTGGTAGTTGTGGATATGAAGGATTGTAAAAAAAAAAAACTACTGGTTTGTAGGTGGGTAGGCTACCGAAATTTCTATCAGCCATATAAATCCAAACGTAAAATTTAAGTATAATTCCAGATAAATAAGTAAATGAATTGACATTGAACAGGAATACAACCCAAATGAATAAAGGAATAAATGAGAAATTGAAGTTTTTAAAAAAAATCCCTCAAATTTTAAAGGGTCAAGGGTCGTTACAATTTAAGGTGGTATCAGAGCCAAGGTTGTCTAGTACTATCAGTGTAAAAAACAAGGATAAAAATTACATCCCAAATATCTGTACTTGTTTGATTGTAGGTAATGTATACCTAATGAAGTTAGGATTTGATCTTTGGTTTACGCGCAGGTATTAGATCACTTGCATAATGAGTGGAAGACGAGGATGCCCTTGGAGGCAAGCTCAACCACCTCCACCCCCTTCATCGTAGCCAGAGAGTCCCAATACTCGTATAGGACGATTTGAGCATCGTTTAGAGCAGTGCCTCAAGCGAGGCTTGGAATTGATAGCTGCCATGGTTGCCCAACACCTAGGGAAAACATCTCTGATTCAGCTGGCATATCACCAATTCCTATTCTGGTGCCAACTCCTGCATAAGCACCACCTCCACGTCCTCCTCCACAAGTACCCCCAGTACCTATGGCACCTCAGCCGCCTATACAGACTTGGATGGAAGAGAGGGATATAGGTAGGATGAGGACTTCCTGAAAATGAAGCCTCCAACATTTAATGGAGTTAAGAGTCCAGTAGAGGCTGAAGAGTGGCTAGTAGACCTCGGGAAGATCTTTGATTATTTGGAGTGTTCTGATGTAGAGAAGGTTTCTATGGCCACGTACATGTTGAAAGGCCAAGCAGAGTATTGGGGGGTATCCACCAAGGTCCTTCTGACTACCCAGCATCCAGTGATTAGTTGGGATGCATTCTTGACAGCTTTCAAAGATCAATATGTTCCACGAGCTACCCAGCAGAAGCTGCAGATAGACTTTTTGAATTTGGTACAGGGCAGTATGACCGTGGATGAGTGCGAGAGTAAATTTACTATGATGATGAGGTATGACCCTGAGACATTCTGGAATGAAGAGTGTCATACTGAGAGGTTTCTAGCAGGGTTAAGGCCAGCTATCCGAGATCGACTATTGGGGTTTTAGATTACTGAGTTCAAGGATGCCTTGGGCAGAGCACAGATGATTGAGAGGGGTCTAAATGTTACACAGACGGAGTATGGCTTCAAGGGAAAGAGCAAAGATAAGGGTAGGAAGACGGAGTTTGTGAGACAGGATTATCGAAGGGGCCAGCCCAAGGGGCAGAGGACAGATGAGTTTCAAACTAGGGTTGATAGACCCATAGTTCCTGTACCTGCTCCCCAGATTACTAGAGGTCCACAACAGTATAGGCAGTTGTGCAAAGAGTGTGAGAAACTTCATGGAGGTGTTTGTCGTATGCCCACAAGGAGCTGCTTTGGGTGTGGATAGAAAGGACACATGATAAGGGATTGCCTACAGAACCAGATCCCACAACCCCCAGAGCAACCACAACAACCTGAGAGGCAAGCTCCCGAGAGACAAGTCCCACAAAGACGAGCTACCGCAATAGAGAAAGGTAAGAATCCTGTCACTCATGGGAGAGTCTTTGCCTTGGACAAAGAAACTACTGATGCCACCACTGAGACCATTCAGGGTAAGCTTTTAATTTGCAATCATGAGGCACATGTACTATTTGATCCAGGTTCCACACACTCTTTCATATCACCCTATTTCGCACGTAATTTACATATTAAGCCTAAATCTCTAGATTTTACGGTACACATTAAAACACCCATGTATGAATCTCAAAAGACTGTATAGTGTGTAGAAATTGTGAAATCAAGGTAGGAGATAGGATCATGTTAGCATATATAATCTTGTTGAACATGTATAGCTTTGATGTAATTTTGGGTATGGATTGGTTAGCCACCAATTGCGTAAGTATAGGCTGCTACACTAAGACTGTAACCTTCTCCTTACCTAATAAGTTTGATGTATGCTTTGCAGTTAAGGAATAAATTACATGATTTTGACTATTGATGAAAATTTTTTATGAACATGTTAATGTGAAGGTTATGTTGCAGTCATCTCAAATACTTGTCAGGAACGTCCAAGTATTCAGGACATATTAGTGGTATGCGAGTTCCCAGATGTATTTTCTGATGAACTACCAAGATTACCATCAGAGAGAGAGTTAGAATTCACTATAGATTTAGCACCAGAGACTCAGCTAATCTCGAAGTCTCCTTACCGAATGACCCTTGTTAAACTTGAGTAACTGAAAAAGCAGTTACAAGACCTGCTAGACAAGGGGATCATTAGGTTAAGTGTATCCACATGAGGAGCTTCGGTATTATTTGTGTGGAAGAAGGATTGTAGTCTCAGTTTATGTATAAATTATAGGCTGCTGAACAAGGCCACAATCAAGAAAAAGTATCCCTTGCCTAGGATAGATGATCTATTTGACTAGCTAAGAGTGGCTACGGTGTTCTAAAAAATTGACCTGAGATAGAGTTATCACTAATTGAGGATTAGAAAGGAGGATGTTCTGAAAATGACATTCAGAACGAGATATGGCCACTATGAGTTCCTCGTGATGCCCTTTGGTATAACTAATGCCCCAGCTACATTCATGAGCTTGATGAATGAGGTGTTTTGAGAGTATCTAGATCGGTTCGTAATAATTTTCATTGACGATATTCTGATCTACTCAAAGTCCTGAGAGGAGTATGAGCAGCATTTGAGAGTAGTACTCCAAACTTTTAGAGAGAAGCAGTTGTATGGGAAGTTAGATAAGTGTGAATTTTGGTTGGAGCAAATAGAATTTCTAGGTCATTGTTTCTAAAGACGGGGTGTCAGTGGATCTGTCTAAGGTTGAGGTAGTACTCAATTGGGAGAGGCCAAAAACTTTTACAGAAATCTGGAGTTTTCTGAGACTAGCTGGATACTACAGGAGGTTTGTAGAAGGTTTCTCCAACATTGCCGCTCCATTGACTAAATTTATACGCAAGGATGTTCCATTTGAGTGGATTGATCGGTGTGAATAGAGTTTTCAAGAACTTAAGAAGAGGTTGACCACTACCTCATTCTTAACCATTCTGAGTGGGTTTGGAGGCTATACAGTATACAGTGGTGCATCATACCAGGGCTTGGGGTGTGTACTTATGCAACATGGGAGAGTAGTCGCGTATGGTTCACGTCAACTTAAGAATCATGAAAGGAACTACCCCACCCATGATTTGGAGTTAGCTGCAGTTGTTTTTGCTTTGAAGATATGGTAGCATTATCTATATGGGGAAAGATTTCAGATCTTCACTGACCATTAAGCTTAAAGTACATCTTTGACCAGAAGGAGCTGAATATGAGACAGAGACGGTGGATAGAGCTTCTCAAGGATTATGATTGCGAGATTCTGTATCACCCGGGCAAGGCAAACGTAGTGGTAGATGCTCTAAAAAGGAAATGGATGATTTCTTCTATGATGATCAGAGAATGGGAGTTGTTAGAGCAGTTTACCAAGCTCAGTGTTAGTGTGGAAATAGCAGAAGTTAGGTTCATAGCTAGTTTACAGATTGAACCTACTGTACTAGATCAGATTAGAACTGGACAAAGTGGTGATAAAAAATTATTGGACATGGTCAGTCAGGTAAAACAGAACATGCAGTCAGACTTTGTGGTTGGTGAGGATGAGTTGTTGAGGTTTAAGGGCCGCATATGTGTCCCAAACGATGATGCCCTATGACAAATAATATTAAAGGAATCCCATTGTTCTTGGTACACCATTCACCCGGGAAGCACTAAGATGTACCATGATTTACGAAAGGTGTTTTGGTGGGTCGGTATGAAAAGGATGTAGCTGAATTTGTGGTCAAGTGTCTAATTTTTCAGCAGATTAAGATCCAACTCTAAAAGCCAATGGGGTTACTTAAGTTTCTTTTAGTGCCTACTTGGAAATGGGAGCACATTACTATGAACTTTATTATGGGTTTACTAAGGACCCGAAAGGGGCATGATGCAATCTGGGTGATTGTAGATAGATTGACTAAGAGTGCCCACTTCCTAGCCATCAAAAGTACAAACTCCTTAAGTGCTTTAGTAGAGTTGTATGTGAAGGAGATAGCTCAGTTGCATGGGGCTCCCATGAGCATTACATCAGATAGAGATTCCCGATTCACTTCTAGATTTTGGGTTCATTTTCAAGAAGCCATGGGATCTCAACTTAATATGAGTATAGCCTATCATCCTCAGATCGATGGTTAGTCTGAGAGGACCATTCAGACCTTAGAAGATATGCTGAGGGCGTGCGTTTTGGAGTTTAAGGGCTCATGGGATGATCATCTGCCTCTTGCAGAGTTTGCTTATAATAACAGCTATCATGCTAGCATCGGGATGGTACCATATGAGGCCTTGTATGATAGAAGATGTAGGTCTCCAGTGGCTTTGGAAGAAGTGGGTGAAAGAAAGATCTTAGCTCCCGATTTGGTGGAACAGGCAGCTGAAGGTGTTCAGATAATCTGTGAAAGACTAAAGGCCGAACAAAGTAGTCAGAAGAGTTATGCGGATAAGCATAGACAGCCACTTGAGTTTCAGATTGAGGACTCCGTGTTTTTGAAAGTATCCCTGAGCAAGGGTATTATGCGCTTTGGAAAGAAGGGGAAACTAAGTCCTCGCTTCATTGGTCCTTTTGAGATTTTAGAGAGAGTGGGAGACGTAGCCTACGGACTTACCTTACCACTGCAGCTTTTTGGGGTACATAATGTCTTCCACGTCTCGATGTTAAGGAAGTATAATCCGGATCCCTCACACATCATTAAGTATGAGCCATTGAGTATTTAAGAGGATATGAGCTACATTTAGCAACCTATCTGGATTTTAGACAGAAAAAAAAGGCACTTCGATTTAAAACTATCCCTCTAGTAAAGGTTCTCTAGTAACACCATTCGATTAAAGAAGCTTCATGAGAACTAGAGAGCCTTATGAAAGAGAAGTACCCACATCTATTCTGATGGACCCAGATGAATTTGGAGGACCAAATTCTTTAAAGGTGGGGAGAATGTAAACACCGTAAATTTTCTGTAATTAATTAAACAATAAAATTAAATGGAAATACGTTATAAGAAAATATATATATTTTTATTGCTAGATTGTAAATTTATTTAAAAATGATAAAAATAATTACAATAAATATATATGTATTTATCAAATTGAAACTATATTTTTTTTATAAAAAAACACAACATATATATGCGTAATAATAAATAAAAAAAAGCATAAGACTAAAACATAAATAAAGAAGCCAATTCCAGCGCCTTGTTCATTTCAAAAGAACAGAGATGTCCTCTGTTTGCTGAAGCGGGAATGAAAGAAAACAAAACGGGAAGAGATGAGAGGCTGGCCGAGAGAAGAAAGGGAGAAAGGAAAGGAAGGAGAGGTTGGCCGAGAGAAGAAAAGGGAGACAATGGAAAGAGAGGAGTGGCTGGCTGGGAAGAAATGAGCTAAAGCAGAACTGAGGGAGAGGAAGAAAGCTAACTAGACTGAGAGTGAGGGGGAGCTGAACTGAGAGGCTGAAGGGAAGCAAAAAAAATTGAGAATGAAGGAGAAGCAAAAATCGAGAGGCTAAGGGGGAAGCAGAACCGAGAGCTGAAGCTGAAACAGAACCGAGAGTTGAAAGCTGAGGCAAACTGAGAGGGAAGAGATTAAACTAAACTGAAGCAGTGCAGTCGAAAGCTGATCGTGAAGCGTGAACAGTGGACAAGAAGGAAAGCTTTTGGGTGCTGTGGAGAGTTGCTTTGGAGGTTGTGATCGGTGGCTGTGAAGTGCAAAATAGTGCTTCAAAAACAGAGTGGTCGTTGGTGTGATTGGAGGCTGGAGCAAAAGCAATTTTGAGGTGCCTTGAGAACTAAAATTTTGCTGCATTTGGTGGCAGTTTATGATGGCTCACAGTATGGGATAAAAGGCAGGAGGGAGACTAGTTGATAGGCAGTAACAGGGGCAATCATGGTGGAGTCAGGAAGCTGACCTTTAACGTGAGTTAAAGTGATTTTTAAGACTTTTTTAAAGCTGTCTAAGGTTGGCTATGAAATCGATTGTAAGGGTTGATTGTGAGGCTATACCCGAGAGTTTCAAAGAGGGCTAAAGTTGGTTGAACTTTGTAGGTGTAAAAGAAAAAAAAGAAAGGGGGAAAGAAGAAAAGCTGGAAATTGAAGAAAGAAAAAAGAGAAGGTAATATATATATATAATGTACATATATATATATATATATGTTTGTGTTTATAAGCATGAATGTGTAAGTTAAAATAGGTGTAAAATAAAAATGGGAGAAATGAGAAGTAGACAAAAATATATATATATATAAATATATATGTAATAGTGAATAATAAAAATAAATAATAAAATATATATGTGTATATACTTATGTAAATATCTATATATGTATATAATAAATGTGCGTGTTAGCATAAGTGCATACAAAAAAAAAAATATAAACACACACTTGTTAGTCTAGGTATGTACAATTATATGCACACACCAAGTAGTAGGGAATAAGGTTATGATTTTGACACATTGTGGACAATTCGGATGAATAGGATACTAAGTATGCAAATTTCGGTGTAGGAGAATCGCAGAAGGAGTTAAGGGAGACACTTTGAGGCATCACTACTCGAACTTGGAATTTTCGATAAATCGAGGTAAGGGGTATAATTTAATTTAGTTCTGATAACGAACCCTTATTTCATTAATAAACGATTTATTGAAACAATATTTTGTTTGGAATGATTTATGATTGTTTTCATACCTATGGAACAGTTTATGAAACATGATTTCATTTTAGAAAATATTTCCCCGAGTATATCTATGTTATGAAATAAATTTTTCCCTGAAGTATGAAAAATGCATGGAAGCTTTACAATGGTTTGTAATTCTATATTTTTATTTTGAAAGAAACTTTTGACAAATTCAAAAGTATATAAATAAAAAAAAGGGGAAAAGAAAATTTTGAGAAAGTAAGAAAGATAGATACTACCCATATTTTATGAAAGTGCTGTATGACCCTGATCCAGTCTACAGGCCCCTTACCATGGCCTTAGGTATGATGACTCTCTACAAAGAATGACATGTATCGCATGACTTAGTTATAGCTTAGTCTCCTCAATTTGATTATGAATGGCGATTGTGATGATGACACTGATGAATGATTATGTTCTTTTATGAGATTGATGACAGTTGTTTACGAACAATTATGTTTTATGAAATGTTTATGAATAACGATGATTTTAACAAATCATCCATGAATGATGAAAATTTTATGAAATAGTTAAGCATGTTTTTTGATTTAAAGAAACTCATGCTTCGTAATTTTTATGATGACTATGCATGAAATGAAAATTTACATATCTTTTTAAAGATTGGTTTATGAATGATTTTACATGCTTTTACATATTAGAACTACTTTAAACATATTATCTTACTGGGCTTTTCCCGAACGCTCACCCCTCTACCTTTCAGACTATTTGCAGTGATCTATAGGCGCTACCTGCCGCGCAGACGATGTAGGCTGGTGGGAAAGAACTACCACATGCTACTTTTTGTACACGCAGAAAAGACATACAATTACTTTACTTTTCCATACACATTTTGTATGCACATACATAGATTGGAAATATTTTGATGGGATATAATTTGTAAGAAAACAAATGTAAATGATATTACCTTTTTGGGAATTTATCTTAAAGTATTTGGTCTTGATTGAAATGAATGTCTTGGATTGATGATGTGGATTTGGAAAATCATGTTTGGTAGTTGTAGATATCTAGGATTGTAAAAAAATACAGTTGGTTTGCAGGTTGGTAGGCTTATGTATAAGCCGTTATGCTGTCGAAATTTCTATCGGCCATATAAATCCAAACATAAAATTTAAGTATAATTTCGAATAAATAAGTAAGTAAATGAATCGACAGTGATTAGGAATACAACCTAAGTAAATAAAGGAATAAATGGGAAATTTAAGTTAAAAAAAATCCCTCAAATTTTAAAGGGTCAAGGGTCGTTACATGAGCACACGTTTTGAAGTATGACAATAAATATGTGGTTTAAGCATGGCATCACGATCATGTAGATAATGCAATTATCTACCTGTTCGCATGATTGCATTACTGAGCTCATGGTTTACTCACCCCCTTATTTTCCCCTCTACAGAGCACTTACAGTAGATAGTGAGTGACTGAGGACTGGATTTTTGGTATCCGCTGCATCCCATCATACGAGGTATACACACTTGAATGGTTTTGGTATCTAGATATGTATAAGGATAGTAATATCTTTTAATGTAATTTTGGGGATGTAGAGAGTTTGTAAACACCTGTAAATGATAACTTCGATTAAGAAATACAAGTGTTTACTTTTAAATGAATTTAAATTTTAAATGGTTTGGTTGGATGAGATTGACATCGATACACAGCCCAACTGTTAGAGGTATAGCTATTCACGATCAGGTACGGTAAAGGTAAATATTAATCATTAAATAATAGGTCAAATAGTAAATTTTAAAATGGCTAAAATTTGTAGTGGATTTCTGTGGTTGAGAGTCGTGACAGAGATTGATATCAGAGCTGAGTTGGTTTGTTGTGTGTCTGTGTCAAAATTTACGAAACTTACATCCTCTTGTTATTGTGTTTGTCTAGATACAATGGTGTATATTGAGATGGATTTGACTAAGAATTGAGTGTGAATGTAGGAATCTTGGCAAAATGCCTAATTCTAGTCGCGGTAGAGGGGCGAGAGCGCGAGCTAGAGGCCATAGGGGTAGGCCTGGGGGTCATGCTGAGTCGTTACCACATGAGGCTCACGAGGAGGTTGAGGTGGAGGCTGATGTTGAGCGTGCTCCACAGGGTCCAGTAGAGAGACTAAAGAGTATTGAGGCATGTTTCGCGAGGATTGAGTGGAGCTTAAAGGTGATATTGAGATTGATTGCCCAGTAGTTGCCTAGAGCTGGGGGTGGGCAAGAACCAGCTGCACAGGGTGATGATGATGAACTAGTTATTGCTCTTGAGAAGCCTGCGCAGCCAGCCCATGAACTTAGACTACAGATATTCCCATACTCCTACCAGTACAAGAAACACCATCCATTGGGGTTATAGATGTGATTTGGATAAACTACGATAGTTTTAGAAGTTTAACCCACCATCCTTCAGTGGAGTTAAGGACCCAGTACCTGTAGAGGACTGGGTAAATGAGATTGAGAAACTATATGGGTTCCTTGAGTGCACTACAACCGAGATGGTAGCATTTGCCGCATTCATGTTAAAAGGATTAGCAGAGCACTGGTGGAAGTCCACCCGACCCATTTTGAGGGCCCGACATATAGAGATTAGCTGGTATGTATTCTGGAAGGCCTTTTGGAGGTAATATGTTTCGGATACTGCGCAGCGGAGACTGCAGATGGAATTTTTGGATTTGACCCAGGGGAGCAGATCAGTGAATGAGTATGAGACTAAGTTTATTTCCCTTGGTAGGTATGATCCTGACACGATGGACACTGAGGTTAAGAAGGTCCGAAAGTTTGTAGATGAACTAAGACCCGCCATCAGATCTCGATTGGTCCCGTTTGACATACTGACATACAAGGAAGCAGTGCATAGGGCACAGTTGTGCGAACAAGATATTGAACGGGTTACCTCAGAGTATGGAAAGGTTGGTAAAGTGAGGGACAGAGACAGAAAGAAGCCCACAGTGGATAGAGGCTTCAGTTATAAGGGAAGCAGAAGATTTTTTGAGAAGAAGTTGAGGATTGAGGAAATTCAGGAGAGGAAAGTTAAGCCTCCCGTGTATCCGACCATAGCTCCAACAAATGGAATAGTGATTGGAGGGCTACGACCTATTACAGAACAGTGCAATAGGTGCGGTAGATACCATAGGACTTGACCATGTTATGGATGCCCTGCAGTATGTTTTCGATGTAGGAAATCGGGGCATGTGATTAGAAATTGCCAGGAGATGACTGAGGGTGCGCCATAGAAGGGTAAGGAGCCGGAGAGAGCTCCTTCTAATACTCCTACCTCGAGAAGGAGTGCTACAACTGAAGAGAATGGAAAGTAAGTGGTTGGTAGAGGGCGAGTACACGCCTTAGACTAGGATACCGCAGATCAGTCGTCAGATGTAGTGGAAGGTACCATTTTAATCTTTGACCTTGAGGCTTATGTTTTGATAGATCATAGTGCCACACATTCATTTGTATCACCTGCATTTGCATGTAAATTGTTTAAGTATGTGCAGCTTGCCCCATTGAGTAGGAGGATGCTGATAAGCACCCGCATGAATAATAGTCAACTAGTGGAGTATGTACTTAGAGAATGTAAGTTAAAAGTATGGGAAAAGGATATGTCAGCCGACCTCATTTTAATTTTTATGGGAGGCTTTAATGTAATCTTAGAAATAGATTGGTTGGCTACAAACCGGGCTATAGTAGATTACTTTTCTAAGGCGGTAACATTTCCAGGGGTAGATAGCGTTACCGTAAGTTTCCCCAAAAAATGTAATGTAAATCCCCTTAAAAAGCAATGAAAGCAGTTGTGGTTATGAGTGAGATATATGAATCTTTGTACTGATTTAATGATGGATATTTTGAAAGGTTATATTGCGTACGTGGTTGAGGCGGATAAGGCCCGGAGTTGCGAGACATCCCAGTGGTCAGGGAATTTTCAGATATCTTTCTGAATGATTTACCAGAGTTATCACCAGACAAAGAGATGGAGTTTTGTATAGGTTTGGCACCTGGTATAGAGCCGATATCCAAACCACCATATAGAATGGCTCCGATTGAATTGGAAGAATTGAAATAGTAGTTACAAGAGTTGTTGGATAAGGGGTTCATCAGACCGAGTGTATCACCTTAGGGAGCACCAGTTCTATTTGTAAAAAAGAAGCATGGAAGCCTCCGACTGTGTATTGACTATAGGTTGTTGAATAAGGTGACTATTAAGAATAGGTACCCCCTTCCACGCATCGATGACTTGTTGGATCAGCTACGGGGAGTGCAAGTCTTTTCTAAGATAGATATGAGATATGGGTACCATCAGTTAAGAATTCGGGATGGAGATATACCCAAGATAGCTTTTCGCACCCGGTATGGTCACTTTGAGTTTATGGTTATGCCATTCGGGTTGACGAATGCTCCCGCAGCTTTTGTCACTGATGAATGAGGTATTTCACCAGTACCTGGATAGATTTGTTATCGTCTTCATCAACGATATACCTTATTATTCTCAATCATCATAATATGCCTATTTAAGGGATTTCATATAGCAGATAATATCGAAATGCTATTCAAAATAAGTGGAGTCATCTCTAGCTACTTACGAAATTCTCTTAACTCAGATCACGTCAAGTGACCTCTCTTCTCTGGTTCTGCTCACTCTCGTAGTCCGATCAGCTTCCATTGTGATTTTCAAATCTGTTATAATTATCTGCATTAGTATACCGTAATATACTCATTTCATTTGCCAAATCTCAATTCCATGAATCAATCTCTTTATTTTCTCCCAAAATGGTATTATACCACATTTTCCATATAGCTATATTTATTTCTCCTTATTTCCAATATATGCATTTCATAAGATTAATTTGTAATCTTCCCTACATGAATATTCTATCATCAAATTCATGTTAACACCATTTCCTCATCATTTTCCCATTTTCACACCAAAAGCTAGGTCATGCTCATTTTTCATGATTCTTTCATTTCCAACAATTCATACATATACCAATAAACTCATCAATACACCTAGTTTAACATATATCAACTTGGTGCATTAAATCTTACCTAGTTGAGATTTCCTTCATTTTTCACCAAATTGGTACAAATCCTCCTTGCTCTTGAAATCATTGATTTCAATCTCTTGGTTCCAAGTATGTTGTTCTCCTCTTTGCCAAGAACAACTTCACTTAATAGAATCTCACTCAAAACTGGTTGCAAACTGAAGTTTTCTAGTGTTGAAAGGTTAGGTTACACTTTTGCTCTTGAATAGAATAGTTTCTCTCGTGAAAAACTGAAGTGCAGAACCCAGTATTTATAGAATTGTCTCTATGAGATCGATCCGCCCTCCAAATGAGATCGATTTGCTTTGCATTTTTTCTCTCATAACCAACCTTTTAGACCTAATGAGATCGATCTGTCTCTAAGCATGAGATCGATCTTTACAACTCAGAACCTTAAGGAGATCGATCTGTTCCAAGGGTGAGATCGATCTCTCTAAGTCAGTAGCATTTGGAGATCGATCTGGCCCTTTAGGGGATCGATTCCTTCTACACAGAATTCTTAGCAGATCAATCTAGCCCCATTGGAGATCAATCTGTCCTATTCCATTGCTCAAATAAAAGTATTTTTGGCTCTTCCAGATCGATCTTTCCTTCAATGAGATCGATCTGGCATTCATATTTTCCAGATTTTACTACAGTTTTCTGCAGTAACTCACATAAAACATCCTTAATTTTACTGCCATAGTCATTTTCTCATCCAACCACCTTTAAGGCTTCAAAATGACATCCAGTCATACTTTATATATATTAAAACTTATGTACATTCATTGTATAACCAAAGGTATACAATACAAAACCAAATGGAAGTACAAAGATTTATGCAACTCATGCAACTTCATTCCATTTTACCACACCACTCAAAACTCAATATATTCACATTCCACTCATGGAAATATCCTTCTTACACTCGCTGTACACTTTAAAATTTATGTGTACTCATTTCACAATCCAATATACACCTTACATAATTAAATGGGAGTTTACAAAATTTAAGGGTATTACATATGAATTTAAGGGTCTTACAATCCTTCCCTCCTTAAAGGAATTTGGTCCTCCAAATTAGAACCAAAGTACTCTACAAACAATTAGGGATATCTCTCTCGCATCAGACTCTGTAGCTCATAAGTAGCTTTCTCTGAAGTGTGATGCTGCTAAAGAATTTTCACTAACCCGATAGTCTTTTTCATCAAGACTTTCTCCTTTCTATCCAGTATCCGAATTTGTCTCTCTACATATGTCAAATCATTTTTGAGCTCCAATGGCTCATATCAAATAACATGAGTTGGATCTAGATGATACTTCCTTAACATCAAAATGTGAAAGACATTATGCACTCCCGATAAATCTGGTGGCAATGCCAATCTATATGCCTTACCTCCCACTCTGTCCAGTATCTTAAAGGGACCAATGTAGCGAGGACTCAACTTACCTCTCTTCCCAAATCTCGCTATACCTTTGGAAGGAGAAACCATCAGAAATACTAAATCACCAACTGCGAACTCAAGTGGTCTCTGTCTCTTGTCAGCATAGCTTTTATGTCTACTTTGAGCTGTCATCAATCTCTCAACTATTAACTAGATATCCTCAGAGGCTTGTGTAACCAAGTCAAAATTAAAAATCTTACGGTCACCTACATCTTCCCAACCGATAGGGGAACGACATATACGGCCATACAAAGCCTCATATGGTGCCATCCCAATACTCACATGATAACTATTATTGTAGGCGAATTCGGCTAGTGGCAAATGATCATCCCAAGAGCCTCTAAAATCCAGCACACATGCTGTTAACATATCCTCTAGAGTTTATAGTTGTCTCTGACTGACCATCTGTCTGAGGATGAAAAGCGATGCTCAAACTCAACTGGGTTCCCATGCCTTCTTAAAAATGTTCCAAAAAGTGGGAAGTGAAGCGGGAATTCCTATCCGAAACAATGCTCACTGGAACATCATGTAACCTCACTACCTCGCGTACATACAACTCTGCTAATGAACTCAGAGTATCGATAGCTCTCATACCTAGAAAGTGGGCTAACTTCGTCAGTCTATCAACTATCACCCATATCGCATTGTGATTCCTCTAGGTCCTCAGTAAACCCATCATGAAACCTATGGTGATATGCTCTGATTTCCATGTCGATATATAGGTAGAGGTTGCAATAACCTTGTAGGTTTTTGATGCTCTACATTCACTTGCTGACATATGAGACATCTTGCCACGAAATCCATCACATCTCTCTTCATACCTTACCACCAATACTCCTTCCGAAGATGTTGATACATTTTATTACTTTGAGGATGTAGTGTGTACCTCGATGAATAAGCTTCCATCAATATCAGTCTCCTAAGCTCTGGGTCCTCGGGAACACACAATCTACCTCTAAACCTCAAAAGTCCATCTGAACTTATCTCAAAGTCAGTCATGGTGCCCTTATGTATCTGACTACTCACATCAATGCAATACAAATCAGTCTACTGAGCCTGTCTGATCCTGTCCAATAGATCCGGCTCCAAGCGTAGTCTAGCAATCACACAGTCTGTATTTATGTCAAAAGGGACAACTTCTAAACTGAGGCTAGCAAATTACTCTAACAACTCATGTTCCCTAACCATCATATACGATACCATCCCAAGGCTCTTCTGACTCAAGGTATCAGCTACAACATTAGCCTTACCCAGATGACAAAGTATCTCACAATCATAATCCTTCAGAAGCTCTAGCTATCTTCTCATGCTTTCTATGAAAATAGATATTTAAGGCTTTTGTGGTCAGTAAAGATCTGAAATTTCTCTCCATACAAGTAGTGGCACTATACCTTCAACGCAAACACTACTATTGCTAACTCCAAATCATGGGTCGGATAGTTCTTCTCATGATCCTTCAACTGTCTGGATCCATAAGCAACTACCTCCCCATCCTGCATCATTATACAGCCCAGTCCCTGATGCGATGCATTGGTTTACACTGAAAATCCTCTTGAGCTGGTAGGGATAGTGAGAATCAGAGCAGTAGTCAATCGACTCTTCAACTCCTTAAAGCTCTTCTCACAATCTTCATCCCATACAAACTCTAAGCTCTTTCGAGTGAGACGTGTCAACGGAGCAGCTAACTTTGAAAATCCTTCTACGAATCTCTAATAATATCTTGCTAAACCCAAGAAACTTCTGATCTCGATGACTGTTCTTGGCTGTTCCCATTGAACTACAGCCTCAAATTTGGATGGATCTACTGATACACCATCCTTCGATGCCATGTGTCTCAAAAACGAGATCTGTGACAACTAAAAATCACACTTATTGAGTTTAGCATACAACTTCTGCTCTCGTAAAGTCTATAATACAATCCTGAGGTGTTTCTCATGCTCTTCCTCAGATTTAGAATATACCAAGATATCATCTATAAAGATGTCAACACAGAATTTTATATATGTTTATGACCCTTTTTACTAAGTTATTTCATTTATTCTTTGCAATATTAGGTATGTTTTATGTGTTTTGTGTACTTATGCAGGAAAAAGAACAATTTGGAGAAGCTAATGCTTTTGGAGCTGGTTCTGATGATTTTATGAAGAATGGAAATCATAGGGTGCTGATCGTGACTTATGCTACAGCAATTGAAGAAACTGGACAGTACAGAGCAGATTTGAGGAATTAGTATCGTTGTCGCAACATAGCAGTCTGATTAGGGAAACACTGTTTTGCCATGTGGCCTTTCGCGATTTAGTATTTGAAAACCTTATAAATAGTCTCTTTATCAGAATTTCGAAGGAGGCTGCTACTCAAGACTTCAAAATTAATTTAGCTCCATTAAAACTTCATCTTTTTCATCTTTTTCACCATATTTGTTCTTGTGACACCCTAGAAACGTGTAAAATATGACAAATTTCAATCTTTTTACTCATCAAATCACAATTAAGGGTGCATTCCTGTGCAGTGTCATACATCCTCATACTTATCATGCCTCATGATCTCATCATAAAATAGTATATATCTTATCATATACATTACTCAATTTCGAGTTAATTAATCCTAACACATCCCATACATCATTGTACAACAAGTGTCTGTAATTATAACTTTAGTCTGGGTACATGAAAAGATAAATTATACCTCAATACAATATATGGCCTGGAGCTCAAGTCCTCCACTAGCCACAACTCCGTACATCATAGGGAAAACTCTCTTCACTTGAAGAAATCTGGGGGGAAGAGAAAACAGGGTGAGCTTCTAAATCGCACAGTAAGGGGGGTAAGGGACTTATCAATAAAACAATGATTTGCACAGCACAATCATTTTAAATCATAGTTGAAAATTCGTTAGAAAATGTAGCATGACTTAATAAAACATCAATCTCATCTCATTCTCTAAAATCATGAGAAAACATGAGAGTACATAACTCAGTATAAACCACAGCTACAAGCATGTGAAAATCATGATGCGATAATGGTTTTTCTCATTAAAACGTGATAAAAATCACCGCAATAAAATGTACGTGGCACAGCCACAAAACAAAACTCGTGTATAAAAGGAGACTAAGCAATAAAACTCATATAAAACTTGTCATGGCCCATCAATAATATATCTCCTCTAGGTGCGCATCCCAGGCATCCTCATAAGAGGGAACGTCAACATATGGTTGTGTACATGGTATATTGGACTTACGTATTACCAGAATAAGGCCCAACCTTACATGCTACCAGAGCAATGCCTCTTCTCATGCACCTATCCTGTGGTCCCTTGGTCAGTTCCCAGGTGGCCCACTCTATCGGTCTTACATGCTACCAAAGCATGGCCCAGACTTACATGCTACCCAAGCAAAGCCACCCAGCGTTACCAGAACGGGGGTCATCTAATGTTACCAAAACGGAGGCATCTCTCATTACCAAAACGGAGGAATATCAGACTTACATGCTACTAGAGCAAAGCCCAGACTTACATGCTACCTGAGCAAGGCCTCCTAACGCTACCAAAGCAGAGTAATAATTGGACTTACATACTACCTAAGCAAGGCCTCCTAACGCTACCAAAGTAGAGTAATAATTGGACTTACATGCTACCTAAGCAAGGCTCGATGTGTATTATACATGACACGCCTATGTCTCAATCATTAGCCATTATCATATAAAATGTTTTGCCTTCCCGTAGAACTCATAATGGTTTTCTTTCATAAATCTCATTTAAAACATTTGTGTACTCAACACAAAACATGTTAAAACCGAGTTCCAACCGGTAAAACCACGCACACATTTCTCAATCTCAATATGCCTTAACGTAGAGCCCAAATCTCTTTTTCACGTTTTAAACACAAAACGGTTGTAAAACATTTTCACACATAGTTTACAACCCATAAAAATTGGGCCCCAATCGACTATAAAATCGTGTGCAATTTCTCATTCACAACACATAGAACATGCTTGTTTTCTCAATCACAATTCATGCTACAATATTTCACAATTCACATACACAAACGAGTTTAAGTTTCCCTTACCTATTTGCACCTCATATAATGCAATCGTTCTCTCGTATCATGGACTAGTCTCATATTCCTCTCTGGAACTCCCGAGCTATCCAAACGATGTAAAAAATCAAAACTCATTATCATATAACCTCCAAATCTCTACCTTGAGCATATTGCCCATATTCTCATTAAATACCTCAATTATCCCATTTCTCATGGCTCTATCAAATTCATAATCTCATCCACTACATTTCAACCTTCTACATTTCTCATGCATAATACCCATGCCAAAATCACTTCATTGCCTAAATTTCCAATTTATAGAAAAAATCCTAAATTACCACAATTTACTTAATATCATTATCACTCCAATAAAATCACAATTTTTGTCAACTCTAATCCTTTCCTAACTATTTCATCACAATGCCCAAATTCACAATCACCAAAAATCACTTTAAAATCCATGATTGAAGTTTAGAGATTACCCAAACTTATGGAGTGCTTAATTCACACCTCGATTCTATTCATTTTTTGATTTCCAAGTATGTTGTTCTCCTTTGGGTGAGGAACAACTTTCCTTCTTGCCACAACCCTTGATTTGGATGAAAATGGGGACTTTGGAAGTGAAAAAAAGCTAGGGTTCGACTAAAATAGAGGTTTAGGATAGAGAGAGATCCATTGTCAGGAAAAACAAAAGGGTCTTTATATAGACTGGGGGTAGGAGATCGATCTGGCTCTTGATGAGATCGATCTGTATTTGAATTTGGGGACGATTTGGGTAATTTTATGCCCAAGAGATCGAACTGTCGTGGGGTAAAATCGATCTCTCAATGGCTTTATGAGATCGATCTGCTCCAATTATGAGATCGATCTCTAGTTTACAAAATGCTTTATGAGATCAATCTGCTCCTTGGGGAGATCGATCTTCTCCTTAACAGAAATATTTTGAGATCAATCTCTTCATTATAGAATCATAAGGAGATCGATCCTCTTCCATTGGAAGTCGATCTGCTCACTTAAACTCCTCCTTCCTTGTCATTTTTGACCTACCAGATCGATCCTCTCTTCTCCAAGATCAATCTGGCCCCATAGTTTCACACTTTAACATAAAATCTCATTTATAACTCATTCATCACTTAAAATTTCATTCCATACCACCTCAATATAAGAGTACATCATATTTAGTTCAATCAATTACACTTCATGTTCTCATTACATAATTTGATATGTGTAAAATTCTCAGATCTCACATCCTCCCCACCTCAAAAAGAATTTGGTCCTTCAAATTCAACTCAACTCGTCAAATAGATAGAGGTATTTCTCCTTCATGAGATTCTTCAATTCCCACGTTGCCTCTTCCATTGAGTGATGTTTCCATAAAACTTTCACTAATGGGACACTTTTGGTTCGAAGTACCTTTTCTTTCCTATCAAGAATCTGAACGGGTTGTTCAGTGTAGCTCATATCCTCTTGTATGTCCATCTCTTCATACTCTATGACATGAGAAGGGTCTAGGTGGTACTTCCTCAACATAAACACATGAAAGACGTTATGTATTTCGGACATCTGTGAGGGTAATGCCAATCTGTAGGCTACCTCTCTCACTCTCTCAAGAATCTTAAATGGTCATATGTATCGAGGACTCAATTTCCCTTTCTTCCCAAATCGCATGATACCTTTACTCGATGATATCTTCAGAAATATTGTATCACCAACATCAAACTCGAGTGGCCGTCTACGCACATCCGCTTATCTCTTCTATATACTTTATGTAGCCCGTAACCTCTCACATATGAGTTTCACATTCTGTACAGCTTGCTCAACAAGCTCAGGAGCATTTATCTTTCTGTCACTGACTTCTTCCTAAGCTACAGGGGATCTACACCTCCTACCATATAGAGCCTCAAAAGGTGCCATTCCAATACTCGCATGATAGCTGTTATTGTACGCAAACTCTACTAGGGGCAGGTGATCATCCCATGATCCCTTAAAATCCATCATACATGCCCTCAACATATCCTCCAAGGTCTGAATAGTCCTCTCTGACTTACCATCTGTTTGAGGATGATAGGCAGTACTAAAACTTAATCGAGATCCCATGGACTCCTCAAACTAGGTCCAAAATCTAGAAGTAAATCGAGAATCTCTGTCAGAAGTAATACTCACTGGAGCCCCATGTAATATAGCTATCTCGCTAGCATACAACTCAGCTAAGGCATCCACTGTATCTGTGCTCTTGATGGTAAGGAAGTAGGGACTCTTGTTCCATCTGTCCACTATGACCCATATCACATCACGACCCCTTCGGGTCCTCAGTAAACCTATAATAAAGTCCATGGTGACATGCTCCCATTTCCACTTAGGTATAGGTAAAGGCTGTAGTAGTCCTCTGGGCTTTCGATGCTCAGCTTTCACTTACTGGCAAACTAAACATCTGGCCACATACTCTGCCATGTCTCGCTTCATACCACTCCACCAGTACACCTATCTCAAATCTCGATACATCTTCTTACTCCCTGGGTGCAAGATGTATCGCAAGTAGTGGGATTCTCTCAGATCTGTCTCTTCAGGGTATCATCGTTCAATACACAGATTCATTCTCTGAACCTCAATAGTCTATCCTCACCAATTGTGAGATCTGACTGCGAAGTCTGCTCAGCTTAGCTAACCATATTTATCAACCTCTGATCATTATGCAGGCCAGTTTTAACCTGATTCATGATCTTGGGCTCTATTCGTAGGCTAGGCAAAAATCCAATCTTTACTTCTTTAGCTCTGATCCGGAGTTCAGCAAACTGCTCCAGCAAATCCCATTCCCTGATCATCATAGCAGATATCATACTTTTCCTGCTCAAGCCATCAGCAACTGCATTCACCTTACCCAGATGGTATAGAATCTCGTAGTCATAATCCTTAAGGAGTTCCATCCATCTCCTTTGTCTCAGGTTTAACTCCTTCTTATCAAAGAGATACCTCAAACTCTTGTGATCAATGGAGATCTGGAATCTTTCCCTATATAAGTAGTGTCACCAGATCATCAAGGTAAATACCACAACGGCTAACTCTAGATCATGCATGGGGTAATTTCGCTCATGATCTTTTCAATTGTCGCGATCCATAAGCGACCATTCTTCCATACTGCATGAGCACACACCCCAATCCTTGATGAGAAGCATCACTATACACCAAAAATCTTCCTGATCCATAAGGGATAGTTAACACAGGTGCCGTTGTTAATCTCCTCTTTAACTCTTGAAAATTGAGCTCACATTGATCAGTCCAAATAAATGGAGTCTCCTTGCGCGTGAGCTTAGTCAAAGGAGCGACAATCCTAGAAAATCCTTCCATAAATCTTCTGTAATACCCTGCTAAACTAAGGAAGCTTCGTACCTCTGTAATTGTTCTCGGTCTTTCCTAATCTAGCACAGCTTCTACTTTACTTGGATCCACTGATAGTCCTTCCACTAAAACTATATGTCCAAGGAAAGCTATTCGATCCAGTCAAAACTCACACTTATTAAGCTTTCCATATAATTGTTTATCTCGGAGTATCTGAAGTACTAACTACAAATGTTGTGCATGCTCCTCATATGATCGAGAGTATACTATGATATGATCAATAAAGACTATCACAAATTTATCTAAATAGTCTTTGAACACTTCGTTCATTAATCTTATAAAGGCTGTTGGGGCGTTTATCAATCCAAAGGACATCACTAGAAATTCATAATGGCCATTGATATGCACGTACAAGAAGATGATTTAGGACTTTAAATGGAAAGTAGAATATCAAACTAGACCTAAAGTCTAAAGAGACTTGAACTAAAGGTATTGGACCTCGACCCTACGAATATAAAATTCAAGAACCTAAGGTATAACAATGGTGGTTGGTGAAGAGAGAGGTGCCACAAGGAAGAAGTCTTTGATAAGCCTAGTTGAGAGAGAACCCTAGAAAGAGGCACACTCAAATTTCTGAAAATTCAATCTGATATGTTCTTTTGTCAAGAGCATTTACAAAGTATTTATAATAATATCTAGCACTTAAGCTTTTAAACAAGTGGGCTGGAATTAACACCAAACAGAAAATAAGACTAAAACTTAAATTCGCGCATAAGCCTAGTTACATAGGATAATTGGTTTAAAATGTTATAAAACTCAAATGTGGGCTATTTAAACACTTAACCTAACTTATTACTAAATCAAGATTCATGTCGTTTGGGCTTCCAAACAAATATAGAGGGCTCGGGTAATTGAACCTCCTGGATGACCTATGGATCCTTAGCATCACGATCATCATGAGCATCACAAGTAAGTGAACCTCCATCATTACCCCTCTCCTCAAAAGGATTTGTCCTCAAATCGCATGTACCTTATTTATACTTGATCATGTACTGGAATGCCTCAATAAACTCCATCCACTTGGCATGACACTTGTTCAACTTACTCTGTCCTTTCAGATGCTTCAAGGACTTGTGATCGGTATGGATGATAACTTCTTTGGGCCACAGGTAATGTTGCCATGTCTCCAAGGCCCTCACTAACGTGTACATCTCCTTGTCATATGTGGGATAGTTAAGTGCTGTCCCACTTAACTTCTCACTGAAGAAGGCAATTGGGCGTTTTTCCTGCATAAGCACAACTCCAATTCCTACACCTGAGGCATCACACTCAATCTCAAAAGTTTTAGTAAAGTCAGGTAGGGTTAACAAAGGAGCAAAACAAAGTTTATCCTTGAGCAAATTAAAAGCATGCTCTTGTGCAGGACCCCAATGAAATGCAACATTCTTTTTGGCCACTTCAGTCAATGGTGCAGCTATAGTGCTAAAGTCTCTAACGAATCGACGATAGAAACTAGCTAAGCCATGGAAACTGCGCATTTCAGAAATAGACTTAGGTACAGGCCAATCTCTAATTGCCTTTATCTTCTCATCATCAACAGAAATGCTTGTGAAGAAACTACATACCCAAGGAAAACAACCTTATCAGTACAGAAAGTACATTTCTTAGAATTGGCATACAACCTTTCATTCCTCAAAATAGTAAGAACATTTCTAAGATGCTCAACATGCTCATGTAGACTCTTACAGTAAATTAGAATGTCATCGAAGTAGACAACCACATACTTACCAATGAAAACACGTAAAACATAGTTCATTAAGCGCATGAAAGTACTGGGTGCGTTAGTCAAGCCAAAAGGCATAACTAACCACTCATAAAGACCCTGTTTATGTAAGACCCCGTATATGTATAAGGGTAATGTGTGTAATTCGATCAAATAATATGAATGGACTTGTAATGTAAAGTATGATTGATGTAAGTCCATGGATTCAATGTATGTATGTGTAATATAAATTGTAACGTACATATAAGTTTCATTGAGTATGAATACGAAGAAATGAGTTCTAGCAAGTGATGGATGTGATTGAGACTCAAGATGAGTAGTGTGGTAAAATGGAATGGAGTTATGCTTCCATTTGGTTTTATGTAGCATACCTTTGAACATACAATGAATGCACACAAGTTTCAATGTGCATAAGGTATGAATGGATGCCATTTTCAAGTTATAAAGGTGGATGGATGAGAAAATGGCCATGGCAATAGATTAAGGATGTGTTGGTATGAGTTACAGCAATGAAACTGCAGGAAATCTGGAAAACATGAGGTCCAGATCGATCTCATAGGATGAGAGATCGATCTGGAAGAGCCAGAATGCTCTTATTTGGGCGAAAGAATAGAGCAGATCGATCTCCAATGGAGCCAGATCGATCTGCCAAGCATTCTGTAGTGAAAAGATCGATCCTCAAGCACCCAGATCGATCTCCTTAGCTCTCTGTTTGGGACCAGATCGATCTCATGCTTCGACAGATCGATCTCATGCTTCAACAGATCGATCTCATTGCTTCGACAGATCGATCTCAGGCTTAACAATATCGTGAAAAAGAGGGATTTTAAGGGACCAGATCGATCTCCTCTTGGACCAGATCGATCTCCCCAAGCTATTTCTATATAAGGAGAGCTGAAAATCTGGAAATCTCGAAAAAACATATTAACCTCCCATTTTCAACCCAAAAACCTAACTTTCCCTCTCTAAAATCAGCCATTTTCAGTGAGATTTGGAGAGAGATCATTAGAGGCAAAGTTGTTCCTATCAAAGAGAAGAACAACATAGTGAGAGGGCATCTTCCCATCTTTGGAATTGAAGGAGTTAAGGGCATTACCATTTGGAGCAAGAAGAGAAATCATATTGGTAAGATTCTAACACTCCAATCCAAATGCATTAGCTATTTAATTGATTTTGGAGTTGATTGATATGAGTATTGATGGATAAACTACATAGGAATGTAGTGGAATTGGTGTGACCTAGAAATCTAAAATGGGTATAATGTGAGGATATGTGGGATTAAATGAGCCTATGAATTATGGTATGCTAAAGTTGTTATTGGGGTAATGTTTATGATTTTAAATGGTTAAATGAGATTACATTGTGAGTTTGGAGGAATTGTGGAAATGGGTATGTATATGATTGAAAAATGCCATAGTGAGGGGATTCATGGAATATGAACACTATGAGCTTAATGTCGATTTAATATCGATTTTGAATAAGTTAATAGGCCTAAGAAGATCCATAGACTCGAGTTATGGGTAAAGTAATGAAACGAGGCCAAATAAGCTTTAATAGAGGCTATAGATTAAATTGACTATAGCAAGCACAAGGGTTGCAATATATGGATCGAATATAATGCGGGATACGATTTTGTGCAGTCTCGAAGAGTTCGTTGAAGACGAACCAAACCGTACGAGTAAGCAGCTTAAGGAAGTGGAATCACGCATCGCGATTCCAGGTAAGGGAATTTTGTGAGTATATAGAGGTAGCTGCTCGTACTTTGAACTTGTGGGTGAATATCGGGTGTTTTTATGAAATGCATGATTACTCAAATAAATTTTGATGGTATTCGTGAATGATGATGAGTATATTCGTGGTTTTGGATTTGAAGTAGATTTTATGAAATGGGATAGTAAGGCTAATAATTGCATAAATCTAATGTTTTGATGCTTTTCAAAACGAAGTTGCTTGGTTTTAAGCAAGCTTGTAGATAGGTCGGCTAGTATTGTATTGTTGTTGTGGAAAAGCATTTGTGAGTGCCAAACCCGAATTATCTGGATTGATAAATTGTATATGAGCCGCCGATCACATTTGTATGACATAAATCGCGCTAGAGCTTCGCTCGCGCTGGATTTCTATGTTTTCACTTGTGTGAAACGTGCTTGAGCTTAGCACTCGCTTTGAATTTAAATTGTGATGATGTTTATAAACCGTACTGGAGTTTACGCTCGTACGTGGATTTAAGTGGTTTTTCTTATGCATATAACTGTACTGGAGCTATGCTCGTACATGGTTTCTTCATATTTTATGCATAAATGCCGTACCAGAGCGTTGCTCGTACGAAGTGATTGGTTTTGATGCATGAATTCGCGCTAGAGCGTAGCTCGCGCTGGTTTTCACACTGTGGTCTGTATGAGGCCGTGGTGAGAGATACGGATTAACTCAGGGAACCCAACAGGCCTGACAAACCTCTTAGGTGGGGTGAGGGTGAGGGGCTAGGACCTGACATAATCCATCCAGGGAACCCAACAGGCCTGACAGACCTCTTAGGTGGGGTGAGGGTGAGGGGCTAGGACCTGGATCAGGGAACCCAACAGGGGCGAGCAAGGCCATGAGGGGCTAGGACCTGGTAATGAGGTTACTCCCACGCGCTTTCGAGACTATAAAGGTTACACTTGGTATGGGGTAGATAAGACCTATGGCAGGCACCACCAACCATGTTATGGGTCCGCGGAGTACGATGTACCGTGTATATCACATGGAGTACGATGTACCGCATGGTGGTTACTTGATTTGAGAATGTCTGGCGGAGAACTAACCCACCTTCGTGCCAACATGATACCCCGCACACCGAAATTCGTGTGGTCTGGGATGATATGTGACGATTGGCCAATGTAGTCACTTGAGATATAGTAACCTGTCTCCTTGCTTGATTTACTTACTACCACATGATTTTAAATCTCTAAGTGTGATTTGTGATTGTTTAAGTTAGACCCGAAGGATGGGTCAAGCCTCGTGGATTTAATTTGTGAAACGGAAAAGAGGTTGTGATTGTGAGTTGATGTGATGTGATTGTATGTGATGAGAAAGAGTTTTTTTGACGTGGGTTTAAAAAGGAGGTTTCTTAATGAATTGCCCTTTTTATGAATTTAAATGAGATCGAGCATGAGATGATTTATACATGATTTTTTACCATGATTTATATGCCAATTTTACATGACTTTGATACATGATATATATGTATACTCATATGGCATAGTTTTATTCCTCATGCTCCTACCATAAATGATTTATGCATAACACTATCAGCATGTAGATAGAGTAGTTATCTACCATGCTTGCATTATTGCCTTACTGAGCGTGTGGTTGCTCATCCAACTCTATTTTCCCCCTACAGAGCGTGCATAGTAGCCCAGTGAGGACTGAGGCGTGGTATTTTGGATTCCGCTGCATCTCCATCGCTTAAAGGTATATACACAGTGATTCTTTTTGTATCTAAACAATGTAAAAGCACAGTATTCTTTTGAGTTGTACTTATAGGGGATGTAGATGTCAATAAAACATGTATTCGTATAAGTACACGATTAAATGCACATGTATGACATCGTTTTAATTAATTGAGAATGAATGAGATGTGGTGTTTATTATTGACTCACAGCCCAATAGTGTGTGGTGAGTTAGTTCACGACCGGGTAAGGTAACAGTAAAACGTGAAAAATTTTCAGTGATTTTCGGTTAAAGAGAATGGAATTGGGTCGTGACAGAGATTGGTATCAGAGCTGTGTTGGCCTGATGTGAGTTATTAATAAGTCGTAGGAAAGTACATCCCCATAGTACTGTGCTTTTGTTTAGATATAACTGTGTATGCTGTGATGGATAGAGCTTAATAAATTATTATAATACAGGAAGTTAGGCACTATGCCAGTTACACGCAAAGGTAGAGGGGCGAGAGCACGTGCTAGAGGCCGTAGAGGTAGGCCTGAGAGCCGTGCGGAGCCACAAACTGAGCAGGCTCCACAGAACCCTGCTGAGAGAGCAGAGGATACCGAGGCTCGCTTCGCTAGGTTAGAGCGGAGTATCAAGAGTTTGGTGGAGATAGTCACGCAGGCATTGGGTGCCGGTGATAGACGAGGTCCCGCAGCACAGCCTACTACTGAACAAGCAGCTGCAGAGGCGGAGAGACCTCATGCTGCTGAGATAGCTACAGTTACACCACCTCCAGCCCAGGATACAGCTTCTCCTATCGCTCCACAGCAGAGCGGTAGTGATGTGGGTTATGACTGCGACTTGAGCAGGTTGCGAGAGTTTCAATCGCTGAAACCCCCAGTGTTTAGAGGGGTGAAGGACCCAGTGGTTACGGAGGATTGGGTGTATGAGATGGAGAAACTGTATAGGTTTTTCCGATGCACTTCAGCTGAGAAGGTAGCCTTTGCCATGTTCATGTTGAAAGGCGAGGCAGAGCACTGGTGGAGGTCCACCGAGGTTATTTTGAGGGCCAGGCACTCTGAGATCTCATGGGAGATATTTCTAGAGGCCTTCAGGAGACAGTATATTCCAGCTACAGCCCAGAGAAAATTGCTGATGGAATTTATAAATTTGGTTCAGGGGAACCGAACTGTGGACGAGTATGAGTCCAAGTTTATGTCATTGGGGAGATATGACCCGGACACGATGGGTAGTGAGACCCAAAAGATACAGAAGTTCATGGATGGATTGAGATTGGCCATCCGGACTAAGCTAGCTCCCTTCGACATTGTGACTTATGAGGAGGCTGTACATAAGGCTCAGTTGTGTGAGTAAGACTTTGAGCGAAATGCCTCCGAGCTTGGGAGAGTCAGTGTTAGGAAGGACAGAGATCGAAAGAGATCCGGGTTTGGAAGAGTGGCCAAGGAGGTGGCCAAAGGTTTTTCGAGAAGAGGCCTAAGATCGAGGAGGTGCAGGAGAGAGCTGCTAGACCTCCCGTATACCCAGCTTTGACTGCACCGAGGGGTATAACTATTGGAGGACCACGACCTACCACGGATCAGTGTAGGAGATGTGGGAGATATCATGGGACTAGACTATGTCAGGTGCCCCCTGTTTCTTGTTTTAGGTGTGGGAGGCCAGGACATATATTGAGGTTCTGCACTGAGATGATTGAGGTTGCCTCACAGAAGTGGCAAGGAGCCAGAGGGAGCTCCAGTTGAGACAGCAGCTCCGAGGAGGAGGGTTACAGCTGAGGAGAAAGGGAAACAAGCTGCGGGTGTGAGCAGAGGAAGAGTACATGCACTAGATCAAGACACTGCAGATGCTTCGACAGATGTGATTAAAGGTACCATTCGAATCTTTGATTTAGAAGCATTAGTATTATTTGATCCTGGTGCCACGCATTCTTTCATATCACCTTCCTTTGCACATAAATTGTTGAAATATGTGAAACCAGCATTGATGGATAAAATGTTGATGATTTCCACACCCATGAATGATAGTCAATTGACTGAGCATGTATGTGGAGATTGTAAGATAAAGATAGAGGGGAAGGAAATGATAGCCAAACTGATTTTATTGAATATGAATGATTTTGATGTAATTTTGGGAATGGATTGGTTGGCTACCAATCGTGTTGTGATGGATTGTCATGCCAAAACATTGATGTTTTCAGGATTAGACAATCTTATTGTAAATTTTGATGAAAAGAAATGATATGAAACTTGTATGATTGTTGTAAATCAAGGAGTATGATTTTAAATGCATAATGCTTTAGAGATAAATCCATTGTTCATGATAAATATTGAATGTGGAGTGATGGTTTATGTTACTAATGATGGAGAGGATATTGTGAAGGGTTCATTGCCTATGTGGTCGATATAGATGAGGCACACTCGGAATTGAAGGACATACCCGTAATTTTGGATTACCCTGATGTCTTTCCGGACGAATTACCAGGACTACCACCTGAAAGGGAAATGGAATTTTGCATTGAATTAGTGCCTGGTACAGAGCCGATATCGAAACCACCCTATAGAATGGCTCCGATAGAATTAGAAGAGCTAAAGAAGCAGCTGCAAGAGTTACTGGAGAAGGGGTTTATTAGACCGAGTGTCTCACCTTGGGGAGCACCGGTTCTATTTGTAAGGAAGAAGGATGGAAGCCTCCGACTGTGTATAGATTACCGGTTGTTGAATAAGGCCACCATTAAGAACAAGTACCCCCTTCCAAGAATCGATGATTTGTTGGATCAGCTCCAGGGAGCCGAAGTATTTTCTAAGATAGATCTGCGGTCAGGGTACCATTAGTTGAGGATCAGGAGTGGAGATGTACCCAAGACAGCATTTCGTACCCGTTATGGCCACTACGAGTTTTTGGTGATGCCATTCGGATTGACGAATGCTCCTGCAGCATTTATGGCATTGATGAATGACATATTCAAGCCATACCTAGACAAGTTTGTAATAGTGTTCATTGATGATATTTTGGTGTATTCCAAGTCCAGGGAAGATCATGAGGAGCACTTGAGGATAGTTCTGCAGACCCTCCGAGAGAAAGAATTGTATGCCAAACTCAGCAAGTGTAACTTTTGGTTGGAACAGATCTCATTTCTGGGGCATGTCGTGTCAAAGGATGGGGTATCAGTGGATCCATCTAAGATAGAGGCAGTTGTGCAGTGGGAACAGCCCATGACAGTAACTGAGATCAGGAGTTTTCGGGGATTGGCAGGATATTATTGGAGATTTGTAGAGGGTTTCTCCAGACTAGCTGCTCCGTTGACACGCCTCACGCGTAAAGACGTTAAGTTTGTGTGGGATGAGGCATGTGAGAGGAGTTTTGAGGAGCTTAAGTGTCGGTTGACGACTGCTCCAGTTCTCACCATTCCTACCAGCTCAGGAGGATTCTCGGTGTATACGGATGCATCACACCAGGGACTGGGCTGTGTGCTTATGCAGGATGGGAAGGTGGTTGCCTATGGATCTAGACAGTTGAAAGATCATGAGAGGAACTACCCGACACATGATTTGGAGTTGGCGGCTGTAGTATTTGCATTGAAAATATGGCGCCACTATCTCTATGGTGAGAAATTTCAGGTGTTCACAGATCATAAGAGCCTTAAGTACCTATTCTCACAGAAAGAGCTGAATATGAGACAGAGGAGATGGCTCGAACTCCTGAAAGACTATGATTGTGAAATCATGTACCACCCGGGTAAGGTAAATGTAGTTGCCGATGCTTTGAGTAGAAAGAACCTTGGGTTGGTGTCATATATGATGGTACGGGAACATGAATTGTTAGAACACTTTGCGAACCTCAGTTTGGATGTAACCCCACCTGGATCTGAGAGACTTGGGATCATGGCTAGTTTAAGACTGGAGCCAGAATTGATTGGCCGTATTTGGCAAGCCCAGGAGAGTGATCGACGGTGCATCGATTGGCTGAGGCAGGTACAAACAGGTGTGGGTATTGATTTTGAGCAAAGTGCTGATGGCTTATTGAGGTTCAGAGGCAGAGTATGCGTTCCCAGGGATCCTGAGATCAGGAGAATGATTTTATCAGAGGCTCACTCATCGAAATATACGATACATCCGGGAAGTACCAAGATGTATCAAAACCTTCGGAAGGTTTATTGGTGGTCTGGAATGAAAAGAGACATTACGGAATATGTCGCTAAGTGTCTCGTTTGTCAGCAAGTGAAGGTAGAGCATCAGAAGCCTGCAGGATTATTGCAGCCTCTACCGATACCGACCTAGAAGTGGGAGCATGTCACGATGGATTTTGTGATGGGGTTACCGAGGACCCGTAGAGGTCATGATGCCATCTGGGTTATTGTGGACCGATTGACTAAGTCCGCCCATTTCTTGGCTATGAGAGCTATCGATACACTGAGTCAGTTGGCGAACCTGTATATTCGAGAGATAGTATGGCTACATGGTGTACCAGTGAGCGTTGTTTTTGATAGGGATGCCCGCTTCACTTCCCATTTTTGGGAACATTTTCAGGAAGTGCTGGGGACCCGATTGAGTTTTAGAACCGCTTTTCATCCTCAGACAGATGGGCAGTCAGAGAGGACTATACAGACCCTCGAGGATATGTTGAGAGCGTGTGTGCTGGATTTTAGAGGCTCCTGGGATGACCACCTGCAGTTAGACGAGTTCGCTTATAATAATAGCTATCAGGCTAGTATCGGGATGGCACCCTATGAGGCATTATACGGGCGTAGATGCCGTTCCCCTATTGGATGGGAAGAGGTTGGTGATAGACAGATTTTTGCTCCAGACATAGTACAGCAGGCATCTGAGGACGTCCAGTTGATATGTGAGAGATTACAGACAGCTCAGAGCCGACAAAAGAGTTATGCTGACAAGAGATGAAGACCACTAGAGTTTGATGAGGGTGAGTCGATATTTCTGAGGGTATCACCATCGAAGGGTATTATGAGATTCGGTAAGAAGGGCAAGCTGAGCCCTAGATATATCGGACCCTTCGAGATTTTGGAGAGAGTGGGAGATAAGGCGTATAGATTGGCATTGCAACCGGACTTGCCAAATGTCCACAACGCCTTCCACGTCTCGATTCTTCGGAAGTATCACTCAGACCCGGCACACGTGATAAGATATGAGCCGTTGGAGCTCCATGAGAGTATGACGTATGTTGAGAAGCTGGTTCGGATATTGGACAGGAAAGAGAAAGTGTTGCGAAATAAGACAATTCCCTTGGTGAAGGTGCTTGGCAACACCACACGGCGGAAGAGGCCACATGGGAATTGGAGAACTTGATACGGGAGAAGTACCCCCAACTGTTTGAAGAGTGACTTGGTTCTAATTTGGAGGACCAAATTCCTTGAAGGAGGGGAAAATGTAAGACCCCGTATATGTATAAGGGTAATGTGTGTAATTGGATCAAATAATATGAATGGACTTGTAATGTAAAGTATGATTGATGTAAGTCCATGATTCAATGTATGATGTGTAATATAAATTGTAACGTACATATAAGTTTCATTGAGTATGAATACGAAGAAATGAGTTCTAGCAAGTGATGGATGTGATTGAGACTCAAGATGAGTAGTGTGGTAAAATGGAATGGAGTTATGCTTCCATTTGGTTTTATGTAGCATACCTTTGAACATACAATGAATGCACACAAGTTTCAATGTGCATAAGGTATGAATGGATGCCATTTTCAAGTTATAAAGGTGGATGGATGAGAAAATGGTCATGGCAATAGATTAAGGATGTGTTGGTATGAGTTGCAGCAATGAAACTGCAGGAAATCTGGAAAACATGAGGTCCAGATCGATCTCATAGGATGAGAGATCGATCTAGAAGAGCCAGAATGCTCTTATTTGGGCGAAAGAATAGAGCAGATCGATCTCCAATGGAGCCAGATCGATCTGCCAAGCATTCTGTAGTGAAAAGATCGATCCTCAAGCACCCAGATCGATCTCCTTAGCTCTCTGTTTGGGACCAGATCGATCTCATGCTTCGACAGATCGATCTCATGCTTCAACAGATCGATCTCATTGCTTCGACAGATCGATCTCATGCTTAAAAATACCGTGAAAAAGAGGGATTTTAAGGGACCAGATCGATCTCCTCTTGGACCAGATCGATCTCCCCAAGCTATTTCTATATAAGGAGAGCTGAAAATCTGGAAATCTCGAAAAAACATATTAACCTCCCATTTTCAACCCAAAAACCTAACTTTCCCTCTCTAAAATCAGCCATTTTCAGTGAGATTTGGAGAGAGATCATTAGAGGCAAAGTTGTTCCTATCAAAGAGAAGAACAACATAGTGAGAGGGCATCTTCCCATCTTTGGAATTGAAGGAGTTAAGGGCATTACCATTTGGAGCAAGAAGAGAAATCATATTGGTAAGATTCTAACACTCCAATCCAAATGCATTAGCTATTTAATTGATTTTGGAGTTGATTGATATGAGTATTGATGGATAAACTACCTAGGAATGTAGTGGAATTGGTGTGACCTAGAAATCTAAAATGGGTATAATGTGAGGATATGTGGGATTAAATGAGCCTATGAATTATGGCATGCTAAAGTTGTTATTGGGGTAATGTTTATGATTTTAAATAGTTAAATGAGATTACATTGTGAGTTTGGAGGAATTGTGGAAATGGGTATGCATATGATTGAAAAATGCCATAGTGAGGGGATTCATGGAATATGAACACTATGAGCTTAATGTCGATTTAATATCGATTTTGAATAAGTTAATAGGCCTAAGAAGATCCATAGACTCGAGTTATGGGTAAAGTAATGAAACGATGCCAAATAAGCTTTAATAGAGGCTATAGATTAAATTGACTATAGCAAGCACAAGGGTTGCAATATATGGATCGAATATAATGCGGGATACGATTTTGTGCAGTCCCGAAGAGTTCGTTGAAGACGAACTGAACCGTACGAGTAAGCAGCTTAAGGAAGTGGAATCACGCATCGCGATTCCAAGTAAGGGAATTTTGTGAGTATATAGAGGTAGCTGCTCGTACTTTGAACTTGTGGGTGAATATCGGGTGTTTTTATGAAATGCATGATTGCTCAAATAAATGTTGATGGTATTCGTGAATGATAATGAGTATATGCGTGGTTTTGGATTTGAAGTAGATTTTATGAAATGGGATAGTAAGGCTAATAATTGCATAAATCTAATGTTTTGATGCTTTTCAAAACGAAGTTACTTGGTTTTAAGCAAGCTTGTAGATAGGTCGGCTAGTATTGTATTGTTGTTGAGGAAAAGCATTTGTGAGTGCCAAACCCGAATTACCGGGATTGATAAATTGTACATGAGCCGCCTATCACATTTGTATGACATAAATCGTGCTAGAGCTTCGCTCGCGCTGGATTTCTATGTTTTCACTTATGTGAAACGTGCTTGAGCTTAGCTCTCGCTTTGAATTTAAATTGTGATGATGTTTATAAACCGTACTGGAGCTTACGCTCGTACGTGGATTTGAGTGGTTTTTCTTATGCATATAACTGTACTGGAGCTATGCTCGTACATGGTTTCTTCATATTTTATGCATAAATGCCGTACTAGAGCGTTGCTCGTACGAAGTGATTGGTTTTGATGCATGAATTCGCGCTAGAGCGTAGCTCGCGCTGGTTTTCACACTGTGGTATGTATGAGGTTGTGGTGAGAGATACGGATTAACTCAGGGAACCCAACAGGCCTGACAGACCTCTTAGGTGGGGTGAGGGTGAGGGGCTAGGACCTGACATAATCCATCCAGGGAACCCAACAGGCCTGACAGACCTCTTAGGTGGGGTGAGGGTGAGGGGCTAGGACCTGGATCAGGGAACCCAATAGGGGCGAGTAAGGCCATGAGGGGCTTGGACCTGGTATTGAGGTTACTCCCACGCGCTTTCGAGACTATAAAGGTTACACTTGGTATGGGGTAGATAAGACCTATGGCAGGCACCCCCAACCATGTTATGGGTCCGCGGAGTACGGTGTACCATGTACATCACATGGAGTACGATGTACCGCGTGGTGGTTACTTGATTTGAGAAAGTTTGGCGGAGAACTAACCCACCTTCGTGCCAGCATGATACCCCGCACACCGAAATCCGTGTGGTCTGGGATGATATGTGACGATTGGCCAACGTAGTCACTTGAGATATAGTAACCTGTCTCCTTGCTTGATTTACTTACTACCACATGATTTTAAATCTCTAGGTGTGATTTGTGATTGTTTAAGGTAGACCCGAAGGATGGGTCGAGCCTCGTGGATTTAATTTGTGAAACGAAATTGAGGTTGTGATTGTGAGTTGATGTGATGTGATTGTATGTGATGAGAAAGAGTTTTTTTCACGTGGGTTTACAAAGGAGGTTTCTTAATGAATTGCCCTTTTTATGAATTTAAATGAGATCGAGCATGAGATGATTTATACATGATGCTTTACCATGTTTTATATGCCAATTTTACATGACTTTGATACATGATATATATGTATACTCATATGGCATAGTTTAATTCCTCATGCTCCTACCATAAATGTCACGCCCTCCTCCCACACGCGACTTTACCAAAAACTACAATAAATTTTTCGCTTTTTACTTACCTTTATCTCCTCAACAGTTGGGCTGTGAATAGGCATTAGTCTCCTCATCCATGCATACCTTACCATTCTTTTTCGTATCATACATACATGACATTTATATCATAAGTAAATTCGTATTCTTAAATATAATTACATCATTACATCCCCCATATTAAAACGTGTACATCACTGTGTTTATACATTGTTCAGATACAAAAGAGTACGCGTGTGTATACCTTTCGCTAGATGGGGAGTGGCAGCGGATCAAAGGAATGCAATACCCTGGCCGACTCGATCTACTGATGAGAATCTGTAGAGATGGGGGAAAATGAATGGGATGAGCTATCAACGCGCTCAGTAAGGAAATCAGGCAAGCAAGTAGACATCCATACTATCTACTTGAAAATGTGCTTTGCCTTTCCTTCTCTCATTTCAAAAGCATGTTTAAAATATATATAATATAGTACAGATTTAAAATCCCATGTACTAAACACATGCTGGTTTATCAATCAGAGGCATTCATGCAAAACAGTGCATATTTAATCATTTAAGAATGCCTTTATATAAAATATGCCATTTACATTCAAAATACAGGAAATATGGCATTTCTCATCACAACACAAATAAACTGGGTTTCGACCCATCCCTTAGGTCTACCCGTATCTTAAAATACATGTGATATATCATGCGAGACTCAGTGGCTAAATGCAATCTCTCTAGACTATGTAAGAGAGCCTCCCCGCCGAACAAAGCCTCCCCGCCTAACAGGCTTAAGGATGTTGGGCTTAAGGATCTTACCGTAAGAGAGTATCTCCGGACTATGGCCATATCCTAACAATGGTGATCCCAGGCAACACAGTACTCGGTGTGCGGGGCAATCACTGCTGTAACGGGTGGGGGGTCAGTCCATCACAACCGCCAGCTATCAACACACTCCTCCACAACTCCACAACATAAAACACGGTACAATGTACTCCATGCCACATGCACGGTACAACGTACACCCGTGGACCCATACATCATGGTCGGGGTGCCTGCCATAGGTCTTAGCCTCTCATACCATGGAAATACATCATAGTCGGGGTGCCTGCCATAGGTCTTAGCCCTCATACTATGGAATCAATGCCACGTCTCTAAATCCACGTGAGAACATCTCAACAGTGTGACACTCAGTCTACACGGAGGAAATCGTCAAGGTTTTTCTAACATGTGTATATATCACGAAAAACTACAGTGTGCGTCTTGAGTGTGACACACAGTCAACACTCCGCCTCAAAACACTGTATATGCATGTCAAAATATCAACACTAGTGCGAGTAAACCTCCAGCACCAGGTCATGCATCTCATGTAAAACTCGAGTACGAGCTAAACGCTCCAGCACTCTATCATGCACAAATCACATAAAAACTGAGTACGAGCAATGCTCCAATACTCTATCATGCATGTCAAATAAATATAGTGCGAGTCAACCTCCAGCACTAATGTATGTGAAAAACATCTGAAATCAAGTGCGAGTTATGCTCTAGCACGATTGTTTCCACATAATTCGGTAGATGGCTCTTTAAAAATAGGGATGTTAAAAATCACTAAAATCAGCACTATAAAGTGTGCTTAATTTACATCGACCTCAAAACATTAGCCCATCCACCTACTCTTCTGCTACACAGCAGTAAAAACCACTCAAAACATCATTTCCATGCTTTTTACCACTTTTCCCAAAATTTCACTTTTTACCTAACTAGGGGCAAAATCGTAATTTACCCATATCGGGTCCCTATAATTATTATAGATTTTCTCTGACCCTCAAACAATTTCAGTGAATGTAAAATCCAACGAAAATATGCACAGATATCTCTAGCTACTTGCAAGAGTCCCCTACCTCGGATCACGTCGTGTGACCTCTCTTCCTCTGTGCTGTCTAATCTCGCAGTCCGGTCAAATCTAAATATGACTCTGGAACTGCATTTAATCATTCACTGAGTTAATTACACTTTTCTTACTGTATTACACATTTAATACAGTTTATTTCACTTAAATTGGCCCTTTTACGCTTAATGGGCCTTAATCACGTTAATCAGGCCTTAATCCGTATTAAGCCCGTTCATCAAGGTCTATCGACTCATTGGGCCTATCAATACCCATTGGGCTTTATTCCAAGCTCTTTGGATAACCCGTATATCATTTACGACATTTTATTCAATTTTCTGAATATAATTCACTAAATCCAAAATTTAATCTGAAATGCGTAAATTAAATCTTAAATACGCATAAATCACATAAATTATCGTAAATGAGCTTTACTTACCCGAGATTGTGCGATGGTGTGCGAATCGGAGTTCGATAGGGCTTCCGTTTGGAATTAATCGTCGAACTGCACAATTTCGTATATTTAACTCCGGGTCAATTTCTGATTAAATATAATTTAAATAAATTTATTAGAAATTAAATTGGTCACTTTTGACCTCGTATAGACTTACCCGAAGTCCGGTGAAATCCCGAAAATTTTCCTTTTCCTTTTTCTTTCCTTTTTTCCTCTTTTTCCCCTTTTCTCCTTGGCTGAACCGGTCCGGTCCGGTTCAGCACAGTCACTTTTCACTGAACCGGCCGACCGGTTCAGGCTCCTTTCGCCGTTTTGGTGCCGTCCGACCGGTTCTTCGGCCGATTCCACCACCGTTTGGTTCGGCCTCGCCTCTAGAGGCTTCTTTTGGCCTCGTCTGGGGTTTACCGGCGCCGGATTCCATCGAATCCGTCTTTCTCTCCCGCGGTTTCCCTCTAGCAGATCTCACCGCCGGCGGCGTTTCCAGGTGCGTGATGGCCGTCGAGCTCTTCCCCGGTGCTGGTCGTTCCGTTGCCCAGCCTTCCTCGCACCGTCGGCCGCTGGTTCGTCGCCGGTGTCTCCCTCTCTCTCGGTCGGCTTCGTGCGTTTCTCTCCCCGAAATTCCTCTCCAGATTTCGTTTTCTGTTTCAATTTTTTTTTTAAGAATTTTCTTTTATTATTATTTTATTCATTAAAATAATAATAAAAATCCTAAAAATATCCCAAAAATTCTCAAAAATTCCAATTAAATTCATTTAGTCCGTAAATGAATTTATCAGTCCGATTTTACTTTTTCGGTATATTTTTCCACTATTTTTGGGCTCGTTTTTCGAGACAAAAATTCCAAAAATATTAATTAAATTCATATCTCGATCAATTGGACTCGAAATTCAATATTTTCATCGTTATTGATCAAGATTTCTCGATTTCATATTTTTAATGAAATTTTCTCATCGGATTTATACCGAATTTTGGTCAATTGACCGTTTTACCCCTGTACTTGCTCAAAAATCACTTTAACCCTTATCTCGCTGTTATGTAGCTTACATGCATTTTTAATTCTCAATAAATCGATTGCACGATAGTAAATACTCTTCTTATGATTCAACTATGAAATATAACGTTCGTACATATAGGAATCATAAGGTACAAGCTACATACGTAAATCAAAAACTCGGGTCTGACAATCCTCCCCAACTAAAAGAATTTGGTCCTCCAAATTAGAACCGAATCAATCATCAAACAACTGGGGGTGCTTCTCTCGCATCAAGCTCTCTAACTCCCAAGTAGCCTCCTCGGAAGTGTGATGCTGCCATAGTACCTTCACTAACTCGATAGTCTTCGATCTCAAAACCTTCTCCTTCCTATCCAGTATTCGAATTGGCCTCTCAACATATGACATGTCCTCACTGAGCTCCAAAGGCTCATAACTAATCACATGTGCCGGATCCGGGTGATACTTCCTAAGCATCGAAATGTGGAAGACGTTGTGCACGCCTGACAAATCTGGTGGCAATGCCAACCTATAAGCCTTATCTCTCACTCGATCAAGTATCTCGAAGGGTCCAATGTAGCGAGGACTCAACTTACCACTCTTCCCAAACCTCGCTATACCCTTGGAAGGAGAAACCTTCAGAAACACAGACTCACCAACTGTGAACTCAAGTGGCCTACGTCTCTTGTCAGCATAACTCTTCTGTCGACTCTGAGCTGTCCTCAATCTCTCTACTATCAACCGGACATCCTCAGAAGCCTGTGTAACCATATCAGGAGCAAAAATCTTACGGTCACCCACTTCTTTCCACCCAATAGGGGAACGACATCTACGGCCATACAAGGCCTCATACGGTGCCATCCCGATACTCGAATGATAACTGTTGTTGTAGGCGAACTCGGCTAGTGGCAAATGATCATCCCAGGAGCCTCTAAAATCCAGCACACATGCTCTCAACATGTCCTCCAGAGTCTGTATCGTCCTCTCTGACTGACCATCTGTCTGAGGATGGAAAGCTGTGCTCAAACTCAACTGGGTTCCCATAGCTTCCTGAAAATGTTCCCAAAAGTGGGAAGTGAAGCGGGAATCCCTATCCGAAACAATGCTCACTGGAATACCATGCAACCTCACTATCTCGCGTACATACAACCCTGCCAATGTACTCAGAGTATCGGTAGCTCTCATAGCTAGGAAGTGGGCTGACTTCGTCAGTCTATCAACGATCACCCATATAGCATCGTGATTCCTCCGGGTCCTCGGTAAACCCATCACGAAATCCATGGTGATATGCTCCCATTTCCATGTCGGTATAGGTAGAGGCTGCAACAATCCTGCAGGTTTCTGATGCTCTACCTTCACCTGCTGACATACGAGACATCTCGCCACAAATCTGCCACATCTCTCTTCATACCTGACCACCAGTACACCTTTCGGAGGTTCTGATACATCTTGCCACTCCCCGGATGCAACGTGTACCTCGATGAATGAGCTTCTGACAATATCAATCTCCTGAGCTCTGGGTCCTCGGGAACACACAATCTCCCTCTGTACCTCTGTAGTCCATCAGAACTCAACTCAAAATCTATCGCTGTGCCCCTCTGCATCTGACCAATCACATCGATGCACTACAGATCTGTCTGCTGAGCCTGTCTGATCCTATCCAACAGATATGGCTCTAAGAGTAAACTCACAATCATACAATCTGCATCTCTATCCGAAGGCACAACTCCCAAACTGAGGCTAGCAAACTGCTCTAGCCGCTCGTGCTCCCTGACCATCATATACGATATCATCCCAAGGCTTTTCCTACTCAAAGCATCTGCTACAACATTAGCCTTACCCGGATGATAGAGTATCTCACAATCATAATCCTTCAGAAGCTCTAGCCATCTTCTCTGTCTCATGTTTAGTTCCTTCTGTGAGAACAGGTACTTGAGGCTCTTGTGGTCGGTAAAACTCTGAAACTTCTCACCATACAAGTAGTGGCGCCATACCTTCAACGCAAACACTACTGCTGCTAACTCTAAATCGTGGGTCGGATAGTTCTTCTCATGGTCCTTCAGCTGTCTGGATCCATAAGCAACTACCTTTCCATCCTGCATCAACACACAGCCTAGTCCCTGATGCGAAGCATCAGTATATACTAAAAATCCTCCTGAGCTGGTAGGAATAGTGAGAATCGGAGCGGTGGTCAATCGACTCTTCAGCTCCTGAAAACTCCTCTCACAATCCTCGTCCCACACGAATGCAACATTCTTCCGAGTGAGACGTGTCAACGGAGCAACTAACTTCAAAAATCCCTCAATGAATCTCCGATAGTACCCTGTTAAACCCAAAAAACTCCTGATCTCGGTAACTATGCTCGGCTGTTCCCACTGAACTACAGCCTCAATCTTGGATGGATCTACTGATACACCATCCCTCGACACTACATGTCCCAAAAACGAGATCTCTGTCAACCAAAAATCACACTTGCTGAGTTTAGCATACAACTGCTGCCCTCGTAGAGTCTGCAATACAATCCTAAGGTGCTCCTCATGCGCCTCCTCGGATCTCGAATATACTAATATGTCATCGATGAATACGATAACAAACTGATCCAAATATGGCTTGAACACATCATTCATCAAAGCCATGAAAGCTGCGGGAGCATTCGTCAGTCCGAATGGCATAACTAGGAACTCATAATGGCCATATCGAGTCCTAAATGCTGTCTTGGGTACATCTCCACTCCGAACTCTCAACTGATGATACCCAGACCTCAGATCAATCTTAGAAAAGACCTGCGCTCCCCGAAGTTGATCCAGTAAGTCGTCAATGCGTGGAAGGGGATATCTATTCTTGATGGTAGCCTTATTCAACAATCTGTAGTCTATACACAATCGGAGGCTCCCATCCTTCTTCCTCACAAACAGAACCGGTGCTCCCCACGGTGAAACACTCGGTCTGATAAAACCCCTATCCAACAGCTCCTGTAACTGTCTCTTGAGCTCCTCCAGCTCAACTAAGGCCATGCGATACGGTGGTCTCGAAATAGGCTCAGTACCAGGCACCAAATCTATACAGAACTCCATCTCTCTGTCTGGTGGTAACCCTGGCAACTCATCCGGAAAAACATCTGGGTACTCACTGACCACAAGAATATCTACCAACTCCGGATGTACCTTATCTATATCCACCACGTACGCAATGAAACCTCTAATCACATCCGTACAAGCATCAGCTCTGTCCTGGTCCAAAGCATGTACTCGCCCTTGACCCATCACCTGCTTACCCTTCTCCTCTGTCGTCGCTCTACCTCTCTGAGCAGACGTACCAGCTGGAGCTCTATCTTACTCCCTGCCCTTCTGTGGGGCAATCACATATGTCTCTGGGAACTCTCTAGCCATATGCCCCTGTTTCCCATATCGAAAACACACAACAGGGCTCAACGGACAAGGTCTACCGCCATGATGTCTGCCACATCGGCTGCACTGATCAGTAGTAGGCCTCGGTCCTCCAATCACAATGCCCTTCGTCGGAGCTATGGCCGGGTATGTAGGAGGTCTGACTGGTCGCTCTCGCACCTCCTCTATCCGTGGTCCCTTACCGAAGAGTCTCCTCCCTCCTCGATAACTGAACATTCTATCTCTAGCCGGCCTCTTTCTCTCTCTATCTCGGCTCCGACTGAACTTCCCAAACTCAGAGGCATTTCTCTCGTAATCCTGCTCACAAAGCTGCGCCCTGCGCACTGCCTCATCATATGTACCAATGTCCAGTGGTACCAATTTAGACCGCAACACCGGTCTCAATCCGTCAATAAATCTGCGGACCTTCCTGGTCTCGCTGTACATGGTATCGGGACATATCTCCCCAGGGCCAAAAATCTGGTCTCATACTCATCCACTGTGAGACTCCCCTGGCTCAATCCCAAAAACTCAGCCTGCAGTCTACACTGCGCAGTATCAGGAACAAACTGCCTCCTGAAGGCCTCTAGAAACATCTCCCAACTAATCTCAACATGTCGGGCTCTCAATATCGGCCTGGTGGACTTCCATCAATGCTCTGCCATTCCCCTCAGTAGGAACGCAGCAAATACGACTCTCTCAGAAGTCGTACACTCAAAAAAATCGTACAACTTCTCCATCTCGCCAATCCACTCCTCAGCACTGGCTGGGTCCTTGACCCCTCGAAAAGATGGAGGTCCAAGCTTTTGGAACTGTCGCAACCGATCCAAATCACACCCATATCCTCTACTAACCTGAGTTGGTGGGGGTGTAGGAGTATCAGTAGTCTGTGGCATCTCAGGTGTAGGTTGTGCAGGTGTATCCGGTGCAACTGCCTCTCCAGTCGCAGTTTCTGCATCATGCTTCTGTCTACCTGGCAAAGTCTGTGCCAACAGCCCTACTATCGCCTCTAGGCTACGCTCTTTCCTCGTGAAGCGTGCCTCAGTAGTATCTGGTACCTCAGTGGGACTCGACGTCACTAAGTCAAATGAGGTCTCATCTCGGCTCTCAGGCCTACCTCTAGGGCCTCTAGCCCTACCTCTCGCCCCTCTACCACGGCGGGTAATTGCCATAATGGCTCAATTCCTGCATTCACAAACATTAATTTGTCCAACTCCCATCTTGTATACACAATTGTAACTGAACAAAAACACAGTGATATGGGGATGTACATTTTCCTAATTACTAATGCCTAGACACATCAGACCAACTAGCTCTGATACCACTCCTGTCACGCCCTCCTCCCACACGAGACTTTACCAAAAACCACAATAAATTTTTCACTTTTTACTTACCTTTATCTCCTCAACAGTTGGGCTGTGAATAGGCATTAGTCTCCTCATCCATGCATACCTTACCATTCTTTTTCATATCATACATACATGACATTTATATCATAAGTAAATTTGTATTCTTAAATATAATTACATCATTACATCCCCCATATTAAAACGTGTACATCACTGTGTTTATACATTGTTCAGATACAAAAGAGTACGCGTGTGTATACCTTTCGCTAGATGGGGAGTGGCAGCGGATCAAAGGAATGCAATACCTTGGCCGACTCGATCTACTGATGAGAATCTGTAGAGATGGGGGAAAATGAATGGGATGAGCTATCAACGCGCTCAGTAAGGAAATCAGGCAAGCAAGTAGACATCCATACTATCTACTTGAAAATAGTGCTTTGCCTTTCCTTCTCTCATTTCAAAAGCATGTTTAAAATATATATAATATAGTATAGATTTAAAATCCCATGTACTAAACACATGCTGGTTTATCAATCAGAGGCATTCATGCAAAACAGTGCATATTTAATCATTTAAGAATGCCTTTATATAAAATATGCCATTTACATTCAAAATACAGGAAATATGGCATTTCTCATCACAACACAAATAAACTGGGTTTCGACCCATCCCTTAGGTCTACCCGTATCTTAAAATACATGTGATATATCATGCGAGACTCAGTGGCTAAATGCAATCTCTCTAGACTATGTAAGAGAGCCTCCCCGCCGAACAGAGCCTCCCCGCCTAACAGGCTTAAGGATGTTGGGCTTAAGGATCTTACCGTAAGAGAGTATCTCCGAACTATGGCCATATCCTAACAATGGTGATCCCAGGCAACACAGTACTCGGTGTGTGGGGCAATCACTGCTGTAACGGGTGGGGGGTCAGTCCATCACAACCGCCAGCTATCAACACACTCCTCCACAACTCCATAACACAAAACACGGTACAATGTACTCCATGCCACATGCACGGTACAACGTACACCCGTGGACCCATACATCATGGTCGGGGTGCCTGCCATAGGTCTTAGCCTCTCATACCATGGAAATACATCATAGTCGGGGTGCCTGCCATAGGTCTTAGCCCTCATACTATGGAATCAATGCCACGTCTCTAAATCCACGTGAGAACATCTCAACAGTGTGACACTCAGTCTACACGGAGGAAATCGTCAAGGTTTTTCTAACATGTGTATATATCACGAAAAACTACAGTGCGCGTCTTGAGTGTGACACACAGTCAACACTCCGCCTCAAAACACTGTATATGCATGTCAAAATATCAACACTAGTGCGAGTAAACCTCCAGCACCAGGTCATGCATCTCATGTAAAACTCGAGTACGAGCTAAACGCTCCAGCACTCTATCATGCACAAATCACATAAAAACTGAGTACGAGCAATGCTCCAATACTCTATCATGCATGTCAAATAAATGTAGTACGAGTCAACCTCCAGCACTAATGTATGTGAAAAACATCTGAAATCAAGTGCGAGTTATGCTCTAGCACGATTGTTTCCACATAATTCGGTAGATGGCTCTTTAAAAATAGGGATGTTAAAAATCACTAAAATCAGCACTATAAAGTGTGCTTAATTTACATCGACCTCAAAACATTAGCCCATCCACCTACTCTTCTGCTACACAGCAGTAAAAACCACTCAAAACATCATTTCCATGCTTTTTACCACTTTTCCCAAAATTTCACTTTTTGCCTAACTAGGGGTAAAATCGTAATTTACCCATATCGGGTCCCTATAATTATTATAGATTTTCTCTGACCCTCAAACAATTTCAGTGAATGTAAAATCCAACGAAAATATGCACAGATATCTTTAGCTACTTGCAAGAGTCCCCTACCTCGGATCACGTCGTGTGACCTCTCTTCCTCTGTGCTGTCTAATCTCGCAGTCCGGTCAACTCTCAATATGACTCTGGAACTGCATTTAATCATTCACTGAGTTAATTACACTTTTCTTACTGTATTACACATTTAATACAGTTTATTTCACTTAAATTGGCCCTCTTACGCTTAATGGGCCTTAATCACGTTAATCAGGCCTTAATCCGTATTAAGCTCGTTCATCAAGGTCTATCGACTCATTGGGCCTATCAATACCCATTGGGCTTTATTCCAAGCTCTTTGGATAACCCGTATATCATTTACGACATTTTATTCAATTTTCTGAATATAATTCACTAAATCCAAAATTTAATCCGAAATGCGTAAATTAAATCTTAAATACGCATAAATCACATAAATTATCGTAAATGAGCTTTACTTACCCGAGATTGTGCGATGGTGCGCGAATCGGAGTTCGATCGGGCTTCCGTTTGGAATTAATCGTCGAACTGCACAATTTCGTATATTTAACTCCGGGTCAATTTCTGATTAAATATAATTTAAATAAATTTATCAGAAATTAAATTGGTCACTTTTGACCTCGTATCGACTTACCCGAAGTCCGGTGAAATCCCCAAAATTTTCCTTTTCCTTTTTCGTTCCTTTTTTCCTCTTTTTCCCCTTTTCTCCTTGGCTGAACCGGTCCGGTCCGGTTCAGCACAGTCACTTTTCACTGAACCGACCGACCGGTTCAGGCTCCTTTCGCCGTTCCGGTGCCGTCCGACCGGTTCTCCGACCGATTCCATCGCCGTTTGGTTCGGCCTCGCCTCTAGAGGCTTCTTTTGGCCTCGTCTGGGGTTTACCGGCGCCGAATTTCGTCGAATCCGTCTTTCTCTCCCGCGGTTTCCCTCTCGCAGATCTCACCGCCGGCGGCGTTTCCAGGCGCGTGATGGCCGTCGAGCTCTTCCTCGGTGCTGGTCGTTCCGTTGCCCAGCCTTCCTCGCGCCGTCGGCCGCTGGTTCGTCGCCGGTGTCTCCCTCTCTCTCGGTCGGCTTCGTGCGTTTCTCTCCCCGAAATTCCTCTCCAGATTTCGTTTTCTGTTTCAATTTTTTTTTTAAGAATTTTTTTATTATTATTTTATTCATTAAAATAATAAAAAAAATCCCAAAAATATCCCAAAAATTCTCAAAAATTCCAATTAAATTCATTTAGTCCGTAAATGAATTTATCAGTCCGATTTTACTTTTTCGGTATATTTTTCCACTATTTTTGGGCTCGTTTTTCGAGACAAAAATTCGAAAAATATTAATTAAATTCATATCTCGATCAATTGGACTCGAAATTCAATATTTTCCTCGTTATTGATCAAGATTTCTCGATTTCATATTTTTAATGAAATTTTCTCATCAGATTTATACCGAATTTTGGTCAATTGACCGTTTTACCCCTGTACTTGCTCAAAAATCACTTTAACCCTTATCTCGCTGTTATGTAGCTTACATGCATTTTTCATTCTCAATAAATCGATTGCACGATAGTAAATACTCTTCTTATGATTCAACTATGAAATATAACGTTCGTACACATAGGAATCATAAGGTACAAGCTACATACGTAAATCAAAAACTCGGGTCTGACAATAAATGATTTATGCATAACACTATCAGCATGTAGATAGAGTAGTTATCTACCATGCTTGCATTATTGCCTTACTGAGTGTGTGGTTGCTCATCCCACTCTATTTTCCCCCCTACAAAGCGTGCATAGTAGCCCAATGAGGATTGAGGCGTGGTATTTTGGACTCCGCTGCATCTCCATCGCTTAAAGGTATATACACAGTGATTCTTTTTGTATCTAAACAATGTAAAAGCACAGTATTCTTTTGAGTTGGACTTATGGGGGATGTAGATGTCAGTAAAACATGTATTCGTATAAGTACACGATTAAATGCACATGTATGACATCGTTTTAATTAATTGAGAATGAATGAGATGTGGTGTTTATTATTTACTCACAGCCCAACAGTGTGTGGTGAGTTAGTTCACGACCGGGTAAGGTAACAGTAAAACGCGAAAAATTTTCAGTGATTTTGGGTTAAAGAGAATGGAATTGGGTCGTGACAGTTTAGTCTTAAATGCTATTTTCCATTCATCACCTTTTTTCATACGAATTTGGTGATATCCACTCTTTAAATTAATTTTAGAAAATATGCATGCACCATGCAACTCATCGAGCTTGTCATCTAGCCTAGGAATAGGATAGCGGTACTTTACAGTGATTTTGTTGATGGCTCGACAGTCAACGCACATCCTCCACATCCCATCCTTTTTAGGCACAAGTAATACGGTCACGGCGAATGGACTCAGGCTCTCTCTCACGTAACCTTTCCTCATGAGCTCCTCAACTTGCCATTGAAGCTCCTTCATCTCCTCTGGATTACTTCTGTAGGGTGGGCGGTTAGGTATGGCACCTCTGGGGACAAGGTCAATCTAATTCTCGATCCCACAAATCGGTGGTAGTCCATTTGGGATCTCCTCAGGGAATACATCCTTGAACTCCTACAATAATGAGACAATATCAGTAGGCAAAGTATCATGGAGTTCAGTATCAATAAAACAAGAATCTTTAATTAAGAGCAAAAGGATAGGAAACTTAGCAACAAATGATATCTTCATATCTCGGGGGTTGGCATGGTAGCTCACTATTTTACTTTCCTTGGTTCCATTCTTTTCTTTAGCTAGCTTCCTTTGCACATCATGTTGCTCCTTCAGCCTTAATTGATCCTCGTAAATCTCCTTGGGGCTAAGGGGAGCAAGAGTGATCTTCTTGCCATCCATAAAAAAGGAGTAATGGTTGGTGTAACCGTTATGGATGATTCTTCGATCATACTGCCATGGTCTACCCAGCAACAGGTGGCTAACTTGCATAGGTACCACGTCACATATCACTTTATCCTGATACCTCCCAATACGAAAAGGAACCAAGACTTACTTCACCATAGTCATTAATCCATTGCAACTTATGTGGGCGGTGATACTTGGTAGTGGGTAATTTTAGCTTATCAACAAGGTATGTGCTAGCAACATTAGTATAGCTCCCACCATCAATGATCACAAAGCATACCTTGTCACTAATATGGCATCTTGTATGGAAGATGTTTTCACATTGTACCTCATCCTCAAACTTCACATGAATATTAAGAGCACGTCTGGTAATAAGTGTTTCACCATAAGCAACAAACTCAACAACTTCTTCTTCTTGAGCATCTTCTAACGCAGGCATCTCATCCTCAATACCAACATCAGAACCCTCACTCTTAACATCTCCATTCTCAAGCTTGAGCATCACTCCACGGTTAGGACACTGAGAGGCAACATGTCCACGACCCAAACACTTAAAACACTTTATGTCACGTGTTCTGCTCTGGGATGCTTGAGCAGGCTCAGTCTTAGGCTTTGGAGGGTCCTCAGACTTTGGTTTAACAAAACTTTCTGACTTAGGCTTAAACACAGGCTTATCATCCCTACGAAAGGTGTTAGATTTCCAAACAGGAACTAAACTAGGAGTGAAACGAGATGTACCTTTCCTTTTGAGTTGCCTTTCCACTTTGATCGCGACATGCAACATCTCCTCTAAATCCATGTAATGCTGCAACTCTACAACATTGGCAATCTCACAATTCAAACCTTAGAGAAAACGAGCCATAGTAGCTTCTGCATCCTCCTAGATATTGGCTCGGATCATGATTATCTCCATCTCCTTGTAATAATCGTCAAAACTTTTTGAACCCTGGGTGAGACCTTGGAGCTTCTGGTACAGCTCTCTGTAATAATGGTTAGGCACAAATCTTTTCCTCATGATACGCTTCATCTCATCCTATGTAGAGACCAGAGGATCACCACATCTTCTTCTACTGGAGACCAGCTGATCCCACCATACCATAGCATATTCTGTGAACTCTACTGGAGTAAGTTTAACCTTCTTTACCTCAGAGTAGTGGTGGTAGTCAAATACCATGTCAATCTTCCTTTCCCACTCTAAATATGGCTCAGGATCATTCTTGCCTTGGAAAAGAGGAATCTTCAATTTTAGGCTGCCAAGGTTTTCATCTATCTTTTCTTTGCCTCTATCACGGGCTGTATCAACTCGATCTCTATCTCTATACTCATGATGCCTTCTATGATGTCTATATGCCTCAAACTCTTCTTTCAAATCATACCCAACATTATCATCATACTCTCCATTGGTAACAATCTTACCTTTCAGATGGGAAGAATCACCTTGTTGGATCCTTGCAAATTGAGCTTCATGTCTGTCTAACTTATCATGAATGTCATTGAATTTCACGTACATCCGTTGGAACTGTTGTTGCATGGCCTGGAGCATGAACTCAATTTTTTTAAAGTCTAGCTTATCACCTTCAGAAGACATCTTTAACCTGCAAGAAACGTTAGTGATAACAGAAAACAACGAACCTCACAAGTGATAACCTCACGTGTTTACACTCAATTCACTCAAGATGGGGCACTCACACTCGTGTTTCACTCAAGTAATTAGGCTTTTCTCTAATAATGTTTCTCACATGCTCATGCCTTTTTACTTTACTCTACCTCAACTCTATAGGTTCACAATCGTACTAGAGACTCAGTCAAAGATTCAACCTCGAAGGATCAACCAATTCACCAAGTATTTTTTTTCTTCTTCTTTTTTTTTTGCTTTTTTTCCCTCTTTTTTTTTTTCAAAGACTAATCTGATTTGTGGCTAAGGTGGCGAGGAAGAGTTTTAGTGTGGCTAAGAGATTGACTTGAAATAAAAATTCAGAAGTTCCATTCAAACACAACAACTAAGTGTAGAGTCCAACTCAAACACAACGACTAAGTGTAAAGTCAAACTCAAACACAACGACTAATTGTAGAGTACAGCTCAAACACAACGACTAAGTGTAGAATCCAACTCAAACACTACAACTAAGTGTAGGACTTTTTCTTGCTTTTTTTTTTAAATAAAGACTAATCTGATTTGCGGCTAGGGTGGTGAGGAAGAGTTTTAGTGTGGCTAAGAGACTGACTTGAAACAAAAATTCAGAAGTCCAACTCAAACACAATAAGAATCTCAAAGAAATAATCACTAGAAAAACAAAAAATGCCTAAAACTATAGGAAAACAACAGAATTTAGCCAATAGAGGGTGGGGCCCGTGAATTTATTTCACGGGTTCGTTGTATTTCATCGTTTTCTTTAAAACTTATACTCGTGTGTCTTGTAACTCAACAAAATGTTTTTATGAATAGTGTTTAAATAGTACATGATTTTCTTTTCTTTTTTTCTTCTTCTTTTCTTCTTTCTTTTTTTTTTTACACTAACTTAGTGTTAGAGATGAAGGGGAAGACGTACAACCAGAAAATTGAAACCTTGCTCTGATGCTAAACTGATATGCGCGTACAAGAACATGATTTAGGACTTTGAATGGAAAACAGAATATCAACCTAGACCCGAAGTCTAAAGAAACTTGAACCAAAGGTATTAGACCTCAACCTACGAATATAAAATTCGAGAACCTAAGGTATAACAATGGTGGTTGGTGAAGAAGGAGGCGCCACAAGGAAGAAGACCTTGATAAGCCTAGTTAAGAGAGAACCCTAGAAAGAGGCACACTCAAATTTTTGAAAATTCAATCTGGTCTGTTCTTTTTTCAAGAGCGTTTACAAAGTATTTATAATAATATTTAGCACTTAAGCCCTTAAACAAGTGTGCTGGAATTAACAACAAACAGAAAATAAGACTAAAACTTAAATTCACGCATAAGCCTAGTTACATAGGATAATTGGTCAAAAACGCTATAAAACATAAATGTGGGCTATTTAAACACTTAACCCAACTTATTACTAAACCAAGATTCATGCCGTTTGGGCTTCCAAACAAATATAGAGGGCTCGGGTAATTGGACCTCCTTGGATGACCCATGAATCCTTGGCATCACGATTATCATAAGTATCACGAGCAAGTGGACCTCTATCAGCCATACCTTGTCCTGAAGGCCGTCTTCGAAATATCTTCTTCTTTAATCCTTAATTGGTGATAGCCCGATCTCAAATAAATCTTAGAAAAGACTGAGGCCCCTCTCAGCTGATCAAGTAGATCAGTAATCCTAGGCAATGAGTATTTATTCTTCACCGTGGCTTTATTCAACAGTCGGTAGTCTACGCATAATCTGAGACTACCATCCTTGTTTCTCACGACGAACACTGGTGCTCCCCACGGTGAGACACTGGGTCTAATAAAACCTTGGTCCAATAACTCCTGTAGTTGTTTCTTTAATTCCTCAAGTTCCACTAATGCCATCCTGTATGGAGGTCTAGAGATCGGCTGAGTATCTGATACCAAATCAATGGTAAAGTCCAGCTCTCTCTCTGGTGGTAAACCTAGTAACTCATCTGGAAAAACATCCGAAAATTCACACACCATAGATATATCCTCAATCCTCAGATGTTCCCTATTATCATTTGAGATGAGCGTTTCATAACCTTTACATAAAGAATCATATTTAGTACTCTCAAAAGCAACATCATAATTTCCAATTACTTACAAAGTTCCATATGTTTATTTACTCAAGATTTCAAACGTACACTGTAGGGTTCAGGTAGGGAGAAAGTTACAATCTTAGTATAGCAGTCTAAACTCACACGATTGGTTGCGAGCCAATCCATTCCCAAAATTACATCATGTATATTTAACATGATTGGATCTGCTAACATCACTCTATCTCCCACCTTTATTTCACACCCTCTACAGATTAACTTAGTTCTCTGGGAGTCACGCATAGGGGTATTTACATGTAGTATATTCTCTAGGGGGTTTAAACATCAAGTTTAATCTACATGAAAAATGCTAAAAAATAAATGAATGTGTGGAACCTGGATCAATAAACACATGGGCCTTATGATTACAGTCAGAGAGTGTACCTCTTATAGTTTTTGCTGAAGTGTATGTTGTTTCCTTGTCCAAAGCAAACACACGTCCTTGTGTGACGGGTCTCTTTCCTTTCTTTGCAGCATTGACCCATCTTTGGGGATTTACTCTCTAAGGTTACTGTCTAGTAGGCTCTGAAGCATGTGGTATCTAAGGTTGAGGACAGTCCTTCACTCTGTGACCCATGTCACCACATCTAAAACATCCACGGATCAACCCAGTACAACTCCCCTCATGCAATAGGCTACAATATCTGTAAACTATCGTCTCAGGCCTAACATATCGAGGGGTCTCCTTGATAATAGGATAAGCTCCGAGTCTCCTCTCCAATCTGCCCTTCTGTACCTCAATCCTTCCTCTTCTCAAGGTACCTCCCCGAACATCTGCCTGGGACATCATTGGCCTCTTGCCCTTGTCCCTAGTGACTGCTTCAAACTCATTCTGAGATTGTATAATTTCAATTCCACTCTCAATCTCTTGTGCTCGTCTCAGAGCATCTCCAAACTCGGTAATACATAACCCTAGCAATCGATCTCTGATGATAGGCTTCAATCCATATACAAATCTCTTAGTATGGAGCTCTTCATTCTTGAAGGTCTCTAGGTCATATCTCAACAGAGTGGTAAATCGACTCTCGTAATCATCCATAGACATGTTGCCTTGTACTAAACTCAAAAACTCTACTTACCTCCTTCTCTGTGCAGCTCATGGTACGTATTGGGCTCTGAAGGCTGTCTGAAACTCTTCCCAACCAATCACATCCTGATGGGACATCAAAATACCCTGGGTAGTACCCACTAATCTCGAGCTCTCCCTTTCAACATATAGGCACTTATACTAACCCTCTCAGCATCTGTACACCCCAAATAGTCAAATATAACTCTCAACTCTGTCAGCCACTCTTCAGCCTCTGTAGGATCCTTCTTTCCCCTAAATATGACTGGATTCATTTTCAAAAAGTCTTTCAGTCGAACTATACTTCTGTCATCAGGTTGAGTGACGGGAGGCACTGGGTCTATCTATACTGGGGGTACGAGAGGTCCCTATGGTGGTGTAAGAGTAGTACCCAAGGCATTAACTCCAAAATGTTGCATGAATAGCATTGCCATTTGCTCAAATCCCTGCCTCACATCGGTCTCAATCCGGTTAAATCGAGAGTTAAGACTCTCAGGTTGTGGGATAGGTGGCAAAAGTGGCTCTTCCTGCCTCCTCGAATGACCTCGTCGTCCACTCATTCTCAATCTCAACACGTTTCCTATGCGTACATATCAAACTTGATTGAAATCTCAATCCTCAATTTCAGTTCATGACTAGACTTATACAGATACTTGTATTCTATTTCACTTAACTAACACTGACAGTACTAAACACCCTAAGCTTTGATACCAAGAAAACTATGTGACGCCCCGAAAGCATAAAAATAGGGCAAATTTAAAACTTTTTACTCATCAAATCACAATTAAGGGTGCATTCCTATGCAGTGTCATATATCATCATACTTATCATGCCTTAGGATCTCATCATAAAATAGTATATATCATATCATATACATTACTCAATTCTGAGTTAATTAATCCTAATACATCCCATACATGATTGTACAATAAGTGTTTGTAATTACAACTTTAGTCTAGGTGCATGAAAAGATAAATTATACCTCAATACAATATATGGCCTGGAGCTCAAGTCCTCCACTAGCCACAAACTCGTTCACTTGAAGAAATCTGAAGGGGGAGAGAAAATAGGGTGAGCTTCTAAATGACTCAATAAAATAAAGATTTGCACAGCACAATCATTTTAACTCATATTTGAAAACTCGTTAGAAAATGTAGCATGACTTAATAAAACATCAGTCTCATCTCATCTCTAAAATCATTTGAAAACATGAGAGTACATAACTTAGTATAAACCACAGCTACAAGCATGTGAAAATCATGATGTGATAATGGTTTTTCTCATTAAAACGTGATAAAAATCATCGCAATAAAATGTACGTGGCACTGCCAAAAAATAAAAATCGTGTATAAAAAGGAGACTAGGCAATAAAACTCAAATAAAACTTGTCATGGCACATCAATACTATATCTCCTATGGGTGCGAATCCCAGGCATCCTCATAAGAGGGAACGTCGACATATGGTCGTGTACATGGTATATTGGACTTACGTGTTACCAAAACAAGGCCCAACCTTACATGCTACTAGAGTAAAGCCTCTCCTCATGCATAATATCATGTGGTCCCTGGGGTTCCTAGGCAGCCCACTCTATCGGTCTTACCTGCTACCAAAGCAAGGCTCGGACTTACATGCTACCAAAGCAAAGCCACCCAGCGTTACCAGAACGGGGGTCATCTCACGTTACCAAAACAGAGGCATCTCTCATTACCAAAACGGAGGAATATCGAACTTACTTACTATCGAAGCAAGGCCCGGACTTACATGCTACCAGAGTAAGGCCTCCTAACGCTACCAAAACGGAGGAATAATTGAACTTACATGCCACCAAAGCAAGGCCCAATGTGTATTAAAAATGACACACCTAAGTCTCAATCATTAGTTATTATCATATAAAACGTTTTGCCTTCACGTAGAACTCATAATGGTTTTGTTTCATAAATCTCATTTAAAACATTTGTGTACTCAACACAAAACATGTTATAATCGAGTTCTAGCCGGCAAAACCATGCACACATTTCTCAATCTCAATATGCCTTAACGTAAAACCCAAATCTCTTTTTCACGTTTTAAACACAAAACGATTATAAAACATTTTCACACATAGTTTACAACTCATAAAAATTGGGCTCTAATCAGCTATAAAATCGTGTGCAATTTCTCATTAACAACATATAGAACATGCTTGTTTTCTCAATCACAATTCATGCTACAATATTTCACAATTCACATACACAGACGAGTTTAAGTTTCCCTTACCTCTTTGCACCTCATATAGTGCAATCGTTCCCCCGTATCACGGACTAGTCTCATATTCCTCTCTGGAACTCCCGAGCTGTCCAAACGATGAAAAACATCAAAACTTATTATCACATAACCTCTAAATCTCTACATTGAGCATATTACCCATATTCTTGTTAAATACCTTAATTATCCCATTTCTCATAGCTCTATCAAATTCATAATCTCATCCACTACATTTAAACCTTGTACATTTCTCATGCATAATACCCATGCCAAAATCACTTCATTGCCTAAATTTCCAATTTATAGACAAAAATCCCAATTTACCATAATTTACTTAATATCATCATCACTCCAATAAAATCACAATTTTTGTCAACTCTAATCCTTTCCTAACTATTTCATCACAATGCCCATATTCACAATCACCAAAAATCACTTCAAAATCCAAGATTGAAGTTTAGAGATTACCCAAACTTGTGGAGTGCTCAACTCACACCTCGATTTGATTCATCTTTCGATTTCCAAGTATGTTATTCTCCTTTGGGTGAGGAACAACTTTTCTTCTTACCACAACCCTTGATTTGGACGAAAATGAGGACTTTGGAAGAGAGAGAAAGCTATGGTTCAGTTGAAATTGAGGTTTAGGGGAGAGAGAGATCCATTTCTAGAAAAAACAAAAGGTTTTTATATAAACTAAGGGTAGGAGATCGATCTGCCTCTTGATAAGATCAATCTGCATTTGAATTTGGGACGATTTGGGGTAATTTTATGCTTAGGAGATTGATCTGTCGTGGGGTAAGATCGATCTCTTAATGGCTTTATGAGATCGATTTTCTCCAATTATGAGATCGATCTCTAGTTTACAGAATGGTTCATGAGATCGATCTGCTCCTTGGGGAGATCGATCTTCTCCTTAACATAAACATTTTGAGATCGATCCCTTCTTCATGAGATCGATCTCTTCATTACAAAATCATAAGGAGATCGATCCTCTTCCATTGGAGATCGATCTGCTCGCTAAAATTCCTTGTTCCTTGTCATTTTTTACCTACCAGATCGATCCTCTCTTCTCCAAGATCGATCTGGCCCCATAGTTTCACACTTTAACATAAAATCTCATTTATAACTCATTCATCACTTAAAATTTCATTCTATGCCACCTCAATATATGAGTACATCATATTTAGTTCAATCAATTACACTTCATGTTCTCATTACATAATTTGATATGTGTAAAATTCTCAGATCTCACAGTTCTTGGGATGTTAAATTTGATTTCTTGGATGTTTATTATGATGTCTAAGAACTAAACTCCTTTTTCCTAGAATCGATGTAACCAACTTTAGGCCTATTGCAATTACTTTGTGATGTTGTTTGGATGATTTCAATTGCGTTTATTTAATCTACTTGTTCTTAATGCTCTAGTTGATTGGCTACCAATTAGATGAATTAGTATAAGAATTTGGCACTCGAGAGAGGGGATTGTTTATATGCACAAGGGTAGAATAACATAGGACATTCTTAGATCGAGAGGTTGACAATTCTTATGAGCCCTAGAGAAATGGATTACTACTGCTTAATTAACCCTATTATTTGATTTTGAATCGAGAGGTTAGGATTAGGTACATTGGGTATGACTGTTTAAAACTCGAGAGAAATAAACAAGAAATAGTTTCGACTATAAACAATTTGAAATCAAAAGAACTATTGATCAAAGGAGTTGCATGAACCCTAGTTAGGTGAAATCGGTTTCTAGGAATATTTTGCTATTGATATTTTCATTCGTGATTATTGTGATTTGCTTTAATTAATTTGTTTCATAGTTAACAATTAGAATAGTTATCTAGGATTTTAACCAACATTCATTGATTTTCTAGATAAAGCTCAAGGTTGTTGATTACAGTGATTAGTGGTAGACACAGTTCTCTATGGGACGATACTCATATTTACTATATACTCGAAAACTAACATGTGCACTTATCGTAGTGTTCCATTTAGGACAACAATTTTTCTGGCGCCGTTGCCGTGGAACTGTTGTCTAGTTTCTCATTGACACTGTTCCCCAATAGCCTTTACTTTAATTTAGATTTTTATTTTTATTTTTGTTTTAATTTATTATCTACAATTTTTTTTTGTGAATGGTAAAAACACGCAGTAGTGGAAGTGCAGATATAAAAGAGTTAGATCCAGAGCTTGAGAGAACCATCAGACAAATTCGCCAAAACAGATTTGAAGAGAAAAAACAAAATTTAATCATGGCAGATGATAATCAGCAGCAGCTAGCTATACGCGATTATTTCACCCTAGTTGTGAATCAGAATTTTGCTGCTATAAGAGAGATTCCTATGAACTGTAACAACTTTAAATTGAAGCCGACATTGATCAACATGGTTATGCAAAACCAATTTGGAGGTTCAGCTATGGAGGATCCTAATACACATTTGACAAGTTTTCTACAGATTTGTAGCACCATTAAGATTAATGGAGCCTCTAACGATACTATTCGGCTAAGGTTATTTCCTTTCTCTCTTCGAGATAAAGCCTTGAGTTGGTATCAAAATCTACCGCAGTAAGCATTCTGACATGGGTAGTGATGGCACAAAAATTCTTGGCAATGTATTTCCCACCAGGAAAGACTATGCAGATGAGATTAGAGATTACCTAGTTCACACAGTTAGACCAAGAGCTATTACATGAGGCATGTGAGCGATTTAAAGAGTTATTGCATAGATGCCCTCAACATGGATATGATGAAGGAAACTGGATACAGGTTTTCTACATAGGCATGACTCTGCGACAAGAGCTACAGTGGATGCTTCAATAGGAGGTTCACTATGGTCTAAGACACCTGATCAGGCTATGTAGTTACTTGAGGAGATGGCTATAAACAGCAGCCAATGGCCAGGTGAAAGAGTTAATGTCAGAAGAGTAGTAGGTATGCATGAGTTAGATACGCAGACAGCCATTCTAGCAAGACTTAAGTAGATTTCGACATAAATTGCTTCAATGGGTATACAAGGGGCACAAGCTGTGATTCATCCTGACAACGCAAATCCTAACTTGATGGGGACGGATTTGAAACAGGTGAATTATGTTAATAATTGTAACTTTGGTTTTCAGGGAAATTGGGTTCCAAACTATTACTAGTCAGGATTCAAAAACCATGAGAATCTATTGTATGGTAATTCTAAGAATGTTCGAAACCCACCAGCAGCAAGTAACAGCAATACAAGATTCAATAACCAAGGGAATCCCCAAGGTTATAGTGGAGTTAGAAGGAACAAATTTGAGGAGTTCATGGTTAAAACTAGAACACGATTTAGCAAAATTGATGCGCAGTTAAACACTATGGAAGCTAAAGTGTCAGAGATGAGTACTAGTCTTGGTGCGCATATGAAGTCTGTTGAGACTACTTTGGGATAGTTAGCTGTAGCTGTTAGTTCTTTGAATTAAAGAGGTAAGTTCCATAGTGATACAGTGCTAAATCTGAAAGAACACTGCAATGCTATATCTTTGAGAAGTGGGAAAACTTATGAGCCACCAAAGGTAGTAGAGAAAAAAAACTACGCCAATCACTGAGGTGCAGAAGAAGGAGGCCGAACCTATTGTGTTAAATGATGCCGAATCAGGAATGGTTAAATAGGGAGTTGATTCTAAACCTTTTAGTAAACTTTTTCCTGATAATCCTCCTTTGTTGAAACCATATATTCCTTATCCTCAAGCTTTGTATAAAAGGAAGATTGCATCTAAGTTTAAGAAATTTCTAGGTACATTTAAGAAATTACATATTAACATTTCGTTTGTTGATGCTTTGTAGCAGATGCCGCATTATGCAAAATTCATGAAAGAGGTGACGTTAAAGAAATAGAGACTTGAGGATTATAAAACTATCAACTTGACAGAGGAATGCAGTGCGATTTTACAGCAGAAGTTACAGCAAAAATTGAAAGACCTTGGAAGCTTTACTATTCCATACGAGATTGGAGGATCGAAAATGGGTAAGGCATTGTATGATTTAGGTGCTAGCATAAATTTAATGTCTTTATCTATTTTCAAGAGCCTAGGTCTTAAAGATGTGAAGCCGACCACCATAACACTGCAACTAGTGGATAGATCGATTACTTATCCCAGAGGTATAGTAGATGTACTTGTTAAAGTTGATAAGCTAATTTTTCTTGTCAATTTTGTAGTCTTAGATTATGAAGAGGACAAAGAAATTTTGCTTATACTTAGGAGACCATTCCATGCCAATGGAAGAGCACTAATCGATGTTCAAAGAGGGCAATTAACCTTGAGGATGAATGATGAATCGGTTATACTCAACATCTATAAGGCAATGAAATTCGCTGATGAGCCAGAGACTTGTAATTTAATTAAAGTGGTGCAGAGTTGTGTACGGGAAGTTGGAACAAAGGAAGCACCAACTGATCCTATGGCTCAGTGTCTGGTAAATTCACTTTCTAATTTAGATGATAAATTATTAACTGATGAAATTAAAAGTTGTGTTGCTATTTTGGAAGCAAACCCATTAGAAAGTGTGACTACAACAACTAAGGAAAAGATTGACAAGTCGCAGGTAAGTGAGAAAAAAAGAAGGTAAAACTGAATTGAAATGTCAGACCCAAATTTTTGTAGCTTATTCCTTATGATTCCTATGTGTATGAACACTATGTTATTATAGTTGAATCATAAGAAGAGTATTTACTAGACTTAAAGTGTTAGTGAAATGATTTAACACGCAAAAGCTACATAAAGAGCCTAATGTGAACTATAAGTGTCACAGGCTAAACTGAGTAAATCTAAATCTTTCTGACTGAAAATAAGAACTTAAAATGAGAGAGCATAGAGAGCTCATGAAGGAAAGTCAGCTTGATTTAGTCCCGAACATAGAAAACGAGAGTAAAAGCTAAAAAGGGAAAAATTGACCTTTTTGGCGAGAAAAGGTGTTTTGGGTGAAATTACCCACCGGGAACAATTGAAACATAAAGACGAGAGTGTAAGACATAAGATATGACACTTTTGAAATTTGGAGAAAAAGTCAACTTGGTCAATGGTTAAGGAAAAAGTCAACTATAGTTAAGAAAGTGGACTTTTACCATAGTTAACTAATCATGGTTAAAAATTAACCCAAGTATAGAGAAAAAAATTGGGGAAAAATATTCTTGGCCAGAATAAAAGATAATCATCCCCGGAAGTAAGAAAAATTTATTCGGAAGGATTCCGGAATAAATTTAATGGTTAAAAATGCAATAGGCCTAGGGTGAAAATTTTAAAGCCCATTAACGTATACTAAACATATATCGAAATTCTTAGGTCCTTTAGACCGAATTGTTGGACCAATTGATTAGAAAAATTTTGAGACAATTAAAGGCCCGAGACATAGTAAAAATTTTAGCTCGAAAGCCCATTAAGAAAGCCCAAACCGAGAAGCCCAAATGGAAAAGCCCATGAGATAAATATCTAACCATAGTTAAAGTTAACTATGACTCATAAGGTGACTCATAAGGTGACTCATGGCTAAGGTTTGAAAAGTCAAGTATAATGGCTGAAAAGTAAGGCTTAATGGCTAAGTAAGTGGCTTATAAATTCAGCCACACCATTGTCATCTTCATCACACCAAATCCGGCTAGAAGAAGAAACCATTGAAACATATTATCCAAGCTTTCTCTCACTAGAAATCACTAGGAATTAGACATATTTGGAACTTGCATTCTTCATGGAAGTTGTTCCAAACTGAAAGGAGATTGACATATGTTGGAATTGGCTATCAAGGAGCCATAGAGTGCAAACCGTGAGCCTCCAAAGTTTCAGCCAAAGGGTGAACACCACATTGGTATATTTTCTAATTTCCAATTTCATATATGTTAATGTATGAATGATTTCAAGTATGTTGATATATTTTTTAAGCATTGAAACAAATTAAATCACCATGAAGTGGGTTAGGCCGAGAGTGAGTAATGGGATATTGAATTATGTCAATATGATTTTAAGACATAAATGGATTAGTGTACATGTATTAATGTTATTGTGTAATTAGAATTAATCAAATTGATTAATTAATACATGCAATTTGTTGGCAATCAAGGTGTTTGATAAAATGCCTAAATGAACTATATGATGATTGGTAATGTTGCCTACCAAGTGTTTGTGAAAATGCCTAAGTGAAATTGGCTAAATAATAGGCATGGATGGCATGCCATGGTGAAACCGAGGCATGGGTAGCTCTCGGCCATGGCATGTGGCCGAGAGGCCCAATGGGCCAAGCCCAAGAATTTTAGGCCCAATAAGATGTAATGGGCCTGGGACAAGCCCAATAAGAGTTGGTGGGCCCCACAAGCCCAATAGGCCCAACGAAAATGAATAGTAAAATGAAAATGGGCTTAAGGCCTAGCTAGGCCCATTAAGGATTTTTAAGGCCCATTAAGGGAAAATAGACTGTATTAATGTGTAATACAGTAGGAAAATTATAATTAAACTGAGGAATGGTTATTTACAGCTCCGGAGTTTACATTGAGAGCTGATCGGACTGCGAGAGTTAGCAACACCGAGCAAGTGAGGTCACTAGACGTGATCCGAGGTAAGGGACTTTTACGAGTAGTTAGAGATACCAGCACGTATTTTCATCTGCTTTTACATTCACTTAAAAACTCTGAGGGTCAGAGAAAGTGAATAATAATTATTGCGACCCGATAGTGGCAAATTACGATTTTGCCCCTGTTAGTCAAAAAGTTAACTTTTATGAAAAGTTACAAAAAAGCATGGAAACTACTATTGTGATTGTTTAACTGCTGTTTACCATGAAAATAAATAGATGGGCTAATGATTTAAGGTTGATGTGACTTAAGCACACTTTATAGTGCTGATTTTAGTATTTTGTAAACAATCCCTTTTTAAAGAGCCATCTATCATATTATGTGAGAATTAATCGTGCTAGAGCATAGCTCGCACTGGATTTCATATGTTTTCCACATACATTAGTGCTAGATTTTAATACGCACTAGATTTCCATGACATGCATGATAGAGTACTGGAGTTTTACTCGTACTCAGTTTTATATGATATATGCATGACAGAGTGCTGGAGAGATTAGCTCGTACTCGAGTTTTACATGAGATACATGACAGAGTGCTGGAGCGTTGCTCGTACTCGATTCTTCATGGTTTACACATGACATAGTACTGGAGCTATTGCTCATACTTGATTTGATGATATTATGTATAGCATAGTACTGGAGCTATTGCTCGTACTTGATTTAATACATGAACTATGCATTGACCTAGTTGCTAGAGGTTTACTCGCACTAAGGTTGAGTTTGTGATGTGAAACAGTGTTTGAGCGGAGTGTCGACTGTGAGTCGCACTCAAAGGCGCGCACTGTATGTGATATATAATACATGTTACAAACCCATGCCCGCATCCTTGTGTGACTGAGTGTCACATTTTGTGAGAGGATAGCCACATGAGGGTATTAGAGATGTGGTATGATATTCCATGGTTACGAGGTTTAAGACCTATGGCAGGCACCCTGGCTGTGATCTAGGGTCCACGGGTGTACTTTGTACCGTGCATGTGGCATGGGAGTACACTGTACCGTGTGTTGTTATGGAGTTGAGGAGGATATAGCTGGCGATTGTGATGGACTGACCCCCCTCCTGTTGCAGCAGTGATGCCTCGCACACCGAGATCTGTGTTGCTTGGGATCACATGTCGGATATGATCACAGTCCAGAATACTATTTACATTTCACCACAGAGTCTCACATGATATATCACATTGATTGACTGATTTAAACTGCGGACAGACCTGAGGGATGGGTCAGACTCTGATACTGTGTTGTGAATTATTTAATGCCATATTTATTATGATTTAAATATACATGGCATGATTTACATAAAGGCATGATTTATATACGATGCATTGTTTTGCACTACATGCCTACATTTGAGAAAGAAAGTCTGATTTCTATACATGGGATTTAATCTGTACAAGTATATATATTATATTTAAAGACATGCTTTTAAAGCGAGTTAAAGAAATAATGTTTTCAAGGCATAGTATTATTTTGAGTAGATAGTGTAGATATCTACTTGCTTGCCTGATTTCCTTACTGAGTGCGTTGTATGCTCACCCCCCTTTCTTTACATCTCTCTACAGAGCGTCAGTAGAGCGAGAGCTATCGAGGGATAGTATTCCTGAGTCCACTGCTAGTTCCTATCGATCGCCAGGTATACTTATTATGGACAGTTGTGTATCTAAACATAGAAACAGCACAGTGATGTATACGTTATATATTATAGGGAATGTATTTGTATTAGATTTTATATAATCTTACATGTATAATAAAAGCAGTTACAGTCAGTAATAATATATTGACATGTATGTATGAAAATGGATGATGTGGTAAACGAGGACTCTAACATCGAATCACAGCTCAACCATTGAAGAGAAGAAAGGTAAGTTAAAAATACGAAAAATTTTGTAGTGATTTTTGGTTAAAGTCATGGATTGAGAATGGGGTCCTGACATAATGGTATCAGAGCCGAGGTTGGTCTGATGTGAGTCGGTGTTAGAAAAATAGGAAAGTGTACATCCCCATAGTATTGTGCTGTGTTTAGATATAAATGTGTATACCAGATAGGAGACGGACTAATTCATTATTATGAATGCAGGAACCTTGCTTATATGGCAAATACGCGTAGTGGTAGGAGTATGAGAGGTAGGGCTCAAGGCCAGGGAGATAGACCCGAGGGACAAGCTGCTGTCGGACCATTACCTACGCATGAGACTCCAGGTGCTACTGAGGCACCTGAGTGTGCAGAGATGCGCTTCACGAGATTAGAACGTGGTCTCGAGACTATTATCAAGATACTGGCACAGACGATGCCAGGTACGTAGAGACAGGAGGTAGGAGCTACGATAGAAGAGGCCGTTGCCCCTGATACACCTACGCAGACAGCTGATGCACAGAGGACTGTAGATACTCCTACACCCCCACCAGTTTTGGGTGGTATTGGATTAGGGTATGGATGTGATCTGTATCGGTTGCGAGAATTTCAGAAGTTTAGACCTCCATCTTTTAGTGGGGTCAAGGACCCAGTGGCTGCTGAGGAGTGGTTAGCAGAGCTGGAGAAGTTTTATGGATTCTTCGAGTATATGACCTCGGAGATGGTCGCGTTTGCTGCGTTTCTATTGAAGGGAGCTGCAGAGCATTGGTGGAAGTCCACCCGACCTATATTGAGATCCCAACACACAGACATTGGTTGGGATATATTTCGGGAGGCCTTCAGGAGGCAGTTTGTTCCCGACACCGCACAGCGAAAATTACAAGCAGAGTTTTTGGGACTACACCAAGGGAGTTTATTTGTGGACGAGTATGAGACTCGATTCCTATCCCTAGGAAGATATGACCCGGATACCATGTATAGTGAGATCAGGAAGGTCCACAGGTTTATCGATGGGTTGAGACCGATTTTGTGGTCCAAGTTGGTCCCATTAGACATAGTGACCTATGAGGAGGCAGTGCGCAGGGCGCAACTATGTGAGCAAGATTACGAGAGGAATGCTTTCGAGTTCGAGAAGTTTAGCCGTAGCCAAGATATACAGAGGAAGAGGCCGGCTAGAGATTTCAGTTATCGAGGAGGGAAGAGACTTTTCGGTAAGAGATCACGAGTAGAGGAGGCACGAGAGAGGTATGCTAGACCTCCTGCTTATCCGACTGTAGCCCCAGCAAAGGGTATTATCATGGAAGGACAGAGGTCTGCTACAGATCAGTGTAGAAGGTGCGGCAAGCAACATGGAAGTAGACCGTATCCGCTAACTCCTGTTGTGTGTTTTCGATGTGGGAAACAAGGGCACATTGCTAGAGAGTGCCCAAAGACATTTGTGACTGTACCACTGAAGGGCAGGAAACCTGATAGAACCCCAGCTGGTACGTTTGCTCAGAGAGGTAGAGCGACGACAGAGGAGAGGGGAAACAAGTGATGGGTCAAGGGCGAGTACATGCTTTGGACCAGGGAACAGCTGATCCTTCATCGGATGTGATTCGAGGTAACATCCTGATTTATGATATTCAAGCATATGTTTTAATTGATCCTGGTGCCACGTATTCTTTTGTGTCGCCTTCATTTACATATAAATTAGCATGACATGTAGAGCGTACACATTTATGTATGATGATGTTGATTAGTATGCCTATGAATTGTAGTCAAGTTATAGAATATGTATTTAATGACTGCAAGTTGAGAGTAGGGGATAAGGAGATGACAACCAATCTAATATTACTAAGTATGAGTGACTTTGATATAATATTAGGAATGGATTGGCTATCTGCAAACCATGTTGTTTTAGATTGTTATGCTAAGACAGTTATGTTCCCTAACCCTATTAGATATGTTGTAAAGTTTAATAAGAATAAATGAAAGGAGTAGTTATGATTATTACATGATTTCTGATTTAGAAAACCTTCAACATATCAAGGTTTCATTGCGTACGTGGTAGATATGGATAAGGCACATCCGGAGTTGTCAGAGATTTCTGTGGTCAGTGAGTACCCAGATGTTTTTTCAGATGAATTGCCAGGGTTACCACCAGACAGAGAGATGGAGTTCTGTATAGATTTGGTGCCTGGTACGGAGCCTATTTCGAGACCACCATATCGCATGGCCTTAGTTGAGCTGGAGGAGCTCAAGAGACAGTTACAGAAGCTGTTGGATAGGGGTTTTGTCCGACCGAGTGTTTCACCTTGGGGAGCACCGGTTCTGCTTGTAAGGAAGAAGGATGGGAGCCTCCGATTGTGTATAGACTATCGATTGTTGAATAAGGCCACCATCAAGAATAGAGACCCCCTTCCACGTATTGACGACTTGTTAGATCAGCTTCAGGGAGCATAGGTCTTTTCCAAGATTGACCTGAGGTCTGGGTATCATCAGCTGAAGGTTCGGAGTGGAGATGTACCCAAGACAGCATTTCGTACCCGATATGGCCATTATGAGTTCTTGGTCATGCCATTCGGATTGACAAATGCTCCAGTTGCTTTCACGGCTTTGATGAACGATGTGTTCAAGCCATATTTGGACCAATTTGTTATCGTCTTTATCGATGACATATTGGTGTATTCGAGATCTAAGGAGGAGCATGAGGAGCACCTCAGGATCGTGTTGCAGACGCTACGAGAGCATGAGTTATATACTAAGCTCAGTAAGTGTGACTTTTGGTTGTCACAGATCTCGTTTTTGGGACATGTTGTATCGAGAGATGGGGTATCAGTCGATCCATCTAAGATAGAGGTTATAGTTCAGTGGAAACAGTCGAGGACAGTTACCGAGATCAGGAGTTTTTTGGGTTTAGCTTGATACTATCGAAGATTCGTTGAGGGATTTTCGAAGTTGGCTGCTCCGTTGACACATCTTACTCGAAAGAGTGCACCGTTCGTATGGAACGAGGATTGTGAGAAGAGTTTTGAGGAGTTGAAGCATCGATTGACCACCGCTCTGATTCTCACTATCCCTACCAGCTAAAGAGGATTTGCAGTATATACCGATGCTTCGCATCAGAGACTGGGCTGTGTATTGATGTAGGATCGGAAGGTAGTTACTTATAGATCCAGACAACTGAAGGATCATAAGAAGAACTATTCGACCCATGATTTGGAGCTAGCAGTAGTATGTTTGCGTTAAAGGTATGGCGCCACTACTTGTATGGCGAGAAGTTCAAGATATTTACCGACCACAAGAGCCTCAAGTATCTGTTCTCTCTAAAAGAGCTGAACATGAGACAGAGAAGATGGCTAGAGCTTCTGAAGGACGACGATTGCGAGATACTTTATCATCCGGGTAAGGCTAACGTTGTAGCCGATGCCTTGAGTAGGAAGAGCTTAGGAATGGTATCGTATTTGTTAGAGCAGTTTGCTAGCCTCAGTTTGGGAGTCGTGCCTTCTGACATGGATACAGGCTATGTGATAGCTAGTCTACGCTTGGAGCCGGACCTGTTGGATAGTATCAGAATGACTCAGCAGACTGATCCATTTTGTATAGATTTGAGTAGTCAGATGCAGAAAGGCACTGTGACTGACTTTGAGTTGAGTTTTGATGGACTACTGAGGTTCAGAGGCAGATTGTGTGTTCCTGAGGATCCAGGACTCAGGAGATTGATATTAACGGAAGCTCATTCGTTGAGGTATACGTTACATCGGGGAGTAACAAGATGTATCAGAACCTCCGGAAGGTATACTGGTGGTCGGGTATGAAGAGAGATGTAGTAGACTTCATGGCAAAGTGTCTCGTATGTCAACAGGTGAAGGTAGAGCATCAGAAACCTATAGGGTTATTGCAGCCTCTACCTATACCGACATGGAAATGAGAGCATATCACCATGGATTTCGTGATGGGTTTACCGAGAACCTGCAGGAATCACGATGCTATATGGGTGATCGTTGACAGACTGACGAAGTCAGCCCACTTCCTAGCTATGAGAGCGACCGATACTCTGAGTTCATTAGCAGAACTGTATGTACACGAGGTAGTGAGGTTACACGATGTACCAGTGAGCATAGTCTTTGATAGGGATTCCCGTTTCACTTCCCACTTTTGGGGACATTTTCAAGAAGCCATGGGAACCCAGTTGAGTTTGAGCACCGCTTTCCATCCTCAGACAGATGGTCAGTCAGAGAGGACTATACAGACTCTGGAGGATATGTTGAGAACATGTGTCCTAGATTATCGAGGTTCCTGGGATGACCACCTGCCACTAGCCGAGTTTGCCTACAACAACAGTTATCATTTGAGTATCGGGATGGCACCGTATGAGGCTTTGTATGGCTGTAGATGCTATTCCCCTATTGGATGGGAAGAAGTGGGTGACTGTAAGATTTTCGCTTCTGACATGGTTACACAAGCATCTGAGGATGTTTGTTTGATAGTAGAGAGACTGAGGACAACTCAGAGCAGACAGAAGAGTTACGCTGACAGGAGATGTAGGCCACTAGAGTTTGTAGTTGGTGAATCCGTGTTTTTGAGAGTTTCTCCTTCCAAGGGCATAGCGAGATTTGGGAAAAGAGGGAAACTAAATCCTTGCTACATTGGACCCTTTGAGATACTTGATCGATTGGGAGATAAGGCGTATAGGTTGGCATTACCACCGGACTTATCAAGTGTCCATAACGTCTTCCACATATCCATGCTTCGGAAGTATCACCCGGATCCAGCACATGTGATTAGTTACGAGCCTTTGGAGCTCCGAGAGGACATGTCATATGTTGAGAGACCGATTCGGATATTGGATAGGAAGGAGAAGGTATTGAGGTCGAAGATCATCAAATTAGTGAAGATTCTCTGGCAGCATCATACTTCAGAGGAAGCTACCTGGAGCTAAAGAGTCTGATGTGAGAGAAGTACCCTCACCTATTTGATGATTGACTTGGTTCTAATTTGGAGGACCAAATTTTTTGAGTGGGGGAGGATTGTCAGACCCAGATTTTTGTAGCTTATTCCTTATGATTCCTATGTGTATGAACACTATGTTATTATAGTTGAATCATAAGAAGAGTATTTACTAGACTTAAAGTGTTAGTGAAATGATTTAACACGCAAAAGCTACATAAAGAGCCTAATGTGAACTATAAGTGTCACAGGCTAAACTGAGTAAATCTAAATCTTTCTGACTGAAAATAAGAACTTAAAATGAGAGAGCATAGAGAGCTCATGAAGGAAAGTCAGCTTGATTTAGTCCCGAACATAGAAAACGAGAGTAAAAGCTAAAAAGGGTAAAATGGACCTTTTTGGCGAGAAAAGGAGTTTCGGGTGAAATTACCCACCGGGAACGATTGAAACATAAAGACGAGAGTGTAAGACATAAGATATGACACTTTCGAAATTTGAAGAAAAAGTCAACTTGGTCAATGGTTAAGGAAAAAGTCAACTATAGTTAAGAAAGTGGACTTTTACCATAGTTGACTAATCATGGTTAAAAATTAACCTAAGTGTGGAGGAAAATTTGGGAAAAACTATTCTTGGCCAGAATACAAGATAATCATCCCTGGAAGTATGGAAAATTTATTCGGAAGGATTCCGGAATAAATTTAATGTTTAAAAACGCAATGGGCCTAAGGTGAAAATTTTAAAGCCCATTAAGGTATACTAAACGTATATCGAAATTCTTAGGTCCTTTAGACCAAATTGTTGGACCAATTGATTGGCCAAATTTTGAGACAATTAAAGGCTCGAGACATAGTAAAAATTTCAGCCCGAAACCCCATTAAGAAAAACCAAACCGAGAAGCCCAATGGAAAAGCCCATGAGATAAATATCTAACCATAGTTAAAGTTAACTGACTCATAAGGTGACTTATAAGGTGACTCATGGCTAAGGTTTGGAAAGTCAAGTATAATGGCTGAAAAGTAAGGCTTAATGGCTAAGTAAGTGGCTTATAAATTCAGCCACACCATTGTCATCTTCATCACACCAAATCCGGCTAGAAGAAGAAACCATTGAAACATATTATCCAAGCTTTCTCTCACTAGAAATCACTAGGAATTAGACATATTTGGAACTTGCATTCTTCATGGAAGTTGTTCCAAATTGAAAGGAGATTGACATATGTTGGAATTGGCTATCAAGGAGCCATAGAGTGCAAACCGAGAGCCTCCAAAGTTTCGGCCAAAGGGTGAATACCAGATTGGTATATTTTCTAATTTCCAATTTCATATATGTTAATGTATGAATGATTTCAAGTATGTTGATATATGTTTTAAGCATTGAAACATATTAAATCACCATGAAGTGGGTAGGGCTGAGAGTGAGTAATGGGATATTGAATTATGTCAATATGATTTTAAGACATAAATGGATGATTTTAAGACATAAATGGATTAGTGTACATGTATTAATGTTAATGGTGTAATTAGAATTAATCAAATTGATTAATTAATACATGTAATTTGTTGGCAATCAAGGTGTTTGATAAAATGCCTAAATGAACTATATGATGATTGGTAATGTTGCCTACCAAGTGTTTGTGAAAATGCCTAAGTGAAATTGGCTAAATAATAGGCATGGATGGCATGCCATGGTGAAACCGAGGCATGGGTAGCTCTCGGCCATAGCATGTGTCCGAGAGGCCCAATGGGCCAAGCCCAAGAATTTTAGGCCCAATAAGATGTAATGGGCCTAGGACAAGCCCAATAAGAGTTGGTAGGCCCCACAAGCCCAATAGGCCCAACGAAAATGAATAGTAAAATGAAAATGGGCTTAAGGCCTAGTTAGGCCCATTAAGGATTTTTAAGGCTCATTAAGGGAAAATAGACTATATTAATGTGTAATACAGTAGGAAAATTATAATTAACCTGAGGAATGGTTATTTACAGCTCCGGAGTTTACGTTGAGAGCTGATCGGACGTAAGAGTTAGCAGCATCGAGGAAGTGAGGTCACTTGACGTGATCCGAGGTAAGGGACCTTTGCGAGTAGTTAGAGATACCTGCATGTATTTTTATCTGCTTTTACATTCACTTAAAAACTCTGAGGGTCAGAGAAAGTGAATAATAATTATTGTGACCCGATAGTGGTGAATTACGATTTTGTCCCTAGTTAGTCAAAAAGTCAACTTTTGTGAAAAGTTGCAAAAAAGCATGGAAACTACTATTGTGATTGTTTAACTGCTGTTTAGCATGAAAATGAATAGATGGGCTAATGATTTAAGGTTGATGTGACTTAAGCACACTTTATAGTGCTGATTTTAATATTTTGTAAACAATCCCTTTTTAAAGAGCCATCTATCATATTATGAGAGAATGAATCGTGCTAGAGCATAGCTTGCACTGGATTTCATATGTTTTCCACATACATTAGTGCTAGATTTTAATACGCACTAGATTTCCATGACATGCATGATAAAGTACTAGAGTTTTACTTGTACTCAGTTTTACATGATATATGCATGACAGAGTGCTGGAGCGATTAGCTCGTACTCGAGTTTTACATGAGATACATGACAGAGTGCTGGAGCGTTGCTCGTACTCGATTCTTCATGGTTTATACATGACATAGTACTGGAGCTATTGCTCATACTTGATTTGATGATATTATGCATAGCATAGTACTGGAGCTATTGCTCGTACTTAATTTAATACATGAACTATGCATTGACCTAGTTGCTAGAGGTTTACTCGCACTAGAGTTGAGTTTGTGATGTGAAACAGTGTTTGAGCAGAGTGTCGACTGTGAGTTGCACTCAAAGGCGCGCACTGTATGTGATATATAATACATGTTACAAACCCATGCCCGCATCCTTGTGTGAGACCCCGTATATGTATAAGGGTATATATGTACATAGAACTGTAAATAGAGTTGTACTATGAATTCATAAGTGAAGTATATGTGATGTAAGTCCATAAGTAATGTACACACTTGTAATAAGAGTGGTAATTGTACACACAAGTTACATTATGTATGAATATGAAGAAATGGACTTAAACATGTGGAGAATGTGTGTAGAATGGATTATGAGTAGTTTGGTAAAATGGAAGTAGAATTGCATAAGATGTGCACTTCCATTTTTGTTTATATTAAGTACCATTGGTCATACAAAGATTCTACACAAGTTTTAATGTGTATGAAGTGAGGATGGATGCCATTTTCAAGTCTCAAAGATGAATGGATGAGAAAAGGATCATGGTAGCAAATTAAGGATGTTTCATAAGTGTTGCTGCAGAAGAACTGTAAAAAATTTAGAAATTGTGAAGGGCAGATCGATCTCATGGGATGAGAGATCGATCTGAAAGAGCCAGAATGCTCTTATTTGGGCAAAAGAATAGAGCAGATCGATCTCCAATGGAGCCAGATCGATCTCCTAAGCATTCTGTATTGAAAAGATCGATCCCCAAGCACCCAGATCGATCTCCTTGGCTCTCTGTTTGGAAGCAGATCGATCTCATGCTTCGACAGATCGATCTCATGCCTCGATAGATCGATCTCAGCTTCGACAGATCGATCTCAGGCTTAAAAATGCCGTGAAAAAGAGGGATTTGAAGGGATCAGATCGATCTCCTCTTAGACCAGATCGATCTCCTCAAGCTATTTCTATATAAGGAGTGCTGGAAATCAGAAAATTTTGGGAAAAACACAAACCTTCCACTTTCAACCCAAAAACCTAACTTTCTCTCTCTACAATCAGCCATTTTCAGTGAGGTTTGAAGAGAGACCATTAGAGGCAAAGTTGTTCCTACCAAAGAGAAGAACAACATAGTTGGAAGGCATTTTCCCATTGTTGATATTGAAGAAGTTAAGGGCATTTCCATTTGGAGCAAGAGGAGAAATCAAATTGGGTAAGATTCTAACACTCCAACTATGGTGCATTATTTATTTAAGTGATTTTGGAGTTGTTTGGCATGAGTATGGATGGTTAGAAACTATCTAGAATGCATTGGAATGATTTTGACCTAGAAGTGGTTTAATGTGAGAAAGTGGAATGTATGGAGATTAATGATGAAAGAGATATGTAAAAGTTATTTATAGTGTTGTGGTATGATTTTAAGATGTGGTTAGTGGGTAAATTGTGAGACTTACCTAAAAGAGGTAAAATGTGGATTAAGGCATTTATAAAATGCATAAGTGGATAATATTGACTAGTGAGGTCAATTATGGGTTAAATACATTAACTCAATCGATTTAATGAATGAATCGCAGCTTCCGAGGATACGCCGAGGCGAGTTGGGCCAAGAGCGTGAGAAGCTAAAAGGAAAGGAGTCACACCAAGTAAATCGAGGTAAGGGAATTGTGTGGACTCTTAGAGATATCTGTGCACAATTTGGGCGCTTAAATGTTTTGCTAGAATGCATGAGACTAGGAAATGTTGTTGGGTGATTGAAGGGTAAAAGTTGGGAGTTTGAGAAATGTGCATGGAAACAAAAGCATATTGCTTTGAAAATCATGTTTTATTGCTTTTTAGCAAATGATTGGTAGGTTGGCTAGCATTGAAATGATTTGCAAAAGAAATATGTGTGTTTGGTTTTGTTAATCATATTTTGCAAGTTTTGAGCCACCTATATGATTTCGTGAGTATGAAAGAGTGCAAGAGGCACTAGTTTTCACATGGATTTCATATTTGTTTTGGTATTGTGCTCGAGTTTGTCTCGCACTGGATGCCCACCTTGCATGTTGCCGTGTTTGGAGCTTCGAGTAGACTGGGTGTCACATCGATTAAATAGGCTCACACGTGCATTGTTTGGACATGATTAATTAACCGTGTTAGGAGCTTCGGATAGACAAGAGGTCGCACCGATTAAATAGGCTCACACGTGCGTTTGAGATGTGGCATGATATGATTTGTTGATTGGGTCCACGGAGTACGTCGTACCGTGCATGTAGCATGGAGTACATTGTACCGTGTTGAGTTGTGATGGTCATCTTCGGAGGTGATCTGCTATGGACCGGCAGGTAGGATTTGACCCACCTCCCGTGTGGAAGCAGATGGTGGTGATATCCCGCACACCTGATCCGTGTAGCCGGTATCACAGGTTATGTACATAGGCCTTGAGCTTATTACCTATTGTTGAACTGCCTATCTCACATGTCTATTGCTATTTGAGAATAAATCCATGTTTGAAACGATTTGTGGGTCAGGAAAGCTCGAGGGATGGGTCGAGACCTGACCAATGTTGAAATTGATTTGTTAATGGTTTTTAAAGTGCACGGATGCATGATGTTTAATGCCATGCTTTATTGTGAAAATGCATGATGGGTAATGCCATGCTTTTATTGTGAATTATGCATGATGATTTATACCATGCTTTGAGTTGAAATGTGCACTTGATTTTAATAGCATGAATGCTTTACATACCATTAACACAATCATACACTCATGTTTTGAGATAAATAATGAATGAAATGCTTTTGAGCATGGCATCACGATCACGTAGATAGTACAGTATCTACCTGTTCGCATGATTGCCTTACTGAGCGTGTGGTTTGCTCACCCCCTTATTTTCTCCCTCTCTACAGAGATTTAAGTATAGAGTGAGTGTGACTGGAGGCGTTTCCCTTTTTGGTAATCCGCTGCATCCCATCGCTAAAGGTATACACACTTGGATTATTTTGTATCTAAACTAGACATAGCACAGTAGCATTTTGTATGTAACTACTGGGGATGTAAAACAATGTAAACACATGTAACAACTCTGATATATATACATTTATACAAGTGTTTACTCATAAATAATATTTCAAATTGAATTGGTATGGCGGAGTGAGTTAGACGTCGACACGCAGCCCAACTGTTATGAGTGTGGTTGTTCACGATCGAGGAAGGATGATTAACAATTGATGCATGAAAATGCGAAAAATTTATACGTATTTTGGTAAGTTAAGGGTCGTGACACCTTGTGTGATGGAGTGTCACATTTTGTGAGAGGATAGCCGCATGAGGGTATTAGAGATGTGGTATGATATTCCATGGTTACGAGGGCTAAGACCTATGGCAGGCACCCTGGCTGTGATGTAGGGTCCACGGGTGTACTTTGTACCGTGCATGTGGCATGGGAGTACACTGTACTGTGTGTTGTTGTGGAGTTGAGGAGGATATAGCCCCCCTCCCGTTGCAGCAGTGATGCCCCGCACACCGAGATCTGTGTTGGTTGGGATCACATGTCGGATATGATTATAGTCCAAGATACTATTTGCATTTCACCACAGAGTCTCACATGATATATCACATTGATTGACTGATTTAAACTGCGGACAGACCTGAGGGATGGGTCGGACTCCGATATTGTGTTGTGAATTATTTAATGCCATATTTATTGTGATTTAAATATACATGGCATGATTTACATAAAGTCATGATTTATATACGATGCATTGTTTTGCACTACATGCCTACATTTGAGAAAGAAAGTATGATTTCTGTACATGGGATTTAATGTTTTCAAGTATATATATTATATTTCAAGACATGCTTTTAAAGCGAGTTAAGGAAATAATGTTTTCAAGGCATAGCATTATTTTGAGTAGATAGTGTAGATATCTACTTGCTTGCCTGATTTCCTTACTGAGTGCGTTGTATGCTCACCCCCCTTTCTTTACATCTCTTTACAGAGCGTCAGTAGAGCGAGAGCTATCGAGGGATAGTATTCCTAAGTCCACTGCTAGTTCCTATCGATCGCCAGGTATACCTATTATGGACAGTTGTGTATCTAAATATAGAAACAACACAGTGATGTATACGTTATATATTATGGGGAATGTATTTGTATTAGATTTTATATAATCTTACATGTATAATAAAAGCAGTTACAGTCAGTAATAATATATTGACATGTATGTATGAAAATGGATGATGTGGTAAGCGAGGACTCTGACATCGAATCACAGCCCAACCATTGAAGAGAGGAAAGGTAAGTTAAAAATGCGAAAAAATTTGTAGTGATTTTTGGTTAAAGTCATGGATTGAGAATGGGGTCCTGACATGAAAGAATTACCAAGCCATTTGAGGTATGCTTTCCTAGGTGATGGTAGTACTTTTTCTGTGATTATTTCATCATCTTTATCTGCTGTAGAGGAAGACAAGTTGCTTAGAATCTTAAGAGAGTACAAATCGGCAATTGGATAGTCCATTGCTGACATCAAAGGAATTATTCCTTCCGTTGTGATGCACAAAATTCGGTTGAAGGAAAATCATAAACCCTCTATTGAACCACAGAGAATACTGAATCCAGCAATGAAAGAAGTTGTTAGGGTTGAGATTTTAAAATTATTAAATGCTGGTATTATATATGCGATATTTGATTGTTTTTGGGTGAGTCCTGTGCGGGTTGTGCCAAAAAAGGGTGGAATGACAGTAGTTCGTCACACCAACGATGAAATCATATCCACCAGATTGGTAATAGGTTGGAGAGTCTGCATCAATTATAATAGGCTGAACAAACCTACTAGGAAAGACCACTTCCCACTTCCGTTCATTGACCAAATGTTAGGTAAACTAGCCGGGCACAGTTATTATTGCTTTTTAGACGACTACTCAGGCTATAACCAGATTGCGATAGCCCCAGAAGATCAAGAGAAAATAACCTTCACTTACCCATATGGAACTTTTGCATATAGGAGGATGCCTTTCGGTTTGTGTAACGCCCCGGCAACCTTCCAGAGATGCATATGTCGATCTTCACCGACATGGTTAAAGAGATAATGGAAGTCTTCATGGACAACTTCTCAGTATTTAGTAAGACTTTTGACCAATGTTTATCTAATTTGGCACTTGTTTTTCAGAGGTGTGAAGAGACGAATCTCGTTTAAATTGAGAGAAGTGCCATTTTATGGTGCAAGAAGGAATCTTCCTTGGACATAAAATTTCAGCTCACGACATTGAGGTGGATAGAGCTAAAGTCGCTACTATTAAAAAGCTTCCCCCTCCAAAATCAGCCAAAGTCGTGAGGAGCTTTTTGGGACATGCAAGCTTCTATCGCAGATTTATCATGGACTTTTCAAAAATCTCAAAACCTTTATGTAATTTATTAGAAAAAGATGTTGATTTTGTCTTTGATGATCTTTGTTTGCAAGCGGTTGAAAAGATCAAGAAGGAGCTTATTTCTGCACCTATTATGATAGCACCTGATTTGACAAAACTGTTTGAACTGATGTGCAATGCGAGTGATTTTACAATTGGAGCAATCTTTGGGCTAAAAAGAGACAAGATTTTTTAGGCTATCTATTACTTAAGCAGGACCTTAGATGAAGCTCGAAAAAATTACACAACAACGGAGAAAGAGATGCTTGCAGTTGTACATGTATTTGACAAGTTCAAACCATACTTAATTGGGAGCAAGGTCATTGTCTATACAGACCATGCCGCTATTCGGTATCTATGTACGAAGAAGGATGCCAAACCCAGACTTATTAGATGGATCTTGCTTTTACAAGAATTTGATTTTGAGATCAGGGACAAAAAGGGATTCGAAAATGTTATAGCTGATCATTTGTCTAGGTTAGAGCAATCTAAAATTCAGCAAGAACAACCTGTTCAAGAGGAGTTTCCAGATGAAACAATAATGAAGATTGATGCAAATCTGCCCTGGTTCGTAAATAGTGAATTACTTAGTAGGAGGATTAATGCCAAGTGGTTTAACTTATCAACAGAGAAAGAAATTCTTCCATGATGTCAACACGTATTTTTAGGGTGACCTTATGCTATTTAAGAAGTGTCCAGACCAGATTATAAGGTGCGCGCCAAAAGACGAAGTTCAGGAAATTCTACGTCACTGTCATGCTACAGCATAAGGAGGCCATTTTGGTGCAGAACGTACAGCAGCAAAGGTGCTGCAATCAGATTTTTATTGGCCTAGTGTATTTAAAGATAGCTACATGTTTGTAAAAACATGTGATAGATGTCAAAGGGCTGGAAACTTTTTAAGAAGTCATGAATTACCTTTGACAAATATTCTAGAAGTGGAAATCTTTGATGTATGGGGTATCAATTTTATGGGGTCATTTCCTCCATATTTTAGGAAGCTATACATTCTCCTTGCTATTGATTATGTCTCTAAGTGGGTGGAGGTAATAGCAACACCAACAAATGATGCAAAACTAGTGATTCGGTTTCAACACATGAATATTTTGACAAGGTTCAGTACTCCAATGGCCATCCTGAGTGATGAAGGCACTCATTTCTGTAACAAAGTCTTCAGTGGTTTGATGTCAAGTATGGAATTCGATATAAAGTAGCTCTCGGTTATCATCCGCATACAAATGGTCAAGCTAAAATTTCAAACTGAGAAATGAAGTTGATCTTGGAGAAAACTGTAAATTTGAATAGAAAAGATTAGGCTAACAACTTAGATGATACGTTTTAGGCATACAAAACAGCCTATAAGACTCCAATTTGGATGTTTGCTTATAGGTTGGTATTTGGTAAGGCATGTCATCTACCTGTAAAGCTTGAGCATCGAGCTTACTGATAATTCTATATTTTTAAAATTATTTGTGCTTACTTTTCTAATTAATTATTTAAATCCCCAATTTATTTTGTTAATTATCCTCTTTATTTAATTAAAATTTTCATGTTTGCAGATAAATTAAATCCGGATGAATTTTGAATATTTCGGTAGAAAATGGATCGAAATTAGGCTAAAATCGAGATTAGACCACGCGGACAACACGAGCCTAGCACATCCAATTGGACAAAAAGACAGATGACATGGAAATATTATTTTTCAACGAGCCAGTGGTGTGAAGACAAGTGGCCAAACAATGCCAACTCATTTAGGATGAAAAAATTACAATTATACCCCTAAGTGTGTGTATAAATAGAATATGATGGCAATTGAAAAAGGGGTAGCCTAGGTTAGAATAGAGGTAAATTAGGGTAGAATAGTTTTTAGGTTAATTATAAAGCTTTCTTTGTTTTTCCGAATAGTTTTTTTTCTTCTTTTCGATAGCACCATTGTTATATTACTATTCATCTCAACTTTTAGAAGCTTTCATTTTATTTTTATTTGATTGAAATGCAATTTTTTTTTCCAGTAGTTAGTATTCCATCTTATCACATTGTTTTTCATTTTTCCTTTTAGTTCTACTCGGGCAAGTGAAATAGCTAGTGACAGTAGGTATTTTGCTTCAACTTCCTTTGCATTTCCTTTATATTAGTTGTATTCGATTCTTTTCTCTCATGAAGGGCGAAACCGATTGTGTTGCTGATTTACCCAGCTATTTCCCGATCATTTTACCCTCTTGTGTGCAGTGATACACATCATGAGCAATGTGGAACATGAAAGGAGAAGTGTTGAGTTAATATATTTTGAAATGATAAAACAAGTCAATTCAATAATATATAAATGATTTAAAACATGTTTAGAGGTTATCAATACCAGAAACTAAGTATTTAAGGATGAGAGATCGATCTGGTGAGATGAGAGATCAATCTCCTAGGTTTTCTAGTATGAGAGATCGATCTCATGAGAATATGAGATCGATCTGCTAAAAGATTGAAATCTCAAACGAACTGTATAAGGTGTTGAGGAAGCAGAGATCGATCTGTAAGGGTTATAAGATCGATCTATTTAATACAAAATGTCTATGAGATCGATCTGGTCTAGGAAGAGATCGATCTCTTCTAAAACAAAGGGTAAAGGCAGTAGATCGATCTGTAGATCGATCTATGCTCAAACAGAGAGTTTATAAGATCGATCTGGTATCGGAAGAGATCGATCTCCACAAAGTCAGAGAGTTAAACAGATCGATCTAGGGTGTTTAGAGATCGATCTCCTCTCTACGAGAATACTTGCTAGATCGATCTTGTCTCAAACAGAGAGATTGGAACCTCGATCTGCTGGTTCGACAGATCGATCTTCACTAACATTTTCAAATTGTCAGATCGATCTCTACAAATATGAAATCAATCTCCATGCTTTAAGTTGCTTTGTAATCGTAGGAAATTAAACTAAGAGATCGATCAGGTCATAATGGGAGATCGATCTGGCACTCTACTGGAGGTTTCCAACGGCTCTTTCTGTAAAACCTTCAACAGGAAAAACAGCATTAAATGCTCCAATCACCAATCCTGCTGTATAAAATCAAGCATTGAAGACACTGGAAAGAGAGACACAATGGCTGCAAATTCTGTATATTCTCAAGAATTTCATTCCAATATTCTCTTTGTCTTTAATCTTCATTTATTGATATTGTTGTAAAATTCTTTGTGTAAAAGCTATTTTTATCCTACCCATAAAAGAAAAGCTTTACCTTGTATTCATCCTTATTTCATGAGAGAAGAGGAATGTTCCTCAGTGAGATAATTTTGTAAAAGGGTGAATATTTGTTTGTATAAAAAGGGTAGAGAGGTTATTCCTTAACCTGTAAAAGGGGGTGTGTAACATCTATTGATGGAGTGAAAGAAAGCACTTGACAAGGAGGTCAAGAAGAGAGGACGTAGGCAAGAGTTTGGCCGAACCTCTATAAACTACTGAGTTTGCCATTTCCTTCCCTTATCTTCTTTCAATTTATTGCATTATATTATTTTGATTATTCGTTATTTGCAATTAGTTCTAATTAAGTCTAAATTAGCCATTAACCTTAGAAAATCGATTCACCCCCTTCTCGGTAGAGCCAACAAGAAGAAAATGAAGGAAACCGTGGCCTTGGAGTCTCTTGTTTTCATGTCTTATATGTTTATGCATTATTGATTTAGCGTTTAGTTTTGGTTTTCTGTATTGTCATCTTAATTCTTGCTTTCATAGAGATGCTCATGTGTAATACTGAGAGAGGTTGTTCGACAGGTAGCTGAATAGTAACGAAGAAGCAAACCAGCAGCCGATCAATCCTCTGTTATGCTCTGCTTTTTAACTTTTGCATTGTTCATCATATTTAGTTGTTAACTTTTCTACAATTCTCGTTAGTTAATGCTAATTGAGTTGGATTGTTCCTGTGGTGATCATTGACACCAAGGCTGCTTCCAGGTTATTCTCTATTACAAGAAGTTACAAGGTGAAGTGAGTATCCTGTTGTTCTCGGTTATGCTTTTGCATAATATCAGGTTGACGAGCAAAGCTGGGCATGCGTGAAACAAGTGGTAATAGCAGTGTAGGACCTGGATATTGAAGTAGCACTTGGCAGTATAAGGTTGCAGGACAAAAGAGCCAGGGTTGTAGAATACACCTGCAGCAGAGAGCAGTGCATCTTTTGTAGAATTGAGAGCACATATGGTGAATCAGGAGGCAAAAATGGACAGTGCAAGGAGCGACAGTAATGCCTGAAATAGCAGCACGGCAGGAGCATTTAACTGGGCAACCCATGGACACCTGGAGGCAGAAGACAAATTTCAGAGGACTGGGCAAACCGAAAGCACGTTTGTAGCACCTGGAGACAGAACCGACAATTGGAGAAGAAAGTGTAACACTACCTACATTTCGGGACCACTCAGCTGGAATTTGTTGTTAAGGCCTCGTTTGGCCAATGCATTGTAATTGTACAATTTATTTACATGCTTTTAGAATAGTTTAAATCCAATTTAATTTGTTAGCATAAGAAATATGATTTTAATTTTATTTGCATGATTAGTTATAGTTCAATTGATTGGTTCGTCTAGAATTTAGATTTAATTATGTCATTAGTTAATTTTTAATTTTCTTTATATAGGTTTTCCAATTAGAATTAATTTAGATTAAATGTTTTTCATGTTTTTTTTAATTTAGTCTTTATTTTCATTAGATTTTAAGTTAGTTTAAATTTCATTTTCTTAGTTAGTTTAATTACATGCACATTTTATTTTAAGCTTGTTTAATTTTAGTTTAATTAATTTTATTGCTTTATTCTCATATTTGCATTTTATTTTAATTGCGTTATCTTTTACAGGTATTTTCTTTTATTGCTTGGAGCACTGTAAGTACTTTTAGCTCGATTTTATTTTCATTTATTTTTTAATGTTTATCAATTTCAGTACTTTTAATTTTAGCCATGTAGACCACCCATCATCAATTCATAATTTGTTAGAATATAATTAGGGTAAGATTAACCGGTAGTTAATTAGGCTAAACAACTTTTCTGAGAGATGATAACTCGGGACTCAAATCCCATTATTACTTGTACGACTCGTGCACTTGCGGACAATACCCTTAGGGCGTATCAAGTTTTTGGTGCCGTTTCCGAGGAAGTTTTAATTAGTCAGTAATTAATATCGGTGAAATTATGCTTAGGTGTAATTCTAGCTTGTAAATATTTAGATCCTTAGTTCAGTTTAGTTATTTTTCTCTTTTTAATTAAAAAAAGTCTAAGGACTTTTTGATGATTGCATGCGTAGAGCCAGGAGTTTCGATTGATTTCCTTTAGATCCTGAAATTGAACGCACTCTTAGAAAAATTCAAAAGGATTCTTGGAAATTTATATCTCCGCTGCAAAACACGATGGCAGAAAAAAGAGAAATTAGGACCGTTGGAGATTATGCGGTGTCGATGATTGGAGGATATTATACTGGCATTAGGCCACCAGCTGTCCCTGCTAATAACTTCGGAAATAAGCCTTCCATCCTCCAAATGATCTAGACATCTTTATAGTTCAGTGGGCTTCCACACGATGACCCACATGCTCACCTTGGGCAATTCCTGGACTTGTGCAACACGTTCAAACACAATGGGTTATCTGATGATGCGCTTAGGCTTAGATTATTCCCCTTCTCATTTAGGGATAGGGCGAGACACTGGTTAATCTCCTAGCCTATAGGATCCATTTCTACATGGGATGAGTTAGCCTATCAATTTCTAGTTAAGTTTTTCCCTCCCTCTAAAATGGCCAGACTCCGTAGTGACATATCTTCCTTTGCTCAATACGACTCTGAAACTCTTTACGAAGCATGGGAACGATATAAGGAGCTTCTCAGGAAGTGCCCTCACCATGGCCTACCTCTGTGGTTGCAAGTCCAGACCTTCTACAACGGACTTACAAGCCCAAATAGGATCATTGTTAACACTGCTGCGAGTGGAGTATTAGTGTGTAAAATAGAGGAGGAAGCTTACGAGTTGTTAGAAAAGATAGCGGCTAACAACTATCTTTGGTCCTCGGAGAGGCAAATGCCAAAGAAGCCGACGGGTATTTATGAGCTCGACACACTGTCTACCTTGACCTCTCAAATCGCTAATCTTACGAAGAAGGTAGAGTCGTTCAGTACCCAACATAATCCGCCCGCCAGTCCTAATCTGTTTTATTCTGTCCAAAGTCCTTTTCTTTCCTGCGAGCTGTGTAGTAGTACCCACTCTGTAGATAGGTATCCACTCAACTTAGAATCGGTTCAGTATGTTGCCTCTTCTCAAACGCAACAGAACAACCCTTTTTTCAAACACCTATAATCCAAGGTGGAGGAACCATCCTAACTTCTCCTGGAGCCAAAACCAAGGGCAAACTTCTAGCTCTAGACTTGTAGGACTCCCTGGTTTTCAAGCTCCACCGGTTCAGGCACCACCATAGCCGCAATTTCCATACCATCCCCCACATCATCAATCCCCACCTCAATTTCAATATCATCCATCACCACCACCACCACCACTACCACCACAACCCGTGCAACCCCAACATTACCATGCACCAGCAGCTTAGAAGAAGCCCTCGCTTGAGGAAATGTTCACGACTATCCTGCAAAATCAAGCTGCCTCAATTAAGAACTTAGAAGTTCAGGTTGGATAAATAGCTAGTGCTATTAGCCAACGTCCTCAAGGGACTCTTCCTAGTAACACTGAAGTTAATCCTGTTAAGCAAAGGGAGGGTAAAGAACATGTTAGATCCATCACCCTTAGGAGTGGTAGAGAGCTAGATGAGCCACGAGTTAAGTCTGCACTTGAACAACCCATAGTTGATAAACCCTTATGTTCTAAAGAGGCAGCTCAGAAGGAGCAGGAACATCAGGATCGGGCTGCAAAGGAAACAAAACTAGGCGCTTCTTTATCTATACCTTCTTCTTCTTCATTGCCTTCCTCGTCCTCTGATGCTATACATGCTTCCATTACATCCCCTCCGGTTAGACCACCAGTACCTTTTCCTTAGAGGTTCCAGAATCAAAAACTAGATCTACAATTTGCTAAATTTCTTGAGGTTTTTAAGAAACTTCACATCAACATTCCTTTCGCAGATGCCTTAGAGCAAATTCTAAGTTATGTGAAGTTTCTAAAGGACATCCTCTCTAGGAAAATAAGATCGAAAGATTATGAGACGGTGGCCTTAATTGAGGAATGTAGTGCAATTATCCAGAGGAAATTACCCCCCAAGCTCAAAGATCCCGGGAGTTTTACCATACCTTGCACTATTGGAAATATGTTCTTTGGTAGAGCCCTGTGTGATTTAAGAGCCAGTATCAATCTGATGCCTCTGTCTATCTACCAAAAGTTAGGAATAGGGGATATCAAGCCTAACACAGTGACCCTTCAGCTAGCTGATCGATCCATTAAATATCCAAAAGGGGTCATTGAGGACGTGCTAGTAAAGGTGGACAAATTTATTTTCCCTGCAGATTTTATTATTTTGGATATGGAGGAAGACAGGGAAGTCCCCATTATACTAGGCAGACCTTTCCTAGTGACTGGTAGAACCTTAATTGATGTACAGAAGGGGGAGTTAATTATGAGAGTCCTAGATCATGAAGTGAAATTTAATGTTTTCAAACCTTTGAAGCTCTCTTATGACTCTCAAGAGTGTTTTAAGATTGATATTGAGGATATAAGGCTTGAGCACAAGAAATATCAAAGAAGGAGGGAAGTAGCTAGAGCTAAGGAGGAGTTAACTGTCGACATTTTATCACCACTCTGGTTGATCCTCCTACTCTTCGCCTTGCTGTTGAGTGTTGTTTTCTTTAGCTGCATTTGAAGTGGTTGTGTTTTTCTTTTCACCTTGTATATAGTTCTTTTTCTTTTTCTTTTTTGTTGTTTCTTTCCTTATTTATTTTACAGGTTTATTTTCTAATTTTACACTTCCAATAAAAGCTTCAGTTGTTCATCATCATCAGAAAGGGGAGTACTTTGTTCGTGAACTTCAATTCTTATTTTATCTGCACACTGAGGACACTGTGCACTTTAAGTTTGGGGGAGGGGATATCACTTGAGTATTTTTCAAAAATTTGAGCAAAATTAAAAATAATTTCATAATTTTTTCAAAAATCTGAGCTTAAACTGTTTGATTTTGGGATGATTTAGTACTTAGCATGTATTTTTCCCATATTCCGATGATATGACCCCATGATTAAGTCTAACTTTGATTGAATGAGAAGCATGATTATAGGAAAAGCATGAAGTTGAGTTCTTGAATGGGTCTTGATTCTGATTGTGATTTCCTCATTTTATGCACATGTCATGTCATGAATCTGTATATTTATTTAGTGAAAGCTTATGTGGACATAGGATTGCATTTGTTCAGTTGATTTTGTGCATCATATTCTAGAATTTTTTGATCTGATCTCGAGGCGAAATATTAGATCACATTTAATTTAGGAGATGATTTAGGCCATCTTTGGATCGTTTAAGCCTTTCTAGCCGACCTTATACATATTTTACCCCTAGTCACCCATCTGGGCCAAATAAGCTTTTCTCTTTAAATACACATGCAAAATTTCCTTAGCTTAAATACTTTTTTCCTATCCCTTACCCCGAAAGCATGAAAGTCATTGGGATATATTGTGAGCTTTGTACATTTAGGTACCTGGTGCTAGTGAAAATTTAAAAAAAAAAAAAAGAAAAAGAAAAGAAGAAAGAAGAAAAATTAAAAAAAAAATGTTTAGCAAAAGAAATAAGTTTGGGGGAAATAAATTTGAGCTCTTACATTAAGATCCTAGAAGTAATGGATGTTAAGGGGTAATTAAACCTAAATTGACTTTATCATACCTTAACCCCAGCCTTACATTACAAGCTTAATGAAGTCCTATTGATCTTTGATTAAGTGTGACTACATTAGTGGAGAGAGAAGTGAAAAGTAAACTTATGGGAATGATCACATGTCATTGACTTTGCATTCACTGTGTTTGCATAATCTAATCCGGATAATATACTGTGAAGTGACTTTGACATTTTTCACACACTCACGAGGAGTCCAATTTGGGTTAGGACTTATGATTGAATAATTTTGAATGTTGGACTTGTAATTGTGATTCTTTAAGATCATAGTCTGTACTTTTCTTTAAGGATAATATTGAGGAAATTATTGTGTTTAGTACTTTTCATTTCTACAATTATTTTGTTTTGCTTGAGGACTAGCAAAAGCTCAAGTTTGCGGGTGTGATAATTCTATATTTTTAGAATTATTTGTGCTTACTTTTCTAATTAATTATTTAAATCTCCAATTTATTTTGTTAATTATCCTCTTTATTTAATTAAAATTCTCATGTTTACAGATAAATTTAATCCGGATGAATTTTGAAGTTACAGGGTGCTAATTGTGACTTATGCTACAGCAATAGAAGAAACTAGACATTGCAGAGCAGATTTGAGGAATTAATACCATTGTCGCAGCATAGCAGTCTGATTAGGGCAACACTATTTTGCTACGTGACCTTTCGCGATTTAGTATTTGGAAACCTTATAAATAGTCTATTTATCATAATTTTGAAGGAGGCTGCTACTCAAGACTTCAAGATTAATTTAGCTCCATTAAAACTTCATCTTTTTCATCTTTTTCACCATATTTGTTCTTGAGATATTAAATTTGATTTCTTGAATGTTTATTATGATGTCTAGGAACTAAACTCTTTTTTCCTAGAATCGATGTAACCAACTTTTGGCACATTACAATTACTTTGTGATGTTGTTTGGATAATTTCAATTGCTTTTATTTAATCTACTTATTCTTAATGCTGTAGTTGATTGGCCACCAATTAGATGAATTAGTATAAGAATCCAACACTCGAGAGAGGGGATTGTTTATATGCACAAGGGTAGAATAACATAGGATATTGTTAGATCGAGAGGTTGACAATTCTTATGAGCCATAGAGAAACAGATTACTATTGCTTAATGAACCCTATTATTTGATTCTGAATCTAGAGGTTAGGATTAGGTAAATTGGGTATGACTGTTTAAATCTCGAGAGAGATAAACAAGAAATAGTTTCGGTTATAAATAATTTGAAATCAAAAGGACAATTGATCAAAGGAGTTGCATGAACCCTAGCTAGGTGAAATCAGTTTCTAGGAATATTTTGCTATTGATATTTTCATTCATGATTATTGTGATTTACTTTAGTTAATTTATTTCGTAGTTAACAATTAGAATAGTTAAATAGGATTTTAACCAACATTCATTGATTTTCTAGATAAAGCTCAAGGTTGTTGATTACAGTGATTAGCGATAGACACAGTTCTCCGTGGGACGATACTCATATTTACTCTATACTCAAAAATTGACCTGTGAACTTGCAATAGTGTTCCATTTAGGACAATGAAAGATGATAACTAATTGATCCAAATATGGCTTAAACACATCGTTCATCAAAGCCTTGAAAGATGCGGGAGCATTCATTAATCTTGTTGGCTCTGCCGAGAGGGGGGTGAATCGGTTTCCTAAAGATAATGGTAAATTTAAACTTAATTGAATCTAATTGCAAGTAATCAAAGAATAATCAATAAAATGTAGTGCAATAAATTGAAAATAGATAAGGAAAGGAAATAGCAAACTCAGTAGTTTATAGAATCTCTTGCCTACATCCTCTCTTCTTGACCTCCTTGTCAAGAGCTTTCTTTCACTCTATCAATAGCTGTTACAAACTCCCTTTTATAGGTTAAAGAATAACCTCTTTACCCTTTTTACACAGACAAATATTCACCCTTTACAAAGTTAACTCACAAAGGAACTCTCCTATTCTCTCTTGAATTAATGATGAATACAAAGTGAAGCTTTCTTTTGAGGGTAGGAGAAAATAGCTTCTAGACAGTGGTTTTTACAACAATGTCAATAAATGATCTTTGAAGACAAAGAGAATGTTGGAGAAGATTTCTTGAGAATATACAAAATTTACAGCAATTGTGTCTTCTTTTCCAGTGTCTTCAATGCTTGATTTTAGATAGTAGGATTGGTTGTTTGAGCATTTAATGTTGTTTTTCTCGTTGAAGATTTTGCAGAAAGAACCCTTGGGAACCTCCAGTAGAGTACCAGATCGATCACCCATCATGACCAGATCTATCTCTTAGTTTAAATTCCTACAATTATAAAGCAACTTGAAGCATGGAGATCGATCTCATATTTGTCGAGATCGATCTTATAATTTGAAAATGTTAGTGAAGATCGATCTGTTGAACCAACAGATCGATCTTCTAATCTCTCTGTTTGAGGCAAGATCGATCTCCAGATCGATCTAGCAAGTATTCTCGTAGAGAAGAGATCAATATTTAATCACCCTAGATCGATCTCCTTAACTCTCTGACTTTGAGGAGATCGATCTCTATCCACAGGAGATCGATCTCATAAACTCTCTGTTTTAACAGAGATCGATCTACAGATCGATCTAATACCTTTAGCCTCTGAGTTAGAGGAGATCGATATCTTCCTAGACCAGATCGATCTCTCAGACATTCTATAATTTACAGATCGATCTCATAACCCCTACAGATCGATCTCTACTTCCTCAACATCTTATACAGTCTCTATGAGTTTTCAATCTTTTAGCAGATCGATCTCATATTCTTATGAAATCGATCTCTCATACTAGAAAACCCAGGAGATCGATCTCTCATCTCATGAGATCGATCTCTCAACCTTAAATACTTAGTTTCTAGTACTGATAAACTCTAAACATGTTTAAATCATTTCTATATTTTATATCTATTATTGAATTTATTTGTTTTGCCATTTCAAAATAAATTAACTCAACAATCTCCCCCTTTCTGATATGATAAAACTTTATTCAATAAACATGTTTAGTTACCCCTTTTGTATTATGCATAAAATTTGAATTGCTTTCAAAAACTCCCCCTTAATGTAAGCTCCCCTTAGCTCCCCCTTAATTTAAGCTTCCTTTCAACATGTTTTCTTAACATAACATATTCTTCTCCCCCTTTTTGTCATATCAATGGCAATAAAGGCATAAAATCATTTAATTTCAAAAGATATGTCATTTCAAAATGAGATCTAAGCATAATACATGTCTTGAAATAAGTAATCATGTCATTTCACAAGATAAACATTCAAGCAAATTATGTCTCAAAATGTAAACAATGGAAGATAAACTTAGTAATCATCTAGAACATTCTTAGCAAGCATGCCCTAAGACTGAGGAGGAAATCGATCCAAAAGTTCCTCGACTCGAGTGCGGGTATCCTGCAACTCATCGAACATAGCCCGCTGTGTGGCACGAAGGTTTGCAAATCCTTCATCCATCTTCCGGTTAAGCTCCATAACCATCACCACAATTGATTCCAGCCCATCGGATGATGATGCAGGTGCAATGGGCTGAACAGTCGATGAAGAAGGAACCTCAGTAGTTGGGGCAGTAGGTTCAGCTGGTAGGTCTTCTTCCATGGCTGCCTTAAACTGGTTTTCTTGTTTCTTCCTTCATTGACCTTAAAAGTCCTTATAATACCCCATATGGTGAAGTGTGACAATGTTTAAGACTCTCTTTGTAGAAGGCACTTCACAGGTCTCACAGGAACAATCGACCCCGAGTCGTTAAAGCAAGTACGCAAGCGGTTGTGGGAAGACTATCGTGGAGGCTTGGCTGCGCACTATTTTTAGCCAGTCTTTGTAAATGAAGTGGACTAGATTTGGTTTTTGATTTTGTGAAGTGTGAAGGTAGTGGAGCCAAAAATAGTCTAGTCTCCTGACCGTGGAGTGGCAAGTGCCGAAGGGTCTAAGGTTCCATGAGATGATAAGGTGGAATAATCTTGGATGCATCAGTAGATCACTCGCCTTATCCCGGGGAGGTTAAATTCTAGAGGTACTTCATCCTCTTCATCGATCAACCCATCATCTTCTATGCCAAACACTCAGGCTAGTATGGTTGTGTCTACAGGGATTGCTTTAGCCATGACAAATGTTTTGAACCCTAGAATCTTGCAGGTATCATCAGGGTCGTAGATGAGTTCAGCATTAGAAAAGAAGGCCTAATGATGTTTGGAGGTGCCGGGGTGTTAATTTTAAAGAATGGAAGCCAATCAAACTCTTTCATTTTTGACAGATAAGGGAAATCAATACGATTTAGGAAAGAGAAGTCAATTGTTCGCCAGTGTTTAATTAGCGTAGTTGAGAAATACTCTTCATATCGTCTCCTTTTTGCATGTGTTTGAAAACATCTGCTAAAGGTGGTGACAGAAGAGGGAGGAGCTATTTGGGAAGATGACCCTCTATCAACATTTGAGTTTGGTCTAGGTGGTTTTTGGCCAACTCTTTTAAGACGAGGCATGATTGTAGACTAAATTTCAGCTAGACACACTCTAAGATTGTTTTGCAAACCCTAGGCAACAGTTCTCTAGAATCCTAGGCAATGGAACAGTTCTAGAATTGCCATAATGAAGATTTCAGCAAAAACAAAGAAATTTTTAAAGAAAATTCAACAATGTAGGTTACTAGAACACAGATTGATGAAAAGATTTGGCAAGAACCTTACAGAGATTGATCTGGGAGTGAGAATCGAAGGAGGAGGCGTGACAGAGGGCTAGGGATTTAAAGATTTGGGATTTTAAAATTTGGGGATTTTGAAGCAGTATTTATAGTCCAAGGCTAAGGAGATCAATCTATCGAGGTACCAGATTGATATAATATTTCCAAAAACTTGAAGAGATCGATCTGATGTTTTAAGGGATCGATCTTCAAAATATAGAAGCTCAAGGAGATCGATCTGCCAAATGTAGAGATCGATCTGATACTTTACAGAGGCTTAAGAAGATCGATCTGCCAAATGCAAAGATCAATCTGTGCAATACAGAAGCTTAAGGAGATCGATCTTATGGGATAGAAGATCGATCTGCTTAGCTGAACCTTGCTGCTTTAGGCCAATTTGGAGCATAAAGATCGATCTATGGTGATAGGAGATCGATCTCTCATACTTTTTGCCCAGAAAATGAATTGAAAAATCAATTGAAAATCACTTTGAAATTAAGGTTTTGAAGGGGATAAATCTCAAGGAACATTCATGTGTCCTAATTCACCTCTAAGAACACAAAACCTATCTCTATCAAGTGGTTTGGTGAAGATATCAGCTATTTGATGTAAAGTATCAATATATTCTAGAATTATATCTCCTTTTTGTACATGATCTCTAAGAAAATGATGCTTAATCTCAATATGCTTAGTTCTGAGTGTTGAATTGGATTTTTAGAGAGATTAATGGCACTGGTATTATCACATTTGATTGAGACTTGTTTCATGTCAATACCATAGTCTTTCATTTGTTTTAATCCACAACACTTGAGCACTACAACTACCAGCTGCTATATATTCTGCTTCTGTTGTGGATTGTGCTACACTATTTTGTTTCTTAGAGAACCATGAGATTAATCTATTTCCTAAGAATTGGCATGTTCCTGAAGTTCTCTTTCTATCTATTTTACAACCTCCAAAGTCTGCATCAGAAAAAGCATGAAGAGCAAAGGTGGAGTCCTTAGGGTACTAAAGTCCTAGAGAATGAGTATCTTTAAGATACCTAAAGATCCTTTTAGTGGCTAGTAAATGTGACTCCCTAAGAGAATATTGAAATCTAGCACATAGGCATACACTAAACAGAATATCTGGTCTACTTGCAGTAAGACAAATCAATGAATCATATACCTATATAGTTTAGTGTTTACACACTTACCACTTTCATCTTTATCAAGCTTGATGTTGGTGCCTATTGGAGTTGCTTGAGGTTTGCAGTTATCCATTCCAAATTGTTTGAGAAAATCCTTAGTATATTTAGCTTGATTGATGAAGGTTCCATCTTTAGTTTGCTTCACTTGAAGTCCGAAGAAGTAGGTGAGCTCTCTCATCATGCTCATTTCAAAATCACATTGCATGATCTTAGTAAACTCTTGACAAAGAGATTCATTAGTTGATCCAAAAATAATGTCATCTACATACACTTGAACAACTAGTAAATCTTTATTTTTATATGTGATGAATAAAGTAGTATCTACTTTTCCCCTTGAAAATCATTTTTCTATTAAGAATTTTGACAGTCTTTCATACCATGCTTTAGGAGCTTGTTTCAAACCATAAAGTGCCTTAGATAGTTTGAATACATGTTCAGGAAATTCATGACTTTCAAAACTGGGAGGTTGCTTAACATAAACTTCTTCATTGATGAAGCTATTCAAAAATGCACTCTTTACATCCATTTGATATAATTTAAAGTTTTTGTAGCATGCAAAGGTAAGTAGCATTCTTATTGCTTCTAATCTAGCTATCGGTGCATAAGTTTCATCATAGTCTATTCCTTCTTCTTGCCTATAGCCTTGTGCAACTAGACTGGCTTTGTTTCTTATGATCACACTATTTTCATCCATCTTGTTCTTGAAGACCATTTAGTTCCAATTATAGAGTGATCACTAGGTCTAGGAACTAGATTCCATACTTTGCTTCTTTCAAATTGATTTAGTTCTTCTTGCGTGCTAAATACCAATTATTGTCATCTAAAGCTTCATTGACATTCCTTGGTTCAATTTGAGATACAAAGGCTATATATTAACACACATTTCTTAGAGAGGACCTTGTTCTAACTCCAAGAGTTGGATCACCTACTATTTCACAATATTTGACATATCCTAATTCTCTTGGTGCTCTAGACTCTCTTTCTAACATTTCTAGTTCTTTTTTCATCCTCTTTATTAATGTCAAGTTTTTCTAATAGATCATTCTCTATGTTTAATGTTTCTTTCAAGTTCTCATCAAATATTTCAATATCCTCATCATTGGTTGAACTTTTAGATATATCATTTGATTCATCAAATATTACATGTATTGATTCTTCAACCATTAAGGTTCTTTTGTTATGTACTCTATATGCCTTTGAATTCAAGGAATAGCCTAAAAAGATTCCCTCATCACTCTTGGCATCAAATTTTCCTAAATTGTCTTTTCCATTATTTAAGACAAATCATCTACAACCAAAGGGGTGAAAATAGCTAATATTAGGTTTTTTTTCCCTTGTAAAGCTCATAAGGGGTTTTCTTTAAAATAGCAAGATGTATTTATAGCTTCAGCCCAAAAATATTTAGGTAAGTTATTTTCACACAACATGGTTCTAGCCATTTCTTCCAATGTTCTATTTATTCTCTCAACTACCCCATTTTGTTGTGGTGTCGTAGGGTTTGAAAAATTATGACTAATTCCTTGATCATTGTAATACTCATCAAATCTAATATTTTCAAACTCCTTGTCGTGATCACTTCTAATACTAGTTATAGTGTAACCTTTTTCATTTTGGGCTACTTTTGTATAGACAATGAATTTTTCTAAGGCTTCATTTTTTACTCTCAAGAAGAACACCCAAGTGAACCTAGTGTAATCATCTACAATCACAAACCCATAATGTTTCCTACCTAGGGTTGTAGTTATAGTTGGTCCAAATAGATCTAGGTGAAGTAATTGGAGAGGCCTAGTGGTTGATACACTATGTTTAGGTTTAAATGTTGTCCTTTTAAGTTTTCCTTTGACACAAGCTTCACAAATTTTGTCATAGTCAAAGGACAACTTAGGTAATCCTATAACAAGGTCTTTTCTAGCTAGCTTAGATAATACATGCATGCTAGCTTGACCTAGCTTTCTGTGCCACAACCAAGGTTCTTTTTCTTTATCTACCAGAAGGCATACATTTTCATTTTTAAGCTCATTTAGATAAACAATGTATATGTTACCTTGTCTATGACCTAGAAAAAGAACTTTATTAGATTTAGGATCTATAGCATGACATTTCATGGAATCAAAAAGTACTTTGTAACCTTTGTCACAAAGTTGGCTAATACTTAGCAAATTATGTTTTAGACCCCTAACAAGTAAAACCTTTTCTAGTGAAAAATATTCATTACCAATTGAACCACTTCCTTCAACTTGGCCTTTGGAGTTGCCCCTAAATGTGACTTCTCCACCAACTTTTGATTTAAATGAGTTGAAGTGGCTTCTATCACCGATCATGTGTCTTGAGCATCCACGGTCCAAGTACCAAGCTTCCTTTGTTTTTGATTTGTGGCAATGCTCATTCACCCATAATCAACATTCAAACTTTTGTCTTAGGTACCCAAATTTTCTTGTGTCCTTTGGAATTAGTGAATAGAATTATTGATCCCGTTGGGATCCATTTTACTATAGCATTAATGTCTTTTGAATTAACTACCTTTTTTGGAACCCAAATTCTTTTCACTATTTTTCCTTTAAATGTGGTCATCTTCACATTATAACTATATGATGCATGCCCCTTTATATTACAATGTGAACAAGTAGTTGAGGGTTTATGCATATTTTTTCTAGCTAAGAAGCTTTTGAGGTGAGTCTCCCCACTTTTTCCATCATATCCTAACCCATTCTTATCAAATAAAGCCCTTTGAGTTTCTAGCATGTTATCTAATTTTTGTTGACCTATGTAAAATCTAGTAAAGGAATTATGTAAGTTACTATTTTTTTCTTTTAGGTCATGAATTTCAGGATTTGTATTTTCTAATCTCTTTTCACATTCTATCTTATTCTTTAGTATTAACTCATTTTCTTTCTTTAGTTTAGATATTAATTTTTTGTACTTCATACTTATGCATTCATATTGTAATGCAAGATCATCAAATGCATCTTGCAGTTCATCAAAAGAATATTCATTGAGATCTGAAGTTACCTTTTCATCTTCAATTTCCATGAAACATAGATTGGCAGTATCCTCATTTGAATCATCATTGGAGCTGTCACTGTCGCTCCATGTTGCCATCATTGCCTTTTTTTTGTGATACCTATCATTTGATCTCTTAAGAAGAGGGCAGTTAAATTTAATATGTCCAGGTTTTTTACATTCATAACATACAATAGTATCTTTTCTACCTAACTCTTCTTGATCTTTCTTGTGGTTTCTCCTACCACTACCACTTGCTCTCATTCTCATAAATTTGTTAAATCTCTTGGCAAACATTTCCATTTCAAGATCTTCTTCACTACAAGTCTCATTTTTATTCTCTTTCAAATCTTCTTGAGTAGTGGATTTCAGAGCTACTCCCACTCTCTTGGGTGGCTCTTCATTTCTCCTTAATTTCATCATATGTGAGTAGTGACCTATTAATTCATCTAGTGATAGTGTGTGAAGATCTTTGAACTCCTGAATTGCAGTTACTTTAGCTTCCCATGATTTTGGTAGGCTATTCAATATTTTCTTAACCATTTCTATATTTGATTAGATTTTCCCTAAGGACTTTACCCCATTTATTACATCAGTAAATCTAGTGAACATGTCACTAATTGACTCTCCTTCTTTCATCCTAAATAGCTCATAATTATGTGTGAGCATTGCTACCTCAGTAACCTTTACTTGAGTTGTCCCTTCATGAGTAATTGCCAATTCGTCCCAAATTTGTTTGGCATTGTCACAACCGAAGACTCTATGCCACGACCCAAATTACCTAAAAATCAGAGTAAATTTTTCGTTTTTTCGTTTATTATTTAATTCTTACCTTTCTCTCATTGTGACCATCCTACAAACAGTTGGGCTATGATTTGGAGTTAGTCACCTCTCACCTATTTACCATTCCATTTTCATAATCACATTCACATATCAGAGTTTACTATCTTTTGACTTTAACTGAATACCTACACAATGGTATTTATAACCCTACATCCCCGATATCATATCCGTTTACAGAACTGTGCATTTACATCTTCAGATACCAAACTATACAAATGTGTATACCTGTCTCTCGATAAGAAACAGCAGATAACCAGAATGCAAGTCTTCAGTCGCTTACTAACTACTCTGAGTGCTCTGAAAAGATGGGAAAATAAGGGGGTGAGCAAACCACACGCTCAGTAAGGCAATTATGCAAGTAAATAGATAGCTCCACTATCTACATGCTCATAATGCCATGCCCTTAAAATCCATTTCTTTTCATTAAAATCTTAAGCACAAATCATGTATTTCATCATGACTTAGTTTATAAAACTGTTCGTGCATATATAAATCATACTATTTATGCATCAATAGCATTTTATGTGACATCAGTAAATCATACTTAGCATGAATTAAATCAAAATCATGCATTCTTTCATGTTATGTAAGACAAATCATGAATTTGAAATGAAAGCATGGAAAACATCATCATGCTACTGCATTTAAATCATTTTATTAAAATGCAAAATAAACTAAGCCCATCCGGGTCAATTATCTCATAAGTAAATCTCAAATTCATAAAACAAGTTATTAAAATTCATTATAAAGTTTCGGTTATAAAGCCACCCATCTTTCAGGGTCACATATCATAAAATCATAAAATCCAAAAATCGGGGGCCTGACCCCTCCCTCGGATCTACCCTGGCCTATCAGACCAATAGTTATATCATGTGAGACAAGCAGGTGACTATTAGTAACAACATAGGACTATGGCCATAACCTCGTGATCCTTGGCAACACGGTACCTAGTGTGCGGGGTATCACACCTGAAACGGGAGGTGGGTCATCCTACACGCCAGAACAGCATAACACCAGGATTGCGAGGGCAAGGCTTGCTGCCTCATGGCTAATGCCACTCCACTCCAACAATCCCCACGGAATAGCATACTCCGCGTGACATACACGGTACAACGTACTCCGTGAACCCAAGCTCATTCAAGGGTGCCTGCAATAGATTTTATCCACCCATATCATCTTTGTCTCAATATATACGTGTTAGCATATCATCTCACTGTGACACACAGTCTACCGGAGGCTCCAACACGGCTATATGCATGTAATATAAATCCCTATGCGAGCAAAGCTCTAGCACGGCTCCACGCATATTTATGATATCAGAAAATCTCGTGCGAGCAAAGTTCTAGCACGGTTTCATAGAAATCAATGAAATCTGCATACGAGCAGTGCTCCAGTATGACTTAAAAAAATTATAAATTCAAGTAAAATCCACGTACGAGTAATGCTCTAGTACGGATATGTATAAAAACTCAATGACAACCTCGTACGAGAAAAACTCCAGTACGGCTTTAAAATGAATTATAAAACAATATAAAACTTCGTGCGATTAACGCTCCAGCACGAATGAATGCTTAAATAAATCAAATCTCGTACGCGTTACACTCAGCACAGCTTCTATGCAATATCATACCAAAACAGGATGCGAGCTAAGCTCCAGCATCTCTCACGCCTGTCAAATCAGAAAAACAAGTGCGAGCAAGCGCTCCAGCACCATTTTATGTATATTCAGTCAAAACAAATCAGAGCAGTCAAAACATGTCAAAACAGAGTGCGAGCTAGGCTCCAACACCTCTCATTTCACAATAATGAAAATCAGTGCGAGCCCTCTACTCTAGCACATTTCATGCATATGATGTCACACAAGTCGGTGCGAGCAACCGCTCAAGCACATTTATGCACACTCACAAACGCAGATATAATGCGAGCTATGTGCTAGCACTATCTATTTCCATATAAACTTGATAGTTGGCCCGTTTTCCAAAGAATTTCATTTAAATACAAATAACACCTACTTAGTGTTATCTTCTGAAATTTATCCAATTACTGGCTAATCTACCGATTTGCTTTGATTAAAACCAATAAAATTCCTTAATTCGAAAAATTCCTTAAATCAAGCATTTCATTCATGTCATGCTTTCACCATGCTTAGGTGAACTTCCCTCAATAGGGGTAAATTAGCCTTTTTACCTATTTCAATCCTTAAAATCATTTAAACCACTTTTAGGACCTTTATACAATATCAGTGTATACATACATATTCAATGTACACAAAAACTATTTAAAGTACACGTAGCTACCTCTAGCTACTCACACAATTCCCTTACCTCATATTTCTGTACAGTCTGACCTTTTCCACTGATGTCTCATCACGCAGTCCGATTTGCTCTCAATCAAATCTTCAGAACTGCGTATAAATATACATCAGGTCAAATACAATATATTTAATTGTATTTCATATTTTCTGGGCTTAATTTAAATCATTAGGCCCGTTTACCCATATTAGGCCTGATTGTACCATAATGGGCCTTAATCGGCCTTAAGCCTGTTTTCAACTTCCTATTCACATTATCGAGGCCTACTGGGCTCATTGGGTCCATTAATATTTATTGAGCCTCATTCTAAATTCTTGGATATCTCAATGAATTATTTACGACAATTTATCTCAATTTTCAGAATATAATTCATTTTATGCAGAAATTAAATATGTAATTTATGCGATAATTTTTTAACACGCATAACGATGCAAAATTGTCGTAAATAAGGGTTACTTACTTAAGATTCCATGATAGTACGTAAATCGAGACTATCTCGAGTCGTCGTTTGACGTCAATCGTCGAGCTACACAATTTAATATTTTTTCGGGTAAATTTCCAGTCAAATATTAATCAAATTAAATATTTCAAAATTTAAATCAGTCAATTTCAACTTCTTACCGACTAACTCGTAGCTCGATTGCATTACTGTAATTTTTTTCAATTTCCTCTTTTTCCCCCTTTTTCTCTTTCTTTTCTTTTCTTTTTGGTAGATTCGGTTCGATCCGGTTCAACCCGATTCAGACCGTCGGTTCAGTCCAGCTCGGTTCGACCGGTTAGTCCGGTTCAACTGGTTCAGGCATCATTTTGTCCTTTCGACGCCGTCCAACCAATTCCCAGTGCCTCACCATCGCCGTTCGACGCGCCATCGTCTGCGCTTCCATAATCGGGCCTCGGGTTGGACCAAATCGACGCCGATGGCCGTCGATTTCCTTTTTCTCCTATGGCATCTCCCTTCGTCGATCTCCTCTTTTCGGTGACGTTGGCATGCTTGCCGACTGCCGGTGGTTCCCACAAACATCGTCGCCCTTCATCGGCCCTCGCCTGGGGTTCCTGGTCGCCGGTGGTGGCTCGTCGATGATGTTCCTAGGTTCGACTTCCGTTTCGTTTCTTTCCATCTTTGTTTTCTGTTTCCGCGATTTCAGTTTTAGGTTTTTTTTTTTTACTTTATTTATTTATTTATAAATTAATTTAATATTATTTTAATCATTAAAATAATATTAAAATTTCCTAAATATCTAAAAATATCAATTAAATTCATTTAATTCGTAAATGAATTTATCAGTCTGATTTTACCTTTTCGGTATATTTTTTAATATTTTTGGGCTCGTTTTTCAAGGTGAAAATTTCAATAATATTAAATAAATTCATATCTTGATCAATTTAACCCAAAATTTAATTATTTCTTCGTTATTGATCAAAATTCTCAAATCCATTATTTTTAATTAAATTTTCTTGTCGAAATTATACCGGGTTTCGATCTTTTGACCATTTTACCCTTGCACATGTTCGATAATTCCATTTAAATCCTTTTTGTATTTTTTAATACACTCAAAAATTTCTATTCATTTCATTTGCTCTTATGATAAAAGTCGGGTCTTACAATCTCTCTCACTTAAGAAATTTGATCCTCCAAATTAGAACCAAATCAAATGGGTCCATTCACTACTCCGGGTATGTCTATCGGATCATACTCTATAATTCTCATAGGACTTTTTCTGGAGTGTGATACTACCAACATACTTAATTAGGGAGATCATATTAAACCTCAACACTTTCTCCTTCCTGTTTAGTACCCGAATCGATTTCATACGTTATACTTTTATTGAGCTTAGCTGTTAGAGCTTATATCCGATCACATATGCTGGATCCGGATAGTATTTCTGAAGCATCATAAGATAGGACACATTGTGGATGCCTGCATATGCAAGTGGTAATGCCAACATATAGGTCTTATCTCCCGCTTTGTCCAATATCTCAAAGGATTCACCCTAGGTGAATTCCAATAGTTTTCTCTGTCTCTTGTCAGCATAGCTTTTCTATCTACTCTAAGGTGTTCTTAATCTCTCACAAATCAACTGAACATCCTCAGAGGTTTGTCTTACCAATTCGGGAACAATTCTCTATCTGTCACCCACTTCTTCTTATCTAAATCGGGAAATAATTCCCTATGGCCATACAATGCGTCATATAATCTCATCCCGATACTCAAGTGATAGCAGTCATTATTGGCGAATTCGATTAGTAACAACTGATCATCCCAGAAGCTTATAAAATCAATGGCACACACTCTCATCACTTCCTTCAAAACCTGTACAGTCCTCTCTGACTGACCATCTATCTGAGGATGAAATCTGTGCTAACACTCAATCGGGTTCCCATAAATTTCAAAAACAATATTCCCAGAAGTGGGAAGTGAAATGGGAATCCCTATCTAATATCAAGCTCCCTGGAACGCTACAGAATGTTACACAATTTTCCTTACATATAAATTCAGCTACGCACTTAGAGTGTCTGGGGATTTCCATAGCCAGAAGGTGGGTAGACTTAATCAACCTATCGACTATCACCCAGATAGCCTCGTGATTTATTCGGGTCCTTTATAACCCATCACAATATCTAAGGTAACTTGTTCTCTTTTTTGTGTCACTATAGGTAGAGGCTACAATAATCTTACAGACTTCTCGTACTCTACCTTAATCTGCTGACATACGAGACACTTCTCTACAATCTCTACAATGTCTCTTTTCATATCTGACCACCAATACCCTTTTCAGAGATTCCAATATATTTATTACTTCTCGGATGCACTGTATATCCCGAAGAGTGAGCTTCTGGAAATAACACTATCTCATCAGTTGTGGTCCTAGGGAGCACTTGTACTGTCTCTGAACCTTTGTAAGTCATCATCACTTACTGTGAACTCTGTCACTATACCCATCTGAATCTGACCCACACTATCAACACCATGTCGATCATCACGCTAAGCCTAGCAAATCCGGTCACACAAATCTGGTTCTAACCTCAGGCTAGCTGTCACACAATCACCGTCATCATCAAAAGGGATCACATCACTATTGAGGCTCACAACTGCTCTACCAGCTCATGCTCCCTGACCATCATATGTGATATCATCCCGAGGCTCTTTCTGCTCAAGGTATCAGCCATTAAATTAGCCTTTCCTGGGTGGTACAATGTTCACAATCATAATCCTTAGAAGCTCTAACCCTCTTGGTTATCTCATATTCTACTCTTTCTGTGAAAACAGATACTCGGGGCTTTTACGATCAGTGCATATCTGAAATTTCTTACCATTTAAGTGGTGGTGCCATACTTTCATTGTAAACTCTATGGCTGCCAACTCTAAATCATGGGTCGGATAGTTTCTCTGATGGTCCTTGAACTATCTAGATCCATAAACGACTATCTTCCCATTTTACATCAATACACAGTCCAATTCTGATTTTGAGGAATCCATATACACTGAGGAACCTCTTGAGCTGTTGGGTATGGTGAGAATAATTACGGTAATCAGTTTATTACTTCCATATACCAAAACTCACCGAAGCTACTTTTATACTTATCATCCCACTGACATACAATCTTTTTTAAACAAGATGTGTCAACTGAGAAGCCAATGTCGAGAAACTCTCAACAACTCGTCTATAAGACAGTTTCCAATTGCTACTCATGTTCTTCCTTGAACTTCAAATACATCAAAATATCATTGCTCAATATGACAACAAATCGGTCCAAGTAAGGTTTAAATACCTCATCTTAGTTGAGTTCCACTGAATATTTCAATTTCCCATATCCTTGACCTATGTACTCATAAACATATAATGTCATTTCGAAATCGCTTCCGTTCAAGATACTAACCCACGCCATTTCGTTTTTTCTTATATTAATGGCTTTTATAAAATTTTAATTTTTAAACCTTCATGATTGATCAAATTCTATATTTCTTTATCGTACCAGCAAAGATACCCAAATTTTAAATGCATATATTACGACTATCAATATCAATTTACAGGTTATGTGTGTGCTTCTAGACACTGTCAAATCTTCAGGAGAGGAGATATTTTGAAATACCTTTATTAACCCTCTGACTTAACCACATGGACTGGGTGTAGATATATCCACCCCTTATCCTTGGTCGCAATTCATATTCACTAAAATCGCTTAATCCAATTTACTTTACATATTAAAGATATTGTTACCTTGCATACGACTCTCATTCCAATATATCTCGTATTCAAGATCTATCACATCTCAAAGATTATCTCCTTTCATATATCACTTATAACAATCTCTTTCATTACTTGTTAAACTTACATTACACTTTTCAGGCTTGAAAATATCACTATCTTAGGATAGCAATCTAAACATCATAGTTTGCAGCCGAATCAATCTATTCTCAAATATTACATCCAAATTATTCATATTCCATTGAATAAAATAGGCTGACGTATCCTTTTCCCCCGTGTTTGACTTACAATCCATATACCCATATTCAGTTAGTGATACTCAGCTAACCATCATCATCTTGCCTAAGGGTACAGGCTTCACATCTTTCACTAGTTTATAAGCACTGAAGGTGGTATGAATAAATGCGTGACACTAGGATTAATTAAAATAATTAATTCATTACTAACAACTAGTGTGGTATCTTCCACCACATCCGATGAAACATCAGTAGTGTCCTGGTCCAAGACATACAATCGCACTCGTCCAACATCTTGTTTTCATGGTAACTACCACATATTCTACACTGTTTCACTGCTCACATTGCTATCATAGCAAGTTGGGGTCCTCAAATCACAATACCCCTCAAAAGTATCGAAATTGAATAAACTGGGGCTTTACCAAATCATCTTACCCCGTGACTCATCAAATCTAATCTATTACCAAACTACCTTTTTCCCGTTCTGACATCTCTGTCATTCTCTATTCTCTTTCTATCTCTATTTCGGCCCTTACTACCTTTCCCAATCTCAAAGGCGTGCAACACATGATCTTATTCACACAACTGTAGTTTGCGCACTGCCTCGGCATAGGTAGTGATATCTAACAGGCTAATCGGACTCTAATTGACAATCTGAGCCCTTCCATGAACTTTCAAACATCCCGACTCTCACTGTTCATAGTATCGGAGTCACATTTGCCCAGGAATATAAACTGAGATTTCATACTCGGTAATCAACCAGTTCTTCTAGATCAGAGTAAAGACTTTTATCTGTAATTTCCTTTAAGTGTTAGAGATAGTCTGTCACCGGAATACATCTAGAATTATGTTCTCATGTCTAATATGGATGTCTAACTCTTAAGGTGGGTCGAGCAAATTTCCATCAATACTCCGATTCGCCCTCAAATCTCATGCATATTATGAGCAATTAGCTCTATAATATTCTCCACAATTCGTGTCAATCTCGCGAAGCGTATCTCAATACTGTCCGATCTCTCTATCAGACTCTGTTCGATCTCTCTGTCAGACTCTGTCCGATCTCTCTGTCGGACTCTATGGGGCATGCTTAACATTAGCCTCCACTACAATCTCTTCTCAAGTCTCATGTGGCGACTCAGTACGACTCTCAAGCCTACCTCTACAGCCTTGAGCTCGTGTACTCGCCCTTCTACCATAGCGGCTATCAGTTAATGAGTCTATTCTTGCATTTGAAAATCAAATTCTTAGCTGCACTTCCATCTTGATATACACAATTGTATCTAAACAATGTAGAGTACATAGGGATGTAAACTTCGTAAACCACTAACACCGACATATATCAGGCCAACTCAACTTTGATAGCATTAAACCTGTCACAACCCAAATTACTTAAAAATCATAGTAAATTTTTCACTTTTTCGTTTATTATTTAATTCTTACCTTTCTCTCATCATGACCATCCTACAAACAGTTGGGCTATGATTTGGTGTTAGTCACCTCTCACCTATTTACCATTCCATTTTCATAATCACATTCACATACCAGAGTTTACTATCTTTTAACTTTAACTAAGTACCTACACAATGGTATCCGTTTACAGTATTGTGCATTTACATGTTCAAATACAAAACTATACAAATGTGTATACCTGTCTCTCGATGGGAAACTGCAGATACCCAGAATGCAAGTCTTCAGCCGCTTACTAACTACTGTGAGTGCTTTGAAAAGATGGAAAACTAAGGGGGTGAGCAAACCACACGCTCAGTAAGGCAATTATGTAAGTTAGTAGATAGCTCCACTATCTACATGCTCATAATGCCATGCCCTTAAAATCCATTTCTTTTCATTAAAATCTTAAGCACAAATCATGTATTTCATCATGACTTAGTTTATAAAACTGTTCGTGCATATATAAATCATACTACTTACGCATCAATAGCATTTTATGTGACATTAGTAAATCATACTTAGCATGAATTAAATCAAAATCATGCATTCTTTCATGCCATGCAAGATAAATCATGAATTTGAAATGAATGCATGGAAAACATCATCATGCTACTGTATTCAAATCATTTTATTAAAATGAAGAATAAAATAACCCCATGCGGGTCAATTATCTCATAAGTAAATCTCAAATTCATAAAACAAGTCATTAAAATTCATTATAAAGTTTCGATTATAAAACCACGCTTCTTTTTGGGTCACATATCATAAAATTATAAAATCGTAAAATCGGGGGCCTGACCCCTCCCTCGGGTCTACCTTGGTCTATCAGACCAATAGTTATATCATGTGAGACAAGCAGGTGACTATCAGTAACAACATAGGACTATGGCCATAACCTAGTGATCCCTGGCAACACGTTACCTAGTGTGCGAGGTATCACACCCGAAACGGGAGGTAAGTCGTGTCACGACCCAATTCCATTCTCTTTAACCGAAAATCATTAAAAATTTCTCGCCTTTTACTGTTAACTTACCCAGTCGTGAACTAACTCACCACACACTGTTGGGCTGTGAGTCAATAATAAACTCCACATCTCATTCATTCTCAGATAAATAAACGATGTCATACATTTGCATTTAAATCTTGTACTTATACAAAAGTATGTTTTACTGACATCTACATCCCCCATGATTACAATTCAAAGAATACTGTGCTTTTACATTGTTTAGATACAAAAAGAATTACTGTGTATATACCTCTTGGCGATGGAGATGCAGCGGAGTCCAAAATAATACGCCTCAGTCCTCACTGGGCTACTATGCACGCTCTGTAGGGGGAAAATAGAGTGGGATGAGCAACCACACGCTCAGTAAGGCAATAATGCAAGCATGGTAGATAACTACTCTATCTACATGCTGATAGTGTTATGCATAAATCATTTATGGTAGGAGCATGAGGAATAAAAATATGCCATGTGAATACACATATATATCATGTATCAAAATCAGGTGCATTGGCATATAAAACATGGTAGAAACATCATGTATAAATCATCTCATGCTCAATGTCATTTAAATTCATAAAAGGGCAATTCTTTAAGAAACTTCCTTTTTAAACTAACATCATCAACCTCTTTCTCAACACATAATTACCACCAAATCAACTCACAATCACAACCACATTTTTATTCCCACAATTCACGCATGTGCATAAAAACTAGGTCACTATATCAAAAGTGCCTATGTGGACCATTACATAGTAAATCATCCCAGACCACACGCATCCAGGTGTGCGGGGTACCATGCTGGCACGAAGATGGATTATCCCTCGCCAGACTTTCTCATCACATAACCATCATGCGGTACATCGTACTCCATGTGATATACACGGTACAGCGTACTCCGCAAACTCATATCGTGACTGGGGGTGCCATTCCTAGGTCTTATCTACCCCATACCAAGAGTTTTCCATATTCCGTGAAGGAGAGCCTCCCTGCCGAACAGAGCCTCCCGGCCTCCTCGGGCTTAAGGATGTTAGCTTAAGGATGTAGGGCTTAAGGATCCTTCCGTAAGAGAGCCTCCCCACCGAGCAGAGCCTCCCCGCCTAACAGAGCCTCCCCGCCTCTTTGGGCTTAAGGATGTTGGCTTAAGGATGTAGGGCTTAAGGATCTTACCGTACCTATGTAGGAGAGCCTCCCTACCTAACAGAGCCTCCCCGCCCCTCCAGGGCTTAAGGATGTTGGCTTAAGGATCCCACCGTAAGAGAGCCTCCCCACCGAACAGAGCCTCCCCGCCTCTTTGGGCTTAAGGATGTTGGCTTAAGGATGTAAGGCTTGAGGATCTTACCAACTTTCACAACCTTATATGTGTCACAATGTGCAAACTTGTGCGAGCAAAGCTCTAGCACGACTCAGGCATCCTCTCATACAGAGACGCGTACGAGCATAGCTCTAGTACGGTTATACTCATAAGACAACCACTAAAAATCCACGTACGAGCAGAAGCTCCAGTACGGTTTATAAACATTATCATAGTTTCCAAATCAAGGTGCGAGCTAAGCTCCAGCACGTTTCATACAAATGAAAACATAGAAATCCAGCGCGAGCGAGGCTCTAGCGCGATTTATGTCATACAAATACGATAGGCGGCTCATACACAATCAAACAATCCCGGCAATCGGGTTTAGCACTCACAAATGCTTTTCCACAACAACCATACAATACTAGCCGACCCATCTACAAGCTTGCTTAAAACCAAGCAATTTCGTTTTGAAAAGCATCAAAACATTAGATTTATGCAATTATTAGCCTTACTATCCCATTTCATAAAATCCACTTCAAATCCAAAACCACGCATATACTCCTCATCATTCACGAATACCATCAATCATTTATTTGAGCAACCATGCATTTCATAAAACGCCTAATATTCACCCACAAGTTTAAAGTACGAGCAGCTACCTCTATATACTCACAAAATTCCCTTACCTGGAATCGCGATGCGTGATTCCACTTCCTTAAGCTGCTTACTCGTACGGTTTGATTCGTCTTCAACGAACTCTTCGGGACTGCACAAAAATCGTATCCCGCATTATATTCGATCCATATAATGCAACCCTTGTGCTTACTATATCCAATATAATCTATAGCCTCTATTAAAGCTTATTTGGCCTCGTTTCATTACTTTACCCATAGCTCGAGTCTATAGATCTTCTTAGGCCTATTATCTTATTCAAAATCGATATCAAATCGACATAAAGCTCATAGCGTTCATATTTCATGAATCCCCTCACTATGGCATTTATCAATCATATACATACCCATTTTCACAATTCCTCCAACTCACCATGTAATTCCATCTAACCATCTAAAATCATAAACATTACCCCAATAACAACTTTAGCATGCCATAAATCATAAGCTCATTCAATCCCACATATCCTCACATTATACCCAATTTAGATTTCTAGGTCACACCAATTCCACTACATTCCTAGGTAGTTTATCCATCAATACTCATATCAATCAACTCCAAAATCAATTAAATAGCTAATGCATTTGGATTGGAGTGTTAGAATCTTACCAATATGATTTTTCTTCTTGCTCCAAATGGTAATGCCCTTAACTCCTTCAATTCCAAAAATGGAAAAATGCCTTCACACTATGTTGTTCTTCTCTTTAATAGGAACAACTTTGCCTCTAATGGTCTCTCCTTAATTCTTGCTGGAAATGGCTGATTTTAGAGAGGGAAAGTTAGGTTTTTGGGTTGAAAGTGAAAGGTTAGTGTTTTTCCCGAGATTTCCTGATTTTCAGCCCTCCTTATATAGAAATAGCTTGAGGAGATCGATCTGGTCTAATAGGAGATCGATCTGGTCCCTTAAAATCCCTCTTTTTCATGGCATTTTTAAGCCTGAGATCGATCTGTCGAAGCATGAGATCGATCTGTTGAGGCATGAGATCGATCTGTCAAAGCATGAGATCGATCTGCTCCCAAACAGAGAGTTAAGGAGATCGATCTGGGTGCTTGGGGATCGATCTTTTCACTACAGAATGCTTGGGAGATCGATCCAACTCCTTTGGAGATTGATCTGCTCTATTCTTTTGCCCAAATAAGAGCATTCTGGCTCTTCTAGATCGATCTCTCATCCTATGAGATCGATCTGGCCCTCATGTTTTCCAGATTTCCTACAGTTTCCTTGCTGCAACTCATACCAACACATCCTTAATCTATTGCCATGGCCATTTTCTCATCCATCCACCTTTATAACTTGAAAATGGCATCCATTCATACCTTATGCACATTGAAACTTGTGTGCATTCATTGTATGTTCAAAGGTATGCTACATAAAACCAAATGGAAGCATAACTCCATTCCATTTTACGACACTACTCATCTTGAGTTTCGATCACATACATCACTTGCCAGAACTCATTTCTTCATATTCATACTCAGTGAAACTTGTATGTGCGCTACAGTTCACATTACACATACATACATTGAATCCATGGACTTACATCAATCATACTTTACATTACAACTCTTTTCTGTCCAATATCCGAATCGGCTTCTCAACATACGTCATACTCTCATGGAGCTCCAACGGCTCATATCTTATCACGTGTGTCGGGTCCGGGTGATACTTCCGAATCATCGAGATGTGGAAGACGTTGTGGACATTTCCAAGTTCGGTGGCAACCCAACCTATACGCCTTATCTCCCACTCTCTCCAAAATCTCGAAGGGTCCGATATATCTAGGGCTCAGCTTGCCCTTCTTACCAAATCTCATAATACCCTTCGATGGTGATACCCTCAGAAACACCGACTCACCCTCATCAAACTCCAGTGGTCTTCGTCTCTTGTCAGCATAACTCTTTTGTCGACTCTGAGCTGTCCGTAATCTCTCACATATCAACTGGACGTCCTCAGATGCCTGCTGCACTAAGTCCGGAGCAAAAATCTGTCTGTCACCAACCTCTTCCCATCCAATGGGGGAACGGCATCTACGCCCGTACAATGCCTCATAGGGTGCCATCCCGATACTCGCATGATAGCTATTATTATAAGCGAACTCGGCTAACTGCAGGTGGTCATCCCAGGAACCTCTAAAATCCAGCACACATGCTCTCAACATATCCTCGAGGGTCTGTATAGTCCTCTTTGACTGCCCATCTGTCTGAGGATAAAAAGCGGTGCTAAAACTCAATCGGGTTCCCGCGCTTCCTGAAAATGTTCCCAGAAATGGGAAGTGAAGCGGGCATCCCTATCAGAAACAACGCTCACTGGTACACCATGTAGCCGTACTATCTCTCAAATATACAGGTTCGCCAACTGACTCAGTGTATCGGTAGCTCTCATAGCCAAGAAATGGGCGGACTTAGTCAATCGGTCCACAATAACCCATATGGCATCATGACCTCTACGGGTCCTCGGCTACCCCATCACAAAATCTATGGTGACATGCTCCCACTTCCATGTCGGTATCGGTAGAGGCTGCAATAATCCTGCAGGCTTCTGATGCTCTACCTTCACTTGCTGACAAACGAGACACTTAGCGACATATTTAGCAATGTCTCTCTTCATTCCAGACCACCAATAAACCTTACGAAGGTTTTGATACATCTTGGTACTTCCCGAATGTATCGTATACTTCGATGAGTGAGCCTCTGATAAAATCGTTCTCCTGATCTCAGGATCCCTGGGAACGCATACTCTGCCTCTGAACCTCAATAACCCATCAGCACTCTGCTCAAAATTAATACCCACACCTATCTGTACCTGCCTCAGCCAATCGATACACCGTCGATTGCTCTGCTGGGCTTGCCGAATACGGCCAATCAACTCTGGCTCTAGTCTCAAACTAGCCATGATCTCAAGTTTCTCAGATCCAGGTTGGGTTACATCTAAACTGAGGTTCGCAAAGTGTTCTAACAATTCATGTTCCCATACCATCATATAAGACACCAACCCAAGGATCTTTCTACTCAAAGCATCGGCAACTACATTTGCCTTACCTGGGTGGTACATGATTTCACAATCATAGTCTTTCAGGAGTTCGAGCCATCTCCTCTGTCTCATATTCAGCTCTTTCTGCGAGAACAGGTACTTAAGGCTCTTATGATCTTTGAACACCTGAAATTTCTCACCATAGACATAGTGGCGCCATATTTTCAAAGTAAATACTACAGCCGCCAACTCCAAATCATGTGTCGGGTAGTTCCTCTCATGATCTTTCAACTGTCTAGATCCATAGGCAACTACCTTCCCATCCTGCATAAGCACACAGCCCAGTCCCTGGTTGTCACGCCCCGAATATGCGGAAAATAGGGCAAATTTAAAACTTTTTTACTCATTAATTCACAATTAAGAGTGCATTCCTGTGCAGTGTCATACATCATCATAATTATCATGCCTCAGGATCTCATCATGATATAATAGATATTGTATTATACCCATTACCCGATTACAAGTTAATTAATCCTAATACATCCCATATAATGTCATACATCAAGTGTCTGCAAATACATTAATAGTCTGGGTACATGAAAAGATAAATATACCTCAAAGTACAAATTATATAGCCTGGAGCTCGAATCCTCCACTAGCCACTACTCCGTACGTCGCAGGGAAGTCCTTATTCACTTGAAGAACTCTGGGGGGAAAGAAAAACAGGGTGAGCTTCTAAATCGCTCAGTAAGGGGGGTAGGGGACTCATTTCATAAACCAAAATGCACATCACAAAGCATTTATTTGTATGTGAAACTCATTTGAAAACCATAGCATGAAAATAATCAAAACGACACTCTCATGTGTCAAGTCATGTGAAAACATGAAGTAAAAAAGCTCACTCTAGAGCAAAACAAAGCATGTGAAAATACGCGTTAAACGCTTTCTCAAATAACGTGGCATAGCCACTGATTTAAAATCACACGTGGCATAGCCACAATACACACGTGGCAAAGCCACCAAATTATTTTCTCACGTGGCATAGCCACAAAATAGGGTTTCTCAACGTGGCACTACCACCAATGGGGTTTCTCAACGTGGCACAGCCACCAATGGGGTTTTCTCAACGTGGCACAGCCACCAATGGGTTTCTCAACGTGGCACAGCCACCAATGGGGTTTTCTCAACGTGGCACAGCCACCAATGGGGTATACGTGGTACAGCCACCGATGGGGTATAACGTGGCACAGCCACCAATGGGGTATACGTGGCACAGCCACCGATGGGGTATAACGTGGCACAGCCACCGATGGGGTATAACGTGGCACAGCCACCAATGGGGTATACGTGGCACAGCCACCAATGGGTTTTCTCAACGTTACCAGAACAGAGAAGAATTCGGGCTTACATGCTACCAGAGCAATGCCCGGTGTGTACTCACAACTACACACCCAAGTCTTATCACATAAGACAGGTTTGCCTTCACGTAGAACTCGTAATGGTTTTCTCTCATAAAACTCATTTGAAATTCTTTTGTACTCAACACAAAACGTAGTAAAATCGAGTTCCAACCGGCAAAGCACACGTACACATTTCTCAAATCACAATATTGCCTTAACGTAGAGCCCAGTTATAAACTCATAAAACATTGGGCTCCAACCGGCTATAAAATCGTGCGCAGTTTAATCTCAACACAATCACTCAACATGCTTGTTTATAAATCATAAATCATGCTAAAACAGTTTGCAATTCACATACACAAATGGTTTAGATTTCCCTTACATCTTTGCATCTCGTATAGTGAAATCGTTCCCCCGTATCACGGACTAGCCTCGCATTCCACTCTGGAACTCCCGAGCTGCCCAAACGATGTTAAAAACATCAATACTCAACATCACATAAATCTCAATTCTCAAACTCGAGCATAATTGCTCATAACACCTCAAATCCCTTGATTCTCGTAACTCAACCCTAAACTACAACCTCATTTTCAATATCTCGAAGTTCTACATCTCTAATACCAATTATCTACGCTAATTTTTCACATTGTCTATATTTCCATTTATAGCTCAATTCTCAAAATTGTCACAATTTCCAAATATCGACATTAATCCAACTACATTACAATCTCATCAATCCCTAATCATTTCTCTACTATTTCAACACAATTACAACCACCAATAACATCAAAAATCAGCTCAAATATCAAGATCAAGGTTTAGAAATTACCCAAAGCTTGTGAGACGCACAACTCTCGCCTCGATCCGATTCGTCCTTCGATTTCCAAATATGTTGTTCTCCCTTTGATGAGGAATAACTTTCCTTCTTACCACAATGGCTGATTCGGCCGAAAATGGGTGATTTGGAAGAGTGAGAAACTAGGTTTTCGAAAAAATGGAGGTTTGAAAGAGAGAGAAAGTGAAATTTCAGGAGAAAACACAGGTTCCTTATATAGACTGGAGGTAGGAGATCGATCTGCCTCTTGATGAGATCGATCTGTGTTTGAAATTTGGGGACGATCTGGGTAATTTTATGCCTAGGAGATCGATCTGTCGAAGGGTGAGATCGATCTCTTTATGGCTTTATGAGATCGATCTGCTCCTAAGGAGATCGATCTGCTCCTAAGGAGATCGATCTTCTCCCCAAACAGAAGCATTTGGAGATCGATCTCCTCCTCATGAGATCGATCTTCTCTCAAACAGATTCATTTGGAGATCGATCTCTTCCTCATAAGATCGATCCCTTCTCAAACAGATTCATAAGGAGATCGATCTCTTCCATTGGAGATCGATCTGCTCCTCAAATTTCCCCTTCCTCGTCATTTTTAACTTACCAGATCGATCTCTCCTTCTCCCAGATCGATCTGTCCTCATGGATCATGCTTATTTTACACACTTAACACATAAATCTCCAATTATAATTCCCACAATTCACTTAGCTCAATAAATTATACTCAAATTATTATTACATCAATAAAATATGTCTGAAATTCTCAGATCTCACATCCTCCCCACCTTAAAAAGAATTTGGTCCTCCAAATTCAACTCAACTAGTCAAAATAGATGGGGGTATTTCTCCTTCATGAGACTCTCTAGTTCCCACGTCGCTTCTTCCCTTGAGTGATGCTTCCACAAGACTTTCACTAATGGGATGCTCTTGGTTCTCAGTACCTTCTCTTTTCTATCGAGAATCCGGACGGGTTCCTCAATGTAGCTCATGTCCTCCTGTATGTCCATCTCATCATACTCTATGACATGAGAAGGGTCCGGGTGGTACTTCCTCAACATAGATACATGAAAAACATTGTGTATTCCGGACATCTGTGGGGGTAATGCCAATCTGTAGGCTACCTCTCCCACTCTCTCAAGAATCTCGAATGGTCCCACGTATCGAGGACTCAATTTCCCTTTCTTCCCAAATCGCATGATACCCTTGCTCGGTGATACTCTCAGAAATACTGCATCACCAACATCAAACTCGAGTGGCCGTCTACGCATATCCGCGTAGCTTTTCTGTCTACTCTGTGCAGCCCGTAACCTCTCACATATGAGTTTCACACTCTGTACGGCTTGCTCAACAAGCTCGGGGGCATTTATCTTTCTGTCACCGACTTCTTCCCAAGCTATAGGGGATCTACACCTCCTACCATATAGAGCCTCAAAAGGTGCCATTCCAATACTCGCATGATAGCTGTTATTGTACGCAAACTCTGCTAGGGGCATGTGATCATCCCATGATCCCTTAAAATCCATTGTACACGCCCTCAACATATCCTCCAGGGTCTGAATAGTCCTCTCTGACTGACCATCTGTCTGAGGATGATAGGCGGTACTAAAACTCAATCGAGATCCCATGGACTCCTGAAATTGGGTCCAGAATCTGGAAGTAAATCGGGAATCTCTATCAGAAGTAATACTCACTGGAGCCCCATGTAATCTAGCTATCTCGCTGACATATAGCTCAGCTAAGGCATCCACAGTATCTGTGCTCTTGATGGCAAGGAAGTGGGCACTCTTGGTCAATCTATCCACAATGACCCATATCGCGTCGCGGCCTCTCCGGGTCCTCGGTAAACCCATAATAAAGTCCATAGTGACATGCTCCCATTTCCATGTAGGTACAGGTAAGGGCTGTAGTAGTCCTCCGAGCTTCCGATGCTCAGCTTTCACTTGCTGGCATACTAAACACCTGGCCATATACTCTGCCACGTCTCGCTTCATACCACTCCACCAATACACCTTTCTCAAGTCTCGGTACATCTTAGTACTTCCTGGGTGCATGGTGTATCGCGAGCAGTGGGATTCTCTCAGTATCTGTCTCTTCAGGGTATCATCGTTCGGTACACAAATCCGTCTTCTGAATCTCAACAATCCATCCTCACTGATGGTGAGATCCGACTGTGAACTCTGCTCAGCTTGGCTAACCATATCTATCAATCTCTGATCACTGCGCTGCCCAGTTCTAATCTGATCCATGATCCTGGGCTCTATCCGCAGGCTAGCCAAAAATCCAATCTCTACCTCTTTAACTCTGATCCGAAGTTCGACGAACTGCTCTAACAAATCCCATTCCCTGATCATCATAGCAGATATCATACTCTTCCTGCTCAGGGCATCAGCAACTACATTCGCCTTACCCGGATGGTATAGAATCTCGCAGTCATAATCCTTAAGGAGTTCCATCCATCTCCTTTGTCTCATGTTTAACTCTTTCTGATCAAAGAGATATCTCAAACTCTTGTGATCAGTGAAGATCTGGAATCTTTCCCCATATAAGTAATGTCGCCAGATCTTCAAAGCAAATACCACGGCGGCTAACTCCAAATCATGCGTGGGATAATTCCGCTCATGGTTTTTCAGTTGTCGCGATCCATATGCGACCACTCTTCCGTGCTGCATAAGCACACACCCAAATCCCTGGTGAGATGCATCACTATACATCGAGAATCCTCCTGATCCCTTGAGAATAGTTAACACAGGTGCCGCTGTCAATCTCCTCTTTAACTCTTGAAAACTGAGCTCACATTGATCAGTCCATACGAACGGAGTCTCCTTACGCGTGAGCTTAGTCAAAGGAGCGGCAATCCTTGAGAATCCTTCCACAAATCTCCTGTAATACCCTGCCAAACCAAGGAAGCTTCGTATCTCAGTCACTGTCCTCGGTCTTTCCCAATTAAGCACAGCTGCTATTTTACTCGGATCCACTGATACTCCTTCCTCTGAGACTACATGCCCAAGGAAAGCTATCCGGTTCAGCCAAAATTCACACTTACTAAGCTTTCCGTATAATTGCTTATCTCAGAGTATCTGAAGTACTAACCACAAATGCTGTGCATGCTCCTCATACGACCGAGAATACACCAGGATATCATCGATAAAGACTATCACAAACTTATCCAGATAGTCTCTGAACACCTCGTTCATCAATCTCATAAATGCTGCAGGGGCGTTCGTCAATCCAAAGGACATCACCAGAAATTCGTAATGGCCATACCTTGTCCTGAAGGCCGTCTTTGGAATATCTTCCTCCTTGATCCTCAATTGGTGATAGCTCGATCTCAAATCAATCTTAGAAAAGACTGATGCCCCTCTTAGCTGATCAAGTAGATCGTCAATCCTGGGCAGTGGGTATTTATTCTTCACCGTGGCTTTATTCAATAGCCGGTAGTCCACACATAATCTGAGACTACCATCCTTCTTCTTAACAAACAGTACTGGCGCTCCCCACGGCGAAACACTGGGTCTAATAAACCCTTGATCCAATAACTCCTGCAGTTGCTTCTTCAATTCCTCAAGTTCCACTAATGCCATCCTGTAGGGAGGTTTAGAGATCAGCTGAGTATCCGGTACCAAATCAATGGTAAACTCCAGCTCTCTCTCTGGTGGTAAACCTGGCAATTCATCTGGGAAAACATCCAGAAATTCGCAAACCACAGGTATATCCTCAATCCTCGGGTGTTCTCGCTCATCATCTGAGATGAGTGTCTCATAACCTTCACATGAATAATCATATTTAATAATCTCCAAAATAATGTTAAAATTCTCAAATGACTTACTAGAATTCCATATATACATTTCCTCAATATCTCAACCGTACACTGTAAGGTTCAGGTAGGGAGAAAGTTACAATCTTAGTGTAGCAGTCTAAACTCACTCGATTGGTTGCCAACCAATCCATCCCCAGAATTACATCAAACCCATGTATATTCAACATGATTAGATCTGCTAACATCACTCTATCTCCCACCTTAATTTCACACCCTCTACAGATTAACTCAGTTCTCTGGGATTCACGCATAGGGGTATTTACATGTAGTATATATTCTAGAGGTTCAAACTTCAAGTTTAATCTACATGCAAAATGCTCAGAAATAAACGAATGCGTGGATCCTGAATCAAGCAACACATGAGCCTCATAATTACAGACAGAGAGTGTACCTCTTATAGTTTCTGCCGAAGCGTCTGCGGTCTCCTTATCCAGGGCAAACACTCGTCCCTGTGCCACAGGTTTCTTCCCTTTCTCTGTCGCAGTAGCCCGTCTCCGGGGATCCACTCTCTGAGGCTGTTGTCTAGTGGGCTCCGGAGCATGTGGTATCTGAGGTTGGGGACAGTCTTTCACTCTGTGACCCATGTCACCACATCTGAAACATCCATGGATCGACCCAGTACAACTTCCCTCATGCGATCGGCCACAATCTCTACAAATCCTCATCTCCGGCCTGACATATCGAGGGGCCTCCTTGATAATAAGATAGGCTCTGGGTCTCTCCAATCTGTCCTTCTGCACCTCAATCCTTCCTCTTCTGAAGGAACCTCTCCGAGCCTCTGACTGGAAAAGTGCTGGCCTCTTGCCCTTATCTCTATTCACCGCTCTGAGCTCATTCTGGGATTGTACCATCTCAATCCGTCTTTCAACCTCTTGTGCTCGTCTCAAAGCATCTCCAAACTCGGTAATACATAGCCCCATCAGTCTATCTCTAATAACGGGCTTCAACCCATACACAAACTTCTCTGTGCAGAGCTCTTCACTCTTGAAGGTCTCTGGGTCATATCTCAGTAGTGCGGTGAACTGGCTCTCATAGTCATCCACCGACATGTCACCCTGTACCAAACTCAAAAACTCGGCCTGTTTCCTCCTCTGGGCGGCTCGTGGTACATATTGGGTTCTAAAAGCTGTCTGGAACTCTTCCCAACCAATCACATCCTGGTGGGACATCAAGATACCCTGGGTAGTACCCCACCAATCTCGAGCTCTCCCCTTCAGCATATAGGCACTCATACTGACTCTCTCAGCATCGGTGCATCCCAGTAAATCAAATATAACTCTCAACTCCGTCAACCACTCCTCAGCCTCTGTAGGATCCTTCTTTCCCCTAAATGCAGGTGGATTCATCTTCAAAAATTCCTTTAGTCGGACCTTACTTCTGTCCTCAGGCTGAGTGAAGGGAGGCACTGGGGGTATGGGAGGTCCTGGTGGTGGTGTAGGGGTAGTATCCGAGGCATTAACTCCAAAGTGTTGCGCGAATAACGCTGCCATCTGCTCAAAACCTTGCCTCACATCGGTCTCAATCCGATTAAATTGAGAGTTAGGACTCTCTGGTTGTGGGACAGGTGGTGGAGGGGACTCTGCCTGCCTCCTCGAACGACCTCGTCGTTTACTCATTCTCAATCTCAACTCGTCTCCTGCGCGTACATATCACAATCGATTGAAATCTCAATCCTCAATTTCAGTTCATGACCAGACTATTACAGACACTTGGGATGTATTCTATTTCACTTAACCGACACTGACAGTACTAGACACCCTAAGCTCTGATACCAAGAAAACTCTGTCACGCCCCGAATATGCGGAAAATAGGGTAAATTTAAAACTTTTTTACTCATTAATTCACAATTAAGAGTGCATTCCTGTGCAGTGTCATACATCATCATAATTATCATGCCTCAGGATCTCATCATGATATAATAGATATTGTATTATACCCATTACCCGATTACAAGTCAATTAATCCTAATACATCCCATATAATGTCATACATCAAGTGTCTGCAAATACATTAATAGTCTGGGTACATGAAAAGATAAATATACCTAAAAGTACAAATTATATAGCCTGGAGCTCGAATCCTCCACTAGCCACTACTCCGTACGTCGCAGGGAAGTCCTTATTCACTTGAAGAACTCTGGGGGGAAAGAAAAACAGGGTGAGCTTCTAAATCGCTCAGTAAGGGGGGTAGGGGACTCATTTCATAAACCAAAATGCACATCACAAAGCATTTATTTGTATTTGAAACTCATTTGAAAACCATAGCATGAAAATACTCAAAACGACACTCTCATGTGTCAAGTCATGTGAAAACATGAAGTAAAAAGGCTCACTCTAGAGCAAAACAAAGCATGTGAAAATACGCGTTAAACGCTTTCTCAAATAACGTGGCATAGCCACTGATTTAAAATCACACGTGGCATAGCCACAATACACACGTGGCAAAGCCACCGAATTATTTTCTCACGTGGCATAGCCACAAAATAGGGTTTCTCAACGTGGCACTGCCACCAATGGGGTTTCTTAACGTGGCACAGCCACCAATGGGGTTTTCTCAACGTGGCACAGCCACCAATGGGTTTCTCAACGTGGCACAGCCACCAATGGGGTTTTCTCAACGTGGCACAGCCACCAATGGGGTATACGTGGCACAGCCACCGATGGGGTATAACGTGGCATAGCCACCAATGGGGTATACGTGGCACAGCCACCGATGGGGTATAACGTGGCACAGCCACCGATGGGGTATAACGTGGCACAGCCACCAATGGGGTATACGTGGCACAGCCACCAATGGGTTTTCTCAACGTTACCAGAACGGAGAAGAATTCGGGCTTACATGCTACCAGAGCAATGCCCGGTGTGTACTCACAACTACACACCCAAGTCTTATCACATAAGACAGGTTTGCCTTCACGTAGAACTCGTAATGGTTTTCTCTCATAAAACTCATTTGAAATCGTTTTGTACTCAACACAAAACGTAGTAAAACCGAGTTCCAACCGGCAAAGCACACGCACACATTTCTCAAATCACAATATTGCCTTAACGTAGAGCCCAGTTATAAACTCATAAAACATTGGGCTCCAATCGGCTATAAAATCGTGCGCAGTTTAATCTCAACACAAAACACTCAACATGCTTGTTTATAAATCATAAATCATGCTAAAACAGTTTGCAATTCACATACACAAATGGTTTAGATTTCCCTTACATCTTTGCACCTCGTATAGTGCAATCGTTCCCCCGTATCACAGACTAGCCTCGCATTCCACTCTGGAACTCCCGAGCTGTCCAAACGATTTTAAAAACATCAATACTCAACATCACATAAATCTCAATTCTCAAACTCGAGCATAATTGCTCATAACACCTCAAATCCCTTGATTCTCGTAACTCAACCCTAAACTACAACCTCATTTTCAATATCTCGAAGTTCTACATCTCTAATACCAATTATCTACGCTAATTTTCCACATTGTCTATATTTCCATTTATAGCTCGATTCTCAAAATTGTCACAATTTCCAAATATCGACATTAATCCAACTACATTACAATCTCATCAATCCCTAATCATTTCTCTACTATTTCAACACAATTACAACCACCAATAACATCAAAAATCAGCTCAAATATCAAGATCGAGGTTTAGAAATTACCCAAAGCTTGTGAGACGCACAACTCTTGCCTCGATCCGATTCGTCCTTCGATTTCCAAATATGTTGTTCTCCCTTTGATGAGGAACAACTTTCCTTCTTACCACAATGGCTGATTCGGCCGGAAATGGGTGATTTGGAGGAGTGAGAAACTAGGTTTTCAGAAAAATGGAGGTTTGAAAGAGAGAGAAAGTGAAATTTCAGGAGAAAACACAGGTTCCTTATATAGACTGGAGGTAGGAGATCGATCTGCCTCTTGATGAGATCGATCTGTGTTTGAAATTTGGGGACGATCTGGGCAATTTTATGCCTAGGAGATCGATCTGTCGAAGGGTGAGATCGATCTCTTTATGGCTTTATGAGATCGATCTGCTCCTAAGGAGATCGATCTTCTCCCCAAACAGAAGCATTTGGAGATCGATCTCCTCCTCATGAGATCGATCTTCTCTCAAACAGATTCATTTGGAGATCGATCTCTTCCTCATGAGATCGATCCCTTCTCAAACAGATTCATAAGGAGATCGATCTCTTCCATTGGAGATCGATCTGCTCCTCAAATTTCCCCTTCCTCATCATTTTTAACTTACCAGATCGATCTCTCCTTCTCCCAGATCGATCTGTCCTCATGGATCATGCTTATTTTACACACTTAACACATAAATCTCCAATTATAATTCCCACAATTCACTTAGCTCAATAAATTATACTCAAATTATTATTACATCAATAAAATATGTCTGAAATTCTCAGATCTTACACTGGTGTGATGCATCCGTATACACCGAGAATCCTCCTGAGCTGGTAGGAATGGTGAGAACTGGAGCAGTCGTCAATCGACGCTTAAGCTCCTCAAAACTCCTCCCACATGCCTCATCCCACACAAACTTAACATCTTTTCGCGTGAAGCGTGTCAACGGAGCAGCTAGTCTGGAGAAACCCTCTACAAATCTCCGATAATATCCTGCCAATCCAGAAAACTTCTGATCTCAGTAACTGTCTTGGGCTGTTCCCACTGTACAACTGCCTCTATCTTGGATGGATCCACTGATACCCCATCCTTTGACACAACATGCCCCAGAAATGAGATCTGTTCCAACCAAAAGTTACACTTGCTGAGTTTGGCATACAACTCTTTCTCTCGGAGGGTCTGCAGAACTTTCCTCAAGTGCTCCTCATGATCTTCCCTGGACTTGGAATACACCAAAATGTCATCAATGAACACTATCACAAACTTGTCCAGGTATGGCTTGAATATATCATTCATCAATGCCATAAATGCCGCGGGAGCATTCGTCAGTCCGAATGGCATCACCAAAAACTCGTAGTGGCCATAACGGGTAAGAAATGCTGTCTTGGGTACATCTCCACTCCTGATCCTCAATTGATGATACCCTGACCGCAGATCTATCTTAGAAAATACTTCGGCTCCCTGGAGCTGATCCAACAAATCATCGATTCTTGGAAGGGGGTACTTGTTCTTAATGGTGGCCTTATTCAACAACCGGTAATCTATACACAGTCGGAGGCTTCCATCCTTCTTCCTTACAAATAGAACTGGTGCTCCCCAAGGTGAGACACTCGGTCTAATAAACCCCTTCTCCAGCAACTCTTGCAGCTGTTTCTTCAGCTCTTCCAACTCTATCGGAGCCATTCTATAGGGTGGTTTCGATATCGGCTCTGTACTAGGCACTAACTCTATGTAGAATTCCATTTCCCTTTCAGGTGGTAGTCCTGGTAATTCGTCTGGAAAGACATCAGGGTAATCCGTAATTACGGGTATATCCTTCAATTTCGGGTGTGCCTCATCTATATCGACCACATAGGCAATGAACCCTTCACATTATCCTTTCCATCGTTAGTAACATAAACCATCACTCCACATTCAACATTTAACATAAACAATAAATTTATCTCTCAAGCATTATGCATTTAAAAATCATACTCCTTTATTTACAACAACCATGCTATTCTCATATCATTTCTTTTCATCAAAATTTACAATAAGATTGTCTAATCCTGAAAACATCAATATTTTGGCATGACAATCCATCACAACACGATTGGTAGCCAACCAATCCATTCCTAAAATTACATCAAAATCATTCATATTCAATAAAATCAGATTGGCTATCATTTCTTTCCCCTCTATCTTTAACTTACAATCCCTACATACATGCTCAGTCAATTGACTATCATTCATGGGTGTGGAAATCATCAACATTTTATCCAACAATGTTGGTTTCACATATTTCAACAATTTATGTGCAAAGGAAGGTGATATGAAAGAATGCGTGGCACCAGGATCAAATAATACCAATGCTTCTAAATCAAAGATTCGGATGGTACCTTTAATCACATTCGTCGATGCGTCTGCAGTGTCCTGGTCCAGTGCATGTACTCTTCCTCTGCTCACACCCGCAGCCTGTTTCCCTTTTTCCTCAGCTGTAGCCCTCCTCCTCGGGGCTGCTGTCTCAACTGGAGCTCCCTCAGGCTCCTTGCCCTTCTGTGGGGCAATCTCCATCTTCTCGGGACAATACTTAGCTATATGTCCTGGTCTCTCGCATCTAAAAAACACCATAGGGGTCATCAGACAGGGCCTATTCCCATGAAATCTCCCACATCTCCTACACTGATCAGTAGTAGGTCGTGGTCCCCCAATAGTCATACCCCTTGGCGCAATCAAGGCTGGGTATACGGGAGGTCTAGCAGCTCTCTCCCGCACCTCTTCAATCTTTGGCCTCTTTTCGAAAAATCTTTGGCTATCTCTCTTGGCCACTCTTCCAAACCCGGATCTCTTCCGGTCTCTGTCCTTTCTGACACTGACTCTCCCATGCTCGGAGGCATTTCGCTCAAAGTCTTGCTCACATAACTGAGCCTTATGTACAGCCTCCTCATAGGTCAAGATGTCAAAGGGAGCTAGCTTAGTCCGGATGGCCAATCTCAATCCATCCATGAACTTTTGTATCTTTCGGGTCTCACTACCCATCGTGTCAGGGTCATATCTCCCCAATGACATAAACTTGGACTCATACTCGTCCACAGTCTGGTTCCCCTGAACCAAATTCATAAATTCCATCCGCAATTTCCTCTGTGCGGTAGCTGGAATATACTGTCTCCTGAAGGCCTCTAGAAATATCTCCCACGAGATCTCAGAGTGTCTGGCCCTCAAAATAACCTCGGTGGACCTCCACCAATGCTCGGCCTCGCCTTTCAACATAAACACGGCAAAGGCAACCTTCTCACTTGAAGTGCATTGAAAAAACCTATACAGTTTCTCCATCTCATACACCCAATCCTCCATAATCACTAGGTCCTTCACCCCTCTAAACACTGGGGGTTTCAGCGCTTGAAACTCTCGCAACCTGCTCAAATCGCAGTCATAACCCAAATCACTACCGCTCTGCTGCGGAGCGATAGGAGAAGCTATATCCTAGGCTGGAGGTGGTGTAACGGTAGCTATCTCAGCAGTCTGAGGTCTCTCCGCCTCTGCAGCTGCCTGTTCAGTAGTAGGCTGTGCTGCGAGACCTCGTCTATCGCCAGTGCCCAAGGCTTGCATGACTATCTCCACCAAATTCTCAATACTCTGCTCTAACCTAGCGAAGCGAGCCTCAGTATCCTCTGCTCTCTCAGCAGGGTTTTGTGGAACCTGCTCAGTCTGTGGCTCCGTACGGCTCTCAGGCCTACCTCTACGGCCTCTAGCACTTGCTCTCGCCCCTCTACCTTGGCGTGTAACTGGCATAGTGCCTAACTTCCTGTATTATAATAATTCATTAAGCTCAATCCATCATGGTATACACAGTTATATCTAAACAAAAGCACAGTACTATGGGGATGTACTTTCCTACATTTTATTAATGACTCACATCAGGCCAACACAGCTCTGATACCAATCTCTGTCACGACCCAATTCCATTCTCTTTAATCGAAAATCATTAAAAATTTCTCGCGTTTTACTGTTAACTTACCCGGTCGTGAAATAACTCACCACACACTGTTGGGCTGTGAGTCAATAATAAACTCCACATCTCATTCATTCTCAGATAAATAAACGATGTCATACATTTACATTTAAATCTTGTACTTATACAAAAGTATGTTTTACTGACATCTACATCCCCCATGATTACAATTCAAAGAATACTGTGCTTTTACATTGTTTAGATACAAAAAGAATTACTGTGTATATACCTCTTAGCGATGGAGATGCAGTGGAGTCCAAAATAATACACCTCAGTCCTCACTGGGCTACTATGCACGCTCTGTAGGGGGGAAATAGAGTGGGATGAGCAACCACACGCTCAGTAAGGCAATAATGCAAGCATGGTAGATAACTACTCTATCTACATGCTGATAGTGTTATGCATAAATCATTTATGGTAGGAGCATGAGGAATAAAACTATGCCATGTGAATATACATATATATCATGTATCAAAATCAGGTGCATTGGCATATAAAACATGGTAGAAACATCATGTATAAATCATCTCATGCTCAATCTCATTTAAATTCATAAAAGGGCAATTCTTTAAGAAACTTCCTTTTTAAACCAATATCATCAACCTCTTTCTCAACACATAATTACCACCAAATCAACTCACAATCACAACCACATTTTTATTCCCACAATTCACGCATGTGCATAAAAACTAGGTGACTATATCAAAAGTGCCTATGTGGACCATTACATCGTAAATCATCCCAGACTACACGTATCCAGGTGTGCGGGGTACCATGCTGGCACGAAGATGGATTATCCCTCGCCAGACTTTCTCATCACATAACCATCATGTGGTACATCGTACTCCATGTGATATACACTGTACAGCGTACTCCGTAAACTCATATCGTGATTGGGGGTGCCATTCCTAGGTCTTATCTACCCCATACCAAGAGTTTTCCATATTCCGTGAAGGAGAGCCTCCCTGCCGAACAAAGCCTCCCCGCCCAACAGAGCCTCCCTGCCTCCTCGAGCTTAAGGATGTTAGCTTAAGGATGTAGGGCTTAAGGATCCTTCCGTAAGAGAGCCTCCCCACCGAACAGAGCCTCCCCGCCTCTTTGGGCTTAAGGATGTTGGCTTAAGGATGCAGGGCTTAAGGATCTTACCGTACCCATGTAGGAGAGCCTCCCTGCCTAACAGAGCCTCCCCGCCTCTCCAGGGCTTAAGGATGTTGGCTTAAGGATCCCACCGTAAGAGAGCCTCCCTACCGAACAGAGCCTCCCCGCCTAACAGAGCCTCCCCGCCTCTTTGGGCTTAAGGATGTTGGCTTAAGGATGTAAGGCTTAAGGATCTTACCAACTTTCACAACCTTATACGTGTCACAATGTGCAAACTTGTGCGAGTAAAGCTCTATCACGACTCAGGCATCCTCTCATACAGAGACGCGTACGAGCATAGCTCTAGTACGGTTATACTCATAAGACAACCACTAAAAATCCATGTACGAGCAGAAGCTCCAGTACGGTTTATAGACATTATCATAGTTTCCAAATCAAGGTGCGAGCTAAGCTCCAGCACGTTTCATACAAATGAAAACATAGAAATCCAGTGCGAGCGAGGCTCTAGCGCGATTTATGTCATACAAATATGATAGGCGGCTCATACATAATCAAACAATCCCGGCAATCAGGTTTAGCACTCACAAATGCTTTTCCACAATAGCCATACAATACTAGCCGACCCATCTACAAGCTTGCTTAAAACCAAGCAATTTCGTTTTGAAAAGCATCAAAACATTAGATTTATGCAATTATTAGCCTTACTATCCCATTTCATAAAATCCACTTCAAATCCAAAACCACGCATATACTCCTCATCATTCACGAATACCATCAATCATTTATTTGAGCAACCATGCATTTCATAAAACACCCAATATTCACCCACAAGTTCAAAGTACGAGCAGCTAGCTCTATATACTCACAAAATTCCCTTACCTAGAATCACGATGCGTGATTCCACTTCCTTAAGCTGCTTACAAGTACGGTTCGATTCGTCTTCAACGAACTCTTTGGGACTGCACAAAAATCGTATCCCGCATTATATTCGATCCATATAATGCAACCCTTGTGCTTGCTATATCCAATATAATCTATAGCCTCTATTAAAGCTTATTTGGCCTCGTTTCATTACTTTACCCATAGCTCGAGTCTATAGATCTTCTTAGGCCTATTATCTTATTCAAAATCGATATCAAATCGACATAAAGCTCATAGCGTTCATATTTCATGAATCCCCTCACTATGGCATTTATCAATCATATACATACCCATTTTCACAATTCCTCCAACTCACCATGTAATTTCATCTAACCATCTAAAATCATAAACATTACCCCAATAACAACTTTAGTATGCCATAAATCATAAGCTCATTCAATCCCACATATCCTCACATTATACCCAATTTAGATTTCTAGGTCACACCAATTCCACTACATTCCTAGGTAGTTGATCCATCAATACTCATATCAATCAACTCTAAAATCAATTAAATAGCTAATGCATTTGGATTGGAGTGTTAGAATCTTACCAATATGATTTTTCTTCTTGCTCCAAATGGTAATGCCCTTAACTCCTTCAATTCCAAAAATGGAAAAATGCCTTCACTCTATGTTGTTCTTCTCTTTAATAGGAACAACTTTGCCTCTAATGGTCTCTCCTTAATTCTTGCTGAAATGGCTGATTTTAGAGAGGGAAAGTTAGGTTTTTGGGTTGAAAGTGAAAGGTTAGTGTTTTTCCCGAGATTTCCTGATTTTCAGCCCTCCTTATATAGAAATAGCTTGAGGAGATCGATCTGGTCCAACAGGAGATCGATCTGGTCCCTTAAAATCCCTCTTTTTCATGACATTTTTAAGCCTGAGATCGATCTGTCGAAGCATGAGATCGATCTGTCGAGGCATGAGATCGATCTGTCAAAGCATGAGATCGATCTGCTCCCAAACAGAGAGCTAAGGAGATCGATCTGGGTGCTTGGGGATCGATCTTTTCACTACAGAATGCTTGGGAGATCGATCTGCTCTATTCTTTTGCCCAAATAAGAGCATTCTGGCTCTTCCAGATCGATCTCTCATCCTATGAGATCGATCTGGCCCTTATGTTTTCCAGATTTCCTGCAGTTTCCTTGCTGCAACTCATACCAACACATCCTTAATCTATTGCCATGGCCATTTTCTCATCCATCCACCTTTATAACTTGAAAATGGCATCCATTCATACCTTATGCACATTGAAACTTGTGTGCATTCATTGTATGTTCAAAGGTATGCTACATCAAACCAAATGGAAGCATAACTCTATTCCATTTTACCACACTACTCATCTTGAGTTTCGATCACATCCATCACTTGCCAGAACTCGTTTCTTCATTTTCATACTCAATGAAACTTGTATGTGCGCTACAGTTCACATTACACATACATACATTGAATCCATGGACTTACATCAATCATACTTTACATTACAAGTCCATTCATATTATTTGATCCAATTATACATATTACCATTTTACATATACGGGGTCTTACAAGTCGTCCTACCCGCCAGAACAGCATAACACAAGGATTGCGAGGGCAAGGCTTGCTGCCTCGTGGCTAATGCCACTCCACTTCAACAATCCCCACGGTACAGCGTACTTCGCGTGACATATACGGTACGATGTACTCCGTGAACCCAAGCTCAGTCAGGGGTGCCTACAATAGGTTTTATCCACCCATATCATTTCTGTCTCAATATGCATGTGTGAGCATATCATCTCACTGTGACACACAGTCTACCGGAGGCTCCAACACGGCTATATGCATGTAATATAAATCCTTTTACGAGCAAAGCTCTAGCACGGCTCCATGCATATTCATGATATCAGAAAACCTCGTGCGAGCGAAGCTCTAGCACGGTTTCATAGAAATCAATGAAATCTACGTACGAGCAGCGCTCCAGTATGACTTAAAATAATTATAAATTCAAGTACAATCCACGTACGAGCAATACTCTAGTACGGATATATATAAAAACTCAGTGACAACCTCGTACAAGAAAAACTCCAGTATGACTTTAAAATGAATTATAAAACCATATAAAACTTCGTGCGAGTAACGCTCCAGCATGAATGAATGCTTAAATAAATCAAATCTCGTGCGAGTTACACTCTAGCACAGCTTTTATGCAATATCATATCAAAACAGGATGCGAACTAAGCTCCAGCATCTCTCATGTATGTCAAATTATAAAAACTAGTGCGAGTAATTGCTCCAGCACCATTTTATGTATATTCTGTCAAAACAAATCAGAACAGTCAAAACATATCAAAACATGTCAAAACAGAGTGCGAGCTAGGCTCCAACACCTCTCATTTCACAATAATAAAAATCAGTGCGAGTCCCCTACTCTAGCACATTTCATGCATATGATGTCACACAAGTCGGTGCGAGCAACCGCTTAAGCGCATTTATGCATACTCACAAACGCAGATATAGTGCGAGCTATGTGCCAGCACTATCTATTTCCATATAACTTGATAGTTGGCCCGTTTCCAAAGAATTTCATTTAAATACAAATAACTCCTACAAAGTGTTATATTCTGAAATTTATAGAATTACTGGCTAATCTACCGATTTGCTTTGATTAAAACCAATAAAATTCCGTAATTCTGAAAATTCCTTAAATCATGCATTTCATGCATGTCATGTTTTCACCATCCTTAGGTGAACTTCCCTCAATAGGGGTAAATTAGCCTTTTTACCTATTTTGATCCTTAAAATCATTCAAACCACTTTTAGGACCTTTATACAATATCAGTGTATACATACATATTCAGTGTATACAAAACCTATTTAAAGTACGCGTAACTACCTCTAGCTACTCACACAATTCCCTTACCTCATTTATCTATACAGTTTGACCTTTTCCACTGATGTCTCGTCACGCAGTCCGATTTACTCTTAATCAAATCTCCAAAACTGCGTATAAATATACATCAAGTCAAATACAATATATTTAATTCTATTTCATATTTTCTGAGCTTAATTTAAATCATTAGGCCCGTTTACCCATATTGGGCCTGATTATACCATAATGGGCCTTAAGCCCATTTTCCACTTCCTATTCACATTATCGAGGCCTATTGGGCCCATTGGGTCTATCAATATTTATTGAGCCTCATACTAAATTCTCGGATATCTTAATGAATTATTTAAGACAATTTTTCTTAATTTTTAGAATATAATTCATTTTATGCATAAATTAAATTCGTAATTTATGCGATAATTTTTTAACACGCATAACGATGTAAAATTGTCATAAATAAGGGTTACTCGCTCAAGATTCCATGATAGTACGCAAATCGAGACTATCTCGAGTCCTCGTTTGACGTCAATCATCAAGCTGCACAATTTAATATTTTTTCGAGTAAATTTCCAGTCGAATATTAATCAAATTAAATATTTCAAAATTTAAATCGGTCAATTTTGATCGCTTACTGACTTACCCGTAGCTCGATTGCATCACTGTAATTTTTCTCAATTTTTCCTCTTTTCTTTTTCCTATTTTTCTCTTTCATTTCTTTTCTTTTTGGTTGAACCGGTTGGGTCCGGTTCAACTAGGTTCAGACCGCCGATTCAATCTGGTTCGGCCGGTTCAGGCATCATTTTATCCTTCCGGCGCTATCCGGCCAGTTCCCGGTGCCTCACCACCACCGTTCGATGCGCCATCGTCTGGGCTTCCATAATCTGGCCTCGAGTTAGACCAAATGGCGCCGATGGCCGTCGATTTCCTTTCTCTCCCACGGCATCTCCCTCCGTCAATCTCCTCTTTCCGACGACGTCGGCGCGCGTGCCGGCTGTCGATGGTTCCCACGAGCAATGTTGCCCTTCGTCGGCCCTCGCCTGGGGTTCCTAATCATCGGTGGTGGCTCATCGATGATGCTCTTCGGTTCGGCTTTCGTTTCGTTTCTTTCCCTCTTTGTTTTCTGTTTTCGCGATTTTGGTTTTAGTTTTTTTTACTTTATTTATTTATTTATAATTTATTTTAATATTATTTTAATCATTAAAATAATTTTAAAATTTCCTAAATATCTAAAAATATCATATTAAATTCATTTAATTCGTAAATAAATTTATCAGTCCGATTTTGCCTTTTCGATATATTTTTCTAATATTTTTGGTCTCATTTTTCGAGGCAAAATTTTAAAAAATATTAAATAAATTCATATCTTGATCAATTTAACTCGAAATTTAATTATTTCTTCGTTATTGATCAAGATTCTCAAATCCATTATTTTTAATTAAATTTTCTTGTTGAAATTATACCGGGTTTCGATCTTTTGACCATTTTGCCCTTGCACGTGTTTGATAATTCCATATAAATCCTTTTTGCATTTTTAAATGCACTCGAAAATTTCTATTCATTTTATTTGCTATTATGATAAAAGCCGGGTCTTACACTCTATTATACTCATTTGGCCTTAAGGCACAAAATAGGGTGTTCATGGCCTTTGCATTTAGCTGAGCACATTTTACATCATTTGAATCCCACTCATCTTCTTCTTTAGGGATGTCTCTTCCTTATATTCTTTTAGTTGGGATTTGAGGACCTTTAGTTATAATCCTCCATACCTCATAATCATTTGCTTGAATGAAAATCATCATCCTAGTTTTTCAATAAGCATAATGTTCACCATTGAACATGGGAGGCCTAACTGTAGAACGCCCTCTCCTACTAGATTGGTTGCTACATTGTTGTGAGCCATTAGATCGTTTTTAATTCTTAGGAAGTTATTCCTTTATGATCAAAGAGTCCTTACTTTGAAACCAATTGTTGGCTCCACCGAGAGGGGGGTGAATCGATTTTCTAAAGATAATGGTAAATTTAAACTTAATTGAATCTAATTGCAAGTAATCAAAGAATAATCAATAAAATGTAGTGCAATAAATTGAAAGGAGATAAGGGAAGGAAACAGCAAACTCAGTAGTTTATAGAGGTTCGACCAATCTCTTGCCTACGTCCTCTCTTCTTAATCTCTTTGTCAAGAGCTTTCTTTCACTCTATCAATAGCTGTTACAAACTCCCTTTTACAGGTTAAGGAATAACCTCTCTACCCTTTTTACACAGACAAATATTCACCCTTTACAAAGTTAACTCACAGAGGAACTCTCCTCTTCTCTCTTGAATTAAGGATGAATATAAAGTAAAGCTTTCTTTTGAGGGTAGGAGAAAATAGCTTCTACAAGTGGTTTTTACAACAATGCCAATAAATGATCTTTGAAGACAAAGAGAATGTTGGAGAAGATTTCTTGAGAATATACAGAATTTACAGCATTTGTGTCTTCTTTTCCAGTGTCTTCAATGCTTGATTTTATACAGCAGGATTGGTTGTTAGAGCATTTAATGCTGTTTTTCCCATTGAAGATTTTACAGAAAGAGTCGTTGGGAACCTCCAGTAGAGTACCAGATCGATCTCCCATCATGACCAGATCGATCTCTTAGTTTAAATTCATGTAATTACAAAGCAACTTGAAGCATGGAGATCGATCTCATATTTGTAGAGATCGATCTTATAATTTGAAAATGTTAGTGAAGATCGATCTGTCAAATCAGTAGATTGATCTTCTAATCTCTCTGTTTGAGGCAAGATTGATCTCCAGATCGATCTAGCAAGTATTCTCGTAGAGAGGAGATCGATCTCTAATCACCCTAGATCGATCTTCTTAACTCTCTGACTTTGAGGAGATCGATCTCTATCCACAGGAGATCGATCTCATAAACTCTTTGTTTGAACAGAGATTGATCTACAGATCGATCTAATACCTTTAGCTTTTGACTTAAAGGAGATCGATCTCTTCCTAGACCAGATCGATCTCTCAGACATTCTGTAATTTACAGATATCTCTGCTTCCTCAACATCTTATACAGTCTCTATGAGTTTTCAATCTTTTAGCAAATCGATCTCATATTCTTATGAGATCGATCTCTCATACTAGAAAACCCAGGAGATCGATCTCTCATCTCATGAGATCGATCTCTGAACCTTAAATACTTAGTTTCTAGTACTGATAAACTCTAAACATGTTTAAATCATTTCTATATTTTATATCCATTATTGAATTTACTTGTTTTGTCGTTTCAAAATAAATTAACTCAACAAATCTAAATGGCATAAGCGAAAACTCATAATGGCCATATCGGGTCCTAAATGCTATCTTGGGCACATCTTCACTCCTAACTCTCAACTGATGATACCCAAACCTCAGATCAATCTTAGAAAAGACTTGTGCTCCCTAAAGCTAATCCAACAGATCATTAATGCGTGGAAGGGGATATCTATTCTTGATGGTTGGCTTATTCCACAATCGGTAATCTATATATAGTCGGAGGCTTCCATCATTCTTCCTTACAAACAAAAAAATTGGTGCTCCCCACGGTGAAACACTCGGTCTGATGAAACCTCTATCTAACAACTCTTATAATTGTTTCTTCAGCTCCTCCAACTCAACTAAGGCCATGCGATACGGTGGTTTCGATATAGGTTCAGAACCAAGCACCAAGTCTATACAGAACTTCATATCTCTGTCTGGTGGCAACCCTGGCAATTCATCCAGAATGACATCTATGAATTCACTAACCACAGGAATATCTGCCAACTCCGGATGTACCTTATCTGTATTAACCACGTATGAAATAAAACCTTCAATATATTCATCTTTTAGTCAGCATAATGCATCATTAATTACAATCGTAGCTACTATTTTCATTTCTTTTCATCAAATTTTACAACATATTTTTCAAGGTTAGGAAACATAGCTGACATATTTTTCAAGGTTAGGAAACATAACTGTCTTAGCATAACATTCTAAAACAACATGGTTTGAGGATAACCAATCCATTCCTAAGATTACATCAAAATCACTCATATTAAACAGTATTAGATTTGTTGTCCTGTCCTTTTCCCCTTCTTTCAGCTTGCAATCATTTAATACATACTCCACTAGATGACTATTATCCATAGGCGTACTAATTAACATCATTCTACTGAAAGGTGTATGCTCTACATGATTTTCTAACTTACATGCAAATGAAGGCGATACAAATCAATGCGTGGCACCATGATCAATTAAAACATGTGCTTCTAAATCATATATCAGGATGTTACCTCTAATCACATCCGATGAAGCATCGATTGTTCCTTGGTCCAAAGCATGCACTAGCCCTCGTCCCATGACCTGCTTCCCTTTCTCCTCTTCTGTCGCTCTCCTCCTTGGAGCTCTCTCAGGCTCCTTACCCTTCTGTGGGGCAATATCTATGACCTCTTGGAAAAATCTGGCCATTTGTCCTGGCTTCCCCATATCTGAAGCATAAACAACTATAAATAGGACTAGGTCTACCTCTATGAAATCTACCACATCTACTACACTGCTTAGTAGTAGGCCTCAATCCTCTTATCATAACTCCTCTAGCGGGAGCTATAGTCGGGTATGCAGGATATCTAACAATGTACTTCCTCGATCGTTGGTCTCTTACCGAAGAGTCTCCTCCCTCCTTGACATCCGAAACCTCAAGCACTGTCACTCACCAGCCTCTTCCTATCTCTGCCTCTACCTTTCCCAACTGTTCTGAACTCTGAGACATTCCTCTCATAATCTTATTCACAGAGTTGCGCCCTACGCACTGCCTCATCGTAGGTTGAAATATCAAATGGAACCAGTTTAGATTGTAGTACTAGTCTTAGTCTATTGATAAACCTATGGACCTTTCTAGTCTCGCTACTCATAGTGTCAGGGTCATATCTCCCCAGGGATAAAAATTTTGTCCCATACTCATCCACTAAATGACTCCTCTGACTCAATCCTAAAAATTCAACCTGCAGCCTTCGCTGAGCTGTATCTGGAACAAACTGCCTCCTGAAGGCATCCAGAAGTATCTCCCAACTGATTTCTGTATGTCGAGCTCGCAAAATGGATCGGGTGGACTTCCACCAATACTCTGTCGTCCCCTTTAGTAGGAACGTAGTAAATGCGACCATCTCTAAAGTCGTACACTCAAAGCATCCGTACAACTTCCCCATTTCTCCTATCCATTCCTCCTCCAACACTGGGTCCTTAATCCTACGAAAAGTTGGAGGTTCAAGTTTCTGGAATTGTCGTAATCTATCCAGATCACAACCATACCCGAATCCACTACTAATCGAAACTCATGGGGGTGTATGAGTATCAAGTGCAACTGCCTCTCCAAGTGCAGTCTCTGCATCTTGTCCTTATCCTCTTGGCATATTTTGTGCTAGTATCTCCACTATGGTCTCCAGGCGACGTTCTAATCTCACAAAATGTGCCTCGGTACTCTCAGGTACCTCAGTCTGACTAGTAGTCTCATCTCGGGTCTCTGGCCTACCTCTACGGCCTCGAGCCCTACCTCTATCCCCTTTACCACGGCGAGTATTAACCATAATGGCTAAATCCCTGCATTTATAATCATTAATTAGTCTAATTTCCATCTCGTATACACAACTGTAACTGACCAAAGCACAATACTGTAGGGATATATATTTTCCTAATTACTAATATCGATTCGCATCAGACCAACACTACTCTGATACCATTTCTCTCATGCCTTTGCCTCATTCGTGACCTACCAAAATCACCACAAAATTTTTGCATTTTACTAACCTTACCTTTTGTCATCTCTATACACCATTTAATTGGGCTGTGATTGAATATTAGTCACCCATTCACACTCATTCATAACATGTATAGAATTTAATATTCCTTTATACATTAATACAATTATTTGTACAAATACATCCCGACCGTACATTAACTACATAACTGTGCTTATACAATGTTCAGTACAAAATACCAAGCGTGTATACCTCTTGTAAGATGGATATGCAGCGGATCAGGGAATATCAGTCCTCAGTCGTGTCCACCTACTGTGGATGCTTTGAAAAAAAGGGGGAAATAATAAGGGGGTGAGCTCACAGCTCAGTAACGAAATCAGGCAAGCAAGTAGATAACCGCACTATCTACAAAATATATTGCTTATGCCTCGAAATCATTTCCTTACCCAATTATATCTAAAGCATGTATCTCTCTCAAAACTTTATGCAATATATGTATAGATACAAAACATCAGTTATATAAAATTGGAAATATACTGGTTTCATAACCTCATCATTTTATGCATAAATATTTGATTTCTCGTGTAATTTCACACAAATCACATTTATCATGCCATTTAGTTAAATCAAATCAATATGGCATTCATCATGTTTAAAAACATAGAAATATAGGCCTCACCCATCCATTGGGTTACCCTTTTCACAACTCAGAAATTCACATGTTCATATCATAAAAACCATGTGATATTTCATTCAAGAAATCTCAATGTACATAGCATGAAAAGAAAATAGAGATAGGCGACTACATGTTCCGAGTGTATGATCATAACTGTTTTTCGTGATCCCAAGCTACATAGTACTCGGTGTACGAGGACTCACAATTGCTGTATCGAGAGGTGGGTCAAATCTCTAACGTCAGCTCTCTACTCAATTGAGGACCTAATCCCAGAGTACACCAGATCCCACTGGATCTCGCTCCCACTGCTAGCCAGTCCTATCCAAGTACATCAAGTACTCACGGTATAGCGTACTCCATGTGACATGCACGGTACAGAGTATTCCATGGACCCTATCTCAAGGTGGGATGCTCGTCATGAGTCTTAGTCCTCTTACCTTGGATATACATCACAGTCGGGATGCTTGCTATGAGTCTTAGATCTCATACTATGGGTTATTTCGATAGCCCTCGGCCTTATCTTAAAGTAATGCACATGTGAGCATGTATATATATCGGTGCGACACATAGTCAGCACAGGCTCCCACCACGGTTGTTTCATGCTCTTTTCAAATTCGATACGTGTGAGTAAAACTCCCAACATGACCATATCAAATAATGTAACTCTAGTGCGAGTAATGCTCTCAGCACTATGTCATATAAAACTCGAGTATGAGCAAAGCTCCCAATACTTTATGATGTATAATATATGAAAACTGAGTATGAGCTAAACTCCCAGTACTTTATCATTTAGAACTGAGTATGAGCATAGCTCCTAATACTCTATAATGCATCAATCACAATTCTGAGTATAAGCAATGCTCCCAGTACTCCAACATGCATAACACGCATTTAAAACTTAGTACGAGTATATACTCAGTACTATGTGATGCATATCTCAAAATATAGTGCGAGTAATCTCTACCACTTATGGTTTTCACACAAAACCGGATAGATGGTTGTTCAAATCATAATGCACCCAATTCAAATCAAATAAGCACTCAAATGTGCATGTTTTCGCATATACATGAAAACAATTGCCATTCTATCATTTAACCATGCATTTTAGTCACAACATGCTTCTAAGGTATTTCCACCCTAATTTTGGATAAAACACAATTATCCTCATTATTCTCAATCATCATAATATGCCTATTCAAGGGATTTCATATAGCATATATTATCGAAATTCTATTCAAAATACGTGGAGCCATCTCCAGCTACTTAAGAAATTCCCTTACCTCGAATCACGTCAAGTGACCTCTCTTCCTCGGTTCTGCTCACTCTAGCAGTCCGATCAGCTTCCACTGTGATTTTTGAAGCTGTTATAATTATCTGCATTAGAGTGCCGTAATATACTCATTTCATTTGCCAAATCTCAATTCCATGAATCAATCTCATTATTTTCTCCCAATATGGTATTATACCACATTTTCCATATAGCTATATTTATTTCTCCTTATTTCCAATATATGCATTTCATAAGATTAATTTGTAATCTTCCCTACATGTATATTCCATCATCAAATTCATGTTAAAACCATTTCCTCGTCATTTTCCCCTTTTCACACCAAAAGCTAGGTCATGCTCATTTTTCATGATTCTTTCATTTCCAATAATTCATACATATACCAATAAACTCATCAACACATCTAGCTTAACATATATCAACTTAGTGCATTAAATCTTACCTAGCTGGGATTTCCTTCCTTTTTCACCAAATTGGTACAAATCCTCCTTACTCTTGAAATCCTTGATTTCAATATCTTGTTTCCAAGTATGTTGTTCTGCTCTTTGCTAAGAACAACATCACTCAACAGAATCTCACTCAAAACTGGTTGCAAACTGAAGTTTTCTAGTGTTGAACGGTTAGGTTACAATTTTGCTCTTGAATGGAATAGTTTCTCTCGTGAAAAACTAAAATGCAGAACCCAGTATTTATAGAATTGTCTCTATGAGATCGATCTACTCTCCAAATGAGATCGATCTGCCCTGCATTTTTCCTCTCCAAATCGACCTTTCAAACCTAATGAGATCGATCTGTCTCTAAGCATGAGATCGATCTTTACAACTCAGAACCTTAAGGAGATCGATCTGCTCCAAGGGTGAGATCGATCTCTCCAAGTCGGTAGCATTTGGAGATCGATCTGGCCCTTCAAGGGTTTAATTCCATCTACATAAAATGCTTAGCAGATCGACCCCATTGGAGATCGATCTGTCCGGTTCCATTGCTCAAATAAGAGCATTTTTGGCTCTTCAAGATTGATCTTTCCTTCATTGAGATCGATCTATCATTCATATTTTCCAGATTTTTCTGCAGTTTTATGTAGTAACTCACATAAAACATCCTTAATTTTGCTGCCATAGTCATTTTCTCATCCAACCACCTTTAAGGCTTAAAAATGACATCCATTCATACTTTATATACATTAAAACTTGTGTGTATTCATTGTATAACCAAAGGTATACAATACAAAACTAAATAGAAGTACAAAGATTTATGCAACTCATGCAACTTCATTCCATTTTACCATACCACTTAAAACTCAATATATTCACATTCCACTCATGGAAATATCCTTCTTACACTCGCTATACACTTTAAAATTTACATGTATACATTTCACAATCCAATATACACCTTACATAAGTAAATGGGAGTTTACAAAATTTAAGCATATTACATATAAATTTAAGGGTCTTACACTACTACCCTGTTGTGGAGCAATAGGTGATGTTGTATTCTAAACAGGTGGGGGTGTAGGTGTATCTAAAGCAACTACCTGTCCAGCATCAGCAGCTTGGGCAGCTGGGCCCTGTCTCTTCCCAACTCCTTGCATAGACTGTGCGACTAACTCCATAATAGTCTCTATACTCCGCTCTAACCTAGCGAAGCGTGCCTTAGTATCCTCGAGCCTTTCAATAGGATCCTACGGGATCTGATCAGTCTACGGCTTCGAAAGACTATCAGGCCTCTCTCTACGACCCCTAGCACGTGCACTCACCCCTCTACCATCTCGTGTGATAGGCATAATGCCCAAATTCCTACATCCAAAACTATTCATTAGTCTAACCCATCTGATATACACATTTACATCTAAACAAAGCACATTAATATAGGGATGTAATTTCTCTTATTACTAACACCGACTCATATTAGGTCAACTCGACTTTGATACCACCTCTGTCACGACCCCCTTTCTAACAAAAATTACTATAAATTTTTCACTTTATACCTTAACGTTTACTGTCGTGAACAGTTTCTAACACCAACTAGTTAAGCTATGACTCGGTGTTAGTTACTTCTTACCATATACCACATCATTCAATATTTATATAAAACAGTTGTAAGCATATTAGCTACTTAAAATGTAATTTTATTATTTCGTACGTGTCTAGAAATAGTTACTTTCCCCAAGTTACAATCCAAACGTATTACCGTGCTGTACTTGTTTATATATAAGCGATCCTAATGTGTATACGTTTTAGCGATGTGCAGCAGCGGGCATTGGGAGTGCAAGTCTCCACTCGCTCTTAACCGCTATAGATGCTCTGAGAGATGGAAAGTGAAAGGGTGAGCACAACTTGCTTAGTAAGGAAAGAATGTAAGCAGGTAGCTAGCTACAGTATCTACGTGCTTATAATGCCACGATATAAAAATCATTTACATCGAGAGCATGACGTAAAATAAAACTATGCCACATCAATATGTATAGAATATATGAAAAACTCATAAAATCAGTCATGATAATACATGGGAAACCATCACGTAAAACATCTCATGCTCATCATATGAAAACTCATAAATTTCATCATAAAATAGGCTAAATCAAGGCTAAACCCGCCCTCCGGGAATACCCTGATGTATAAAACCACATTTTTTTATAAGATATAAGTATGGGTGTAACCCCACCTTCAGGTCTACCCTGATCTATCAATATAGTGTGATATCATGTGAGGTATGTAGGTAACTACATGGAAACATTTTGGGAACTATGGCCATATATAAATTATTGTGATCTCAGGCTACGCTGATCCTGACGTGCGGGGCATCACAACTGCAATGGGAGGTTAGGTCAATCTGTCCATATAAATAACAACTCAACTAGCTAGTCATCCAGACTACATGGTACAACGTACTCAGTGTGATATACACGGTACAACGTACTATGTAGACCCAGAAGGTCGGGGTGTCTGCCATAGGTCTTATCCCACATCACGGTTCGGGGGTACTTGCCATAGGTCTTATCCACCTTACACCACATCGGTAACCTATCCATGTCTTAAAATACGCGTGCTAGTATATCATCTCACTGTGACACATAATCTACAAGAGGCTCTGGCGCAACTTAAGCATGTTATGATATCTAATATCTCGTGTAAGCAAAGCATCAACATGTTTTTCTGAAAAAAATATAAAATCCTCATACAAGCAACGCCCCAATATGGTTTTCATGCATAATAAATCAATGTAAAATCACGTACGAGCAAAGCTCTAGTACGACTTTCATGCGTATTATCAAAAAGATATAGTGCGAGCAAGGCTCCAACACTATCTATATGAGTCAAAACATCAAGATTTAGTGCGAGCGAGGCTCCAACAATAATTATATTCATACAATTACGATAGGTGGCTCCATTTCAAATAAATTATCTCAAAAATAATTCTTATCACCTAATCTGTGCTGTTCCATACAATAATTAAAAGCAATAGCCAGCCTATCCTCATTTTATTCACATCATGACATTGTATCATTATAAAACCACCAAAAACATGAAATCATGCATTTTAGGATTCGTACTACCCTTTTCATAAATTTCTCTACTAGGGTAAAATCGTCATTTTCTTTTATTTTCGAAATTTTTCTCAACGAATTATTATTTTATTTCTAGATAGCTTAGAGAATTTCAAGCCATGTAAATCCCCTCGAAAATATGTATAGCTACCTCTAAGCACTTACAAAATCCTCTTACCTTGAATCACGTCGAGCGTAGTACAAGTTCTACAGCTAGAAGCTCATCCAGTCTTATTCGCTCTTAATCCAATGTCTAGAGCTGTATTTAACAATTATCCGGTTAATTACAGTATTTTTATCTCAATGAACTTAAATAAATTAAATAAAAATACTGGGCCCAATTATATTATAACAATCTTCACAAAGTTCTCGAGCCCTTTTTCATTCAAATTTTTCTTCCTCAGAGTCTATCGGGCTTATCTGGTCTTAAACTCCTTAATGGGCTTTCTACATTTAGGTTAGGCCCATTGAACCATTCGGCCATGGCATGCTAGCCGAATGCCATCCAAGCCAACCATAGCCGAATGCTATGGCAATTCATGCCAACATGACTTGTTTCCTAGCTAACCTTCTTTCAAGCACTTTATCAAACACTTAGCATACTCAATTTAGCTTAGTTTTACCTTCACTCGCACATTTCATCAAACACCTTGCTTCCCTAACTCAATTCATCCACCAATTCATCAATTTGATTGAAATTAAGCACATTAACATCATGTACACATGTTACCTAACTTATCCATGCATCCAATTTAACCATACATACATGAATCATCAAATGCCCATTTTCGGCCATGATCAATTCATCATGAAATCAACTATTTCAGCCCTTAATTAATATACAAATCATCTTAGAAAAATCCCTAGATGCATATACTAGAAGTCGGAATCTGGTAAACATGCCTAGCTTTCATACCTTGCCAAAACTGTGACATTGACCTTATTTCGAGAGGTCTAAATCAGCTTATCAGGTGCTAAATTTTTTATATGTTGTTCCTCATTCAATTTGTAGTAACTTTTCTGAAGATAACTTGTTGCAATTTTCCCTCTAGGGTAGTGATTTTGCTAGAGAGAGAAAGCTTACTTAAGTTGGCCTTTAATGGGGTAATTCTCGGTTTGGTGAAGATGATATTGTCTAGCTGGTTTTTCCTTTAAGGCTTATAGTTGACTAATTACACATTAAATGTTCAGCCAATAAAATGGTTTAATGGGTTTGGGTCATGATCCATGGGTTTTGGGCTTGGTTTACCTAAATGGGCTTAAGACATCATTTGAAATGAGATTATCTTAAGGGCTCTCAGTTTGGGCTTTCCATTGGGCTTCTTGGACTGTAATTTTCAAACTTATGACCTTAAGTTTACTTCATATTGGACTCATAAAATGGCCGACTAATTTGGCCAATGGGCTTACACAATTCGACCCAATTCAACTTACCCAAAATGGGCTTTAAAATTCATCTCTTTGCCCATTATGGTTTTCTCCTTGATTTCAGCCTTTTAATATCATGACCTCCCATCCCGTGACCTACCAAAATCACCACATTTTTTTCGCATTTTACTTACCTTTCCTTCTGTCAATACTCAACACTAAATCATTGGGCTGTGATTCGATATTAGTCACCTCAACCATATTCATTCCACAACATACATACATGTCAGTACAGATATTCTATTAACTGTAAGTATTCTTTTCTTAAAAGTAAACTCATATACTTTAAATACAAATACTTGTACATATACATCCCTAACCGTACATTTGTTTACATAACTGTGCTTTTACAATGTTTAGTACAAACATTTCAAATGTGTATATCTTGCGAAAGATGAATATGCAGCGGATCAAGGAATACGAGTCCTCAGCTGTGCTCGATTATTGTAAACGCTATGTAGAGAGGGGAAATAAAAAGGGGGTGAGCTCACAGCTCAGTAAGGAAATTAGGAAAGTAAGTAGATAACCACACAATCTACAAATTACAATGCTCATGTCCTGAAATCATTTCCTTATCTATTCATATCTAAAGCATGTGTCTTTATTTAAACATTTATGCAATATATACAAATAGATATAAATCGTCAGTTATAAAACTGAAATCATACTGGTTTAATAATCTTAGTAGTGTATGCAAAACATTTCATTTCTCATGTAATTTCATATAAATCATATTTTATCATGCCATCTCAAGTAAATCAAAACAATATGACATATCATCATGTTTAAAACATGGAAATCTGTGCCTCACCCATCCCTCGGGTTACCATTTTCACACACAAAGTCACATGTTCAGATTAAAAAGTCATGTGATAGTTCATTCAAGAAAACTCAAATGAATGAAAGGAGATAGGCAACTACATGTTCCAAGATTATGATCATAACTCATTTTTCGTGATCCCAAGCTATACAGTACTCGGTGTGCGAGGTCTTATATTTGCTGTAACGGGAGGTGAGTCAAATCTCTACCGTCAGCTCTCAACTCAATAACATCGTGTATTCACGGTACAACGTACTCTATGTGACATACACGATACCAAGTACTCAATGAACCTAATCTCAAGGTCAGGGTGCTTGCCATATGTCTTAGCCCTTATACCCTGGATATACCTCATAGATGGGGTGCTTGCCGTAAGTCTTAGCCCTCATACTATGTATAATATTTTCGATAGCCCTCAACCATATCTCAAAATATTGCACGTGTGAGCATATAATCGATGCAGCACACAATCAGCACAGGCTACCAACAAGGCTATTTCATGCTCTCTTTTTCAAAACTGGTAAGTACGAGTCAACTCCCAACACAACCACATACATAAGTTATATAAACCTAGTGCGAGCGATGCTCCCAGTACTATGTCATGTAAAATTGAGTTTGATCAATGCTCCCAATACTTTATCATGCATCAATCAATAGAACTGAGTACGAGTAATGCTCCCAGTACTCTATCACGAATAAATCCTATTTAAAATGAAGTACGAGAATATACTCAAGTACTATGTGATGCATATCTCAAAATCAAGTGCGAGTATTCTCTAGCACTCAGGGTTTTCACAAAAACCCGATAGATGACTTATTTCAAATTGAAATTCACTCAATTAAATCAAATAGGCACTCAAATGTGTTATTTTTACATATACACGAAAACATTTTCCATTCTATCATGCAACTATCAAATATTAGTCACAAACATGCTTCTAAGGCTTTTTGCCCTAAATTTGGATAAAACTACAATTTGCTTTATCAATTCCTATCACAACCTTTCTATGCACGAATTTCATATATATAGTATAATAATCGAAATTCTATTCAAAATACGTGTAGCTACCTCTAGCTACTCATGAAATTCCCTTACCTCGGATCACGTCGCATGACCTCCCTTCATTGGTGCTGCTCACTCTCGTAGTCTGATCAGTTTCCACTATCAACTTCAAAGCTATTAATAATCATTCATATCAGTATACTTTTAATATACTTGTTTTCACTTGCATGACTCTAAATCAATGCCTCAATCTCATCACTTTCTCCTATTATAACATTTCACTATAATTCTCACATACCAATCTTCATTTTTCATCTATTCCAATTAATGTATTTCATAAAACTACCTTACAATCTTACATACATGCTTATTTCATCCTTAAATCCATGTTTACTAAACTTTCTCATCATTTTCTCAATTTTATGCTAATATCTAGGTCTTGGATATTTAACAAGATCAAATTGTTTTTAGCAAATCAAACTTACACCAATCAACTTACCAAGTCACCTAGATTAACATATATGAAATTGGTGTATTGAATCTTACCTAGCTTGAACTTTTCCTTTTTTGCCAAATTTGGTAAAATCCACCTTATTCCTTCAATCTTTGATTCCAACTTCTAGTTTCTAACTATGTTGTTCTACTCTTTACTAAGAACAACTTTGCTGAAATGAATCTCACTCAAACTACTTGGAAGATGAAGATTCCTAGTGTAGAAAGGTTAGGTTACACTTTGGTTCATGAAAGGTTTTGATGTTTCTCGAGAAAACTGAAGTGTAGAGTTGTGTATTTATAGAATTTTCTCTTGGAGATCGATTAGCTATCTAAATGAGATCGATTTTCCTTGCATATTTCCCTTCAAAAAATGATTTTTTAAGCTTAGGGATCGATATGCTCTCAGCATGAGATCGATCTATTCGATCCAGAAACCTTGGGAAATCGATCTGCTTTAGCCAGAACTTGCTAAAGATCGATCTGCATTACTGAGGGATCGATCTTCTCTTGTTGAGGGATTGATCTGCCTTTTGCAGATGCTATGATATTGCATTTCTAAGCCATGAGATCGATCTTTCTTACTAATTAGATCGAAATGCTCTTCTTCTACCGCAGTTTCTACTGCAAATTTTCCCAATTTTCACTGTTACATTCATTTCCAATTTGCTTAACTACCCGTTTTGCATTTCATACTCATTTGTAACTTAAAAACATTCATTCCTTGTGATTTATATCAATTGTGACTTGTCCGTACATCACAAAATGATAAAGAGTACATATTAAAATACGGGTTTTACATTTAAATCCTACCAAATGATTTGTATTAGTCCCTTAGACATATCTTGACCTAAACCCCAAACATCAATGCCCCAATTGGTCATTTTCCAAGTTTGATCTATCAATTATTCACTTTACCCGATTTAATGCTTAACTTTCAAGCTAATTTTTCATATCTTTATTTTTCCTTGAACTTGCCTTCTTATTTTTGTCCATTTTTCATATCTTACTCACTTATGTGAGTTCTTATCATTGTAACATTTATCTCTAGCATTTTGGTGCACTTCTCACCCAAAAAAATACTACAATCGCTTAACCACTAAATTAGGGCTTATCCAGGCCTTTTGGCACTTTACACAACACCAAGGAGTTCGGGACCAAATCGAATCGACTTCCATTCTTGAACCCTCTGTCTTTTCTCATTTTAAGTTCTTCTCTTCAATCATAATGACTTAATCACCTTTAGTTCAACATCTAGTTCCTTTAGCCCCTATTTACCCTTTACGCGATTTTACGTACATATAACTATCTCATTCTCATTTTCATGATCTAAAATTATCCGTTTTATGATTCCATTAACATATAATAATGTCATATAACGAGTGAACCATAAGGAATGTCATGTATACATGGGGTCTCACAATTACTCCTTCAGACATTAATGATCGTATGATTGCCAATTCGAAGATTCAGCTAAATCTGATGGATCAGATCTGGTTAGCTCAGAATGAGGATCAATTTTGCATGGATATTATTGATTTAATATAGGATAAGGTATCAAGCAAGAGGTAGAGAGTGATGATGCCTTAACACAAGAATATTGAGCCTTCAACTTCATCAGATTTTAGGCCTTGCCCGAGGTGTAGCTAGTATCATAGAAGTAAGCCATCTTACTAGGCTACTAAGGGTTTGTTTTAAATACTGAAAGAAAGGAAATAAGATCAAAGATAGGCTAGCAAAGAGGGTCGTAGTTATTGATGATTTTACTTTGGTTATGAAAGGTAAAAATTTGAAGTAGTAAGTACACAATTTTCATTGTGTATGATCTTAACTATGTATGTTTAACTGATTACCCTAAAATTGCTAGAAAACACCATTAGAGTTTTAGCTTTAAGATATATATGTTGCCTAAAAGTACCACTGGGAAAACCTAGAGGAATCCTCTATAGTTAAAAGGGAAAGGAATCTATTTAAGGTGGATGAGTGTATTAAGGAATAAAGTTGTGTTCAATGGAGATGATAGTGAAACAACCTAGTATAGTCCAGCCTAAGATAGGTCATATGATGTCTGAGCTATATATGGAGTTTAATCCAAGAGTTCTGCCACATAAAGCCATCCAACTTGAGGTTTTATGTCAATGAAAGTATTTGAATGAGAATATATGGCTTGATCGAGAACATGCTCCACCCATAGTTTAGGACGACTAGAATTTGAAATTCAATTTTAAAAATTTACATTATGAAGGATCAAATAATTTTAATGAGCTTCAATAAGGTATTATTTGGTTGAGCAGTAAAAGGTTAGAGTCTGTTCCTCAAGTGTGACTGGAAAGTAGATCTAAATGAAATCCCTTAAAAGGAACAGATGTTTAACCTCGTTATGAATTTAAAAGACGTATTAAAATTCAGTACATTCTAAAAAGTGTATGAACTTTAGAAGTTAATGCGAATTTAAATGAATATGAAATGGAAAGTATACGGATTTCATAAAAAAATTGCTCAAATTTGGAAATATACCGTTTTGAGCTATATGGCTTGTGGAGTCTCCTTTAACATGACAAATCGATATCCAAATTAAGATTTTTTTTAAGACACTTAAAATTCATCTAGATACGGCATTGATCTTAGCTTGGTTTCATGGTCCCTAATTTACAAAGGGATGCATGTTGCAAAGTGTGAAATAATAAGGTACATCTGAGTAGTAGAATGATTGAGTAGTTGGAAGTGAGATCAATAATAAGTAGATGTGATCTCTTATACAAGTAAGGATGTGTGAGTTGGATCTTGAGATATATCAGACTTTAGGATTTTATAAATATAGAGGAAACGATAAAGAAAGGTGTCCTTAACCTTCGAGACAACTTTGATCAATTTGGAGGACTTAATTTCTTAAGGTGTTGAAGATGTGAGAACCCTAAGTTTTATTCTTGGTAAACAAATACACAGATTATTAGAAGTAATGTAATCATGAGAATCTAGTTGTGAATTGTGAAGTGATAAGTTAAGTGTAAGAATTATGGGAATCATGGTAGATTAGACTTGTGAAGTTATGAGAAAATTTTGATTAAAAGAAGCAAGTATGAGAAATGAGAAAATTTTAATTGAAATTCTATCATTTGTTGTGAAATAGAATCATATGGAAATTAATGAAGTAATGGGCTTATTGAGATTTTCATTTCATTACACTAGAGTAAATTTATTTGCAAGGATTTTAAAGATTTAAGGTTATGAAATTTCAATTTAAAGATGATAAAGTACTTATTGAAGTGAAATAAAGGACTCATTTAGTGAATTAGAGTATCTGATGATTTCATTATTTAAGTTAATGTTACATTTTAGGAATTTAATTATATAAAATATTAAGGGTTTGATTTTAAAAAAAAATTATAGATAGATACGTTAACAAAATAGAGGTAATAAATAAATAAAAGGCTAATGGGAGTGTGTATGTGTGTGTGTGTGTGTGTATATATATATATATATATATATATATATATATATGATGAAATAAATAAATGTGATTAAGTATAAATGACCAAGGAAAAGAAATATAAATTATATATTAACTAAATATATAAAATAAAAAATAATTTTAATAGATATTAAGATATATAAAATAATAATAATAAATAAATATATCATATTGTTGAAGAGCTTCATCAAGAAGCTACTACATTACCTATCCCTACCATTTTAGCATTCCACACGTAGAGAATAGAGGAGGCTTTTGGCAACAGCTGGTTTCAAATTTTAGGGGCTGCACCGAAAGGTTTTAAAGGCTGATGAGGTACAGACCTTCATCCTTGGGTAGCATAGACAAATACAGTAAAAGGGAGAGAAGAAAGGGGTTAAAGAGGTCGGCATTTGTTAGAAAGAAGATCTGAAGTAGAACAACAGCAAGAATTGGGGACCAAACTGAGAAAGATTTAAAGAGAAAGAAAGAAGAAAAAGGAAGGGAAAGGAGAAGAGGCGACAGATAAGTAGCCAACCCACATTATCACACCACACCTTAAAACCATTTTAAGCCATAAAACCAGGTGTAGCTACATCTAAAGGCCTCTATTTTCTGCTTGAACAAAACACCAATCAGTGATGGCTTGAAGCCAGAAACAATAATGTGCAGGGAAAAAGAATGTGGCTTGTGATAGTGGTTAGACATTGGGTTTGCTAAGGAGGGGAAAGAAAATGGAAATAGCAGTGTGGTTGTCACGACCTCTTTTTACTAAAATCACCACAAATTTTTCTCTTTTTAGTTACCTTTCCTCTTCGTGACAATTTAACTACCAATAGTTAGGCTATGACTCGGTATTAGTCATACCATACTTACTTACCTTTCATCCATTTTATATCATACATACATGTCAGTGTAAGCTATCGCTCGACTATAAATACTTTCCTCTTTTAAGTGAGCTCACTATATTAATATACAAATACATCCCCGACATTATATTCATTTACATCACTGTGTTGTTATATGTTTAGATATAAAATCATACGAATGTGTATACCTTTCGCTCAATGGAAATGCAGTGGATACCAGAGTACGAGTCCTCAGTCGCTTGCTAGGCTACTGTAAATGCTTTGTTGAGAGGTGGAAATGAAAGGGGTGAGCTCACCAGCTTAATAAGGAAATTAGGCAAGTAAGTAGATAACTACACTATCTACTGCAAATAATGCCATGCCTTGAAATAATCTTCCCTTAGTTTCTATCACACCCCGTAACCTAACCCCAAACGTAAATGCGCAATATTAAGCAGAATCATGCTATAAGATAACATAAATGTCTCTATGGATCGTTTTACTTGTTGTTTTATGTCCAATGAAGGAATTCATGCTACTCTTTAAAGAATGTAAGAACAATTGTGAATTATCATGCCTGGGAAAAATAGATTTCTGCCAACAATCCGACATCATAATGGTATTATTCAAAAACTAAACTCTCCTGCCAAATACGAGTTGCTCACCACACAACCAAATTTTAAATAAATACTATGGCATAGTATTGTCGAAACTCAACTCATTTAGCAACACATAACCACAACTTATATACATTCCCAAACACATAGATTACATAAGTTAGTTAATTTCATGAAACCGAAAAGGATTAGCTTAAAAATAGTCTGTTACATTAATGACTCTACAATACATCATCAACTGACACATCTCGCAAAATACAACCGTGCGTACATGATCTGAAATAACATGTATATATATATATAAATGTCACCGTCGCATATACCTTGGTAGACCAAACAGCTGCTCGCTAGACTGATGGAGTCAGCAAGAACATGAAGCTCGCTCCGCGTATCTAATTTAAAAAGTGTTTGAAAAAGATGGGTGAGCAACCACACGCTCAGTAAGAAGTTTACATAACCGAAGCTAGTAAAATACCATGCAAACACACCATGCAGTGGTAAATTATGATAATTATGTAAAGACTTCATGCACGTTTATTAAAGATAATATTGTTTATGCTTCAATTGAGACATGCTTGCATAACTAAAATTTATGCATCGTTGAACAAATTTAAGTTCCAAGAGAAATACTTAGAAATTCCCAAAATTCGACACACTTGTCAAAAATGTGCAATTCTGTCAAAATACATGCATGGGCAAAAGCTTAAATAATTCAATACAACTGGATGAGAATGTGGTAATTTTCGCAACTCGTCATGGAACTATGTACTCAAACAATATCACCAATATCAATGAAAAACACCTATGGCCATATGATTACCGCTCTATCCTAACTGATCATGTTCTGAACTAGGGTACTGAAGACGAGATCAGGGTCTAACAGTATTAGGTAGCAATAACATCTCAATGCCAAAAAGGCATCCCTGTAAAGCAATTGGCACCATAGGACAATCACACAGAACCTCCTACCGGGTGCTAGAGATAGTCTCACAGGACATGGCTGCCACACAGGCATAAACAAGGTCGTTAACAATCTAAAAAAAATACCATTATGATGGGTATACACAAATAAATCATAAATCATCCCAATTTCTCAATTTACCAGTATGGGAAAATAACCTATCAATTTAAAAACAACTTGTATCGTCATATCCACAAATTAAAAAATTTCAATTCAAGCTTTCTCAAAACGTGGTTAAAATAACCTATGCAAAACAGCTTCGAATGTCAAACAAGCTGAATGGAGTTACAAAAATCATGGTGTAATGCTCACATGCACATGATATTAACATTTTAAAACATATTATAAAAAAAATGAGCTAGCATGCAGTGGCAAAGTTTTAAACCATGGCGGTTTCAAAACGAACATGTTGTAGAAATCAGTAGTATAGGGTAAGAAAATTTCTATCCTAGACTATCTTAGCAAATCAATTAACTATAGCCTATCTTTAAAAAATGGACCTAATCAATCCTAAGGCATTCCACTAACAATAACCACATAAACCCCCTAGCACACAACAGCGGCGTACACAACTTTACCCCTTTCACCTTAGACGCGCATATATGCTCCTAAGCTTCCTTGGCGCCTGATGAAGTAGTCGTTGCAAATTAACATTTAGGGGGCGTTTGGTTTAGGGGAATCTTTTTTCCCCCCGTAATTTTTTTTTCGTCATTTGATTCCCCCGTTTGGTTCGACTCTTTTCCTCTTTGTCAGTCATTTTATTTTACCTACAGTGCTCAATTTTGAGAAAATCTGGAGTAAAATGATTACCTTCGGATCTTGAGGTATTTTTAGATTACCTGAGTCAAATTTTTTTTTTTGGATCTAATGTAATTTTTTCCCTAGAATTTACCCCTTACAATTTTTTTCCTGGATAAAAGGTAATTTTGTTTTCCAAGGTAATTTTTTTCCCCTGAACCAAACGCACCCTTAAAGGCAAAGTGTCATTTCACATTCATACATCAACAAATAAAATTTTAACACATTCAACACTCACATGATGAATTTTCATTATTATAGCTTATCCTTCTCACTTGTGCCCATAGTTGTCTAAATCAGTTTTCACCTTTCCAATTATCATTGTCATCCTTTGAACATATCACGTAACTATTTCAAAGTTTGTTTCTGAAATTTTAGATTAAACTAAGAGGTTCAATTTATACCCTCTACTTATCTATTTTGACTTATTATAAGTTTGTCAAACCAATTTACCTTTTTTCACTATAAATTCAGTAATGAAAATTTTAAAAGCTAAGTAACACTTATGTGATTCTAGTTTCAAGCTCAGCAACTGCTCTGACTGAAAATCCCCAATCATTTTTTCATGGTCGACACTTCACCCTGGGTGTTCCTCATTGTATAGCATAAGCTTATTTCTTGCAAATTCATGGAATAACCTCATTTTCACCACACATTTCTAGTCTAACATTTAAAATCCAACTAGCTATCCATTCCTATGTATTTTCAAAATAACTGAATGCCTTAAGTCATATTCCTAACTTTACTGTGAGACCCCGTATATATATAATTGAGTATATGTACATAGAAATGTAAATGAAATCATAAGTATGGTGATACATTTGTAATGTGAAGAATATGTAATGTAAGTCCATAAGATTATGTACACACTTGTAATAAGAGTTGTGGTTGTAGGTACAAGTTACATTCTGAATGAGTATGAAGAAATGGACTTAAACATGTGAAAAATGTGAATGGAATGAAGATTTGCATAAGTTGTGCACTTCCATTTGGTTTATATCATGGACCATTGGCTATACAAAGATTCTACAAAAGTTTTAATGTGTATGAAGTATTAATGGATGTCATTTTCAAGTCTCAAAGATGAATGGATGAGACAATGACCATGGCAGCAAATTAAGGATGTTTTGGTATAAGTTTCTACAGGAAATTGCAGCAAAATGTGGAAATTATACAGGCCACATCGATCTCATTGGATGAGAGATCGATCTGGATGAACTAAAATGCTTGTATTTGAGCAATGGAATTGGCCAGATCGATCTCCAATGGAGCCAGATTGATCACCTAAACATTCTTTAATGAAAAGATCGATCCTCAAGCACACAGATCAATCTCCTTAGCTCTCTGTTTGGAGCAGATCGATCTCAAGCTTTGACAGATCGATCTCATGCTTAAAATACCTTGGAAAATAGGAATTTAAGGGGACCAGATCGATCTCCTCCTTGTGCAAATCGATCTCCTCAAGCTATTTCTATAAAAAGGGCATTGAAAATCTGTAGATTTCGAGACAAAACCATTTCCATTCCTTTCCAACCCAAAACCTAGCTTTCTCTCTCTAAATCCAACCATTTTCAAGGAGATTTGAGGGAAGACTATTAGAGGTAAAGTTGTTCACATCAAAGAGAAGAACAACATAGTTTGGAGGTATTTACCTATTTGTTGGATTGAAGGAACAAGGGGCATTTCTATTTGGAGCAAAGAGGAAAACCAAAAAGGTGAGTTTCTAAAGCACCAACTTAAGTACATTGTTAAGATATTGATGTTTGAGGTTGATTGGGGTGCTTAGTATTGTTAGAAACTATTTAAAATGCATTGGAATGATTATGACCTAGAAATGGTCCAGTGTGAGAAATTGGAATGTATGAAGATTAATGAAACATGGGATATTTAGAGGTGATAATAGTGTTTGGGTATGATTTTAAGATGTTGTTAGTGAATACATTGTAAGATTTACCTAAAAGGGGTAAAATGTGGATTAAGGCATTGGTAAAATGCATAAATGAATTATATTGACTAGTGAGGTCAAATATGAGTTAACAACATTAACTTAATTGATTTAGATGAATGAATTGCAGCTCCCGAGGATACACCAGAGCAAAGCGAGCCAAGAGCACAAGAAGATAAGAGGAAGAGAGTCACACTCAAGTAAATTGAGGTAAGGGAATTGTGTGGACTCTTAGAGATATCTATGCGCAATTTGGGCACTTAAATGTTTTGTTAGAATGCATGAGATGTTAGGAAATAAAATTGGGTGATTGAAGGCAAAAGTTGGTTGTTTGAGAAATGTGCTTGAAAACAAAAGCATAATGATCATGTTTTATTGCTTTTTAGCAAATGATTGGTAGGTTCACTGACATTTAAAATGATTTACAAAAGAACTGAGTTGTTTTGGTTTGTTAACCATACTTTACAAAGATTTGAGCCAGCTACATGATTTTCGTGAGAATGAAAGCGTGCTAGAGTATGACTCGCTTGAGATTTGACGTGTTTTATACACATAAGTGCTGGAGCTTAGCTCGCACTAGTTTTCACATGGATTTTTACTGGTTTTGGCATAGTGCTGGCGCATAGCTCGCATTAGATGCCCACTTTACTTGTTGTCATGCTTGGAGCTTCAGGTAGACTGGGTGTCACGTTGATTAAATAGGCTCGTACATGCATTGTTTTGACATGTTGATAGTCGTGTTAGGAGCTTCAGGTAGATAAGAGGTTGTACCGATGAAATAGTCTCACACGTAACTTTTTAAGATGTGGCATGATATGATTTGTTGATGTGGGTCCACGAAGTACGTTGTACTGTACAGGTAGCATGGAGTACATTATACCGTGTTGAGATGTGGTATGCAGCCTTTGAACGAGATCTGCTACGTACTGGAGGGCTGGATTTAGCCCACCTCCCGTGTGAAAATAAATAGTGGTGATATCCAGCACACCTGATCCGTGTAGCCGATAGCACAGGTTCTGGCCATAGACCAAGAGGTTATTTCCCTTATTGAATTGCCTATCTCACATGTCTTTTTCTTTATGAATAAATCCTTGTTTGAAATGATTTGTGGGTCAGGACAGTCTGAGGGAGGGGCTGAGTCCTGACAAGTGATGAGTTGTTTTGAGATATCGGTTTGTTAATTTTTTTTTTTAAAGTGTACTGATGCATGATTTTCAATACCATGCTTTACTTATGGAATGTGCATAATGATTAATGCCATGCCTTACTTATGAAATATGCATGATGATTAATGCCATGTTTTACTTATAAAATATGCATAATGGTTAATGCCATGCTTTGAATGGGTTTTGTGCATTAAATTTAATAGCATGAATTGCTTTACATGCCATTAACACAATCATACACTCATGTTTTGAGATAAAATGATGAACTAAATGCTTTTGAGCATGGCATCACGATCACATAGATAGTGTAGTATCTACTTGTTCGCATGATTGCCTTACTGAGCCTGTGATTTGCTCACCCCCTTATTTTCCCCTCTCTAGAGAGATTTGAGTATAGATTGAGAGCGACTGGAGGCTTTCCCTTTTGGATATCTGCTGCATCCCATCACGTAAGGTATACACACTTGTATTATTTTGTATCTAAACTAGACATAACACAGTAGCATTTTGAATGTAAACATTGGGGATGTAAAGCAATGTAAACACTTGTAAACAATAACTCTGATGTATCTAGAAAAGTGTTTACTTCTGAAATTTATGTTACAAATTCAAATGTTATGGATGGATGAGGTAGACATTGACACACAGCCCAACCATTGAGTGTGTAGCTTATCACGATCAAGGTAAGCTAAGAACACATGATTAATAATGCATGGAAATGTAAAACATTTGCACTGAATTTGGTAACTTGAGGGTCATGATAGAAGTTAGTATCAGAGCTTCAGTTGGTCTGATGTGTGTTGATGTCTAAAATACTTAATAAGTTTAAAAATTACATCCCCAAGTTATTATGCTTGTTTAGATACAATTATGCATGTATCGATGGGTTAACTAAGAAATTAAGATGTATGTAGGGAAGTGAAACATTATGCATAACATCAGTCATGGTAGAGGGGCGAGAGGATGAACTAGAGGCCGTAGAGGTAGGCCTGGGGGTAATGTTGAGCCAGAAACACACGAGGCTCAGAATGATATTGAGGTAGCGGTTGAGGTTGAGCACGCTCCACAAAGTCCAGAGGAGAGGCCCTAGAGTACTGAGGCTCATTTCACGAGGATTGAGTGTAGCATTGAGATGATCTTGGAGTTAGTTACTCAATCATTGCCTGGAGTTGGGGGTTGATAGAGTCCCACTACACAGGGTGATGCCGAGCTGGCAGCAGCTCCTGAAGCACTGGCACGGCCAGCCCAGAGACCTCAGAGGGTAGATACCCCACCCACACAGGATATGCCTATACCTATTACTGCACCACAGGCTAGTACATGCTGGGGTTACGATTGTGATTTGGATAGACTGCGACAATTTCAAAAGTTTGGACCGTCGTCTTTTAGTGGAGTTAAGGACCTAGTGGCGGCTGAGGATTGTATTAGTGAAATCGAGAAGTTGTATGGGTTCTTTGAGTGTACTACTATCGAGATGGTAGCATTTGCCCGTTTATGCTGAAGGGATCAGCAGAACATTAGTAAAAATCCACCAGGCCTATTTTGAGAGCCCGACATATTGAGATCAGCTGGGATGTGTTTTCAAAGGCTTTCCAGAGATAGTATGTACCAGATACCGCATAGTGAAAGATGAAAATGGCATTTTTGGGACTGAACCAAGGGAGCAAGACTGTGGATGAGTACTAAACGACCTTTATCTCCCTGGGCAGATATGATCCCAACAAAATAAGTAATGAGGTTGAGAAAATCCAGAAGTTTGTAGATGGATTGAGACCGACCATCAGGTCTAGGTTGGTTCCTCTAGACATGGAACCTATTAGGAGGTAGTGCGTAGGGAATAATTATGTGAGCAAGATGTTGACAGAATCACCTCAGAGTTTGGAAAGGTTAGTAAAGTGAGAGATAAAGATAAGAAGAGACCATTGATGGATAGAGGCTTTGGTTATAAGGGAAGCAAGAGGTTTGTTGGGAAAAAGCTGAGGGTTTAAGAGATCTGGGAGAGGACAGTTAATCCTCCCATGTATCTGGCTCTAAGTACAGCGAAAGGAATCATGATTTGAGGGCTGTGACCTACTACCGAGCAATGCAGCAAGTGTGGCAGGTACCACGGTACTCGACCATACTATGGACCTCAGGTAGTATGTTTTAGATGTGGGAAAACAGGGCACATAATCAGAGATTGTCCAGAGATGACAAAGAGCACCCCATAGAAGGGTAAGGAGCTAGAGAAAGCTCCAGTTAGAACAGCTGCTAGGAGGAGGAGGGCTACAGCTGAGGAAAAAGGGAAGCAAGCAATGGGTGTAAGCAGAGGGCGAGTGCACGTACTGGACCAGGATACTGCGGATCAATCTTTGGATGTGGTTAAAAGGACTATCCAAATCTTTGATTTAGACGCATATGTATTGTTTGATCCTAGTGCCACTCATTCCTTTACATCGCCATCCTTTGCATGTAAATTTTTGAAGTATGTAAAACCCACACTACTAGATAAAATGTTGATGATATCTACCCCTATGAATGATAGTTAGTTGATTAAGCATGTATATTGAAATTGTAAGTTGAGGATAATAGGTAAAGAAATGGCAGCCGATTTAATTTTGTTAAATATGAGTGATTTTGATGTGATCTTAGGAATGGATTGGTTGGCTGCCAATCATGTTATTATGGATTGTCATGCAAAAAATTTGATGTTTCCAAAGATAGACAATCTTGTTGTAAAATTGGTGAAATGAAAAGAAATGATATGTTATTGCAATTAAGAAGAGTATAATCTAGTTACATGATATTTTAGAGATGAACTAAATTACAATAATATATGTTGATGTGATGATTTATGATAACTAATGGTGGAAAGAATAATATGAAGGGTTTATCGCTTATGTGATTGATACGGATAAGGCACGTCCGGAATTGGGAGACATTCAAGTGGTTAGGGAATTTTCAGATGTCTTCTCGAATAAGTTACCAGGGTTACCTCCAGATAGGGAGATGAAGTTTGGTATAGACTTGGCACCTGGTACAGAGCCGATATCTAATCCATCGTACAAAATGGCATAAGTTGAGTTGGATGAATTAAGGAAACAGTTACAAGAGTTGTTGAAGAAGGGATTCATCAGGCCAAGCGTCGCACCTTGGGGAGCACCGATTTTGTTTGTAAGGAAGAAGGATGGGAGCCTCCAACTATGTATCGATTACCGATTGTTGAATAAGGCCACCATCAAGAATAAGTATCCCCTTCCACATATCGATGATTTATTGGATCAACTTAAGGGAGCACCGATCTTTTCCAAGATAGATCTGAGATCTGGGTACCTTCAGTTGAAGATACGAAGTAGAGATGTACCCAAGATAGCTTTTTGCACCCGGTATGGACATTATGAGTTTATGGTTATGCCATTCGGGTTGACGAATGCTCCCACAGCTTTTATGTCATTGATGAATGAGGTATTCCACCAGTACTTGGATCGATTTGTTATTGTATTTATTGATGATATACTGGTGTACTCAAGGTCTAGAGAGGAGCATGAAATGCATTTAAGGATAGTGCTACAAACCCTCCAAGAGAATAAGTTGTATGCTAAGATCAGTAAGTGCGACTTTTGGTTGGAACATATCTCTTTTTTAGGTCATGTAGTGTCAAAAGATGGAGTGTCAGTGGATCCATCTATGATTGAGGTCGTAGTTCAGTGGCAGAGACCCCAAACAGTGACAAAGATCAAAAGTTTCCTAGGTTTAGCTGGGTATTATCGAAGATTTGTAGAGGGATTCTCAAAGTTAGTTGCTCTTTTGACACGTTTCATGAGAAAAAAATGTTGAATTTGTGTGGGACAATAAGTGTGACGAAAGTTTTAAGGAGTTGAAGATGAGGTTAACTACAGCTCAAATACTCACCATTCATACCAGCTCAGGAGGTTTCTCGTTGTATACAGATGCCTCACACGAAGGATGGGCTTTGTATTGATGCAGGATAGGAAGGTAGTAGCCTATGAATCTAGACAATTGAAGGATCATGAGAAGAACAACCCGACCCATGACTTGGAGTTGGCAGTGGTGGTGTTTGCGCTGAAGATATGGCGCCACTACCTTTATGGTTAAAGATTTCAGGTTTACACATATCACAAGAGCCTTAAATACCTGTTCTCGCAAAAAGAGTTAAACATAAGACAGAGGAGATGGCTCGAGCTCTTAAAGGATTATGATTGTGAGATCTTGTACCCCCTGGGTAAAGCAAATGTGGTTGCTGATGCATTGAGTAGGAAGCATCTCGGGATGGTGTCATTTATGATGATCAAGGAACACGAGCTGTTGGAACAGTTCACGAACCTCAGATTGGATGTGACCCCTCCCAGTACTGATGGTGGCTTTATGGTAGCTAGCCTACAGTTGGAACCGAATCTGGTAGATCGAATCCGACAGGCTCAGCGAGTTGATTAGGAGTACGGTGATATTATCGGGCAGAAACAGAGGGGTACATAGATAGACTTTGAGTTGAGTTCAGATGGATTGTTTAGGTTCAGAGGTTGGATATGTGTTCCTGATGATGCATAGATCAGAAGGTTGATCTTTATAAAGGCTCACTCAACGAGGTATACGATACATCTAGGAAGTACCAAGATGTATCAAAACCTTCGAAATGTTTATTAGTGGTTTGGGATGAAAAAACACATTGCTGAATATGTTGCTAAGTGTCTCGTTTGTCAGTAGGTGAAGGTAGAGCATCAAAAGCCTACAGGGTTATTGCAGCCTCTATCGATACCGACTTGGAAGTGGGAGCACGTCACCATAGATTTTGTGATGGGATTGTTGAGGACCCGCAGAGGTCATGATGCCATATGGGTGATTCTGGATCAGTTAACGAAGTCATCCCATTTTTTAGCTATGAGAGCTACCGATACTCTGAGCCAGTTAGCGAACTTGTACGTGCGCGAGATAGTGAGGCTACATGGAATTTCAGTGAGCGTTGTTTCGGAGAGGGATGCTCTCTTCACTTCCCACTTCTGGGAATGTTTTTAGCAAGCGTGGGACCCAGTTAAGTTTTAGCACTGCGTTTCATCGTAAGACAGATGGTCAGTCAGAGAGGACTATACAGACCCTGAAAGATATGTTCAGAGCATGTGCATTAGATTTTGGAGGCTCTTGGGATGACCATTTGCCACTCGCCGAGTTCGCCTATAATAACAGTTTTCATGCGAGTATCGGGATGGCACCATATGAGGCATTGTATAGGCGTAAATGCCGTTCCTCTATTGGATGGGAAGAGGTTGGTGACAGATAGATCTTTGCTCTAGACTTAGTACAGCAGGCATCTGAGGACGTCCAACTGATATGTGAGAGATTACGGATAGCTTAGAGCCAGCAAAAGAGTTATGCTGACAAGAGACAGAAACTACTAGAGTTTGATGTGGGTGAGTCAGTGTTCTTGAAAGTTTCTCCTTCGAAAGGGATTATACGATTCGAAAAGAAGGGGAAGTTAAGCCCTCGATATATAGGGCCATTTGAGATAATGAAAATGTGGGAGATAAGGCGTATAGATTAGCATTGCCACCAGAGTTGGTAAGTGTGCATAACGTCTTCCACGTATCCATGTTAAGGAAGTATCACCCAGACCCAACACATGTGATAAGATATGAGCCATTGGAGCTCAATGAGGGTATGACATACGTTGAGAAGCCAGTTTGGATACTGGATAGAAAAGATAAAGTGTTGAAGACAAAGATAATTCCCTTGGTGAAAGTTCTTTAGCAGCATCACACTGTGGAAGAAGTCACATGGGAATTAGAGAGTTTGATGCGGGAAAAGTATCGCAAGTTATTCACGGATTGAATTGGTTCTAATTTGGAGGACCAAATTTTCTAAGTGGGGGAGAATGTGAGACCTCGTATATGTATAATTGAGTATATGTACATTGAAATGTAAATGAAATCATAAGTATGGTGATACATTTGTAATGTGAAGTATATGTAATGTAAGTCTATAAGATTATGTACACACTTGTAATAAGAGTTGTGATTGTACGTACAAGTTACATTATGAATGAGTATGAAGAAATGGACTTAAACATGTGAAAAATGTGAATGGAATAGAATATGAGTAGTGTGGTAAACTGGAAGGAAGATTTGCATAAGTTGTGCACTTCCATTTGGTTTATATCATGGACCATTGGCTATACAAAGATTCTACACAAGTTTTAATATGTATGAAGTATTAATGGATGACATTTTCAAGTCTCAATGATGAATGGATGAGAAAATGACCATGCAGCAAATTAAGGATGTTTTGGTATAAGTTTCTGCAGGAAACTGTAGTAAAATCTAGAAATTATGCAGGCCAGATTGATCTCATAGGATGAGAGATCGATTTGGATGAGCCAAAATGCTTGTATTTGAGCAGTGGAATAGGGCAGATCGATCTCCTTAGCTCTCTATTTGGAGCAGATTGATCTTAAGCTTCGACAAATCGATCTCATGCTTAAAATGCCGTGAAAAATATCAATTTAAGGGGACCAGATCGATCTCCTCCTTGTGTAGATCGATCTCCTCAAGCTATTTCTATAAAAAAAAGGTGTTGAAAATCTACAGATTTTGGGACAAAACCATTTCCTTCCCTTTCCAACCCAAAACGTAGCTTTCTCTCTCTAAACCAACCATTTTCAAGGAGATTTGAGGGAAGACTATTAGAGGCAAAGTTGTTCACATCAAAGAGAAGAACAACATAGTTTGGAGGCATTTACCCATTTGTTGGATTGAAGGAACAAGGGGCATTTCTATTTGTAGCAAAGAGGAAATCCAAAAAGGTGAGTTTCTAAAGCACTAACTTAAGTACATTGTTAAGCTATTGATATTTGGGGTTGATTAGGGTGCTTAGTATTGTTAGAAACTATCTAAAATGCATTGGAATGATTATGACCTAGAAATGGTCTAGTGTGAGAAAGTGGAATGTATGGAGATTAATAAGACATGGGATATCTAGAGGTGATAATAGTGTTATGGGTATGATTTTAAGATGTTGTTAGTGAATAAATTCTAAGATTTACCTAAAAGGGGTAAAATGTGGATTAAGGCATTGGTAAAATGCATAAATGAATTATATTGACTAGTGAGGTCAAATATGAGTTAACAACATTAACTCAATTAATTTGGATGAATGAATCGTAGCTCCCGAGGATACACCAGAGCAAAGTGAGCCAAGAGCACAGGAAGCTAAGAGGAAGAGTGTCACACTCAAGTAAATTGAGGTAAGGGAATTGTGTGGACTCTTAGAGATATCTTTGCACAATTTGGGTGCTTAAATGTTTTGCTAGAATTCATGAGATGTTATGAAATGAAATTGGGTGATTGAAGGTAAAAGTTGGGTGTTTGAGAAAGGTGCATGAAAACAAAAGCATAATGCTTTGAAAATCATGTTTTATTGCTTTTTAGCAAATGATTGGTAGGTTGGCCGACATTTGAAATGATTTGCAAAAGAACTGAGTTCTTTTGGTTTGTTAACCATACTTTGCCAAGATTTGAGCCACCTACATGGTTTTCGTGAGATTGAAAGCGTGCTAGAGTATGACTCGCACGAGATTTGACGTGTTTTATAAACATGAGTGCTGGAGTTTAGCTCACACTAGTTTTCACATGGATTTTATTGGTTTTGGCATGGTGCTGGAGCATAGCTCACATTAGATGCCCACCTTACTTGTTGTCGTGCTTGGAGCTTCGGGTAGACTGGGTGTCACACCGATTAAATATGCTCGCACGTGTATTGTTTTGACATGTTGATAGTCGTGTTAGGAGCTTCGGGTAGACAAGAGGTCGTACCGATTAAATAGGCTCACACGTAACGCTTTGAGATGTGGCATGATATGATGTGTTGATGTGGGTCGACGGACTACGGTGTATCATGCAGGTAGCATGGAGTACGTTGTATCATGTTGAGATGTGATATTTCGTCTCTGGACGAGATCTGCTGTGGACTGGCGGGCTAGATTTGACCCACGTCCCGTGTGGAAGCAGATAGTGGTGATACCCCGCACACCTGATCCATGTAGTCGGTATCACAGGTTATGGCCATAGACCTAAATGTTATTTCCCTTATTGAATTGCCTATCTCACATGTCTTTTGCTTTATGAATAAATCCATGTTTGAAATGATTTATGGGTTAGGACAGTCCGAGGGAGGGGCTGAGTCCTGACAAATGATGAGTTGTTTTGAGATATCGGTTTGTTAATGGTTTTTTTTTTTTAGTGCACTGATGCATGATGTTTAACACCATGCTTTACTTATGAAATGTGCATGATGATTAATGTCATGCCTTACTTATGAAATATGCATGATGATTAATGGCATGCTTTACTTATAAAATATCTATGATGGTTATTGCCATGCTTTGAATGAGTTTTGTGCACTAAATTTAATAGCATGAATTGCTTTACATACCATTAACACAACCATACAATCATGTTTTGAGATAAAATGATAAACTAAATGCTTTTGAGCACAGCATCACGATCATGTAGATAGTGCAATATCTACTTGTTCGCATGATTGCATTACTAAGCGCGTGGTTTGCTCACCCCCTTATTTTCCCCTCTCTACAGAGATTTGAGTACAGATTAAGAGAGACTTGAGGCTTTCCCTTTTGGATATCCGCTGCATACCATCACGTAAGGTATACACACTTGTATTATTTTGTATCTAAACTATACATAGCACAGTAGCATTTTGAATGTAAACATTAGGAATGTAAAGCAATGTAAACACTTGTAAACAGTAACTCTGATCTATCTATAAAAGTGTTTACTTCTGAAATTTATGTTGCAAATTAAAATGTTATGGATGGATGAGGTAGACAATGACACACAGCCCAGCCATTGAGTGTGCAGCTGATCATGATCGAGGTAAGGTAAGAATACATGATGAATAATGCATGGAAATGCGAAAAATTTGCACTGAATTTGGTAAGTTGAGGGTCGTGGCATTTACATTGCCATGCAACCCTATAATCACATATTTTTCACATCTAAGTTCTATCTTAAATTTTGAAATTTCCAGCAATGAATATTTCTAACTTTTCTTAGTGGCTGAAACTTCCCATAAATCATCCCTATTCATTGGCTTAAATTCTTTTTTTTTCTTTTTACAATTATAGAACTTTTTTATTTATACTTCAATTTGTTGACTCAATCTTTAACTTTCCAGCAAGCAAATTGTTTCTACACATCTCAATTTGACCGAATTTACTCTTCTATATTCATTTAACATTCCAACAATTTATTAACTTTTGCTACATCAACTAGTAAATTCTTTACTAGAATTCTTATAATTTCAGCCAAGGTGAGTCTAAATTCTGACTTGTTATCCTTATTCACCACATGCAAATCAAATGGGTGTATTGATTTCTTGTAATTTTATAATCTAACTCTGAAAACCCAATTTAACTTAAAAATCCCCAAACTTTCTCCCTTGGCCGAACACTCAATCCTCACCATTCATGAACAATTTCCAGCACTTGTTCACAATTACTCATTGAAACAGTAAATTTATCACCTAAGCATTATAAATTTACCTAAGTTATCAAAATCTTGCCTCAATTCAGATTTCCCCCAATTTCATGAATCCTAGACCTTCTAACATTTAAATTTTGCATTTTTAATTAAACTATCACATTATGTAATTTCAGAATTTTAATTGCATAAGAATTTACCTATATGAAATATTCAGTTTGCCTTGTGCTTGTTTGTAGCCGAATCTATACTCCATCTGTCAGACCTGGATTTTTGTAGCTTGTACCTTATGATTCCTATGTGTATGAACACTATGTAATTATAGTTGAATCATAAGAAGAGTATTTACTAGACTTAAAGTGTTAGTGAAATGAATTAACACGCAAAAGCTACATAAAATGCCTAATGTGAGCGATGAGTATCACAGGCTAAACTGAGTTATTCTAAATCATTCTGACTGAAAATAAGAACTTAAAATGAAAGAGCATAGAGAGCTCATGAAGAAAAGTCAGCTTGATTTAGTCCCGAACATAGAAAACGAGAGTAAAAGCTACAAAGGATAAAATGAACCTTTTTAGCGAGAAAAGGTGTTTCGGGTATAATTATCCACCGAAAGCGGTTGGAATATAAAGACGAGACTGTAAGACATAAGATATGACACTTTCAAAATTTTAAGAAAAAGTCAACGTAGTCAATGGTTAAGGAAAAAAGTCAACTATAGTTAAGAAAGTGGACTTTTACCATAGTTGACTAATCATGGTTAAAAATTAACCTAAGTGTGGAGGAAAATTTGGGGAAAAATATTCTTGGCCAGAATACAAGATAATCATCCCCGGAAGTAAGGAAAATTTATTCGAAAAGATTTCGGAATAAATCTAATGGTTAAAAACGTAATGGGCCTAAGGTGAAAATTTTAAAACCCATTAAGGTATACTAAACGTATATCGAAATTTTTAGGTCATTAAGACCGAATTGTTGGACCAATTGATTGGCCAAATTTTGAGACAATTAAAGGCCCGAGACATAGTAAAAAATTTTAGCTCGAAAGCCCATTAAGAAAGCCCAAACTGAGAAGCCCAAATGGAAAAGCCCATGAGATAAATATCTAACCATAGTTAAAGTTAACTATGACTCATAAGGTGACTCATAAGGTGACTCATGGCTAAGGTTTGGAAAGTCAACTTAAATGGCTGAAAACTAAAGCTTAATGGCTAAGTATATGGCTTATAAATTCAGCCACACCATTGTCATCTTCATCACACCAAATTGGGCTAGAAGAAGAAGCCATTGAAACATATTTTCCAAGCTTTCTCTCACTAGAAATCACTAGGAATTAGGCAAAATTGGAACTTGCATCCTTCATGGAAGTTGTTCCAAATTGAAAGGAGATTGACATATGTTGGAATTGGCTATTAAGGAGCCATAGAGTGCAAACCGAGTGCCTCCAAAGTTTTGGCCAAAGGGTGAACACAACAATTGGTATATTTTCTAATTTCCAATTTCATATATGTTAATGTATGAATGATTTTAAGTATGTTGATATATGTTTTAAGCATTGAAACATATTAAATCACCATGAAGTGGGTTAGGTCGAGAGTGAGTAATGAGATATTGATTTATGTCAATATGATTTTAAGACATAAATGGATTAGTGTACATGTATTAATGTTAATGGTGTAATTAGAATTAATCAAATTGATTAATTAATACATGTAATTTGTTGGCAATCAAGGTGTTTGATAAAATGCCTAAATGAACTATATGATGATTGGTAATGTTGCCTACCCAGTGTTTGTGAAAATGCCTAAGTGAAATTGGCTAAATAATAGGCATGGATGGCATGCCACGGTAAAACCGAGGCATGGGTAGCTCTCGGCCATGGCATCTGGCCGAGAGGCCCAATGGGCCAAGCCCAAATATTTTAGGCTCAATAAGGTGTAATGGGCCTAGAACAAGCCCAATAAGAGTTGGTTGGCCCCACAAGCCCAATAGGCCTAACAAAAGTGAATAGTAAAATGAAAATGGGCTTAAGATATAGTTAGGTCCATTAAGGATTATTAAGGCCCATTAAGGGAAAATAGACTGTATTAATGTGAAATACAGTAGGAAAATTATAATTAATCTGAGGAATGGTTATTTACAGCTTCGGAGTTTACATTGAGAGCTGATCGGACTGCGAGAGTTAGCAGTACCGAGGAAGTGATGTCACTTGACATGATCCGAGGTAAGGGACTTTTGCAAGTAGTTAGAGATACCTGCACGTATTTTCATCTGCTTTTACATTCATTTAAAAACTCTGAGGGTCAGAGAAAGTGAATAATAATTATTGAGACCCGATAGTGGCAAATTACAATATTACCCCTAGTTAGTCAAAAAGTCAACTTTTGTGAAAAGTTGCAAAAAGCATGGAAACTATTATTGTGAGTGTTTAATTGCTGTTTAGCATGAAAATAAATAGATGGGCTAATGATTTTAAGGTTGATGTGACTTAAGCACACTTAGTGCTGATTTTAATATTTTGTAAACAATCCCTTTTTAAAGAGCCATCTATCATATTATGTGAGAATGAATCGTGCTAGAGCACAGCTCGCACTGGATTTCATATGTTTTCCACATACATTAGTGCTGGATTTTTATACGTACTAGATTTTCATGACATGTATCATAGAGTACTGGAGTTTTACTCGTACTTAGTTTTATATGATATATGCATGACAGAGTGCTGGAGCGATTAGCTTGTACTCGAGTTTTACATGAGATACATGACAGAGTACTAGAGCGTTGCTCGTACTCGATTCTTCATGGTTTATACATGACATAGTACTGGAGCTATTGCTTGTACTTGATTTGATATTGTGCATAGCATGGTACTGGAGCTATTGCTCGTACTTGATTTAATACATGAACTATGCATTGATCTAGTTGCTGGAGGTTTACTCGCACTAGAGTTGAGTTTGTGATGTGAAACAGTGTTCGAACGTAGTGTCGACTGTGTGTTGCACTCAAGGGCGGGCACTGTATGTGATATTATTTACATGTTACCTATTCATGCCGCATTCTTGTGTGACTGAGTGTCACATTTTGAGAGGATGGCTAGCATGAGGGTATAAGAGATGTGGTATGATATTCCACAGGCGCGAGGGCTAAGACCTATGGTAGGCACCCTGACTGTGATGTTGATATTCCATGGGTGCGAGGGCTAAGACCTATGGCAGGCACCTTGACCGTGATGTAGGGTCTACGGGTGTACTTTGTACCGTGCCTGGGTGGCGCGAGGAGTACGCTGTATCATGTGTTACGCATAGCTGATGGCTGTAGTGGACTGACCATCCTCCCGTTGCAGCAGTGATGCCCCGCACACCGAGATCTGTGTTGTTTGGGATCAAATTTCGGATATGATCATAGTCCAGGATACTATTTGCATTTAACCACAGAGTCTCACATGATATATCACATTGATTGACTGATTTAAATTGCGGACAGACCTGAGGGATGGGTCGGACTCCGATTTTGTGTTGTGAATTATTTAATGCCATATTTATTGTGATTTAAATATACATGGCATGATTTACATAAAGGCATGATTTATATAAAGATGCATTGTTTTGCACTACATGCCTACATTTGAGAAAGATAGCATGATTTCTGTACATGGGATTTAATCTGTACAAGTATATATATATATATATTATATTTCAAGACATGCTTTTGAAATGAGTTAAGGAAATAATGTTTTCAAGGCATAGCATTATTTTGAGTAGATAGTGTAGATATCTACTTGCTTGCCTGATTTCCTTACTGAGCGCGTTGTATGCTCACCCCCTTTCTTTACATCTCTCTACAGAGAGTCAGTAGAGCGAGAGCTATCGAGGGATAGTATCCCAGAGTCCACTGCTAGTTCATATCGATCGCTAGGTATACCTATTATGTACAGTTGTGTATCTAAACATAGAAACAACACAGTGATGTATACGTTATATATTATGGGGAATGTATTTGTATTAGATTTAATATAATCTTACATGTATAATAAAAGCAATTACAGTCAGTAATAATATATTGACATGTATGTATGAAATGGATGATGTGGTAAGCGAGGACTTTGACATCGAATCACAACCCAACCATTGAAAAGAGGAAAGGTAAGTCAAAATGCAAAAAATTTGTACTGATTTTGGTTAAAGTCATGGATTGAGAACGGGTCCTGACACCATCATTCATACCTTCATGGCTAATTTTAAATCATGCAAACCTACCATTTGCTTTAAACACATTACAGATTTAATAGTTTTACCTTAAATTCTCAATACAACAACTTTCTTAACATTCCTAAATGGCCGAATGCCCTATTCCTCATTCTCATTAAAAATTTTCCCTAATTTGTTAAAATTTATCAATTCATACATTAAATTTTCACATGCAGGTTTATAATTTAGTTAGACATACTAATCTCAAATTCCCAATTTAGAAATCCCCAATTTGTCCTAACTAAGAACCCTAACTTTCATGCATGCACCCAAATCTGAAATTGAATTAAAATTTCACTTAAACTATATTAATATAACAGTAATTAAACATGAAATTCCAGAAATTAAACTTCACTTACCTCAATTGCCAATAACCGAACTACCCTAGCTAAAATCCCCAAATTCTTTTCTTGAATTTCCAAAAAATTTCATGTAATCGTAAGCCTTTTCACCAATTCAATTTCGTTTAGTGTAATCTCCCTTGCAGGTTCGGCCAATCTCTCCTCTTTCTCTTTGGAAGCTCACGGTTTGGGGAAGGTAAGTTTTGTCTCTTGGTTGAACAGATTTTCATGGGAAAACATGAATTATAGGTGTAAAAACTAGTAATCTAACTCTAAGACTAACTTAAAATCACTTAATTCTAACATGCAAACTGAATATTTGTGGGTTTGTTGGTTGTTTGGGAATGTGGTGGCGAGCAAGGGGGCTAGTTCATGAGAGGTAGAAAAGAAAACAATGGGAACCTTCTCTTCTTTGGTTTTAACGTTTTTTTTTTTCAGATTTATATTTATAAAATATAATAAATATATTTCCAATTTATAATGTCTACATAGGCTTAATTCTTCTCAAATGTTGTCATTAACTTTAAAATTTCTGTTTTATTATGTTACCTTATTAAATTTATTTTATCACTTAATTAACTTGGTTAAATTGCCTAAATTTTAATCATCCTAATTAATTTATCCTTAATAAATTCTATTTAACCGAATTAGCCTATGTTTCTATTTAAATTTTTGGTACAATTACCTAAGTTTACTTGCATGAATTTGATTTAATTCGACATTCATGTACGTTTAACATAATAACTAAGGTAGATTAACTTAATCTATCCTAATCTGGTCACATGAATCTATTTACTACTTAATAAATTGAGTTCATGAACACCTTCATGCACATACATTATGCATTTAAAATATGTTCACCCCTATGTTAATTGAATTTAACTCTTCACCTAAATTTTATGTTCCTTTGTTCTATTATTTTAAGTATCTTAATATTATATTAGTTTGTTCTAATTATGTTAATTTGAACCTTATTAATAATGCTATTCTAAAATTCGTCTAGCTTTGGGTTAAAGCTTAACGTTATTAATTCGGACTCCCAAATCGATTCAACTATAAAAGCTAAAATCTAGCGTATTTTCACTTCGTACATTCCTAAAACAAAGAACTCCAAAATTTAAAATTCCAATATACATACACAGATGAGACATTTGGTATAAGAAATTTGCGATCTTACATTTCTCCCCTCCTTATAGAATTCGGTCCTCTGAATTTCGTGCCAGATCAAAAAGATACGGGTATCTCTCTCGCATCAAGCTCTCCAACTCCCACGTCGCTTCCTCAATAGAGTGGTGTTACCAAAGAACTTTAACGAGAGGAATGGTTTTGGATCTCAAAACTTTGTCCTTCCTGTCAAGAATTTGGATCAGTTTCTCCTCGTAACTCAAATCCCTTCTTAACTCCAATGACTCATCGGCTAAGATGTGAGATGGATTAGGCTGATACTTGTGAAGCATAGACACATGAAATACGTTATGTACTTCGGCTAGCTTTGGAGATAAGGTTAGTCGGTATGCTACCTCGCCAACACGCTCTAATATCTCGAATGGTCCTATGTATCAAGAACTCAACGTACCTTTTTTTCCAAACCTCATAACGCCTTTTGTAGTAGAAACCTTCAAGAACACTTGATCTCCCACTGTAAACTCCAAATAACTTCTCTGATGGTCCGCATAACTTTTCTGCCAGTTTTGTGTCGTATTGAGTCTAATACAAATCATGCAAACCTTCTCTGATGCTTGTTCAACCAAATCCAGAGCATAGATTTTCCTGTCACTAACCTCTTCCCAATCAATTGGTGATCTACATCTCCACCCATAAAGGGTTTCGTACGGGGCCATCCCTATACTGGCGTGGTAGCTATTATTGTAAGCAAATTTTGCCAATGGCAAGTGCTCGTCCCATGAACCTCCAAAATCAATAACACAAGTATGCACCATGTCCTCCAAAAGTTTGTATCCTCCGTTCGGAATATCCATCAGTCTGAGGATGGCATGTCGTGCTAAACTATATCTGAGAACCCAAGAACTCTTGAATTTACTTCCAAAATCGAGATGTGAACCTAGAGTCTCTATCTGAAGTGATACTTATTGGGGTTCCATGCAGTCTCACTATCTCCTTGACAAATGATTATGCCAATGCATTCAAAGGAGTAGTGGAGCTAATGGCCAAGAAGTGTACTGACTTAGTTAGCCTATCTACGATCACCCAGATTGCATCATGATTCCTCTGAGTTCTAGGTAGACCCGTAACAAGGTCCATAGTTATGTGCTCCCACTTCCAAGTTGGTATGGGTAGGGGTTGAAGTAAACATGTCGTTTCTGGTGTTCTACCTTCACTTGTTGACACACAAAGCACTTAGCTACAAACTCGGCAACATTGCGTTTCATTCTAGGCCACCAATACACCTTGTGTACGTTGTGGTACATTTTGGTGCTCCCGGGATGTAATGTGTATCTACTAGAGTGAGCTTTGGTCAAAATCAATCTCTTAAGGTCCTCATCTCTTGGCACACATATTCGGCCTCGCAATCTAAGCAATCTATCTGAACCAATCTCAAACTTAAAATCTCTACTCTCCTGGATCTGCCCGGATACCTCAAGCAACTTCTGATCTAGCTTCTGTGCCTGCTTAATTTGCTCGATCAATGTCAGTTCAATCCTGAGGCTAGCAACTAAAGGACTTTGATCCGGTGGTGTTACATCAATAGCTAAGCTTAAAAACTGTCCTAGTAATTCCCACTTCTTCACCATCATACTGGACACCAAACTCATGTTCTTCCTACTGCATGCGTCAACTACCACATTTGCTTTCCCGGGTGATACAGGATTTCACAATCGTAGTCTTTAAACAACTTCATCCATCTACGCTAACTCATGTTCAGCTCGTTCTAGGAGAATAGGTATTTCAAGCCCTTAGGATCTGTATAGATCTGAAACTTTTCTCCATAAAGGTAGTGCCTCTATATTTTCAAGGTAAAAACCACCGCTTCAAGTTCTATATCACACGTGGGGTAATTCCTTTCATGCTCCTTCAGCTGTTGAGATCCATACGCTACCACTTTGTCGTTCTGCATAAGCACACACCCCAATCCATTTAGTGAAGCATCACTATACACTGTGAATCTTTTGGGTCCATCTGGTATGGTAAGGATCAATGCAGAAGTTAATCGATACTTGAGCTCTTGAAAACTACGTTCATAGACATCACTCCACTCAAACTTGACATCCTTACGATTGAGACGTGTCAAAGAATCGATAATTTTCTAGAATCCTTCTACAAACCTTCTTTAGTACATAGCTAATCCAAGAAAGCTTCGTATCTCCATCACTGTCTTTGGTCTCTCCCAGTTCACTATAGCTTCCACCTTGGACGGGTCAATAGACACTCCATCCTTCTTCAACACATGGCCTAGAAAGCCAATCTGTTTCATCCATAACTCACATTTGTCTAGCTTAGCATGCAACCTCCTTTCTCTAAGGGTTTTAAGGACTAGGTACAGGTGTTGTTCATGTTCCTCCGAAGAACGGGAATACACTAGGATGTCATCTATTAAGACAATCACAAACTTATCTAAGTACTCTTTAAAGACTTTGTTCATCAAGTTCATGAATGTGGAAGGGGCATTTGTTAAGCTAAATGGTATGACCAGGAATTCATAATACCTATAGCAAGTTCGAAAGGCAGTCTTGGGGATATCCTCACCTTTAACTTTCAGCTGGTGATATCCCGAGCTTAGGTCTATCTTCGAGAACACTTTGGCACCCTTTAATTGATCGAACAAGTCATTGATCCTCAACAACAGGTATCAGTTCTTGATAGTAGCCTTATTGAGGATTCGGTAATCAAAGCACAACCTCAAGCTACCATCTTTCTTCTTCACAAAGAGCACAGGTGCGCCCCAAGGTGACACACTCGGCGGATGAATCCCTTATCTAATAGCTCTTGGAGTTGTTTCTTCAATTCTTCTAACTCTATAGGTGCCAACCTATATGAAGGTTTAGACAGAGGTTCAGTTCTAGGCACCAAGTAGATAGCAAACTCTAACTCTCTATTAAGGGGTAATCCTGGCAACTCTTTAGGAAATACATCGGGGAAATCCTTAACTAATGGGATATCTTGAAGGCTGGGCTTTGGCTTCTCATTACATTCCACGAAAGCTATAAAACCTTCATCAGTTGAAATCAACTTATCAATACCACATTTAACAAATAAAAGGTTTACTTATTCGTTCATTTATCTCTAAAAGTTACTACACACTTTTCGGGTATGTACAAGGTCATAACCTTCATAAAATAGTCCAAATTAACTATATGTGTAGCTAACCAATCCATTCCTAGTATCACATCAAAGTTCAACATATCTAGCAATATCAAGTTAGCTGGTTCGACCTTGTCACCTATCGTTACATACGCTACCTCAGTAATTTGCGATTCTTTCATAGATGCTTTTATATGAAGTATATAACCTAGAGGCTCAGGTTCTATTGGTAACTTCCTAGCAAAATTAGGTGATACAAAAGAGTGTGTTGATCCGGTATCTATTAATACAAAAGCTTTAACATTTGAGATGAGAAGATTACCCTTCACCACTGATGCCAAGGCATCTGTAGCTTCTTTGTCCAATGTAAACACTCGCCCCTGACTGATAACTTTCTTACCTTTGTCCACTAGAGCTGCTGGCGGTGGAGGAATAACTTTTACAGGTTAGGCTGGCTGGTAGTCAACTTAAGATAATTTCTTTTCATGTGTCCCACTTCTCCACACTGAAAACAAGTCCCATAGATTCGGCGGCAGGGCTAGTTGGCATGGTGTCTCCTCCCACATCGACTACACGTAGGAATTTGATAGGGTACAGGAGCATTCTTCGTAAGGAAATGCCTCGGCCTAGTCACCATGGCACGAGAGGCTCCAATCTTCTGCTTCTTGTTCTGTAACCTATTCTGGAAGGACCTTTTGTCATCATACCTCTTTCCATGACTCCTCAGTTGTGACTGAAACTCAATTTGGGATAAATGCATGTCATGCTCTACAAACTGCGCCCTCTGGATGGCCTCAACATAGGTCCATATGTTCAGAGGTGCTAACTTGCTACGAATTGCTAGCTTCAGCTCATGGTTGAACTTAACCGTCTTCTTTAACTCATTTTTAGCAATATCAGGCTCATACCGAAGTAGTATAGTGAACTTCGATCCATACTGGTCCACCGTTATGTTACCTTGGACCAAGCTTAGAAATTCTGCCTCTTTCTTCCGCTGAGCACACTCCAAGATGTACTAATCATTAAAAGCCTTGAGGAAAGTCTCCTAAGTGATCTCTAGGTGCTTCACCAACAGAATGGTCTCAGCAGAAGTCCACCATCATTCTGCTGCTCCCTCTAACATGTAGGCAGCCAATGTCACCTTCTCCATGCTATTGTAGTTCATGATCTTGAACATCTTCTCTATCTTCAAAACCCACCCCTCAGCTGCAGTGGGGTCCTTTTAACCCTTAAACACAGGCGGATTCATCTTCTGAAACTGTCTTACCTGCTCCATGTTCCTTTCCACCAAGTCTGGAACTGGTGGTTGCAGTACCGATGGCTGTGGTGGAGGTATAGGCTCCAATGGAACTGGTGGTGAGAGTTCTTGTGGTGGTTGAGGCTCTAGAGGTAGGGGAGCATGCGACGTATTCCTGGCATTGGCAAAGTTCGACATGAACTGAGTGAATGTGGTAAACATCTTTACAATCGACCACTCGAGTCTCTCCATCCTGGAGTTAGGACTCTCTGGCTGTGGGGGACGTACCGAAGGTGGCTGAGCTTGGCTACCTTTATCCCTTGTTCGTGTCCCACTCATATTGACTCATAATTCCTAAACCAAAGACCCAAGCGAAGTTAATAACAATCGAAAGTATATGTAAACATATATATATATACATTTCAGACATGCACGGTTGCAAGATGTACCTCTAGACTAGCTAACCTACACTGACACAACCTACAACAAGCCGCTCTGATACCAAAACAAGTTGTCACACCCTGTGACCTAACGCTAAACGTAAATGGGAAATGTTAAGCGGATTTATGCTATCAGATAACGTAAATGTCTTTATGGATCGTTTTATTTGTTGTTTTGTGTCTAATGTAGGAATTCATGCCACTCTTTAAAGAATGTAAGAACAATTGTGAATTATCATGCTTGGGAAAAACAAATTTCTACCAAAAATTTGACAGCATACTGGTATAATTCGGAAACTAAACTCTCCTGCCAAATACGAATTACTCACCACATAACCACAATTAAATAAATACTATGGCATATTATTGTTGAAACTCAACTCATTTAGCAACACATAACCATAACTTATATACATCCCCAAACACATAGATCACATAAGTCAGTTAATTTCTTGAAATCGAAAAGGAGTAGCCTAAAAATAGTCCATTACATTAGTGACTCTACAATACATCATCCAACTGACACATCTCACAAAATACAACCATGCGTACATGATCTGAAATAACATATATATATAAATGTCACTGTCGCATATACCTCGGTAGACCAAACAGCTGCTCACTAGGCTGATGGAGTGAGCAAGAACGTGAAGCTCGCCCCATGAATCTAATCTGAAAAGTGTTTGGAAAAGAGGGGTAAGCAACCACACGTTCAGTAAGAAGTTTACATAATCGAAGCTTGTAAAATACCATGCAAACACACATGCAGTGGTAAATTATGATAATTAGGTAAAGACATCATGCACGTTTCATTAAAGAAAATATTGCTTATGCTTCAATTGAGACATTTTTGGATAACTAAAATTTATGAATGGTTGAACAAATTTAAGTTCCAAGAGAAATACTTAGAAATTCCCAAAATCTGACAAACTTGTCAAAAATGTGCAATTTTGTCAAAATACATGCATGGGCAAAGCTTAAATAATTCAATACAACTGGATGAGAATGTGGCAATTTTCGCAACCCGTCATGGAACTAAGTACTCAAACAATATCACCAATATCAATGAAAAACCTATTGCCATAGTGACTACTGCCCTATCCTAACTGATCAAGTTTCGAACTAGGGTACTGAAGACGGGATTAGGGTCTAATAGTATTAGGTAGCAATAACATCTCATTGCCACAAAGCCATCCCTGTGAAGCACTTGGCACCGTATGGCAATCACACAGAACCTCATACCGGGTACTAGAGATGGCTCTCACAAGACATGACTGCCACACAGGCATAAATAAGGGTCTCCAACAATCTCAAAAATACCATCACGATGGGTATTCTCAAATAAATCATAAATCATCCCAATTTCTCAATTTACCAGTATGGGAAAACAACCCATCAATTTAAAACAACTTGTATCGTCATATCCACAATTCAAAAAATATCAATTTAAGCTTTCTCAAAACGTGGTTAAAATAGCTCATGCAAAACAGGTTTGAATGTCAAACAAGCTGAATGAAGTTACAAAAATCATGGTGTAATGCTCACACGCACATGATATTAACATTTTAAAACACACTATAAAAAAAATGAGCTCGCATGCTGTGGCAAACTTTTAGACCATGGCGATTTCAAAACAAACATGTTGTAGAAATCAGTAGTATAGGGTAAGGAAATTTCTATCCTAGACTATCCTAGCAAATCAATCAACTATAGCCTATCTTTCAAAAATGGACCTAATCAATCCTCAGGCATTCCACTAACAAGAGCCACATAAACCCATTACCACACAACAGCGACGCGTACAACTTTACTCTTTTCACCTTAGACGTGCATATATGCACCTAAGCTTCCTTGGCGCCTGATGAGGTAGTCGCTGCGAATTAACATTTAAAGGCAAAGTGTCATTTAACATTCATACATGAACAACTAAAATTTCAGCACATTCAACACTCACAAGATCAATTTTCATTATTATAGCTTATCCTTCTCACTTGTTCCTAGAGTTGTCTAAATCAGTTTTCACCTCTCCAATTATTATTATCCTCCTTTGAACATATCACGTGTCATGACCTCCCCTCCCGTGACCTACCAAAATCACCACAAATTTTTTTTTTCGCATTTTACTTATCTCTCCTTCTATCATCACTCAACACCAAACCATTGTGCTATGATTCGATATTAGTCACCTCAACCATATTCATTCCACAACATACATACATGTCAATACAAATATTCTATTGACTATAAGTATGCTTTTCTTAAAAGTAAACTCATATACTTTGAATACAAATACTTGTACATATACATCTCCGACTGTATATTTATTTATATAACTGTGCTTTTACATTGTTCAGTAAAAACTTTCGAATGTGTATACCTCTCGTAAGATGGATATTCTGCGGATCAAGGAATACCAGTCCTCAGCCGTGCTCGACTACTGTGGACGCTCTGTAGAGAGGGGAAATAAAAAGGGGGGTGAGCTCACAGCTCAATAAGGAAATCAGGCAAGCAAGTAGATAACCACACTATCTACAAAGTGCAATGCTCATGCCTTGAAATCCTTATTGACTCATATCTAAAACATGCATCTTGCTTGAAACTCTTATGCAATATATTTATAGATACAAATCGTCAGTTATAAAGATTCAATTTATGCTAGTTTAATAATCTCAGCAGTTTATGCAAAACATTGCATTTCTCATGTAATTTCATAAAATTCACATTTATCATACTATTCAATTAAATAAAAATAATATGGCATATCATCATGTTAAAAACATGGAAATCTGGGCCTCACCTATCATCACCCTCTCTCTCTCTCTTTATCCGTGACTTTCACCTTACTTCCAACAATTGGGCTGTGAGTGAACAACCAACCCATATCTCATCCATTTATAATTTAATATATTCATTTAAATGAAGTAGAATAGAAACTGCACTTTTATATATATGTGTGTGGAAGCGTTTACATCAGTTCCCATTATATACATCCCACAAAATACAAAATACAAACTTTATTGTCCATTAGTTTACACGATACAAAATTTTTCATCTCGAGTGTATACCTTTATACTGCTGGATGATCGAAACAACACGATAACAGGAACGACTACAGTTTACTCACTACTGCATGTAGAGGAGAAATAAGGGGGTGAGCTAACGCGATCAGAAAGGAAAATATGAAAGCAGGTAGATAACTACATTACCTACATGCTTGAAATAAAAATATTCATTTTCCTTATAAAACATATGCATTCTTTAAAATAACTTCCATCGATGCGAAATCATTAATTCGCTGGATGGGTATATGCATATTCACACAACATGCTCTTTTCACACAACTCATCTTTAAAATCACAGAGTACACATTTAGAAATCACTTCACACTCAGCAAATCAATATACCTGAGACATAATTATGGGTTATCATATCCCCAGACACACAGCAAGGGGAACATATGTCACCACACATAGTAGTGACAATGTCATATCACTCAGATAAATATAGGACTTATGGCCAAAGTCGGATTCCATGTAACACTGATCATGTGTGTGGGAACCCTATGCTTGAGGAGGCAGATCAACCATCCCTTTAGCTTATACTGAAATCATGGCACATCGTACTCCATGGCTAACGCTCACGGTACATCGTGCTCCGTGGATCCTTATCACCCATTCCCATTTGTCTCAAAATCTCGTGCAAGCAGGTCTGTGCTAGACACAAAGCAGTACACGACAGCTGCAACACGATTTTGTACTCATTACATCACATTTATAAACCACGTACGAGCATGTCAATGTAAGACACACAGCAATACACGACGGCTCAGGCACGATTTTACTCAACACACAGTAATAATCATAAAAACCTCATGCGAGCAACTCAGTGTAAGAGCACACATTATACTTGAGGTATCGAGCAAGATTTTACTAGGAAATTACATACGAGCATAGTCAGAGCAAGACACACAGCAATACTCGAAGGCTCCAGCATGATATCCAAAAAATCTAGTGCGAGCTCTCGAGTGGAACACACAACATCACCCGAGGCATCAAGCACCCTTTTTGTTTTATTCAGAAATCCTTTTAAAGACGATATGCGACCATGACTGGTATATTTACCATTGTCACATTGGCTCTAGTACATGTCACACATAAAAAAATTGATAGCTGGCCTTACACACAGGTATGAGTGAGAGGGCAATTTCCCTTCAATCACTCATTAAATACATTTTCACTCAGAAATACATGCATTCTATATGCAATAGTCAAACCAGGAGCTAGTTTATGATTACACACACTCAAAACATTTACAAACGTCTTTTTCACACCAAAACATTGTAGACATATAATTCATGCATATGAGCTTATAATTATACTTGGTTTTCACATAGATAATTCAATATCTATCTACTTATTGATATTATCCATTCACATACAAGGATTTATCAAAATACGTCTAGCTATCTCTATAGCTTTGCATAAATCCCTTACCTCGAATCACATTCGAATCACTTTTCTTCGATTTCTACTTCTTGTGATTCGGCCTTATCGACTCCAATTATATCTTCTGGAGTTGAAATTGTGTACTATACACATCAGTATACTTTTATATACTTCATTTCACTTACATGATATTCGAATCAAGACCATCTACATCTTATTAGACATGATTCTCTCTTACGTCCATTTAGATTATACGATTCATTTCTCGGGAATCTCTACTAATTCACATTAAATCGACATTTATCCCTCGATGCCTTAGTTTCATTTTATACCTCACATGCTTATTTTCAACCATTATGGTTTCTAGCATATGGACTTCACTAACTATCTTACAATCATATAAACATGCTCACTAACACCAATTCATGCCTATTTCATCAACAATTCAATGCCTAAGCTACTTTCTCACACGAAACCTTTTATAGGTCATAGAAGATTAAGCATGTTCATGGATGTTTCAACCATCAATACATACCTATTTAGAAGTTGGTGTATCAAAATCTTACCTATCTCAACTTTTCTTTTTTTGGCAACTTTAGGGGAAACTCCTTTTCTCCTTCAATTGACCAAGTCAACCTCTAGATTTCAACTATGTTGTTCTCTCCCTCTCTAGGAACAACTTTGCTGAAATGAACTTTTCTCCAATCTCAATGGAAGGTGTTGGTATTTTAGAAGTTGAAGTTTATTTTCTTTGAGTAAAAATGGGAGGTTTTGAAGTTTTCTCGAGTAGAAGTTAAATGTCAGGCTCCTTTATATAGAATTTACCTTATGAGATCAATCTTATAGGGTAGAGATCGATCTTCTCTTGCTCCAATTTCATGATTTATAGCCTTGGAGATCGATTTGTTCAAAGGGATAGGATCGATCTTAACCAGATAGAGAGCTTCAGAGATCGATCTGTCAGAGAGATTGAGATCGATTTGCTTCTGGTTGAGACACAATGAGATTGATCTGCTTGAGGATGAAATCGATCCTTGCTTAGTAGAACCCTACTAAGATTGACCTTGCTTGAAGGAGGGATCGATCTCCCCTTCCTTTGCAGCATACTTAGCTGAAATCTTCCCAGATTCCCAAGGCTAACTTCATATAAATTTACTTCACTACTCATTTGGCATTCATTCCACATTTATCACTTAAAAATGTCTATTTCTTATAATTCATACATAATGAAACTTGTGTGTTCATCAAATTTACAGATCTTATGTCACGACCCGAATTACCTAAAAATCAGAGTAAATTTTTCGCTTTTTCATTTATTATTTAATTCTTACTTTTCTCTCGTCGTGACCATCCTACAACACAGTTGGGCTATGATTCGGTGTTAGTCACCTCACACTATTTAACATTTCATTCCCATAATCATATATCAGAGTCTACTATCCTTTTTACTTTAAATAAACACATACCCAATGGTATTTACATGACTCTACATCCCCGACATAATATCCGTTTACAGTACTGTGCATTACATATTTAGATACAAAACCATACAAATGTGTATACCTGTCTCTCGATGGGAAGCAGCAAGCAGCGGATATTAAGCATGCAAGTCCTCAGCCGCTCAATAATTATTACAAGTGCTCTGAAAAGATGGAAAAATAAGGGGGGTGAGCAAACCACACGCTCAGTAAGGCAATTATGCAAGTAAGTAGATAGCTCCACTATCTACATGCTCATAATGCCATGCCCTTAAATCCATTTCTTTTCATTAAAATCATCAAGCACAAAGTCATGCATATTCAATGCCATAGTTCATCCAAAACTATTTGTGCATATATAAATCATGTAACTCATGCATTCAAAGCATTTTATGTGACATCATTAAATCATATTAAGCATGAATTTAATCAAGATCATGCAATCTTTCATACCATGTAAGACAAAACATGGATTTCAAATGAAAGCATGGAAAAACACATCATGCCACTGCATTTAAATCAATTCATTTAAAACGCAGTATAAAATAACCCCTCTGGGTCAATCATCTCAAAACTCATAAAACAGTTTGTTATATTTCATTATAAATCTTGATTTATAAAACCACCCTTCTTTCAGGGTCACATATCATAAAATCATCTGAAATCATCAAATCATCAAATCGGGGGCCTGACCCCTCCTTCGGGTCTACCCTGGTCTAACAGACCATAAGTTATATCATGTGAGACAATCAGGTAATTAACAGTAACATCGAGGACTATGGCCATATCCTAGTGATCCCTGGCAACACGGTACCTAGTGTGCGGGGTATCACACCTGAAACGGGAGGTGGGTCGTCCTACCCGCCAGAACAGCATAACACCAGGATTGCGAGGGCAAGGCTTGCTGCCTCGTGGCTAATGCCACTCCACTCCAACAATCCCCACGGTACAGCGTACTCCGCGTGACATACACGGTACAAAGTACTCCGTGAACCCAAGCTCAGTCAGGGGTGCCTGTAATAGGTCTTATCCACCCATATCATCTGTCTCAGAATGCACGTGTGAGCATATCATCTCACTGTGACACACAGTCTACAGGAGGCTCCAACACGGCTATATGCATGTAATATAAATCCCTGTGCGAGCGAAGCTCAAGCACGGCTCCATGCATATTCATGATATCTGAAAACCTCGTGCGAGCGAAGCTCTAGCACGGTTTCATAAAAATCAGTGAAATCTACGTACGAGCAGCGCTCCAGTACGACTTAAACTGATTATAATTTCATGTAAATTCCACGTACGAGCAACGCTCTAGTACGGATATGTATATAAATTCAGTGAAAACCTCGTACGAGAAAAACTCCAGTACGGCATTCAAATGAATTATGAAAACCATATAAAACTTTGTGCGAGCAACGCTCCAGCACAAATGAATGCTCAAGTAAATCAAATCTCGTGCGAGTTATACTCCAGCACGGCTTTATGCATAATTAAATCAAATCTCGTGCGAGTTACACTCCAACACGGCTTCATGCATAATTTAATCAAAACAGGATGCGAGCTAAGCTCCAACATCTCTCATGCATGTCAAATCATTAAAACTAGTGCGAGCAATCGCTCCAGCACCATTTTATGCATATCACGTCAAAACAAATCAAAACATGTCAAAACATGTCAAAACAGAGTGCGAGCTAGGCTCCAGCAGCTCTCATTTCACAATATTAAAAATCAGTGCGAGCACCATGCTCTAGCACATTTCATGCATATGATGTCACATAAGTCGGTGCGAGCAACTGCTCAAGCACATTTATGCACATTCACAAACGCAGATATAGTGCGAACTACGTGTCGGCACTACCTGTTTCCATATAAACTTGATAGTTGGCCGTTTTCCAAAGAAATTTCCATTTAATTATTAATAACACCTACGTAGTGTTATTTTGTGAAATTAAACAATTTCTGGCCAATCTATCGCTTTGCTTTGATTAAAACCAATAAAATTCCTTAATCATCAAAAATCCTTAAATCATGCATTTCATGCATGTCATGCTTTCACCATCCTTAGGTGAACTTCCCTCAATAGGGGTAAAATAGACATTTCACCTATTTCGATCCTTAAAATCATTCAAACCATTTTTAGGATCATTATACAATATCCATGTATACATACATACTCAGTGTACAGAAAAACTATTAAAATATGCGTAGCTACCTCTAGCTACTCACACAATTCCCTTACCTCATTTTCTGTACAGTCTGACCTTTTCCACTGATGTCTCGTCACGCAGTCCGATTTGCTCTGAATCCAAATCAAATCTCCGGCACTGCGAATACACATTCATCAGGTCAAATACAATACAATTAATTGTATTTCACAATTTTCTGGGCTTAATTTAAATCATTGGGCCCGTTTACCCATATTGGGCCCGATTGTACCATAATGGGCCTTAATCGGCCTTAAGCCCGTTTACCACACTTTATCGAGGCCTATTGGGCTCATTGGACCCATCAATATTTATTTAGCCTCGTTCTAAATTCTCAGATAGCTTATGAATTATTTACGACAATTTATCCCAATTTCTAGAATTTAATTCATTTATACGAAAATTAAATCCGTAATTCATGCGTTAAATATCAATCACGCATAACGATATAAAATTGTCGTAAATAAGGGTCACATACCCGTTATTCCATGATCGTACACAAATCGAGGCTGTCTCGAGCTCTCAGTGGATGCCAATTGTCGAGCTACACAATTAAATATATTTTCGGGTAAACTTTCAGTCGATTATTTATCAAATTAAATATTCTAAAAATTAAATCGGTCAATTTGACCGCTTACCGACTTACCCGAAGCTCGATTGCATCACTGGAATTTTCCCCAATTTTTTCTCTTTTTCTTTTTCCCTTTTTCTTCCTTTTTTCCCTCTCTTTTTGGCTGAACCGGTCCGGTCCGGTTCAACCCGGTTCGGACCGCCGGTTCGGTCTGGTCCGGTTCGGCCGGTTCTGTCCGGTTCGGCCGGTCCAGGCTCCCTTTGGTCGTGCCGGCGCCGTCCGGCCGGTTCCCGGCGTGATTCCGCCACCAATCGACGCGCCACGGCCTGGGCTTCTCAAATCTGGCCTCGGTTTGTCTCGAATCGACGCCATCGCCGGCGAATCGGGGTTTTCTTCCCCGCGGCTCTCCTCCGTCGATCTGGCTTTTTCCGGCGACTTCAGGGCGCGTGGGTGTGCGGGTCGGCTTCCTCGGGTGCCGATCGACCTTCGCCAGTCGCCTCCTCGCGTCGTCCGCCGGTGGTTGCGTCGAATCGGACGTTCTCCTCTTTCTCGATCTCGGCTTCCTTTCTTCCCCATTCGACCGCCGTTTGTCGCCGTTCGTCAGCCTGTTCGGGTTGCTGGTGGCTCGGCTGGCCTCGCCTCGAGTTTGGGCCTCCGCCGATCGCCGGTGATCGGTGAGGCAGAGGGGGCTCCCTCTGTTTCAGCTTCCGTTTCCTGTTTCTCTTCGCGTTTTCGCGAATTTTCTTTTTTTTTTTTTTTTTTTTCAGATTTTATTTATTTATTTATAATTAATTTTTTTTTAATATTATTTTAATCAATAAAATAATATTAAAATACACAAATATCTTTTAAAAATTTATATTTAATTCATTTAATCTGTAAATAATTTTCTCAGTCCGATTTTACGTTTCCGGTATATTTTTTCGATTATTTTCGGGATTATTTTTCGATGCGAAAATCTCGGTTCATTTCAATAAATTCATATCTTGATCAATTTAACCCGAAATTTAATTATTTCTTCATCATTGATCAAGATTTCTCATTTTCATATTTTTAATTATATTTTCTTGTCCCGATTAATACCGAATTTTGGTCTTTTGACCATTCTGCCCTTGCACGTATTCGAGAATGCCATTTAAGTCCTTTTGCATTTTTAAATGCACTCGAAAATATCGGGTCTTACAATCTCCCCCACTTAAGAAATTTGGTCCTCCAAATTAGAACCAAGTAATATGAGTCCATAACAACTCCGGGTATGTCTATCGCATCATATACTGTCATCTTCAAGTGACTTTCTCCGGAGTGTAATACTATCATCATACTTAACTATGGAGATCATCTTAAACCTCAACACTTTCTCCTTCCATATAATACCCAAATCAATTTTCCAACATACGTTACACTTTCATTGAGCTAAACCGTTGGAGTTCATATCCGATCACATATATCGGATCCGGATATTATTTCTTAAGCATCAAAAGATAGGACACATTGTGGATGCCTGTTTATTCAAGTGGTAATACCAACCTACAGGTCTTACCTTCCACTTTGTCCAATCTCTATCCGAATGTCGTCATGTCCTTAAGACAAGTAACTGCCAATAATACTAATTCACCCTCGGTGAATTCCAATAGTTTCTGTCTCTTGTCAGCATAGTTTCCTATCTGCTCTGAGGTGTTCTTAATCTCTCACAAATCAACTGAATATCCTCAGAGGTTTGTCTTACCAATTCGGGAACAATTCTCTATTTGTCACCCACTTTTCTTATCCAAGTCAGGGAACAACTCCCTACTGTCATACAATGCCACATATAATCTCATCCCGATACTCAAGTGACAACTGTCATCACTGGCGAATTTGATTAGTAGCAACTGATCATCCCAGGAGCTCATAAAATCAATTGCACACGCTCTCATCACATCCTCCAGAACCTGTACAGTCCTCTCTGACTGACTATCTGTCTGAGGGTGGAAGCTGTGCTAACACACAATCAGGGTCCCATAGCTTCCAAAAACATATTCCCAGAAGTGGAAAGTGAAGCGGGAATCCCTATCTGATACCATGCTCACTGGAACGCTACACAATGTTTCACAATATTCCACACACATAAATCCGCCTATACACTTAGAGTATCTAGGGATTTTCATAAACAGAATGTGGGTAGATTTAATCGATCCATTGACTATCACCCAGATAGCCTCATGATTATTCGGGTCCTCTGTAACCCATCACAACTTCATGGTCACTTGTTCCCATTTCCATGTCAATATAGGTAGAGGTTGCAATAACCCTGCAACTTCTTTTACTCTACCTTACTCTGCTGACATACGAGACACTTTTCCGCAATTCTCTACAATATCACTTTTCATACCTGACCACCAATACCATTTTCAGAGATCTCGATATATTTATTATTTCTCGGATACACTGTATATCTCGAAGAGTGAGCTTCTGACAATAACACTATATCATCAACTGTGGTCCTGGGGAGCACTTATACTGTCTCTGAACCTCTGCAAGTTATCATCACTCACTGTGACCTCTGTCACTGTACCCTTCTGAATCTGACCCACACTATCGACACCATGCCGATCATCACGCTAAGCCTGGCAAATCCGGTCACACAAATCCGGTTCTAACCTCAGGCTAGCTGTCATAAAATCACCGTCATCATCAAGAAGGGATCACATCACTACTGAGGTTCACAACTGCTCTAGCAGCTCTCGCTCCCTGACCATCTTATGTGATACCATCCCGAGGCTCTTTCTGCTCAAGGCATCAGCCATTACATTAGCCTTTCTTGGGTGGTACAATATTCACAATCATAATCCTTAGAATCTCTAACCCTCATGGTTATCTCACATTCTACTCTTTCTGTGAAAACAGATACTTGGGGCTTTTACGATCAGTGCATACCCGAAATTTCTTACCATATAAGTGGTGGCGCCATACTTCCAGTGTAATCACTACGGCTGCCAACTCTAAATCATGGGTCAGATAGTTTCTCTCATGATCCTTGAACTATTTGGATCTATAAACGACTATCTTCCCATTTTTACATCAATACACAGCCCAATCCTTATTTGGAGGTATCCATACACACTGAAACCTCTTGAGCTGTTGGTTATAGTGAGAATACTTACGGTGGTCAGTTCATTACTCCAATATACCAAAACTCATTGAAGCTATTTTCATACTTATCATAACACTCGTATGAAATCTTTTCCCGAATGAGACGTGTCAACTGAGCAACTCATTTCAAGAAACTCATAACACCTTGTCTGTAAGACAGTTTCCTGTTGCTACTCATACTCTTCCCTGGACTTCGAATACATCATAATATCATCACTAAAGATGACAATCAATCGGTCCAGGTAAGGTTTAAATACCTTAACGTAGTTGAGTTCCACTTAATAATTCAATCACTCTTGTCATTGACCTATGTACGTATCAACGTGAAACGTCATTTTGAAATAGCTTATGGTCAAGCTACTAACCCACGTCGTTTCCTTCCTCTTATATTAACGGCTTTTATAAAATTTTAATTTTTAAACTTTCATGATTAATCAAATTCTATATTTCTTTATCTTACCAGCAAAGGTACCCAAATTTTAATGTATATATTATGACCGTCGAATTCAATCTATAGATTATGCGTGCGCTTCTAGACGCTGTCAAATCTTCAGGCAGGGAGATATTTTAAAATACCTTTATTAACCCTAAGATTTGACCACATACTGGGTGTAAATTTATCCACCCCTTATCCTTGGTCGCAATTCATATTCACTACTTATCGCTTAATCCAATTTACTTTGCATATCGAAGATATCCTTACCTTGCATACATATCTTATTCCAATATATCTCCTTTAATATATCACTTATAACTAACTCTTTCATTACGTGTGAAAACTTACAATCCTTATACCCATATTCAGTTAGTGAAAATCAACTAACTATCATCCTCTTCATGCTTAAAGGTATAGGCTTCACATTTTTCACTAACTTATAAGCAATTGAAGGCGGTATAAATAAATGCGTGGCACCAGGATCAATTAAAATAATTATTTCATTATTCTTAACCAGTGTGGTATCTTCCACCACATCCTATGAAACATCAATAGTGTCCTGGTCCAAGGCATACACTCGCCCTCGTCCAACATCTTATTTTCGTGGTAACTACCACGCATCTTACACTGTTCACACTGCTACTCTGTCATACTGTTACGTAGCAGGTTGGGGTTCTCAAATCATAATACCCCTCATAAGTATTAAAATTAGATATACTGGGGTTTATCAATCAACTTACCCCGTGACTCAACAGCTCAAAGCCTTTACCAAACTACCTTTTTCCCGTTCTGACATTCTTGTCATTCTCTATTCTCTTTTGTCTCTATTTCGGCCCTTACTACCTTTTCCAATCTCAGAGGCGTGCAACTCTTGATCTTATTTACACAACTATAGTCTGCGCACAGCCTCGGCATAGGTAGTGATATCTAACGGGCTAACCGGACTCTAATTGACAATCTGAGTCCTTCCATGAACTTTCAAACATCTCGACTCTCACTGTTCATTGTGTCCGAGTCACATCTGCCCAGAAATATAAACTGAGTATCATACTCGTTAATCAACATGTTCCTCTGGGTCAGAGTAAAGAATGTCATCTGTAATTTCCTTTAAAACAATATCCGGGATATTCTGTCACCGGAATACATATAAAATTTTTTCCATGTCCATTCTGGACGTCTAACTCTTCAAATGGGTCGAGCGAACTTCAATTAATGTTTCGACTCGCCCTCTAATCTCATATATACCTTGAGCAAATAGCTCACAAAATATTCCCTACACTCCGCTCCAACCTCGCGAAGCGTATCTCAATACTGTCTGATCTCTCTGTCAGACTCTGTCCGATCTTTCTGTCGGACTCTGTGGGGCATGCTCAACATTAGCCGCCACGTCAATCTCATCTCAAGTCTCATGTGACGACTCAGTACAACTCCCGGGCCTACCTCTACGGCCTCGAGCTCGTGTACTCGCCTCTCAACCATAGCGGCTATCATTTAATGAGTCTATTCTTGCATTTAAAACCAAATTCTTAGCTGCACATCCATCTCGATATACACAACTGTATCTAAGCAATGCACAGTACATGGGGATGTAAACTTTCTTAACCACTAACACCGACTCATATCAGGCCAACTCAGCTCTGATACCATTAAACCTGTCACGACCCGAATTACCTAAAAATCAGAGTAAATTTTTCGCTTTTTCATTTATTATTTAATTCTTACTTTTCTCTCGTCGTGACCATCCTACAACACAGTTGGGCTATGATTCGGTGTTAGTCACCTCACACTATTTAACATTTCATTCCCATAATCATATATCAGAGTCTACTATCCTTTTTACTTTAAATAAACACATACCCAATGGTATTTACATGACTCTACATCCCCGACATAATATCCGTTTACAGTACTGTGCATTACATATTTAGATACAAAACCATACAAATGTGTATACCTGTCTCTCGATGGGAAGCAGCAAGCAGCGGATATTAAGCATGCAAGTCCTCAGCCGCTCAATAATTATTACAAGTGCTCTGAAAAGATGGAAAAATAAGGGGGTGAGCAAACCACACGCTCAGTAAGGCAATTATGCAAGTAAGTAGATAGCTCCACTATCTACATGCTCATAATGCCATGCCCTTAAATCCATTTCTTTTCATTAAAATCATCAAGCACAAAGTCATGCATATTCAATGCCATAGTTCATCCAAAACTATTTGTGCATATATAAATCATGTAACTCATGCATTCAAAGCATTTTATGTGACATCATTAAATCATATTAAGCATGAATTTAATCAAGATCATGCAATCTTTCATACCATGTAAGACAAAACATGGATTTCAAATGAAAGCATGGAAAAACACATCATGCCACTGCATTTAAATCAATTCATTTAAAACGCAGTATAAAATAACCCCTCTGGGTCAATCATCTCAAAACTCATAAAACAGTTTGTTATATTTCATTATAAATCTTGATTTATAAAACCACCCTTCTTTCAGGGTCACATATCATAAAATCATCTGAAATCATCAAATCATCAAATCGGGGGCCTGACCCCTCCTTCGGGTCTACCCTGGTCTAACAGACCATAAGTTATATCATGTGAGACAATCAGGTAATTAACAGTAACATCGAGGACTATGGCCATATCCTAGTGATCCCTGGCAACACGGTACCTAGTGTGCGGGGTATCACACCTGAAACGGGAGGTGGGTCGTCCTACCCGCCAGAACAGCATAACACCAGGATTGCGAGGGCAAGGCTTGCTGCCTCGTGGCTAATGCCACTCCACTCCAACAATCCCCACGGTACAGCGTACTCCGCGTGACATACACGGTACAAAGTACTCCGTGAACCCAAGCTCAGTCAGGGGTGCCTGTAATAGGTCTTATCCACCCATATCATCTGTCTCAGAATGCACGTGTGAGCATATCATCTCACTGTGACACACAGTCTACAGGAGGCTCCAACACGGCTATATGCATGTAATATAAATCCCTGTGCGAGCGAAGCTCAAGCACGGCTCCATGCATATTCATGATATCTGAAAACCTCGTGCGAGCGAAGCTCTAGCACGGTTTCATAAAAATCAGTGAAATCTACGTACGAGCAGCGCTCCAGTACGACTTAAACTGATTATAATTTCATGTAAATTCCACGTACGAGCAACGCTCTAGTACGGATATGTATATAAATTCAGTGAAAACCTCGTACGAGAAAAACTCCAGTACGGCATTCAAATGAATTATGAAAACCATATAAAACTTTGTGCGAGCAACGCTCCAGCACAAATGAATGCTCAAGTAAATCAAATCTCGTGCGAGTTATACTCCAGCACGGCTTTATGCATAATTAAATCAAATCTCGTGCGAGTTACACTCCAACACGGCTTCATGCATAATTTAATCAAAACAGGATGCGAGCTAAGCTCCAACATCTCTCATGCATGTCAAATCATTAAAACTAGTGCGAGCAATCGCTCCAGCACCATTTTATGCATATCACGTCAAAACAAATCAAAACATGTCAAAACATGTCAAAACAGAGTGCGAGCTAGGCTCCAGCAGCTCTCATTTCACAATATTAAAAATCAGTGCGAGCACCATGCTCTAGCACATTTCATGCATATGATGTCACATAAGTCGGTGCGAGCAACTGCTCAAGCACATTTATGCACATTCACAAACGCAGATATAGTGCGAACTACGTGTCGGCACTACCTGTTTCCATATAAACTTGATAGTTGGCCGTTTTCCAAAGAAATTTCCATTTAATTATTAATAACACCTACGTAGTGTTATTTTGTGAAATTAAACAATTTCTGGCCAATCTATCGCTTTGCTTTGATTAAAACCAATAAAATTCCTTAATCATCAAAAATCCTTAAATCATGCATTTCATGCATGTCATGCTTTCACCATCCTTAGGTGAACTTCCCTCAATAGGGGTAAAATAGACATTTCACCTATTTCGATCCTTAAAATCATTCAAACCATTTTTAGGATCATTATACAATATCCATGTATACATACATACTCAGTGTACAGAAAAACTATTAAAATATGCGTAGCTACCTCTAGCTACTCACACAATTCCCTTACCTCATTTTCTGTACAGTCTGACCTTTTCCACTGATGTCTCGTCACGCAGTCCGATTTGCTCTGAATCCAAATCAAATCTCCGGCACTGCGAATACACATTCATCAGGTCAAATACAATACAATTAATTGTATTTCACAATTTTCTGGGCTTAATTTAAATCATTGGGCCCGTTTACCCATATTGGGCCCGATTGTACCATAATGGGCCTTAATCGGCCTTAAGCCCGTTTACCACACTTTATCGAGGCCTATTGGGCTCATTGGACCCATCAATATTTATTTAGCCTCGTTCTAAATTCTCAGATAGCTTATGAATTATTTACGACAATTTATCCCAATTTCTAGAATTTAATTCATTTATACGAAAATTAAATCCGTAATTCATGCGTTAAATATCAATCACGCATAACGATATAAAATTGTCGTAAATAAGGGTCACATACCCGTTATTCCATGATCGTACACAAATCGAGGCTGTCTCGAGCTCTCAGTGGATGCCAATTGTCGAGCTACACAATTAAATATATTTTCGGGTAAACTTTCAGTCGATTATTTATCAAATTAAATATTCTAAAAATTAAATCGGTCAATTTGACCGCTTACCGACTTACCCGAAACTCGATTGCATCACTGGAATTTTCCCCAATTTTTTCTCTTTTTCTTTTTCCCTTTTTCTTCCTTTTTTCCCTCTCTTTTTGGCTGAACCGGTCCGGTCCGGTTCAACCCGGTTCGGACCGCCGGTTCGGTCTGGTCCGGTTCGGCCGGTTCTGTCCGGTTCGGCCGGTCCAGGCTCCCTTTGGTCGTGCCGGCGCCGTCCGGCCGGTTCCCGGCGTGATTCCGCCACCAATCGACGCGCCACGGCCTGGGCTTCTCAAATCTGGCCTCGGTTTGTCTCGAATCGACGCCATCGCCGGCGAATCGGGGTTTTCTTCCCCGCGGCTCTCCTCCGTCGATCTGGCTTTTTCCGGCGACTTCAGGGCGCGTGGGTGTGCGGGTCGGCTTCCTCGGGTGCCGATCGACCTTCGCCAGTCGCCTCCTCGCGTCGTCCGCCGGTGGTTGCGTCGAATCGGACGTTCTCCTCTTTCTCGATCTCGGCTTCCTTTCTTCCCCATTCGGCCGCCGTTTGTCGCCGTTCGTCAGCCTGTTCGGGTTGCTGGTGGCTCGGCTGGCCTCGCCTCGAGTTTGGGCCTCCGCCGATCGCCGGTGATCAGTGAGGCAGAGGGGGCTCCCTCTGTTTCAGCTTCCGTTTCCTGTTTCTCTTCGCGTTTTCGCGAATTTTCTTTTTTTTTTTTTTTTTTTTCAGATTTTATTTATTTATTTATAATTAATTTTTTTTTAATATTATTTTAATCAATAAAATAATATTAAAATACACAAATATCTTTTAAAAATTTATATTTAATTCATTTAATCTGTAAATAATTTTCTCAGTCCGATTTTACCTTTCCGGTATATTTTTTTCGATTATTTTCGGGATTATTTTTCGATGCGAAAATCTCGGTTCATTTCAATAAATTCATATCTTGATCAATTTAACCCGAAATTTAATTATTTCTTCATCATTGATCAAGATTTCTCATTTTCATATTTTTAATTATAATTTCTTGTCCCGATTAATACCGAATTTTGGTCTTTTGACCATTCTGCCCTTGCACGTATTCGAGAATGCCATTTAAGTCCTTTTGCATTTTTAAATGCACTCGAAAATATCGGGTCTTACATCTTACAACTCTTATGATTCATATTACATGAACAAGTGTATACTTAGGGAATCATAGGGATACATAAGAAAATACAGGCCTTACATCATCAATCCCTCGGGTTACCCTTTATCACACACAAATTCACATGTTCAGATTATTAAACCAAGTGATAGTTCATTCAAGAAAACTTAATTGATGAAACGAGATAAGCGACTACATGTTCCGAGATTATGATCATAACTCATTTTTCGTGATCCCAAGCTACACAGTACTTGGTGTGCGGGGTCTTATAATTGCTGTAACGGGAGGTAGGTCAAATCCTCTATCGCTAGCTCACAACTCACTCATATCATATACTCACGGTACAATGTATTCCGTGTGACATACACGGTACAAAGTACTCCATGGACCCAATCTCAAGGTCGGGATGCTTGCCATTAGTCTTAGTCCTTATACCGTGGATATATCTCATAGTCGAGTGCTTGACATAAGTTTTAGCCCTTATACTATGGATAATATTTTCGATAGCCCTCGGCCATATATCAAAATATTGCACGTGCGAGCATATAATCGGTGCAACACATAGTCAGCATAGGCTCCAAACATGACTATTTCATGCTTTCTCTTTCAAAATCCAGTACGTGAGAGGAAACTCCCAATATGACCATAAAAACAAGTGATATAAATCTAGTGCGAGCAATACTCCCAGCACTATATCATGTAAAAATCGAGTATGAGCAATGCTCCCAATACACTATAACGCATCAATCAATGAAAACTGAGTACGAGTAATGCTCTTGTACTCTATCATGTAAAACTGAGTATGAGCAATGCTCCAAATACTCTATAATGCATCAATCAATGAAAACTGAGTATGATCAATACTCCCAGTACTCCAAAATGCATAAATCACATTTAAAATTAAGTACAAGAATATACTCAAGTACTATGTGATGCATATCTCAAAAAAATAGTACGAGTATTCTCTAGCACTAATGGTTTACACATAAACTCGATAGATGGCTTATTTAACTTGAATTTCACCCAATCAAATTAAATCGGCACTCAAGTGTGCTGTTTTCATATATACAGGAAAACATTAGTCATTCTATCATGCAACTATGAATATTAGTCACAGATATGCTTCTAAGGTGTTTTACCCTATATTTGGATAAAACCATTCTTTATCTTATTATTTCTTATCACGACATTTCTATACATGAGATTTCATATAGAATATAGTTATTGAAATTCTATTCGAAATACATGTAGCTATCTCTAACTACTCATGAAATTCCCTTACCCGGATCACATTGCATGACCTCACTTTCTCGGTGCTGCTCACTCTCGCAGTCCGATCAACTTCCAATATCAACTTTGGAGCTATTAATAATTATCCACATCAGTATACCTTAATATACTTATTTTCACTTGCATGACTCTAAATCAATGCTTTTAACTCCTCTCAATGCCTTCATCTAATCACTTTCACCCATTATGGTGTTATACCATATATCTTATATACCTATCTTCATTTCTCATCTATTCCAATTTATGTATTTCATAAAACTACCTTACAATCTTCTATACATGCTCATTTCATCATTTAATCCATGTTTACTAAACTTCCTCATCATTTTCTCAATTTCATGTCAATTTCTAGGTCATTGATAGTTTTCATGATCAAGGTGTTTTCAATAATTTAAACATACATCAATCAACTCACCAAGACACCTAGATTAACATATATGAACTTGGTCTTTGAATCTTTCCTAGCTTGAACTTTTCCTCTTTTTCACCAAATTTAGTAAAATCCACCTTGCTCCTTCAATCTTTGATTCCAACTTCTTGTTTCCAACTATGTTGCCTTACTCTTTACTAAGAACAACTTTGCTGAACTGAATATCACTCAAAACTACTTGAAAGCTGAAGTTTTTTGGAATAAAAAGGTTAGGCTTTCACTTTGTTTCAAGAAGGGTTTGGTGTTCTCAAAAAAAGAGAGGTTGCAGAGCCGTATATTTATAGAATTACTCTAAGGGATCGATTTGTCCTACCTTTTTCACTTTAGGAAACAACTTTTTAAATTTAAGGGATCGATCTGCTCTTAAGCATAAGATCGATCTACATTACTCAGAACCTTAAGGAGATCGATCAGGCCTTGTTATAAGATCGATTTGTTCTATCCAGAACCTATTCAAGATCGATCTGCTTAAATGAGAGATGAATCTGCTCCTCTTCTGTAACAGTTTTGCTATAATTTTTCCCAAAATTCACTGTTACATTCATATTAACTTTGCTTAACTACCCATTTTGCATTTCATACGCATTTGAAAATTAAAAACATTCATTCCTTATGATTTATATCAAATGTGACTTGTCCATACATCACAAAATCATAAAGAGTACATATTAAAATTACGGGCATTACAATCCTCCCCACCTTAAGAAATTTGGTCCTCCAAATTGGAAGCGAGTTACTCTTCAAACCACTGAGGGTATCTCTCTCGCATCATACTCTCTAGTTCCCAAGTAGCTTCATTTGAAGTGTGACACTGCCAGAGAATCTTCACTAATCTAATAGTCTTATTCCTCAAGACATTCTCATTTTTATCCAGTATCCGGATCGATTTCTCTACATATGTCAAATCATCCTTGAGGTTCAATGGCTCATATCGAATCACATGGCTTTGATTTGGATGATACTTTCGTAGTAACAAAATGTCGAAGACATTATGCACTCCCAATAAATCTGATGGCAAAGCCAACCTATATGCCTTATCTCCCACTTGACCAAGTATCTAAAAGGGTCCAATGTAGCGAGGACTCAACTTATCTCTCTCCCTGAATCTCGCTATACCCTTGGAAGGAGAAACCTTCAGAAACACTGAATCACCCACTGCAAACTTAAGTGGTCTTCGTCTTTTGTCAGCATAGCTTTTCTGTCTACTCTGAGCTGTCCTCAATCTCTTAACTATCAACTAGACATCCTTAGAGGCTTGTGTACCTAGGTCAGGAGCAAATATTTTTCGGTCACCCACTTCTTCCTAACCGATAAGGGAGCGACATCTACGGCCATACAAAGCCTCATATGGTGTCATATCGATACCTGCATGATAACTGTTGTTGTACGCGAATTCGGCTAGTGGTAAGTGATAATCCTATGAGCCTCTATAATCCAGCACACACGCTCTCATCATAACCTCAAAAGTCTGTATAGTCATCTCTAACTAACCATCTGTCTGAGGATGAAAAGTAGTGCTCAAACTCAACTGGGTTCCCATGACTTCTTGAAAATATTCCCAAAAGTGAGAAGTAAAGCGAGAATCCCTATTAGAGACTATGCTCACCGGAACACCATGCAACCTCACTACCTCGCTCAAACTCAACTGGGTTCCCATGACTTCTTGAAAATATTCCCAAAAGTGAGAAGTAAAGCGAGAATCCCTATTAGAGACTATGCTCACCGGAACACCATGCAACCTCACTACCTCGTGTATATACAACTCTGCCAATGAACTCAGAGTATGGGTAGCTCTCACAGCTAGAAAGTGGGCTGACTTCATCAATCTATCACAATCACCCATATAGCATCGTGATTCCTCCGAGTCCTCGGTAAACCATCACGAAATCCATGGTGATATGCTCTCATTTCCATGTAGGTATAGGTAGAGGCTACAATAACCCTACAGGCTTTCGATGCACTACCTTCACCGACTGACATACGAGATATCTTGCCATAAACTCCACCATATCTCTCTTCATACCCAACCACCAGTACACCTTCCAGAGGTTCTGATACATCTTATTACTCCCCGGATGTAACGTGTATCTCGACGAATGAGCTTCAGACAATATCAATCTCCTGAGCTCTAGGTCCTCGAGAACACATACTCTACTTCTGAACCTCATAAGTCCATTTGAACTTATTTCAAAATTAGTCACTGTGCCTCTCCGTATCTGACTAGTCACATCACTATAATACGGATCAGTCTGCTGAGCTTGCCTGATTTTCTCTAACAGATCTGGCTCTATGCGTAAACTAGCTATCATACAGTCCATATCCATGTCAAAAGGCACGACTTCCAAACTGAGGCTAGCAAACTACTCTAGCAACTCATGTTCCCTGACCATCATATACGATACCATCCCAAAGCTCTTCCTACTCAACGCGTCAACTACAACGTTGGCCTTACCCAGATGATAAAGTATCTCATAATCGTAACCCTTCAAAAGCTCTAGCCATTTTTTCTCTCTCATGTTCAATTCTTTCTGCGAGAATAGATATTTGAGGCTCTTGTGGTTGATAAAAATCTAAAACTTCTCACCATACAAGTAGTGACGTCATTCCTTCAACGCGAACACTACTACTTTTAACTCTAAATCGAGGGTCAGATAGTTCTTTTCATAGTCCTTCAACTGTCTGGATCCATAAGCAACTACCCTTCCATCCTACATTAATACATAGCCCAATCCCTGATGCGTAGCATCAGTTTACACACCAAATCCTCTAGAGCTAGTAGGGATAGTGAGAATCGAAGCGGTGGTCAATCGACTCTTCAACTCCTAAAATCTCTTCTCATAATCTTTATCCCATACGAAGGCTACACTCTTCCAAGTGAGACATGTCAACGGAGCAGCCAACTTAAAAAATCCTTCAAAGAATCTTCGATAATATCCTACTAAACCCAGAAAACTTTTGATCTCGGTGACTGTCTTCGGCTGTTCCCATTGAACTACAGCCTCAATCTTGGATGGATCCATTGATACACCATCCTTTAACACAATTTGCCTAAAAATGAGATATGTGACAACCAGAAATCACACTTACTGAGTTTAGCGTACAACTTCTATTCTCGTAGGGTATGCAGTACAATCCTGAGGTGCTTCTCATGCTCTTCCTCAGATTTCAAGTATACTAAGATGTCATCGATGAACACGATAACAAACTCATCCAAATATGGCTTGAACACATTATTCATTAAAGCCATGAAAGCTACGGGAGCATTCATCAATTCGAATGGCATAACCAAAAACTCATAGTGGCCATATCGGGTCTTAAATGCTGTCTTAGGGACATCTCCACTCTAAACTCTCAACTGATGATACCCAGACCTTGGATCAATCTTGGAGAAGACCTGCACTCCTCGGAGCTAATCCAGCAAATCATCAATGCGTGGAAGGGGATACCTATTCTTGATGGTTACCTTATTTACCAATCTGTAATCTATACACAATCAGAGACCTCTATCATTCTTTTTCACAAACAAAATCGGTGCTCACCAAGGGAAAACACTCGGTTTGATGAACCTCCTATCCAACAACTCTTGTAATTGTTTCTTGAGCTCCTCTAGCTCAACTAAGGCCATGTGATACGGTGGTTTTGAAATAGGTTCAGTACCAAGCACCAAATCTACACAAAACTCCATCTCTCTATCTGGTGGTAACCCTAGCAATTCATCCGGAAAGACATCTGGGAATTCACTAACCACAGAAATATTTGCCAACTCTAGATGTGCCTTATCTGTATCAACCATGTACATAATGAAACCTTTAATATATTTATTTCTCAGTCAGCATAGTATATTATTTATTGTAACCATAACTACTACTTTCATTTCTTTTCATCAAACTTTACAACATATTTTTCAGGGTTAGGAAGCATAACTGTCTTAGCATAACAATCTAAAATAACATGGTTTGCAGATAACCAATCCATTCCTAATATTACATCAAAATCACTCATACTTAACAATATTAGATTGGTTGTCATATCCTTTTCCCCTACTCTTAACTTACAATCATTTAATATATATACTCAACTAGCTAACTGTTATCCATAGACGTACTAATCAACATCATCCTACTTAAAGGTGTACACTTAACATGCTTTGATAACTTACATGCAAATGAATGTGATACAAATGAATGCATGGCACCAGGATCAATTAAAACATGTGCTTCTAAATCATACATCAGGATGTTAACTTTAATCACATTCGACAAAGCATCGACTGTACCCTGGTCCAAAGCATGTACTCGCCCTCATCCAATGACCTACTTCTCTTTCTCTTCTACCATCGCTCTCCTCCTCGACGCAGACATATTAGCTGAAGCTCTCTCTAACTCCTTGCCCTTCTGTGGGGAAATGTCAATAACCTCTGGCCAAACTCTAGCCATATGCCCTCGCTTCCCACATCTAAAGCACAATCTGCTAGAAACAGGATAAGGTCTACCTACATGGAATCTACCACATCTACTACAGTGCTCATGGGTAAGCCTCAGTCATCCAATCACCACACCTCTACTTGTAGCTATAGTCGGCTATGCAGGAGATCTAATAGTCTTTTTTATACTCCCTCGATCATTTGGTCTCTTACCGAAGAGTCTCCTCCCTCCTCGATATCCAAAAGCTCTGGCACTATCACTCACCAACCTCTTCCTGTCTTGGTCTTTACCCTTGCTAACTATCCTTAACTTGGATGTATTCCTCCCATAATCTTGCTCATAGAGTTGCACCTTGCGCACTGCCTTATCATAGGTAGAGATGTCGAACGGAACCAGTTTAGACTATAATGCTGGTCTCAGTTCATCAATGAATCTGCGGACCTTCCTGATCTCGTTACTCATAGTGTTGGGGTCATACCTCCATAGGGATAAAAATCTGGTCTCATACTCGTCTACTTAATGACTCCCCTTGGTCAACCCTAAAAACTCGACCTACAGCCTTCGTTGGGCCGTATCTAGAATAAATTACCTCCTGAAGGCATCCAAAAATATTTCCCAACTAATCTCTATATGTCGGGCTCTCAATATAGGTTAGATGGAGTTCCACCAATGCTTTGACATCACCTTTTGTAGGAACATAACAAATACGACCATCTTTGAAGTCGTACAATCAAAGAATCCGTATAACTTCTCTATCTCTCCTATCCACTCCTCAACCAAAGCTGGGTCCTTGACCCTACGAAAAGATGGAGGTCTAAGATTCTGGAATTGTCACAGTCTATCAAGCTCACAACCATACCCCAAAACATTATCGCCTTGTCGTGGAGTAATATGAGACGGCGTATCCTGAACTGATCGGGGTGTAGGTGTATCTGTAAGCTGTGGCATATGAGTTGGCTATAGTGGTGTACCAAGTGCAACTGCCTCTCCAGTCGCAGCCCCTACATCCTTCCCCTGTCCTCCTGGCATAGTTTGTGCTAGTAACTCCACTATGGTCTCAAAGCGACACTCTAGTCTTGTGAAGCATGCCTCGATACTCATGGTACCTCAGTGGAGCCTGTCGTCCCATCTCGGGTCTTAGCCTACCTCTACGGCCTCGAGCTCTACCTCTAACCCCTCTACAACGGCTGGTATTAGAAATAATAGCTAAATTCTTGCATTTATAACCATTAATTAGTCTGATTTCCATCTCGTATACACAATTGTAACTGAATAAAGTACAGTACTATGAGGATGTACACTTTTCTACTTACTAATATCAACTCACATTAGACCAACTCTGCTCTAATACCATTCTATCACAACCTCCCCTCCTGTGACCTACCAAAATCACCACAATTTTTTTTTTTTTTGCATTTTACTTACCTCTCGTTCTGTCATCACTCAATACCAAATTGTTGGGCTGTGATTCGATATTAGTCAGCTCAACCATATTCATTCCACAACATACATACATGTCAATTCATATATTCTATTGACTATAAGTATGCTTTTCTTAAAAGTAAACTCATATACTTTAAATACAAATACTTGTACATATACATCCCCGACATACATTTGTTTATATAACTGTGCTTTAACAATGTTCAGTACAAAACTTTCGAATGTGTATACCTCTCATAAGATGGATATGCAGTAGATCAAGGAATACCAGTCTTCACTCGTGCTCGACTACTATGGACGCTCTATAGAGAGGGGAAATAAAAAGGGGGTGAGTCATAGATCAGTAAGGAAATCAAGCAAGCAAGTAGACAACCACACTATCTACAAAGTACAATGCTCATGCCTTAAAATCATTTCCTTATTGATTCATATCTAAAGTATGCATCTTGCTTGAAACTCTTATGCAATATATTTATAGATACAAATCATCAGTTATAAAGACTAAATTTATGCTGGTTTAATAATCTCAGCAGTTTATGCAAAACATTGCATTTCTCATGTAATTTCATAAAATTCACATTTATCATGCCATTCAATTAAATCAAAATAATATGGCATATCATCATGTTAAGAACATGGAAATCTAGGCCTCATTCATCCCTTAGGTTACCGTTTATCACACATAAATTCACATGTTCAAATTGTAAAACCATGTGATAGTTCATTCAAGAAAACTCAATTGATGAAACGAGATAGGCGACTACATGTTTCGAGATTATGATCATAATTCATTTTCCATGATCCCAGGCTATACAGTACTCGGTGTGTGGGGTTTCACAATTGATGTAACGGGAGGTGGGTCAAATCCTCTACCGTCAGCTCACAACTCACTCATATCATGTACTCACGGTACAACGTACTCCATGTGACATACTCAGTACAAAGTACTTCATGGACCCAATCTCAAGGTCGGGATGCTTGCCATAAGTCTTAGTCCTCATACCTTGGATAAATCTCATAGTCGAGTGCTTGCCATAAGTTTTAGCCATTATACTATGGATAATATTTTCAATAGCCCTCCACCATATCTCAAAATATTGCATGTGCGAGCATATAATCGGTGTGATACACAGTCAGCACAGGCTCCAAACACGACTGTTTCATGCTTTCTCTTTCAAAATTTGGTACGTACGAGTAAACTCCTAAGACGACCATAACACAAGTGATATAAATCTAGTGCGAGCAATGCTCCCAACACTATGTAATGTAAAAATCGAGTATGAGCAATGCTCCCAATACTCTATAATGCATCAATCAAATAAAATTGAGTACAAGCAATGCTTCCAGTACTCTATTATGTAAAACTGAGTTTGAGCAATGCTCCCAATACTATATAATGTATCAATCAATGAAAATTGAGTACGAGCAATGCTCCCAGTACTCCAAAATGCATAAATCACATTTAAAATTAAGTATGAGAATATACTCAAGTACTATATAATGTATATCTCATAAAATACAGTGTGAGTATTCTCTAGCACTAATGATTTACACACAAACCCGATAGATGGCTTATTTAAATTGAATTTCACCCAATCAAATCAAATCGACACTCAAGTGTGCTGGTTTCGCATATACAGGAAAACATTATCCATTCTATCATGCAACTATGAATATTTGTCACAAACATGCTTCTAAGGTTTTTTACCCTATATTTGGATAAAACCACTATTTTATCTTATCGTTTCTTATCGCGACATTTCTATACACAGGATTTCATATAGAATATAGTTATTAAAATTATATTTGAAATACGTGTAGCTATCTCTATCTACTCACGAAATTTCCTTACCTCAGATCACGTCACATGACCTCACTTCCTCGGTGCTACTCACTCTCGCAGTCCGATTAGCTTCTAATATCAACTTCGAAGCTATTAATAATTATCCACACCAGTATACCTTAATATACTTATTTTCACTTGCATGACTCGAAATCAATGCTTTTATGTCACACCCCAACTTCAAGTGCCCTTTCTCTATACATATACTACCACGGTTGGGCTGTGAGCTGATGCAATTACTATATTCCATACATTTATAGCAGAAACATATAAAACTTTAACTCACACACACTCCTAGGCATGTATGTAGATATACAAAATCGATTTTATATAATATATTATCTTTACATAACATCCCCATAAATCTATTTTCTTTTTCGATTCATAACTGTGCGATACATTACAATAGATACAAAATGCTTTTGTGTATAGAATTCTTATACCTTTACAATTGGCGAGAGCTGTCTAACATAAGGGAGATCTAAAGACCACCGGATTGCTCTTCTTCTCAGTATCTGGAGGGGGAAAAATAGTGGGATGAGCAAACCACAGCTCAGTAAGGAAAAACATGCTAATTGGTAGATATTGTACTATCTACATAGCCCATGCATGACAAATAAAACAACATTTATTATAAATGAAGTTTATTAATAGAAAATGCATTTAAACATTTTTCTCTCATAGGCATTTTCTTCAAAATCAACACTCATTATCTCCATTTGGAAAACATGTCATAAATGAGTACTATCATAACACAAACATTCAAATCAAAATATCTATCAAATCATAATATCTCCTTTCTTTTCACAAATCATATCATTTTATCAATTTTCCTTCTTTTCTGAGTTTCTCAAATTTCTCTTATTTCTATGACAGGCATGGCATTTTCGACAAACAAATATCCATAACATATGGCCATAGTCAGTGATCCCAGGCCTCACTGATCAGGTATGCATAGGGCATCACTTATCTGAAGGGGGGATGGGTCAGTCCTACCTTCTAACTCTTCTCAATCACTATCATCATCTTTCTTATCAACTCACGGTACAATGTACGCCATGTGTCATCTACGCGATACTCGTACTCACGTGCACCCAGCACGGTACATAGTATTCCTCGAACAACTACATAACTCAACGTACGATTGTGGACCCAATCCAACCACCCTACTCTGATAGACTTATCATCCTTAACCATGTCTCATATATCGAGCGAGCAGAATCAGCATGACACACAGTCATCGCAAGGCTTCAACGTAGTATCTCTCAGTGCAAGCAACTGCTTCTAGCACTGTATCATCTCAAAAATCATGTACGAGCTAGTCTCCAGCACATCACCATCATCATAAAACCATAAAAACTTGTGTGAGCTGAACTCCAGCACAAAAACATCATCGTAAAACCATGTGCGAGCTAAGCTTAAGCATGATTTATCAAAATATGAAAATATATGCAAGTAAGACTCTAGCATAGTCAAATCATTAAAACAGGTGTGAGCTCATACTCCAAACACCAATTCACATCTCAAATCTGATAGGTGGCAATTTTCTCTTTTAAAACTTAAATCAAGTTTATTAACGTAGCATGTCGTTCCATGCTAAACATGTAAAACTAGCCAGCCTATCCATTTTCAGTTCTCAGTCGCAAAATCAACATATAGTTGTGAAAAACATCGAAAAACATGCATGTCATGCTATTTCCTTACCTCATCCCATTTTCACAAATATATATATCAAGTACATTTCATGAGTTCACATTATTTTATAGCTCAATAGCTAAGTATACTATTTCTAGCATCATAACTACTAAAATCGCTATAAAATGCGTATAATATCTCTATCGCTAACATACAGTCCCTTACCTATAATCGCGCTTGTATTTCCTTCGTATTGTTTGCTCCATTCGTAATCCGGGTTAATCGTGTTCCACATATTTCAATCTACACGTGTAAATCATTATGTTATTTTCCTTTCCCTCCACTAAACATACATATTGTCTTTTTATTTTTCTATTCATGCTTCTCAAACCTTTAAATCATATTTCACCTTTTCCATTTGTATCACTATATCTCATCTTAAGTTTTCCATCACTTTTCCATGGATTTCCTTTCATAAATTTCCTCTTAATATTAATCACTCATCACTACAATCATCATTTCTATCTATATTTCACATGCCATTCAATCCATAAGGTGTCTAAAAATCCATATTTAAAGCTTGAGGGTTGAAGAGCTTACCTAGCTTAGCTTTTTTCCTTAGCCAAACTTGTAGTAGCAAAATCTCCTTCTCTTGGTCAAAGCCATGTGTGATTTTTGGGTATGTTGTTCTCCTTACTTCAAGGAACAACTTTCCCTTCTTGAGCTTCTTCTGATTCTAGCTGGAATGTAGTGATATTTAGAGTGAGAAAGCTTGTTTCTTTTAGAGAAAATGACAAGTGCGGGTTTGGTGGGAAGAAATCTGAGTTTCAATCCAATCCCATGCTCTTTTTATAGATGCAAAGACATGAGATCGATCTGGTCCCTTGTGAAGATAGATCTCTGCATGGTTTGGTAGTACTTTTACCTAACACAATCTACTACCAGATCGATCTGCCTTCATAATAAGATCGATCTGTTGTGAGCCAATTTCCTCTTGGAGATCGATCTGTTGCTTAATGGAGATCGGTCTCTTCTTGGCCGAGACTTAAGGAGATTGATCTGTGCCTTGTGAAAGATCGATTCCTTCCAGGCAGAGACTTAAGAAGATCGGTCTGCCTTCCGATGAGATCGATCTGCTTTGTTCAATTAAAGTGATTCCTAGCATTTTGTGAGAGGAGATAGATCCTTCCTTCATACGAGATCGATCTCTCTTCCCCTGCACCCTCTTTTTTACAGTTTTTCGTAAATTTTCCAATGTACACTCATCCTTATTTGCTTCATACCTCAATTTACAATTCGAGCACAATTAACGTACAATGGCATCCATTATTTATTGTTCATAGGCAATAAAACTTGTGCGTACAACTTGTAATTCATGGATATTTCATAGAATCCATAATCCTCACATCCTTTTATCACTTAAACACTTGTAACAAATGTACATATACATTATATCTTCATAAAAATAAATACGTGGAAAATTACAGGTATTACAGTTCTCCCTTCCTTAAAAAAATTTGGTCCTCCAAATTGAACCAAGTCTATTCCTAAAAAAGTTAGGGGTACTTCTCTTTCATCAAGTCCTCTAACTCCTAGGTGGCTTTCTCTGATGTATGATGCTGCCACAGGACCTTAACCAGTGAAATCAATTTGTTTCGCAACACCTTCTCTTTCCTATCCAATATCTAGATCGGTTTCTTTATATATGACATATTCTCCTTGAGCTCCAATAGCTGATAGCTAATTTCATGTGCTGGATCTGGATGGTACTTCCTGAGCATGGAAACATGAAAAACATTGTAAACCTCTACTAGCTCAGGTGGTAAGGCTAGTCTATATGCTCTGTCTCCCACTCTATCAAGAATCTCAACAGGACCGATGTAACGAGGACTTAGTTTTCCTTTATTTTTGAACCTCGTTATTCCCTTAAAAGGAGATACTTTAAAAAATACACACTCTCCCACTTCAAACTCAAGTGGTCTCCATATCCTGTCAGCATATCTCTTTTGTCGACTCTGAGCCGTTCGCAACCTCTCACATATTATCCGAACATCCTCTGAGGCTTGTCTAACTAAATCGGGAGCGAGCAACTGTCTATCACCAACTTTTTTCCAACCAATAGGTGATCGGTATCTACAACCATATAGTGCCTCATAAGGGGCCACAGACTGACTAGGCTCTATAGGACCCTACTGAGAGATTAGGGGATACCGAGGCATGCTTTTCTATGATAAAATGGAGTATTGAGAGCCTCGTGGAAATAGTCACACAGGCATTGGGTACTAGTAATAAACGAGGTCCCGTGGCACAGCCTACTACTTGACAGGCAGCTGCAAAGGTGGAGAGACCTCAGGCTACTGAGACGGTGACACCCCCAATATAAGATACGGCTTCACCTATCGTACCACCTCAGAGCGATAGCAATTTAGGGTATGATTGTGACTTGAGCAGATTGAGACAGTTTTAAGAGTTGAAACCTCCAGTGTTTACAAGGGTAAAGTACCTAGTGATTACTAGGGATTAGGTCTACGAGTTGGAGAAGCTGTATCGATTTTTCAGATGTACATCGGCTGAGAAGCTAGCTTTTGTCGTATTTATGCTAAAAGGTGAGGCGAAACACTGGTAGAGATTCACAGAGCCTATTTTGAGGGCTCAACACTCTGAGATCACTTGGGAGATATTCTTGGAGGCCTTTAGAAGGCAGTACATCCCGGCCACCGCACAGAGGAAATTACGGATGGAATTTATGAATTTGGTTTAAGGGAACCGTACTGTGGATGAATGAGTCGAGATTTATGTCTTTAGGGAGATATGACCTGGATACGATGGGTAGTGAGACTCGAAAGATTCAGAAGTCCGTTGATGGATTGAGATTAGCCATCCAGACTAAGCTAGCTCCCTTTGACATAATTACTTATGAGGAGACTGTACACAGGGCTCAGTTATGTGAGCAAGACTTTGAGCGAAATGCCTCCAAGCTTTAGAATATTAGTTCATAAGAGACAGAGATCGAAAGAGATCTGGGATGGATAGAGTGGCCAGGAGAGGAAGACAGAGATTTTTCGAGAAGAGGCCTAAGATTGAGGAGGTGCAGGAGAGAGCTGCTAGACCTCTTGTGTACCTGGCTTTGACTGCACCAATGGGTATGGTTATTGGAGGAACACGACCTACTACTGATCAGTGTAGGAGATGTGGCAGATACCATGGGACTAGACAATGTCAACTGCCCCATGTGTCATGTTATAAGTGTGGGAGCCCGAACATATTTTGAGGTACTGTACTGAGATGGTTGAGACTGCCCCACAAAAGGGCAAGGAGCCAGAGAGAGTTCCAATTGAGACAACTGCCCCGATGAGAAGGGCCACGACTGAAGAAAAATGGAAGCAAGCAGCGGGTGTAAGCAGAGGAAGAGTACATGCACTGGATCAGGACGCCGTAAATTCTTTGACAGATGTGATTAAAGGTACAATCTTAATCTTTGATTTAGAAGCATTGGTATTATTTGATCCTGGTGCCACGCATTCCTCCATATCTCCTTCCTTTGCACTAAATTGTTGAAGCATGTGAAACCTACATTGTTGGATAAAATGTTGATGATTTTCACACCTATGAATGATAGTCAATTAACTGAGCATGTATATAGGGATTGTAAATTGAAGATAGAGGGAAAGGAAATGACAGTCGATTTAATTTTATTGAACATGAATGATTTTGATGTAATATTGGGAATGGATTGGTTGGCTGCCAATCAAGTTGTTATGGATTGTCATACAAAAACATTGATGTTTCCAGAGATAGAAAATCATGTTGTAAGATTTGTGCAATGAAATGAAAGAACATAACCATGATAAATGAAAAGAGTATGATTTTATTTTACCTACTTGAGAGATGAATTTATTTGTTTATGTTAAATGTCGATATGATGACTTGTAATACTAACGGTGGAAAGAATGATGTGAAGGGTTTATTGCATACATGGTTGATATAGACAAGGCCTACCCGAAATTGAGAGACATACCAATGATTGTAAAATTTCCTAATGTATTATCTACGATTTACCAGGCTACCACCTGAAAGTGAAATGAAAATTTGCATAGAGTTAATGCCTGGTACCGAGTCGATATCTAAACCACCATATAGAATGGCACCGATTGAGTTGGAAGAGCTAAAGAAACAGTTGTAAGAGTTACTAGAGAAGGGGTTTATAAGATCGAGTGTCTCACCTTGGGGAGCTCCGATTCAATTTGTAAGGAGAATGATGTCACGACCCAAATTACCTAAAAATCCCTACAAATTTTTCGCTTTTTCATTTCCTCACCCGTCGTGAACAGTTACACTACTAAACAGTTGGGCTATGATTCGGTGTTAGTAACCTCTCACCTATTTACCATTCCATTTTCATATTCACATTCACATATCAATTTATTTAAACAAAATACATCCCCAATATTAAATCCATATATAGTACTGTGCATCTATATGTTCAGATACGAAATTATACAAATGTGTATACCTGGTCTTGCTAAGAAGCAGCGGATAACCGAGATGCGAGACTATTGTCGCTCTCTTCTACTGAATATACCCTGTGGGGTGGAAAATGAAAGGGTGAGCGAAACGTGCTCAGTAAGGCAATAATGTAAGCAGGTAGATAACTATACTATCTACGTGCTGATAATGTCATGATGTAAAAATCGTTTACTTTCGGAGCATGAGGTAAGATTAAAACAATGCCACATGTATGTATATATCATATACAAGAAATCATGAAATTGACATATAAAGCACACATGGAAAATCATCATGTATGACATCTCATGCTCGTCACATTAAAACTTATTTATTTCATCATAAACTCTTCACTTTAAAACTCATTTGTTTAATCACAACTCATCACTTTGAAACTTATATGTTTCATCATAAATTCATCACATTTAAAACTCATTTATTTCATCATAAACTCTCACTTTAAAACTCATTTGTTTCATTATAAAACAACTTCATCGAGGTCAAACCCATCTCTCGGGAATACCTTGATTCATCAAATCACATCTCTTTTAAAAACATAAATCGGGACTACCCCTCCATCGGGTTTGTCCTGGTCTATCCAGACCGTATGATATCATGTGAGGCATGTAGGTTACTGTATGAAAAATCAAGGACTATGGCCATACTATGTCCCTGTGATCCCAGGCTACACGGATCCCGGTGTACGGGGTATCACAACTGCAACGGTAGGTGGGGTCAAGTCCTACCCGCCAGAATAGTAAGTAACATCATAGAGTCATCATGACTGCACGGTACAGCGTACTCCGTGTGACGTACACGGTACATCATACTCCGTGGACCCATATCATAGTCTGGGGGTGCCTGCCGTAGGTCTTATCCACCCCAATACTATATCGATAACCAACCCATGTCTCAAAGTATATGTGCGAGCATCTCAACTCTCTGTGACACACAGTCTACAGGAGGCTTCCGCACGATTATATGCATGTCAACTCACATCTAGTGCGAGCGAAGCTCCAGCACCACGCTATGCATATCATGATATCTAAAATCTCGTGCGAGCGAAGCTCTAACACGATTTTGTGCACACACAAATTTCTCGTACGAGCAATGCTCCAGTACGGCTTTTCATGAGAAATAAATCACTAAACTTGAGTGCGAGTAAGACTCTAGCACTCTTTTCACTCGTGTAAATATGATAGGTGGCTCAATTTTAATAAAACATCTTTTAAAATCATAATCGGTACAAACCAGTATCCTTTCGTAAAATTCATGAATTCAATAGCCAACCTATGTGCATATTTGCTTAAATCAAAGCAATATAATCATATAAAGCATTAAAAACATGAAATCATGCAATTTATCTGCCTTACTACCCTTTTTGTAAATTTTACTCTCAGGGGCAAAATTGTCATTTTTCCTTTATTCACCTATGCCCCAATTTTTGCAAAATTATTTTCTCGTTTCTAGATAGTTTAATAAATTCTAGACCCTGTAAATCCCCTAAAAAATACGTATAGGTATCTCATATACCTACAAAATTCCCTTACCCGGAAATCGCGTGCAGACTTAGCCTGTCTCGATGATATCGAACCTCTCGGCCCAAGTGCACGCCAACCAAAGGTACGTAACTGCATATAACCACATAGTCGAGGTTAATTCACTTATCTTGATCAGTATATCGCATTTACTAACCAACTTTAAGGTATTGGGCCCTATCTACCTTATTTGGTCTCGGCCCGTTTCAGCCCTTTTTATATTTATTAATTCCGTTCTTTGGGTATACCGGACTTATGCAGCTTTCTAATAATTATCGAGCTTCTATCCAAATTCATTGGACAGTTCGTATACCATTTATGGCAATTTATTACAACTTCGAATTAATATTCCTTTCTATGCGAAATTAATCCATAATTTCGTAAAATAATTAAAACTCGGTATTTAAAGAACTCTGATTGCCAAAATTAAACTGTACTTACCCGATACAATGCGGGTTACGAAAATCAGAGCTCGATCGGCTCTCGTTCGATCTCTGTCGTAAAGCTGCACAATTAGATAAATCCGAATTATTTTTCATTAAAATAATATTAAATTAAATTTTCGAAATTTATCCGTAGGTCAATTTTGGCCCTCGGTCAACTTACCCAAATCTCGAGTCGTCCCCGGTAATTTCTTTCCTTTTTCCCTTTTTTCCTTTCTTTTCTTTCATTTTCCTTCCTTTTCCTTTCTTTTCTTTCCTCTTTCCTTTCTTTTCCCTCCTTTTCCTTCCCTTTCCTTTCTGCCAAACGGTGCCGTTTACTGCCACTTGCCGTCGCCGGCGTTTTCGGTGGTCTCACCGGCCAAGACCGGTCTCAAAAGAATCGGCTTCTTCCCCTGAGTGCGTCGGTGGCCTCCGTTTCAGCCCAGACGCGGTGGTTCGCCGAAAATCAGCCCTTTTCTCCCTCGGTTTTCCTTTGCTCCGATCGGTTTGCTCCGGCCACCTGGCGGCGTGATTCCAGTGCCCACGTGCTCGCCAGTCTCTCCTCTTCCTCCTGGTACCTTCGTCGGACGCTGTCGGTCTCCGGTGTGCTGGAATCGGCAGACGTTCTCACGGGTCGCCTTTCGGTTTTGTTTCTCGGGTTCTCCCGATTTTCAGGCTTCTCTCACTTTTTTTTTGAATTATTGTTATTATTATTTAACATTTGTTTTATTATTAAAATATTCATTAAAATAGTCTAAAAAAATCTGAAAATATCTACAATATTATTATTTATTCCAAATAAATAAATTTAGTTTAATTTAATTTGTTTATTATATTTTTTAATCATTTTTCCAATATAATTTCTCCGTATTTTCGGGATATTGTCCCGGGTGACTTTTCGGTATTTCTAAAAATTCCGGATCTTGATCAATTGGACTCGAAATTTAATTATTTCTTCGATATTGATCAAGATTTTCAAATCCATTATTTTTAATTAAATTTTCTTATCGAATTAATACCGAATTTTGGTATTTTTATCATTTTGCCCTTGCATGTGTTCGGAATTAATTTACCCCAACTTCCCTTCACGAATACTCATTCATTTCGTATTTTGATTCCTTATTTCCAATCCGAATCCCATTCAGTTAAATTTTTTATCATTTTCATCCCTCATAAAAATTTATGATTTAATTTCGGGTCTTACAAATCTCCCCCACTTAAGGAATTTGGTCCTCCAAATTAGAACCAAGTCATATGAGTCCATATACAACTTCGGGTACATCGATCGTATCATACTCTTAAATTCTTATATGACCTTCTCCGGAGTGTATTTCTACTAAAGGACTTTAATTAGGGAAATCATCTTAAACCTCAATACTTTCTCTTTCCTGTTTAATGCCCGAATCAACTTTTTCAATATACTTATATTTTCATTAAACTGAACTTTTGGAATTCATATTCGATCACCTATGCTGGATCCGAATAGTATTTTCGAAACATCAAAAGCTGGGATACATTGTGGGTGCCTGTTAATTCAAGTGATAACGCCAACCTACAGGTCTTATCTCCCACTTGTCCAATCTCTCAAAATATTCAATCCAGCGAAACTCAACTTACCTTCTTCCAGAAGGTCGCTATGTCGTTATTCTCTTAGGACAAGTAACTTTCAACCATACTAATTCACCAAGGGTGAATTTCAATACTTGTCTATCTGCTCTGAGGTGTTCTTAATCTCTCATCCTTAACTAAACATCCTCAGAGACTTATTATCCCAAGTCGAAAATAATTCTATCTGTCACCCACTTTTCCTTATCCAATTTGGGGAACAACCCCTACAGCCATACACTGTCTCATATCTTGTTATTCCGATACTCAACTGCCAACTGTCGTTATTGGCGACTTCAATTTGTGACAACTGATCATTCCAGAGCTTATAAAATCAAGGGCACACGCTTTCATCGTATCCTCCAGAACCTGTACAGTCCTCTCTGACTGACCATCTGTCTGAGGATGAAAAGCTGTGCTAATACTCAGTCGGGTTTCTATAGCTTCCTAAAAAATATTCCCCGAAATGTGAAGTGAAGCGGGAATCCCTATATGATACCATGCTCACTGGAACGCTACTTAATGTTCCACAATCTTCCTTATACATAAATCCTCATACACACTCTGAGTATCTGGGGATTTCATAACCAGAAGGTGGGTAGACTTAGTCACTCTATCGACTATCATCTAAATAGCCTCGTAATTCACTTGGGTCCTCTGTAACCCATCACGAAATTTATGGAGACTTGCTCTCATTTTCTGTGCCAAGTCGATATAGGTAGAGACTGCAATAACTCTACAGACTTTTAATACTCTACCTTATTCTCCTGACATACTAGGCACTTTTCCACAATTTCTACCATATCTCTTTTCACATCTGACCACCAATACCCCTTCAGAGATTTCATATATATATTCGTTACTTTCCGTATGCACTGTATATCCCGAAGAGTAAGCTTCTGACAATATTACTATCCCATCAACTGTGGTCTTGAGGAGCACTTATATTGTCTCTGAACCTCTCTGTAAATCATCAACACTCGCTGTGAACTATGTCACTGTACCCTTCTGAATCTGACCCACATTATCGATATCATGCCGATTATCACGCTAAGCCTGTCAAATCCGGGCACTCTCATCCGGTTCTAATCTCAGGCTAGGTGTCACACAATCACTGTCATCATCAGAAGGGATCACATCACTATTGAGGCTCACAACTGCTCTAGCAGCTCACGCTCCCTAACCATCATATGTAATACCATCCCGAGGCTCTTTCTGCTCGAGGCATTAGCCATTAAATTAGCCTTTCCTGGGTGGTACAATTTTCACAATCAAAATCATTTAGAAGCTCTAATCCTCTTTGTTCTCATATCCGACTCTTTCTGTGAAAAACAGATACTCGGGGCTTTATGATCAGTGCATATCCAAAATTTCTCACCCTGTACATAATAGTACCATATCCTCGGTACAAACACTACCGTTGCCAACTTAAAATCATGAGTCAAATAGTTTATTTCGTGATCAAGGAGTTGTCTGACTCCAAAATTGACTATCTTTCCAATTATACATCAATACACAGCTCATTCATTATTTTGAGTCATTCATACACACGGAGAACCTCTTGAGCTGTTGGGTATGGTGAAATTAATCACGGTGGTCAGTTCATACTTCACTACACCGCAATTCATGTCACATCTATCATCTTATTTATCATCTCATTCAAAGACCACGTTTTCTTAGTTACACGTGTCAACCAAGTAGACCATATTGAGAACTCGCAACAACCATCTGTAAAAGTAATTTTTCAATTGTTGCTTAAAATTTTCCCTGGACTTTAAATACACCCCAAAATATCATCAATAATTATGATCACAAATCGGTTCAGGTAAAGTTAAATACTTCATCGTAGTCGAGCTCCACTACTTATTTCGATCGTCCATATCCTTCAAAATCGCTTACGTTTTCAGGTACTAACCTGCGTCATTTCCTTTTCTTATATTAACGGCTCTTATTAAATTTTACTATGTTAACCTTTATGATTTGTCGAATTTTAATATTCTTATCATCTTAGTAAAGGTATCCTAATGCTAAAGGTATTTATTACGACGATCGATTTCATGTTATAGGTTATATATATATATACTTTTAGACGCTGTCAAGTCTTCAGGCGGGGAGGTATTTTGAAATACCTTTATTAACCTTCAGACGTAACCACATAGATTGGTAATGGTTATATCCATCTTTATCCTTGGTTATAATTTATATTCCCTACTTATCACTTAATCCCAATTACTTCGCATATGCACTCTTACTCCAATACATCTTGTATTCAAAATCAAGCATATCTCAAAGATTATCTCCTTAGTGTATCAATTATAACGAAACTCTTGTCATTATTCATTTCGTGAGTACAATCCTTTACTCCTTTAATTTCAACTGTTGCACCCCTTTTTATCACTTGTCAACACTTACAGTATACTTTTCAGTGATGTTTTCACCCCTGTTTTCAACTTAAAATCTCTATATCCATATTCCGTTAATTAATCCTCCTCTATTGGGGTACTCATTTATCAGTATTGTGCCCAATGATGTAGGTATTCATGCCTTTCACTCACTTATATGCGAATGAAGGCGGTATGAATAAATGTGTGGCACCAGGATCAGTGAACATACTTCCTTATTCATAACAAGTGTGGTATCTTACACCACATCCATGAAACATCAATAGTGTCCTGGTCCAAGACATCCTCTCGCCTTCGTCCAACAGCCTACTTTCCTTTTTCTTTTCGGCTATAGCCTCCCTTTTTGTTGCAGCTATACCAACGAAGTTTTTCTCTGTCTCTTTACTTTTCTATTGGGCGATCTCGCCAACTCTGTGCAATCAAAATCAATGGTCCGTGCCACACTTAACGGCCATTTTCATCAATACATTATAGGTATAAACCCTCCTTCCGTGGTATCCACCACGCATCTCACACTGCTTACAGTGCTTACACTGCTACGCTGCTACGCTGCTACACTGCTTCATAGCAAGTCGGGGTTCTCAATTTACAATATCCTTTAAAAGTGCTAAAATTGGATATACTGGGGCTTTACCAATCATCTTACCCCGTAGCTCATCAACTCTAATCTCTTACCAACTGGTCTCTTTCCCGCTCTGACATCTCTATCATTCTCTATTCTCTTCTGTCTCTATTTCGGCCCTTACTACCTTTTTCAAACTCAGAGGCGTGCAACACATGATATTATTCATGCAACTGTATTTTGCGCACTACCTCGACATAAGTAGTGAGCCAATCGACTGTAATCGACAATTTGAGTCATTTCCATGAACTTTTGAGCTTTTTCGACTCTCACTGCCCATAATATCGAGTTCATACTTGCCCAGTGATATAATCTGAGATTCATACTCATCAATCAACCAATACCTCTGGGTCAATGTAAAAAAAAATTTACTTGTAATTTTCCTTAAAAAGTGTCCGGGATATTCTGTCACCAGAATACATCCAGAATTATTCTTCATGTCGACTCTGGACGTCTAACTATTCAGGTAGGTTGAGTGGACTTCCACCAATATTCTGCCTCGACTCTTTAACATAAACGTATTTAAAAGTCACTTTCTTAGTCGACATACACTGAAAAAATCATACAACTTCGCTATCTCATACACCCAGTCCTCAACAACTATAGGTTTCTTTACTTCGCTATATACCGGAGGGGTGTGAAAATCTCTATAGTCTGAGGCATCTGTTTAGGCTTTATCCTGCCTATCCTCAACTACCTGCATAGACTGAGTAAATAACTCTGAAATATTTTCTACACTCCACTCCATCCTCTTGGAGTGTGTCTCAATATTGTTTGGTCTCTTTATAGGACCCTGTGGAGTATGCTCAACATCAGCCTCCACCTCACTCTCATCTTGAGTCTCATGTGACAACTCATTCGACTCTCAAGCCTATCTTTACGGCCTCGAGCATGTGTACTCGCCACTCTACCATAGCGGCTATCAGTTATAACAACTATATTTTTGCATTCGACACTAAGTTCTTAGCTGCACTTCCATCTTGGTATACACAATTGTATCTAAACAATGCACAGTACATGGGGATGTAAATTTACTTAACCACTAACACCGACTCATATTAGGCCAACTCTGCTCTGATACCATTAAATCTGTCACGACCCAAATTACCTAAAAATCCCTACAAATTTTTCGCTTTTTCATTTCCTCACCCGTCGTGAACAGTTACACTACTAAATAGTTGGGCTATGATTTGGTGTTAGTAACCTCTCACCTATTTACCATTCCATTTTCATATTCACATTCACATATCAATTTATTTAAACAAAATACATCCCCAATATTAAATCCATATACAGTACTGTGCATCTATATGTTCAGATACGAAATTATACAAATGTGTATACCTGGTCTTGCTAAGAAGCAGCGGATAACAGAGATGCGAGACTATTGTCGCTCTCTTCTACTGAATATACCCTGTGGGGTGGAAAATGAAAGGGTGAGCGAAACGTGCTCAGTAAGGCAATAATGTAAGCAGGTAGATAACTATACTATCTACGTGCTGATAATGTCATGATGTAAAAATCGTTTACTTTCGGAGCATGAGGTAAGATTAAAACAATGCCACATGTATGTATATATCATATACAAGAAATCATGAAATCGACATATAAAGCACACATGGAAAATCATCATGTATGACATCTTATGCTCGTCACATTAAAACTTATTTATTTCATCATAAACTCTTCACTTTAAAACTCATTTGTTTAATCACAACTCATCACTTTGAAACTTATATGTTTCATCATAAATTCATCACATTTAAAACTCATTTATTTCATCATAAACTCTCAATTTAAAACTCATTTGTTTCATTATAAAACAACTTCATCGAGGTCAAACCCATCTCTCGGGAATACCTTGATTCATCAAATCACATCTCTTTTAAAAGCATAAATCGGGACTACCCCTCCATCGGGTTTGTCCTGGTCTATCCAGACCGTATGATATCATGTGAGGCATGTAGGTTACTGTATGAAAAAGCGAGGACTATGGCCATACTATGTCCCTATGATCCCAGGCTACATGGATCCCGGTGTGCGGGGTATCACAACTGCAACGGGAGGTGGGGTCAAGTCCTACCCGCCAGAATAGTAAGTAACATCATAGAGTCATCATGACTGCACGGTACAGCGTACTCTGTGTGACGTACACGGTACATCGTACTCCGTGGACCCATATCATAGTCTGGGGGTGCCTGTCGTAGGTCTTATCCACCCCAATACTATGTCGATAACTAACCCATGTCTCAAAGTATATGTGCGAGCATCTCAACTCTCTGTGACACACAGTCTACAGGAGGCTTCCGCACGACTATATGCATGTCAACTCACGTCTAGTGCGAGCGAAGCTCCAGCACCACGCTATGCATATCATGATATCTAAAATCTCGTGCGAGCGAAGCTCCAGCACGATTTTGTGCAGACATAAATTTCTCGTATGAGTAATGCTCCAGTACGGCTTTTCATGAGAAATAAATCAGTAAACTTGAGTGCGAGTAAGACTTTAGCACTCTTTTTTACTCGTGTAAATATGATAGGTGGCTCAATTTTAATAAAACATCTTTTAAAATCATAACCGGTACAAACCAGTATCCTTTCGTAAAATTCACGAATTCAATAGCCGACCTATGTGCATATTTGCTTAAATCAAAGCAATATAATCATATAAAGCATTAAAAACATGAAATCATGCAATTTATCTGCCTTACTACCTTTTTTGTAAATTTTACTCTCAGGGGTAAAATTGTCATTTTTCCTTTATTCACCTATGCCCCGATTTTCACAAAATTATTTTCTCATTGCTAGATAGTTTAATAAATTCTAGACCCTGTAAATCCCCTCAAAAATACGTATAGGTATCTCTATATACCTACAAAATTCCCTTACCTGGAAATCGCGCGTAGACTTAGCCTGTCTCGTTGATATCGAACCTCTCGGCCCAAGTGCGCGCCAACCAAAGGTACGTAACTGCATATAACCACATAGTCGAGGTTAATTCACTTAGCTTGGTCAGTATATCGCATTTACTGACCAACTTTAAGGTATTGGGCCCTATCTACCTTATTTGGTCTCGGCCCGTTTCAGCCCTTTTTATATTTATTAATTCCCTTCTTTGGGTATACCGGACTTATGCAGCTTTCTAATAATTATCGAGCTTCTATCCAAATTCATTGGATAGCCCGTATACCATTTACGGCAATTTATTACAACTTCGAATTAATATTCCTTTCTATGCGAAATTAATCCATAATTCCGCAAAATAATTAAAACTCAGTATTTAAAGAACTCTGATTGCCAAAATTAAACTGTACTTACCCGATACAATGCGGGTTACAAAAATCAGAGCTCGATCGGCTCTCGTTCGATCTCTGTCGTAAAGCTGCACAATTAGGTAAATTCGGATTATTTTTCATTAAAATAATATTAAATTAAATTTTTGAAATTTACCCGTAGGTCAATTTTGACCCTCGGTCAACTTACCCGAATCTCGAGTCGTCCCCGGTAATTTCTTTCCTTTTTCCCCTTTTTCCTTTCTTTTCTTTCCTTTTCCTTCCTTTTCCTTTCTTTTCTTTCCTCTTTCCTTTCTTTTCCCTCATTTTCCTTCCCTTTCCTTTCGGCCAAACAGTGCCGTTTACTGCCACTTGCCGTCGTCGACGTTTCCGGTGGTCTCACCGGCCAAGACCGGTCTCAAAAGAATCGGCTTCTTCCCCTGAGTGCGTCGGTGGCCTCCGTTTCAGCCCAGACACGGTGGTTCACCGAAAATCAGCCCTTTTCTCCCTCGATTTTCCTTTGCTCCGATCGGTTTGCTCCGACCACCTGGCGGCGTGATTCCGGTGCCCACGTGCTCGCCAGTCTCTCCTTTTCCTCCTAGTACCTTCGCCGGACGCTGTCAGTCGTCGGTGTGCTGGAATCGACGGTCGGTTCTCACGGGTCGTCTTTCGATTTTGTTTCTCGGGTTCTCCCGATTTTCAGTCTTCTCTCACTTTTTTTTTGAATTATTGTTATTATTATTTAACATTTGTTTTATTATTAAAATATTCATTAAAATAGTCTAAAAAATCTGAAAATATCTACAATATTATTATTTATTCCAAATAAATAAATTTAGTTTAATTTAATTTGTTTATTATATTTTTTTAATCATTTTTCCAGTATAATTTCTCCTTATTTTCGGGATATTATCCCGGGTGACTTTTCGATATTTCTAAAAATTCTGGATCTTGATCAATTGGACTCGAAATTTAATTATTTCTTCGATATTGATCAAGATTCTCAAATCCATTATTTTTAATTAAATTTTCTTATCGAATTAATATCGGATTTTGGTATTTTTATCATTTTGCCCTTGCACGTGTTCGGAATTAATTTACCCCAACTTCCCTTCACGAATACTCATTCATTTCGTATTTTGATTCCTTATTTCCAATCCAAATCCCATTCAGATAAATTTTTTATCATTTTCATCCCTCATAAAAATTTACGATTTAATTTCGGGTCTTTCAAATGATGGAAGCCTCCGACTATGTATAGATTATCGGTTGTTGAATAAGGCCACCATTAAGAACAAGTACCTCGTTCCACGCATAGATGATTTGCTAGATCAGCGTCAGGGGGCACAGGTCTTTTATAAGATAAATATTCGATCAGGGTATCATCAGTTGAGGATACATAGTGGAGATGTACCCAAGATAACATTTCATACCCGTTATGGCCACTACGAGATTTTGGTTATGCCATTCAGATTGACGAATGCCCCCGCAGCATTTATGGCATTAATGAATGATGTCTTTAAACCATACCTGGACAAGTTTGTGATTGTATTTATAAATGATATATTGGTCTATTCCAAGTCCAGGGAAGATCATGAGGAGCACGTGAGAGTAGTACTGTAGACCTTCCGAGAGAAACAGTTATATGCCAAACTCAATAAGTGTAAGTTTTGGTTAGAGCAGATCTCATTTATGGGCCATGTTGTGACGAAGGATGGGGTATCAGTGGATCCATCCAAGATAGAGGCAGTTGTACAGTGGAAACAGCCCAAGACAGTTACTGAGATCAGAAGTTTTCTGGCATTGGCAGGTTATTATCGGAGATTTGTAGAGGGTTTCTCGAGACTAGCTGCTCCATTGACACGCCTCATGCGTAAGGATGTTAAGTTTGTATGGGATGAGGCATGTGAGAGGGATTTTCAGGAGCTTAAGCGTCAATTGAGCACTACTCTGGTTTTCACCATTCCTACTAGCTCAAGAGGATTCTCTGTGTATACGAATGCATCACACCAGGGATTGGGCTGTGTACTTATGCAGGATGGGAAGGTAATTGCCTATGGATCCAGACAGTTAAAGGATCATGAGAGGAACTACCCAACACATGATTTGGAGTTGGTGGTCATGGTGTTTGCTTTGAAAATATGGCGCCACTATCTTTATGGTGAGAAATTTCATGTTTTTACAGACCATAAGAGCCTTAAATACTTGTTCTCGCAGAAAGAGTTGAATATGAGACATTGGAGATTGCTCGAACTTTTAAAAGATTATGATTATGAAATCATGTACCACCTGGGTAAGGAAAATGTTGTTACCGATGCTTTGAGCAGGAATAACCTAGGGTTGGTGTCTTATATGATGGTACGGGAACATGAGTTGTTGGAGTAATTTGTGAACCTCAGTCTGGATGTAACCCCACCTGGATCAGAAAGATTGGATATCATGGGTACTATGAGATTAGAGACAGAGTTGATTGATCGTATTCGACAGACTCAGCAGAGCGATCGACATTGTATTAATTGGTTGCGTCAGATACAGGCAGGTGTGGGTATTGATTTTGAGTTGAGTATAGATGGCTTATTGAGGTTTAGAGGTAGAGTATGTGTTCCCGAGGATCCTGAGGTCAGGAGACTGATTTTATCAGAAGCTCACTCATCAAAGTACATGATACATCAAAGGAATGCCAAGATGTATCAGAACCTTCAGAAGGTTTATTGGTTGTCTGGAATGAAAAGAAACATTACAGAATATGTCGCTAAATGTCTCGTTTATCAGCAGGTAAAGGTAGAGTATCAGAAGCCTGCAAGATTATTACAGCCTCTGCAATACCAACATGGAAGTGGGAGCAGGTCATCATGGATTTTGTGATGGAATTGCCAATGACTCATAAAGGTCATGATGCCATATGGGTTATTATGGATCGGTTGACTAAGTCAATCCATTTCTTAGCTATGAGAGCTACTGATACTCTGAGTTAGTTGGCGAACCTGTATGTTCAAGAGTTAGTATGGCTACATGGTGTACCAGTGAACACTGTTTCTGATAGGGATGCCCACTTCACTTCTCATTTTTAGGAACTGTTTCAAAAAGCGATGGGGTACCACTTGAGTTTTAGTACCGCTTTTCATCCTCAGACAGATGGGCAGTCAGAGAGGACTATACAAACCCTAGAGGACATGTTGAGAGCATGTGTACTGGATTTTAGGGGCTCTTGGGATGATCATCTACCGTTAGCTGAATTCGCTTATAATAATAGTTATCATACGAGTATCGGGATGGCACCTTATGAGGCACTGTATGGACGCAGATGCATATCCCCTATTGGATGGAAAGAGATTGGTAACAAATAGATTTTTGCTCCGGACTTAGTCCAGCATGCATCTGAGGACGTCCAATTAATATGTGAGAGATTACGGACAGCTCAGTACCGGCAAAAGAGTTATGTTGATAAGAGACGGAGATAACTAGAGTTTAATGTGGGTGAGTAGGTATATTTGAGAGTTTCACCTTCGAAGGGTATTATGAGATTTGGTAAGAAGGGCAAGCTAAGCCCTACATATATCGGACCCTTCGAGATTTTGGAGAGAGAAGGAGATAAGGCGTATAGGTTGGCACTGCCACCGGTCTTGGCAAATGTTCATAATGTCTTCCACGTCTCTATGCTTTGGAAGTATCACCCGGACCCGGCACATGTGATAAGATATGAGCCGTTGGAGCTCAATGAGAGTATGATGTATGTCGACAAGCCGGTTCAGACATTGGACAGAAAAGAGAAGGTGTTAAGGACAAAGACGATTTAGTGAAAGTGCTTTGGCAATATCTGTTAAGGATAAAGACGATCCCCTTAGTGAAGGTGCTTTGGCAATATCACACTCCGGAGGAAGCAACATGGGAATTGGAGAACTTGATACGGAAGAAATACCCCCAACTATTTGAGGAGTAACTTAGTTCTAATTTGGAGGACCAAATTCTTTTAATAAGGGAAGGTTCATACATAATCAATACAATCCTAAAATCGGGTTTAGCCTCACACAAGTGTTATTTCACGAAATCATTCAAACACAAGTCAGCCTATCCACTAATTTGTTCAAAACTAAGCATTATGTTTTGTGAAAACACTCAAACACGTGATTTATGCAATTATTAGCCTTACTATCCCATTTCTTTATAATATCATTTCGAACAACCAAATCTCATACCTATACTCGTAGTAATTTCCATAGATTGTCAAACACATTTCTATAAACTCATGCACATTTCCAAAGCCCTATATACCCACAAAATACGAGCAGCCACCTCTATATACTCACAAAATTCCCTTACCTAAAATCAAGTCACGTGATTCCACTTTCGTAAAGCTGCGTACAAGTGCAGTTCTTTTTGTCTCCAACGAACTCTTCGAAACTGCACGAAATTGTATATCACATTGATTTAGTCCATATAACTCAACATGGTGTTTGCTATAGTAGATTCAACCTATAGCCTCCATTAATACTTATAAGATCCCATTTTGATTCTCTATTCATATATCGAGTTTATTGTTCCCTTTAGGTCCATGGGTTCATACTAAACCGGTATCAAAGCGATATTGAGCCCAAAGTGTTCATATTTCATATTTCTTCATTATGGCATATCATCAAACACTACATGTGCTCATTTCTCATAACTTCCCTCAACCCCCAATGTAGCTTCATTTACCCTTTTTCTAATCACCCACATAGCTCCAATGACAGCTTAGCAAGTCCCACAAATCACCAACTCATCCAAATTACACTTTCTCACACTAGACTCATTCCCTTTTCTAGGTCACATTTGTTCTAATACTTTTTAGGTGATTTCAATCATCAATACACATACTAATCAACTCCAAAATCAACAAATAGACTAATGTATTTGGGTTGGAATATTAGAAACTTACCCATCTAGTTTCTCTTCTTCCTCCAAATGAGAATGTCCCCTGCTCCTTCAATCCAATATGTGAGGCTTTGATTCCAAACTATGTTGTTCTCTTCCTTAAGATGAACAACTTTGTATCTAATATATTCCTCTCAAATCTTAGTGGAAATGGGGTGATTTTGAAGAGAGAAAACTAGGTTTTGGGTGGAAAATGGAAAGGAAAGGTTATGTCTCAAAAAAATACTAATTTCACTGCTCATATTTATAGAAATTGCTTTATGAGATCGATCTATCAAGGCATGAGATCGATCTGGTCCTCCTAAATCCCTCATTTTCACGTCAATTTTGAATGTATGAGATCAATCTGTCAAGTGCTTGAGATCGATCTTTCGAAAGCAGTAGCTTAAGGAGATCGATCTGCTTCCTGGGGAGATCGATTTGCTTCCTGGGGAGATCGATCTACTCCAACCCGAGAGCTAAGGAAATCGATCTGTTTGCCCTAATAATCGATCCTCAATTTACAGAATGTTTAGAAGATCGATTTATCTCCATTGGAGATCAATCGACACTGTTCCTATTTCTTGAATGAGAGCAATTTTGGCTCTTCCAGATCGATCTCTCATCCTTTGAGATTGATCTGCTATTCATATTTTCCAGATTTTGCTGCATTTTTCTACAGTAACTTCACACAAAACTCCCTCAATTTGCAACCATAGTCATTTTCTCATCCAACCACCTTTAAGACTTGAAATATCATCCATTCGTACCCTATACACATTAGAACTTGTGTGTATTCATTGTATAGCCAAAGGTATACCATACCAAGCTAAATAGAAGTATAACTTCATCCCATTTTACCACACTACTCATTTTGAGTTCCAATCACATTCAACACTTATAAAAGCTCATTTCTTCATATTCATAAACAATGAAACTTGTATGTACATCATAAACTCTTATTACAAGTGTGTATATCAAATTTATGGACTTTACATCACTTATGTTTCACATTACATGTACATCATCATACTTATGAACTTATAAGGTTACATGTAAAAATACGGGTCTTACATTCCTCCCCTCCTTTAAAGAATTTGGTCCTCCAAATTAGAACCAAGTTACTCCTCAAAAAGCTGGGGCTACTTCTCCAATATCAAGTTCTCCAATTACCATGTGGCCTTTCCACCATGTGATGTTGCCAAAGAACTTTCACCAAGGGAATTATCTTATTCTGTAACACTTTCTCTTTTCTATTTAATATCCGAACTAGCTTCTCAACATATGTCATACTCTCATTGAGCTCCAACAACTCATATCTTATCACATGTGCCGGATCCGGGTGATACTTCCAAAGCATAGAGACGTGGAAGACGTTATTAACATTTGCCAAGTTCGGTGGCAATGCCAACCTATACGCCTTATCTCCCACTCTCTCCAAAATCTCGAAGGGTCTAATATATCTAAGGCTCAGTTTGCCTTTCTTACCAAATCTTATAATACCCTTCGTAGGTAAAACTCTCAGAAATACCGACTCACCCACATCAAACTCTAGTGGTCTCCGTCCCTTGTGAGCATAACTCTTTTGTCGGCTCTGAGCTGTCCGTAATCTCTTACATATCAATTGGACGTCCTCAGATGCCTGCTGTACTAGGTCAGGAGCAAAAATCTATCTGTCACCAACCTCTTCCCATCCGATAGGGGAACGATATCTACGCCCATACAATGCCTCATAGGGTGTCATCCCGATACTCGCATGATAACTGTTATTATAGGCGAACTCGGCTAACTGCAGGTGATCATCCCAAGAGCCTCCAAAATCCAGCACACACACTCTCAACATATCCTCCAGGGTCTGTATAGTCCTCTCTGACAGCCCATCTGTCTAAGGATGAAAAGTGGTGCTAAAACTCAAGCGGGTCCCCAACACTTCTTGAAAATGTTCCAAAAAATGGGAAGTAAAGCTAGCATCCCTATCGGAAACAACACTCACTAGTACACCATGTTACCGTACTATCTCTTAAACATACAGGTTCATCAACTGACTTAAAGTATCGGTAGCTTTCATAGCTAAGAAATGGGCTGACTTAGTCAACCGCTCCACAATAACCCATATGGCATCATGACCTCTGCGGGTCCTCGGTCCCATCACAAAATCCATGGTGACATGCTCCCACTTCCAAGTGGTTGAAATAACCCTGCAGGCTTCTCATGCTCTGCCTTCACCTGCTGACAAATGAGACACTTAGCAACAAATTCAGCAATGTGTCTTTTCATTCCAGACCACCAATGAACCGTTCGAAGGTTCTGATACATTCTAGTACTCCCCGGATGTATCGTGTACTTCGATGAGTGAGCCTCTGATAGTATCAACTTCCTGATCTCAGGATCCTTAAGAACACATACTCTGCATCTGAACCTCAATAAGCCATTTATACTCAGCTCAAAATCAACACCCACACCTGCATGTATCTATCTCAGCCAATCGATACTTTGTCCATCACTCTGTTGAGCCTGTTGAATATAGCCAATCAACTCTGGCTCTAATCTCATACTAGCCATGATATCCGATCACTCTGATCCAAGTGGGGTTACATCCAAATTGATGTTCGCAAATTGCTCCAACAACTTATGTTCCCGTATCATCAAATAAGACACTAACCTGAGGTTCTTCCTGCTCAAAGCATCGGTAACTACATTTGCCTTACGTAGGTGGTACATGATTTCACAATCATAATCCTCTAAAAGTTTGAGCCATCTCTTCTGTCTCATGTTCAGCTCCTTATACGAGAATAGGTACTTAAGGCTCTTATAATCTGTGAAAACCTAAAATTTCTCACCATAGAGGTAGTGGCGCCATATTTTCAAAGCAAACACCACAGTCGGCAACTCCAAATCATGTGTCAGGTAGTTCCTCTCGTGATCTTTCAACTGTCTGGATCCATAGGCAACTATCTTCCCATCCTGTATAAGCACACAACCCAGTCCCTATTGTGATGCATTGTGTACACCGAAAATCCTCCTGAGTTGGTAGGAATGGTGGAACCGGAGCAATGGTCAATCGACGCTTAAGCTTCTTAAAACTCCTCTCACATACCTCATCCCATACAAACTTAACATCCTTATGCGTGAGGCGTGTCAATGGAGCAGCTAGTCTAGAAAAACCCTCTACAAATCTCCGATAATATCCTGCCAATCTTAAAAAACTTCTGATCTCAGTAACTGTCTTAGGCTATTCCCACTTATGACAACATCTATCTTGGATGGATTCAATGATACCCCATCCTTTGACACAACATGCCCCAGAAATGAGATCTCCTATAACCAAAAGTTACACTTACTAAGTTTGGCGTATAGTTCCTTCTCTCGGAGGGTCTACAAAACTATCCTCAAGTCTCCCATGATCCTCCTTAGACTTGGAATATACCAAAATGTCATCAATAAACATAATTACAAACTTACCTAAGTATGGCTTAAGCATATCATTCATCAGTGCCATAAATGTTGTGGGGGCATTCGTCAATCCGAATGGCATCGCCAAGAACTCGTAGTGGCCATAATGGGTACAAAATGCTATCTTGGGTACATCTCCACTCCTGATCCTCAACTGATGGTACCCTGATCGCATATCTATCTTTGAAAATACTTGGGCTCCTCAGAGCTAATCCAACAAGTCATCAATACGTGGAAGGGGGTACTTGTTCTTAATGGTGGCTTTATTCAACAATCGGTAATCTATACATAGTCGGAGGCTTCCATCCTTCTTCCTTACAAATAGAACCGGTGCTCCCCAAGGTGAGACACTCGACCTAATAAACCACTTCTCTAGTAACTCTTGCAGCTGTTTCTTCAGCTATTTCAACTCAATCGGTGCTATTCTGTATAGTGGTTTCGATATCGGCTCGGTACCAGGCACTAACTCTATGCAAAATTCCATTTTCCTTTCAGGTGGTAGCCTTGGTAATTCATCCGGAAAAACATCAGGGTAATTCGTAATTACGGGTATGTCCCTCAATTTTGGGTGTGCCTCATCTATATCGACCACATAGGCAATGAACCTTTCATATCATTCTTTCCACTGTTTGTATCTCGAATCATCACATCAATATTCAATATAAGCATAGGAGTTCATCTCTCAATAAATTCAATAAGATCATACTCTTTTCATTTATCATAATTATATTCTTTCAATTCATTTCACAAATCTTACAACATGATTTTCTATCTCTGGAAACATTAAAGTCTTAGCATGACAGCCTAAACAACATGATTGGTAGCTAACCAACCCATTCCCAATATTACATCAAAATCATTCATATTCAATAAAATTAAATTGACTGTCATTTCCTTTCCCTCTATCTTTAACTTACAAACTCTACACACATGCTCAGTCAATTGACTATCATTCATAGTTGTGAAAATCATCAACATTTTATCCAACAATGTAGGTTTCACATGCTTCAACAATTTATGTGCAAAGGAAGGCGATATGAAGGAATGCATGGCACCAAGGTGAAATAATACCAATGCTTCTAAATCAAAGATTCGAATGGTACCTTTAATCACATCCGTCGATGCGTCCGCAGTGTCTCGGTCTAACGCATGCACGCTTCCTCTGCTCACACCCACTGCCTACTTCCCTTTTTCTTCAACTGTGGCCCTCCTCCTTGGGGCTGCTGCCTCAACTGGAGCTCTCTCCAGCTCTTTGCCCTTCACCGGGGCAGTCTCCATCCTCTCGCACCAGTAACACACTGCAGGGGTAATCGGACAAAGCCTAGTCCCATGAAATCTATCACATCTCCTGCACCTCTCAGTAGTAGGCCATGGTCCTCCAATAACCATACCCCTCGGTGCAGTCAAAGCAGGGTACACGAGAGGTCTAGTAGGTCTCTCTTGTACCTCCTTGATCATAGGTCTCTTCTCGAAAAACCTTTGGCCTCCTCTCTTAGCCACTCTACCAAACTTGGATCTCTTTTGGTTTCTGTCCCTCCTAACACTAATCCCTCCAAGCTCGGAGGCATTCTGCTCAAAGTCTTACTCACATAACTGAGCCTTGTGTACTACCTCCTCATAAGTCTGAAGGTCAAATGGGGCTAGCTTAGTTCGGATGGCCAATCTCAATCCATCAATGAACTTCTGGATCTTCCGAGTCTCACTACCCATCATGTCCGAATCATATCTCCCCAAAGACATGAACTTGGACTTATACTCGTCCACAGTGCAGTTCCCCTAAACTAAATTAATAAATTCCATCTGTAATTTCCTATGTGCGGTGGCTGGGACGTACTGCCTCCTGAAGGCCTCCAAAAATATCTCCCATGAAATCTTAGAGTGTTTAGCCCTCAAAATAGCTTCGGTAGACCTCCACCAGTGCTCTGCCTCACCTTTTAACATAAACACGACAAAAGCTACCTTCTCAGCTGATGTGCATCTGAAGAACCGATATAGTTTCTACATCTTATACACCCAATCCTCAATAATTACAGGGTCTTTTACCCCTCTGAACACTGGAGGTTTCAACCCTCGAAACTCTCACAATCTTCTGAACTCGCAGTCATAACCTAAATCACTACCGCTTTGCTTTGGAACGATAGGATAAGTTGTATCCTAGACTGGAGGTGGTGTAACAGTAACAGTCTCTACAGTCTGAGGTCTCGTCACCTCTGTAGCTACCTGTCTAGTAGCGTTAGGCTGTGCTACGGTACCTCATCTATCATCGGCCCCCAACACCTGTGTGACAATCTCGACTAGGCTCTCGATACTCCGCCCTATCCTAACGAAGCCTGCCTCTATGTCCCCTGATCTCTCAGTAAGTCTTGTGGAGCTTGATCAGTCTGTGGCTCTGCACGGCTCTCAGGCCTACCTCAGGACCTCTAGCACGTGGTCCCGCCCCTCTACCTAGGTGTGTAATAGGCATATCGCCAACTGTAAGACCCCGTATATGTATAAGGGTAATGTGTGTAATTGGATCAAATAACATGATTGGACTTGTAATGTAAAGTATGATTGATGTAAGTCCATGGATTCAATGTATGTATGTGTAATATAAATTGTAACGTACATACAAGTTTCATTGAATATGAATACGAAGAAATGAGTTATAGCAAGTGATGGATGTGATTGAGACTCAAGATGAGTAGTATGGTAAAATGGAATGGAGTTATGCTTCCATTTGGTTTTATGTAGCATACCTTTGAACATACAATGAATGCACACAAGTTTCAATGTGCATAAGGTATGAATGGATGCCATTTTCAAGTTATAAAGGTGGATGGATGAGAAAATGGCCATGGCAATAGATTAAGGATGTGTTGGTATGAGTTGCAGCAAAGAAACTGCAGGAAATCTGGAAAACATGAGGTCCAGATCGATCTCATAGGATGAGAGATCGATCTGGAAGAGCCAGAATGCTCTTATTTGGGCGAAAGAATAGAGCAGATCGATCTCCAATGGAGCCAGATTGATCTCCCAAGCATTCTGTAGTGGAAAGATCAATCCCCAAGCACCCAGATCGATCTCCTTAGCTCTCTGTTTGGGACCAGATCAATCTCATGCTTCGACAGATCGATCTCATGCTTCAACAAATCGATCTCATTGCTTCGACAGATCGATCTCAGGCTTAAAAATACCGTGAAAAAGAGGGATTTTAAGGGACCAGATCGATCTCCTCTTGGACCAGATCGATCTCCCAAAGCTATTTCTATATAAGAAGAGCTGAAAAATCTGGAAATCTCGAAAAAACATTTAACCTTACAATCTCAACCCAAAAACCTAACTTTCCCTCTCTAAAATCAGCCATTTTCAGTGAGATTTGGAGAGAGATCATTAGAGGCAAAGTTGTTCCTATCAAGGAGAAGAACAACATAGTGAGAGGGCATTTTCCCATTCTTGGAATTGAAGGAGTTAAGGGCATTACCATTTGGAGCAAGAAGAGAAATCATATTGGTAAGATTCTAACACTATAATCCAAATGCATTAGCTATTTAATTGATTTTGGAGTTGATTGATATGAGTATTGATGGATAAACTACCTAGGAATGTAGTGGAATTGGTGTAACCTAGAAATCAAAAATGGGTATAATGTGAGGATATGTGGGATTGAATGAGCCTATGATTTATGGCATGCTAAAGTTGTTATTGGGGTAATGTTTATGATTTTAGATGGTTAGATGGAATTACATAGTGAGTTGGAGGAATTGTGGAAATGTGTATGAATATGCTTGATAAATGCCATAGTGAGGGAATTCATGGAATATGAACACTATGAGCTTAATGTCGATTTAATATCGATTTTGAATAAGTTAATAGGCCAAAGAAGATCCATAGACTCGAATTATGGATAAAGTAATGAAACGAGGCCAAATAAGCTTTAATAGAGGCTATAGATTAAATTGACTATAGCAAGCACAAAGGTTGCAATATGTGGATCGAATATAATGCGGGATATGATTTTGTGCAGTCCCGAAGAGTTCGTTGAAGGCGAACCGAACCGTACGAGTAAGCAGCTTAAGGAAGTGGAATCACGCATCGCGATTCCAGGTAAGGGAATTTTGTAAGTATATAGAGGTAGCTGCTCGTATTTTGAACTCGTGGGTATATATAGGGCTTTGGAAATGTGCATGGACTTATAGAAATGTGTTTTGATGGTGTATGAGTATTTGTATGAGATTTGGTGGTTTGAGATGGTTATTGAAAAAAGGGATAGTAAGGCTAATAATTGCATAAGTCATGTGTTTTGAATGCTTTTACAAAACACAATGCTTTGATTTGAGCAAATAAAAGGATAGGCTGGCTAGTACTTGAATGATGTTGTGAAATAGCCCATATGAGGCACTAAGCATATTATGAGATGTTTTGAATTCATGTGAGTCGCCTATCGCGTGTATGTGATATAATTCGCGTTAGAGCCTCGCTCGCGCGAGATTTCTATGTTTTCACTTGTGTGAAACGTGCTTGAGCTTAGCTCGCACTTTGAAATTGAATTGTGATGATGTTTATAAACCGTACTGGAGCTTATGCTCGTACGTGGATTTGAGTGGTTTTTCTTATGCATATAACTGTACTGGAGCTATGCTCGTACATGGTTTCTTCATATTTTATGCATAAATGCCGTACCAGAGCGTTGCTTGTACGAAGTGATTGGTTTTGATGCATGAATTCGCGCTAGAGCGTAGCTCGCGCTGGTTTTCACACTGTGGTATGTATGAGGCCGTGGTGAGAGATACGGATTAACTCAGGGAACCCGACAGGCCTGACAGACCTCTTAGGTGGGGTGAGGGTGAGGGGCTAGGACCTGACATAATCCATCCAGGGAACCCAACAGGCCTGACAGACCTCTTAGGTGGGGTGAAGGTGAGGGGCTAGGACCTGGATCAGGGAACCCAACAAGGGCGAGCAAGGCCATGAGGGGCTAGGACCTGGTATTGCGGTTACTCCCACATGCTCTCGAGACTATAAAGGTTACACTTGGTATGGGGTAGATAAGACCTATGGCAGGCACCCCCAACCATGTTATGGGTCCGCGGAGTACGATGTACCGTGTATATCACATGGAGTACGATGTACCGCGTGGTGGTTACTTGATTTGAGAAAGTCTGGCGGAGAACTAACCCACCTTCGTGCCAGCATGATACCCCGCACACCGAAAATTCGTGTGGTCTGGGATGATATGTGACGATTGGCCAACGTAGTCACTTGAGATATAGTAACCTGTCTCCATGCTTGAATTACTTACTACCACATGATTTTAAATCTCTAAGTGTGATTGTGATTGTTTAAGGTAGACCCGAAGGAGGGGTCGAGCCTCGTGGATTTGAATTGTGAAATGAAAACGTGGTTGTGATTGTGAATTGATGTGATGTGATTGTATGTGATGAGAAAGAGTTTTATGACGTGGGTTTAAAAAGGAGGTTTCTTAATGAATTGCCCTTTTTATGAATTTAAATGAGATCGAGCATGAGATGATTTATACATGATGTTTTACCATGTTTTAGATGCCAATTTTACATGACTTTGATACATGATATATATGTATACTCATATGGCATAGTTTTATTCCTCATGCTCCTACCATAAATGATTTATGCATAACACTATCAGCATGTAGATAGAGTAGTTATCTACCATGCTTGCATTATTGCCTTACTGAGCGTGTGGTTGCTCATCCCACTCTATTTTTCCCCCTACAGAGCGTGCATAGTAGCCCAGTGAGGACTGAGGCGTATTATTTTGGACTCCGCTGCATCTCCATCGCTAAAAGGTATATACACAGTGATTTTTTTTGTATCTAAACAATGTAAAAGCACAGTATTCTTTTGAGTTGTACTTATGGGGGATGTAGATGTCAGTAAAACATGTATTCGTATAAGTACACGATTAAATGCACATGTATGACATCATTTTAATTAATTGAGAATGAATGAGATGTGGTGTTTATTATTGACTCACAGCCCAACAGTATGTGGTGAGTTAGTTCACGACCGGGTACGGTAACAGTAAAACGCGAAAAATTTTCAGTGATTTTCGGTTAAAGAGAATGGAATTGGGTCGTGACACCAACATCCTGTGTTAAAATCATTTATTAAACTCAATCCATCACGGTATACACAGTTATATCTAAACAAAAACACAGTAATATGGGATGTAACCTTCCTACGTTTTATTACCGACTTACATCAGGCCAACACAACTCTGATATCTATCTTTATCATGACCCTATTTATCCAATTAGTCTAAAAATCACTATCAATTTTTCACGTTTTCCTTTTTCCTTACCCAATCGTTAACATCCGCACCAGTACACAGTTGGGCTGTGAGGCAGTAATAATCATTCTTAACCATCCAGTTTCCAATTAACCAAGAAATGTCATACATTTAAGAGTTATGACTCATGTTCATACACGACACACTTTCTAACATTTACATCCCCCATATTACAATTTCAATGATCACTGTGCTCTTACATTATTTAGATACAAAAAGAATCTCTGTGTATATACCTCTGGGTGATGGAGATGCAGCAGATGACTCAACAAAATGCCTCAGTCCTCACTGGGCCACTATGCACGCTCTGTAGAGGGGGAAAATAGAGAGTGATGAGCAATCACATGCTCAGTAAGGCAATAATGCAAGCATGGTAGATAACTACTCTATCTACATGCTGATAGTGTTATGCATAAATCGTTTATAATCGGAGCATGAAGAAAATAAAACTATGCCATATACATATACATATATCATGTATTTAAATCATGGTAGTCGGCATATAAACCATGGTAAGATCATCATGTACAAATCATCTCATGCTCATCATTGTCAAATCTCATAATAAAAGGGAAATTCAATTTGAAACATCCTCTTTAATTTATCTCATTCTCAATACATCAAAATCCCATTAAAATCATTTCATTCACAATTACAAACATCATTATCATTCTTTGATCAAAATCCCACAAGGCTCGACCCCTCCCTCGAGTATAACACAATCATACTTATATATCAAAATATGTGGTACTATATAAATCTAGTGAGACAGGTCGCTATATCGCAAATATTATGTTGGCCAACTATGTCGTAAATCATCCCAAACCACACGCATCCAGGTGTGCGGGGTATCATGTTGGCACGAAGGTAGGTTAGCCCTTCACCAGACTTTCTCATCCATATCTCAATCATGCGGTACAACGTACTCTATGTGATATATACAATATAACGTACTCCACGGACCCATATTGTGGTTGGGGGTGCCAGTCGTAGGTCTTATCTACCTAATACCAAGAACTTGCCGTACTCATGTAGGAGAGCCTCCCTGCCGAACAAAGCCTCCCCACCCCTCTAGGGCTTAAGGATTTTGGCTTAAAGATCCTTTTGTAAAAGAACCTCCATATCGAACAGACCCTCCCCGCCTCCTCTAGGCTTAAGGATGTTGGCTTAAGGATCTTACCGTAAGAGAGCCTCCCGACCGAACAGAGCTTCCAGCCTCCTCTAGGCTTAAGGATGTTGGGCTTGAGGATCTTACCCACTTCCACGGCATCATACGTATCATAATGTGAAAACTTGTGCGAGCAAAGCTCTAGCACAACTCATGCATCATATCATAAAGAAACCACATACGAGCATAGCTCTAGTACGTTTATACGCATAAGAAAACCCCTCAAAAGCCACGTATGAGCAAAAGCTCCAATACAATTTATAAAACATCATTATAATTTTCAAATCAAGGTGTGAGCTAAGCTCTAACACGTTTTAAACAAATGAAGGCATCAAAATCTAGCGCAAGCAAGGCGCCAATGCGATTTACATCACACAATTACGATAGGCGGTTCATACACAATCAATACAATCCCAAAATCGGGTTTAGCCCCCCACAAGTGCTATTTCACGAAATCATTCAAACACTAGTCAGCCTATCCACTAATTTGTTTAAAACCAAGCATTGTGTTTTTGTTGTGTTTTTGTGAAAACACTCAAACACGTGATTATGTAATTATTAGCCTTACTATCCCATTTCTTTATAATAACATTTCAAACAACCAAATCTCATACCCATACTCGTAGTAATTTCAATACATTGTCAAACACATTTCTATAAACTCATGCACATTTCCAAAGCCCTATATACCCACAAAATACCAGCAGCCACCTCTATATACTAACAAAATTCCCTTACCTGGAATTACGTCGTGTGATTCCACTTTCGTAAAGCTCCGTAAGTGTGCGGTTCGATTTGTCTCCAACGAACTCTTCAAAATTGCACGAAATCGTATATCACATCAATTTAGTCCATATAACTCAACATGGTGTTTGCTATAGTCGATTCAACCTATAGCCTCCATTAATACTTATAAAATCGCATTTCAATTCTCTATTCATATATCACGTTTATGGTTCCCTTTAGGTCCATGGGTTCATACTAAATCGATATCAAATTGATATTGAGCCCACAGTGTTCATATTTCATAAATTTCTTCACTATGGCATATCATCAAACACTACATGTGCTCATTTCTCATAACTTCTCTCAACCCAGAATGTAGCTTCATTTACCCTTTTTCTAATCACCCACATTGCTCCAATAAGAGCTTAGCAAGTCCCACAAATCACCAACTCATAGAAATTACACTTTCTCACACTAGACTCATTCCCTTTTCTAGGTCACATTAGTTCTAATACTTTCTAGGTAATTTCAATCATCAATACACATACAAATGAACTCCAAAATCAACAAATAGACTAATGTATTTGGGCTGGAGTATTAGAAACTCACCCATCTAGTTTCTCTTCTTCCTCCAAATGAGAATGTCCCTTGCTCCTTCAATCCAATATGTGAGGCTTTGATTCCAAACTATGTTGTTCTCTTCTTTAAGATGAACAACTTTGTATCTAATATCTTCCTCTCAAATCTTAATGGAAATTGGGTGATTTTGGAGAGAGAAAAATAGGTTCTGGGTGGAAAATGGAAAAGAAAGGACCCGTCTCAGAAAAATGTAGATTTCACTACTGCTATTTATAGAAATTACTTAATGAGATCGATCTGTCGAGACATGAGATCCATCTGGTCCTCTTAAATCCCTCATTTTCACGCCAATTTTGAATACATGAGATCGATTTATTGAGTGCTTGAGGTCGATTTGTCGAAAGCTGTAGCTTAAGGAGATCAATCTGCTTCTTGGGGAGATCGATCTGCTCCAACCTGAGAGCTAAGGAAATCGATCTATTTGCCTTAAGAATCGATCCTCATTTTACAAAATGTTTAGAAGATCTATCTGTCTCCATTGGAGATCGACCTACACTGTTCCTATTACTCGAATAAGAGCAATTTTGGCTCTTCCAAATCAATCTCTCATCCTTTGAGATTGATCTGTGATTCATATTTTTCAGATTTTGCTGCATTTTTCTGCAGTAACTTCACACAAAACACCCTCAATTTGCTGCCATAGTTATTTTCTCATCCAACCACCTTTAAGACTTGAAATATCATCCATTCGTACCCTATACACATTAGAACTTGTGTGTATTCATTGTATAGCCAAAGGTATACCATACCAAGCTAAATGGACGTATAACTTCATCCCATTTTACCACACTACTCATTTTGAGTTCCAATCACATTCATCACTTATAAAACCTCATTTCTTCATATTCATACACAATGAAACTTGTATGTACATCATAAACTCTTATTACAAGTGTGTATATCAAATTTATGGACTTTATATCACTTATGTTTCACATTACATGTACATCATCATACTTATGAACTCATAAGGTTACATGTAAAAATACGGGTTTTACACAACCCCTATTTTCTCCATTTCTAACCCAAAACCTAACTTTCTCACGTCTAAATCCACTCATTTCCAATAAGATTCGAGGGAAGACCATTAGACACAATGTTGTTCATATCCAAGAGAAGAACAACATACTTTAGAATAAAAGCCTCATTTGTTGGATCGAAGAAGCAAGGGACATTTTCATTTGGAGCAAGAAGAGAAACTAGATTGGTAAGCTTTTAAGACTTCAACCGAAGTACATTTGTCTATTTATTGATTTTGGAGTTGATTTGTATGTGTATTGGTTGTTAAAACTATCTAGGATGTGATGGAACTAGTGTGACCTAGAAAATATAATAAGTTAGTGTGAGATAAGGTGATTTGAATGAGTTGATGATTTATGGGTATGCTAAAGTGTTTATGAGATAATGGGTATGATTTTAGAAGGTGGAATGGAGCCACATTGAGAGGATAGTCAATTTATGAAAAGGAGTATATAAGATGCTTGATAAAATGCCATAGTGAAGAAATTGATGAGATATGAACACTATGAGCTTAGTATCGACTTAATATTGATTTAGTATAAATCAATGAGCCTAAAGGAATCAATAGACTCGAGATATGAGTAGAACAATAAAACGAGGCCTTATAAGTATTAATGGTGGCTATAAGTTGAATTGACTATAGTAAACACAAGAGTTTGTTAAATGGATTAAATTGATGTGATATACGACTTTGTGTAGTTCTGGAGAGTTCGTTGGAGACGAATGAAACTGCACAAGTAAGCAGCTCTAAGGAAATAGAATCATGCGACGCAATTCCAAGTAAGAGAATTCTGTAAGTACATAGAGATAACTGCTCGTACTTTAAACTCGTAGGTGAATATAGGGCGTTTATGAAATGCATGATTATTTAAGAATAGTGGTTAATGAGCTGCTTGTATAGCTATGAATATGTATATATATGATTTGGTTTTTGAAGTGAGTTTCATAGAAAGGGGATAGTAAGGCTAATAATTACATAAATCATATGTTTTCAACGGTTTCACGAAACACATTGCTTGGTTTAAGCGAATTAATGAATGGGCTGGCTAGTGTTTAAACGACTTTGTGAAATAGCACATGAGAAGTGCTAATCATGATTTTGAGTTTGTATTGGTTGATTATGAGCCGCCTATCATGTTTGTGTGAATTAAATCGTGCTGGAGCTTTGCTCGCACACGATTTTGATGCTTTCGCTTATATAAATTATGCTGGAGCTTAGCTCGCACCTTGATTTGATTGTGATGATGTTTTATTAACCGTATTGGAGTTTTGCCCATACGTGAATCTTGAGTGGTTTTTCTTATACATATAACTGTACTAGAGCTATGCTCATACGTGGTTTTCTCATGAATTTATGCATAAATGTCGTACTAGAACGTTGCTTGTATGAGGATATTTATTTAAATCCATTTAGGGAACCCAAAAGTGGCGAGCAAGGCCATGAGGGGCTAGGACCTGACATCTATTAATTCAGGGAACCCAAAAGGGGTGAGCAAGGCCATGAAGGGCTAGGACCTGACATTAAAAATACTTCCACATGCACTTGAGACTATATCGGTTACACATGGCATTGGGGTAGATAAGACCTACGACAGGTACCCCCAACCATGATATGGGTCCACGAAGTATATTGTACCGTGTATATCACATGAAATACATTGTACCGTATGGTGATTACGTGATTTCAAAAGTCTGGCGAAAAACTAACCCACCTTCATTCCAACATGATATCTTGCACATCAGGATCCGTGTGGTTTGGGATGATTTATGACATAGTTGCCTAAAGTGGTCTTGAGATATAGTGACCTGTCTCACGTAATATTACATAATACCACATGGTTTTTGTACACGAGTGTGATTGTGATTTGTCCAGGGTAGACCCAAGGGAGGGGTCGAGCCTTGTGGGATTTGTGATTTAAAGAAATGATAATATGATTTATGATGAGATGTACTGGAATTTGATAAAGAGATTTGTGATGAGATGTGATGTGATTTAAAAAGAATGTTTCTTAATTGAATTTCCCTTTTTTGATGAATTTTAATGAGACTGAGCATGAGATGGTTTTACATATTGATATTTACATGTTTTATGCCTATTTACTTGATTTTCAATACATGATATATGTATACACATGTGGCATAGTTTTATTTCCTCATGCTCCAACTATAAACGATTTATGCATAACACTATTAACATGTAAATAGAATAGTTATCTACCATGCTTGCATTATTGCCTTACTGAGCGTGTGGTTGCTCATCCCTCTCTACTTTTCCCTCTCTACAGAGCGTGCATAGCAGCCTAGTGATGACTAAGGCATTGTATTTGGGACATCCGCTGCTTCCATCGGCAAAAAGTATACACACAGGGATTTTTTTGTATCTAAACATGTAAAGGCACAGTATTCATTTTGTATTGTAATGTGGGGGATGTAAAAGTTAGAAAACGTGTCATGTATAAGTGTATAACTCAACTTTCAAATGAATGACACTTCTTTTGATTTATTTGAAAATGAATGATGAGTGATGATTATTATTGACTCACAACCCAACTGTGTAGTGGTGAGTTGTTCACGACCGAGTAAAGAAAGGAAAATGCGAACAATTTATAGTGATTTTTGGTTAAAAAAGATAAATTCGGTCTTGACAGGTCCCTTGTGGAGATCGATCTCTGCATGGTTTGGTAGTCCTTTTACCTAACACAATCTACTACCAGATCGATCTACATTCATAATGAGATCGATTTGTCGGGAGCCAATTTCCTCTTGGAGATTGATCTGTTGCTTAATGGAGATTGGTCTCTTCTTGGCCGAGACTTACGGAGATCAATTTGTGCCTTGTGAAAGATCGATTCCTTCTAGGCAGAGACTTCAGGAGATTGGTCTGCCTTCCCATGAGATCGATCTGCGTTGTTCAAATGAACTGATTCTTGGCATTTTGTAACAGGAGATCATCCCTCATTCACGAGATCAATCTCTCTTCCCCTACACCCTCTTTTCTATAATTTTCTACAAATTTTCTAATGTACACTCATTCTTATTTACTTCATACCTCAATTTACAATTCGAGCTCAATTAATGTACAATGGCATCCATTCCTTATAGTTCATAAGCAATAAAACTTATGTGCACAACTTGTAATTCATGGATATTTCATAGAATCCATAATCCTTACATCCTTTTATCACTTATTCACCTGTAACAAATGTACAGATACATTATATCTTCATAAAAATAAATACGTGGAAAATTATGGGTATTACATTTTAACTCCTCTCAATGCCTCAATCTCATCACTTTCTCTCATTATGGTGATATACCATATATCTCATATAGCTATCTTTATTTCTCATCTATTCCAATTTATGTATTTCATAAAACTACTTTACAATCCTTCATACATGCTCATTTCATCATTTAATCCACGTTTACTAAACTTCCTTACCATTTTCTTAATTTCATGCCAATTTCTAGGTCATGGATTTTTTCATGATCAAGGTGTTTTCAATAATTTAAACATACACCAATCCACTCACTAAGACACCTAGATTAACATATATGAACTTGTTGCATTGAATCTTACCTAGCTTGATCTTTTCCTCTTTTTCACCAAATTTGGCAAAATCCACCTTGTTCCTTCAATATTTGATTCCAACTTCTTGTTTCCAACTATGTTGCTCTCCTCTTTACTAAGAACAACTTTGCTGAACTGAATCTCACTCAAAACTACTTGAAAGATGAAGTTTTTTGAAGTAGAAAGGTTAGTCTTTCACTTTGTTTCAGGAAGGGTTTGGTGTTCTCAGGAAAACAGAGATTGAAGAGCCGTATATTTATAGAATTGCTCTAAGGGATTGATCTTCTAACAATAACGAATCGATCTGTCCTACCTTTTACTCTTCAAGAACCAACTTTTTAAGCTTAAGGGATCAATCTACTCTTAAGCATAAGATCGATCTACATTACTCAGAACCTTAAGGAGATCGATCTGGCCTTGTTATGAGATCGATTTGTTCTATCCAGAACCTATTTAAGATCGATCTGTATTAAATGAGAGATTGATCTGCTCCTCTTCTGAAGCAGTTCTGCTACAGTTTTTTCCAAAATTCACTGTTACATTCATATTAACTTTGCTTAACTACCCGTTTTGCATTTCATACTCATTTGAAACTTAAAAACATTCATTCCTTATGATTTATATCAAATGTGACTTATCTATACATCACAAAAATCATAAAGAGTACATATTAAAATTACGGGCTTTACATCACGTAACATATTTCAAAGTTTGTTTCTAAAATTTTTGATTAAACTAAGAGGTTCAGTTTATGCCCTCTACTTATCTATTTCAGTTTATTATAAGTTCGTCAAGCCAATTTACCTTGTTTCACTACAATTCAGCTATGAAAATTTTAAAAGCTAAGCTAACACTGTGATTTACTAGTTTCAAGCTCAACAACTGCTCAGACTAAAAAGCCTCAATCATTTTGTCATGGTCGACACTTCACCCTGGGTGTTCCTCCTTGTATAACATAAGCTTATTTCTTGCAAATTCATGGAATAACCTCATTTACACCACACGTTTCTGGTCTAACATTTAAAATCCAACTATCTATCCATTCCTATGTATTTTCAAAATAGCCAAATGCCTTAAGTCATATTCCCAACTTTACATTAAAGCCATGCAACCTTATAATCACATATTTTTCACATCTAAGTTCTATTTAAAATTCTAAAATTTCCAACAACGAATATTTCCAACTTTTCTTAGTGGCTGAAACTTCCCATAAACCATCCCTATTCATTAGCTTAAATTCTGTTTTTTTTTTTTACAATTATGACACTTTGTTATTTATACTTCAATTTGTTGAGTCAATCCTTAAATTTCCAGCAAGCAAATTATTTCTACACATCTCAATTTGACCGAATTTACTCTTCTATATTCATTTAACATTCCAACAATTTATTAACTTTACTATATCAACTAATAAAATCTTTACTAGAATTCTTATAATTTCAACCAAGGTGAGTCTAAAATCTAACTTGTTATCCTTATTCACCACATGCAAACTGAATGGGTGTATTGATTTCTTGTAATTTAACAATCTAACTCTCAAAGCCCAATTTAACTTAAAAATCTACAAATTTTCTCCTTTGGCTGAACACTCAATCCTTACCATTCATGAACAATTTCCAGCACTTGTTTGCAATTACTCATTGAAACAGTAAATTTATCACTTATGCATCATAAATTTACCTAAGTTATCAAAATCTTGCCCTCAACTCAGATTTCCCCCAATTTCATGAATCCTAGACCTTCTAACATTTAAATTCTGCATTTTTAATTAAACTATCACATTATGTAATTTCAGAAATTTAATTGCATAAGGATTTACCTATATGAAATATTCAGTTTGCCTTGTGCTTGTTTGTAGCCAAATCTATACTCCATCATTCATACCTTTATGGCTAATTTTAAATCATGCAAACCTACCATTTGCTTTAAACACATTACAGATTTAATATTCTACCTTAAATTCTCAATACAGCAACTTTCTTAACATTCCTAAATGGCCGAATGCCCTATTCCTCATGCTCATTAAAAATTTTCCCTTATTTGTTAAAATTTATCAATTCATACATTAAAATTTCACATGCAGGTTTATAATTTAGTTAGACATACTAATCTCAAATTCCCAATTTAGAAATCCCCAATTTGTCCTAACAGAGAATCCTAACTTTCATGCATGCACCGAAATCTGAAATTGAATTAAAATTTCACTTAAACAATATTAATATAACAGTAATTAAATATGAAATTCCAAAAATTAAACTTCACTTACTGTAAGACCCGAAATTATATCATAATTTCTTATAAATGATTGAAAATGGTCACAAATTTAAACGGTTGGGACTCGGAATGGAGATAAGGATTTAAAACACGAAATGGGTGAGTGTCCGTGAAGGGAAGTTGGATTGGATTGGATTGATCCCGAACATGTGCAAGGGTAAAACGGTCAAAAGATCAAATTTCGGTATAAATTCGATAAGAAAATTTCATTACAAATATGGATTTAAGAAATCTTGAACAATAACGAAGAAATAATTAAATTTCAGATTAAATTGATAAAGATATGAATTTATTGGAATTAATCAGAATTTTCACTCAGGACAATATCCGAAAATACGGAGAAAATACATCGAAAACGGGTTAAAATACAATAAATTAATTAAATAAATTAAATTAAATATAATTTTTTGTGGATATTTTGTAATTTTATATTATTTAATGAATATAAGAATAATATAATTAAAAAAGAAGAAACTTAAATTGAAAACCCGAAACGAAGAGAAACGAAGCGAAGAGGGCGAGACCAAGGCAGTCGATCTCCATCGCCGACGACCTCCGACTACTAGGAAGCCAGATGAGAGGGGCAGTCACGCTCGTCGGCACTGACAGCTACTGGAGAATCGGCGGTCGACGAGAGAGAAAGAGGAAAGAGAGAGAAAGTGAGGGAAATAGAGAAAATCGAGACGATCGATGGCTGGAGGAAGGAGGAGTGACTCGCCACCAGCCAGAGTGGGTGACAGCAGCGCCGATCCAGGCGTAGATCGACGAGGAACGACGTGGGAAGAAAGAGGTACCGATGGCGAGGAGAGAACAGGCCAGACTGGCCACTTTTCGGCTAGCCATGGCGAAATCAAAGGTAGATCCGAGCATTACGAGGTCCCGCAGAGCTGCTAGCGATGGAAGCCAGTGAAGAACCAATCGACGAAGCCCTGAATCGATCGAACTGGACTGAACCGATTGAACTGAACCGGGTTAAACCAGACCGAATCGAGTCAACCAAGAAAGAGAGGAAAAAAATGAGAAAAGGAAGAAAAAGAGAAAAAGGAAAAAGGGGAAGAATTTTCGGAGATACACTGAACTTCGGGTAAGTCGATAAGAGGTCAAAAGTGACCGATTTGATTTTTGAGAAATTTATTTAAATTATATTTAATCCAAAATTAACCCAGAATTAAATATAAAATTGTGCAGTTCGACGATAAATCATGTACGTGAGCCTGATCGAACTTCGATTTGCGCACCATCGCATAATCTCAGGTTAGTAAAGCTCATTTACGACAATTTATTTAATTATTCATGTATTAAAGATTTATTTTATGAATTTTGGATTTAATTTCATATTTAGTGAATTATATTGGGATTTTTGAATTAATTGTCGTAAATGATATACGGGCTATCAAAAGAGTTTGGAACGAAGCCCAATGGGTATTGAGAGCCTAATAGACTCGAAGAAGGGATTTAATAAATGGAAACAGGCTGAAAATGGGTCAAGGCCTATTAAGATGCAATCGGGCCCAATAAAGTAAAATGGGCCCAGTACTTTAGATTCGATCAGTAAGAGTGAAATACTGATAAATATATTAGAAATGACCTAAATATGTCGTTATATGCAGCGTAATTCTAGGTAAGAGAATTTTACGGACTGCTAGAGGTAACTTTATGTAATTTCAACTTCATTTGCAGTCTCTTAAAGTGTCTGAAGGGTCTAGATTTAAGATAAAAATTTTAGTGCCCCAGGTGAGCAAATTACCAAAATACCCTTATGAAGGGTAAAATTTTCAAAATTAGGAAAAGTTGGAGGAGTAAGAACAAGAGGTTCTTGCTTGTTTTTGAGGTGGTTTGACACATGCATGGGTAGGGTAGCTAACATTTAAATAAAATGCACACCATTGCATAACTTTAATCAATGTTGATTTTCTCTAAAATGGATTTGAGAAATGTAGCCATCTACGTGATTTTATAGAAATGTGACGTGCTAGAGCTCAGCTCGCACGAGTTTTTAATTTGTGTGATGCATGCATTAGTGCTGGAGCAAGAGCTGGCACTATAGTTTTACATGCATTAGTGCTAAAGCCTAACTCGCATCAGATTTTAACATGATTTTTGTGACAGGGTCCTGGAGTCTAACTCGCACCAGATTTTCATATGATTTTTGTGACAGGGTGCTAGAGTCCAACTCGCACCAGATTTTCACTTGAATTGTTATGACAGAGTGTTGGAGCCTAGCTCGTACTAGTTTTATGTGATTTTAACAGAGTGCTCGAGCTTAGCTCGTATTAATCTTATGAGATTTTATGAAACGCGTGCTAGAGCTAGGCTCGCACGAGATTTTCCTTGATTTTATGAGAGTGCTGGAGCATCGGTCACACTGGTTTTATGAGAACATGCGATGAGCCGTGCTTGGAGCGTCGGGTAGACTGTGTGTCACGCCGATTAAATAAGATCACATGTATGTTTTGAGACAGGGCATGAGTATGGATATGAGATATGGGTCCGCGAAGTACGTTGTACCGTGCAAGTAGCATGGAGTACGCTGTATCGTGCTGGGATTGATTATGTGGCATCTTCGGATGCGAGTGGCATCTTCGAATGCGAGTGATCGGGCAGGATCGACGGGATAGACTGACCCACCTTCCGGGGTGGTTCCCGTAGTGGTGAGACCCCACACATTAGGATCTGTGTAGCAATGGGATCACAAGGACATATGGCCATAGTCCTAGTTATTTGCCTGAGATATACATATATTGCCTAGTCTCGCATGTTGATGATTTTGAGAAACATGTTTTGTGGATTTTTGTGTGAGTCTGGATCACTCGAGAGAGGGGTTGAATCTTGACTGAGACATGATTTTGATGAGAATGAAACTGGGTTTTAAACAAAAACTTGCATGGTATTATTTTTCATGCTATTTAAACCCATAAATGATGTAAACTGGTTTTACATGATATTCATTATATCGCATGGTACTTTTGCTTTGAAAAGCATTTGATTTCATGGTGTTGTGTGAGTCAAGAACACCCGAGGAAGGGGTTGAGTCCTGACTGTGTTGTGAAATTTTAACGAGAATGAAATGTTTTAAATGGATTTGCATGTCGAGTTTTCAAATGCCTTTCAAAGCAAAAGTACCATGTGATATAATGAAATCCATATGTGAACTTGTTTTACATGACATCATTGCATCATGAATTGTAGCATCGATTTTGAAATGTGTGGAGAAATGGTGGTTTATCCATGGCACCACGTTCATGTAGGTAGTATGGTTGCCTACTTGCTCATAGGATTGCCTTACTGAGCTTGATGTGCTCACCCCTTTCATTTTCCTACACAAATTTCCTCCAGTAGACTTTGAGGCGACTGAGTACTGCATTCCTGATATTCGCTGCTGCCCATCATTTTGAGGTATATACACTTGTACATATTGTATCTAAATAAGAATAGCACAGTAACATGTTTGTAAGTAACTGTCGAGGATGTATAGATAATGTAAACACTTGTAAATGAATGGAAAAGAATTAGTGAAAAACGCATGTGTTTACCTTTCATTTAATAAGTAATTAAGTGATATGATGATGGAATGGTTAGACTGGCATTGATGCACAGCCCAATTGTTAGTGGAGAGTGGTCACGATCAGAGGACATGTAAGTATGAAAGAAAAACGAAAAATTTACTCTGATTTTTGGGTCGTGACACTTACCTCAATTGCCAATAGCCGAACTACCCTATCTAAAATCCCCAAATTCTTTTCTTAAATTTCTAGAAAATTTCATGTAATCCTCAGCCTTTGCACCAGTTCAATTTTGTTTGGTGTAATCTCCCTTGCAGGTTCGGCTAATCTCTCCTCTTTCTCTTTGGAAGCTCACGGTTTTGGGAAGGTAAGTTTTGTCTCTTGGCTGAATAGATTTTCATGGGAAAACATGAATTGTTGGTGTAAAAATTAGTTTATGCAATATATTGCATTTCTCATGTAATTTCAGAATTCTCACATTTATCATGCCATTCAATTAAATCAAAATAATATGGCATATCATCATGTTTAAAACACATGGAAATTTGGGCCTCACCCATCCATCGGGTTACCCTTGATCACACATAAATTCACACGGTCTGATTATAAAAACCATGTGATAAATTCATTTAAGAAACTCAATTTGCATTGCATGAAAAGAAAATGAGATAGGCGACTACATGTTCTAAGATTATGATCATAACTCATTTTTCGTGATCCTAGGCTACACAGTACTCGGTCTATTGGGTCTCACATTTACTGAACGGTAGGTGGGTCAAATCCTCAACCGTCAGCTCACAACTCACTCATATCATGTACTCACGGTACAACGTACTCCATGTGACATACACGGTACACAGTACTCCATGGACCCTATCACAAGGTAGGATAATCGCCATGAGTCTTAGTCCTCATACCTTGGATATATCTCATAGTGGGGATGCTTGCCATAAGTCTTAGTCCTCATACTATGTTATTTCCGATGGCCCTCGACCATATCTCAAAATATTACACGTGTGAGCATATAATCGGTGCAACACACAGTCAGCACAGGCTCCCAACACGGTTGTTTCATGCTTTCTTTCAACACAACCATATCACAATGACATAACTCTAGAGCGAGCAATGCTCCCAGCACTATGTCATGTAAAAACTGAGTATGAGCAAAGCTCTCAATACTCTATAATGCATAATTCAATGAAAACTGAGTACGAGCTAAGCTCCCAGTACTCTATCATGTAAAACTGAGTATGAGCAAAGCTCCCAATACTCTATAATGCCTCAATCAATAAAACTGAGTACGAGCAATACTCCCAGTACTCTAACATGCATAAACCGTATTTAAAATTTAGTATGAGAATACATTCAAGTACTATGTGATGCATATCTCAAAATCAAGTGCGAGTATTCTCTAGCACTCATGGTTTACGCACAAACCCGATAGATGGCTTATTCAATTCATAATTCACTCAAGTAAATAAAATCGGAACTCAAATGTGCTATTTTCACATATACATGAAAACATTAGTCATTCTATCATGCAACTATGAATTGTACTCATAACATGCCTCTAAGGCTTTTTCACCCTATTTTTGGATAAAATCACATTTTATCTCATTAGTCCCTATCACAACATGTCTATTCACGGGAATTCATATAGAATATAGTATCGAAATTCTATTCGAAATACATATAGCTATCTCTAGCTACTCACGAAATTCCCTTACCTCGGATCACGTCACGTGACCTCACTTCCTCGGTGCTACTCACTCTCTATCAGTTCGATCAGTTTCCACTATGATTTCCGAAGCTGTTATAATTATCTACATTAGTATACCGTAATATACTTGTTTCATTTGCAAAAATCTCAATGCAATACATCAATCTCATCACTTTCTTCCATTATGGTATTATACCATATTTTTCATATATCTATCTTCATTTCTCCTCATTTACCATTTATGCATTTCATAAAACTACCTTACAATCTTCCACACATGCATATTCCATCATTTAATTCATGCGAACACAACTTTCTCATCATTTTCTTACTTTCATGCCAATAGCTAAGTCATGTACATTTTTCATGATCTTTTTACTTTTAACAATTTATACATATACCAATTAACTCACCAATACACCTAGATTAACATATATGAACTTGGTGCATTGAATCTTACTTAACTGAAGTTTTTCTCTTATTCTCCAAAATTGGTAAAATCCTCCTTGCTCTTTCAATCTTTGATTCCAATTTCTTATTTCCAAGTATGTTGTTCTCCTATTGATTAAGAACAACTTTGCTTTCCTAAATCTACTCAAAACAACTTGAAAGATAAAGTTTTCTAGAGTATCTTGGTTAGGTTTAGCTTGGTTTCTTGAATGGAATAGGTTCTCTCGGGAAAAACTGAAGTGCAGAGCCGTATATTTATAGAATTGGCTCATAGAGATCGATCTACTAACTCTATGAGATCGATCTTCCCTGCACTTTTCTCCTAAAAAACTGACTTTCCAAGCTTATGAGATCTCATGCCTCTAAGCATGAGATCGATCTGCTTTACACAGAACCTTAAGGAGATTAATCTGGCCTTGCAATGAGATCGATCTGTTGTAACTCGAGCCTTATGGAGATCGATCTACATTGAATGAGGGCTACTCCTCTTCAGAAGCAATTCTGCTGCAACTTCCATCCTAAAATCACTGTTACATTGGTATTTGATTTACTTAACCATCCATTTTACATTTCATACACCTTTGCAACTTAAATACATTTGTTCCTTATGATTTATATCAATTGTGACTTGTTCATACCTCATAAAATCATAAAGAATACATGCTACATTTCGAGCTTTACAATCCTCCCCACCTTAAGAAATTTGGTCTTCCAAATTAGAACCAAGTTACTCTTCAAATAACTGGGGGTATCTCTCTCATATCAGACTTTCTAACTCCCATGTAGCTTCCTCTGAAGTGTGATGCTACCAGAGAATCTTCACTAACCCGATAGTCTTATTTCTCAGGACTTTCTCCTTTCTATCCAGTATCCGTATCAATTTCTCTACATATGTCAAATCATCTTTGAGCTCCACTGGCTCATATCGAATCACATGAGTTGAATCTTGATGATACTTTCGTAATATCGAAATGTGGAAGACATTATGCACTCTTGATAATTCCGGTGGCAAAGCCAACCTGTATGCCTTATCTTGCACTCGATCAAGTATCCCAAAGGGTCCAATGTAGCGAGGACTCAACTTGCCACTCTTCCCAAATCTCGCTATACCCTTGGAAGGAGAAACCTTCAGAAATATTGAATCACCCACTGCGAACTCAAGTGGTCTTCGTCTCTTGTCAACGTAACTTTTCTGTCTACTCTGAGCTATCCTCAATCTCTCAATAATCAACTTGTCACACCCCGTGACCTAACCTCGAACTAGTCGTGCAATGTTCAACGAAATCGTATTTTAATATAATATCACTATTACTACGTGGATCGTTTTACTTGTCGTTTGTGCTCGATGTAAGTACCATCCTACTGTTTATTATATTTTATGCGTGATCAATTTCCAATCTTAATTTATATTATCAAAGATTTCGGTTTACTTTTCTATTTAAGCAGTATGACTAAAATTTAATATTTAGTCCTTTCCACTCAATTACGACATAATTATCACAAGTTCTCATCATCAAATAAATCGAATTCGGGTTATCCATCATACATGTCGTTCATCCATTTTAAACCGAAAAGAAGAAACCTAAGGTAAATCATGAAATCTGAAACTACTGTAATAGCACATAACCACAATCATGTCTAATCGTCTTAACAGCTTACAACATATTACCCCAAATCCATAGTTTTTAACCGAAAAGAAGAAACCTAAGTACGATACTTAGTAATCATGCTTACATATCAACCAGCTAAATACATCTCACAAAATACAATCATCCGTACATATCTGAAAAATAGAAATGCATATATATATATATATATATACATATATCGTCCATCGTATAATACCTCAAATTACCAAAAGCTGCTAATTAAACTGAGGGAGACTACTAGAACGTGATGCTCACCCCGAAATACTAATCTGAAAAGTGTTTGAAAGAGAGGGGTGAGCAACCACACGCTCAGTAAGAAGTCTACGTAACCGAAGCTAGCAAAACACCATGCAACACGCCATGCAATGGTAAACAGAGATATTAACATAAAACTTCAAGCAAAATTCAATAAAACAAATGCAGTACATGTTTCGGTTTAGACAAGTTTGCATAATTAAAAATCAATGTATCATTAGTCAAAATCAAGTTTCCTAAGAATATTTACAAGTCCACAAAACCGAGACCATTGTCAAAGAGCAATTCAGTCAAATGCATGCATCGGCATACTTAAAGCATTCGATACAGTAACATGAGTAAGTGGCAATAACCCAAACCAGTAATGGATCCAATATTCAGATAACCTCACAAGTATCAATGCAAATATCAATACACCTATGGCCATAGTGACTACGCCCTATCCAAACTGAGCAGGTTCCGGACTAGGGTACTGTAGACGGGCTCAGGGTCTCACAGTATGTAACGACCCTTGACCCTTAAAAATCGGGATAAAATTTTTTTTGAATTTTAAACTTAATTTTAATTTACCCGCTCGTTACCTTATTCACTTAGGTTGTATTCCTGTGCAGTGTCGAAACATTTTCTTAATTCTTTTCTTGTAATTTATAATTGATTTTTATATTTTAACTTATATGGCCGATAGAAATTTCGGCAGCATAACGGCTTATATATAAGCCTACCCACCTGCAAATCAGTTGTATTCACAATCCTAGATATCCACAACTACCAAGCATACTTTCCAAATCCATCTTTACCACACAATGTATCTATTTCGATTTAATACTAGTCATCTCAAAATATAATCCCAGAGTAGTAATGTCTACATCGTTCCTTACAAAATTACATCCCAACTGATAATTCTAATATATGTCTGTGCATACAATTATGTCTGGTACAGGAATGTAAATGTATACCTTTCGCGTGTACAAAGTAGCTTAGGGTAGCTCTTCCCACCAGCTTACGTCGTGTACGCAGCAGATAGTGTCTATAGATTCACTGCAAATGATCTGAAGGTAGAGGGGTGAGCTTTTGGGGAAAAGCCCAGTAAGAGAATATTCTTAAAGCAGTTCTAATATATAAATGCATTGGTAATTGTTCATAAAATGAAACTTAATGCAATACATAAACTTTCATTTCATGCATACGCGTCATAAAGCGTGCGAGTATTTAAACCAAAACACGTACTTAACCAGTTTGCAACTTTTCATGAACATTTCATAAATCATTTCGTAAACGTTTCATGAATAATTCATAGTTATTTCGTAAACATTTCATGCATATTTCATAATCATTTCATAAGACTCTCATGCATATTTTGTAATCATTTCATAAACATCTCATGCATGTTTCATAACCATTTCATAAAACTCTCATGCATATTTCGTAAACATTTCATAAACATCTCATGCATGTTTCATAACCATTTCATAAAACTCTCATGCATATTTCGTAAACATTTCATAAACATCTCGTCATAGTCGATTTTATAATTAAAATCGAGGAGACTAGGCTATAACTAAGTCATGCGATACGTGTCATTCTCCATTGGAGAGTCATCATACCTATGGCCATGGTAAGGAGGGGCTGTAGAATGGATCAGGTTCGTACAGCAATAATAATTATAAATAGGGGTAGTATCTTCTTATTTCTTATCATATACTAGCACATAGCTAGGGCACGGGCACCTGTGGCACTCACCGTGCGGGGAACATTCATCCGTGCTGCGCGGGCACGCAATACTACCGAAACATTATAGTAAACCACCAGTAGCACGACATCTTCCACAAAGGTTGAGTCAAGTGCTAAAGGGGCCAACGTACCGGCACCTCAAGTGGTGGAGCCGGAACACCACGAGAAGTAGCCAAGCATGAAACCTAAGTCTCAAAACATATTTTCTTTTTTTGTAAATACTTTGAAAACGTCAAAAGTACCATTTCAAAGCGTAAATATGGGTTTTCAAGCCATCATAAAACTTTAATGCATTTTCATAATTCGAAAGTTTATTTCATAAACATAGATGTTCTAGCGAATATTTTGTAAAACGAAATCATGTTTTGTAAACAGTTTCACAAGTATGGACGCATTGATAAATCATTTCAAATCATGTGCTCTTTCATAAAATCATTTATCAGAGAAACATAAATGCAATATTAGAACTAAGTTAAGTAATACCCCTTACCTCGATTTATCGGGTATCTCGAATTCGAACGGTGACGTCTCCTAATACCTCCTTTAATCCTTTCTACGATTCACCTACACCGAAATCGTTTACTTAGCATCTTATCCACACGAATTGTCCGAATTGCGTTAAAATCATAACCTAGCGTCACTGTTGCATGTGTACGTATTATTGTATATCCTTAGGCCAACACGCACGTTTATATATTTCTTCACTATTGATATATTTGCTCCTAGAAGTATTAACGTATACCTTTATTTTATACATCCACAAGTATACACGCATAAAAATACATATTTATATATATATACACTCCTATATGTATATATATAAATATACTTTTATTGTTTTCATGTTTCCTATCTCATATATATATATCCTTCGTATATACATATACTTGCACACATTCACCTTTCATACCCCCGCAAGTATATGCACCTAAATAAATATATATATATATATATATATATTATCATTGTTTTCCATTTTTCCTTATCACATATGCATATACACATTTTTTTGTACAATTACTAGCATACTCAATTTATTATATAGACTTAATTGTACATATACCTAAATAAATAAATATGCATTATATATATTTCTACTTCTCATCTTTCCAATTTTTTGTCAAATTAATCTACACTAAACATGCTTTTATTTCAATTAATTCCTACAACATCATGCTTCCATAATACAATTATACATACATTAAACTAAATAAAATTCGGATTTTTACCTAGGAATTAACTGGTACAAGGATGAGGGATATCAACTGGGTATATATATATTTTTTTTTTCTGGTATACTGTCACTGTAGACGTACTGTGGCGTCGGAACAGGGTGACTGGACGGGTAGTACTGGCGATGGGAGGTTACCGGAGCTCGGGTTCGGAGGAAGGCCGGAGTGGGTCTTCTCCGTTTGCTGCAAAAACGCGAAACAGAGGAAAAATCCCTCTGTTTTCGTTCTCGTTTTCCAGGCGAGGGGAGAGGAAAAAGGGGGGAAATAGTGGCCGACAGTCGGGAGGGGGAGGAATTTCGGAGTCCGGTCTTCTGGTTCAGTCGCCGGTGAGCGAAAAGGGAGAGAAGAAGGCTCGGGTTTCTCGGTTTCGGGCGATGGAGAAGGAAGGGAGGAAAGGGGGTCGCCGAATGCCGGGGAGGAAAGCTGTGTCGATCGCCGATGGGGGAAAGGGTGACCGGCAGGCGAACTGCGGCAAGGGCTTTCCGGCGGTGAGGGTTTCTGAAGAGAAGAACAGTGGGGGGGGGGGAATTTCTAATTGGGATCGCGCGACAATCGCGCGATCCCGTTTTTTTTTTTTTTTTTTTTTTCTTTTAATTAATTTTTTTATTTTTATTTATTTATTTTTTTTTCTTTTTTTCTTTTAATTAATTTTTTTATTTTTATTTATTTATTTTTTTATCTCATATATATTATTTATATTTATATTTATATTTATATTTATTTTATATTTTTATTGTATATGTTATATTTGTATTTATATATATATATATATGTATATTTTTAATTATATTTTTATTCATGGAAAATTACATCTATATATATATACATATTTTTTTTTATTATTATTATTATTTTTTTGTTTATTCTAAATACAGAAAATTTGCGGTGTTTACATTCTCCCCACCTTTAAAGAATTTGGTCCTCCAAATTCCTCCGACTCCATCGGAATAGGTGTGGGTACTTTTCCTTCATAAGACTCTCTAGCTCCCATGTAGCTTCCTCTACCGAATAGTGTTGCCAGAGAACCTTTACCAGAGGTATCGTCTTCGATCGAAATACCTTTTCCTTTCTGTCCAATATCCGGATAGATCGTTCAATGCATATCATATCCTCTTGAATACTTAAAGGCTCATACTCAATGATATGTGAGGGATCCGGATTATACTTCCTTAACATCGAAACGTGGAAGACATTATATACTCCGGAGAGTTTATAATATCAAAATTTAAAATTTTTTTATTAGCCAAATACACTATTAACTCCAACAAAAAGTTAAAGCCTAGAAACAATAGGAAAGATCCATCGATAATTTTCAATCATTATAACTTCAAATAATAAAATCCATATTAAGATCACCACTCCAAACACCACATATACATCACATAATATCATTAATTCCTCAATCTTTGGAACCGTTATCACAATTTAATCACTTTTATCATTAACAAATTAATAGCACTCCATGTAGAAGTTTAGAGATTATCCTGCAACGACTTGAATAATTTATCAATTCATATCCTCAAGTTGATATACTTTTCTCTTTCTTTTACTAATCAAAATCACTTTAAATTGAGTAATTATCCTCTTTAAATGCAAGATTGATTCCAGCCAATAGAAAATCTTACATTATACAATAATAAATTTTCTGCTGATGATCTCTAATTACTGCCTAAAATCTACGTTCCCACATAACATTTCTTTGCACTTGATATTGAACAATTAATCCATCTTCCATAGTTCATACGATTTCGTTAGAATGAAATTCATTTCTTAATCTTCACAAGTAATGGTATCCCGACTTCTAACACGAATATAACGACTATCAATTTCAATTTATCCTTTAATCACACTCATTCTCGATTCGCACCACTTGGTTCCGAATCACTTCACATACAAAGATATTCTTACTTTGCATACACTTCTTATTCCAATGTAATTTCTATTCAAAATCTATCATATTCAAACTTGCCTTATTTCGTACCTCAATTATATCAGAACTCTTTCTTTATTCCAATTAAGTCTCACATTTAAGACATAAAAAATATAGGAGTTACAATCCTTAGATTCAATATGTAATCCATATTCCAATGTTTCCTTATATCTCAACTTTAAATCATCCTTAAGAGTTTTGGGTCTTTCCCTACTGATTTATAATCCATGTCCTGAGATTCCAATTAACACCCGTTCTTAACATATCGTGACCAAAACGACTCCGGGTCTCCTTAAAATCTAACACCAGTACACTCCAAAACGAATGAACCTGATCCGATAATCTCTTTTTCATGTAAGCCTTATAATTATTCTCTCAGTATATTTAATCTAAGCAAGGTCACTCAGTACAGTGGTTTGAGTAATTAATTCGATACCACCTGCTAAATCAATTCTAGAACTTCTCCTTTTTGTTTAGGGGTAACTTGATAAATCATTTCATCATGTATCAGAAAATTTTCCCTGTTTACCGAGATGTTTCTATACTCTGAACACTCCCTATCTATATCAATCATATAAGCAGTGCGACCTTTAAAGTCTTATTTATACTGTTAGTTCCCTCATTTATTCTTCCAGTAGAGTGACTATGTTCTTTCATTGTCACCGTTTTCCTTGGTAGATCTCTTCTCTGTCATTCTCTTTATCTTTCTCTTTCTTAGTGACTTAAGAAATATACAATCCATATTATCATAATTGCGCCTCGCGCTCTGTTACCTCAAAGTACTTTCAAATAGAGTCATCTTAGCTTGACTAAATATCTCAATATCTCCTATAGGTTTCTGAACTTCTTTTATCTAACAGTTCTTACAACTCTTTTTTTTCAATTACTAAAGATCCATAAAATTCATTCGACAAGGAGACTTCGAAATTGACTGTGTCTCTAGTGCCAAACCTACAGTGAATTCCAACTCTCTCTCCAATGGTAGCCGGTAGTTCCTCAGGAAACATTCGAAAACTTGCATACCACAGATATGTCCTGAATACTTGGACATTCTCAACTAGTGCCAGAGATGAATGCAACATAACTTTCGCATCAACATGTTCATCAAAAACTTTCATTAATAATCAAAATCATACACTTCGTTTCTTAACTGTAAAACATACATTAAACTTACTAGGAATGGAGAAGGTTACAGTCTTAGAGTAGCAGTCTAAACTTATATGGTTGGTGGTTAGTGAATCCATACTAAAAATTACATCAAAACCATACATGTTCAACAAAATTAGATCTGCTAATATGGTCCTATCTCCTACCTTGATTTCACAATCCTTACACCATATCAGTTCAAGGCAAAGGCTCTCCCATGAGTGACAGGCTTCTTGCCTTTCTCTGCTGCGGTAGCCTGTCTCTGTGGGACTTGTCTCTGGGGAGCTTGCCTTTCAAGTTGTCGTGGTAGCTCTGAGGGTTGAGAAATTTGCTTCTGTGGACAATCCTTTACCATGTGCCCCTTTTGTCCACAACCAAAGCAACTCCCTGAGGACCAGTGACACGTAATTCTATGAAATTTACCGCATCTAGTGCAAAATCTATCGTACCGTTGGAAGCCTCTGGTAGTCTGTGGAGAAGGTACAGGAACTGTGGGCCTATCAATCCTAGCCTGAGACTCGTTTGTCCTCTGTCTTTTAGGTTGGCCCCTCTGAAGGTCCTGTCTCACAAACTCCGTTCGCTTACTCTTATCCTTGTTCTTTCTCTTAAATGTTGGAGGCTTCATTTTCGGAAAATTCCTCTTTCTACCGACATTCCTCTCCTCCCTTCGGGTCTGTACAAGAGGCTGATGCGCCATAGGTACTGGAGGAACTTGTAAAGGAGGAGGTGGTGGTGCTTGTAGAGGAATCGACACCGGAGTAGAAAATGGTGTCGTGCCAACTGAATCGGAAACGTTTGTCCCTAGATGTTGGACAATCATGGCAGCTATCGACTCCAAACCTCGCTCGAGGCGCTGCTCCAACCGTTGTTCAAATTGAGTCATACGTGTATTGAGGTCCTCTAAATGCGGTGGAGGAGGTGGAGGTGGCTGAGCCTGCCTCCGAAGACGTCCACGTCTTCCACTCATCGTGCAGTGATCTAATACCTGCGCGTAATTCCATAGATCAAGTCTTACATTCATTAGGTATACATTACCTACTACCAGACAAGCACAGACATTGGGATGTAATTTAATCCTTATTTTCGACACTGACAGTACTAGACAACCTTCGCTCTGATACCACTTGAACTGTAACGACCCTTGACCCTTAAAAATCGGGATAAAATTTTTTTTGAATTTTAAACTTAATTTTAATTTACCCGCTCGTTACCTTATTCACTTAGGTTGTATTCCTGTGCAGTGTCGAAACATTTTCTTAATTCTTTTCTTGTAATTTATAATTGATTTTTATATTTTAACTTATATGGCCGATAGAAATTTCGGCAGCATAACGGCTTATATATAAGCCTACCCACCTGCAAATCAGTTGTATTCACAATCCTAGATATCCACAACTACCAAGCATACTTTCCAAATCCATCTTTACCACACAATGTATCTATTTCGATTTAATACTAGTCATCTCAAAATATAATCCCAGAGTAGTAATGTCTACATCGTTCCTTACAAAATTACATCCCAACTGATAATTCTAATATATGTCTGTGCATACAATTATGTCTGGTACAGGAATGTAAATGTATACCTTTCGCGTGTACAAAGTAGCTTAGGGTAGCTCTTCCCACCAGCTTACGTCGTGTACGCAGCAGATAGTGTCTATAGATTCACTGCAAATGATCTGAAGGTAGAGGGGTGAGCTTTTGGGGAAAAGCCCAGTAAGAGAATATTCTTAAAGCAGTTCTAATATATAAATGCATTGGTAATTGTTCATAAAATGAAACTTAATGCAATACATAAACTTTCATTTCATGCATACGCGTCATAAAGCGTGCGAGTATTTAAACCAAAACACGTACTTAACCAGTTTGCAACTTTTCATGAACATTTCATAAATCATTTCGTAAACGTTTCATGAATAATTCATAGTTATTTCGTAAACATTTCATGCATATTTCATAATCATTTCATAAGACTCTCATGCATATTTTGTAATCATTTCATAAACATCTCATGCATGTTTCATAACCATTTCATAAAACTCTCATGCATATTTCGTAAACATTTCATAAACATCTCATGCATGTTTCATAACCATTTCATAAAACTCTCATGCATATTTCGTAAACATTTCATAAACATCTCGTCATAGTCGATTTTATAATTAAAATCGAGGAGACTAGGCTATAACTAAGTCATGCGATACGTGTCATTCTCCATTGGAGAGTCATCATACCTATGGCCATGGTAAGGAGGGGCTGTAGAATGGATCAGGTTCGTACAGCAATAATAATTATAAATAGGGGTAGTATCTTCTTATTTCTTATCATATACTAGCACATAGCTAGGGCACGGGCACCTGTGGCACTCACCGTGCGGGGAACATTCATCCGTGCTGCGCGGGCACGCAATACTACCGAAACATTATAGTAAACCACCAGTAGCACGACATCTTCCACAAAGGTTGAGTCAAGTGCTAAAGGGGCCAACGTACCGGCACCTCAAGTGGTGGAGCCGGAACACCACGAGAAGTAGCCAAGCATGAAACCTAAGTCTCAAAACATATTTTCTTTTTTTGTAAATACTTTGAAAACGTCAAAAGTACCATTTCAAAGCGTAAATATGGGTTTTCAAGCCATCATAAAACTTTAATGCATTTTCATAATTCGAAAGTTTATTTCATAAACATAGATGTTCTAGCGAATATTTTGTAAAACGAAATCATGTTTTGTAAACAGTTTCACAAGTATGGACGCATTGATAAATCATTTCAAATCATGTGCTCTTTCATAAAATCATTTATCAGAGAAACATAAATGCAATATTAGAACTAAGTTAAGTAATACCCCTTACCTCGATTTATCGGGTATCTCGAATTCGAACGGTGACGTCTCCTAATACCTCCTTTAATCCTTTCTACGATTCACCTACACCGAAATCGTTTACTTAGCATCTTATCCACACGAATTGTCCGAATTGCGTTAAAATCATAACCTAGCGTCACTGCTGCATGTGTACGTATTATTGTATATCCTTAGGCCAACACGCACGTTTATATATTTCTTCACTATTGATATATTTGCTCCTACAAGTATTAACGTATACCTTTATTTTATACATCCACAAGTATACACGCATAAAAATACATATTTATATATATATACACTCCTATATGTATATATATAAATATACTTTTATTGTTTTCATGTTTCCTATCTCATATATATATATCCTTTGTATATACATATACTTGCACACATTCACCTTTCATACCCCCGCAAGTATATGCACCTAAATAAATATATATATATATATATATATATATATATTATCATTGTTTTCCATTTTTCCTTATCACATATGCATATACACATTTTTTTGTACAATTACTAGCATACTCAATTTATTATATAGACTTAATTGTACATATACCTAAATAAATAAATATGCATTATATATATTTCTACTTCTCATCTTTCCAATTTTTTGTCAAATTAATCTACACTAAACATGCTTTTATTTCAATTAATTCCTACAACATCATGCTTCCATAATACAATTATACATACATTAAACTAAATAAAATTCGGATTTTTACCTAGGAATTAACTGGTACAAGGATGAGGGATATCAACTGGGTATATATATATATTTTTTTTTCTGGTATACTGTCACTGTAGACGTACTGTGGCGTCGGAACAGGGTGACTGGACGGGTAGTACTGGCGATGGGAGGTTACCGGAGCTCGGGTTCGGAGGAAGGCCGGAGTGGGTCTTCTCCGTTTGCTGCAAAAACGCGAAACAGAGGAAAAATCCCTCTGTTTTCGTTCTCGTTTTCCAGGCGAGGGGAGAGGAAAAAGGGGGGAAATAGTGGCCGACAGTCGGGAGGGGGAGGAATTTCGGAGTCCGGTCTTCTGGTTCAGTCGCCGGCGAGCGAAAAGGGAGAGAAGAAGGCTCGGGTTTCTCGGTTTCGGGCGATGGAGAAGGAAGGGAGGAAAGGGGGTCGCCGAATGCCGGGGAGGAAAGCTGTGTCGATCGCCGATGGGGGAAAGGGTGACCGGCAGGCGAACTGCGGCAAGGGCTTTCCGGCGGTGAGGGTTTCTGAAGAGAAGAACAGTGGGGGGGGGGGGATTTCTAATTGGGATCGCGCGACAATCGCGCGATCCCGTTTTTTTTTTTTTTTTTTTTCTTTTAATTAATTTTTTTATTTTTATTTATTTATTTTTTTTTCTTTTTTTCTTTTAATTAATTTTTTTATTTTTATTTATTTATTTTTTTATCTCATATATATTATTTATATTTATATTTATATTTATATTTATTTTATATTTTTATTGTATATGTTATATTTGTATTTATATATATATATATATGTATATTTTTAATTATATTTTTATTCATGGAAAATTACATCTATATATATATACATATTTTTTTTTATTATTATTATTATTTTTTTGTTTATTCTAAATACAGAAAATTTGCGGTGTTTACATTCTCACAGTATTAGATAGCAAAAACAAACTCGAGGTCACGAAGACATCCTTGTGAAGCACTTGGCACCGTAGGGTAATCACACAAAACCTCCTATCGAGTGCTAGAGATGGCTCTCATGGACATGACTGCCATACAGGCATAAATCGGGTTGCCAACAGACTCAAAAATCCCTCGATGGCTTCACGATAAAAATCCAACACTTCATCCCAAATCATAATTTCAAAAATTAGGGAAAACCACCCATCAAAAATAAAACATGTATCAACTTTATAAAACCAACATGTAAATAAATCGTGCAACTTCAAGCTATTCAAAATATAGTTAAAATAGTGCCCACGCAACATCTTTAAAAATTAGCAATCACAATGGAGTTACAAAAATGGTGAAGTACTCACACGCACATGCTACTATCATGTAAAAATATTAGCTTATAAAATGATAACTCTATGCTATGACAGAATTTAAATCAAGGCAATTTATAAAAGCGATCGGTAAGGGAATTTTAATCTAGGCTACCCTAATGAATCAGCTAACCTATTTTCTATCTTTTAAAATATGAAATCTAGCCTATCCTAAGTATTTTACTAATGTTAGCTATATAAAACCCCTTACCACACAAGCTACTTACCCTTTTTCGCCTACCGCCTTAGATGCACACATATGCGTCTAAGCTTTCTTGGTGCCTTCTGACGTGTTTGCTACGAAATATCATTCAAGGTATACGTCATTTACCATTCGCACATTAACGACTTAAATTTCAGCACACGCACATTCGCAAAAAAAAAAAAAAAGAAAAACAATTCTTCCATTAACGTAGTTTTATCGGTTTTAAGCCTTATGCTTATTCATTTCCAATTATACTCTCATGGCCATAATTTCTACAATTCTACATGTTAATTATTTTCAATCTTAATCAATTGGCTAAACGCCTTAAGCATAATTTTAATTTCACACTACATTCATGCAATACATATTTTTATATAATATTCATCACTTATATTTTATTTAATTTCTGCAATTTCAATCATCAATTTACCAACATTTTATTAATTGGAGGTCCCATAATCACCATTATCTACTCCTAGATTCTAATTTTTATCATTATGGGACTAAATTGCCTCAACACTAATTAATTATTTTCGTTCCTAATTTCCAGCAAACATTTTTATTCCGAAAGTCTTCATTTGGCCAAACCTAAGCTTTTATACACATTCAACCATTTCAATATTTGATTGACATTATTTTTATTAACCAACAATTCCTTATAAATTTCAGCCAAAGAATTAAATTTTTTGCATTTCATTTCATTTCCTACATGCATCTAATGTGTATTACTTTTAGGCAAATTATGTAATCTAACTCTCCTAACCAAATGCATGCATAATTTCCCTTAAATTTCCTACTTAACCGAGCATTCCATCACCATTTCTCTTCATCAAATTTTCTAGTAGTCCCCTTAGTTTCACAATTGAGTTAATACCTCATTTTACTAAGCTTTTAAATCTACCAATTCATTCAATATTTTTTAGCCCTCAAATTCAGATTTTATTATACTTAAATAGCATGAATTAAAGCTATCCTACATCAATTTTCTGCATTCAAATAAAGCATGGCATTATGAAATTTTTAGATTTAGCTTACTCCTAATTTACATGCATTATACAAATTCTCGTTTTGTTCTTTTTCATTGCAGCCGAGCCTATCCCTATCCAATTCTAATTTTTCTTATCAAATTTTTAATCCTACAAATCTACATTTGTATTATCTCAATTCAGCTTACACAATGAAATAAATTCTTCTCATGCAGAATTTTCCTTTCTTTCATGGCCGAATATAAATTGTTCTAATCTTCCTATTTTTTTCTTGTTGAATGTTAAGCCATAGAAGATTACATTGTACATTACAATTTCAGATTACATAAACTAATTTTACTTTGTCAATTTACCAATTTCACTATATACCTCTACATGGCCAAATATCACAACTCAATATATCTACTTATATAGTTTAATTTTTCAATCTTACAACCTTATAATAGCTTATTCACTTTATAATTTCTACATTAATCTTAATTTTCCAATAAATTCAATCTCCCCTAATTTAGCTACATGCAACCGAATTCACCTGCATGTACCTACTAAATTTTCTTCTTCAATTGTTACAATTCCCATTTGATGCAGAAATTTATACATGCAAAATCATTTTTCCTCAATTTATCATAACAACTTATACAAGTTAAATTTTTACAATTTAAGATTTTATTACCTAACAAAATTTAATCGATGTGCATGTAACATTTTTCTGGAATTTTAAACAATCTAATTACATACATATATAAACATAACAACAAACATATTGAAATTGCAGAAATTAACAATGTTCTTACCCCAAATTGCACTAGCCGACCACCTAGCTAATTCTCCCTAATTTGCTCAAACTAATTTCTGGAAATTCCAGGTTAAATCCTGCTGTGTTACACGTTTGAAGTTTATTTGAAGTTGTTCTTCACCTGTCCGATACACCTAAGCACTCCTACCAGCCATGGAGCTCTCGGTTCCAGCTAAAATTTCAGGATTCATGGTTGTTTCAACAAATTTTAGGTATGGTGGAGGTTGAAAACGAGTTTGGTGAGTTTAATTAGTAAGCAATCTAAGTCTAACTAGTTTCTAAACAACCTAAGCAATCAAGATTTTTGTTGAATGTTTGCAGAAAATCTAGAATATGGACTCTTTGTGCGTGGAGGACTAAAGAGAGGGAAGAGATGTTGCATGCAAGCTATAAGGGTTGTTCTAAGGTGGCTGGCGGCGTGATTTATGGTGGCTGGTGTTGGATTTAGCTCCTGGTGAGGTGGTGGTGGCATGAGGAAGAAGGGTGAGGGCTGCAAGTTTTCTGGTTTCCTCCTTTGGCAAAAACGTGAAAGAGGGAATAGGAAACTAGAATTTGTTAAATTTCTAGATATATATATATTTTCTGCATAATTTATGTGTTAGTTAGTTTAATTATGTCACGACCCTTTTTCATCCTTTTAACCAAAAACCATTACAAATTTTTCGCATTTTTTTCATTTTTCTTACCCGGTCGTGAACAAGCTCACCACTACACAGTTGGGCAGTGAGTTAATAATAATCATCACTCATCATTCATTCTCAATTAAATCATAAGAAGTGTCATTCATTTGAAAGTTAAGTTATACACTTATACATGACACATTTCCTAACTTTTACATCCCTCACATTACAATACAAAATGACTACTGTGCCTTTACATGTTTAGATATAAAAAGAATCCCTGTGTGTATACCTTTTGGCGATGGAAGCAACGGATGTCCAAAATACAACGCCTCAGTCCTCACTGGGCTGCTATGTACACTCTGTAAAGAGGGGAAAGTTGAGAGGGATGAGCAACCACATGCTCAGTAAGGCAATAATGCAGGCATGGTAGATAACTACTTTATCTACATGTTGATAGTGTTATGCATAAATCATTTATAGTCGGAGCATGATAAAATAAAACTATGCCACATGTATATACATATATCATGTATTGAAAATCATGTAAATAGGCATAAAACATGGAAATATCAACATGTAAAACCATCTCATGCTCATTCTCATTAAATCTCATCACAAAAAGGGAAATTCATTTAAGAAACATCCTTTTTAGTCATATCACACCTTATCACAAATCTCTTTATGAAATTCCAGCACATCTCATCATAAATCAAATTATCATTTCTTTAAATCACAAATCCCACAAGGCTTGACCCCTCCCTCGGGTCTACCCTGGACAAATCACAATCACACTCATGTATAAAAACCATGTCGTATCATGTAATATTAAGTGAGATAGGTCACTATATCTCAAAGACTATGTTGGCCAACTATGTCAGAAATCATCCTAGACCACACGGATCCTATTGTGTGGGGTATCATGCTGCAACGAAGGTGGGTTAGTTCTCCGCCAGACTTTCTCATCAGTATCTCAACCACGCGGTACAACGTACTCCATGTGATATACACGGTACAACGTACTCCGTAAACCCATATCATGGTTGGGGGTACCAACTGTAGGTCTTATCTACCTCAATGCCAAGTGTAACCGATATAGTCTTAAGTGCACGTGGGAGTATTTTTAATGTCAGGTCCTAGCCCCTCATGGCCTTTAGCGCCCCTTTTGGGTTCCCTGAATTAATCTGTATTACCCTCACCCCGGCATCATACATACCACAGTGTGAAAAACTGTGCTAAGCTCTAGCACAATTCATGCATCATAAATAAATATCCTCGTACGAGTAACGCTCTTGTACGACATTTATGCATAAATTCATGAGAAAATCACGTACGAGCATAGCTCCAGTACGGTTATATGTATAAGAAAACACTCAAAATCCACGTACGAGCAGAAGCTCTAGTACGGTTTATAAAACATCATCACAATCAAATCAAGGTGTAAGATAAGTTTCAGCACGTTTCATACATGTGAAAATACCAAAATCCCGTGCGAGCGAGGCTCCAGCATGATTTAACTCACACAAAAATGATAGGTGGCTCATATACATTCAAAACAAATCTCAAAACATGTTTAGCACCTCCCATGTGCTATTCCACAACATCATTCAAACACTAGCCAGCCTACCCGTAGATTTGCTTAAAATAAAGCAATGTGCTTTGTAAAAACATTAAAACATGTGATTTATGCAATTATTAGCCTTACTATCCCCCTTTTAAGAATCATTTCATAATCTAAATCATATACGTACTCGTAGCAATTCACACATACCAACAATCATTTTCCTAAACAATCGTGCATTTTACAACACCCTATATTCACCTACGAGTTCAAAGTATGATCATCTATCTCCATATACTCAAAGAATTCCGTTACCTGGAAATAGCATCGCGTGATTTTGTTTCCTTAGAGTTGCTTACTTGTGTGGTTCGATTTGTCTCCAACGAACTCTCTGAAACTGCACAAAATCGTATATCGCACCAATTTAGTTCAATACTACACAACTCTTATGTTTGCTATAGTCGATTCAACCTATAGCCTCCATTAACACTTATAAGGCCTCGTTTTATTGTTCTACTCATAACTCGGGTCTATTGATTCTTTTAGGCCTATTATTTCATACCATATCGATATTAAATCGGTATTAAGCTTGTAGTGTTCATATTTCATCAATCCCTTCACTATAGCATTTCATCAACATCTTATATACTCATTTTTTGAAATTGGTTACTCACAATGTGGCTTCATTCCATCATCTTAAATCATCCACATTACTTCAATAACAACTTAGCATAATCCATAAATCACCAACTCATCCAAATCACATTTTCTCACACTAACTCATTCCATTTTCTAGGTCACACTAGTTCCATCACATCCTAGGTAGTTTTCACCATCAATACACCACCCAATCAACTCACAATATCAACTAAACAAACATACATTTGGCTTGGTGTATTAGAAACTCAACTCTTTGGATTTCCTTCTTGCTCCAAAATGGAAACACTCCTTGCTCCTTTAATCCAACAAATGTAGCTTTGATTCCAAAGTATGTTGTTCTTCCCTTGGATATGAACAACTTTGTATCTAATGGTCTTTCCTCAAATCTTATTGAAAATGGGATGATTTAGAGAGAGAAATCTAGGTTTTAGATTGAAAATGGAGGAACTGGGGTTGTTTCCGTGATTTTCAGATTTCAACTGCTCCTATTTATAGAAATTGCTTGATGAGATAGATCTGCATTGGGTGGAGATTGATCTAGTCCTCTTAAATCCCTCATTTTCATGACATTTTTAAGGCATGAGATCAATTTGTTCTAGGCAGTAGCTTAAGGAGATCGATCTGGCTAACAGAGGAGATTGATCTGCTCTAACCCGAGAGCTAAGAAAATCAATTTGCTTGCATTAAGAATCGATCTCTTCATTACAGAATGCTTAGCAGATCGATCTGGCCCCATTGGAGATCGATCTGCCCTGTTCCATTGCTCAAATAAGAGCAATTTTGGCTCTTCTAGATCAATCTTTCCTTCTATGAGATCGATCTGGCATTCATATTTTCTAGATTTTGCTATAATTTTTTGCAGTAACTCATCCAAAACATCCTTAATTTTACTGCCATAGTCATTTTCTCATCCAACCACCTTTAAGGCTTAAAAATGACGTCCTTTCATACTTTATATACATTAAACCTTGTGTGCATTAATTGTATAACCAAATGTATACAATACAAACCAAATGGAAGTACAACTTCATTCCATTTTACCACACCACTCATTTTCCATTCCACTAACATTCATCACATACAAAAGTCCATTTCTTCATATTCATACATAATGAAACTTGTACGTACATCACAAACTCTTATTACAAGTGTGTACAATGAATTTATGGACTTTACATCACTTATGCTTCACATTACATATACATCACCATACTTATGAATTCATAAGGTTTACATCTGAAAATACGGGTCTTACAAATTATTTGTTAATTTAATTTCCAGAATTAGCAATTTAATTATACATGCATAAAGTTTAGCTTTTACTATGGTTTAAGAAATTAAATACTAAGTGCAGATTTTGCAAACTTTAATCTACATAAATTCTGGTTTCTATGTCTAATGCATATGGTTTAACAATTTAAATAACTCAATTTCAGATTTTAATGTCAATCTATATAATTTCTGGTTTTCCATACCTCTAATGGGTGTGTGTGTGTGTATATATATATATATATCAACTTTCTATATGGATTAACATAATAAAATTAAATTGTACATTTGTAATTAAATCTACATATTTTACTCTAATGTTTTTATGAATAATTACATTTTTAGATTTCTTATTATGCCAATTAGCTTATGAAATCTGACTTTATAACTAACATAATTATATATACTTGTTCCAAATAATACTACACAAGGATTTTATACTTATATATATTTTTCAGATTTTGTAATTTATACATAAATATATTGTATCTTAATATTTTCAGATTTTATTACATTATAATATCAAAATTATTAAATTCATAATTAACTTGGTTAACTTGCTTAAATTTAACAATGTCACTACTTAATTATTCATGAAATTTCCCTTTAACCAATTTTATCATGGTTTCATATAGATTGTCACGACCCAAATTACCTAAAAATCCCTACAAATTTTTCGCATTTTCCCATTTCCTCACCCGTCGTGAACCTTTACACTACTAAACAGTTGGGCTATGATTCGGTGTTAGTCACCTCTCCCCTATTTACCATTCAATTTATTTAAACTGAATACATCCCCAATATTACATCATATATAGTACTGTGCATCTATATGTTCAGATACGAAATTATACAAATGTGTATACCTGATATTGATAAGAAGCAGCGGATAACTGAATTGCGAAGCTATTGTCGCTCTCTTCTACTGAGTGTACCCTGTGGGGTGGAAAATGAAAGGGTGAGCGAAACGTGCTCAGTAAGGCAATAATGTAAGCAGGTAGATAACTATACTATCTACGTGCTGATAATGTCATGATGTAAAAATCGTTTACTTTCGGAGCATGAGGTAAGATTAAAACAATGCCACATGTATGTATATATCATATACAAGAAATCATGAAATCGACATATCAAGCACACATGGAAAATCATCATGTATGACATCTCATGCTCGTCACATTAAAACTTATTTATTTCATCATAAACTCTTCACTTTAAAACTCATTTGTTTAATCACAAAACTCATCACTTTGAAACTTATTTGTTTCATCATAAATTCATCACATTTAAAACTCATTTGTTTCATTATAAAACAACTTCATCAAGGTCAAACCCATCTCTCGGGAATACCTTGATTCATCAAATCACATCTCTTTTAAAAACACAAATCGGGACTACCCCTTCATCGGGTTTGTCCTGGTCTATCCAGACCGTATGATATCATGTGAGGCATGTAGGTTACTGTATGAAAAATCGAGGACTATGGCCATACTATGTCCCTGTGATCCCAGGCACACGGATCCCGGTGTGCGGCGTATCACAACTGCAACGGGAGGTGGGGTCAAGTCCTACCCGCCAGAATATCGAGTAACATCGTAGAGTCATCATGACTGCACGGTACAGCGTACTTCGTGTGACATACACGGTACATCGTACTCCGTGGACCCATATCATAGTCTGGGGGTGCCTGTCGTAGGTCTTATCCAGCCCAATACTATGTCGATAACCAACCCATATCTCAAAGTATATGTGCGAGCATGTCAACTCTCTGTGACACACAGTCTACAGGAGGCTTCCGCACGACTATATGCATGTCAACTCGCGTCTAGTGCGTTTATGTGAGCATCCTGTTGCCCACCCCACACCAGGTCACAGGCTTACGGAGCTCCAGCACCACGCTATGCATATCATGATATCTAAAATCTCGTGCGAGCGAAGCTTCAGCACGATTTTGTGCACACATAAATTTCTCGTACGAGCAATGCTCCAGTACGGCTTTTCATGATAAATAAATCATTAAACTTGAGTGCGAGAAAGACTCTAGCACTCTTTTAGTCATGTAAATACGATAGGTGGCTCACTTTTAATAAAACATCTTTTAAAATAGTAACCGGTACAAATCGGTACCCTTTCGTAAAATTCACGAAATCAACAGCCCACCTATGTGTATATTTGCTTAAATCAAAGCAATATATTCATATAAAGTATTAAAAACATGGAATCATGCAATTTACCTGCCTTACTACCCCTTTTTTGTAAATTTTACTCCTAGGGGCAAAATTATATTTTCCCTTTATTTATCTAAGCCCCGGTTTTCGTAAAAATTATTACTTCGTTTCTAGATGCTTTAAGAAATTTCTAAGCCCTGTAAATCCCCTCTCAAAATACGCATAATTATCTCTATGCACCTACAAAATTCCCTTACCTCGATTCTTGTCGAGTCTGACCTTTCCACTGATGTCTCTTCGCGCAGTCCGATATGCTCCCAATCAAATCTCCCGAACTGCGTATAATTATTCCTCAAGTCAGATATCATACAATTTAATTGTATTTAATACTTTCTGGGCTTAATTTAAATCATTGGGCCTATTTATCCCTATTGGGCCCGATTGCACTTTAATGGGCCTCGACCCATTTTCAGCCCGTTTATGCTGTTTAAATCCCTTCTTCGGGTTTACTGGGCTCATTCAGCTTACCAATAATTATCGGGCTTCGTTCCAAACTCATTGGATAGCCCGTATACCATTTACGGTAATTACGTTGTAATTCCGATTAATATTCCTTTTATACAGAATTAATCCATAAATTCTGTAAAATAATTGAAACTCTGTATTAAAGGACTCTAATTGTCGGAATTAAAATGTACTTACCCAGTATGATGCGGGATACTAAAATCGGAGCTCAATCGGCTCTCGTTCGGGCTTTATCGTCGAACTGCACAATTATTATATTTAATCCCGGGTTACTCTTCGATTAAATATAATTTAATTAAATTTCTCGAAAATCAATTCGGTCACTTTTGACCTCATATTGGCTTACCCGAAGTCCGGTGTATCCCCGAAAATCCTTTCCCTTTTTCCTTTTCCTCTTTTTCTCCTTTTTTCCTCTCTTTTTGGCTGAACCGGTTCAGTCCGGTTCAGACCGGTTCAGACCGCCGGTTCAGCTCGGTCCGGTTCGGTTCAGTTTTGGCCGGTTCAGGTCGGTTCGACCGGTTCAATCCCCATTTGCTCATTCCAGCGCCGTCCGACCGGTTTTCGGTGCGATTTCGGTGCCGTTCGGCTTGGCTACACCTGGGCATTCAGAATCGGGCCTCGGTTGGGGTCGAAATGCGACCATCGTCGGCGAATTCCTCCTTCTCCCCCCCGGCTGTCTCCTCCCGATCCGACGGATTCCTGCGGTTTCGTCGGCCGGTACTGGTCTCAAAAGGACCGGCTCCTCCTCCTGATCATGCTGGTACCCGTCGTTCGCCCCCAGCTGCCGTGGATCGCCGGTACCGACTCTGTTTTCCTCGCGGGCTTCTCGTCCTCCGTTCGTCGGACACGGCCATTGTCGGCACGCATCACCGGTGCCAATGGATTCACCGGCCTCTCCTCTTGCTGTTCGGCCCTTCGTCGGAGGCCGTAGGTCGGACGAGCCACGCGTGTCTCCCTCTCCGTTTTCCCTTTTCTTTCTCTCTCCCCGACGTTTTACAGATTTCTCTCTTTTTTTTTTACAATTATTATTTTATTTAACAATTTATTTTATTATTAAAATATTCATTAAAATAGTCTTAAAAAAATCTGAAAATATCTACAAAATTAATATTTTATTCCAAACAATTTAACTTAATTTAATTTATTTTATTTATTATATTTTTAACCATTTTTCGGGTATAATTTCTCCGTATTTTCGGGATATTGTCCCGGGTGACTTTTCGGTATTTTTAAAAATTTCGGATCTTGATCAGTTTGACTCAAAATTATATAATTTCCTCATTATTGATCAAGATATTCTAAATCCTTATTTTAAATTAAATTTTCTTATCGAATTTATCCCGGCTTTCGATCTTTTAACCGTTTTGCCCTTACACGTGTTCGGGATTTATTTAGCCCGACTTCCCTTCACGAATATTCATTCATTTTATGATTTGAATCCTTATTTTCAGTCCGAATCCCATTCCTTTAAATTTGTGAACATTTTTCTACCTCATACAATTTACGATTTAATTTCGGGTCTTACAAATCTCCCCCACTTAAGGAATTTGGTCCTCCAAATTAGAACCAAGTCATATGAGTCCATATACAACTCCAGGTACATCGATCGTATCATACTCTTAAATTCTTATGTGACCTTCTCCGGAGTGTATTACTACCAAGGACTTTAATTAGGGAGATCATCTTAAACCTCAATACTTTCTCTTTCCTGTTTAATGCCCGAATCAACTTATCAATATACTTATATTTTCATTAAACTGAACTTTTGGAATTCATATTCGATCACTTATGCTGGATCCGGATAGTATTGCCGAAGCATCGAAAGCTGGGACATATTGTGGGTGCCTGCTTATTCAAGTGATAGCACCAACCTGCAGGTCTTATCTTCCACTTGCCCAATCTCTCAAAATATTCCATCCAGCGAAACTCAACTTACCTTCTTCCAAAAGCTCGCTATGTCCTTATTCCCTTAGGACAAGAAACATTTCAATCATATTAATTCACCAAGGGTGAATTCCAATACTTGTCTATCTGCTCTGAGGTGTTCTTAATCTCTCATCCTTAACTAAACATCCTCAACGACTTATTATCCAAGGTTGAATATAATTCTATCTGTCACCCACTTTTTCTTATCCAATTTGGGGAACAACCCCTACAGCCATATACTGCCTCATATCTTGTTATCCCGATACTCAACTGCCAATTGTCGTTATTGGCGAATTCAATTTGTAATAACTGATCATCCCAGGAGCATAAAAATCAAGGGAAAAAGCTTTCATCGGATCCTCCAGAACCTGTACAGTCCTCTCTGACTGACCATTTGTCTGAGGACGAAAAGCTGTGCTAATACTCAATCGGGTTCCCATAGCTTCCTGAAAAATATTCCCTGAAGTAAGAAGTGAAGCGGGAATCCCTATATAATACCATGCTCACTGGAACGCTACTTAATGTTCCACAATCTTTCTTACACATGAATCCTCATATACACTCTGAGTATTTGAGAATTTTATAACCAAAAGGTGGGTAGACTTAGTCAACTTAGCGACTATCATCCAAATAGCCTCGTAATTCACTTGGGTTCTCTGTAACCCATCATAAAATTCATGGAGACTTGCTCTCATTTTTCGTGCCGTGTCGATATAGGTAGGTGCTGCAATAACTCTGCAGACTTTTAATACTCTACCTTACTCTGCTGACACACTACGCACTTTTCTACAATCTCTACCATATCTCTTTTCACATCTGACCACCCATACCCCTTTTCAGAGAATTCAATATATATATTCATTACTTTCCGTATGCACTGTATATCTCGAAGAGTGAGCTTCTGACAACATCACTATCTCATCAACTGTGGTCCTGGGGAGCACTTATACTGTCTCTGAACCTCTCTGTAAATCATTATCACACTCTTTGTGATCTCTGTCACTGTACCCTTCTGAATCTGACCCAAACTATCTACATCCGGTCGATCATCACGCTAAGCCTGGCAAATCCGGGTACTCTCATCCAGTTCTAATCATCAGGCTAGCTGTCACACAATCACTGTCATCATCAGAAGGGATCACATCTATACTGAGGCTCACAACTGCATCTAGCAGCTCACGCTCCCTGACCATCATATGTAATACAATCCCGATGCTCTTTCTGCGCAAAGCATCAGCCTTTCCCGAGGGGTACAATTTTCACAAATCAAAATCCCTCAGAAGCTCTAACCCACTATGTAATCTCATATTCGTCTCTTTCTGTGTAAACAGATACTCGAACTTTCAAAATCAGTGCATATCCACAATTTCTCACCGTGTACATAATAGTACCATATCCTCAGTACAAATACTGTTGCCAACTTAAAATCATGAGTCAGATAGTTTATTTCGTGATCAAGGAGTTGTCTGACTCCATAATTGACTATCTTCCCATTATACATCAATACACAGCTCCTTCATTATTTCGAGGTATCCATACTCACTGAGAACCTCTTGAGCTGTTGGGTATGACGAAATTAATCACGGTGGTCAGTTCATACTTCACTACACCGAAATCCATGTCACATCTCTCATCTTATTTATCATCTCATTCAAAGATCACGTTTTCTTAGTTAAACGTGTCAACCAAGTAGACCAAATTGAGAACTCGCAACAACCCATTTGTAAAAGCCATTTCTCAATTGTTGCTTATAATTTGCTCTAGACTTTAACTACACCCAATATATCATCGATAGGGATGGTTACAAATCGATATAATCCCTGACTCATTTACGCATATGCGTATAAAATCCTTCTCAACCGCTTACGTTTTCAGGTACTAACCTGCGCCATTTCCTTTTCTTATCTTAACGGCTCTTATTAAATTTTACTATGTTAACCTTTATGATTTGCCGAATTTTAATATTCTTATCGTCTTAGTAAAAGTATCCTAATGCTAAAGGTATTTATTACGATGATCGATTTCACGTTATAGGCTATATATATACTTTTAGACGCTGTCAAGTCTTCAGGCGGGGAGGTATTTTGAAATACCTTTATTAACCTTCAGACTTAACCACAATTACTTTATATACCAGTCTATGTGGTCACAATTTTATATTCACTACTAATTGCTTTAATCCTAATTACTCCATATCGTAAGGATGTTCTTACCTAGCATATCTCTTACTCCAATACATCTGGTATTCAGAACCAACATATCTCAAAGATTATCTCCTTTCGTATATTAATCATAACAAAACTCCTGTCATTATTCATTCTGTGAGTACAATCCTTTACTCCTTTCATTTCAACTGTCGCACCCCTTTTTGTTACTTAAAATCTCTATATCTATATTCTGTTAATTAATCCTCCTCTATTGGGGTACTCCTTTATCAGTATTATGCCCAATTATGTAGGCATTCATGCTTTTTACTCACTTATATGCGAATGAAGGCTGTACGAATAAGTGTGTGGTACCAGGATCAATGAACATATGTACTTCATTATTCGTAACAAGTGTGGTATCTTACACCACATCCATGAGACATCAATAGCGTCCTGGTCCAAGACATCCTCTCGCCTTCATCCAACAACCTACTTTCCTTTTTCTTTTCGGCTATGGCCTCCCTTTTTACGTTGCAACTATTCCAACGAAGTTTTTCTCTGTCTCTTTACTTTTTTGGGGGGGCAATCTCGCCCAAATATGTACAATCAACATCAATGGTCCGTCTTACCACTTAACGGCCATTTTCATCAATATAGTGTAGGTATAGACATTACTTCCGTGGTATCTACCATACATCCTACACTGCTTACACTGCTCACTCTGCTTACACTGCTACACTACTTCGTAGCAGGTCGGGGTTTTTCAATCACAATGCCCCTCAAGAGTGCCAAAATTGGATGCACTGGGGCTTTACCAATTATCTTACTCCATAACTCGTCAACTCTAATCTCTTACCAACTGGTCTCTTTCCTGCTTGACATCTCTGTCATTCTCTAATTTCTTCTATCTCTATTTTGGCCCTCGCTACCTTTCCCAATCTCAGAGGCGTGCAATTCATGTTCTTATCTACCCAACTGTAAATCTGCGCACTGCCTCGATATAGGTAATATCTCACGGGCCAATCGGACTTAAATTGAAAAGTTGAGCCATTTCATGAACTTTTAGACATCTCGACTGTCACCTGTTCATAGTGTCGAGGTAATATCTGCCCAAGACTATAATTGAGTTTCATACTCATAAATCATATTCATCAATCAACCAATGACTATGGGCAGTGTAAGAAATTTTACCTGTAATTTCCCTTTAAGTAGTGCCCGAAATATTCAGTCACCAGAATACATCCAGAATATTTCTCATATCAACTCTTAAGATGGGTCGAGCGGTTTCCACCAAAGCTCCGCTGCGCCCTCATATCTCATACATAATCTGAGCAATTAGCTCCTTACAATAATCTCCACACTCCGCTCTAATCTCGCGAAGCGTGTCTCAATACTATCTGATCACTCTGTCGGACTCTGAGAGACATGCTCAACATTAACCTCTATTTCAACCTCATCCTGATTCTCACAGGTCAACTCAGCACGACTTAGCAGACTCAGGTCTACCTCTACGACCTCTGCCTCGTGCACTATCTCATCTTGAGTCTCATATCATGACTCATTCGATTCTCAAGCCGATCTCTACGGCCTCGAGCATGTGTACTCGCCCCTCTACCATAGCGGCTATCAGTTATAACAACTATATTCTTGCATTCGAAACAAAATTCTTAGCTGCAATTCCATCTTGATATACACAATTGTATCTAAACAATGCACAGTACATGGGGATGTAAATTTACTTAACCACTAACACCGACTCATATCAGGCCAACTCAGCTCTGATACCATTTAATTTGTCACGACCCAAATTACCTAAAAATCCCTACAAATTTTTCGCATTTTCCCATTTCCTCACCCGTCGTGAACCTTTACACTACTAAACAGTTGGGCTATGATTCGGTGTTAGTCACCTCTCCCCTATTTACCATTCAATTTATTTAAACTGAATACATCCCCAATATTACATCATATATAGTACTGTGCATCTATATGTTCAGATACGAAATTATACAAATGTGTATACCTGATATTGATAAGAAGCAGCGGATAACCGAATTGCGAAGCTATTGTCGCTCTATTCTACTGAGTGTACCCTGTGGGGTGGAAAATGAAAGGGTGAGCGAAACGTGCTCAGTAAGGCAATAATGTAAGCAGGTAGATAACTATACTATCTACGTGCTGATAATGTCATGATGTAAAAATCATTTACTTTCGGAGCATGAGGTAAGATTAAAACAATGCCACATGTATGTATATATCATATACAAGAAATCATGAAATCGACATATCAAGCACACATGGAAAATCATCATGTATGACATCTCATGCTCGTCACATTAAAACTTATTTATTTCATCATAAACTCTTCACTTTAAAACTCATTTGTTTAATCACAAAACTCATCACTTTGAAACTTATTTGTTTCATCATAAATTCATCACATTTAAAACTCATTTGTTTCATTATAAAACAACTTCATCAAGGTCAAACCCATCTCTCGGGAATACCTTGATTCATCAAATCACATCTCTTTTAAAAACACAAATCGGGACTACCCCTCCATCGGGTTTGTCCTGGTCTATCCAGACCGTATGATATCATGTGAGGCATGTAGGTTACTGTATGAAAAATCGAGGACTATGGCCATACTATGTCCCTGTGATCCCAGGCACACAGATCCCGGTGTGCAGGGTATCACAACTGCAACGGGAGGTGGGGTCAAGTCTTACCCGCCAGAATATCGAGTAACATCGTAGAGTCATCATGACTGCACGATACAGCGTACTCCGTGTGACATACACGGTACATCGTACTCCGTGGACCCATATCATAGTCTGGGGGTGCCTGCCGTAGGTCTTATCCAGCCCAATACTATGTCGATAACCAACCCATGTCTCAAAGTATATGTGCGAGCATCTCAACTCTCTGTGACACACAGTCTACAGGAGGCTTCCGCACGACTATATGCATGTCAACTCGCTTCTAGTGCGTTTATGTGAGCATCCTGCTGCCCGCCCCACACCAGGTCACAGGCTTACGGAGCTCCAGCACCACGCTATGCATATCATGATATCTAAAATCTCGTGCGAGCGAAGCTTCAGCACGGTTTTGTGCACACATAAATTTCTCGTACGAGCAATGCTCCAGTACGGCTTTTCATGAAAAATAAATCAGTAAACTTGAGTGCGAGAAAGACTCTAGTACTCTTTTAGTCATGTAAATACGATAGGTGACTCACTTTTAATAAAACATCTTTTAAAATAGTAACCGGTACAAACCGATACCCTTTCGTAAAATTCACGAAATCAACAGCCCACCTATGTGTATATTTGCTTAAATCAAAGCAATATATTCATATAAAGCATTAAAAACATGGAATCATGCAATTTACCTGCCTTACTACCCTTTTTTTGTAAATTTTACTCCTAGGGCAAAATTATCTTTTTTCTTTATTTATCTAAGCCCCGATTTTCGTAAAAATTATTACTTCGCTTCTAGATGCTTTAAGAAATTTCTAAGCCCTGTAAATCCCCTCTCAAAATACGCATAATTATCTCTATGCACCTACAAAATTCCCTTACCTCGATTCTTGTCGAGTCTGACCTTTCCACTGATGTCTCTTCGCGCAGTCCGATATGCTCCCAATCAAATCTCCGGAACTGCGTATAATTATTCCCCAAGTCAGATATCATACAATTTAATTGTATTTAATACTTTCTGGGCTTAATTTAAATCATTGGGCCCATTTATCCCTATTGGGCCCGATTGCACTTTAATGGGCGTCGACCCATTTTCAGCCCGTTTATACTGTTTAAATCCCTTCTTCGAGTTTACTGGGCTCATTCATCTTACCAATAATTATCGGGCTTCGTTCCAAACTCATTGGATAGCCCGTATACCATTTACGATAATTACGTTGTAATTCCGATTAATATTCCTTTTATACAGAATTAATCCGTAAATTCTGTAAAATAATTGAAACTCTGTATTAAAGGACTCTAATTGTCGGAATTAAAATGTACTTACCCAGTATGATGCGGGATACAAAAATCGGAGCTCAATCGGCTCTCGTTCGGGCTTTATCGTCGAACTGCACAATTATTATATTTAATCCCGGGTTACTCTCCGATTAAATATAATTTAAATAAATTTCTCGAAAATCAATTCCGTCACTTTTGACCTCATATTGACTTACCCGAAGTCCGGTGTATCCCCGAAAATCCTTTCCCTTTTTCCTTTTCCTCTTTTTCTCCTTTTTTCCTCTCTTTTTGGCTGAACCGGTTCAGTCCGGTTCAGACCGGTTCAGACCGCCGGTTCAGCTCGGTCCGGTTCGGTTCAGTTTTGGCCGGTTCAGGTCGGTTCGACCGGTTCAATCCCCATTTGCTCATTTCGGCGCCGTCCGACCGATTTTTGGTGCGATTTCAGTGCCGTTCGGCTCGGCGACACCTGGGCATTCAGAATCGGACCTCGGTTGGGGTCGAAACGCGACCATCGTCGGCGAATTCCTCCTTCTCCCCCGCGGCTCTCTCCTCCCGATCCGGCGGATTTCGGCGGTTTCGCCGGCCGGTACTGCTCTCAAAAGGACCGGCTCCTCCTCCTGATCACGCTGGTACCCGCCGTTCGCCCCCAGCTGCCGTGGATCGCCGGTACCGACTCCGTTTTCCTCGCGGCCTTCTCGTCCTCCGTTCGCCGGACACGGCCATTGTCGACGCGCGTCACCGGTGCCAATGGATTCACCGGCCTCTCCTTTTGCTGTTCGGCCCTTCGTCGGAGGCCGTCGGTGCCCGGTGGCCGTCGGTCGGACGAGCCACGCGCGTCTCCCTCTCCGTTTTCCCTTTTCTTTCTCTCTCCCCGACGTTTTACAGATTTCTCTCTTTTTTTTTTTACAATTATTATTTTATTTAACAATTTATTTTATTATTAAAATATTCATTAAAATAGTCTTAAAAAAATCTGAAAATATCTACAAAATTAATATTTTATTCCAAACAATTTAACTTAATTTAATTTATTTTATTTATTATATTTTTAACCATTTTTCGGGTATAATTTCTCCGTATTTTCGAGATATTCTCCCGGGTGACTTTTCGGTATTTTTAAAAATTCCGGATCTTGATCAGTTTGACTCAAAATTATATAATTTCCTCATTATTGATCAAGATATTCTAAATCCTTATTTTAAATTAAATTTTCTTATCGAATTTATCGCGGCTTTCGATCTTTTAACCGTTTTGCCCTTACACGTGTTCGGGATTTATTTAGCCCGACTTCCCTTCACAAATATTCATTCATTTTATGATTTGAATCCTTATTTTCAGTCCGAATCCTATTCCTTTAAATTTGTGAACATTTTTCTACCTCATAAAATTTACGATTTAATTTCGGGTCTTACATAGATTTTCAGTCATTACTTAATTGGTATGCAAATTTCATTTAACCAAATTTTGCATTATTTTCTAAGCATTTTCGGTCACCACTTTAATCTACCTACATGAATTAAATTTATTTCCACATTCATAAATATATAGCCTAATGTCTAATGATAAATTATCTTAGTCTATCCTAATTTAATCATATGAACATATTTCAACTACATAAATTGTGTTCTTGAGATAATCCTAAACATGCATTATACATTATGCCATTAAATTTATATTCTCTCTATATAATTTATCTTTGTTGTACTTTATTTATATTAGACTAAATTTTTGTTTGCAATACTTATACTTACCTAGTTTGCTAATGTCACACAAACTCCTACATTACTCAAACTAAAATTACACCAAAATTATTATTTCTAAGTGGTGTAAACCGAAATAATCCTACTCTAGTTCTATTTATCCTAACTCTCAATTAAATTAAATCTTCCTATCCGTAAACTAATCCCAACTTAACATATAAATAACGAAACATTGGTATAGGGAATTTTGCAGCCTTACATTTCTCCCCTTCTTAAAAAATTCGATCCTCCGAATTCTGAGCCAGGTCAAATAGGTACAGGAATCTCTCCCGCATCAGGCTCTCAGATTCCCACGTCACTTACTCAACAGAATGGTGTTGCCATAGAACTTTGACGAGAGGAATGACTTTATCTCTCAGAACTTTTTCATTCCTGTCAAGAATTTGAATCAGTTTCTCTTCATAACTCAAATCCTTTCTAAACTCCAACGACTCGTAAGCTAGAATGTGAGATGGATCATGTCACAACCCTTTTTCATTCCCTTTTACCAAAAATCTCAATAAATTTTTCGCGTTTTACTGTTACCTTACCCGATCGTGAACAATTCACCACATAAGTTGGGCTGTGAGTCAATAAATAACCACCACTTATCATTCATTCACAATTTAATGAAACGATGTCATACACTCGAAGTTAATCGTTTAGTTATACAAAATTTGATTACTGACATCTAAATCCCCCATAATTACATTTCAAATGACTACTGTGCTTTTACATTGTTTAGATACAAAAAGAAATAACTATGTATATACCTCTGAGTGATGGAGATGCAGCGGATGTCCAAAATACCACACCTCAGTCCTCACTGAGCTACTATGCATGCTCTGTAGGAGGGGGAAATAGAGAGGAATGAGCAACCACACGCTCAGTAAGGTAATAATGCAAGCATGGTAGATAACCACTCTATCTGCATGCTGATAGTGTTATGCATAAATCGTTTATGGTAGGAGCATGAGGAAGTAAAACTATGCCATATGAGAATACATATATATCATGTATCAAAATCATGTACATTGGCATATAAAACATGGTAAATCATCATGTACAAACCATCTCATGCTCAATTGTCAAATCACATAATAAAAAGGGAAATTCACTTTAAACATCTTTTTTAAATCACATCATAAAGCTCTTTCTCAAACACATACAATCCCACACAAACCATTTTCTCAACCACAAACATCATCATCATTTCACAAATCAAGTCCACAAGGCTCGATCCCTCCCTCGGGTCTACCCTGGACAGTCACAATCACACTTATAGATTAAAATCATGTGGTAGTAAGTAAATCAAGCAAGGAGATAGGTCACTATATCTCAACTGACTATGTTGGCCAACCGTCACATATCATCCCAGACCACACGGATCCCGGTGTGCGGGTTATCATGCTGGCATGAAGGTGGGTTAGTTCTCCGTCAGACTTTCTCAAATCAAGTAACCACACTCCATGTGATATACACGGTACATCATACTCCGCGGACCAATAACATGGTTGGGGGTGCCTATCGTAGGTCTTATCTACCCCATACCAAGTGTAACCTCTATAGTCTCAAGTGCACGTGGGAGTACTCTCAATACCAGGTCCTAACCCCTCATGGCCTTGCTCGCCCCTGTTGGGTTCCCTAATTCAGGTCCTAATCCCTCACCCTCACTCCACTCAAGAGGTTTGTTAGGCCTGTTGGGTTCCCTGAATGGATTATGTCAGGTCCTAGCCCCTCACCCTCACCCCACTCAAGAGGTTTGTCAGGCCTATTGGGTTCCTTAAGTTAATCCGTATTACCCTCACCACGACCTCATACATACCACAGTGTGAAAACCAGAGCGAGCTATGCTCTAATTCATGCATCAAAACCAATCACTTCGTACGAGCAACGCTCTAGTACGACATTTATGCATAAAAATATGAAGAAACCACGTACGAGCATAGCTCCATTACGGTTATATGCATAAGAAAAACCAATCAAATCCACGTACGAGCATAAGCCCCAGTACGATTTATAAAACATCGTCACAATTCAAATCAAAGTGCGAGCTAAGCTCCAGCACATTTCACACAAGTGAAAACACTAAAATCCAGCGTGGGAGTACTCTATAGTCTCAAGTGCACGTGGGAGTACTCTCAATACCAGGTCCTAACCCCTCATGGCCTTGCTCGCCCCTGTTGGGTTCCCTAATTCAGGTCCTAGCCCCTTACCCTCACTCCACTCAAGAGGTCTGTTAGGCATGTTGGGTTCCCTGAATGGATTATGTCAGGTCCTAGCCCCCTCACCCTTACCCCACTCAAGAGGTCTGTCGGGCCTGTTGGGTTCCTTAAGTTAATCCGTATTACCCTCACCACGACCTCATACATACCACAGTGTGAAAACCAGCGCAAGCTATGCTCTAATTCATGCATCAAAACCAATCACTTCGTACGAGCAACGCTCTAGTACGACATTTATGCATAAAAATATGAAGAAACCACGTACGAGCATAGCTCCATTACGGTTATATGCATAAGAAAAACCACTCAAATCTACGTACGAGCATAAGCCCCAGTACGATTTATAAAACATCATCACAATTCAAATCAAAGTACGAGCTAAGCTCCAGCACATTTCACACAAGTGAAAACACTAAAATCCAGCGTGAGCGAGGCTCTAGCACAAATTATGTCATACAAATACGATAGGTGACTCACACACAATCAAACAATCCCGGCAATCGGGTTTAGCACTTCATAATACTTTTTCCACAACATCAATAAAACACTAGCTAGCCTATCTACAAACTTGCTTAAAACAAAGCAATTACGTTTTGTAAAACATCAAAACTTTAGATTTATGCAATTACTAGCCTTGCTATCCCATTTCATAGAATCCACTTCAAAACCAAAATCACACACATACTTATCATCATTCATGAATACCATCAATCATTTACTTGAGCAACCATGCATTTCATAAAACACCCAATATTCACCCACAAGTTCAAAGTACAAGCAGTTACCTCTATATACTCACAAAATTTTCTTACCTGGAATCGCGACGCGTGATTCCACTTCCTTAAAGCTGCTTACTCGTACAGCTCGATTCGTTTTCAACGGCTCTCTGAAACTGCATATAAATGAAATTTTGAATCGTTTTAGCCCAATATAATCTAACCTTTGCGTTTATTATAGTCGATTCAACCTATAGTTTCTATCAACGTTTATGAGGCCTCGCTTTATTATTCCACTTATAACTCGAGTAGATGGATTCTCTTAGGCCTCTTAACTTATTCTAAATCGTTATTAGGCTCGTGGTTCACAAACTTCCCCACTATGGCCTTTCATCAAGCCTTACTTATACTTATCCTCATAAATTCACTAAACTCACTTTATAGATTTATTTACCATTTCATATCATTTACATTACTCCAATAGCTACTTTAGCATACCCATAATTCATCAACTCATTTGACTTTCACTTTGTCACACTAGCTTCAATTCATTTTCTAGATTACATTAGTTTCTAACACAACCTAGGTGTTTCCAACCATCCATACTCATGCCAAACCACTCCAAAATCATTTAAATAGATAATGTACCAGAGTTGGAGCGTTAGAATCTTACCAAATCTGATTTCTCTTCTTGCTCCAAATGTCAATGACCTTAGCTCCTTCAATACCAACAATGGGATTTTGGGTCCCAACTATGTTGTTCTCTTCCTCAAGATGAACAACTTAGTGTCTAATGGCCTCCCCTCAAATCTTACTAGAAATGACTGATTTTAGAGAGAGAAAGTTAGGTTTTTGGGTTAAAAATGGTAGGTTGATGTTTTTTCAAAATTTTCAGATTTTCAGCACTCCTTTTATAGATATAGCTTGAGGCGATCGATCTCCACTAGGTGGAGATCGATCTGGTCCTCTTAAATCCCTCTTTTTCATGTCATTTTAAGCATGAGATCGATCTGTCGAAGCCTGAGATCGATCTGCTCCCAAACAGAGAGCTAAGGAGATCGATCTGTATACCTAAGGATCGATCTTTTCATTACAGAATGGTTAGGAGATCGATTTGGCCCCATTGGAGATCGATCTGCTCAATTCCATTACCCAAATAAGAGCATTTTACCTCTTCCAGATCGATTTCTCATCCTATGAGATCGATCTGGCCTTCATGTTTTCTAGATTTCCTGTAGTTTTCCTGGTACAACTTACACCAAAACATCCTTAATCTGCTGCCATAGTCATTTTCTCATCTATCCACCTTTATGACTTGGAAATGGCATTCATTCATACCTTATACACATTGAAACTTGTTTGCATTACTTGTATATCCAAAAGTATCACATTCCAAACTAAATGGAAGCATAACTTTATTCCATTTTACCACATTACTCATTTTGAGTTCCAATAACATTCATCACTTATAAGAACTCATTTCTTCATATTCATACTCAATCAAACTTGTATGTACATGACAAATCATATTACACATATGTACATTGAATCCATGGACTTGCATCAATTTTACTTTACATTACAAGTCTATTCACATTTATTTGATCCAATTACACACATTACAACTATACATGTACGGGGTCTCACATTTTCCCCTCCTTCATCGAATTTGGTCGTCCAAATTAGAACTAAGTCACTCTTCAAAAAGTTGGGGGTACTTCTCCCGTATCAAGTTCTCCAATTCCCATGTGGCCTTTTCCACATAGTGATGTTGCCAAAGAACTTTCACCAAGGGAATTGTCTTATTTCGTAACACCTTTTCTTTTTTGTCCAATATCTGAACCGACTTCTCTACATATGTCATACTCTCATTAAGCTCCAATAGCTCATATCTTATCACACGTGTCGGGTCCAGATGATACTTCTGAAGCATAGAGACATGGAAGACGTTGTAGGCATATGCCAAGTCCGGTGGCAATGCCAATCTATACGCCTTATCTCCCACTCTCTCCAAAATCTCAAAGGGTACGATATATCTAGGGCTTAGCTTGCCCATCTTACCGAATCTCATAATACCCTTCGATGGTGAAACTCTCAAAAATACCGAGTCACCCACATCAAACTCTAGCGGCCTCCGTCTCTTGTCAGCATAACTCTTTTGTAGGCTCTGAGCTGTCCGTAATCTCTCACATATCAACTGGACATCCTCAGATGCCTGCTGCACTAAGTCCAGAGCAAAAATCTGTCTGTCACCAACCTCTTCCCATCCAATGGGGGATCGACATCTATGTCCATATAGTGCCTCATAGGGTGCCATCTCGATACTCGCATGATAGCTATTATTATAGGTGAACTCGGCTAACTGCAGGTGGTCATCCTAAGAGCCTCTAAAATCTAGCACACACGCTCTCAACATATCCTCGAGGGTCTGTATAGTCCTCTCTGACTGCCTATCTGTCTGAGGATGAAAAGCGGTGCTAAAACTCAATCGGGTCCCCAGCACTTCTTGAAAATGTTTTCAAAAATGGGAAGTGAAGCGGGCATCCCTATCAGAAACAATGCTCACTGGTACACCATGTAGCTGTACTATCTCTCAAATATATAGGTTCACCAACGGACTCAGTGTATCGGTAGCTCTCATAGCCAAGAAATAGGCAGACTTAGTCAATCGGTCCATAATAACCCATATGGCATCATGACCCCTGCAGGTCCTCGGTAGCCCCATCACAAAATCCATAGTGACATGGTCCCACTTCCAAGTCGGTATCGGTAGAGGCTGGAATAATCTTGTAGATTTTTTATGCTCTACCTTCACTTGCTGACAAACGAGACACTTAGCGACATATTCAGCAATGTCTCTTTTCATTCCAGACCACCAATAAACCTTTCGAAGTTTTTGATACATCTTGGTACTTCCCGGATGTATCATATACATCGATGAGTGAGCCTCTGATAAAATCCACCTCCTAATATCAGGATCCTCGGGAACACATACTCTGCTCCCGAACCTCAACAAGCCATCAGCACTCAGCTCTACATCAATACCCACACCTGTTTGTATCTGCCTTAGCCAATCGATGCATCGTCGATCGCTCTACTGGGCTTGTCGAATACGACCAATCAACTCTGGCTCTAATCTCAAACTAGCCATGATATCCAATCTCTCTGATCCAGGTGGGGTTACATCCAAACTGAGGTCCGTAAATTGTTCTAGCAATTCATGTTCCCATACCATCATATAAGATACCAACCCAAGGTTCTTTCTGCTCAAAACATCGGCAACTACATTTGCCTTACCCGGGTGGTACATGATTTCACAATCATAGTCCTTTAAAAGTTCGAGCCATCTCCTCTGTCTCATATTCAGCTCTTTCTGCGAGAACATGATGGGCCCTAAGGGTATTACCGCAAGTGCACGGGTCGTACAAGTAATAATGGGATTTGAGTCCCGAGTTATCGTTCCTCAGAGAAGTTGATTAGCCTAATTAACTATCGGTTAATCTTACCCTAAGTATATCCTAGCAAATTATGAAATTTTGAGTAGGTGATCTACCGAGTCTAGAATTAAAAATACTAAAAGCAATAAAGTAATAAAAACTATAAAATAAAACCGAGCAAAATTACTTACAATGCTCCACGCAATTAAAATACCTACAAAAAAAATTAAAACAGTTAAAACTAATTAACACAATTAAAATAAACTGCAAATATGGAAATAACAAAGCAAGATTAATTAAACTAAAATTAAACTATCCTACAATTGCAATTGAACTACTTAATTAAAATGCAAATTAAACTAAACTAAAGCTTAATGAAAATAAAATCCTAGTAAATTAAGGAAATAACTATAAAACTACATGTCTAAAATATTAACTCTAAACTAATCCTAACTAATTAAATTGAAATTAAACTAAACTAACATTTCAAGAAAAATGAATTAATTACTAAAGTGAAATGCCAAACAAGCCTTAACAATTTTAAATCCTTCCCTCCCTTTACTATTCATTTATCATTTTTGCATTTCCATTTCCAGGTCACGGCTCTGTCCAGTGCATGAGCTGTGTCCAGCTGTTCTTTGCTGCTCCAGGCTTGATCTGCTGCTATCGGTTCTGACCAGACACTGCTCCAACTTGCTCCAAGCTGCTCAAGGTTAGCCATCTAACTACACTGGTCCTCTAGTTGATCTCGTTCTGCTCCAGGCTGCTGTCCGTGTCGATGGCTTCTGCTTTGCATTAATGCAGCTGTTTCGGTTCCAGCTACCTCATTCTGCTTCTCGATTTTAGGCCTGCTATTTTCATCAAGTGCTATCCAGGCGAGGGTTACTTCTGCTGTTGCTGCTTGTCCTGCAAACTTCTGCTCCAGATCCGTGCACGCCTGCGCCCGCTTCTACTCTAGGTTCAGCTGCTGTTGGTTCGTGCAACTGCTGCTCTTGACACCAGTTCAGCTGCTGTTCCTCGGTGTCTTGCTACTGCTATGTACCAGCTTCAGTTCGTGGGGTCAAGGGCTATAGCAGAAATGAAGTGGTTAAATGAAACAGTACATAGATGACAGAAAAGTGAAAGTGAACAGGAAAAGAAACTCAAAACATAGCATAGCAGAGTGCATTGTAGTTCCCGATCACTGCCATGGTGTGCTCAGTCCCTGCTCTGTGATGCATGGGGACGTTAAGTAACAATGAGCAAGCTGTAAATAGCTAACTAACTAAAGGAAAAAGAACAGGAAATGTAGTGATACACAAAAACAAAACCCAGAAGGGAGAATGCAGTAAATAGAAATGGAAGCAAGCATGAATATGCAGAAAATAATGGCTTTTGTGTACTGCCCAAAACGTCAAATGACACAAGGGAAATCAACAACAATCCATTACTAGATGAAAGTAAAAAAAAAACTAAAAGAACTAAATGAAGATTGACACTAAAAAATAATTAACCAAACTAACAATACCGAATGCACATGAACCGGGAACCATCACCCTCGGTTTGCATCAAATTCTTTTCCAACATGATTCCACATTGCTTTTAATGTGGAACAATGTTCAACATCCATCCACATCAAGGCACCAGAACCAAAATGGAGAAGAATGACTAAAAAAAAAGGAAATAAAAAACTGTCACCTGATTACTCACTAGGATAGTAAAACCGAGAATGAGAAAAATAACACTTGCTTTAACAAAAACAATCATAGTTGAAGAAAACTGAGAATGAGAGAAAAGAGAGGCAAACATTTTCCATTAACTTTCCTTGATTCAAATGCCAAAAGAAATGCTTTTGATACAATGAACTATAAGTATCCAAACAAAAAAAAAAAGAAAAACTTCATAAAGCATTAAGAACATCCATGAACAGTAAAAAAGTTGATTACTTGAAAGAAAACTACTCGGAAATCTCTCACAAAAGAAGCTTGAAAATAACCTAAAAGAAAATCTACCCTAAAAATTACATTACACTACTCCTACTCCTAAAATTACATAACATTTTCAATTGTCATCCTTTCCTATTTATAAGTACACTAGGGGTAAAATGGTAATTTTCACATCCTTGATGAGTTGGCTTTTTTTTGACCACTTGTCTTCACACCATTAGCTCCTTGAAAAGATATTTCCATGTCATCGGTCTTCTTGTCCAATTGGATGTGCTAGGTGGCATGACTCGTGTTGTCCACGTGGCTCAATCTTGATTTTACCCAATTTCGATCCATTTTCTACCGAAATATTCAAAATTCATCCAGATTTGATTTATCTGCAAACATGAGAATTTTAATTAAATAAAGGGGATAATTAACAAAATAAATTGGGGATTTAAATAATTAATTAGGAAATTAAGCACAAATAATTCTAAAAATATAGAATTATCAGAACATGTACTTAAGGCTCTTATGATCTGTGAACACATGAAATTTCTTACCATAGAGATAGTGGCGCCATATTTTCAAAGTAAATACCACGACCGCCAAATCCAAATCATGGGTCGGGTAGTTTCTCTCGTGATCTCTCAACTGTCTAGATCCATAGGCAACTGCCTTCCCATCCTGCATAAGCACACAGCCCAGTCCCTGGTGTGATGCATCTATATACACCGAGAATTCTCCTGAGCTAGTAGGAATGGTAAGAACTGGAGCAGTGGTCAATCGACGCTTAAGCTCCTCAAAACTCCTCTCACATGCCTCATCCCGTACAAACTTACCATCTTTTCACGTGAGGCGTGTCAATGGAGTAGCTAGTCTGGAGAAACCTTCTATAAATCTCCGATAATATCCTGCCAATCCTAGAAAACTTCTGATCTCAGTTACTGTCTTGGGCTGTTCCCACTGTATAACTGCCTCTATCTTGGATGGATCCATCGATACCCCATCCTTCGACACAACATGCCCTAGAAATAAGATTTGTTCCAACAAAAAGTTACACTTGCTGAGTTTGGCATACAACTCTTTCTCTCGAAGGGTCTGTAGAACTACTCTCAAGTGCTCCTCATGATCCTCCCTGGACTTGGAATAAACCAAAATATCATCTATAAATACAATCACAAACTTGTCCAGGTATGGCTTAAACACATCATTCATCAATGCCATAAATGCTGCGGGAGCATTCGTCAATCCAAATGGCATCATCAAAAACTCGTAGTGGCCATAACGGGTACAAAATGCTATCTTGGGTACATCTCCACCCTTGATCCTCTATTGATGATACCCTGACTGCAGATCTATCTTAGAAAATACTTGGGCTCCCTGGAGCTGATCCAACAAATCATCGATTCTTGGCTTGTGGTACTTGTTCTTAATGGTGGCCTTATTAAACAACCGGTAATCTATACACAGTCGGAGGCTCCCATCCTTCTTCCTTACAAACAATACTGGTGCTCCCTAAGGTGAGACACTCGATCTAATAAACCCCTTCTCCAGCAATCTTATAGCTGTTTCTTCAGCTCTTCTAACTCAATCGGAACCATTCGATACGGTGGTTTAGATATCGCTCGGTAGCTGGCACTAACTCTATGCAAAATTCCATTTTCCTTTCAGGTGGTAGTCCTGGTAATTCATCCAGAAAGACATTAGGGTCATCCGCAATTATGGGTATGTCCCTCAATTCCTAGTGTGCCTTATCTATATCGATCACGTAGGCAATGAACCCTTCACATCATTCTTTCCACTATTAGTGTCACAAGTCATCACATCCATATTCAGTATTTATCATAAACAATAAATTTATCTCTGGAGCATTATGCATTAAAAATCATTCTCCTTTATTTGCAACAAACATACAATTTTCATATCATTTCTTTTCATCAAAGTTTACAATAAGATTGTCTAATCCTGAAAACATCAATGTCTTGGCCTGACAATCCATAATGACACAATTAGTAGCTAACCAATCCATTCCCAATATTACATCAAAATCATTCATATTCAATAAAATTAAATTGGCTATCATTTCCTTTACCTCTATCTTTAACTTACAACCCCTACATACATACTCAGTCAATTGACTATCATTCATGGGTGTGAAAATCATCAACATTCTATCCATGAATGTAGGTTTCACATACTTCAACAATTTATGTGCAAAGTAAGGTGATACGAAAGAATGCATGGCACTAGGATCAAATAATACCAATGCTTCTAAATCAAAGATTCAGATGGTACCTTTAATCACATCCGTCGATGCGTCTGCAGTGTCCAGATCCAGTGCGTGCACCCTTTCTCTGCTCACACCCATAGCTTGTTTCCCTTTTTCCTCAGCTGTAGCCCTCCTCCTCGGGGCCACTGTCTCAACTGGAGCTCCCTCAGGCTCCTTGCCCTTCTGTAGGATAGTCTCAATCATCTCATTGCAAAACCTCGATATATGTCCCGGCCTCCCACATCTATAACACGAGACAGGGGGTATCAGACATGGCCTAGTCCCATGGTATCTGCCACATCTCCTATACTGATCAGTGGTAGGTCGTGGTCCTCCAATAGTAATACCCCTCGGTGCAGTCACAGCCGAGTACACGTGAGGTCTAGTAGCTCTTTCCTACACCTCCTCGATCTTAAGTTTCTTCTCAAAATACCTTAGGCCTCCTTTCCTGGCCACTCTATCCCTCATGGATCTCTTCCGGTCTCTATCCTTACTGACACCAATTCTCCTAAGCTCGGAGGCATTCCGCTCAAAATCTTGCTTGCATAACTGAGCCTTATGTACAGCCTCCTCATAGGTTAAAATGTTAAAGGGAGCTAGCTTAGTTCGGATGGCCAATCTCAATCCATCCATGAACTTCTGCATCTTTCGAGTCTCACTACCCATCGTGTACGGGTCATATCTCCCCAATGACATAAACTTGGACTCATACTCGACTACAGTTTGGTTCACTTGAACCAGATTCATAAATTCTATCCGCAGCTTCCTCTGTGCGGTGGCTAGAATGTACTGTCTTCTGAAGGCCTCTATAAATATCTCCCATGAGATCTCGGAGTGTCTGGCCCTCAAAATAGCCTCGGTGGACCTCCACCAGTGCTCTGCCTCGCCCTTCAACATAAAAACGACAAAAGCAACCCTCTCAGCTGAAGTACATCGGAAAAACCTATATAGTTTCTCCATCTCATACACCCAATCCTCCGTAACCACTGGGTCCTTCACCCCTTTGAACATTGGGGGTTTTAGCGCTTGGAACTCTCACAGTCTGCTCAAGTCACAGTCATAACCCAAATCACTACCGCTCTGCTGTGGAGCGATAGGAGAATCTGTATCCTGTACTGGAGGTGGTGTAGCAGTAGCAGTCTTTGTAGTCTGAGGTGTCTCTACCTCTGCAGCTGGCTGTTCAGTAGTAGGCTGTGCCGCGGGACCTCGTCTATCACCGGCACCAAATGCCTGCGTGACTATCTCCACCAAGTTCTCAATACTCCGCTCTATCCTAGCGAAAAGCGTGCCTCTGTATCTTTTGCTCTCTCAGCAGGGTTCTGTGGAGCCCATACTTATCATCATTCATGAATACCATCAATCATTTACTTGAGCAACCATGCATTTCATAAAACACCCAATATTCACCCACAAGTTCAAAGTACGAGCAACTACCTCTATATACTCACAAAATTCCCTTACCTTGAATCGCGACGCGTGATTCCACTTCCTTAAAGCTGCTTACTCGTACAGCTCGATTTATTTCCAACGGCTCTCCGAAACTGCACATAAATGAAATTTCAAATCATTTTAGCCCATTATAATCTAACATTTGCGTTTACTATAGTCGATTCGACCTATAGTCTCTATTAACTCTTGTGAGGCCTCGCTTTATTATTCCACTTATAACTCGAGTAGATGGATTCTCTTAGGCCTCTTAACTTATTCTAAATCGATATTAGGCTTGTGGTTCACAAACTTCCCCACTATGGCCTTTCATTAAGCCTTACTTATACTCATCCTCATAAATTCACTAAACTCACAGTATAGCTTCATTTACCCATTTCATATCATTTACATTACTCTAATAGCTACTTTAGCATACCCATAATTCATCAACTCATTTGACTTTCACTTTCTCACACTAGCTTCAATCCATTTTCTAGGTTACATTAGTTCTAACACAACCTAGGTGTTTCCAACCATCCATACTCATGCCAAACCACTCCAAAATCATTTAAATAGACAATGTACAAAAGTTGGAGTGATAGAATCTTACCAAACCCGATTTCTCTTCTTGCTCCAAATGTCAATGCCCTTAACTCCTTCAATACCAATAATGGGATTTTGGGTCCAACTATGTTGTTCTCTTCTTCAAGATGAACAACTTAGTGTCTAATGGCCTCCCCTCAAATCTTACTGGAAATGGCTGATTTTAGAGAGAGAAAGTTAGGTTTTTGGGTTGAAAATGGTAGGTTAATGTTTTTCTCAAAATTTTTAAATTTTCAACACTCCTTTTATAGAAATAGGTTGAGGAGATCGATCTGGTCCCCTTAAATCCCTCTTTTTCATGGCATTTTAAGCATGAGATCGATCTGTCGAAGCCTGAGATCGATCTGCTCCCAAACAGAGAGCTAAAGAGATCGATCTGTATGCCTGAGGATCGATCTTTTCATTACAGAATGGTTAGGAGATCGATCTGGCCCCATTGGAGATCGGTCTGCTCAATTCCATTGCCCAAATAAGAGCATTTTGGCTCTTCCAGATCGATCTCTCATCCAATTAGATCGATCTGGCCTTCATGTTTTCCAGATTTCCTGCAGTTTTCCTATTGCAACTTACATCAAAACATCCTTAATTTGCTGCCATAGTCATTTTCTCATCTATCCACCTTTATGACTTAGAAATGGCATCCATTCATACCTTATGCACATCGAAACTTGTGTGCATTACTTGTATATCCAAAAGTATCACATTCTAAACTAAATGGAAGCATAACTTCATTCCATTTTACCACACTACTCATTTTGAGTTCCAATCACATTCATCACTTATAAGAACTCATTTCTTCATATTCATACTCAATGAAACTTGTATGTACATTACAAATCATATTACATATATGTACATTGAATCCATAGACTTACATCAATTATACTTTACATTACAAGTCCATTCACTTTTATTTGATCCAATTACACACATTACAACTATACATGTACGGGGTTTCACAAATCAGGCTGATACTTACAAAGCATAGACACATGAAACACGTTATGTACCTCGGCTAGCTGGGGAGGTAAGGCTAGTCGGTACACTACTTCACCAACACGGTCCAATATCTCGAATGGTCCTATGTATCGAGGACTTAATTTGCCCCTTTTTGCAAACCTTATCACACCTTTCATCAGAGAATCCTTTAAGAACACATGGTCTCCCACTGCAAACTCTAAATCTCTTCTCCAATGGTTTGCATAACTTTCCTGTCAGTCTTAGGCTATCTGGATCCTTTTACAAATCAGGTGGACCTTCTCTCATGCTTGTTCAACCAAATTCGGAGCATAAATCATCCTGTCACCAGCCTCTTCCCAACCGATTGGTGATCTGCATCTTTGTCTATAAAGAGCTTCATATGGAGCCATTCCTATACTAGTATGGTTACTATTGTTGTAAGCAAATCCCACCAAAGGTAAATACTCGTCCCATGAACCTCTGAAATCAATAACACAAGCACGTAACATGTCCTCCAAAGTTTGTATTGTCTATTCTGACTATCCATTAGTCTGCGGATGATATGTCATGCTAAACTGTATCCGAGAACCAAAGGACTCCTGAATCTGCTTCCAAAACAGAGATGTGAACCTAGAGTCCCTATTCAAAGTGATACTTACTCGGCTTTAATGGAGTCTCACTATCTCTTTAACAAACAATTCTATCAATTTGTTCAAAGGAGTAGTCGAGCTAATGGCCAAGAAATGTGCTAACTTAGTGAGTCTATCCACGATTACCCAAATCACGTCATGCTTCCTCCAAGTTCTAGGTAGACCCGTAACAAGGTCCATAGTTACGTGTTCCTATTCCAAGTTGATACGGTAAGGGTTGGAGTAAACCTGTCGATTTTTGGTGTTCCACCTTTACTTGCTGACACACCAAACACCTTGCTACAAACTCAGCAACTTCATGTTTCATTCCAAGCCACCAATACATCTTGCATACATTATGGTACATTTTGGTGCTCCTGGGATGTAGATTATATCTACTAGAGTAAGCTTCGACCAAAATCAGTCTCTTAAGGTCCTCATCACTCAGCATACATATTCGGTCTCTGAATCTAAGTAATCCATCTGAACCAATCTCAAACTCAGAATCTCTACCCTCTTAAATCTGTCCGGACACTTCAAGCAACTTTGGATCTAACTTCTGTGCCTGCCTAATCTGTTCAATCAATGTTGGCTCTATCCTGAGGCTAGCAACTAAAGGACTCTGATCTGACGGTGCTACATCAATAGACAAGCTTGCAAACTGTCCCAACAATTCCCACTCCTTAACCATCATACTGGACACCATACTCATGTTCTTCCTACTCAATGCGTCCGCTACCACATTTGCTTTCCCCGAGTAATATAAAATTTCACAATCATAGTCTTTTAACAATTTCATCCATCTACACTGCCTCATGTTCAGCTCTTTCTGAGAAATAGGTATTTAAGGCTCATGTGATCGGTATAGATTTAAAACTTTTCTTCATAAAGGTAATTCCTCCATATTTTCAAAGCAAAGACTACTATTGCAAGTTCGAGATCATACGTGGGGTAATTCCTTTCGTGCTTCTTCAGTTGACGAGATCCGTACGCTACCACTTTACCATTCTATATAAGTACACACCCTAATCCATTCAATGAAGCATCACTATACACCGTGAATCCTTCGAGTCCATCTGGTATGGTGAGGATCGATACAGAACTTAATCGATGATTGAGCTCTTGAAAACTATGCTCATAGGCATCGCTCCACTCAAACTTGATATCCTTACGGGTGAGTCGAGTTAGAGGAGCTGCACTTTTCGAGAATCTTGCTACGAATCTTTTGTAATACCCGACTAATCCAAGAAAGCTTCATATCTCCGTCACTGTCTATGGCCTCTCCTAGTTCACTATAGCTTTCACTTTGGATGAGTCAACAGATACTCTATCCTTGTTCACTACATGGTCCAGAAAACTAATTTGCTTCATCTAGAACTCACATTTGTCCAACTTAGTATACAACCTCCTTTCTTTAAGTGTCTGAAGGACTATGTACATGTCACGATGAATACCTACCAAAAATCTTTACAATGTTTTTAGCTTTTGGAAAATCTTTCTTACCTCCTTGTGACAGATCTCTCTAAACAGGTCGGGCTGTGAATCAATATCGATACACCATTTTAACCATTAAAAAATATCACACGTATATATGCATACTGATATCATTTATCATATAATAGAGTGGTCGGTATGTTTTATACATCACATGATTCTCATACATGTACAATTAATCTACTTATATTTACATCCCCAAATATTCCTTCATATACACTACTGTGCTGTAAGCATACTAATATAAAATTCTATACATGGTGTATACCTGACAGTCGATGGGAACCACAAATAATCAGATATGCCGTCTACTCTCTACACCCGCTATATCTAAGGTGGAAACTCTAAAAGGGGGGTGGAAAATGAAAGGGTGAGCTCCACATCCTCAGTAAGGCATAATATAAACGGGTAGATAGCTATACTATCTACATGCTGATAGGAAATCAGGATATATGTAAGCATGGGGTAAAAATAATTGCTGATAGGAAATCAGGATATATGTAAGCATGAGGTAAAAATAATGATATTCCATACATATAGATATCATCTATTCTAAAACAGGAAATCGGCATATAAAACATGGAATGATTCTCAAGTGAAAACATCTCATGCTCAATTGAATCAATAAGTTTTAAAACACCCCATCTGGGTTAAAATGCGATAAACTCAATGGATTTAATTCAATTCAACAAAATAACTTGTTATAAAATTCTGTTATAAAATCACCCTTCTCTCAAGGTTACAAGTCATGAAAGTTTCATAAAATCCCTCTGTGGGAAATTCAAATCTCAATCAAATTCATAAGAAGATCGAGGCCTGACCCCTCCCTCGGGTCCTACCCTGATCTATCAAAACCAAAGGATTTATCATGTGAGACATGTAGGTGACTTTATCGGTAATATCCAAGACTATGGTCATAACCTCATGATCCCTGGCTACATGGATCCTAGTGTGCAGGGTATCACACCTGAAATGGGAGGTGGGTTAGTCCTACCCGCCAGAACAGCATAATATCAGGATTACGAGGGTAGGGCTTGCTACCTCGTGGCTAATGCCACTCCACTCCAACAATCCCCACGGTACAGCGTACTCTATGTGGTATACACGGTACAACGTACTCCATAAAGCCAATCTTAGTCAGGGGGTGCCTGCAATAGGTCTTATCCACCCATGCCAATTATGTTTCAGTATGCACGTGTGAGCATATCACTCACTGTGACACAGTCTACAGGAGAAAGCTCCAGCACGGCTTCATGCATATACATGATACAAAAAAAACCTCGTGCGAGCGAAGCTCCTGCACGGTTTCATAGAAATCAATGACATCTGCATATGAGCAGCGCTCCAGTACGACTTAAAATAATTATAAATTCAATTAAAATTCACGTACGAGAAATGCCCTAGTGCAGATATGTATAAAAAAAATCAGTGAAAACCTCATACGAGTAAAAGCTCCAGTACGGTAGTCATGTGAAATAAGTCTGTAAAATAGTGCAAGCAAGGCTCCAGCATGATTAAAACTCATATAAAACTAGTAGGCAGCTCAATTTCATCCAAACATGTCAAATAAATATCAATTGGAACCTAACCTCTGGCTTTTCACTTAAAACATGAAAATAATAGGCAACCTATCCATAAATTGCTTGAATTAAAGCACTGTCATCATGAAAATATTAAAATCATGAAATTCATGCAATTTCATAGCCTTACTACCCTTTTTGAAATTTTCCTAACTGGGGGCAAAATAGTAATTTCTCATGTTTTCCACATTTTTCGCAAAAATTATTATTATGTTTTCGGGTAGCCTAATGAATTTCTCGTAATGTAAATTTCCTCGAAACTACGTACAGCTACCTCTAAATGCTCATAAAATTCCCCTACCTGGAATAGCGCGCGAGCTTATCCCGTCTCGATCGTACCAGGTCTCTCAATCCAATTTGCTCCAACCCAAGTCTACGGAGCTGCATATAATCACATATTGGTTCAGTTCAAATATATTTATTAGTATTTCACCCTTACTGATCGAATCTAAAGCACTGGCCCGTTTTACTTTATTGGGCCCGATTGCACGTAAATGGGCCTCGACCCCTTTTTCAGTCTGGTTCCACTTATTGAATCCCTTCTTCGGTTTTACTGGGCTCATTTGGCTCACCAATACTCATCAGGCTTCGTTCCAAACTCATTGGATAACCAGTATACTATTTATGATAATTACTTCAAAAAATTTCGAATACATTTCCTTTTTATGCATAATTAATCCGTAAAATTCGTAAAATAATCTTAACTCTCAATTAAGGACTCAAATTGTCGTAATTAAAGTGTACTTACCCAATGTTATGTGGGGTAGAAAAGTTGGAGCTCAATCGGCTCTCGTTCGGACTCTGTTGTAGAACTGCACAGTTTGATTAATCTGGGTTATTTTCCATTAATATAATATTAAATAAATTCCCAAAAATTTAACCGCAGGTCAATCTTAACCCTCGGTCAACTTACCTGAATCTCGAATCGTCCCTGGTAAAATTTCTTTTCCTTTTTCCCTTTTTTTTCTTTTCTTTCTTTTTCTTTTTCTTTTTCTTTTTTTTCCTTTTCTTTTTTGTTGGCTCTACCGAGAGGGGGATGAATCGGTTTTCTAACAATTACGACAAATTTTAATTTAATCCTACTTCAATCAGAAAATAGAATTGAGCAATAATGAAATTAAACAATTTAATGCAAGATAGGGAAAGAGAAACAAACACAGTCACTTATAGAGGTTTGGCCAAACTCTTGCCTACGTCCTCTCTCCTTGACCTTCTTGTCAAGTGCTTTCTTTCTCTCTTTCAATAGAGCTTACAATGTTCCTTTTACAGGTTAAGGAATAACCTCTCTACCCTTAGCAATACAGAAATGTATTCACCCCTTTTTACAATTCACTCTCACTGAGGAACAATCCTCCTCTCTTTTTAAGGTAAGGTTGAATACAAAAATGAAGCTTTCAAGTGGGTAGGACAAAATACAGTTTCTGCTCTTTTTCTTATACAATGAATCTCAATAAATGAGCTATGAAGACACAAGGAATGAAAGAATTAAAAGCTTGAGAATGTTAGGAATGTGCAGCAATAGTCTCCTTATTCTCTTTGTCTTCAATGCTTGGTTATATATTGAAGGATTGGTAGTTGGAGCATTAAATGCTGTTTTTCCCGTTGAAATTTACAAGAACTAGCCGTTGGGTACCTCCAGTAGAGTGCCAGATCGATCTGCCTTCTTGGCCAGATCGATCTCTTAGTTATAAATCCTGCAAGATCAAAGCACAAATACACAAAGAGATCGATCTCATAGGTTAGCAGATCGATCTGTTAGTTTAAAAATAATGAGGCAGATCGATCTGCCGAATAGGCAGATCGATCTCCTAATCTCTCTGTTTGAGGCAAGATCGATCTCCAGATTGATCTGCCATGCAATCTCGTAGAGAGGAGATCGATCTCTCAACAACACAGATCGATCTCTTTAGCTCTCTGACTTTGAGAAGATCGATCTCTTCCTTACCAGATCGATCTCATAAGTTCTCTGTTTGAGTGTAGATCGATCTCTCAGATCAATCTATAGTCTTAAGCTCTTAAGGGAGATCGATCTCTTCATAGACCAGATCGATCTCTCAACTTTAGCTTTAACCAGATCGATCTCTTAACCCTTGCAGATCGATCTCATTCTTCCTAAATACTTTTGTAAAGATTTAAGGCTTGCCAGATCGATCTCTTCCATCATGAGATCGATCCTCATCAAGTAAAAACCCAGGAGATCGATCTCTCATCAGTCAGATCGATCTCTCATCAACAGAACTCTAAGTTCTGGTACTAATAACCTCTAAACATGTTTCTATATCAACTTAATATTATAGAATTAACTTGTTTTGTCATTTCAAAATACATTAACTCAACAATCTCCCCCTTTTTGATATGACAAAACATAAAACAAACATGTTTAGTGAATTTTTGCAAAAGCTCCCCCTTTTTGTGAGCTCCCCCTTGCTTTTATCTTTTACTTTGTTATTGACTTAACTCCCCCTTAATTTAATCATTCTTTTAAACATTTACCACAACCACACACATGTTTTCTTCTCCCCATTTTTGTCATATCAATAACATGAAAGGAGAATACTCATGGCATTTCAAAATGAACTTTTCATTAACACAACCAATAACAAGTCAAATGAAATTTCATGCAAGCAAATTCATCACAAATAACATCAAGTACCTTAAACTGTTATAACTACACTAAATCAAAAACACCTAAGGCCTATGGTGAGGGAAGAGCACGATCTGAAAGATTCTCAACATGCGTGCATGTTACTTGGAGCTCATCGAACATCGCCTCTTGAGTCTCTTGAATCTTATCCACTCTTTGGGTTAAATCCTCGATCATACGCCGCTGAGTGGCAAAGCCGTCATCTATCTTGTGACTGAGGTCACTCATCATCTGCATGAGCATCTCCAAGCCAGCAGGAGACGATGTTGGTGCAGTGGGCGGAGCAGTTGAGGACGACGGTTCAGGAGCTGGTGCTGCAGGTCGGTGCACTGGCTCAACAGTGGGGTCCTCCTCCATAGCCTCTGCAGGTTGCTGGTCCCTCTTTTTCTTCCACGCTCCCCGGATGTCTTTGTAATAGCCCATAGGATGAAGGGAGCCAATGTTGAGGACGCTCTTGGGAGATGGCAGTTCTCCAGTTTCGCCGCTGCAGTCGACGCCAACGCGGTGGAGAAGATAGGCTACCGGTTGCGGAAAAACGATCGTGGTAGCCTGTCCACGCACTATCTTCAGCCAGTCTTCGTATATGAAATGGACAAGATTTGGTTTTTGGCTTGTGGAGTGAATGTGATGGAGCCAAAAATGATCTAAGCGCCTAACGGTGGAATGACGAGTACCGAAAGGGCAGAGGTTCCAAGAGATTATGAGGTGGAGTAACCGAAGGTGCATTGGAAGGTTACTCGCCTTATCCCCAGGGAGATCAAACTCAAAGGAGACTTCCTCATCTTCATTGGTCAAGCCTTCACTTTTCATGTGGAAGGCCTGAGCTAGGATATCAGTATCGACAGGAACGGTTTTACCCATGACATATGTTTTGAAACCGACAATTTTGCAAGTGTCATTTGGGTCAAAAATGAGTTCGGCATTGGAAAAGAATGCACGAACGAGATTTGGAGGGACGGGAGTGTTGATTTTTAAAAACATCATCCAACCAAATTCCTCAAATTTTGACACGTATGGAAAGTCTATGCGATTGAGGAAGGAAAAATCTATGGTTCGCCAATGCTTAATTGGCATGGTTGAGAAATATTCCTCATATCGCTTTCTTTTTGCTGGTGTTTTAAAACACCGATTGAAAGAAGCGATAGAAGGTGGAGGAATGTGTTGGGATGAGGAATCGGCCTCTACAGTGGTTCTAGGGGGTTTGTGTCCTACTGTCTTATGCCTAGGCATGATTCTAGACTCTAAAGATGCGCTAAATAGATTCAAAAACGAGAAAAGCAATGAAACAGTACCTAGGTTTGCCCTAGAATTAAAATGAACACAAATTGAAGAAAAATTTTGAGAAAATCAGTAAGGAATGTTGGTTACAATACCGAAATTTGACACCGAGACGCAAGGAGGACCGTACGGAGATCGATCTGAGGAGAAATCGACAGTGATGGTGCGAGGGAATTTGGGAATTTGAAAGTTAGGTTTTGTGAAATTTGGGAAATTTTCGCGAGTTTATATACTTCAGGACACATGAGATCGATCTGTCGAGGCGACAGATCGATCTGTCACTTCTAGAAGCCAAGGGAGATCGATCTGTCGTATGGACAGATCGATCTGTTCGCAAACAGAGGCTCAAGGAGATCGATCTGTTACATGCACAGATCGATCTGTAGTGAAACCGAGACTTAGAGAGATCGATCTGCCAAATGCATGGATCGATCTTCAGAATGCGAAAGCTTTGAAGAGATCGATCTGTCGTGGGGACAGATCGATCTATATTTTAACAGAGACGGAAGGAGATCGATCTTATGGTTAGAAGATCGATCTGCTTAGCTTAACCTTGATGATTTAGGCTTGTTGGAAGTATAGAGATCGATCTATATTGCAAGGAGATCGATATCTCATCCTCATTGCCAGAAAATCTTTGCAAAAACTCTTTTAAAATCAACTTGAAACCAAGATTTTTGAAACACAAAAGTCTTAAGGGATATTCATGAGTCCTAATTCACCTCTAAGGATACAAAACCTATCTCTATCAAGTGGTTTGGTGAATATATCTGCTATTTGATGTAGAGTGTCAATGTACTCTAAGATTATATCCCCTTTTTGTATATGATCTCTAAGGAAGTGATGTCTAATTTCTATGTGCTTGGTTCTGGAGTGTTGAACAGGATTCTTAGACAGATTAATGGCACTGGTATTATCACATTTAATAGTGACTTGCTTCATGTCAATACCATAATCTCTCATTTGTTGTTTAATCCACAACACTTGAGCACTACAACTACCAGCTGCTATATATTCAGCTTCAGTTGTGGACTGAGCCACACTGTTTTGTTTCTTGGAGAACCAAGAAATTAACCTATTTCCTAAGAATTGGCAAGTACCTAAAGTACTTTTCCTATCTATTTTGCATCCTCCAAAATCAGCATCTGAAAATGCATGAAGGGCAAAAGTAGAGTCCTTGGGGTACCAAAGTCCTAGTGAGGGAGTGTCTTTGAGGTATCTAAAGATTCTCTTAGTTGCCAATAGATGTGATTCCTTAGGAGAGGATTGAAATCTAGCACAAAGGCATACACTAAACAAAATATCTGCTCTACTTGCAGTTAAATAAAGCAATGAGCCTATCATAGACCTATAGAGTTTAGTGTCTACACACTTACCACTTTCATCTTTATCAAGCTTGATGTTGGTGCCCATTGGAGTGGCTTGAGGTTTGCAATTGTCCATTCCAAATCGCTTGAGCAAGTCCTTGGTATACTTTGCTTGATTGATGAAGGTTCCATCCTTTGTTTGCTTCACTTGAAGTCCCAAGAAGAATGTGAGTTCTCCCATCATGCTCATCTCAAATTCTCCTTGCATGATCTTAGCAAACTCTTGGCATAAAGACTCATTAGTTGAACCAAAAATAATATCATCTACATACACTTGTACAACTAGTAAATCCTTATTTTTATTCTTGATGAATAAGGTGGTATCCACTTTTCCTCTTGAAAATCCCTTTTCTAATAAGAATTTTGACAACCTTTCATACCAAGCTCTAGGAGCTTGTTTTAACCCATAAAGTGCCTTAGATAATTTAAAAACATGTTCAGGAAATTCATGATTTTCAAATCCGGGAGGTTGCTCAACATATACTTCTTCATTAATGAAACCATTTAAGAATGCACTCTTTACATCCATTTGATATAACTTGAAGTTTTTATAACATGCAAAGGCAAGTAACATTCTTATTGCCTCTAATCTAGCTACCGGCGCATATGTTTCATCATAGTCTATGCCTTCCTCTTGTCTATAGCCTTGAGCAACTAGCCTAGCCTTATTCCTTATGATCACACTATTTTCATCCATTTTGTTCTTGAATATCCATTTAGTTCCAATTATAGAGTGATCACTAGGCCTAGGAGCTAGTTTCCATACTTTGCTTCTCTCAAATTGATTTAATTCTTCTTGCATTGCTAGGAACCAATTATTGTCATCTAAGGCTTCATTGACATTCCTTGGCTCTATTTGAGATACAAAGGCTATATATTGGCACATATTCCTTAGGGATGATCTAGTTCTAACTCCAAGAGTTGGATCTCCTACTATTTCACAATCTTTTACATATCCTAACTCTCTTGGTGCTCTAGGCTCTCTTTCTAAAACCTCTATTTCTTCTTCATCTTCTTTATTCAAGTCAAGCTTTTCTAGGAAGTCATTTTCTAAGTCTTCATCAAATATTCCAACATTTTCATCATTGGTTGAATCTTTAGATATATTATTTGACTCATCAAATATAACATGAATAGACTCTTCAACCACTAATGTTCTTTTGTTATATATTCTAAAAGCCTTTGAATTCAAAGAATATCCTAGAAATATTCCCTCATCACTCTTGGCATCAAATTTTCCTAAATTATCTTTTCCATTATTTAGAACAAAGCACTTGCAGCCAAAAGGATGGAAGTAACTAATGTTAGGCTTCTTACCTTTGTAGAGCTCATAAGGAGTTTTCTTTAGCATGGGTCTTATCATAGCTCTATTAATTATATAACATGATGTGTTTATAGCTTCAGCCCAAAAGTACTTTGGCAAGTTATTTTCACATAACATGGTCCTAGCCATCTCTTCCAAAGTTCTATTTATTTTCTCAACTACACCATTTTGTTGTGGTGTCCTAGGGGCTGAAAAATTATGGCTAATTCCTTGATCATTGCAATATTCATCAAATCCTATATTTTCAAATTCTTTGCCATGATCACTTCTAATGCTTGTTATTGTATATCCTTTTTCATTTTAAGTCACCTTTGAGTAAGTTATGAATTTCTCTAAGGCTTCATTTTTTACTCTCAAAAAGAACACCCAAGTGAACCTAGTGTAATCATCAACTATTACAAATCCATAGTGTTTCCCACCTAGGCTAGTGGTTCTAGTTGGTCCAAATAAGTCTAAATGCAGTAATTGAAGAGGCCTAGTGGTGGATACACAATTCTTAGGCTTAAAAGTTGTCCTCTTGTGTTTTCCTTTAACACAAGCTTCACATATTTCTTCATGATCAAAGGATATTTTGGGTAAGCCTATAACTAGATCCTTTCTAGCTAATTTAGATAGCACATGCATGCTAGCATGACCTAGTCTTCTATGCCATAACCAAGATTCCTTTTTGTTGTCTACCATGAAGCATATGTTTTCATTTTTGAGTTCATTAAGATAGACAATATATATGTTACCTTGCCTATGACCTAGAAAAAGAATTTTATTTGACTTAGGATCTATAACATTACACTTCATGTAATCAAAAATTACTTTGTAACCTTTGTCACAAAGTTGACTAATGCTTAGTAAGTTATGCTTTAGACCCCTAACAAGTAATACTTTTTCTAAAGAGAAATGATCATTACCTATTGAGCCACTTCCTTCCACTTGGCCTTTGGAGTTGTCCCCAAAAGTGACTTCTCCACCAATTTTTGATTTGAAGGAATTGAAATGGCTTTTATCACCCGTCATGTGCCTTGAGCATCCACTATCTAAGTACCAAGCTTCTTTTGTTTTAGCTTTGTGGCTATGCTCAATCACCTACAAAAAATCAAACTCAAGTCTTAGGTACCCAAATTTTCTTGGGTCCTTGGAGGTTAGTAAATGCAATTCTTGATCCCATTGGGATCCATTTTGCTAATGCATTACAGTCCTTGGAATGAATTACCTCTTTTGGAATCCATATCCTTTTTACTCTTTTTCCTTTAAGATTCCTCATCTTTATATTGCGATAATGTGACTTATGTCCCTTTCTATTACAATATGAACAAGTAATTGCAGGTTTATTCATGCTCTTCCTAGCAATAAAACTCTTAAGATGGGTCTCCCTACTTTGTGCATTATATCCTAAGCCATTTTTGTCAAAAAATGCCCTTTGGGTTTCTAGCATGCTATCTAGCTTTTGTTGCCCCATGTGAAATCTATTAAAGGAGTTATGTAGATTGTTTTTTTTCTCCTTAAGGTCACAAATTTCTAGATTTGAAATCTCTAGTTTCTTTTCACATTCTAATTTATCTTTTAACATTATCTCATTTTGCTTTTTTAATTTAGATATTAACTTTTTATACTTCATGCTCATACATTCATACTCTAATGCAAGATCATCAAATGCATCTTGCAATTCATCAAAAGAGTATTCATTGAGATTAGAAGTTACCTTTTCATCATCATCAATAGCCATGAAGCATAAGTTGGCAATGTCCTCATTTGATTCATCATCGGAGCAGTCACTGTCACTCCATGTTGCTACCATTGCCTTCTTTTTATGGAACCTATCATTGGATCTTTTAAGAAGAGGGCAGTTAAATTTTATGTGTCCAGGTTTTTTACATTCATAACACACAATAGAGTCTTTTCTACCTACTTCCTCTTGTTCTCTCCTATTGTTTCTCCTATTACTACTACTAGCTCTCATCCTCATGAGCTTATTAAATCTTTTGGCAAACATTGCCATCTCAATATCCTCCTCACTGCCACTCTCATTTTTAATCTCCTCTTGAGCAGTGGATTTTAGAGCAACTCCCACTTTCTTGGGTGGCTCTTCATTTCTTTTAAGTTTCATCTCATAAGTGAGCAAAGATCCTATCAATTCATCTAGGCACAATGTGTGAGGATCCTTAGATTCCTCAATTGCCGTCACTTTAGCTTCCCATGATTTAGGTAAGCTATTTAAAATTTTCTTTACCATTTCAATATTAGAATATATTTTTCCTAAAGATTTTAATCCATTAATTACATCTGTGAATCTAGTGAACATATCACTAATTGATTCTCCTTCCTTCATCCTAAAAAGCTCATAGTCATGTGTGAGCATACCTACTTTTGTCTCCTTCACTTGGGTTGTACCCTCATGAGTTATTGCCAATTTATCCCATATTTGCTTGGCATTATCACACCCGGAGACTCTATTGTATTCATTAGGACCTAAAGCACAAAATAATATGTGCATAGCTTTAGCATTTAGCTGTGCACATTTAATGTCATTAGAATCCCATTCATCTTCTTCTTTGGGGATATCTCTTCCCTCTATTATCTTTGTAGGGATTTGAGGTCCCTTATCTATAATTCTCCACACTTCATAATCATTTGCTTGAATGAATAACATCATCCTAGTCCTCCAATACGAATAATGTTCACCATTGAACATGGGAGGTCTAACCATAGAGTGCCCCTCTCCTACCAAACTAGTTGCTACATTGTTAAGAGCCATTTGATCGTTTCTAACTCTTAGGAAGTTGTTCCTATGTGATTAAAGAGTCCTAGCTCTGATACCAATTGTTGGCTCTATCGAGAGGGGGGGTGAATCGGTTTTCTAACAATTACGACAAATTTTAATTTAATCCTACTTCAATCAGAAAATAGAATTGAGCAATAATGAAATTAAACAATTTAATGCAAGATAGGGAAAGAGAAACAAACACAATCACTTATAGAGGTTCGGCCAAACTCTTGCCTACGTCCTCTCTCCTTGACCTTCTTGTCAAGTGCTTTCTTTCTCTCTTTCAATAGAGCTTACAATGTTCCTTTTATAGGTTAAGGAATAACCTCTCTACCCTTAGCAATACAGAAATGTATTCACCCCTTTTTACAATTCACTCTCACTGAGGAACAATCCTCCTCTCTTTTTAAGGTAAGGTTGAATACAAAAATGAAGCTTTCAAGTGGGTAGGACAAAATACAGTTTCTGCTCTTTTTCTTATACAATGAATCTCAATAAATGAGCTATGAAGACACAAGGAATGAAAGAATTAAAAGCTTGAGAATGTTAGGAATGTGCAGCAATAGTCTCCTTATTCTCTTTGTCTTCAATGCTTGGTTATATACTGAAGGATTGGTAGTTGGAGCATTAAATGCTGTTTTTCCCGTTGAAATTTACAGGAACTAGCCGTTGGGTACCTCCAGTAGAGTGCCAGATCGATCTGCCTTCTTGGCCAGATCGATCTCTTAGTTATAAATCCTGCAAGATCAAAGCACAAATACACAAGGAGATCGATCTCATAGGTTAGCAGATCGATCTGTTAGTTTAAAAATAATGAGGCAGATCGATCTGTCGAATAGGCAGATCGATATCCTAATCTCTCTGTTTGAGGCAAGATCGATCTCCAGATCGATCTGCCATGCAATCTCGTAGAGAGGAGATCGATCTCTCAACAACACAGATCGATCTCTTTAGCTCTCTGACTTTGAGGAGATCGATCTCTTCCTTACCAGATCGATCTCATAAGTTCTCTGTTTGAGTGTAGATCGATCTCTCAGATCGATCTATAGTCTTAAGCTCTTAAGGGAGATCGATCTCTTCATAGACCAGATCGATCTCTCAACTCTAGCTTTAACCAGATCGATCTCTTAACCCTTGCAGATCGATCTCATTCTTCCTAAATACTTTTGTAAAGATTTAAGGCTTGCCAGATCGATCTCTTCCATCATGAGATCGATCCTCATCAAGTAAAAACCCAGGAGATTGATCTCTCATCAGTCAGATCGATCTCTCATCAACAGAACTCTAAGTTCTGGTACTAATAACCTCTAAACCTGTTTCTATATCAACTTAATATTATAGAATTAACTTGTTTTGTCATTTCAAAATACATTAACTCAACATTTTTCTTTTTCTTCCCCTTTCCGGCTACCGTGTCGTTTTGCTCCCCTCACCGTCGTTGGCATTCCTGGTCGTTTCGCAGGCCGCTACCGGTACAAAAGAAGCGCCTTAGCCTCTCGATCACGCCGGTGCCCTCCGATCGCGCCCAGCTGTCGTAGATCGCCGAAACCGACTCAGTTTTCCTCTCGAATTTTCGTTCGCTGATTCGTCGGAATCGAGCGTCGTCGGCGCGCGTCAGCGATACTGATGGGTTCGCCTGAAGCTCTTCTTCCTTCTTCGGTCCCTACCTGGTCTCGTCGGTCGTCGTGGCTCATCGAGTTTCTCGGGTCTTCTCAGGTTTCGTTTCTTCGTTTTTTTCTCTCTCCTCACGATTTTTTTCAAATTTTTTGTTCTTTTTTCTTTTTTATTTACTTATTTATTTATTTTATGATTATTTTAATCCATTAAAATATATAAAAAATCTAAAAATATCTTAAAAAACCTTATTTTATTATTTAATCAATAAATGAAATTATCGATCTTCTTTCGTCTTTCTGGTATATTTTTCCAGTATTTTCGGGATAATTTTTCGAAATAAAAATTCCGATTTAATTCCAATAATTCATTTCTTAATCAATTGGACTCGAAATTCTATATTTTCCTCATTATTGATCTAGATTTCTCAATTCCATAATTTTAATGAAATTTTCTTATCAAATTTATATCGGATTTTAATCTTTTGACCGTTTTACCCTTGCACGTATTCGGGACCAAATTGAACCGACTTTCCTTCATAAACCCACAATCATTTTCTTATTTCATATTCTTATTTTTTGTCAACTTGATTAAATTCCTTTCACTAAATTTTTTGGTCCTTACTTTCCCGATTTACCCTTATGCGATTTTACATACGTTATTTCGTTTCATCCACATTTATCAGATCCAAATCAACCATCTTATGAATCCATTAATATATAATACTATCATACAATGTGGAAATCATAAGGAATGTCATACAAAGATGGGGATCTCACAATCTCCTCCACTAAAAGAATTTGGTCCTCCAAATTATGACCAAATCAGTCAGTAAACAACTCCGAGTACTTCTCCCGTATCATGCTCTCTAGCTCCCAAGTAGCTTTCTCCGGAGTATGATACTGCCACTGAACCTTCACTAGGGAGATCGTCTTGGACCGCAATACCTTCTCCTTCCTATCCAATATCCGAACTGGTCTCTCAATATAAGTCATACTGTCATTGAGCTCTAACGGCTCGTAGTGAATCACATGTGATAGATCCGGATGGTACTTCCAAAGCATAGAAATGTGGAAGACGCTGTGTACACCTACCAACTCTGGTGGCAATGCCAATCTATAAGCCTTATCTCCCACTCGCTTCAAAATCTCAAAGGGTCCAATAAAACGAGTGCTCAGTTTACCTTTCTTACAGAACCTCATGATACCCTTGGAAGGAAAAACTCTCAAAAACACTGACTCACCCTCTACGAACTCTAGTGGTCTGCGTCTCTTGTCAGCATAACTCTTTTGTTGGCTTTGAGTTGTCCGCAATCTATCGCATATCAATCTGACATCCTCAGAGGCCTATTGAACCAAGTCAAGAGCAAATTATTGCTGTCACCAATCTCTTCCCATCCAATAGGGGAACGACATCTGGGACTATATAGTGCCTCATATGGTGCCATCCCGATACTCGAGTGATAACTATTATTATAGGTGAACTCAGCTAATGGCAAATGATCATCCCAAGAGCCTCCAAAATCCAGCACACACGCTCTCAACATATCCTCCAGAGTCTGTATAGTCCTCTTTGACTGACCATCTGTTTGAGGATGGAAAGCGATGCTAAATCTCAACTGGGTCCCCAACGCTTCCTGAAAGTGTTCCCAAAAAATAGGAAGTGAAGTGGGCATCCCTATCAGAAACAATGCTTACTGGAACGCCATGTAGCCTGACAATCTCTCAAACATATAAGTTCGCCAATGTACTCAGAGCATCTGTAGCTCTTATAGGTAAGAAATGGACGAACTTCGTCAATCATCCATAATCACCCGGATGGCATCGTGACCTCTGCGGGTCCTCGGTAATCCCGTCACAAAATCCATGGTGACATGATCCCATTTCCATACCGGTATCGCTAGAGGCTGCAATAATCCTGTAGGCTTCTGATGCTCTACCTTTACCTACTGACAAACGAGACATCTCGTGACATACTCTGCTATGTCTCTCTTCATCCCAGACCACCAATAAACTCTTCAGAGATTCTGATACATCTTCGTACTTCTCGGATGTACTGTATACCTCGCTAAGTGAGCCTCTGATAAAATCATCCTCCTGATCTCAGGATCCTCGGGAACATATATCCTACCTCAAAACCTCAGTAATCCATCAGTACTCAATCCAAAATCGGTATCTGCACCTACCTATACTTGACTCATCAACTCAATACATCGCTGATCACTTTGTTAAGCCTGCCAGATACAATCAATCAACTTCGGCTCCAACCTCAGACTCTCAATAATCTCAACTCTGTCAATCTCAGGTGGTACGACGTCTAAACTAAGGCTCGCAAAATACTCTAATAAGTCATGTTCCCGAACCATTATAAATGATACCAACCCTAGGCTCTTCCTGTTCAAAGCATCAACAACTACATTAGCCTTACCGTATAATATCTCACAATCATAATCCTTCAAGAGCTCGAGCCATCTCCTTTGTCTCATGTTCAGCTCCATCTGCGAGAATAAATACTTCAGACTCTTATAGTCTGTAAAAATCTGAAACTGCTCATAATATAAGTAATGGCGCCATATCTTCAGTGCAAACACTATGACTGCTAACTCCAAATTGTGGGTCAGATAGTTCCTCTCGTGGTCTTTCAACTGTCCAGATCCATAGGCAACTACCCTCCCATCCTGCATCAATACACAGCAGAGTCCTTGATGCGATGCATCTGTATATACTGAGAAACCTCCTGAGCTGGTAGGAATGGTGAGAACTGGAGCAGTGGTCAATCGACGCTTCAGCTCCTGAAAACTCCTCTCAAAGGCATCATCCCACACAAACTCAACATCCTTCCGTGTGAGACGTGTCAACGGAGCAGCTAATCTGGAGAAAACCTCAACAAATCTCCTATAGTATCCTGCCAAACCTTGAAAACTTCGAATCTCTGTGACTATCCTAGGCCGCTCCCACTGAACAACTGCCTCTATCTTGGATGGGTCCACTGACACCCCATCCCTCGATACCACATGGCCCAGAAAAGAAATCTGCTCTAACTAAAAGTCACACTTATTGAGTTTGGCATACAACTGTCTCTCTCTGAGGGTCTATAGAACTATCCTCAAGTGCTGCTCGTGATCCTCCCTGGATCTAGAGTATACCAAAATATCATCGATAAACACATCACAAATCGATCCAGGTATGGCTTGAACACATCGTTCATCAAAGCCATGAATGCTGCGGGGGCATTAGTCAACCCGAATGGCATAACCAAAAACTCATAATAACCATAACGAGTCCTAAATGCTGTCTTGGGTACATCCTCCATCTGTATCCTCAGCTGATGATACCTAGACCTCAGATCAATCTTAAAAAAGACCTATGTTCCTCGGAGCTGATCCAATAAATCGTCGATGCATGGAAAGGGATACTTATTCTTAATGGTAGCCTTATTCAACAATCTGTAATCTATACACAATCGGAGGCTGCCATCTTTCTTTCTCACAAACAAGACTAGAGCTCCCCAAGGCGACACGCTCGGTCTAACAAACCCCTTCTCAAGTAGATCCTGTAACTGCTTTCTTAGCTCCTCCTGTCAAGGCCCTTCCTAACTTAACCAAATCTACTATAAATTTTTTGCATTTTAATTTACATTTCCTTTCATCAATGGTTGGGCTGTGATTCGATGTTAACTTCCTCACGTATCATATCATTCATTTCCATACATACATGTCAATATATTATTTTTGACTGTAAACTTCTTTTATAATACAAGTAAGATCATATAAAATCTACTACAAATACATTCCCCATAATATATATCGTATACATCACTGTGCTGTTTCTATGTTTAGATACATAACCATACAAAATTTGTATACATGTCGATCGATAGGAAATAGCAGTGAACAACAGGAATACTATCCCCCAAGTACACTCGCTCTACTGCTGATGCTTTGTAGAGAGGGAAAATAAAGAGGGATAAGCACATAATATGCTCAGTAAGGAAATCAAGCAAGCAAGTAGATATCTACACTATATACTCAAAACAATGCTATGCCTCGAAAATATCATTTCCTTATCTCATTTTCAAAGCATGTCTTTAATATATATATATATACACTTGTACAGATTAAATCCCATGTACAGAAATCATGCTTTCTTTCTCAAATATAGGCATGTAGTGCAAAATAATGCATCTTTAAAATATCACAATGCCTTTAGATAAATCATGCCATTGATATTCAAATCAAAGTAAATATGGCATTTAATCATTCATAACACAAAATCGGATTTCGACCCATCCCATAGGTCTATCCGTATCATAAATAAATCAATCAATCAAGTGATATATCATGTGAGACTCTGTGGTGAAATGCAATAATATCCTGGACTATGGCCATATCATATAATGGTGATCCCAGGCTACACGGAATCCTAGTGTCCGGGGCATCACTACTGCAACAGGAGGCGAGTCAATCCATCATAATCGCCAGCTATCAACTCCTCAACTCCATAACACCACACAGTACAGTGTACTCCATGCCACTCGCACAGTACAACGTACTCCGTGGACCTTACATCACAGTCGGGGTGCCTGCCATAGGTCTTAGCACTCAAATCATGGAATATACATACCACGTCTCTAAATCCACATGCGAACATCTCACAGTGTGACACTCAATCTACACGAGGAAATCAAGCACGATTTTTCAACATGTCTTATCTATAACATAAAATATAATGCGCGCCTTTGAGCGCGACTCACAGTCGACACTCCACTTAAACACTGTTTCACATCACAAACTCAAACTCTAGTGTAAGTAAACCTCCAACAACTAAGTCAATTCATAGTTCATGTTTCAAATCAAGTACGAGCAATAGCTCTAGTACCATGTTATGCACAAAAGTCATCAAACCAAGTACGAGCAATAGCTCCAGTACTATGTCAGGTATAAATCATGAAGAATCAAGTTCGAGCAACGCTATAGCACTTTGTCATGTATCTCATGTAAATTCGAGTACGAGCTAATCATTCCAGCACTCTATCATGCATAAATCATATAAAACTTAGTACGAGTATTAACTCTAGCACTATATCATGCATGTCATGGAAATCTAGTACGAATCATACATCAGCACCAATATATGTGGAAACTATATGAAATCAAGTGCGAGCTGTGCTCTAGCATGATTTATTCTCACATAATATGATAGATGGCTCTTTAAAAAGGGATGACTTTCAAAATATCAAAATCAGCACTATAAAGTGTGCTTAATTCACATCAACCTTAAAAACATTAGCCCATCTATTTATCTTCTGCTAAATAGCAGTAGAACGCTCAAAATGGTAGTTTCCATGCTTTTTACAACTTTTTACAAAAGTTGACTTTTTTCTTAACTAAGGGTAAAATCGTAATTTGCCACTATCGGGTCACAATAATTATTATTCACTTTCTCTAACCCTCAGAGTTTTTAAGTGAATGTAAAAGCAGCAAAAAATATGTGCAGGTATCTCTAACTACTCATAAAAGTCCCTTACCTGCAATCACTCGAGAAATTTTACTTTCTGAGCGCTACTCGATCCAGCAGTCCGATTCGCTCCTCCAATAATCTCTGGAGCTGCATATAAGCATTTATCAGATTAATTATATTTTTCCTACTGTATTTCACATTAAATACAGTCTATTTCACTTAATGGGCTTTAATAAACTTTAATGGGCCTAACTATACCTTAAGCTCATTTCCATTTTACTATTAATTTTCGTTGGGCCTATTGGATTTGTGGGGCCCACCAACTCTTATTAGGCTTATTCGAGACCCTTTACATCATATTGGGCCTAAAATAATTGGGCTTGGCCCATTAGACCTCTCGGCCACATGCCATTGCTGAGAGCATCCCATGTCGTCGGTCACACCTTGGCATGTCGTCCATGACCATTTGTTTAGCTAATTTCACCTCGGCATTTTCACAAACACCTGGCTGGCAATATTCTTAAGCTTCACATAGTTCATTTAGGAATTTTATCAAACACCTTGATTGCCAACAAAATACATGTATCAATTAATCACATTGATTAATTCTAACTATACCATAATCATTAACACATGTATATCATCTCATTTGTGCCTTAAAATCATATGTGCATTCATCAATATTTCACTACTCACTCTCGGCCTAACCATGATCATAGTGATTTCATATGTTTCAATGGTTAAAACATATACCAATATACTTAAAATCATTCATACAATAACATATATGAAATTGAAAGCTTAAAATTATACCTAGAATTTGTGTTCACACTTGGTCGAAACTTTGGAGCCTCACGATTCGCAGACTATGGTTTCTTGATAGCCAATTCCAACATATGTCACTCTCCTCTCAATTTGGAACAACTTTCATGAAGGTTGCAAGTTCCAAATATGCATAAATCCTAGTGATTTCTAGTGAGAGAAAGCTTAGATAAATGTATTTCAATGGTTTCTTCTTCTAGCCGAGAATGGTATGGTGAAGATGAAAATGGTGTGGCTAATTTTATAAGCCATTAACTTAGCCATTAAGCCTTACTTTCCAACCAGTATAATTGACTTACTAAGGTTTAGTTATGAGTCACCTAATGAGTCATCTAATGAGTCATAGTTAGCTTTAACTAAGGTTAGATATTTAATCCTAATGGGCCTTACAATTGGGCCTCTCGGTTTGGACTTTCTTAATGGGCTTTCTGGTTGGAATTTGCACTATACCTCGGGCTTTTAATTGTCTAAATATTTGGCCTATCAATTGGTCCAACAATTTGGTCTAAGGGACCTAAGAAATCCGATTTACGCTTAGTATACCTTAATGGGCTTCAAAATCTTTGCTTTGGCCAATTACGTTTTTAAACATTAAATTTAATCCGAAATCCTTTCAAATAAATTTTCCTTACTTTTGAGGATGATTATCTTGTATTCTGACCAAAAATATTTTCCCCCAAATGTTTCTCCATACTTAGGTTAATTTTTAACCATGGTTAGTCAACTATGGTAAAAGTCCACTTTTCTTAACTATAGTTGACTTTTTCCTTAATTATTGACCAAGTTGACTTTTTCTAAAAATTTTGAAAGTGTCATATCTTATGTTTTACACTTTCGTCTTTACGTTTTAGCCATTTCCAGTAGGTAAATACACCCGAAATACCTTAAATCCTTAACTCGCTAAAAAGGTCTGTTTTACCCTTTTTAGCTTTTACTCTTGTTCTTTGTGTTCGGGACTAAATCAAACTGACTTTCCTTCATGAACTCTCTACATTTGCCCATTTTAAGTTCTTCTCTTTAGTCAAAATGATTCAGATCCACTCGATTTAACCTGTGGCTCTTATAGCTCACATTAGGCTTTTATGTAACTTATAATTGTTAAATCATTTCACATACACTGTACATCTAGTAAATACTCTTCTTATGATTCAACTATAATAATAGAATGTTCATACACATAGGAATCATAAGGAACAATCTACATAAAGGTACGGGTCTGACGATCCTCCCCCCACTATGAAAATTTGGTCCTCCAAATTAGAACTAAGTCAGTCATCAAACAGATGGGGGTGCTTCTCTCGCATCAGACTTTCCAGCTCCCAAGTAACCTCCTCTGAAGTATGATGCTGCCAGAGAACCTTCACTAATCGGATAGTTTTCAATCTCAATACCTTCTCCTTCCTATCCAATATCCAAATCGATCTCTTAACATATAACATGTCCTCTCGGAGCTCCAAAAGCTCATAACTAATCACATGTGTCGGATCCGGGTGATACTTCCGGAGCATCGATATGTGGAAGATGTTATGGACACCTGATAAGTCCGGTGGTAATGCCAACCTATAGGTCTTATCTCCCACTCGATCAACTATCTCAAAGGGTCTAATATAGCGAGGACTCAGCTTTCCTCTCTTCCCAAATCTCGTTATGCCCTTGGGAGGAGAAATTTTCAAGAACACGGATTCACCAACTGTAAACTCTAGTGGCCTTTGTCTCTTGTCAGCGTAACTCTTCTGTCTACTTTGAGCTGTCCTTAATCTCTCTACAATCAAACAAACGTCCTCAGATGCTTGTATAACCAAGTCACAAGCAAAGATCTTACGGTCACCCACTTCTTCCCATCCAATAGGGAACGACATCTACGGCCATATAAAGCCCCATACAGTACCATCCCGATACTCAAATTATAACTGTTGTTGTAGGTGAACTCGACTAGTAGCAAGTGGTCATCCTAGGAGCCTCTAAAATCTAGAACACATGCTCTCAACATATCCTCTAGAGTCTGTATAGTCCTCTCTGACTAACCATCTGTCTGAGGATGGAAAGCGATGCTCAAACTCAACTAGGTTCCCATTGCTTCCTGAAAATGTTCCCAAAAGTGGGAAGTGAAGCGGGAATCCTTATCAGAGACTACGCTTCCTGGTACACCATGTAACCTCACTACCTCGCGTACATACAGCTCTGCCAATGAACTCAGAGTATCGGTAGCTCTCATAACTAGGAAGTGGGCTGACTTCGTCAGTCTGTCGACGATCACCCATATAGCATCGTGATTCCTGCGGGTCCCAGGTAAACCTATCACGAAATCCATGGTGATATGCTCCCATTTCCATATCGGTATAGGTAGAGGCTGCAATAACCCTATAGGTTTCTGATGCTCTACCTTCACGTGCTAACATAAGAGACATTTTGCCATAAAATCTGCTACATCTCTCTTCATATCCGACCACTAGTACACCTTTCGAAGATTCTGATACATCTTGTTACTTCCCGGATGTAACGTATACCTCGATGAATGAGCTTCCACCAATATCAATCTCTTGAGTCTTGGATCCTCGGGAACACACAATCTACGTCTAAACCTCAGCAGTCCATCCGAACTCAACTCAAAGTGACTGTGCCCATCTGCATCTGACCACTCACATAAATACCAAACGGATCAGTCTGCTGAGCCACTCTGATCTTGTCCAACAGATCCGGCTCTAAGCGTAGACTAGCTATCATATAGCCTGTATCCATGTCAGAAGGCACAACTCCTAGACTGAGGCTAGTAAATGGCTCTAGCAACTCATGTTCCCTAACCATCATATACGATACCATCCCTAGGATCTTCCTACTCAGAGCATCCCCTACAACGTTAGCCTTACCCAGATGATAAAGTATCTCATAATCGTAATCCTTCACAAGCTCTAGCTATCTTCTGTGTCTCATGTTCAATTCCTTTTGTGAGAATAGATACTTGAGGCTCTTGTCGTCAGTGAATATCTAGAACTTTTTACCATACAAGTAGTGGCACCATACTTTCAACGCAAACACTATTGCTGCTAACTCCAAATCATGGGTAGGATAGTTCTTCTCATGATCCTTCAGCTGTCTGGATCCATAAGTAACTACCCTCCCATCCTGCATCAATACACAACCCAGTCCCTGATGCGAAGCATCGGTATATAATGCAAATCCTCCTGAACTGGTAAGGATAATGAGAATTGGAGAGGTGGTCAATCGACGCTTCAACTACTGAAAACTCTTCTCATAATCTTTGTTCCATATGAACGGTACACTTTTCCGAGTGAAACGTGTCAACGGAGAAGCCAACTTCGAAAATCCATCAACAAATCTTCGATAATATCCAGCTTAACCTAGAAAACTCTTAATCTCGGTGACTGTCCTTGGCTGTTCCCATTGAACTACAACCTCGATCTTGGATGGATCGATTGATACACCATCCCTCGATACAACATGTCCTAAAAACGAAATCTATGACAACCAGAACTCACACTTACTGAGCTTAGCATATAACTTCTGCTCTCGTAGAGTCTACAATATAATCCTGAGGAGCTCTTCATGCTCCTCCTTGGATCTTGAATATACTAATATGTCATCGATAAAGACGATAACAAACTGATCCAAATATAGCTTGAATACATCGTTCACCAAAGCCATGAAAATCATCGGAGCATTCGTCAATCCGAATGGCATAACTAAGAACTCATAATGGCCATATCGGGTACGAAACGCTGTCTTGGGTACATCTCCACTTCGAATTCTTAGCTGATGATACCCAAACCTCAGATTAATCTTGGAAAAGACTTGAGCTCCCTGAAGCTGATCCAACAAGTCGTCAATGCGTGGAAGGGGATACCTATTCTTGATGGTGGCCTTATTCAACAATCGATAATCTATACACAATCAGAGGCTCCCATCCTTCTTCCTTATGAATAAAATCGGTGCTCCCCAAGGTGATACACTCGGTCTAACAAAACTCCTATCCAACAGCTCCTGCAACTATCTCTTGAGCTCCTTCAGCTCAACTAAAGCCATGCGATAAGGTGGCCTCGAAATAGGCTCTGTACCATGTTCCAAGTCTATACAGAACTCCATCTCTCTCTCTAGTGGTAACCCTGGCAACTCATCCGCAAAAACATTTGGGTACTCACGAACCATAGGAATATCTAACAACTTCGGATGTGCCTTATCCATATCTACCACGTACGCAAAGAAACCTTGATATATTGAAGGTTTTCTAAGTCATAAATCATATCATAATCATAACTACTCCTTTCATTTACTTTCATTAAACTTTATAACATATCTAGTAGGGTTAGGAAACATAAATGTCTTAGCATATCAATCTAAAATAGCATGGTTTGTAGATAACCAATCCATTCCTAAGATTACATTAAAGTCGCTCATACTTAGCAATATTAGATTGGTTGTCATATCCTTATTCCCTACTCTCAACTTGCAATCATTAAATACATGCTCTATAATTTGACTACTATTATAGGCGTACTAATCAACATCATCATAAATAATGGTGTACGCTCTACATGTCTTGCTAATTTACATGCAAATGAAGGTGATACAAAAGAATGCGTGGCACCAGGATTAATTGAAACATATGCTTCAATATCATAAATCAGGATGTTACCTCGTATCATATCTGATGAAGCATGAGCTGTGCCCTGGTCCAAAGCATGTACGCGCTTTCGATCGATCACTTACTTCCCCTTCTGCTATCGCTCTCCTCCTCGAAGCAGAAGGATCAACTGAAGCTCTCTCTGGCTCCCTTCCATCCAGTGGAGAAGTCTTAACCATCTCCAGGCAAGCTCTAGCAATATATCCTGGTTTCCTGCATCGAAAACACACTATAGAAGTCAGAGGATAAGGTCTACCTTCATGCTGTCTGGCGCATCTACTGCACTGATTGGTAGTAGGTCTCTGTCCTCCAATGATAATACCCTTTGCTAGAGCTACAGCAGGATAACTAAGAGGTCTGGCAGGTCTCTCCTATGCCTCCTCAATCCGTGGTCTCTTATCGAAGTGTCTCCTTCATCCTTGATAACTAAAACCTCTATCTTTCATCGGCCTCTTTCTCTGTATATCTCGACTCCAACTAAACTTCCCGAACTCGAAAGCATTCCTCTCATAATCCTGCTTGCACAGTTACGCCCTGCGCACTGCTTCATCATATGTGGCTATATCAAATGGGACCAATCTGAACCACAGAACCGATCTCAATCCATCAATGAACCTGTAGACCTTCCCGGTCTCACTATACATGGTGTCTGGGTCATATCTTCCTAGGGATAGGAATCTAGTCTCATACTCATCCACAAACAAACTCCCCTGGTTTAGTCCCAAAAACACAGTCTGTAATTTTCGCTGTGCGGTATAGGGAACAAACTGCCTCCTAAAGGCATCCCAAAATATCTCTCAACTACTATCTGTATGTCGGGCTCTCAATATAGGTCTAGTGGACTTCCACCAATGCTCTGCAGCTCCCTTCAGTAGGAACGCAGTAAATGCGACCATCTCCGATGTCGTACACTTGAAAAATCCAAAAAGCTTCTCCATCTCACTAACCCACTCCTCAACAGTTATTATGTCCTTGACCCCACTAAAAGCTGGAGTTCTAAACTTTTGGAACTGTCGCAACCGATCCAGATCACATTCGTACCCTAATCCACTACTACCCAAAACTGGTGGGGGTGTAGGAGTATCTGTAGTCCTCGGTGCATGAGCTGTCTGTGTAGGTGTATCAGGGACAACTAGCTTTCTTGTCGCAGCTCCTGCCTCCTGTCCCTACCTACTTGGCATAGTCTGTGCCAATATCTCTACTATCATCTCTAGACTATGCTCTAATCTGGTAAAGTGTGTCTCAGCACACTCTGGTGCCTCAGTAGCACCTGGAGTCTCATGGGTAGGTAAGGCTCAGTAGTAGCTCGCCTCTTAGGCCTATCTCTACAACCTCGAGCCCTACCTCTCGTCCCTCTACCACTACGAGTATTTGCCATTTAGGCAAAGTTCCTGCATTCACAATCATGAATTAGTCGGTCTCCCATCTGGTATACACAGTTGTATATAAACATAGCACAGTACTATGGGGATGTACACTTTCCTATTTTCTAACAACAACTCACATCAGACCAACCTCTGCTCTGATACCATTTTGTCAAGACCTTTCCTGATTTAACCAAAACCACTACAAATTTTTTGCATTTTAACTTACCTTTCCTTTCATCAATGGTTGGGCTGTGATTCGATATTAGCTTCCTCACGTACCATATCATTCATTTCCATACATACATGTCAATATATTATTTCTGACTATAAACCTCTTTTATAATACATGTAAGATCATATAAAATTTACTACAAATATATTTCCCATTATATATATCATATACATCACTGTGTTGTTTCTATGTTTAGATACATAACCGTATAAAATATGTATATCTGTTGATTGATAGGAAATAGCAGCGGACAACAGGAATATTATCCCTCAAGCACACTCGCTCTACTACTGATGCTCTGTAGAGAGGGAAAATAAAGGGGGATGAGCATATAACTAGAGGTGGCAAATGGACGGGCTTGGGCGGGTTCGGTTCGGGTTCTTTTCGGGTTCGGGCTTTTTTGAGTTCGAACTTTTTCGAATTCGAGCTTTTTCGGGTTCGATTATTTTCGGGTTCGGGCTTTTTAGGGTTTGGGTTTTTTCGATTTCGAGCTTCTTCGGGTTCGGGCTTCTTCGGGTTCGATCTCGGTTCTAGTCGGGCGGGTTTAGCGAGCCGGCTTGAAATATTTTGAAATTTTATTAGTTATAATTTTTTTTAAAAAAATTGAATGTGATAATTAATTCAATTTTTATATGATTTTATATTTTAATAAATATTTATATAAAAACAAAATTCTATATTTTAATATTTATTATTTGATAAAAATAATTTACTCTTGTTTAATTTCCTACAATATTTACTATAAAATAGTAGATATAATTATATTCATTAAACATAAAAGAAAATATTACATATAGATATTATAGAAAGAAAAGTATCAATTAATATTATCATTTACTAAAAAAATGCTTAATATGAATAAATGGTCGATTAATTAGCTCTATTTTATTTCTAATTTGTTTTTTATTTGTATATAAATCATAATTAATATTATTGTATTAAATATAATCGTTTACATTAATTAATCAAATGTCTCATTAAAAATTTAGAATATTAAATTAAAAAAATTATATATTTTTAATATTTGATATAATTATATCATATACAATTATACACTACCATATGAGTGATATTTTGTAGTTGATATAATATACTAAAAATATGTATATATATATACCAAAAAACTTTGTGAGCTTAAAAAAAACATAATATAAATAATTATGAAATTAAAGTAGATAATTATGATTAAAATAATAAATTTTAAAAGTTTAAACAGAAGTCACTAAAATTAGATTAATAAAAGTTTCATAATATTTTTTTATTTCCTCTGTTAGTTTGTTTTTAGTTTTATAAATATCCTCCAACTTTTAGATGTTATCTTCTTCACTTCTTTTCTAAATGAATGTTTTGCTTATTTCTTTGGCCTTGGCCAAGAAAAAATGAAGAGTATAAAAAATCTTACTGGACTACAAATATAATCTATATATAGAATAATTGAAATTGTTGATAGGCTTTCAAAGAATAAGAAAAGAAAGGATATGATTTCATGATAAATTATTAAATTATTGTATAAAATAGAATAAAATGAATATTGCACGTTAATGTATATATAAAATTAATTTAATAATTTTCAAATAGAATTATCATATTATATAATAACATGGTTAAAAAATTAATTATTTATTATCAAAATAATTATTAAAATAAATATTTACTAATTAGTTATCATATATAAGTATAACAAATTATTAATTTTTAATAAATTAGTTACATAATTTAAATAAAAAATTAACTTAAAATAATCATTTTTGCACAATCAAGTAATGATGCATGTTTGTCTTGATCGCCACGTTGCATAATGCACAAGAAAAAATATCTACTGATATTATTCTAGTGGACTGGCATAGATATGAACCGATAAGGTAGGCAAATAAATAAATAATCATATATGCTTAACAAAATTATACCTAATTAATTGTTATCAATTCGTTTAAATTATACCTAATTAAAATTCTATAATTATAGCTAAATTCTCAATTGATAGATGCAATTAGTTTAAGTTTGGAAAAATTATTAAATATAATATAGGAGTTTAAATAAAATAAGTAAACCAAAAAGCTGATATAATTTAATCATAGTGATTATAAAACAAAATATAATTAAAAGGATGAAATATGAATTAAAGAGGAAAAAAAATATATAATTTAGTAATAAAATTTATACAAAAGACAAGACATGACAAAAACTTAAATTTCCTAACTAGAAATAAATTTTGAAACATATAAATATTTATTGTTAATTTGATAACATATTTATATAAATTTTTTGTTCAAAAGTTTAATATAAATTGCTTTAGTAACTTATTAAATTATTATTTTTTTATGTTAAGTAATCCTTTTTTGAGTTTTAATTTACATTTGTTATTATAATTTCATATATGAACTTATTTTGTTATTGTAGGGATTTAGAAACATCAATTTTGGATCTCTTTTATATAAATCAAAATTAAATGTATATTTGAATGAACCAAGAGAAGATTATGAGATTCAAATTAATGTTCTTGATTATTGGAAGAAAAATCAATTTCGATACCCTGTACTTTCACTTATGGCTAAGGATATATTGAGTATTCCTATTACCACAGTTGCATCTGAATTAGCATTTAGTATGGGTGGTAGAGTTATCAACAAATGACGAAATTGTCTCATAATACATGATGTAGAAATTTTGATTACCACTCGTAATTGGCTGTATGGATATGATATAGATAAAGATGGTAAGATTTTAGTATTATTATTATTTTATTAAATTTTTATTCTTTAAATTCTTATATGATTATTTTTATATATTTGATTAGATGAAGAAGATGAAACAATGAGATTTGGAAGGAAAGTTGGATTAAATTGAACTAGTTAGTTTATGGAGGAGGATGAAGAGTTCTAATTGCAATGTATGTGATATTTTATTTCTTACTATTTATATTGTTAAAAAATTAATTTTTTTTTATTAAGAGTAATTATGATTGATCATTACTTCATTAATCTTATTTGAAGACAGTGTCGCTCTTGGAGAGTTTGGTTGCTTCCTGCATTTACAATCTTTTCGAATATGTTATTCATCAAACCGCTAGTGTTGAATGGAATGATCGTATTTTCCTGTTTTGTTCATCACGCAATGTATGACTAGAGATTGGTTTCTCCATGACTAGGTGGCTGTGTATGGGAATGATTGTATGTTTTCTATTTTGTTGTTCTTGTAATGTTATATGTCATAACTTAAGTGTTTGATGTTTTCTTTACTGGTTTGTTTTTTACTATATTGGACTAATTTAGAACAAACAATCATTGACTTGTTAATGGCATGAGAATTTGGATGCAAACATGTCATAGTTGAGTCTGAATTTTTTTTTTTTTGCAGTGAAAAAGTTATTACAACATTTAAAAGAGTATGATCCCCTCTTTCAACTTTCAATTCTTATTTTTAGCATAATCACCATTTACAAAACAAATTATTATTTTTCTATTTACGAGTTATAGGAGTCAGAATTTAAATTCTAATTTTGTTAATAATGTATTCAATGTTTTATATGAAATATAAAATTTAAATAAATGTTACAATTATATAATGATTTATATATATATTTGATTTATTATTGTATTAAAATTAAAATTTTAATATGAAATAAATATAATAAAATAGTATAATAATTGTTTTTATAATAAAATCAAATGTTATATTTAATAATATATTTATTATTTATTATTACAAATATAATAAGCATAATATTAAAAATTATTTGATATTGAATATTATATTGTGTTTTAAAATAATTTTATTTAATAATTGAATGTAAATATTTAATATTTATTTTGTTGATAATAAATTATTAATATAATTATGTAATGAATAAATAATGATTGTTTTAAAATTTTATAAATTTTAATTAGAAAAAGTGTATTATTATTTATTTATTTAATTATTTTTTAATATAATAATTATATAATTATAATTCGTGTTTTTCGGGTTATAAATTCGGGCTTTCTCGGGTTTCGGATAGGGTCGATTTCGGGTTTGGATCGTATCGGGCTCGGGTTATGTCGGGTTCGGGTTTTTTCAGGTTCGGGCTTTTTAGGGCTCGGGCTTTATCGGGTTCGGGTTTTTTCGGGTCAGGCTTTTCTCGGGCTCGGGCCTTTGACTTTTTGGTCAATTCGATCATGTCTCGGGTTCGATCTCGGGCGAACTCGGGTGGGTTTTCGGGCTCGGGCCAACTTTTGCCAGCTCTACATACAACGCGTTCAGTAAGAAAATCAGGTAAGCAAGTAGATATCTACACTATCTACTCAAAATAATGCTATGCCTCAAAAATATCATTTCCTTATCTCATTTTCAAAGCATATCTTTAATATATATATATATATATATATATATATATACTTGTACAGATTAAATCACATATATAGAAATCATGCTTTCTTTCACAAATATAGGCATGTAGTGCAAAATAATGCATCTTTAAAATATCACAATGCCTTTAGATAAATCATGCCATTGATATTCAAATCAAAGTAAATATGGCATTTAATCATTCACAACATAAAATCGGATTCCGACCCATCCCTCAGGTCTATCCGTATCATAAATAAATCAGTCAATCATGTGAGACTCTGTGGTGAAATGCAATAATATCCTGGACTATGGCAATATTCTACAATGGTGATCCCGGGCTACACGGAATCCTAGTGTGCGGGGCATCACTGCTGCGATGGGAGGGGGGTCAGTCCATCAAAACTGCCAGCTATCAACTCCTCAACTGCACAACACCACACGGTACAGTGTACTCTATACCATTGGCATGATACAACGTACTCTGTGGACCATACATCACAATCGGGGTGCCTGCCATAGGTCTTAGCCCTTAAACCATGGAATATACATACCACGTCTCTAAATCCACATGCGAACATCTCACAGTGTGACACTCAGTATACACGAGGAAATCAAGCACGATTTTTCAACATGTCTTACATATCACATAAAATACAGTGTGCACTTTTGAGCATGACTCACAGTCGACACTCCGCTCAAACACTATTTCACATCACAAACTCAAACTCTAATGCGACTAAACCTCCAACAACTAGTTCAATGCGTAGTTCATGTTTTAAATCAAGTACGAGCAATAGCTCTAGTACCACGCAATATACAAAACTCATCAAATCAAGTATGAGCAATAGCTCCAGTACTATGTCATGTATAATTCATGAAGAATCAAGTTCGAGCAATGCTCTAGCACTCTGTCATGTATCTCATGTAAAATTCGAGTACGAGCTAATCGCTCCAGCACTCTATCATGCATAAATCATATAAAACTGAGTACGAGTATTAACTCTAGCACTATATCGTGCATGTCATGAAAATCCAGTGCAAATCTTACATCAGCACCAATATATGTGGAAAATATATGAAATCAAGTGCGAGCTATGCTTTAGCACGATTTATTCTCACATAATATGATAGATGGCTCGTTAAAAATGGATGATTTTTAAAATATCAAAATTAGTACTATAAAGTGTGCTTAATTCACATCAACCTTAAAAACATTAGCCCATCTATTTATTCTTCTGCTAAACACCAATAAAACACTCAAAATGGTGGTATCCATGCTTTTTACATCTTCTCCCAAAAGTTTACTTTTTTTCCTAACTAAGGGCAAAATTATAATTTGTCACTATCGGGTCACAATAATTATTATTCACTTTCTCTGACCCTCAGAGTTTTTAAGTGAATGTAAAAGCAGACGAAAATATGTGCAGGTATCTCTAACTACTCACAAAAGTCCCTTACCTGCAATCACTCAAGAAATTTTACTTTCTCAACGCTGCTCGATCCAGCAATCTGATTTGCTCCTCTAATAATCTTTAGAGCTGCATATAACCATTTATCAGGTTAATTATATTTTTCCTATTGTATTCCACATTCAATAAAGTCTATTTCGCTTAATGGGCTTTAATAAACTTTAATGAGCCTAACTATGCCTTAAGCTCATTTCCATTTTACTATTAATTTTTGTTAGACCTATTAGGTTTGTAGGGCCCACCAACTCTTATTGGGCTTATCCGAGACCCATTACATCACATTGGGCCTAAAATAATTGGGCTTAGCCCATTGGACCTCTCGGCCACATGCCATGGCTGAGAGCATCCCATGTCGTCGGTCACACCTTGGCATGTCATCCATGACCATTTGTTTAGCCAAATTCACCTAGACATTTTCACAAACACCTGGCTGGCAATATTCTTAAACTTCACATAGTTCATTTAGGAATTTTATCAAACACCTTGATTGCCAACTAAATACATGTATCAATTAATCACATTGATTAATTCTAACTATACCATAATCATTAACACATGTATATCATCTCATTTGTGCCTTAAAATCATATGTGCATTTATCAATATTTCACTACTCACTCTCGGCCTAACCATGATCATAGTGATTTCATATGTTTTAATGCTTAAAACATATACCAATATACTTAAAATCATTCATACATTAACATATATGAAATTGAAAGCTTGAAATTGTACCTAGAATTTGTGTTCACACTTGGACGAAACTTTGGAGCCTCATGGTTTGGACACTATGGCTTCTTGATAGCCAATTCCAACATATGTCATGTGAGACCCCGTATATGTATAAGGGTATATATGTACATAGAAGTGTAAATAGAGTTGTACTATGAATTCATGAGTGAAGTATATGTGATGTAAGTTCATAAGTAATGTACACACTTGTAATGAGAGTGGTAATCGTACATACAAGTTCATTATGTATGAATGTGTAGAAATGGACTTAAACATGTGGAGAATGTGTGTAGAATGGATTATGAATAGTTTGGTAAAATGGAAGTAGAATTGCATATGTTGTGCACTTCCATTTTTGTTTATATTAAGTACCATTGGTCATACAAAGATTCTACACAAGTTTTAATGTGTATGAAGTGAGGATGGATGCCATTTTTAAGTCTCAAAGATGAATGAATGAGGAAATGATCATGGTAGCAAATTAAGGATGTTTGGTAAGTGTTGTTGCAGGGGAACTGCAGAAAATCTGGAAATTTTGAAGGGCAGATCGATCTCATGGGATGAGAGATCGATCTGGAAGAGCCAGAATGCTCTTATTTGGGCAAAAGAATAGAACAGATCGATCTCCAATGGACCAGATCGATCTCCTTAACTCTCTGTTTGGGAGCAGATCGATCTCATGCTTCGACAGATCGATCTCATGCCTCGACAGATCGATCTCATGCTTCGACAGATCGATCTCAGGCTTAAAAATACCGTGAAAAAGAGGGATTTTAAGGGACCAGATCGATCTCCTCTTGGACCAGATCGATCTCCTCAAGCTAATTCTATATAAGGAGTGCTGAAAATCAGAAAATTTCAAGAAAAACACAAACCTTCCACTTTTAACCCGAAAACCTAACTTTCTCTCTCTAAAATCAGCCATTTTCAGTGAGGTTTGAAGAGAGACCATTAGAGGCAAAGTTGCTCCTATCAAAGAGAAGAACAACATAGTTGGAAGGCATTTTCCCATTGTTGATATTGAAGAAGTTAAGGGCATTTCCATTTGGAGCAAGAGGAGAAATCAAATTGGGTAAGATTCTAACACTCCAACTATGGTGCAATATTTATTTAAGTGATTTTGGAGTTGTTTGGCATGAGTATGGATGGTTAGAAACTATCTAGAATGCATTGGAATGATTTTGACCTAGAAGTGGTTTAGTGTGAGAAAGTGGAATGTATGGAGATTAATGATGAAAGAGATATGTAAAAGTTATTTATAGTGTTGTGGTATGATTTTAAGATGTGGTTAGTGGATAAATTGTGAGACTTACCTAAAAGAGGTAAAATGTGGATTAAGGCATTTGTAAAATGCATAAGTGGATAATATTGACTAGTGAGGTCAATTATGGGTTAAATACATTAACTCAATCGATTTAATGAATGAATCGCAGCTTCCAAGGATACGCCGAGGTGAGTTGGGCTAAGAGCGTGAGAAGCTAAAAGGAAAGGAGTTACACCAAGTAAATCGAGGTAAGGGAATTGTGTGGACTCTTAGAGATATCTGTGCGCAATTTGGGCGCTTAAATGTTTTGCTAGAATGCATGAGATTAGGAAATGATGTTGGGTGATTGAAGGGCAAAAGTTGGGAGTTTGATAAAATGTGCATGAAAACAAAAGCATATTGCTTTGAAAATCATGTTTTATTGCTTTTTAGCAAATGATTGGTGGGTTGGCTAATATTGAAATGATTTGCAAAAGAGATGAGTGTGTTTTGGTTTTGCTAATAATATTTTGCAAGTTTTGAGCCACCTACATGATTTCGTGAGTATGAAAGAGTGCAAGAGGCACTAGTTTTCACATGGATTTCATAATTGTTTTGGCATTGTGCTCGAGTTTGTCTTACACTGGATGCCCACCTTGTATGTTACCGTGTTTGGAGCTTCGAGTAGACTGGGTGTCACATCAATTAAATAGGCTTACACGTGCATTGTGTTGACATGATTAATTAGCCGTGTTAGGAGCTTCGGATAGACAAGAGGTCGCCCCGATTAAATAGGCTCACACGTGCGTTTGAGATGTGGCGTGATATGATGTGTTGATTGGGTCCACGGAGTACGTCGTACCGTGCATGTAGCATGGAGTACATTGTACCGTGTTGAGTTGTGATGTGCTGTCTTCGGACGAGATCTGTTATGGATCGACGGGTAGGATTTGACCCACCTCCCGTGTGGAAGCAGATGGTGGTGATATCCCGCACACCTGATCCGTGTAGCCGGTATCATAGGTTATGTACATAGGCCTTGAGGTTATTACCTATTTTTGAACTGCCTATCTCACATGTCTACTGCTATTTAAGAATAAATCCATGCTTGAAAATGATTTGTGGGTCAGGAAAGCCCGAGGGATGGGCCGAGACCTGACCAAATGTTGAAATTGATTGTTAATGGTTTTTAAAGTGCACGGATGCATGATGTTTAATGCCATGCTTTATTGTGAATTATGCATGATGATTTATACCATGCTTTGAGTTGAAATGTGCACTTGATTTTTATAGCATGAATGCTTTACATACCATTAACACAATCATACACTCATGTTTTGAGATAAACAATGAATTAAATGCTTTTGAGCATGGCATCACGATCACGTAGATAGTGCAGTATCTACATGTTCGCATGATTGCCTTACTGAGCGTGTGGTTTGCTCACCCCCTTATTTTTCCCTCTCTACAGAGATTTGAGTATAGATTGGACGTGACTGGAGGCGTTCCCTTTTTGGTAATCCGCTGCATCCCATCGCTAAAGGTATACACACTTGGATTATTTTGTATCTAAACTAGACATAGCACAGTAGCATTTTGTATGTAACCACGGGGGATGTAAAACAATGTAAACACATGTAACAACTCTGATATATATACATTTATACAAGTGTTTACTCATAAATAATGTTTCAAATTGAATTAGTATGGTGGAGTGAGTTAGACGTCGACACACAGCCCAACTGTTATGAGTGTGGTTGTTCACGATCGAGGAAGGATGATTAAAGATTGACGCATGAAAATGCAAAAAATTTGTACGTATTTTGGTAAGTTGAGGGTCGTGACAGAAGCCGGTATCAGAGCCCGAGTTGGTTTGACGTGTGTCATGTCAAAAATACTTAATAAGTGAAAAACATTTACATCCCCAAGTTACTGTGCTTGTTTAGATACAAATAGTGTATGTCGATGGGTTGACTAAGTAATTGGTTGTGAATGTAGGGAACTGAGTAAGTATGCCTAATACCAGTCGTGGTAGAGGGATGAGAGCACAGGCTCGAGGCAGTAGAGGTAGGCCTGGGGGTCGTGTTGAGCCAGAAACACATGAGGCTCAGGAGAATGTTGAGGTGGAGGCTGATGTTGAGCACGCTCCACAGGGTCCAAAGGAGAGGCCCGACAGTACTGAGGCTCGCTTCGCGAGGATTGAGCTGAGCATTGAGATGATTATGGAGTTGATCACCCAATCCTTATATGGAGTTGGCGGTAGACAGAGTCCAGCTACACAGGGTGATGCCGAGCAGGCGGCAGCTCCTGAGGCACGGGCAAGGGAAGCCCAGAGGCCACAGACGACAAATGCCCCACCCACACAGGATGTGCCTACGCCGGTTGCTATGCCAGGCAGTAGAGGTTGGGGATATGGATGTGATTTGGATAGACTGCGGCAGTTCCAGAAGTTTGGACCGCCGTCTTTCAGTGGAATAAAGGACCCAGTAGCGGCTGAGGATCGGATCAATGAGATCGAGAAATTATATGGGTTCTTTGAGTGCACTACTACCGAGATGGTAGCATTTGCCGCTTTTATGCTGAAGGGATCAGCAGAACATTGGCGGAAATCCACCAAGCCTATTTTAAGAGCCCGGCATACTGAGATCAGCTGGGATGTGTTTCTAGAGGCCTTCCGGAGACAGTATGTCCCGGATACCGCACAGCAGAAGCTAAAGATTGCATTTTTGGGACTGACCCAAGGGAGCAGGACTGTGGATGAGTATGAGACTGCTTTTATATCCTTGGACAGGTATGATCCCAACACGATGGATAATGAGGTCGAGAAGATCCAAAAGTTTATGGATGGATTGAGACCGACCATCAGGTCTAGATTGGTTCCCCTGGATATACCGACCTATGAGGAGGCAGTGTGCAGGGCGCAATTATGTGAACAAGATGTTGATAGAATCGCCTCGGAGTTTGGAAAGGTTGGTAAGATGAGGGACAGAGATAAGAAGAGACCTATGATGGATAGAGGCTTCAGCTATAAAGGAAGCAAGAGATTCTATGGAAAGAGGCCGAGAATTGATGAGATCCGGGAGAGGACAGTTGATACTCCCATGTATCCGACCATTGCTCCAGCTAAAGGAATCGTGATTGGAGGACCACGGCCTACTACAGAACAGTGTGGCAGGTGTGGTAGTTACCATGGTACTCGACCATGTTATGGACCTCAGGTTGTATGCTTCAGATGTGGGAAGCCAGGGCACATAATCAGAGATTGCCCAGAGATGATAGAGAGAGCCCCACAGAAGGGCAAGGAGCCAGAGAGAGCTCCAGTTGGTACAGCTGCTCTGAGAAGGAGGGCTACAGCTGAGGAAAAGGGGAAGCAAGCAGTGGGTGTAAGTAGAGGACGAGTGCACGCACTGGATCAGGATACTGCAGATCAGTCATCAGATGTGGTAAAAGGTACCATCCAAATCTTTGATTTAGAAGCTTATGTACTGTTTGATCCTGGTGCCACGCATTCCTTTATTTCGCCATCCTTTGCATGTAAATTTTTGAAACATGTAAAACCCACGCTGCTTGATAAGATGTTGTTGCTATCTACCCCTATGAATGATAGTCAGTTGACTGAGCATATATATAGGGATTGTAAAATGAAGATAGGAGGTAAAGAGATGGCAGCCGATTTAATTTTATTAAACATGAGTGATTTTGATGTGATCCTAAGAATGGATTGGTTGGCTGCCAATCATGTTATTATGGATTGTCATGCAAAAACTTTGATGTTTCCAAAGATAGACAATCTTGTAGTTAATTTTGTAAAATGAAATAAAAGAACATAATTATTATAAGTGTGATGAGTACAATCTTGATACATGATGTATGAAAGATAAATTTGATTTCATTTATCTATGTGATGTGATGATTTATGATACTAATGGTGGAAAGAATAATGTGAAGGATTCATCGCTTTTGTGATTGAGACGGATAAGGCACGTCCGGAATTGGAAGACATACCCGTGGTTAGAGAATTTCTAGATGTCTTTCCGGATGAGTTACCAGGGTTACCTCCAGATAGGGAGATGGAGTTTGGTATAGATTTGGCACCTGGTACAGAGCCGATGTCCAAGCCACCATACAGAATGGCTTAAGTTGAGTTAGAGGAGTTAAGCAAACAATTACAAGAGTTACTGGAGAAGGGGTTCATCAGGCCGAGCGTCTCACCTTGGGGAGCATCGGTTCTGTTTGTAAGGAAGAAGGATGGAAGCCTCCGACTGTGTATAGACTACCGGTTGTTGAATAAGGCCACCATCAAGAATAAGTATCCCCTCCCACGTATCGATGATTTGTTGGATCAGCTTAAGGGAGCGCAGGTCTTTTCCAAGATAGATCTGAGATCAGGGTACCATCAGTTGAAGATACGAGGTGGAGATGTACCCAAGACAGCTTTTCGCACCCGGTATGGACATTATGAGTTTATGGTTATGCCATTCGGGTTGACGAATGCTCCCGCAGCTTTTATGTCTTTGATGAATGAGATATTCCACCAGTACTTGGATCGATTTGTTATTGTGTTTATTGATGATATACTGGTGTATTCAAGGTCTAGAGAGGAACATGAAAGGCATTTAAGGATAGTGCTACAAACCCTCCGAGAGAAGAAGTTGTACGCTAAACTCAGTAAGTGCGACTTTTGGTTGGAACAGATCTCTTTTCTGGGTCACATAGTATCAAATGATGGAGTATCAGTGGATCCATCTAAGATTGAGGCCGTAGTTCAGTGGCAGAGACCCCAGACAGTGACAGATCAGAAGTTTCCTGGGTTTAGCTGGGTATTACCGAAGGTTTGTAGAGGGATTTTTGAGGTTAGCTGCTCCTTTGACACGTCTCACGAGAAAAAATGTAGAGTTTGTGTGGGACAAAAAGTGTGAAGAAAGTTTTAAGGAGTTGAAAAGAAGATTAACTACAGCTCCAATACTCACCATTCCTATCAGCTCAGGACGTTTCTCGTTGTATGCAGATGCTTCACACCTAGGACTGGGCTGTGTATTGATGCAGGATAGGAAGGTAGTAGCCTATGGATCAAGACAGTTAAAGGATCATGAGAGGAACTACCCGACCCATGACTTGGAGTTGGTAGCGGTGGTGTTTGCGCTGAAGATATGGCACCACTACCTCTATGGTGAGAGATTTCAGATTTATACAGATCATAAGAGCCTTAAGTACCTGTTCTCACAGAAAGAGTTGAACATGAGACAGAGGAGATGGCTCGAGCTATTAAAGGATTATGATTGTGAAATCCTATACCACCCGGGTAAAGCAAATGTGGTTGCTGATGCATTGAGTAGGAAGCATCTCGGGATGGTATCATTTTTGATAATCAGGGAACACGAGCTGTTGGAACAGTTTACGAACCTCAGTTTGGATATGACCCCGCCTGACGCTGATAGTGGATTTATGATAGCTAGCCTGCAGTTGGAACCGGATCTGGCAGATCGAATCCGACAGGCTCAGCGAGTTGATCAGCAATGTAGTTATATTGTCGGGCAGATACAGAGGGGTATAGAGACGAAATTTGGGTTGGTTCGGATGGATTGCTGAGGTTCAGAGGTAGGATATGTGTTCCTGATGACGCAGAGATCAAAAGGTTGATCCTGACAGAGGCTCACTCATCGAAGTATACGATACATCCAGGGGGTACCAAAATGTATCAAAACCTTCGAAAGGTTTATTGGTGGTCGGGAATGAAAAAGCACATTGCTGAATATGTTGCTAAGTGTCTCGTTTGTCAGCAGGTGAAGGTAGAGCATCAGAAGCCTGCAGGGTTATTGCAGCCTCTACCGATACCGACATGGAAGTGGGAGCATGTCACCATGGATTTTGTGATGGGATTACTGAGGACCCGGAGAGGTCATGATGCCATATGGGTGATTGTGGATCGATTGACGAAATAAGCCCATTTTCTAACTATGAGAGCTACTGATACTCTGAGCCAGTTAGCGAACCTATATGTGCGCGAGATAGTGAGGCTACATGGAATTTCAGTGAGCGTTATTTCTGATAGGGATGCCCGCTTCACTTCCCACTTTTGGGAACATTTTCAGGAAGCGATGGGGACCCAGTTGAATTTTAGCACCGCGTTTCATCCTCAGACAGATGGTCAGTCAGAGAGGACTATACAGACCCTGAAAGACATGTTGAGAGCGTGTGCATTGGATTTTGGAGGCTCTTGGGATGACCATTTGCCACTCGCAGAGTTCGCGTATAATAACAGTTTTCATGCGAGTATCGGGATGGCACCATATGAGGCATTGTATGGGCGTAGATGCCGTTCCCCTATTGGATGGGAAGAGGTTGGTGACAGACAGATCTTTGCTCCCGACTTGGTTAGACAAGCCTCTGAGGACGTCCAATTGATATGTGAGAGGTTACGGACAGCTCAGAGCAGGCAAAAGAGTTATATTGACAAGAGACGGAGACCACTAGAGTTTGAGGTGGGTGAGTCAGTGTTTCTGAAAGTTTCCCCTTCGAAGGGAATTATGAGATTTAGGAAGAAGGGAAAGTTAAGCCCTCGATATATAGGGCCATTTGAGATACTTGATAAGGTGGGAGATAAGGCGTATAGGTTGGCATTGCCACCAGAGTTGGCAAGTGTGCATAACGTCTTCCACGTATCCATGTTGAGGAAGTATCACCCGGACCCGACACATGTGATAAGATATGAGCCTTTGGAGCTCAATGAGGGTATGACCTATGATGAGAAGCCAGTTCGGGTATTGGACAGAAAAGAGAAAGTGCTGAGGACAAAGACAATTCCCTTGGTGAAGATACTTTGGCAACATCACACTATGGAAGAAGCCACATGGGAATTGGAGAGTTTGATGCGGGAGAGGTATCCCGAGTTGTTCACGGAATAATTGGTTCCAATTTGGAGGACCAAATTTTCTAAGTGGGGGAGAATGTGAGACCCCATATATGTATAAGGGTATATATGTACATAGAAGTGTAAATAGAGTTGTACTATGAATTCATGAGTGAAGTATATGTAATGTAAGTTCATAAGTAATGTACACACTTGTAATGAGAGTGGTAATCGTACATACAAGTTCATTATGTATGAACGTGTAGAAATGGACTTAAACATGTGGAGAATGTGTGTAGAATGGATTATGAATAGTTTGGTAAAATGGAAGTAGAATTGCATAAGTTGTGCACTTCCATTTTTGTTTATATTAAGTACCATTGGTCATACAAAGATTCTACACAAGTTTTAATGTGTATGAAGTGAGGATGGATGCCATTTTCAAGTCTCAAAGATGAATGAATGAGGAAATGATCATAGTAGCAAATTAAGGATGTTTGGTAAGTGTTGTTGCAGAGGAACTGCAAAAAATCTAGAAATTTTGAAGGGCAGATCGATCTCATGGGATGAGAGATCGATCTGGAAGAGCCAGAATGCTCTTATTTGGGCAAAAGAATAGAACAGATCGATCTCCAATGGACCAGATCGATCTCCTTAACTCTCTGTTTGGGAGCAGATCTATCTCATGCTTCGACAGATCGATCTCAGGCTTAAAAATGCCGTGAAAAAAGAGGGATTTTAAGGGACCAGATCGATCTCCTCTTGGACCAGATCGATCTCCTCAAGCTAATTCTATAAAAGGAGTGCTGGAAATCAAAAAATTTTGGGAAAAACACAAACCTTCCACTTTTAACCTAAAAACCTAACTTTCTCTCTCTAAAATCAGCCATTTTCAGTGAGGTTTGAAGAGAGACCATTAGAGGCAAAGTTGTTCCTATCAAAGAGAAGAACAACATAGTTGGAAGGCATTTTCCCATTGTTGATATTGAAGAAGTTAAGGGCATTTCCATTTAGAGCAAGAGGAGAAATCAAATTGGGTAAGATTCTAACACTCCAACTATGGTGCATTATTTATTTAAGTGATTTTGGAGTTGTTTGGCATGAGTATGGATGGTTAGAAACTATCTAGAATGCATTGGAATGATTTTGACCTAGAAGTGGTTTAGTGTGAGAAAGTGGAATGTATGGAGATTAATGATGAAAGAGATATGTAAAAGTTATTTATAGTGTTGTGGTATGATTTTAAGATGTGGCTAGTGGATAAATTGTGAGACTTACCTAAAAGAGGTAAAATGTGGATTAAGGCATTTGTAAAATGCATAAGTGGATAATATTGACTAGTGAGGTCAATTATGGGTTAAATACATTAACTCAATCGATTTAATGAATGAATCGCAGCTTTCAAGGATACGCCGAGGCGAGTTGGGCCAAGAGCGTGAGAAGCTAAAAGGAAAGGAGTCATACCAAGTAAATCGAGGTAAGGGAATTGTGTGGACTCTTAGAGATATCTGTGCGCAATTTGGGCGCTTAAATGTTTTGCTAGAATGCATGATGTTGGGTGATTGAAGGGCAAAAGTTGGGAGTTTGATAAAATGTGCCTGAAAACAAAAGCATATTGCTTTGAAAATCATGTTTTATTGCTTTTTAGCAAATGATTGGTAGGTTGGCTAATATTGAAATGATTTGCAAAAGAGATGAGTGTGTTTTGGTTTTGCTAATCATATTTTGCAAGTTTTGAGCCACCTACATGATTTCGTGATTATGAAAGAGTGCAAGAGGCACTAGTTTTCACATGGATTTCATAATTGTTTTGGCATTGTGCTCGAGTTTGTCTCGCACTGGATGCCCACCTTGTATGTTGCCGTGTTTGGAGCTTCGAGTAAACTGGGTGTCACATCGATTAAATAGGCTCACACGTGCATTGTGTTGACATGATTAATTAGCCGTGTTAGGAGCTTCGGATAGACAAGAGGTCGCCCCGATTAAATAGGCTCACACGTGCATTTGAGATGTGGCGTGATATGATGTGTTGATTGGGTCCACGGAGTACGTCGTACCGTGCATGTAGCATGGAGTACATTGTACCGTGTTGAGTTGTGATGTGCCGTCTTCGGACGAGATCTGCTATGGACCGGCGGGTAGGATTTGACCCACCTCCCGTGTGGAAGCAGATGGTGGTGATATCCCGCACACCTGATCCGTGTAGCCGGTATCATAGGTTATGTACATAGGCCTTGAGGTTATTACCTATTTTTGAACTGCCTATCTCACATGTCTACTGCTATTTAAGAATAAATCCATGCTTGAAAATGATTTGTGGGTCAGGAAAGCCCGAGGGATGGGCCGAGACCTGACCAAATGTTGAAATTGATTGTTAATGGTTTTTAAAGTGCACGGATGCATGATGTTTAATGCCATGCTTTATTGTGAATTATGCATGATGATTTATACCATGCTTTGAGTTGAAATGTGCACTTGATTTTTATAGCATGAATGCTTTACATACCATTAACACAATCATACACTCATGTTTTGAGATAAACAATGAATTAAATGCTTTTGAGCATGGCATCACAATCACGTAGATAGTGCAGTATCTACATGTTCGCATGATTGCCTTACTGAGCGTGTGGTTTGGTCACCCCCTTATTTTCCCCTCTCTACAGAGATTTGAGTATAGATTGGACGTGACTGGAGGCGTTCCCTTTTTGGTAATCCGCTGCATCCCATCGCTAAAGGTATACACACTTGGATTATTTTGTATCTAAACTAGACATAGCACAGTAGCATTTTGTATGTAACCACGGGGGATGTAAAACAATGTAAACACATGTAACAACTCTGATATATATACATTTATACAACTGTTTACTCATAAATAATGTTTCAAATTGAATTAGTATGGTGGAGTGAGTTAGATGTCGACACACAGCCCAACTGTTATGAGTGTGGTTGTTCACGATCGAGGAAGGATGATTAAAGATTGACGCATGAAAATGCAAAATTTTTTTACGTATTTTGGTAAGTTGAGGGTCGTGACAGAAGCTGGTATCAGAGCCCGAGTTGGTTTGACGTGTGTCGTGTCAAAAATATTTAATAAGTGAAAAAAATTTACATCCCCAAGTTACTGTGCTTGTTTAGATACAAATAGTGTATGTCGATGGGTTGACTAAGTCATTGGTTGTGAATGTAGGGAACTGAGTAAGTATGCCTAATACCAGTCGCGGTAAAGGGATGAGAGCACAGGCTCGAGGTCGTAGAGGTAGGCCTGGGGGTCGTGTTGAGCCAGAAACACATGAGGCTCAGGAGAATGTTGAGGTGGAGGCTGATGTTGAGCACGCTCCACAGGGTCCAGAGGAGAGGCCCGAGAGTACTGAGGCTCGCTTCGCCAGGATTGAGAGGAGCATTGAGATGATTATGGAGTTGGTCACCCAATCCTTATATGGAGTTGGCGGTGGACAGAGTCCTGCTACACAGGGTGATGCCGAGCAGGCGGCAGCTCCTGAGGCACGGGCAAGGGAAGCCCAGAATCCACAGACGACAAATGCCCCACCCACACAAGATGTGCCTACGCCGATTGCTATGCCAGGCAGTAGAGGTTGGGGATATGGATGTGATTTGGATAGACTGCGGCAGTTCCAAAAGTTTGGACCGCCGTCTTTCAGTGGAATAAAGGACCCAGTAGCGGCTGAGGATTGGATCAATGAGATCGAGAAATTATATGGGTTCTTTGAGTGCACTACTACCGAGATGGTAGCATTTGCCGCTTTTATGCTGAAGGGATCAGCAGAACATTGGTGGAAATCCACCAGGCCTATTTTGAGAGCCCGACATACTGAGATCAGCTGGGATGTGTTTCTAGAGGCCTTCCGGAGACAGTATGTCTCGGATACCGCACAGCAGAAGCTAAAGATTGCATTTTTGGGACTGACCCAAGGGAGCAGGACTGTGGATGAGTATGAGACTGCTTTTATATCCCTGGGCAGGTATGATCCCAACACGATGGATAATGAGGTCGAGAAGATCCAAAAGTTTATGGATGGATTGAGACCGACCATCAGGTCTAGATTGGTTCCCCTGATATACCGACCTATGAGGAGGCAGTGTGCAGGGCGCAATTATGTGAACAAGATGTTGATAGAATCGCCTCGGAGTTTGGAAAGGTTGGTAAGATGAGGGGCAGAGATAAGAAGAGACCTATGATGGATAGAGGCTTCAGCTATAAAGGAAGCAAGAGATTCTCTGGAAAGAGGCCGAGAATTGATGAGATCCGGGAGAGGACAGTTGATACTCCCATGTATCCGGCCATTGCTCCAGCTAAACGAATCGTGATTGGAGGACCACGGCCTACTACAGAACAGTGTGGCAGGTGTGGTAGGTACCATGGTACCCAACCATGTTATAGACCTCAGGTTGTATGCTTCAGATGTGGGAAGCCAGGGCACATAATCAGAGATTGCCCAGCGATGATAGAGAGAGCCCCACAGAAGGGCAAGGTGCCAGAGAGAGCTCCAGTTGGTACAGCTACTCCGAGGAGGAGGGCTACAGCTGATGAAAAGGGGAAGCAAGCAGTGGGTGTAAGCAGAGGACGAGTGCACGCACTGGATCAGGATACTGCATATCAGTCATCAGATGTGGTAAAAGGTACCATCCAAATCTTTGATTTAGAAGCTTATGTACTGTTTGATCCTGGTGCCACGCATTCCTTTATTTCGCCATCCTTTGCATGTAAATTGTTGAAACGTGTAAAACCCACGCTGCTTGATAAGATGTTGTTGATATCTACCCCTATGAATGATAGTCAGTTGACTGAGCATATATATAGGGATTGTAAAATGAAGATAAGAGGTAAAGAGATGGCAGCCGATTTAATTTTATTAAACATGAGTGATTTTGATGTGATCCTAGGAATGGATTGGTTGGTTACCAATCATGTTATTATGGATTGTCATGCAAAAACTTTGATGTTTCCAAAGATAGACAATCTTGTAGTTAATTTTGTAAAATGAAATAAAAGAACATGATTATTATAAGTGTGATGAGTACAATCTTGATACATGATGTATGAAAAATAAATTTGATTTCATTTATCTATGTGATGTGATGATTTATGATACTAATGGTGGAAAGATAATGTATAGGATTCATCGCTTTTGTGATTGAGACGGATAAGGCACGTCCAGAATTGGAAGACATACCCGTGGTTAGGGAATTTCTAGATGTCTTTCCAGATGAGTTACCAGGGTTACCTCCAGATAGGGAGATGGAGTTTGGTATAGATTTGGCACCTGGTACAGAGCCGATGTCCAAGCCACCATACAGAATGGCTCAAGTTGAGTTAGAGGAGTTAAGGAAACAATTACAAGAGTTGCTGGAGAAGGGGTTCATCAGGCCGAGCGTCTCACCTTGGGGAGCACCGGTTCTGTTTGTAAGGAAGAAGGATGGAAGCCTCCGACTGTGTATAGACTACCGGTTGTTGAATAAGGCCACCATCAAGAATAAGTATCCCCTCCCACATATCGATGATTTGTTGGATCAGCTTAAGGGAGCGCAGGTCTTTTCCAAGATAGATCTGAGATCAGGGTACCATCAGTTGAAGATACGAGGTGGAGATGTACCCAAGACAGCTTTTCGCACCCGGTATGGACATTATGAGTTTATGGTTATGCCATTTGGGTTGACGAATGCTCCTGCAGCTTTTATAGCTTTGATGAATGAGATATTCCACCAGTACTTGGATCGATTTGTTATTTTGTTTATTAATGATATACTGGTGTATTCAAGGTCTAGAGAGGAACATGAAAGGCATTTAAGGATAGTACTACAAACCCTCCGAGAGAAGAAGTTGTACGCTAAACTCAGTAAGTGCGACTTTTGGTTAGAAAAGATCTCTTTTCTGGGTCACATAGTATCAAAGGATGGAGTATCAGTGGATCCATCTAAGATTGAGGCCGTAGTTCAGTGGCAGAGACCCCAGACAGTGACAGAGATCAGAAGTTTCCTGGGTTTAGCTGGGTATTACCGAAGGTTTGTAGAGGGATTTTTGAGGTTAGCTGCTCCTTTGACACGTCTCACGAGGAAAAATGTAGAGTTTGTGTGGGACAAAAAGTGTGAAGAAAGTTTTAAGGAGTTGAAAAGGAGATTAACTACAACTCCAATACTCACCATTCCTATCAGCTCAGGAGGTTTCTCGGTGTATGCAGATGCTTCACACCTAGGACTGGGCTGTGTATTGATGCAGGATGGGAAGGTAGTAGCCTATGGATCAAGACAGTTAAAGGATCATGAGAGGAACTACCCGACCCATGACTTGGAGTTGGCAGCGGTGGTGTTTGCGCTGAAGATATGGCACCACTACCTCTATGATGAGAGATTTCAGATTTATACAGATCATAAGAGCCTTAAGTACCTCTTCTCACAGAAAGAGTTGAACATGAGACAGAGGAGATGGCTTGAGCTGTTAAAGGATTATGATTGTGAAATCCTATACCACCCGGGTAAAGCAAATGTGGTTGGTGATGCATTGAGTAGGAAGCATCTCGGGATGGTATCATTTATGATGATCAGGGAACACGAGCTCTTGGAACAGTTTACGAACCTCAGTTTGGATATGACCCCGCCTGACGTTGATAGTGGATTTATGATAGCTAGCCTGCAGTTGGAACCGGATCTGGTAGATCGAATCTGACAGGCTCAGCGAGTTGATCAGCAGTGTAGTGATATTGTCGGGCAGATACAAAGGGGTATAGAGACGGAATTTGGGTTGAGTTCGGATGGATTGCTGAGGTTCAAAGGTAGGATATGTGTTCCTGATGACGCAGAGATCAGAAGGTTGATCCTGACAGAGGCTCACTCATCGAAGTATACGATACATCCAGGGGGTACCAAAATGTATCAAAACCTTCGAAAGGTTTATTGGTGGTCGGGAATGAAAAAGAACATTACTGAATATGTTGCTAAGTGTCTCGTTTGTCAGCAGGTGAAGGTAGAGCATCAGAAGCCTGCAGGGTTATTGCAGCCTCTACCGATACCGACATGGAAGTGGGAGCATGTCACCATGGATTTTGTGATGGGATTACCGAGGACCCGGAGAGGTCATGATGCCATATGGGTGATTGTGGATCGGTTAACGAAATCAACCCATTTTCTCGCTATGAGAGCTACCGATACTCTGAGCCAGTTAGCGAACCTATATGTGCGCGAGATAGTGAGGCTACATGGAATTCCAGTGAGTGTTGTTTCTGATAGGGATGCCTGCTTCACTTCCCACTTTTGGGAACATTTTCAGGAAGCGATGGGGACCCAGTTGAATTTTAGCACCGCGTTTCATCCTCAGACAGATGGTCAGTCAGAGAGGACTATACAGACCTTGGAGGACATGTTGAGAGTGTGTGCATTGGATTTTGGAGGCTCCTGGGATGACCATTTGCCACTCGCAGAGTTCGCGTATAATAACAGTTTTCATGCGAGTATCGGGATGGCACCATATGAGGCATTATATGGGTGTAGATGCCGTTCCCCTATTGGATGGGAAGAGGTTGGTGACAGACAGATCTTTGCTCCCGACTTGGTTAGACAAGCCTCTGAGGACGTCCAATTGATATGTGAGAGGTTACGGACAGCTCAGAGCAGGCAAAAGAGTTATGCTAACAAGAGACGGAGACCACTAGAGTTTGAGGTGGGTGAGTCAGTGTTTCTGAAAGTTTCCCCTTCGAATGGAATTATGAGATTTGGGAAGAGGGGAAAGTTGAGCCCTCGATATATAGGGCCATTTGAGATACTTGATAAGGTGGGAGACAAGGCGTATAGGTTGGCATTGCCACCAGAGTTGGCAAGTGTGCATAACGTCTTCCACGTATCCATGTTGAGGAAGTATCACCCAGACCCGACACATGTGATAAGATATGAGCCTTTGGAGGTCAATGAGGGTATGACCTATGATGAGAAGCCAGTTCGAGTATTGGACAGAAAAGAGAAAGTGCTGAGGACAAAGACAATTCCCTTGGTGAAGATACTTTAGCAACATCACACTATGGAAGAAGCCACATGGGAATTGGAGATTTTGATGCGGGAGAGGTATCCCAAGTTGTTCACGGAATAATTGGTTCCAATTTGGAGGACCAAATTTTCTAAGTGGGGGAGAATGTGAGACCCCGTATATGTATAAGGGTATATATGTACATAGAAGTGTAAATAGAGTTGTACTATGAATTCATGAGTGAAGTATATGTAATGTAAGTTCATAAGTACTGTACACACTTGTAATGAGAGTGGTAATCGTACATACAAGTTCATTATGTATGAATGTGTAGAAATGGACTTAAACATGTGGAGAATGTGTGTAGAATGGATTATGAATAGTTTAGTAAAATGGAAGTAGAATTGCATAAGTTGTGCACTTCCATTTTTGTTTATATTAAGTACCATTGGTCATACAAAGATTCTACACAAGTTTTAATGTGTATGAAGTGAGGATGGATGCCATTTTTAAGTCCCAAAGATGAATGAATGAGGAAATGATCATGGTAGCAAATTAAGGATGTTTGGTAAGTGTTGTTACAGGGGAACTGCAGAAAATCTGGAAATTTTGAAGGGCAGATCGATCTCATGGGATGAGAGATCGATCTGGAAGAGCCAGAATGCTCTTATTTGGGCAAAAGAATAGAACAAATCGATCTCCAATGGACCAGATCGATCTCCTTAACTCTCTGTTTGGGAGCAGATCGATCTCATGCTTCGACAGATCGATCTCATGCCTCGACAGATCGATCTCATGCTTCGACAGATCGATCTCAGGCTTAAAAATGTCATGAAAAAGAGGGATTTTAAGGGACCAGATCGATCTCCTCTTGGACCAGATCGATCTCCTCAAGCTAATTCTATATAAGGAGTGCTGAAAATCAGAAAATTTTGGGAAAAACACAAACCTTCCACTTTTACCCCAAAAACCTAACTTTCTCTCTCTAAAATCATCCATTTTCAGTGAGGTTTGAAGAGAGACCATTAGAGGCAAAGTTGTTCCTATCAAAGAGAAGAACAACATAGTTGGAAGGCATTTTCCCATTGTTGATATTGAAGAAGTTAAGGGCTTCCATTTGGAGCAAGAGGAGAAATCAAATTGGGTAAGATTCTAACACTCCAACTATGGTGCATTATTTATTTAAGTGATTTTGGAGTTGTTTGGCATGAGTATGGATGGTTAGAAACTATCTAGAATGCATTGGAATGATTTTGACCTAGAAGTGGTTTAGTGTGAGAAAGTGGAATGTATGGAGATTAATGATGAAAGAGATATGTAAAAGTTATTTATAGTGTTGTGGTATGATTTTAAGATGTGGTTAGTGGATAAATTGTGAGACTTACCTAAAAGAGGTAAAATGTGGATTAAGGCATTTGTAAAATGCATAAGTGGATAATATTGACTAGTGAGGTCAATTATGGGTTAAATACATTAACTCAATCGATTTAATGAATGAATCGCAGCTTTCGAGGATACGCCGAGGCGAGTTGGGCTAAGAGCGTGAGAAGCTAAAAGGAAAGGAGTCACACCAAGTAAATCGAGGTAAGGGAATTGTGTGGACTCTTAGAGATATCTGTGCGCAATTTGGGCGCTTAAATGTTTTGCTAGAATGCATGAGATTAGGAAATGATGTTGGGTGATTGAAGGGCAAAAGTTGGGAGTTTGATAAAATGTGCATGAAAACAAAAGCATATTGCTTTGAAAATCATGTTTTATTGCTTTTTAGCAAATGATTGGTAGGTTGGCTAATATTGAAATGATTTGCAAAAGAGATGAGTGTGTTTTGGTTTTGCTAATCATATTTTGCAAGTTTTGAGCCACCTACATGATTTCGTGAGTATGAAAGAGTACAAGAGGCACTAGTTTTCACATGGATTTCATAATTGTTTTGGCATTGTGCTCGAGTTTGTCTCGCACTGGATGCCCACCTTGTATGTTGCCGTGTTTGGAGCTTCGAGTAGACTGGGTGTCACATCGATTAAATAGGCTCACACGTGCATTGTGTTGACATGATTAATTAGCCGTGTTAGGAGCTTCGGATAGACAAGAGGTCGCCCCGATTAAATAGGCTCACACGTGCGTTTGAGATGTGGCGTGATATGATTGTTGATTGGGTCCACGGAGTACGTCGTACCGTGCATGTAGCATGGAGTACATTGTACCGTGTTGAGTTGTGATGTGCCGTCTTCGGACGAGATCTGCTATGGACCGGCGGGTAGGATTTGACCCACCTCCCGTGTGGAAGCAGATGGTGGTGATATCCCGCACACCTGATCCGTGTAGCCAATATCATAGGTTATGTACATAGGCCTTGAGGTTATTACCTATTGTTGAACTGCCTATCTCACATGTCTACTGCTATTTAAGAATAAATCCATGCTTGAAAATGATTTGTGGGTCAGGAAAGCCCGAGGGATGGGCCGAGACCTGACCAAATGTTGAAATTGATTGTTAATGGTTTTTAAAGTGCACGGATGCATGATGTTTAATGCCATGCTTTATTGTGAATTATGCATGATGATTTATACCATGCTTTGAGTTGAAATGTGCACTTGATTTTTATAGCATGAATGCTTTACATACCTAACACAATCATACACTCATGTTTTGAGATAAACAATGAATTAAATGCTTTTGAGCATGGCATCACGATCACGTAGATAGTGCAGTATCTACATGTTCGCATGATTGCCTTACTGAGCGTATGGTTTGCTCACCCCCCTTATTTTCCCCTCTCTACAGAGATTTGAGTATAGATTGGACGTGACTGGAGGTGTTCCCTTTTTGGTAATCCGCTACATCCCATCGCTAAAGGTATACACACTTGGATTATTTTGTATCTAAACTAGACATAGCACAGTAGCATTTTGTATGTAATCACGGGGGATGTAAAACAATGTAAACACATGTAACAACTCTGATATATATATTTATACAAGTGTTTACTCATAAATAATGTTTCAAATTGAATTGGTATGGTGGAGTGAGTTAGACGTCGACACACAGCCCAACTGTTATGAGTGTGGTTGTTCACGATCGAGGAAGGATGATTAAAGATTGACGCATGAAAATGCGAAAAATTTGTACGTATTTTGGTAAGTTGAGGGTCGTGACATGTCACTCTCCTCTCAATTTGGAACAACTTTCATGAAGGTTGCAAGTTCCAAATATGCTAAATCCTATTGATTTCTTGTGAGAGAAAGCTTGGATAAATGTATTTCAATGGTTTCTTCTACTAGCCGAGAATGGTATGGTGAAGATGACAATGGTGTGGCTTATTTTATAAGCCATTAACTTAGCCATTAAGCCTTACTTTCCAGCCATTATAATTGACTTCCTAAGGTCTAGTTATGAGTCACCTAATGAGTCATCTAATGAGTCATAGTTAGCTTTAACTAAGGTTAGATATTTAATCCTAATGGGCCTTACAATTGGGCCTCTCAGTTTAGGCTTTCTTAATGGGTTTTGGGTTGAAATTTTTAGTATACCTCGGGCCTTTAATTGTCTAAATATTTGGCCTATCAATTGGTCCAACAATTCGGTCTAAGAGACCTAAGAAATTCGATTTACGTTTATTATACCTTAATGGGCTTTAAAATCTTTACTTTGGCCCACTACGTTTTTAACCATTAAATTTAATCTGGAATCCTTCCCAATAAATTATCTTTACTTTCGGGGATAATTATCTTGTATTCTAATCAAAAATATTTTTTCCCAAATTTTTCTCCATACTTGGGTTAATTTTTTACTATGGTTAGTCAACTATGGTAAAAATCCACTTTTCTTAACTATAGTTGACTTTTTCCTTAATCATTGACCAACTTGACTTTTTCTCAAAATTTTGAAACTATCATATCTTATGTTTTACACTCTCGTATTTACGTTTTAACCGTTTTCGGTAGCTAAATACACCCGAAATACCTTAAATACCTTAACTCGCTGAAAAGGTCTGTTTTACCCTTTTTAGCTTTTACTCTTGTTCTTTGTGTTCGGGACTAAATCAAACTGACTTTCCTTTATGAGCTCTCTACATTTTCTCATTTTAAGTTCTTTTCTTCAGTCAGAATGATTCAGATCCACTCGGTTTAACCTGTGGCTCTTATAGCTCACATTAGGCTTTTATGTAACTTATAAGTGTTAAATCATTTCACATACACTGTAAATCTAGTAAATACTCTTCTTATGATTCAACTATAATAATAGACTATTCATACACATAGGAATCATAAGGAACAAGCTACATAAAAGTACGGGTTTGACACCTCCAACTCAATCGGAGCCATCCTATACGGTGGTCTAGAAATCGGTTCTATACTAAGTACCAAATCTATCCCAAACTCCATCTCTCTGGTTGGTGGTAATCCTGGTAAATCATCTGGAAAGACATCAAGAAACTCCCTAACCACCGGAATGTCTCTTAAATCCGGTCGTACCTGGTCCATATCAACCACATATGCGATGAATCCTTCAAAATATAAATCATAAAATTAACAAAAAATTATTGCTCCATTTAGAACAACCATTGATTTTATTACTTTTCAGGAAAATTTTACAATACATCTTTCGAGAGTATGAAACTTTAACGTCTTAGAAAAGCAATCTAACACAACACGATTGGCAGCCAACCAATCCATTACTACTATGACATCAAAGTCCCTCATATACATCAAAATAAGGTCGGCTGACATTTCTTTTTTCCTTGACTTTCAATTTAATGTCCCTGACTTCATACTGTACTAGCTGACTAGTGTTTATGAGGGTAATTATTAACAATTTACTACTTAGAGGGGTAAGCTTTACATACTTAAACAATTTATATGCAAATGAAGGCGATATGAATGAATGCGTGGCACCAGGATCAATCATAACATATGCTTCTAAATCAAAGATCAGGATGGTACCTTTCACCACATCTGACGACTGGTCTACCGTATCCTGGTACAAGGCATGAACTCGCCCTGTACCCATCACTTGCTTCCCTTTCTCCTCGGCGGTAACTCTCCTCCTCTGAGCAGGAACCTGCACTAGAGCTCTCTCCGACTCAATACCCTTCTGTTGGGTAGTGTCTAGCCTCTCTAGGTAGTTTCTCACCACATGCCCTGGCCTCCCACAATGGTAACATACTATTGTAGCTATAAGTACTGGATAAGGTCTGGTACCATGATATTTGCCACATCCCCTACATCGATCAGTAGTAGGGCCTGGTCTTCCAATGACAATGCCTCTAGCTGGTGGTAAAGCCGGATGAACAGGGGGTCTAGCTGTCCTCTCCTGAACCTCTTCAATCTTTGACCTCTTATCAAAGAGTCGTCCCCCTCTCGTGATAAATCTATCTCTCTCGGGTCTCTTCTGATCTCTGTCTCTATTCCTACTGATCTTTTCAGACTCGGAGACGTTCCGCTCATAATCCTGCTCACACAACTGAGCCCTATGCACTGCCTCCTCATAAGTTGAAACATCAAAGGGAGCCAACCGAGATCTGATAGCTGGTCTCAATGCATCTATAAACTTCTAGACCTTTCGGTCCTCACTGCTCATCGTCTCTATATCATATCTCCCCAAAGAAATGAGACGAGTCTCACACTCATCAATAGATTGGTTCCCCTGAACTAAACTCATAAACTCCATCCTCAGCTTTCGCTGTGCAGTAGCGAGAACATACTGCCTCCTAAAGGCATCCAAAAATATCTCTCATGTGACCTCGACATGTTGAGCTCTCAAAATAGGCTTGGTAGATCTCCACCAATGCTCTGCTGCCCCCTGAAATACAAATACGACAAAAGTAACCCTCTCGGTAGTAGTACACCTTGAAAGCCTATATAACTTCTCCATTTGATACACCCAATTCTCTATTACTACTGGGTCCTTCCTCTCATGGAAGACTGGAGGTCTAAACTTCTGAAAGTGTCTAAATCTATCAAGGTCACACTCATATCAAGCATCTTGAGCTGCCGGGGGTCTCACTGCCTCTGTAGCTTGAACCTCGAGTAGTTCTACGGCCTGTGTCGACATCTCAGGAGCAATTGCTGCCTGTCCCACCAGATCTCGTCTATCCCTAGCCCCAAGCGCTACCTGCTGCGTACTATCTCAACCAGGCTCTCAATATTCTAGTCAAGTCTAGCGAAGCGTGCCTCAGTCTCATCTGGTCTCACAGCAGTACCATCGGGTACTTGACCAGTCTATACACCATCACCACGGCCCTCAAGCCTGTCCCTACAGCCTCTAGCACGTGTACCAGCCCCTCTACCACTGCGGGTAACTGGTATAATGTCAATCCTGTAATCCAAGATCATTTGTTAATTTAATTCCCATCTAGTATACACTTTGACATCTCATACAACACAGTACTAAAGAGGATGTAATTTTTTTAAGGACCACTACCGACTCTTATCCAACCAACTCTAACTCTTAATTGCATATTTATCAATAAAGATTCACGTCCGATCGACCCCTGCTCTGATACTACATTTACTGTCACAACCCAATACCTACCAAAAATCATTACAAATTTTTTTGCTTTTGGAAAATCTTTCTTACCTCCTTGTGACAGATCTCTCTAAACAGGTCGGGCTGTGAATCAATATCGATACACCATTTTAACCATTAAGAAATATCACACGTATATATACATACTGATATCATTTATCATATAATATAGTGGTCGGTATGTTTTATACATCACAAGATTCTCATACATGTATAATTAATCTACTTATATTTACATCCCCAAATATTCCTTTATATACACTATTGTGCTATAAGCATACTAATACAAAATTCTATACATGATGTATACCTGACAGTCGATGGGAACCACAGATAATTAGCTATGTTGTCTACTCTCTACACCCGTTATCTCTAAGGTGGAAACTCTGAAAGGGGGTGGAAAATGAAAGGGGAGCACCACATGCTTAGTAAGGAAATAATATAAATGGGTAGATAGCTATATTATCTACATGTTGATATGAAATCAGGATATATGTGAGCATGAGGTAAAAACAATGATATGCCATACATATAGATATCATCTATTCTAAACAGGAAATTGGCATACAAAACATGGAATGATTCTCATGTGAAAACATCTCATGCTCAAATGAATCAATAAGTTTTAAAACACCCCATCTGGGTTAAAATGTGATAAACTCAATGGATTTAATTCAATTCAACAAAATAACTTGTTATAAAATTCCGTTATAAAATCACCCTTCTCTCAGGGTTACAAGTCATGAAAGTTTCATAAAATCCCTCCATGGGAAATCAAATCTCAATCGAATTCATAAGAAGATCGAGGCCTAACCCCTCCCTCGATCCTACCCTGATCTATCAAAACCAAATGATTTATCATGTGAGACATGTAGGTGACTATATCGGTAATATCCAGGACTATGGCCATAACCTCATGATCCCTGGCTACACGGATCCTAGTGTGCGGGGTATCACACCTGAAACGGGAGGTGGGTTAGTCCTACCCGCCAGAACAGCATAATATCAGGATTGCGAGGGCAAGGCTTGCTACCTCGTGGCTAATGCCACTCCACTCCAATAATCCCCATGGTACAACGTACTCCATATGATATACACGGTACAACGTACTCCATGAACCAAATCTCAGTTATGGGGTGCCTGCAATTGGTCTTATCCACCCATGCCAATTATGTCTCAGTATGCACGTGTGAGCATATCATCTCGCTGTGACACAGTCTACAGGAGAAAGCTCCAGCACGGCTTCATGCATATACATGATATAAAAAAAAAAAGCTCTACGTACGAGCAGTGCTCCAGTACGACTTAAAATAATTATAAATTCAATTAAAATCGACGTACGAGAAATGCTCTAATACGGATATGTATAAAAAAATTAGTGAAAACCTCGTACGAGTAAAAACTCCAGTACGGTAGTCATGTGAAATAAGTCTGTAAAATAGTGCGAGTAAGGCTCCAGCACGATTAAAATTCATATAAAACTGGGCAGCTCAATTTCATCCAAACATGTCAAATAAATATCAATCGGCACCTAACCTGTGCCTTTTCACTTAAAATATGAAAATAATAGCCAACCTATCCATAAATTGCTTGAATTAAAGCAATGTCATCATAAAAATATTAAAATGATGAAATTCATGCAATTTCATAGCCTTACTACCCTAACAAGGGGTAAAATAGTAATTTGTCACTTTTTCCACATTTTTTGCAAAAATTATTATTCTGTTTTCGGGTAGCCTAATGAATTTCACGTAATGTAAATTCCCTCGAAACTACGTACAGCTACCTCTAAATGCTCATAAAATTCCCTTACTTGGAATCACGCGCGATCTTATTCTGTCTCGATCGTACTAGGTCTCTCAGTCCAATTCGCTCCAACCCAAGTCTACGGAGCTGCATATAATCATATATTGGTTCAGTTCAAATATATTTATCAGTATTTCACTCTTACTGATCAAATCTAAAGCACTGGGCAAATCAAGCTACTTAAATCAATCTCGAATCAAATCAATTGCACTGTGAGAGCAAGAAAAGAAAAAGAAAAATGTAGTTAGATGAACAGTAGAAAAAAACTTAGTAACCGAAAGGAACTTGCTTCATAAAAAAATTGAAAATGATAAAGTAAAAGTGTTTAAATCTTGCTAAAACAACATTGCTTAGAGAAAAATAAACTAACGGAAATTCTAAAAGGAAACAAGAAAATAAAACATAGCAATGAAAAATTTAATCTAGAATAAAACTAAACTAAATTAAAACTACTCCTAAATTACTCTACACTACTCCTACCCTAGACTACCTACTTTTTTTTACCTACACTACTTGATTTTTTCAATTGCTGTCATATTCTATTTATATACTCACTTAGGGGTACAATGGTAATTTTTCATCCTAGATGAGTTGACAATGTTTGGCCACTTGTCTCCCTTTGATTTGCTGCAGAGTAGATATTTCCATGTCACCCGTCTTTTTGTCCAATTGGTTGTGCGATGTGGCCCGACGTTTTTCTTCCTGAAGGTTGGCACGGTGTCCGTCAATCTTATCATTTCGAAGCGAATAAAATACAAACACCCAACATCACGCGTGTCCAGACGACTGGTGACTAGGTCTGCAAATTGGAAGTGATCCAGTCTCCTTTAGCCTGTTTTCAGCCTAATTTTGACTGAAACGACTGATTTCATCCGGATTTATTTTATCTGCACATTAAAGAATTTTAATTAAGTAAAGGAGATAATTAATAAAATAATATGGGGATTAAATAAATAATTAGGAAATTAAGCACAAATAATTCTATTAAAAAAGAATTATCACACCCCCAAACTTGAGCTTTTATTTGTCCTCAAGAAAAACAAAATTCATGTAGGAATGACAAGTACTAGACACAATAATTTCCCCAATATCATCCTCAAAGATAAAGTACCAACTATGATCTCAAAGATTCACAATTACAAGTCCAACACTTAGAATTATTCCATCATAAGTCCTAACCCAAATTGGACCCCTCGTGTGTGTGTGTGAAAATGTCAAATCACTTCACAGTACATTACTCAGATCAGATTATGAAAACATAGTGAATGCAAAGTCAATGACAAGTGATCATTCCCATAAGTTTGCTTTTCACTTATCTCTCCACTAATGTAGTCACACTTAGCCAAAGATCAATAGCACTTCATGAAACTTGTAATGTCAGGTTGGGGTTAGGGTATGATAAAGTCGATTTAGGTTTAATTACCCCTCAACATGCATTACTTTCTAAGATCTTTAATGTCGGAGCTCAAATTTATTTCCCCTAAACTTATTTCTTTTGCTAAACATTTTATTCTATTTTTGTATTTTTCATCTTTTTTCTTTTTTTTCTTTTTCTTTCATTTTTTTCTTTTCTTTTTTTTTCCATTTCATTTTTTTTTGAATTTTCACTATCACCAGATACCCATATGTACAAAGCTCACAATATATCCAAATGACTCTTCATGCTTTCGGGGTAAGGGATAGGAACAAGGTATTTAAGCTAAGGAAAATTATGCAGGTGTATTTACAGAGAAAAGCTTATTTGGCTCAGATGGGTGACTAGGGGTAATGTATGTACAGGGATGGCTCGAAAGGCTCAAACGATCCAAAGATGGCCTAAATCATCTCCCTAATTAAGTGTGATCTAATATTTCCCCTCGAGATAAGATCAAGCAAATTCTAGAATATGATACACAAAATAAACTGAGCAAATGCAATCCTAGGTCCACATAAGCTTTCTCTAAATAAATATACAGTTTCATGACATGACATGTGCATAAAATGAGGAAATCACAATCAGAATTAAGACAAAATCAAGAATTCAACTTCGTGCTTTTCCTATAATCATGCTTCTTATTCAATCAAAGTCAAACTTAATCATGGGGTCATATCATCGAAATATGGGAAAACTATATGCTAAGTACTAAATCATGCCAAAATCAAACAATTTAAGCTCAGATTTTTGAAAAAAATCTCAATTTTGCCATAAACTACTCAAGTGATATCCCCTTTTAATAACTCGCAAACTTAAAGCGCACAATGTCCTCAGTGTGCAGATAATGTAAGAATTGAAGCTCAAGAACAGAGTACTCTCCTATCTAATGATGATGATGAACAACCGAAACTTGATTGAAAACATAAAACTAGAAAAGAAATCTGTAAAATAAACAAAGAAGAAACAGCAGAAAAGAGAAAAGAATTGTACAAAAAGTGAAAAAGAAAAAGAAATCCACTTCAAATGCAGCTAAAGAACATAACACTCAGCAGCAGGGCAAAGAGTGGGAGGATCAGCTAGAGTGGTGACAAAATATTAACAGTTAAATCCTCCTAAGCTCTATCTACTTCCCTCATTCTTTCAAATTTCTTATGCTCAAGCCTTATATCCTCCTTAATCTCCATCTTAAAACACTCTTGCGAGTCATCAGTGAGCTTCAAAGGTTTGAAAACATGAAATGTCATCTCCTAATCTAGGACTCTCATAGTTAACTCCCCCTTTTGTACGTCAATCAAAGTCCTACCAGTAGCTAGGAAAGGTCTGCCTAGTATAATGGGGACTTCTCTGTCTTCCTCCATGTCCAATACAATAAAATCCGCAGGGAAAATAAATTTTTTCACCTTTACTAGCACGTCCTCAATGACCCACTTCGGATATTTAATGGATCAATTAGCCAACTGAAGGGTCATTGTGGTAGGCTTGACATCTCCTATTCCTAACTTTTTGTAGATAGACAAAGGCATTAGATTGATACTGGCTCCTAAATCACACAAGGCACTACAAAAGAATAGATTTTTAATTGTGCAAGGTATGGTAAAACTCCCGGGATCCTTGAGCTTGGGGGGTAATTTCCTCTGGATAATTGCACTACATTCCTTATTTAAGGCCACCGTCTCATATTCTTCCAATCTTCTTTTCCTATAGAGGATTTCCTTCAAAAACTTTACATAACTTGGCATTTGCTCTAAAGCATACGCGAAAGGAATGTTGATGTGAAGTTTCTTAAAAACCTCAAGAAATTTGCGAATTGTTGGTCAAGCTTTTGGTTTTGAAACCTCTGAGGTAAAGGAACTGGTGGACTAACTGGAGGGGATGTAGTGGAAATATGTGTAGTTTCAGCAGCCGAGGAAGGCTGTGAAGTAGAAGAAGGTACAGATGAAGAAGCACCTAACTTGGATTCCTTTGCAGCTCGATCCTGATGTTCCTGCTCTTTCTGAGCTGTTTCATTAGAACTTAAGAATTCTTCAACTATGTGTTGTTCAGGGCTGGACTTAACTTATGGATCATCCAGCTCTCTGCCACTCCTAAGGGTGATGGATTTCACATGTTGTTTACCCTCCCTTTGTCTAATAGGGTTAACTTCAGTATTACTGGGGAGGGTCCCTTGTGGACGCTGGTTAAGAGCACTAGCTATTTGTCCAACCTGAACTTCTAAGTTCTTAATTAAGGCAGCTTGATTTTGCAGGATAGTTGTGAACATTTCCTCAAACGAGGGCTTCTTCTTAGCTGCTGGTGCTGATGCAAGTACGTTTTGTGGCTACATTTGTGGTGGCGGTGGTTGATGAAATTGAGGTGGATGGGGATAATTAGGTGGATGGTGTGGGTATGGATGATGTGGTGGATGGTGTGGAAATTGCTGGTGTGGTGGTACATGAACCGATGGAGCTTGAAAACCAGGGGGTCCTACAGATATGGAGTTAGAAGATTGCCGTTGATTTTGGCTCCATGAAAAGTTAGGATGGTTCCTCCACCCTAGATTGTAGGTGTTTGAAAAGGGGTTGTTCTATTACTTTTGAGAGGGTGCAACGTACTGAACTGATTCTAAGTTAAGCGGACACCTATTTATAGAGTGTGTACCACCACATTGATCCAAGAAAAGAAAAGGACTTTGTACAGAATAAACAAGATTAGGACTGGTGGAAGGATTATGCTAGGTACTGAGCGATTCTACCTTATTCATAAGGTTAGCAATCTGAGAGGTCAAGGTAGACAGCGTGTCAAGCTCATAGATACCCACAGACTTCTTAGTCAATTGCCTCTCCGAGGACCATAGATAGTTGTTAGCAGCCATCTTGTCTAAGAGCTCGTAAGCTTCCTCCTCTATTTTACACATTAGGGCTCCTCCCGCAGCAGCGTCAACAATTGTCCTATTTTGGCTTGTAAGTCCGTTGTAGAAGGTCTGGACTTGCAGCCACAAAGGTAGGCCATGATGAGGGCACTTCCTAAGAAGTTCCTTATATCGTTCCCATGCTTCGTAAAGAGATTCAGAATTGAACTAGGCAAAGAAGATATGTCACTACAGAGTTTGGCCATTATAGAGGGAGGGAAAAACTTAGCTAGAAATTGATGGGCTAACTTGTCCCAAGTAGAAAAGGATCCTGGAGGCAAGGAGGTTAACCAGTGTCGCACCCTATCCCTAAGCGAGAAGGGAAATAATCTAAGCCTAAGCGCATCATTAGATAATCCATTGTCCTTGAATGTGTCGCACAGGTCTAGGAATTATCCAAGGTGAGCATGTAGGTCATCGTGTGGAAGCCCATTGAACTATAAAGAGGTATGGAGGATGGAAGACTTAATTTTGAAGTTTTTTGCAAGGACAGCTGGTGGCCTTATGCCGGTATAATATCCTCAAATAGTTGGCATTGCATAATCTCCAACGGTCCTAATTTCTCTATTTTCTGCCATACTGTTTTGCAGCTGAGCTAATAATTTCCTAGAATCCTTTCAAATTTTCCTAAGGGTTCTTTCAATTTCAGGATCTAAAGGAAAGCAATTATAATTTCTGGCTCTATGCATGCAAACATCACAAAATCCTTAGAAATTTTTTTTAAGTTTTTTAATTTTTCAAATTTTTTTTTAATGAGATAGAGAAAATTAACTAAACTAAACTAAGGTTCTAAATATTTACAACCTAAATATTTACAAGCTAGAATTACACCTAAGCATAATTTCACCGATATTAGTTACTAGCTAATTTTCCTTCCCCAGCAACGGCGCCAAAAACTTGGTACGAGCTAAACGTATTATCCGCAAGTGCACGGGTCGTACAAGTAATAATGGGATTTGAGTCCCGGATTATCATCCCACAGAGAAGTTGATTAGCCTAATTAACTACCGGTTAATCTTATCCTAAGTATATCCTAGCAAATTATGAAGTGAAGATGGGTGATCTACTAAGTCTAAAATTAAAAGTACTGAAAATAATAAAAGCTATAAACTAAAGAAAATAAAACTGAGCTAAAATTTACTTACAAAGCTTCAAGCAACTAAAAGCAAATAACCTACAAAAGAAAATTAAAACAGTTAAAATTAATTAACGCAATTAAAGATGCAAATATAAAAATAAAGAAACAAAATTAATTAAACTAAAATCAAACAAACCTAAAATAAAATGTGTGTGTAATTAAACTAACTAATAAAACTCGCAAATTAAACTAACCTAAAACCTAATAAAATAAAACTTCTATTTACTTAATTAAGAAAATAATTTCCTATAAAATGATGCTAAATTAAATCTAACTCTAATTAAATAAAACAAAATCTAAATAATGCATGAAAAATATTTTTGGATTAAATTTAAAATGAAAACAAACTTAAAATTGCATGAAATAAATCTACCCCTAATCTAATTCTAAATTAACACTTAATTAACTATCAACCTAATTAAAACTAAGTTTTATACCACTAAGCAAGAATACTAACATGCAATTTAATTAAAGAGTCTAATCTAAGCTAACAAATAAAATTAAAAGAATTAATAAAAATTTAATAATAGGCATTCATGAAGCATTGGATATGTGCAGAAATAAAATGCCAAACACGACCTTAAGCTAAATTCCCATCCAGTTGGCTCGGTCCCGTGTGCACTGTACGTGTTTCTTTAATTCCAGGCGTTGTCCAGGTAATGTACAGCTCCTGCTCTTGGTTCAGTCCTTACAGCCCGTCCTTTTCCCATCACAAATTATGGTTTTTTGTAGCTAACATCCCCTAAATCAGTAGCAGTCTTCAACCCTATCCTCGCATCAGTGACACCTGCACAGTACCATCGTCCCGCATGACCTGCCCCTGCCACCTTTCCACTTTGCATCAGGACATAACCACAACATCTGTTACTACTCCAGTCATCTACACCGACCGTCTGCACAAGGCTTCAACAACCATTCTGCTTGCTGAGCGTGATGGCAGTCGACTGGATGCACCGGTCACCTATCTTCAGCAGACAACAAGAAATTAACAACACTTAAATGGCAAGAAAATCACAATGGTAATTAAACTACAGCTAAACAGAAAATGAAAAGGAGCAAAAGAGAAAAGAAATTAAATGCTCTTTGACCTAATGCAATTAAAACCGAAATAAAAGAGAACCAAACAACAATCAAGTAACTACTAGATCAGTGAAAATCAACAACACTGCAGGATAGTAAAATAACCATGATGAACAGTAAAACTTAAACTAAAGCAAAGCCGAACAAGGGAGGAATCTAGTCCATATTGCCACCATGCCTTCCAATATTAATTCTACACCAAATGGCTTTAGTCTCCCCTTCCTACCAACTCCATGCACAACTAAGCCATCTGCCAGCTCAAGCAAACCACGTCTTCTCTATGGTAATCGACGATAATACATTCAACCTGATTCCCAGCTTCATCACGTAGCAGACAATATTTATAATAAAAACCACAGTTTAAAAAAAAATAATAGAGTGCAGTGAAATAGATATTAGCAAAGCATGACAAAGCCTCAAGCTTACACGATTCAGTGTATAAAATATATATATATACAATTGAAAAACAGAATAACAAACGGAGCTAGTTAACTAGATTATGCTAAGGGTTAAACTTTCAGCAAACTAAAAATCAACAATTGAAGGAAATATGTAAATAAAAGCCTGGGAAGATTGGAAGGATGCACTGCTGTCACCAGCCCCTTCAACAACCCGATGCAACTGTAAAGAGAGAATGAAATCATCAAGCATTCAAGTTGCTTAAATCAATCTCGAATCAAATCAGTTGCAATGTGAGAGCAAGAAAAGAAAAAGAAAAATGTAGCTAGATGAACAGTAGAAGAAAACTTAGTAACCAAAAAGAACTTGCTTCATAAAAAAATTGAAAATGATAAAGTAAAAGTGTTTAAATATTGCTAAAACAACAGTGCTTAAAGAAAAATAAACTAATGAAAATTCTTAAAGGAAACAAGAAAATAAAACATAGCAATGAAAAATTTAATCTAGAATAAAACTAAACTAAATTAAAACCACTCCTAAATTACTCTACACTACTCCTACCCTAGACTACCTACTTTTTTTTTTACCTACACTACTTGAATTTTTCAGTTGCCATCATATTCTATTTATATACACACTTAGGGGTACAATGGTAATTTTTCATCCTAGATGAGTTGGTATTGTTTGGCCACTTGTCTCCCTTTGATTTGCTACAGAGTAGATATTTTCACGTCACCCGTCTTTTTGTCCAATTTATGGAAATGAGTAAATAATATATTTGATAAATGCCATAGTGAGGAAAATTGATGAAATAGGAACACTGTGAGCTTAAAATCGATTGGGTATGAATAAATAAGCCTAAAGGAATCCATAGATTCGAGATATGAATAGAGGGATGAAAGGAGGCCTTATAAGTTTTAATAGAGGCTATAGATTGAATTGACTATAGCAAACACAAGGGTTGCATTATAGTGGACTAAAATAATGTGAAATACGATTGTGTGTAGTTTTGAAGAGTTCAGTGGAGACGAATCGAACCGCACGAGTAAGCAGCTTTAAGGAAGTGAAATCTCGCGACGCGATTTCCAGGTAAGGGAATTCAGTAAGTATATAGAGGTAGCTGCTCGTATTTTGTGGGTATATATGGCTTTGGAAATGTGCATGAGTTTATAGAAATGTGTTTGACGATGTATGGAAGTAACTATGAGTATTTGTATGAGATTTGGTTGTTAAAATGGTATTATAAAGAAATGGGATAGTAAGGCAAATAATTCCATGAATCAAATGTTTTGAATGTTTTCACAAAACATATTGCTTTGTTTTAAGCAAATTGATGGATAGGCTGGCTAGTGTTTGAATGACATTGTGTAATAGCACATGTGAGGTGCTAAATGTGTTTTGAGATTGGTTTTTGAATGTTTATGAGCTGCCTATCATGTTTATGTGAATTAAACTGTGCTGGAGCCTAGCTCGCACTAGATATTGATGTTTTCCCATGTTTAAAACATGTTGCCACTTAACTCGCACTTTAATTTGAATTGTGGTAATGTTTTATAAACTGTACTGGATCTTTTGCTCGTACGTGGATTTTGAGTGGATTTCTTATGCATATAATCGTACTGGAGCTATGCTCATACGTGGTTTTCTTCATGTTTTATGTATAAATGTCGTACTATAGCGTTGCTCGTACGAGGTGATTTGTTTATGATGCATGAATTCACGCTAGAGCGTAGTTCGCGTAGGTTTTCACACTGTAGTATGTATGATGTCGTGGTGAGGGTAATATAGATTGGTGTTCCAAGAACCGAACAGGCCTAACAGACCTCTTGAGTGGGGTGAGGGTGAGGGTAAGGGACTAGGACCTGGCATTAATCCTTTCAGGGAACCCAATAGGCCTAACAGACCTCTTGAGTGGGGTGACTGTGAGGGGCAAGGACCTAAATCAGGGAACCCAACAGGGGCGAGTAAGGCCATGAGGGGTTAGGACCTGGTATTAAGAGTACTCCCACGTGCACTTGAGACTAGAGGTTTCACTCGGTATGAGGTAGATAAGACCTACTGTAGGCACCCCCAACCATGCTATGGGTCCGTGGAGTACGATGTACCGTATATATCACATGGAGTATAATGTACCGCGTGATGGTTACGTGATTTAAAATGTCTGGCGGAGAACTAATCCACCTTCATTCCAGCATGATACCCCACACACCAGGATCTGTGTGGTCAGGGATGATTTATGACATAGTTAGCCAACATAGTCAATTGAGATATAGTGACCTGTCTCCTTGCTTATTACGTAATACCATATGGTCTTAATACTTGAGTGTGATTTTGACTGTCCAGGGTAGACTCGAGGGAAGGGTCGACCCTTGTGGGATTTGATTTGTGAAATGGTATTGATGTTTGTGAATGAGAAAATGATTTGTGATGGGATTGTATGTATTTGAGAAAGAGATGTAATTTAAAAAGGATGTTTCATAAATGAATTGTCTTTTTCTATGAGATTTGAAAATTGATGAGCATGAGATGATTTGTATATGATGACTTTACCATGTTTTACATGTCGATTTCCATGACTTAAATACATGATATATGTATATTCATATGGCATAGTTTTAATTCCTCATGCTCCTGTTATAGATGATTTATGCATAACACTATCAGCATGTAGATAGAGTAGTTATCTATCATGCTTGCATTATTGTCATACTGAGCGTGTGGTTGCTCATCCCTCTCTACTTTCCCCCTCTATAGAGCTTACATAGCTGCCCAGTTGAGGCATGGTATTTTAGACATCTGCTGCCATCCATTGCTAAGAGGTATACACATGAAGATTCTTTTTGTATCTAAACAATTGTAAAAGCACAGTAGTCATTTTGTATCATAATGTGGGGATGTAGAAGTTAGAAAACATGTCATGTATAACTTAACTGGAAATGAATGACACTTCTTTTGATTTAATTGAGAATGAATATTGAGTGGTGATTATTACTGACTCACAGCCCAACTGTGTAGTAGTAAAGTTTTTCACGACCGGGTGATGAAAATGGTAAAATAAGAAAATTTTGTAGGGATTTTTAGACGAGTTGAATAAAAAGGGGTCATTACAAGATACTCCTTGAAAACTTCGTTCATCAAGTTCATGAATGTTACTGGGGCATTTGTCAAGCTAAATGGCATGACCAGAAATTCATAATGCCCATAGCGAGTTCGGAAGGCTATCTTAGGGATATCCTCACCTCTAACTTTTAGCTGGTGATATCCCGACCTTAGGTCTATCTTCAAGAACACTTTGGCACCCTTCAACTAATCGAACAAGTCATCGATCCTCGACAACGGGTACCGGTTCTTGACCGTAGCCTTATTGAGCATTCGATAATGAATGCACAACCTCAAGCTACCATCCTTCTTCTTCACAAAGAGCACGAGTGCACCCCAAGGTGACACACTCGAGCATATGAATCCCTTATCCAGTTGCTCTTGGAGTTGTTTCTTCAATTCTTCCAACTCAAGAGGTGCCAACCTATAGGGGGTTTAGATAAAGGTTTGGTTCCAGACACCAAGTCAATGGCAAACTCCAACTCTCTATCGGGAGGTAATCCTGGCAACTCTTCGGGAAATACATTAGGAATTTCCTTTACTACTGGGATATCCTGAAGGCTAGGCTTTGGCTTCTCATTAAATTCCATGAAAACTATAAAACCTTCATCATTTAAAATTAACTATCAAGACCACAATTAATTAACAAAAAGTTTACTTATTATTTATTTATCTCCAAAAGTTATTACACATTTTTCGGGTATGTACAAAGTCATCACCTTCTTAAAACAGTCCAAGTTAACTCTATGGGTTACTAACCAATCCATTCTTAGTATCACATCAAAGTCCAACATATCAAGCAAGATTAAGTTAGCTGGAACTACCTTGTCACCTATACTTACCTCATAGTTCCTATACACTTCCTCAGTCATTTGCGATTCTTTCATGGGTGTCTTTACACGAAGTAAACTCTAATGGTAACTTCCTAACAAACGTAGGTGATACAAAAGAATGTGTTGATCCTGAATCTATTAACACAAAAGCTTTAACATTTGAGATGAGAAGATTAACATTCATCACTGTTATCGAGGCATCTGCAGCTTCCTTATCTGATGTGAACACTCGTCCTTGACCGATCACTTTCTTACCCTTGTCCACTAGAGCTGCTAGTGGTGGAGGAATCACTCTCACTAGTTGAGCTAGTGGAGGAATCACTCTAACCGGTTGAACTGGTGGAGTCCTCAGCTTAAGACAATCTTTCTTCATATGCCCCACTTCTCCACACTGAAAGTAAGTACCATAGATCTGATGGTAAGGCTGGTTGGCATAATGTCTCTTCCCACATTGGTTACACATTGAAATCTGATAAGGTACTAGGGTGTTTTGTGCACGAAAAGGCCTCGGCCTAGTAACCATGGCACGAGAAGCTCCGACCCTCTGCCTCTTGTTCTGCCATCTGTTCTAGAAAGGTCTTTGGTCATCAATTGTAATGCCTCGGAAGAGCAGAAAATAGGGTAAATTTAAAACTTTTTACTTATCAAATCGCAATTAAGGGTGCATTCCTATGCAGTGTCATACATCATCATACATATCATGCCTCAGAATCTCATCATTAAATAGTATATATCATATCATATACATTACTCAATTCCAAGTTAATTAATCCTAATACATCTCATACAATGTTGTACATCAAGTGTCTGTAATTACAATAATTGTCTGGGTACATGAAAAGATAAATTATACCTCAAAATACAATATATGGCTTAGAGCTCAAGTCCTCCACTAGCCACTACTTTGTACGTCACAAAGAAACCTTTTTCACTTAAAGAAATCTGGGGGGAAGAGAAAACTGGGTGAGCTTTTAAATTGCTCAGTAAAAGGGTAAGGGTTTTGTTAATAAGAAAATGATTTGCACAATACAATGGGTGTTTTGGAGGGGAGAGAAAGCTAGGGTTCAAAAATGGCGATTTGGGAGAGAGAGAATTTGAAATGCAAGAAATACACAGGGGTTCTTTTATAAAAGGAGGGTAGGCGATCGATCTGGCTCTTAATGTGATCGATCTGCATTTGAATTTGGGGATGTTTTGGGATAATTTTATGCCTAGAAGTTCGATCTGTCGTGGGGTGAGATCGATCTCTTAATGGCTTTATGAGATTGATCTCTAGTTTATAGAATACTTTACGAGATCGATCTGCTCCTTGGGGAGATCGATCTTCTCCTTACATAATGCTTCATGAGATCGATCTGCTCTTTGAGGAGATCAATCTTCACCTTTAAAGAAACATTTTGAGATCGATTCTTTCCTCATGAGATCGATCTGAATCTCAGTTCTTGTACGTTTTCTGCATTTTGGAGCCATGAGACCGATCTCTCATCCTTGGAGATCGATCTGGCCTACACGGATTGTACTGTTGCTGCATCAATTTGTAGAAAACTCAATGTAAAACTTCTCAAAATCTACCTCATAGCTCATATTTTAATCCATACACATTCAAGACTTAAAAAACTCATCTTCTTCCACTTCATTACATTTAAAACTTGCGTGTACATTAACATATCATAGTCACATACACCAAATTATAATTCTCATAAATGGGGTATACAAAATTCACATTTCTCATATCCTCTCCACCTTAAAAGGAATTTGGTCCTACAAATTCAACTCAACTCGTCAAATGGATAGGGGTACTTCTTCTTCATGAGACTTTTCAATTCCCAAGTTGCCTTTTTCATTAAGTGATGTTTCCACAAAACTTTCACTAATAGAATGCTTTTGGTTCTAAGTACCTTCTCTTTTCTATCGAGAATCCGAACAGGTTCTTCCTTGTAGCTCATGTCCTCTTTTATATCCATCTCTTCATACTATATGTCAGGACCCAAATTTCCTAAAAATCCCTACAAATTTTTCACTTTTCATTTCCTTACCCGTCGTGAACAATTACACTCCTAAACAGTTGGGCTATGATTCGGTGTTAGTAACCTCTCACCTATTTACCATTCCATTTTCATATTCACATTCACATATCAATTTATTTAAACAAAATACATCCCCAATATTAAATCCATATATAGTACTGTGCCTCTATATGTTCAGATACAAAAATTATATAAATGTGTATACCTGATCTTGATAAGAAGCAGCGGATAACCGAGATGCGAGACTATTGTCGCTCTCTTCTACTGACTATACCCTGTGGGGTGGAAAATGAAAGGGTGAGCAAAACGTGCTCAGTAAGGCAATAATGTAAGCAGGTAGATAACTATACTATCTACGTGCTGATAATGTCATGATATAAAAATCGTTTACTTTCAGAGCATGAGGTAAGATTAAAACAATGCCACATGAATGTATATATCATATACAAGAAATCATGAAATCGACATGTAAAGCACACATGGAAAATCATCATGTAGGACATCTCATGCTCATCACATTAAAACTCATTTGTTTAATCACAAACTCATCACTTTGAAACTTATTTGTTTCATCATAAATTCATCTCATTTAAAACTCATTTATTTCATCATAAACTCTTACTTTAAAACTCATTTGTTTCATTATAAAACAACTTCATCAAGGTCAAACCCATCTCTCGGGAATACCTTGATTCCTCAAATCAAATCTCTTTTAAAAGCATAAATCGGGACTACCCCTCCATCGGGTTTGTCCTGGTCTATCCAGACCGTATGATATCATGTGAGGCATGTAGGTTACTGTATGAAAAATCGAGGACTATGGCCATACTATGTCCCTGTGATCCCATGCTACACGGATCCCGGTGTGCGGGGTATCACAACTGCAACGGGAGGTGGGGTCAAGTCCTACCCGCCAGAATATCAAGTAACATCAAAGAGTCATCATGACTGCACGGTACAGCGTACTCCGTGTGACATACACGGTACATCGTACTCCGTGGACCCATATCATAGTCTGGGGGTGCCTGCCGTAGGTCTTATCCAGCCCAATACTATGTCGATAACCAACCCATGTCTCAAAGTATATGTGCGAGCATCTCAACTCTCTGTGACACACAGTCTACAAGAGGCTTCCGCACGACTATATGCATGTCAACTCACGTCTAGTGCCTTTATGTGAGCATCCTGCTGCCCGCCCCACACCAGGTCACAGGCTTACGGAGCTCCAGCACCACGCTATGCATATCATGATATCTAAAATCTCGTGCGAGCGAAGCTTCAGCAGGTTTTGTGCACACACAAATTTCTCGTACGAGCAATGTTCCAGTACGGCTTTTCATGAGAAATAATTCAGTAAACTTGAGTGCGAGAAAGACTCTAGCACTCATTTAGTCACGTAAATACGATAGGTGGCTCACTTTTAATAAAACATCTTTTAAAATAGTAACCGGTACAAACCGGTACCCTTTCGTAAAATTCACGAAATCAACAGCCCACCTATGTGTATATTTGCTTAAATCAAAGCAATATAATCATATAAAACATTAAAATCATGAAATTCATGCAATTTCATAGCCTTACTATCCTTTTTGAAATTTTCCTAACTGGGGGCAAAATAGTCATTTTCCTTTATTTATCTAAGCCCCGATTTTCGTAAAAATTATTGCTTTATTTCCAGATGTTTTAATAAATTTCTAAGCCCTGTAAATTCCCTCTCAAAATACGCATAATTATCTCTATGCACCTACAAAATTCCCTTACCTCGATTCTCGTCGAGTCCGACCTTTCCTTTTCCACTGTTGTCACGTCGCGCAGTCCGATCTGCTCCCAATCAAACCTCCGGAACTGCGTATAATTATTCCTCAGGTCAGATATCATACAACTTAATTGTATTTAATACTTTCTGGGCTTAATTTAAATCATTGGGCCCATTTATCCCTACTGGGCCCGATTGCACTTTAATGGGCCTCGACCCATTTTCAGCCTGTTTCTACTTATTAAATCTCTTCTTCGGGTTTACTAGGCTCATTCAGCTTACCAAAAATTATCGGGCTTCGTTCCAAACTCATTGGATAGCCCGTATACTATTTAAGGCAAGTACGTTAATATTCCGAATACTATTTCTTTTATACCGAATTAATCCGTAAAATAATTGAAACTCTGTATTAAAGGACTCTAATTGTCGGAATTAAAATGTACTTACCCAATATGATGCGGGATACGAAAATCGGAGCTCAATCGGCTCTCGTTCGGGCTTTATCGTCGAACTGCACAATTATTATATTTAATCTCGGGTTACTTTTCGATTAAATATAATTTAAATAAATTCCTCGAAAATCAATTCGGTCACTTTTGACCTCGTATTGACTTACCCGAAGTCCGGTGTATCCCCGAAAATCCTGTCCCTTTTTCCTTTTCCTCTTTTTCTCCTTTTTTCCTCTCTTTTTTGGCTGAACCGATTCAGTCCGGTTCAGACCGGTTCAGACCGCCGGTTCAGCTCGGTCCGGTTCGGTTCAGTTTTGGCTGGTTCAGGTCGGTTCGACCGGTTCAATCCCCATTTGCTCATTCCGGTGCCGTCCGGCCGGTTCCCAGTGCGATTTCGGTGCCGTTCGGCTCGGCTACACCTGGGCATTCAGAATCGGGCCTCGGTTGGGGTCGAAACGCGACCATCGTCGGCGAATTCCTCCTTCTCCCCCGCGGCTGTCTCCTCCCGATCCAGCGGATTCTGGTGGTTTCGCTGGCCGGTACTGGTCTCAAAAGGACCGGCTCCTCCTCCTGATCACGCTGGTACCCGCCGTTCGCCCCCAGCTGCCGTGGATCGCCGGTACCGACTCCTTTTTCCCCGCGGGCTTCTCTCCCTCCGTTCGGCGATTTTCGGCCTCCTTAGCGCGCGTCGCAGGGGCCAATAGCTTCGCCGGCCTCTCCTCTTGCTGCTCTGCCCTTCGTCGGAGTTCAAAGGTCGCCGGTGGTGGCTCGTCGGTCGGCCACGCGCAGTCCCCCTCTTCATTTTCCCTTTTCTTTCTCTCTCCCCGACTTTTACAGATTTCTTCTCTTTTTTTATTTTATTTAACTATTTATTTTATTATTAAAATATTCATTAAAATAGTCTAAAAAAATCTGAAAATATCTACAAAATTAATATTTTATTCCAAACAATTTAACTTAATTTAATTTATTTTATTTATTATATTTTTAACCATTTTTCGGGTATAATTTCTCCGTATTTTCGGGATATTATCCCGGGTGACTTTTCGGTATTTTAAAAATTCTGGATCTTGATCAGTTTGACTCAAAATTATATAATTTTCTCATTATTGATCAAGATATTCTAAATCCTTATTTTAAATTAAATTTTCTTATCGAATTTATCCCGGCTTTCGATCTTTTGACCGTTTTACCCTTACACGTGTTCGGGCCCGACTTCCCTTCACGAATATTCATTCATTTTATGATTTAAATCCTTATTTTCAGTCCGAATCCCATTCCTTTAAATTTGTGAACATTTTTCTACCTCATAAAATTTACGATTTAATTTCGGGTCTTACAATTCTCCCCCACTTAAGGAATTTGGTCCTCCAAATTAGAACCAAGTCATATGAGTCTAGATACAACTCCGGGTACATCGATCGTATCATACTCTTAAATTCTTATGTGACCTTCTCCGGAGTGTATTACTACCGAAGGACTTTAATTAGGGAGATCATCTTAAACCTCAATACTTTCTCTTTCCTGTTTAATACCCGAATCAACTTATCAATATTCTTATATTTGCATTAAGCTGAACTGTAGGATCTCATATCCTATCATCTATGCTGGATCTGGATAGTATTTCCGAAGCACCAAAAGATGGGACACATTGTGGGTGCCTGCTTATTTCAAGTGAAAATGCCACCTACAGGTCTTATCTTCCACTTGTCCAATCTCTCAAAATATTCCATCCAACGCAACTCAATTTACCTTCTTCCAAAAGTTCGTTATGTCCTTATTCTCTTAGGATAAGAAACCTTTTAACCATACTAATTCACCAAAGGTGAATTCCAATACTTGTCTATCTGCTCTGAGGTGTTCTTAATCTCTCATCCTTAACTAAACATCCTCAGAGACTTATTATCTAAGGTCGAAATAATTCTATCTGTCACCCACTTGTTCTTATCCAATTTGGCGAACAACCCCTACAGCCATACACTATCTCATATCTTGTTATCCCGATACTCAAGTGACAACTGTCACTATTGACGAATTCAATTTGTAATAACTGATCATCCCAGGAGCATAAAAATCAAGGGCACAAGCTTTCATCGGATCCTCCAGAACCTGTACAGTCCTATCTGACTGACCATCTGTTTGAGGATGGAAAGCTGTGCTAATACTCAGTCGGGTTCCCATAGCTTCCTGAAAATATTCCCTGAAATAGAAAGTGAAGCGGGAATCCCTATATGATACCATGCTCACTGGAACGTTACTTAATGTTTTCACAATCTTCCTTACACATAAATCCTCATATACACTTTGAGTATCTGGGAATTTCATAACCAGAAGGTGGATAGACTTAGTTACTCTATCGACTATCATCCAAATAGTCTTGTAATTCACCTGGGTCCTCTGTAACCCATCACGACATTCATGGAGACTTGCTCTCATATCCCTGCCGTGTCGATATAGGTAGAGGCTGCAATAATTTTGCAGACTTTTAATACTCTACCTTATTCTGCTGACATACTAGGCACTTTTCCACAATCTCTACCATATCTCTTTCACATCTGACCACCAATACCCCTTTTCAGAGATTTCAATATATATATTCGTCACTTTCTGTATGCACTGTATATCCCGAAGAGTGAGCTTCTGACAATATTACAATCCCATCAACTGTGGTCCTGGGGAGCACTCATATTGTCTCTGAACCTCTCTGTAAATCATTATCATACTCTGTGAACTCTATCACTGTACCCTTCTGAATCTGACCCACACTATCGACACCCTGTCGATCATCTCGCTAAGCCTGTCAACTCCGGGCACTCTCATCCGGTTCTAATCATCAGGCTAGCTATCACACAATCACTGTCATCATCAGAAGGGATCACATCAATACTGAGGCTCATAACTGCTCTAGCAGCTCACGCTCCCTGACCATCATAGTACCATCCCTAGGCTCTTTCTACTCAACGCATCAGCCTTTCCTGGGTGGTACAATTTTCACAAATCAAAATCCCTTAGAAGCTCTAACCCATTAGGTATTCTCATATTCGCTTCTTTCTGTGAAAACAGATACTCGGGACTTTATGACCAGTGCATATCCAAAATTTCTCACCATGTACCTAGTTGTACCATATCCTCGGTACAAACAGTACCGTTGCTAGCTTAAAATCATGAGTCAGATAGTCTATTTCGTGATCAAGGAGTTGTCTGACTCCATAATTGACTATCTTCCCATTATACATCAATACACAGCTCCTTCATTATTTCGAGGTATCCATACTCACTGAGAACCTCTTGAGCTGTTGGGTATGGTGAAAATAATCACGGTGGTCAGTTCATACTTCACTACCCCGAAATTCACGTCACCTCTATCATCTTATTTATCATCTCATTCAAAGACCACGTTTTCTTAATTAAACGTGTCAACCAAGTATATCCTTTTTTTTGAACTCGCAGCAACCCATTTGTAAAAGCCATTTCTCAATTGTTGCTTATAATTTGCTCTAGACTTTAACTACACCCAATATATCATCAATAGGGATGGTTACATATCGATATAATCCCTGACTCATTTACGCATGAGCGCATAAAATCCTTCTCAACCACTTACGTTTTCAGGTACTAACCTGCGCCATTTCCTTTTCTTATCGTACCGGCTCTTATTAGATTTTTACTACGTTAACCTTTACGATTTGTCGAATTTTAATATTCCTATCGTCTTCGTGAAGGTATCCTAATGCATGAAGGTATTTATTATGACGATCGATTTCACGTTATAGGTTATATATACATACTTTTAGACGCTGTCAAGTCTTCAGGCGGGGAGGTATTTTGAAATACCTTTATTAACCTTCAGACTTAACCACAATTACTTTATATCTCAGTCTCTGTGGTCACAATTTAATTCGCTACTAATTGTTTTAATCCTAATGACTCCATCTATTAAGGATGTTCCTTACCTAGCATATGTCTCTTATTCCAATACATCTTGTATTTAGGATCTATCTTATCTCAAAGATTATCTCCTTAGTGTATCACTCATGATAAAACTCTTGCCATTATTCATTCCGTGAGTACAATCCTGTACTCCTGTAATTTCAAATGTTGCACCCCTTTTTATCACTTGTCAACACTTACAGTATGCTTTTCAATGATGTTTTCACCCTTGTTTTCAACTTAAAATCTCTATATCCATTTTCCGTTGATTCATCCTCCTCTATTAGGGTACTCATTTATCAATATTGTGTCCAATGATGTAGGCATTCATGCCTTTTACTCACTTATATGCGAATGAAGGCGGTATGAATAAATGTGTGGCACCAGGATCAATGAATATATGTATTTCATTATTCACAACAAGTGTGGTATCTTACACCACATCCATGAAACATCAATAGTGTCCTGGTCCAAGACATCCTCTCGCCTTCGTCCAACAGCCTACTTTCCTTTTTCTTTTCGGCTATACCAACAAAGTTTTCCTCTGTCTCTTTACTTTTTTGTGGGGCGATCTCGCCCAACTCTGTGCAACCAAAATCAATGGTCCATCTTACCGTACTTAATGACCATTTTCATCGATACCGTGTAGGTATAGACCCTCCTTGCGTGGTATCTACCACACATCCTACACTGTTACACTGCTTCGTAGCAGGTCGAGGTCCTCCAATCACAATGCCCTTCAAGAGTGCCAAAATTGGATGCACTAGGGCCTTACCAATTATCTTACTCCATGACTCATCAAATTAAATCTTTTACCAATTACCATTTTCCCATTTTAACATCTTAGTCATTTCTCGATTCTCTTTTCTGTATCTATTTCAGCCCTCGCTACCTTTCCCAATCTCAGAGGCGTGCAATTCATGTTCTTATCTACCCAACTGTAAATCTGCGCACTGCCTAAATATAGGTAATATCTCACGGGCCAATCGGACTCAAATTGAAAAGTTGAGCCATTTCATGAACTTTTAGACATCTCGACTGTCACCTGTTCATAGTGTCGAGGTAATATCTGCCCAGGAATATAACCAAGTTTCATACTCATAATCATGCTCATCAATAAATCAAATCCTTTGGGTCAGAGTACGGACTTTTATCCATAATTTCCTTTAAATCATGTCCAGGATATCCTATCACCGGAATACATCCAAAATATTTCTCATCTTAGCTATGGATGTTTAACACTTAAGATGGGTCGAGCGGGTTTCAATCAATGCTCCGCTGCGCCCTCTGATCTTATGTCTACTCTGAGCAATTTGCTCCTCAAAATAATCTCCACACTCCGCTCCAACCTCACGAAGCGTGTCTCAATACTATCCGATCCCTCTGTCGGACTCTGAGAGGTATGCTCAACATTAGCCTCTATTTCAATCTCATCTCGATTCTCATGGGTCAACTCAGCACGACTTAGCAGACTCAGGTCTACCTCTACGACCTCTGCCTCGTGCACTATCTCATCTTGAGTCTCATATCATGACTCATTTGATTCTCAGACCGATCTCTACGGTCTCGAGCATGTGTACTCGCCACTCTACCATAGCGGCTATCAGTTATAAAAACTATATTTTTGCATTCGAAACAAAATTCTTAGCTGCAGTTCCATCTTGATATACACAATTGTATCTAAACAATGCACAGTACATGGGGATGTAAATTTACTTAACCACTAACACCGACTCATATCAGGCCAACTCTGCTCTGATACCATTAAATTTGTCATGACCCAAATTTCCTAAAAATCCCTACAAATTTTTCGCTTTTCATTTCCTTACCCGTCGTGAACAATTACACTCCTAAACAGTTGGGCTATGATTCGGTGTTAGTAACCTCTCACCTATTTACCATTCCATTTTCATATTCACATTCACATATCAATTTATTTAAACAAAATACATCCCCAATATTAAATCCATGTACAGTATTGTGCCTCTATATGTTCAGATACAAAAATTATATAAATGTGTATACCTGATCTTGATAAGAAGCAGCGGATAACCGAGATGCGAGACTATTGTTGCTCTCTTCTACTGACTATACCCTGTGGGGTGGAAAATGAAAGGGTGAGCGAAACGTGCTCAGTAAGGCAATAATGTAAGCAGGTAGATAACTATACTATCTACGTGCTGATAATGTCATGATATAAAAATCGTTTACTTTCAGAGCATGAGGTAAGATTAAAACAATGCCACATGAATGTATATATCATATACAAGAAATCATGAAATCGACATGTAAAGCACACATGGAAAATCATCATGTATGACATCTCATGCTCATCACATTAAAACTCATTTGTTTAATCACAAACTCATCACTTTGAAACTTATTTGTTTCATCATAAATTCATCTCATTTAAAACTCATTTATTTCATCATAAACTCTCACTTTAAAACTCATTTGTTTCATTATAAAACAACTTCATCAAGGTCAAACCCATCTCTCGGGAATACCTTGATTCATCAAATCAAATCTCTTTTAAAAGCATAAATCGGGACTACCCCTCCATCGGGTTTGTCCTGGTCTATCCAGACCATATGATATCATGTGAGGCATGTAGGTTACTGTATGAAAAATCGAGGACTATGGCCATACTATGTCCCTGTGATCCCATGCTACACGGATCCCGGTGTGCGGGGTATCACAACTGCAACGGGAGGTGGGGTCAAGTCCTACCCGCCAGAATATCAAGTAACATGAAAGAGTCATCATGACTGCACGGTACAACGCACTCCGTGTGGCATACACGGTACATCGTACTCCGTGGACCCATATCATAGTCTGGGGGTGCCTGCCGTAGTCTTATCCAGCCCAATACTAGGTCGATAACCAACCCATGTCTCAAAGTATATGTGCGAGCATCTCAACTCTCTGTGACACACAGTCTACAGGAGGCTTCCGCACGACTATATGCATGTCAACTCGCGTCTAGTGCGTTTATGTGAGCATCCTGCTGCCCGCCCCACACCAGGTCACAGGCTTACGGAGCTCCAGCACCACGCTATGCATATCATGATATCTAAAATCTCGTGCGAGCGAAGCTTCAGCACGGTTTTATGCACACACAAATTTCTCATACGAGCAATGCTCCAGTACGACTTTTCATGAGAAATAATTCAGTAAACTTGAGTGCGAGAAAGACTCTAGCACTCATTTAGTCACGTAAATACGATAGGTGGCTCACTTTTAATAAAACATCTTTTAAAATAGTAACCGGTACAAACCGGTACCCTTTCGTAAAATTCACGAAATCAACAGCCCACATATGTGTATATTTGCTTAAATCAAAGCAATATAATCATATAAAACATTAAAATCATGAAATTCATGCAATTTCATAGCCTTACTACCCTTTTTGAAATTTTCCTAATTGGGGGCAAAATAGTCATTTTCCTTTATTTATCTAAGCCCCGATTTTCGTAAAAATTATTACTTTATTTCCAGATGTTTTAATAAATTTCTAAGCCCTGTAAATTCCCTCTCAAAATACGCATAATTATCTCTATGCACCTACAAAATTCCCTTACCTCGATTCTCGTCGAGTCTGACCTTTCCTTTTCCACTGTTGTCACGTCGCGCAGTCCGATCTGCTTCCAATCAAACCTCCGGAACTGCGTATAATTATTCCTCAGGTCAGATATCATACAACTTAATTGTATTTAATACTTTCTGGGCTTAATTTAAATCATTGGGCCCATTTATCCCTATTGGGCCCGATTGCACTTTAATGGGCCTCGACCCATTTTCAGCCTGTTTCTACTTATTAAATCCCTTCTTCGGGTTTACTAGGCTCATTCAGCTTACCAAAAATTATCGGGCTTCGTTCCAAACTCATTGGATAGCCCGTATACTATTTAAGGCAAGTACTTTAATATTCCGAATACTATTTCTTTTATACCGAATTAATCCGTAAAATAATTGAAACTCTGTATTAAAGGACTCTAATTGTCGGAATTAAAATGTACTTACCCAATATGATGCGGGATACAAAAATCGGAGCTCAATCGGCTCTCGTTCGGGCTTTATCGTCGAACTGCACAATTATTATATTTAATCTCGGGTTACTTTTCGATTAAATATAATTTAAATAAATTCCTCGAAAATCAATTCGGTCACTTTTGACCTCGTATTGACTTACCTGAAGTCCGGTGTACCCCCGAAAATCCTTTCCCTTTTTCCTTTTCCTCTTTTTCTCCTTTTTTCCTCCATTTTTTTGCTGAATCGGTTCAGTCCGGTTCAGACCGGTTCAGACCGCTGGTTCAGCTCGGTTCGGTTCGGTTCAGTTTTGGTTGGTTCAGGTCGGTTCGACCGGTTCAATCCCCATTTGCTCATTCCGGCGCCGTCCGGCAGGTTCCCGGTGTGATTTCGGTACCGTTCGGCTCGGCTACACCTGGGCATTCAGAATCGGGCCTCGGTTGGGGTCGAAACGCGACCATCGTCGGTGAATTCCTCCTTCTCCCCCGCGGCTGTCCCCTCCCGATCCGGCTGATTTCAGCGGTTTCGCCGGTCGGTATTGGTCTCAAAAGGATCGGCTCCTCCTCCTGATCACCCTGGTACCCGCCGTTCGCCCCCAGCTGCCGTGGATCGCTGGTACCGACTCCGTTTTCCCCGCGGGCTTCTCTCCCTCCGTTCGGCGATTTTCGGCCTCCTTAGCGCGCGTCGCCGGCGCCAATAGCTTCGTCGGCCTCTCCTCTTGCTGCTCGGCCCTTCGTCGGAGGTCAAAGGTCGCCGGTGGTGGCTCGTCGGTCGGCCACGCGCAGTCCCCCTCTCCGTTTTCCCTTTTCTTTCTCTCTCCCCGACTTTTACAGATTTCTTCTCTTTTTTTATTTTATTTAACTATTTATTTTATTATTAAAATATTCATTAAAATAGTCTAAAAAAATCTGAAAATATCTACAAAATTAATATTTTATTCCAAACAATTTAACTTAATTTAATTTATTTTATTTATTATATTTTTAACCATTTTTCGGGTATAATTTCTTCGTATTTTTGGGATATTGTCCCGGGTGACTTTTCGGTATTTTTAAAAATTCTGGATCTTGATCAGTTTGACTCAAAATTATATAATTTCCTCATTATTGATCAAGATATTCTAAATCCTTATTTTAAATTAAATTTTCTTATCGAATTTATCCCGACTTTCGATCTTTTGATCGTTTTGCCCTTACACGTGTTCGGGATTTATTTAGCCCGACTTCCCTTCACGAATATTCATTCATTTTATGATTTGAATCCTTATTTTCAGTCCGAATCCCATTCCTTTAAATTTGTGAACATTTTTCTACCTCATAAAATTTACGATTTAATTTCGGGTCTTACACTATATGACATGAGAAGGGTCCAAGTGTTACTTCCTCAACATAGACACATGGAAGACGTTGTGTATTCCGAACATCTGTGGGGGTAATGCCAATCTATAGGCTACCTCTCTCACTCTCTCAATAATCTCGAAGGGTCCTATGTATCGAGGACTCAACTTCGTTTTCTTTCCAAACCTCATGATACCTTTACTCGGTGATATCTTTAAAAATACTGCATCACCCATATCAAACTCTAGTGGCTGTCTATGCACATCCACGTAGTTTTTTTGTCTACTCTGTGCAGCCCGTAATCTCTCACATATGAGTTTCACACTTTATACAGCCCGCTCAACAAGCTCAGGAGCATTTATCTTTCTGTCACCGACTTCTTCCCAAGCTACAGGGGATCTACACTTCATACCATATAGAGCCTCAAAAGGTGTCATTCCAATACTCGCATGATAGCTATTATTATACGTAAACTTTGCTAGGGACAGGTGATCATCCCATGATCCCTTAAAATCCATCATACATGCCCTCAACATATCCTCTAGGGTCTGAATAGTCCTCTCTGATTGACCATCTGTCTGAGGATGATAGGCGATACTAAAGCTCAATTGATATCCCATGTACTCCTGAAACTGGGTCCAAAATTTGGAAGTAAATTGGGAATCTCTGTGAGAAGTAATACTTACTGGAACCCCATGTAATCTAGCTATTTCGCTGACATATAACTCAGCTAAGGCATCTTCAGTATCTGTCATCTTGATAGTAAGGAAGTGGGCACTCTTTGTCAGTCTATCCACTATAACCCATATAGCGTCACGACCTCTCCGGGTCCTCGGTAAACCAATAATAAAGTCCATGGTGACATGCTCCCATTTCCATGTAGGTACAGGTAAAGGCTGTAGTAATCCTCCAGGCTTACGATGCTCAGCTTTCACTTGCTGGCATACTAAAAATCTAGCCATATAATCTGCCACGTCTCGCTTCATACCACTCCACCAATACACCTTTCTCAAATCTCGGTACATCTTAGTACTACCTGGGTGTATGATGTATCGCAAGCAGTGGGATTCTCTCCGTATCTGTCTCTTCAGGGTATCATCATCTGGTACACAAATCCGTCCTCTGAATCTCAACAATCCATCCTCACTGATTGTGAGATCCGACTGTGAAGTCTGCTCAGCTTGGCTAACCATATCTATCAACCTTGACCATTGCGCTGCCCAATTCTAATCTGATTTATGATCTTAGGCTTTATTCACAGGCTAGCTAAATATCCAGTCTATACCTCTTTCACTCTAATCCGGAGATTGACAAACTGCTCCAGTAAATCCCATTCCCTGATCATCATAGCAGACATCACACTCTTCTTGCTCAGGGCATCAACAACTGCGTTCTCCTTACCCTGATGGTATAAAATCTCACAGTCATAATCCTTAAGGAGTTCCATCCATCTCCTTTGTCTCATATTTAACTCTTTCTGATCAAAAAGATATCTCAAACTCTTATGATCAGTGAAGATCTAGAATATTTCTCCATATAATTACTGTCGCCAGATCTTCAATGTAAACACCACAGCGGCTAGCTCCAAATCATGTGTGGGGTAATTTCGCTCATGGTCTTTCAACTATCGCGATCCGTAGGCGACCACTCTACCGTGCTGCATGAGCACACATCTCAATCCTTGATAGGAAGCATCACTATATACTGAAAATCCTCCTGATCCCTCAGGGATAGTCAACACAGGTGCTGCTGTTAATCGCTTCTTTAACTCTTAAAAATTGAGCTTACATTGATCAATCCATATGAATGGAGTTTCCTTGCGCATGAGCTTGGTCAAATGAGCGACAATCCTCAAAAATCCTTACATAAAACTTCTGTAATACCATGCCAAACCAAGGAAACTTTGTACCTCTGTAACTGTCCTTGGTCTTTCCCAATTAAGCACAACTTATACTTGGATCCACTGATACTCCTTCCTTTGAAACTATATGACCAAGGAAAACTATCTGATCCAACCAAACTCACACTTACTAAGCTTTCCATATAATTGCTCATCTCGGAGTATCTGACGTACTAACCATAAGTGTTGTGCGTGCTCCTCAGAAGATCGAGGTACACCAAGATATCATCAATAAAGACTATCACAAACTTATCTAGATAGTCTCTGAATACCTCATTCATTAGTCTCATAAAAATAGCAGGGGTATTCGTCAATCCAAAGGGTATCACTAGAAATTCATCATGGCCATACCTTGTCCTGAAGGTCGTCTTCGAAATATCTTATTCTTTAATCCTCAATCGATGATAGCCCGATCTCAAATCAATCTTAGAGAAGACTGAGGCCCTTCTCAGTTGATCAAGCAGATCATCAATCTTGGGCAGTGGGTATTAATTCTTCACCATGGCTTGATTCAATAGTCGGTAGTCTATACACAATCTAAGACTACCATCTTTCTTCTTTACAAACAACACCGATACTCCCCACGGTAAGACACTGGGTCTAATAAACCCTTGATCCAATAACTCCTATAGTTGTTTCTTCAATTCCTCAAGTTTCACTAATTCCATCCTATATGCAAGTCTAGAGATAGGCTGAGTATCTGATACCAAATCAATGGTAAACTCCAGCTCTCTCACTAGTGGTAAACTTCATCTGGGAAGACATCTGAAAATTCACACACCACAGGTATATCCTCAATCCTTGAATGTTCCCGGTCATCATCTGAGATGAATGTTTCATAACCTTTACATGAACAATCATATTTAGTACTCTCAAAAACAATATCACAAATTCAATTTGCTTACAGGAATTCCACACATTTATTTCCTCAGTATTTCAAAAGTACATTGTAAGGTTCAGGTAAGGAGAAAGTCATTATCTTAGTGTAGCAGTCTAAACTCACTTGATTTGTTGTCAGCCAATCCATTCCCAAAATTACATCAAATCGATGTATATCTAACATGATTAGATCTGCTAACATCACTCTATCTCCCACCTTTATTTCGCACCCTCTATAGATTAACTCAGTTCTTTGGGATTCATGCATAGGGGTATTTACATGTCGTTTATACTCTAGGGGTTTAAACTTCAAATTTAATCTACATGCAAAATGCTCAGAAATAAACGAATGAATGGATCATGGATCAATCAACACATAAGCCTTATAATTATAGACAGAGAGTGTACCTCTTATAGTTTCTGCTGAAGTGTCTGCTATTTCTTTGTCCAAAGCAAACATACGTCCCACTGTAACGGGTTTCTTTCCTTTCTCTGCAGCAATGGCTCGTCTCTGAGGATTTACTCTCTTAGGCTATTGTCTAGGGGGCTCCGGAGCATGTGGTCTTTGAGGTTGAGGGCAGTTTTTCACTCTGTGACCCATATCTCCACATCTAAAACATCCATGGATTAACCCAGTATAACTTCCCTCATGCGATCGACCATAATTTTTGCAAGCTCTTATCTCAGGCCTGACATCTCGAGGGGTCTCCCTAATGATGGGATAAGCTTTGGGTCTCTCAAATCTGCCATTCTGTACCTCAATCCTTCCTTTTCTGAAGAAACTTCTTCGTACATCTGTTTCAAAAATCACTGGCCTCTTGCCCTTATCTCTAGGCACTGCTCTGAACTCATTCTGGGCTTATACAATCTCGATTTCCCCTCTCAATCTCTTGAGCTAATCTCAGAGCATCTCTAAACTCAGTAATACACAACCCTATCAATCGATCTCTGATGATAGGCTTGAGTCAATATACAAACCTCTCGGTATGAAGCTCTTTATCCTTAAAAGTCTCTGGATCATATTTGAACAGAGTGGTAAATTGGCTCTCATAATCGTCCACATACATATCGCCCTGTACTAAACTTGAAAACTCGACCTGCATCCTCCTCTGTGCAGCTTGTGGTACATATTGGGTTCTGAAGGCCTTCTGAAACTCGTCCCAACCAATCACACCCTGGCGGGACATCAGAATGCTCTGGGTAGTATCCCACCATTCGCGAGCTCTCCCTTTGAACATTTACGTGCCCATACTGACCCTCTCAGCATCAGTGCATCCCAAAAAATCAAATATAACTCTTAACTCAGCCAGCCACTCCTCAGCCTTTACGGGATCCTTTCTCCCATTGAATGCTGGTAGATTCATTTTCAAGAAATCCTTCAGCGGCATCATACTTCTATCATCGAGCTAAGTGGTTGGAGGCACTGGGTCCATTTGTACTGGGGGCATGAGAGGTCCTTGCGGTGGTGTAAGAGTAGTACCCGAGGTATTCACTCCAAAATGTTGCGCGAACAACACTTCCATTTGCTCAAATCCCTCTTGCACATCTATCTCAATCTGGTTAAGTTGAGAGTTAGGACTCGCTGGTTGTTGGGCAGATGGTGGAGGTGGCTCTACCTGCCTCCTCGAACGACCTCGTCCTCCACTCATTCTCAATGTCAACTCGTTTCCTGCGCGTACATATCAAACTTGATTGAAATCTCAATCCTCAAATTCAGTTCATGACTAGACTATTACATACACTTGGGATGTATTCTATTTCACTTAACCGACATTGACAGTACTAAACACACTAAGCTTTGATACCAAGAAAACTCTATGATGCCCCGAAAGCGTGAAAAATATGGCAAATTCAAAACTTTTTACTCCTCAAATCACAATTAAGGGTGCATTTCTGTGCAGTGTCATACATCATCATACATATCATGCCTTAGGATCTTATCATTAAATAGTATATATCATATCATATACATTACTTAATTCCAAGTTAATTAATCCTAATACATCTCATACAATGTTGTACATCAAGTGTCTGTAATTACAATAATTGTCGGGTACATGAAAAGATAAATTATACCTCAAAATACAATATATGGCCTAGAGCTCAAGTCCTCCACTAGCCACTACTTCGTACGTCACAGGGAAACCATTTTCACTTGAAGAAATATGGGGGGAAGAGAAAACAGGGTGAGCTTCTAAATCGCTCAGTAAAGGGGTAAGGGTTTTGTTCATAAGAAAATGATTTGCACAGCACAATCATTTTGTTTTTGTAGGAGAAACCCAATAAACTAAATGAAAAGCGTAGCATGAATTATCAAATTGTCATCTCAATTCTCATGTAGAAAACGTGATATTCAATGGCTTATCACAAAACCATGATCACAAGTAATTACAAGCATGTGGAACAAACATGTATAAAACATGATGCGATAATGGCTTTTCTCATAAAATGTGATGAAAATTACCGCGTTAGTAATACACGTGGCACAGCCATAAAACACAACCACATGTGTAAAATGAGACTAGGCAAAGAAAAACTCATATTAAAACTCGTCATGGCACATCAAATCGATTGAACTCATCCCCTAGGCGAACATCCCCAATCGAGAGATCTCGTCGATAATAGAACACCTATGATGTCAGACTCGAATTTTATGTAGCTTCTACCTTATGATTCCTATGTGTATGAACACTCTGTTATTATAGTTGAATCATAAGAAGAGTATTTACTAGACTTAAAGTGTTAGTGAAATGATTTAACACGCAAAAGTTACATAAAAAGCCTAATGTGAACTATAAGTGTCACAGGCTAAACCGAGTGAATCTAAATCATTCTGACTGAAAATAAGAACTTAAAATGAGAAAGCATAGAGAGCTCATGAAGCAAAGTCAGCTTGATTTAGTCCTGAACACAGAAAACGAGATTTAAAGCTAAAAAGGGTAAAATGGAACTTTTTGACGAGTTAAGGTATTTAAGGTGTTTCGGGTGAAATTATCCACCGAGAATGGTTGAAACATAAAGACGAGAGTGTAAGATATACGATATGACACTTTCAAAATTTTGAGAAAAATTCAACTTGGTCAATGGTTAAGGAAAAAGTCAACGATAGTTAAGAAAGTAGACTTTTACCATAGTTGACTAATCATGGTTAAAAATTAACCTAAGTGTGGAGAAAAAATTGGGGAAAATATTCTTAGCCAGAATACAAGATAATCATCCCTTGAAGTAAGAAAATTTTATTCGGAAGGATTTCAGATTAAATTTAATGGTTAAAAACGTAATGGGCCTAGGTGAAAATTTTAAAGCCCATTAAGGTATACTAAACGTATATAGAAATTCTTAGGTCCTTTAGACCGAATTGTTGGACCAATTGATTGGCCAAATATTGAGATAATTAAAGGCGTGAGATATAATAAAAATTTCAGCCGAAAGCCCATTAAGAAAGCCCAAACCGAGAAGCCCAAATGGAAAGACCATGAGATAAATATCTAACCATAGTTAAAGCTAACCATGACTCATAAGGTGACTCATTAGGTGACTCATGGCTAAGGCTTAGAAAGTCAAGCCTAATGGCTGGAAAGTAAAGCTTAATGGCTAAGTGGCTTATAAAATCAGCCACACCATTGTCATCTTCATCACACCAAATTCGGCTAGAAGAAGAAACCATTGAAACAAATTATCCAAGCTTTCTCTCACTAGAAATCACTAGAAATTAGGCATATTTGGAACTTACATTCTTCATGGAAGTTGTTCCAAATTGAAAGGAGAGTGACATGTGTTGGAATTGGCTATCAAGGAGCCATAGAGTGCAAACCGTGAGCCTTCAAAGTATTCGGCCAAATGTGAACACAACAATTGGTATATTTTCAAGTTTTCAATTTCATATATGTTAATGTGTGAATGATTTTAAGTATATTGGTATATGTTTTAAGCATTGAAACATATTAAATCACTATGATGTTGGTTAGGCCAAGAGTGAGTAGTGAGATATTGATTTATGTCCATCTGATTTTAAGGCAGAAATGGATTAATGTACACGTGTTAATGATTATGGTGTAATTAGAATTAATCAATTTGATTAATTAATACATGTAATTAGTTGGCAATCAATGTGTTTGATAAAATGCCTAAATGAACTATATGATGTTTAGGAATGTTGCCAACCAAGTGTTTGTGAAAATGCCTAAGTGAATTGGCTAAGGAAAGAGACATGGCCGGCATGCCATGGTGTAACCGATGGCATGGGTAGCTCTCGGCCATGGTATGTGACTGAGAGGCCCAATGGGCCAAGCCCAAATATTTTAGGCCCAATGTGATGTAATGGGTCTAGGACAAGCCCAATAAGAGTTGGTGGGCCCCACAAGCCCAATAGGCCCAACGAAAATGAATAGTAAAATGAAAATGGGCTTAAGGGATAGTTAGGCCCATTAAGGATTATTAAAGCCCATTAAGGGAAATAGACTGTATTTAATGTGAAATACAGTACGAAAAGTGTAATTAACTTGATAAATGGTTATATGCAGCTCCAAAGAGTATTGGAGGAGCAAATCGGACTACTGAAACAAGCAGCGCAGAGAAAATGAAATTTCTCGAGTGATTGCAGGTAAGGGACTTTTGTAAGTAGTTAGAGATACCTGCACGTATTTTCATTTGCTATTACATTCACTTAAAAACTCTGAGGGTTAGAGAAAGTGAATAATAATTATTGTGACCCGATAGTGGCAAATTACGATTTTACCCCTAGTTAGTCAAAAAGTCAACTTTTATGAAAAGTTGTAAAAAGCATGGAAACCACTATTTTGAGTGTTTAACTGTTGTTTAGCAGGAGAATAAATAGATGGGCTAATGATTTTAAGGTTGAAGTGAATTACGCACATTTTATAGTGCTGATTTTGATATTTTATAAAACATCCCTTTTTAAAATAGCCATCTATCATATTATGTGAGAATAAATTATGTTGGAGCACAGGCTCGCACTAGATTTCATATATTTTCCACATACATTAGTGCTGGATTTTGATTCGTACTAGATTTCCATGACATGCATGATAGAATACTGGAGTTCTTACTCGTACTCAGTTTTATATGATATACGCATAAGAGAGTGCTGGAGCGATTAGCTCGCACTCGAGTTTTACATGAGATGCATGACAGAGTGCTGGAGCGTTGCTCGTACTCGATTCTTCATGATTTATACATGACATAGTACTGGAGCTATTGCTCATACTTGATTTGATGATATTATGCATAGCATGGTACTGGAGCTATTGCTCGTACTCGATTTAATACATGAACTATGCATTGACCTAGTTGCTGGAGGTTTACTTGCACTAGAGTCTGAGTTTGTGATGTGAAACAGTATTTGAGCGGAGTGTCGACTGTGAGTCACGTTCAAAGGCGCGCACTGTATGTGATATATAATACATGTCAAAACCCATGCTCGAGTCCTTGTGTGACTGAGTGTCACATTATGTGAGAGGATATCCACATGAGGATAATAGAGACGTGGTATGATATTCCATGGTTTGAGGGCTAAGACCTATGGCAGGCACCCCGACTGTGATGTAGGGTCCACGGAGTATGTTGTACCGTGCATGTGGCATGGGAGTACATTGTACCGTATGGTGTTGTGGAGTGATGGATTATGTGGCATGGCTATGATGGATTGACCCCCTCCCATTGCAGCAGTGATGCCGCGCACATCGAGATCTGTGTTGCTTGGGATCACATGTCGGATATGATTATAGTCCAGGATACTATTTACATTTCACCATAGAGTCTCACATGATATATCACTTGATTGACTGATTTAAATTGCGGACAGACTTGAGGGATGGGTCGGACTTCGATTTTGTGATGTGAATTATTTAAATGCCATAATTATTGTGATTTAAATATACATGGCATGATTTACCTAAAGGCATGATTTATATAAAGATGCATTGTTTTGCACTACATGCCTACATTTGAGAAAGAAAGCATGATTTTTGTACATGGGATTTAATCTGTACAAGTATACATATATCTATTTAAAGACATGCTTTCAAAGTGAGTTAAGGAAATAATGTTTTCAAGGCATAGCATTATTTTGAGTAGATAGTGTTGATATCTACTTGCTTGCCTGATTTCCTTACTGAGCATGTTGTATGCTCACCCCCTTTCTTTACATCTCTCTATAGAGTATCAGCAGTAGAGCGAGAGTTATTCACGGATAGTGTTCCTGAGTCCACTGCTAGTTCCTATCGACCGTCAAGTATACAGATTTTGTACGGTTATGTATCTAAACATAAAAACAGCACAGTGATGTATACGATATATATTATGGAGAATGTATTTGTATTAGCTTTTATATAATCTCACATGTATTGTAAAGCACTACAGTCAGTAACAGTATATTGACATGTATGTATGATAATGGATAATGTGGTAAGCGAGGATTCTGACATCGAATCACAGCCCAACCATTGAAGAGAGGAATGGTAAGTTAAAAATGCAAAAAATTTGTAGTGGTTTTTGGTTAAGACATGGATTGAGAACAGGTCCTGACATATGATCATGGTTCGCTATAGACTTGACCAAATTCGTACAGCAGATGGTCTTCCATGCTAATAAGTAAGGCCCAATCTTACATGCTATCAAAGTAATACCACCCAGCGTTGCCGCGGAGCGGGGGTCATCTCACGGTACCAGAACGGAGGATATCGGACTTACATGCTACCAGACCAAAGCTCGAACTTACATGCTACTAGAGCTGGGCCCGATGTGTATTCCACATGACACGCCAAAGTCTCAGTAATAGCCATTATCAAATAAAACTGTTTTGCCTTCATGTAGCATTCATAGTGGTTTTCTCATAAAAAACACATCTTAAAATCATTTTGTACTCAACACAAAACATGTTAAAACTAAGCTCAAACCGATAAAACAATGCACACATTTCTCAAATCTCAATACACCTTAACGTAGAGCCAAAATCACATTTCCTCTTTTAAACTCAAAAGGTTGTAAAGCAGTTTCACAATTAGTTTACAATTCAATAAAAATTGGGCCCCAACCTGCTATAAAATCATGTGCAATAACTCATAAAAACGTGCTTGTTTTCTCAAATCACTTTTCATGCTACAACATCATCACAAAACACATACACAAATGGGTTTGAGTTTTCCCTTACCTCATTGCACCTCGTATAGTGCGATCGTGCCCCCGTATCACGGACTAGTCTCGTATTCCTCTCTGGAACTCCTGAGCTGTCTAAACGATGTAAAAACATCAATAACCAACTCACACGTATTATTGAGCACAAATTAGCTCATTTTCTCATTAATACCTCAATTAACTCAATTCTCATAACTCTATCATAATTCACATACTCATCCACTACGCCTCAAAATTCTACATTTCTCATGCCATATTCCATGCAAAATTCACCTCATTGTCTCAATTCCAATTTATAGCCATAATTCCCAAAATTACAACAAATTGGATAATATTATCTTTACTCCAACGAAATTACAATTTCACCAATTCTAATCATTTCCCAACTATTTCATCACAATGCCCATGTTCACAATCACCAAAAATCACTTCAAAATCAAAGATCGAGGTTTAGAAAACTACCCAAAACTTGTGAAGTGATTAACTCTTGCCTCGATTCAAACTGTCCTTCGATTTCTAAGTATGTTGTTTCCCTTTTAATGAGGAATAACTTTCCCTCTTGCCACAACCTTTGATTTGGACGAAAATGGGTGTTTTGGAGGGGAGAGAAAGCTAGGGTTCGAAAATGGCGATTTGGGAGAGAGAGAATCTGAAATGCAGGAAATACACAGGGGTTCTTTTATAGACAGAGGGTAGGAGATTGATCTGGCTCTTAATGAAATCGATCTACATTTGAATTTGGGGACATTTTGGGACAATTTTATGCCTAGGAGATCGATCTGTCGTGGGGTGGGATCGATCTCTTAATGACTTTATGAGATCGATCTGCTCCAATTATGAGATCGATCTCTAGTTTACAGAATGCTTCACGAGATCAATCTACTCCTTAGGGAGATCGATCCTCTCCTTACAGAATGCTTCATGAGATCGATCTGCTCCTTGAGGAGATCGATCTTCTCCTTTACAGAAACATTTTGAGATCGATTCTTTCCTCATGAGATCGATCTGCCTCTAAGTTCTTGCATGTTTTCTGCATTCTGGAGCCATGAGATAGATCTCTCATCTTTTCTGATCAATTTGGCCTTCATAGATTGTACTGCTGCTACATCAATTTATAGAAAACTCAATGTAAAACTTCTCAAAATCTACCTCATATCCATATTTCAATCTATACACATTCAAGACTTAAAAATCTCATCTTCTTCCACTTCATTACATTTAAAACTTACGTGTACATTAACATATCATGTCACATACACCAAATTACAATTCTCATAAATGGGGTATACAAAATTCACAGTTCTCACATCAATCCTCTTACCATGACTCCTCAGTCATAACTGAAACTCAGACTGAGATAGGTTCATATCATGCTCCACAAACTATGCCCTTTGGATAGCCTCAGCATATGTCGAAATGTTGAGAGGAGCTAGCTTGCTTTTGAGTGCCGACCTCAATCCATGAATAAACTTGACAGTTTTCTTCAGCTCATTCCTTGCAATATCAGGCTCATACTGAAGCAATGCAGTGAACCTCGACTCATACTGATCCACTGTCATATTACCCTGTACCAAGCTCAAAAATTCTAGCTCTTTCTTCCTCCTTGCACACTCCGGGATGTACTGATCATTAAAAGTTTCGAGGAAAGTCTCCCAAGAGATCTTAGTGTGCCTCGCTAATAGAACTGTCTCGACGGAAGTCCACCATCGCTCTGTCTTTCCCTCTAGCATATAGGTAGCCAATGCCACCTTATCTGAGCTACTGTAGTTCATGATCTAGAATATCTTTTCTAACTTCTGAACCCACTCCTCAGTTGCATTAGGATCCTTGTCTCTCTTAAATATAAGCAGGTTCATCTTCTAAAACTGTCTTACCTGCTCCATGTTCCTCTCCACTAAATCCTGAACTGGTGGCTATACTACCGATGGTTGTGGTGGAGGTACGGGTTCCTGGGGTACTGGTGGTGGTTGTGGCTCTGGAGGTGGAGGAGCTTACGGCGCATTCGCAGCATTAGCAAAGTTCACCATAAACTGAGTGAAAGTAGAAGAGATCTCTGCCATAGACTGTTTGAGTCTCTCCATCCTGGTGTTCAGACTCTCTGGCTGTAGGGGAGGTACAGGAGGCGGCTGGGCTCGCCTATCACGGCACCTTACTCGTCTCCCACTCATACTAACTCATAAATATTATACCAAAGACCCAAACAAGGTTAATAACATCGAAAGTATATGCGAACATATATATATATATACATTTCAAACATGCACGGTTGTGAGATGTACTTCTAGACTAGCTAACCTACACCGACACGACCAACGACGAGCCCGCTCTGATACCAAAAATAGTTGTCACACCCCGTGACCTAACCTCAAACTAGTCGCGTAATGTTCAGCGAAATCGTATTTTAATATAATATCACTATTACTACGCAGATTGTTTTACTTGTCATTTGTGTCCGATGTAGGTACCATCCTACTGTTTATTATATTTTATGCGTGATCAATTTCCGTTCTTAATTTATATTATCAAAGATTTTGGTTTACTTTTCTATTTAAGCAGCATGACTATAATTTAATATTTAGTCATTTCCACTCAATTACGGCATAATTATCATAAGTTCTCATCATCAAATAAATCAAATTTGGGTTATCCATCATACATGTCGTTCATCCATTTTAAACCAAAAAGAAGAAACCTAAGGTAAATCATGAAATCCGAAACTACTGTAACAGCACATAACCACAATCATGTCTAATCATCTTAACAGCTTACAACATATTACCCCAAATCCATAGTTTTTAATCGAAAAGAAGAAACCTAAGTACGATACTTAGTAATCATGCTTACACATCAACCAGCTAAATACATGTCACAAAATACAACCGTACACACATATCTGAAAAATAGAAATGCATATGTATATATACATATATCGTCCATCGCATAATACCTCAAATTACCAAAAGCTGCTAATTAAACGGAGGGAGACTGCTAGAACGTGACGCTCGCCTTGAATTACTAATCTGAAAAGTGTTTGAAAAAGAGGGGTGAGCAACCACACGCTCAGTAAGAAGTCTACATAACCGAAGCCAGCAAAACACCATGCAATGGTAAACAGAGACATTCACGTAAAACTTCATGCGAAATTCGATAAAACAAATGTTGTACATGCTTCGGTTTAGACGAGTTTGCATAATTAAAAATCAATGTATCATTAGTCAAAATCAAGTTTCCCAAAAATATTTATAAATCCATAAAACCGAGACTATTGTCAAAGAGCAATTCATTCAAATACATGCATGGGCATAGTTAAAGCAATCAATACAGTAACATGAGTAAGTGGCAATAACCCAAACCAGTCATGGATCCAATATTCAGATAACCTCACTAGTATCAATGAAAATATCAATACACCTATGGCCATAGTGACTACCGCCCTATCCTAACTGAGCAGGTTCCGGACTAAGGTACTGTAGATGGGCTTAGGGTCTCACAGTTTTAGGTAGTAATAACAAACTCGATGTCATGAAGACATCCCCGTGAAGCACTTGGCACCGTAGGGCAATCACACAGAACCTCTTACTAGGTGGTAGAGATGGCTCTCACGGACATGACTGCCACACAGGCATAAACCAAGTTGCCAACAAACTCAAAAATCCCTCGATGGGTTTACGATAAAAATCCAACACTTCATCCCAAATCATAATTTCAAAAATTGGGGAAAACCACCAATCAAAAAATAAAACATGTATCAACAGTATAAAACCAGCATGTAAATAAATCGTGCAACTTTATGCTATTCAAAATACAGTTAAAATAGTGCCCACGCAACATCTATAAAAATCAGCAATCAAAATGGAGTTACAAAAATGGTGAAATGCTCCATGCACATGCTACTATCATGTAAAAATATTAGCTTATAAACAGTAACTCCATACTATGACAGAATTTAAATCAAGGCAATTTATAAAAACGATCGATAATGGGATTTTAATCTAGGCTACCCTAATAAATCAGCTAACATATTTTCTATCCTTTAAAATATGAAATCAAGCCTATCTTAAGTATTTTACTAACGTTAGCCATATAAAACCCCTTACCACAAAAGCTACGCGCCCGAATTACCTTTTTTCGCCTACTGCCTTGGACGCGCATATATGCGTCTAAGCTTCCTTGGCACCTTCTAACGTGTTTGCTATGAATATCATTTAAGGTATATGTCATTTACCATTCGCACATTAACGACTTAAATTTCCGCACACACACATTCGCAAAAAAAAAAAAAAAATTTCTTCCATTAACGCAGTTTTATCAGTTTTAAGCCTTATGCTTATTCATTTCCAATTATACTCTTATGGCCATAATTTCTACAATTCTACTTATTAATTATTTTCAATCTTAATCAATTGGCCAAACGCCTTGAGCATAATTTTAATTTCACACTACATTCACGCAATACATATTTTTATATAATATTTATCACTTATATTTTTATTTAATTTCTACAATTTCAATAATCAATTTACCAACATTTTATTAATTGGAGCTCCCATAATCACCATTATCTATCTCCTAAATTCTAATTTTTATCATTATGGGACTAAATTGCCTTAACACTAATTAATTATTTTCGTTTTTAATTTCCAGCAAACATTTTTGTTCCAAAAGTCTTCATTTGGCCGAACCTAAGCTCTTATACACATTCAACCATTTCAATATTTGATTGACTTTATTTTTATTAACCAACAACTCATTATAAATTTCAGCCAAAGAATTAAATTTTATGCATTTCATTTCATTTCCTACATGCATCCAATGTGTATTATTTTTAGGCAAATTATGTAATCTAACTCTCCTAACCAAATGCATGCATAATTTCCCTTAAATTTCCTACTTAACCGAGCACTCCATCACCGTTTCTCTTCATCAAATTTTCCAACAGTCCCTTTAGTTTCACAATTGAGTTAATACCTCATTTTCCTAAGCTTTTAAATCTACCAATTCATTCAATATTTTTCAGCCCTCAAATTCAAATTTTATTCTACTTAAATAGCATGAATTAAAGCTATCCTACAACAATTTTCTGCATTCAAATAAAGCATGAGATTATGAAATTCCTAGATTTAGCTTACTCCTAATTTACATGCATTATACAAATTTTGGTTTTGTTCTTTTTCATTGCAGTCGAGCCTATCCCTATCCAATTCTAATTTTTCTTATCAAATTTTTAATCTTAAGCATCTACATTTGTATTATCTCAATTCAGCTTACTCAATGAAATAAATTCTTCTCATGTAGAATTTTCCTTTCTCTGCATTTCTTCATGGCCGAATATAAATTGTTCTAATCTATCAATTTTTTTCTTATTGAATGTAAAGCTGTGAGACCCCATATATGTATGACATGGTATATATGTAAATGGGATTATAATATAAATGATTTTGGATAAAGTAATTATGAATTCATAAGTGATGTAAAGTCTATAAATTCAATGTACACACTTGTAATAAGAGTTGTGATGTACGTATAAGTTTTATTATGTATGAATACGAAGAAATAGACTTTTGTATGTGATGGGTGTGAGTGGAATGAAAAATGAGTAGTGTGGTAAAATGGAATGAAGTGCCTAAGTAGTGTAAATCTTTATGATTCCATTTGGTCTTATTTTGTATTTCTTTGGTTATACAATATATGCACACAAGTTTTAAGGTGTATAAAATGTGGATGGATGTCATTTTCAAGTCTCAAAAGTAATGGGATATGAAAATGACTATGGTAGCAAATTAAGAATTGTTTGGTATGAGTTGCTGTAGAAAACTGCAGAAAATCTGAAAAATATGAATGCTAAATCGATCTCATAGGATGAGAGATTGATCTGGAAGAGCCAAAGATGCTCTTATTCAAGAAATGGAATAAGACAGATCGATCTCCAATGAGGCCAGATCGATCTGCTAAACGTTCTGTAATGAGAAGATCGATCCTTAATGCAAGCAAATCGATTTCCTTAGCTCTTCGGTTGGAGCAGATCGATCTCCTCTCTAGCCAGATCGATCTCCTTAACTCTCTGCTTGAGACAGATCGATCTCAGGGTTTCAACAGATCTATCTCATGCCTTCAAAATGTCGAGAAAAAATAAGGGATTTAAGAGAACCAGATCAATCTCCTTTCAATACAGATCGATCTCATCAAGCAATTTCTATAAATAGGGGCAATTGAAATCTGCATTTCTCGAACAAAACCATTTCCTTTCCATTTTTAACCCAAAACCTAGTTTTCTCCCTCTAAATCATCCAATTTTCAATAAGATTTGAGCGAAGGCTATTAGATACAAAGTTGTTCACATCAAGGAGAAGAACAACATAGCTTGGAGGCATTTCCCCATTTGTTGGATTTAAGGAATAAGGGACATTTCCATTTGAAGCAAGGAGGAAATCCAAACGGGTGAGTTTCTAGTGCACCAATCCAAGTACATTTGTTTAGTTATTGGTTATGAAGTTAATTTTGGTGTGCATATTAATGGTGGAACTACCTAGGATGCCATGAAACAATTATAACCTAGAAATAGGTTAGAGTGAGTAAGTGAAAGGTAATGGTATTAATGATGAATAGGAGATCTTAAGGTGATAATGGTGTTGTGGGTATGAATTTAAGATGGTGTTATGGAATGAATTGTGAGGCTTACTCAAAAAGGGTAAAATGAGTATTAAGGCTTTGGGTAAAATGCATAGTTGAATGAGAGTTAGCAACATTAACTCAAGTGTTTGATGAATAAATTACAGCTCTCGAGGATACAACAGAGCAAGTTGAGTCAAATGTGCAAGGAGCTAAGAGGAAGAGAGTCGCACCCGAGTAAATCGAGGTAAGGGAATTGTGTAGACTCTTAGAGATATCTGTACGCAATTTGGGCGCATAATGTTTTGCTAGAGTGCATGTGATACTAGGAAATGAAATTAGGTGATTAAAGGGCAAAGAGTTGGGATTTGAGAAATGTGCATGAAAAACAAAAGCATGACGCTTTGAAAACCTTATTTTACTACTTTTTAGCAAGTGTTTGGTAGGTTGGCTGACATTTGAAATGATTTGCAAAAAGAAATTATTTGATTTGGCTTATAACCATGTTTTACAAAGAATTGAGCCACTTACATGGATTTTGTGAGAATGAAAGCGTGCTAGAGCATGACTCGCACGAGATTTGATGTGTTTTATATGCATGAGTACTAGAGCTTAGCTCGTACTAGTTTTCACATGGATTTCTATGATGTTGTGTTAGAGCCTAGCTCGCACAGACTTTATACGTGTTTTGACATGGTGTTGTAGCATAGCTCGCATTAGATGTCCACCATACTTGTTACCGTGCTTGAGATTACTCGCACGTGGTTTTGTGACAGATTGATAGCCGTACTAGGAGTTTCGGGTAGACTAGTTGTCGCACTGATTAAATAGGCTCACACGTGCATAATAAGATGTGGCGTGATATGATATGTTGATATGGGTCCACGGAGTACGTTGTACTATGCAGGTAGCATGAAGTACGTTATACCGTGTTGACATTGTGATATACCATCTTTGGACGATGTTTAGATCTGCTATGGACCAACGGGTTAGACGTGACCCACCTTCCGTGTGGAAGCAGATAATGGTGATACCCCGTACACCTGATGAGTGTAGCCTGGGATCACAAGATATAGCCATAGTCCTAGAGGAGATTTCCCTATTATATTGCCTATTTCACATGTCTATTGTTTTATGAATAAATCCATGTTTCAAATACTTTGTGGGTCAGGACAGTCCAAGGGAGGGGTTGAATCCTAAAAAGTGTTGATTTGAGGAGATAAAATAGCATGATAATGGCTTTAAAGTGCACTGATGTATGATGGTTTTCCATTCCTTATTTATGAGATATGCATGATGAGTTTTCCATGCCTTGAATTTAAATTGTGCACTGAATTTAACATCATGATTTGCTATATATGCCATTAACACAATCATGAACTAATACTTTTGAGGTGTGATGAGAAAATGTATGGCTTTGAGTATGGCATCACGATGACGTAGATAGTGTAGTATCTACATGTTCGCATGATTGCCTTACTAAGTGTGTTGTTTGCTCACCCCCATTATTTTCCCCTCTGTACAGAGTTTTGAGTGTAGGCTGAGAGCAACTAGAGGCTTTCCCTTTTGGTATCCACTGCATCCCATTGCGTAAGGTATACACACTGATGTAATTTTGTATCTAAACTTTCTATAGCACAGTAGCATTTTGAAAGTAACCATTGGGGATGTAAAGCAATGTAAACACATGTAAACAACAACTCTAATTTATTTATACAAGTGTGTACTTCCAAACTATAATGGAAATTAAATTTGTTGGTTGGATGAGGTAGACATTGACACATAACCTAACTGTTGAGAGTGTAGCTGATCACAATCAAGGTAAGGTAAGAACGATTAGTAAATAATGTATGAAAAGCGAAAAAAAATTATGACGATTTTTGGTTAGTTGAGGGTCGTGACAGAAGTTGGTATCAGAGCCGAGTTGGTTTGATGTGTGTCGGTGTCTAAAATACTTAATAAGTTGGAAAATTTTATCCTCATGTTACTGTGCTTATTTAGATACAAATTATGTGTGTTGATGTTTTGACTAAGAATTTGATGTGAATGTAGGGAATTAAGCATTATGCCTAACACCAGTCGCGATACAGGGGCAAGAGCGCAAACTAGATGCCATAGAGGTAGGCTTGGGGGTAGTGTTGAACCAGAAACACAAGAGACTCAGGATGACATTGAGGTGGAGGCTGAGGTTGAGCATGCTCCACAAGGTCCAAAGGAGAGACCTGAGAATACTGAGGCATGCTCCACGAGGATTAAGCGGAGCATAGAGATGATCTTTAAGTTGGTCGCTCAATCATTGCCTCGATTTGGGGGCAGACAGAGTCCCGCTACATAGAGTAAAGTCGAGTAGGCGGTAGCTCTTGAGGCAAGGGCACGGCTAGCCCAAAGTCCTCAGATGACAGATACACCTACACCCCCATCCGCACAGGATATGCCTACACCTGTTGTTATATCACAGAGCAGTAGAGGTTGGGGTTACGGTTATGATTTGGATAGACTGCGGCAGTTCCAGAAGTTTGGACCGTCGTCTTTCAATAGAGTTAAGGACCCAGTAGCTGCAAAGGATTAGATAAATGAAATCGAGAAGTTATATGTCACGACCCAATTCCATTCTCTTTAACCGAAATCACTGAAAATTTTTCGCGTTTTACTATTACCTTACCCAGTCGTGAACTAAGCTAACCACACACTGTTGGGCTGTGAGTCAATAATAAACACCACATCTCATTCATTCTCAATTAATTAAAACGATGTCATACATGTGCATTTAATCGTGTACTTATACGAATACATGTTTTACTGACATCTACATCCCCCATAAGTACAACTCAAAAGAATACTGTGCTTTTACATTGTTTAGATACAAAAAGAATCACTGTGTATATACCTCTTAGCGATGGAGATGCAGCGGAGTCCAAAATAATACGCCTCAGTCCTCACTGGGCTACTATGCACGCTCTGTAGGGGGGAAAATAGAGTGGGATGAGCAACCACACGCTCAGTAAGGCAATAATGCAAGCATGGTAGATAACTACTCCATCTACATGCTGATAGTGTTATGCATAAATCGTTTATAGTAGGAGCATGAGGAATAAAACTATGCCATGTGAATATACATATATATCATGTATCAAATCATGTGCATCGGCATATAAAATATGGTAGAGACATCATGTATAAAACATCTCATGCTCAATCTCATTTAAATTCATAAAAGGGCAATTCATTTAGAAACTTCCTTTTTGAACCAACAACATAACACCACCAAATCATCTCACAATCACAACCATATTTACATTCCACAATTCACGCATGTGTATAAATCTAGGTCACTATATCAAAAGTGCCTATGTGAATCATTATATCATAAATCATCCCAGACCACACGCATCCAGGTGTGCGGGGTATCATGCTGGCATGAAGATGAATTATCCCTCGCCAGACTTTCTCATCACATAACCATCATGCGGTACATCGTACTCCATGTGATATACACGGTACATCGTACTCCGCAACTCATATCATGATTGGGGGTGCCATTCCTAGGTCTTATCTACCCCATACCAAGAGTTTTCCATATTCCGTGAAGGAGAGCCTTCCTGCCGAACAGAGCCTCCCCGCCTAACAGAGCCTCCCTGCCTTCTCGGGCTTAAGGATGTTAGCTTAAGGATGTAGGGCTTAAGGGTCCTTTCCGTAAGAGAGCCTCCCCGCCGAACAGAGCCTCCCCGCCTAACAGAGCCTCCCTGCCTCCTCGGGATCAAGGGTGTTAGCTTAAGGATGTAGGGCTTAAGGATCTTACCTTCACCATCCCCATGTAGGAGAGCCCCCCTGCCTAACAGAGCCTCCCCGCCTCTTTGGGCTTAAGGATGTTGGCTTAAGGATCCCACCGTAAGAGAGCCTCCCCACCAAACAGAGCCTCCCCGCCTAACAGAGCCTCCCTGCCTCCTCGGGCTTAAGGATGTTAGCTTAAGGATGTAAGGCTTAAGGATCTTACCCACTTTCACAACCCTTTACGAATCCCATTGTACAAACTTGTGCGAGCAAAGCTCTAGCACGACTCATGCATCATGCATCTTCTCATAAAGAGGCGCGTACGAGCATAGCTCTAGTACGGTTATACTCATAAGATAACCATTCACAATCCACGTACGAGTAGAAGCTCCAGTACGGTTTATAAACATCATCATAATTCAATTTCAAAGTGCGAGCTAAGCTCAAGCACGTTTCACACAAGTGAAAACATAGAAATCTCGCGCGAGAGCGAGGCTCTAACGCGAATTATATCACATACACGCGATAGGCGGCTTACGTGCATTCAAAACATCACATAATATGCTTAGTGCCTCGTATGGGCTATTTCACAACATCATTCGAGTACTAGCCAGCCTATCCTTTTATTTGCTCAAATCAAAGCATTGTGTTTTGTAAAAGCATTTAAAACACATGATTTATGCAATTATTAGCCTTACCATCCCTTTTTCATAACATCCACTTCGAAACCAAAACCACGCATATACCCATCATCTTTCACAAATACCATCAACATTTATTTGAGCAATTCATGCATTTCATACAACACCCAATATTCACCCAGTTCAAAATACGAGCAGCTATCTCTATATACTCACAAAATTCCCTTACCTGGAATTGCGATGCGTGATTCCACTTCCTTAAGCTGCTTGCTCGTACGATTCGGTTCGCCTTCAACGAACTCTTCGGGACTGCACAAAATCGTATCCCGCATTATATTCGACCCATACAATTGCAACCCTTGTGCTTGCTATAGTCAATTTAACCTATAGCCTCTATTAAAGCTTATTGGCCTCGTTTCATTACTTTACCCATAACTCGAGTCTATGGATTTTCTTAGGCCTATTAACTCATTCAAAGTCGATATCAAATCGACATAAAGCTCATAGCGTTCATATTTCATGAATCCCCTCACTATGGCATTTATCAAGCATATTCATACCCATTTCCACAATTCCTCCAAACTCACAATGTAATCTCATTTAACCATCTAAAATCATAAACAATACCCCAATAACAACTTTAGCGTGCCACAAATCATAAACTCATTCAATCCCACATATCCTCACATTATACCCATTTTAGATTTCTAGGTCACACCACTTCCACTACATTTTTAGGTAGTTTATCCATCAATACTCATACCAATCAACTCCAAAATCAATTAAATAGCTAATGCATTTAGATTGGAGTGTTAGAATCTTACCAATATGATTTCTCTTCTTGCTCCAATTGGTAATGCCCTCAACTCCTTCAATTCCAAGAATGGGAAAATGCCCTCTCACTATGTTGTTCTTCTCCTTGATAGGAACAACTTTGCTTTTAATGATCTCTCTTCAAATCTCACTGAAAACGGCTGATTTTAGAGAGGGAAAGTTGGGTTTTTTAGGGTTGAGATTGTAAGGTTTGGTGTTTTTCCGAGATTTCCAGATTTTCAGCTCTCCTTATATAGAGTTGACTTGAGGAGATCGATCTGGTCCAAGAGGAGATCGATCTGGTCCCTTAAAATCCCTCTTTTTCACGGCATTTTTAAGCCTGAGATCGATCTGTCGAAGCAATGAGATCGATCTGTTGAGGCATGAGATCGATCTGTCGAAGCATGAGATCGATCTGGTCCCAAACAGAGAGCTAAGGAGATCGATCTGGCTGCTTGAGGATCGATCTTTTCACTTACAGGATGCTTGGCAGATCGATCTGGCTCCATTGGAGATCGATCTGCTCCATTCGTTCACCCAAATAAGAGCATTCTGGCTCTTCCAGATCGATCTCTCATCCTATGGGATCTATCTGGACCTCATGTTTTCCAGATTTCCTGCAGTTTCATTGCTGCAACTCATACCAACACACCCTCAATCTATTGCCATGGCCATTTCCTCATTTCTTCGCATTCATACTCAATGAAACTTGTATGTGCGTTACAATTTATATTACACATACATACATTAAATCCATGGACTTACATCAATCATACTTTACATCACAAGTCCATTCATAATATTTAATCCAAGTACACACATTACCCTTATACATATACGGGGTCTTACATTCTCCCCTCCTTCAAGGAATTTGGTCCTCCAAATTAGAACCAAGTCACTCTTCAAACAGTTGGGGGTACTTCTCCCGTATTAAGTTCTCCAATTCCCACGTGGCCTCTTCCGCCGTGTGGTGTTGCCAAAGCACTTTCACCAAGGGAATTGTCTTATTCCGCAACACTTTCTCTTTTCTGTCCAATATCCGAACCGGCTTCTCAACATACGTCATATTCTCGTAGAGCTCCAACGGCTCATATTTTATCACGTGTGCCGGGTCCGGGTGATACTTCCGAAGCATCGAGACGTGGAAGACGTTGTGGACATTTGCCAAGTCCGGGGGCAATGCCAATCTATACGCCTTTTCTCCCACTCTCTCTAAAATCTCGAAGGGTCCGATATACCTAGGGCTCAGCTTGCCCTTCTTACCGAATCTCATAATACCCTTCGATGGTGATACCCTCAGAAATACCGACTCACCCTCATCAAACTCCAGTGGTCTTCGTCTCTTGTTAGCATAACTCTTTTGCCGGCTCTGAGCTGTCCGTAATCTCTCACATATCAACTGGACGTCCTCAGATGCCTGCTGCACTAAGTCCGGAGCAAAAATTTGTCTGTCACCAACCTCTTCCCATCCAATAGGGGAACGGCATCTACGCCCGTATAATGCCTCATAGGGTGCCATCCCGATACTAGCATGATAGCTATTATTATAAGCAAACTCGGCTAACTGCAGGTGGTCATCCCAGGAGCCTCTATAATCCAGCACACATGCTCTCAACATATCCTCGAGGGTCTGTATAGTCCTCTCTAACTGCCCATCTGTCTGAGGATGAAAAGCGGTGCTAAAACTCAGTCGGGTCCCCAGCGCTTCCTGAAAGTGTTCCCAGAAATGGGAAGTGAAGCGGGCATCCCTATCAGAAACAACGCTCACTGGTACACCATGTAGCCGTACTATCTCTCGGATATACAGGTTCGCCAACTGACTCAGTGTATCGGTAGCTCTCATAGCCAAGAAATGGGCGGACTTAGTCAACCGGTCCACAATAACCCATATGGCATCATGACCTCTACGGGTCCTCGGCAACCCCATCACAAAGTCCATGGTGACATGCTCCCACTTCCATGTCGGTATCGGTAGAGGCTGCAATAATCCTGCAGGCTTCTGATGCTCTACCTTCACTTGCTGACAAACGAGACACTTAGCGACATATTCCGCAATGTCTCTTTTCATTCCAGACCACCAATAAACCTTCCGAAGGTTTTGATACATCTTGGTACTTCCCGGATGTATCGTATATTTCGATGAGTGAGCCTCTGATAAAATCGTTGTCCTGATCTCAGGATCCCTGGGAACGCATACTCTGCCTCTGAACCTCAATAAGCCATCAGCACTCTGCTCAAAATCAATACCCACACCTATCTGTATCTGCCTCAGCCAATCGATACACCGTCGATCGCTCTGCTGGGCTTGCCGAATACGGCCAATCAACTCTGGCTCTAGTCTCAAACTAGCCATGATCTCAAGTCTCTCAGATCCAGGTGGGGTTACATCCAAACTGAGGTTCGCAAAGTGTTCTAACAATTCATGTTCCCGTACCATCATATAAGACACCAACCCAAGGTTCTTTCTACTCAAAGCATCGGCAACCACATTTGCCTTACCCGGGTGGTACATGATTTCACAATCATAGTCTTTCAGGAGTTCGAGCCATCTCCTCTGTCTCATATTCAGCTCTTTCTGCGAGAACAGGTACTTAAGGCTCTTATGATCTGTGAACACCTGAAATTTCTCACCATAGGATAGTGGCGCCATATTTTCAAAGCAAATACTACGGCCGCCAACTCTAAATCATGTGTCGGGTAGTTCCTCTCATGATCTTTCAACTGTCTAGATCCATAGGCAACTACCTTCCCATCCTGCATAAGCACACAGCCCAGTCCCTGGTGTGATGCATCCGTATACACCGAGAATCCTCCTGAGCTGGTAGGAATGGTGAGAACTGGAGCAGTCGTCAATCGACGCTTAAGCTCCTCAAAACTCCTCTCACATGCCTCATCCCATGTAAACTTAACATCTTTACGCGTGAGGCGTGTCAACGGAGCAGCTAGTCTCGAGAAACCCTCTACAAATCTCCGATAATATCCTGCCAATCCCAGAAAACTTCTGATCTCAGTTACTGTTTTGGGCTGTTCCCACTGCATCACTGCTTCTATCTTGGATGGATCCACTGATACCCCATCCTTTGACACAACATGCCCCAGAAATGAGATCTGTTCCAACCAGAAGTTACACTTGCTGAGTTTGGCATACAGTTCTCTCTCTCGGAGGGTCTGCAGAACTATCCTCAAGTGCTCCTCATGATCTTCCCTGGACTTGGAATACACCAAAATGTCATCTATGAAAACAATCACAAACTTGTCCAGGTATGGCTTGAATATATCATTCATCAATGCCATAAATGCTGCGGGAGCATTCGTCAATCCGAATGGCATCACTAAAAACTCATAGTGACCATAACGGGTATGAAATGCTGTCTTGGGTACATCTCCACTCCTGATCCTCAACTGATGGTACCCTGACCGCAGATCTATCTTAGAAAATACCTCGGCTCCCTGGAGCTGATCCAACAAATCATCGATTCTTGGAAGGGGGTACTTATTCTTAATGGTGGCCTTATTCAACAACCGGTAATCTATACACAGTCGGAGGCTTCCATCCTTCTTCCTTACAAATAGTACCGGTGCTCCCCAAGGTGAGACACTCGGTCTAATAAACCCCTTCTCCAACAACTCTTGCAGTTGTTTCTTCAGCTCTTCCAATTCTATCGGAGCCATTCTATAGGGTGGCTTCGATATCGGCTCTGTACCAGGCACTAACTCAATATAAAATTCCATTTCCCTTTCAGGTGGTAGCCCTGGTAATTCATCCGGAAAGACATCGGGGTAATCCGCAATTACGGGTATGTCCCTCAATTCCGGGGGTGCCTCATCTATATCGACCACGTATGCAATGAACCCTTCACATTATCCTCTCCATCGTTAGTAACATAACCCATCACTCCACATTCAACATTTATCATAATAAATGATTTATCTCTCAAGCATTATGCCTTTAAAATCATACTCCTTTACTTACCACAAGTATACAAGTTTTCATATCATTTCTTTTCATCAAAATTTACAATAAGATTGTCTAGTCCTGAAAACATTAACGTTTTGGCATGACAATCCATCACAACACGATTGGTAGCCAACCAATCCATTCCCAAAATTACATCAAAATCATTCATATTTAATAAAATCAGATTGGCTATCATTTCCTTCCCCTCTATCTTTAATTTACAATCCCTACATACATGCTCAGTCAATTGACTATCATTCATGGGTGTGGAAATCATCAACATTTTATCCAACAATGTTGGTTTCACATATTTCAACAATTTATGTGCAAAGGAAGGTGATATGAAAGAATGTGTGGCACCAGGATCAAATAATACCAATGCTTCTAAATCAAAGATTCGGATGGTACCTTTTATCACATCCGTCGAAGCATCTGCGGTGTCCTGATCCAGTGCATGTACTCTTCCTCTGCTCACACCCGCAGCCTGTTTCCCTTTTTCCTCAGCTGTAGCCCTCCTCCTCGGGGCTGCTGTCTCAACTGGAGCTCCCTCAGGCTCCTTGCCCTTCTGTGGGGCAATCTCCATCTTCTCGGGACAATACTTAGCCATATGTCCTGGTCTCTCGCATCTAAAACACACCATAGGGGTCATCGGACAGGGTCTATTCCCATGGAATCTCCCACATCTCCTACACTGATCAGTAGTAGGTCGTGGTCCCCCAATATTCATGCCCCTCGGCGTAGTCAAGGCTGGGTATACGGGAGGTCTAGCAGCTCTCTCCCGCACCTCTTCAATCTTTGGCCTCTTCTCGAAAAATCTTTGGCCATCTCTCTTGGCCACTCTTCCAAACCCGGATCTCTTCCGATCCTTGTCCTTTTTAACACTGACTCTCCCAAGCTCGGAGGCATTTCGCTCAAAGTCTTGTTCACATAACTGAGCCTTATGTACCACCTCCTCATAAGTCACAATATCGAAGGGAGCTAGCTTAGTTCGGATGGCAAATCTCAATCCATCCATGAACTTCTGAATCTTTCGGGTCTCACTACCCATCGTGTCCGGGTCATATCTCCCCAAGGACATAAACTTGGACTCATACTCGTCCACAGTACGGTTCCCCTGAACCAAATTCATAAATTCCATCCGCAGTCTCCTCTGTGCGGTAGCTGGAATATATTGCCTCCTGAAGGCCTCTAGAAATATCTCCCACGAGATCTCAGAATGTCTGGCCCTCAAAATAGTCTCGGTGGACCTCCACCAATGCTCGGCCTCGCCTTTCAGCATAAACACGGCGAAGGCAACCTTCTCACTTGAAGTGCATCGGAAAAACCTATACAGTTTCTCCATCTCATACACCCAATCCTCCGTAATCACTGGGTCCTTCACCCCTCTGAACACTGGGGGTTTCAGCACTTGAAACTCTCGCAACCTGCTCAGGTCGCAGTCATAACCCACATCACTACCGCTCTGCTGTGGAGCGATAGGAGAATCTGTATCCTGGGCTGGAGGTGGTGTAACTGTAACTGTCTCAGCAGTCTGAGGTCTCTCCGCCTCTGCAGCTGCCTGTTCAGTAGTAGGCTGTGCCGCGGGACCTCGTCTGTCACCGGCGCCTAAGGCCTGCGTGACTATCTCCACCAGACTCTCAATACTCCGCTCTAATCTAGCGAAGCGAGCCTCAGTATCACCTGCTCTCTCAGCAGGGTTCTGTGGAGCCTGCTCAGTCTGTGGCTCCGCACGACTCTCAGGCCTACCTCTACGGCCTCTAGCACGTGCTCTCACCCCTCTACCTTTGCGTGTAACTGGCATAGTGCCTAACTCCCTGTATTATAGTAATTTATTAAGCTCAATCCATCACAGTATACACAGTTATATCTAAACAAAAGCACAGTACTATGGGGATGTACTTTCCTACATTTTATTAATGACTCACATCAGGCCAACACAGCTCTGATACCAATCTCTGTCACGACCCAATTCCATTCTCTTTAACCGAAATCACTGAAAATTTTTCGCGTTTTACTATTACCTTACCCAGTCGTGAACTAAGCTAACCACACACTGTTGGGCTGTGAGTCAATAATAAACACCACATCTCATTCATTCTCAATTAATTAAAACGATGTCATACATGTGCATTTAATCGTGTACTTATACGAATACATGTTTTACTGACATCTACATCCCCCATAAGTACAACTCAAAAGAATACTGTGCTTTTACATTGTTTAGATACAAAAAGAATCACTGTGTATATACCTCTTAGCGATGGAGATGCAGCGGAGTCCAAAATAATACGCCTCAGTCCTCACTGGGCTACTATGCACGCTCTGTAGGGGGAAAATAGAGTGGGATGAGCAACCACACGCTCAGTAAGGCAATAATGCAAGCATGGTAGATAACTACTCTATCTACATGCTGATAGTGTTATGCATAAATCGTTTATAGTAGGAGCATGAGGAATAAAACTATGCCATGTGAATATACATATATATCATGTATCAAATCATGTGCATCGGCATATAAAACATGGTAGAGACATCATGTATAAAACATCTCATGCTCAATCTCATTTAAATTCATAAAAGGGCAATTCATTTAGAAACTTCCTTTTTGAACCAACAACATAACACCACCAAATCATCTCACAATCACAACCATATTTACATTCCACAATTCACGCATGTGTATAAATCTAGGTCACTATATCAAAAGTGCCTATGTGAATCATTATATCATAAATCATCCCAGACCACACGCATCCAGGTGTGCGGGGTATCATGCTGGCACGAAGATGAATTATCCCTCGCCAGACTTTCTCATCACATAACCATCATGCGGTACATCGTACTCCATGTGATATACACGGTACATCGTACTCCGCAACTCATATCATGATTGGGGGTGCCATTCCTAGGTCTTATCTACCCCATACCAAGAGTTTTCCATATTCCGTGAAGGAGAGCCTTCCTGCCGAACAGAGCCTCCCCGCCTAACAGAGCCTCCCTGCCTTCTCGGGCTTAAGGATGTTAGCTTAAGGATGTAGGGCTTAAGGGTCCTTTCCGTAAGAGAGCCTCCCCGCCGAACAGAGCCTCCCCGCCTAACAGAGCCTCCCTGCCTCCTCGGGCTCAAGGGTGTTAGCTTAAGGATGTAGGGCTTAAGGATCTTACCTTCACCATCCCCATGTAGGAGAGCCCCCCTGCCTAACAGAGCCTCCCCGCCTCTTTGGGCTTAAGGATGTTGGCTTAAGGATCCCACCGTAAGAGAGCCTCCCCACCAAACAGAGCCTCCCCACCTAACAGAGCCTCCCTGCCTCCTCGGGCTTAAGGATGTTAGCTTAAGGATGTAAGGCTTAAGGATCTTACCCACTTTCACAACCCTTTACGAATCCCATTGTACAAACTTGTGCGAGCAAAGCTCTAGCACGACTCATGCATCATGCATCTTCTCATAAAGAGGCGCGTACGAGCATAGCTCTAGTACGGTTATACTCATAAGATAACCATTCACAATCCACGTACGAGCAGAAGCTCCAGTACGGTTTATAAACATCATCATAATTCAATTTCAAAGTGCGAGCTAAGCTCAAGCACGTTTCACACAAGTGAAAACATAGAAATCTCGCGCGAGAGCGAGGCTCTAACGCGAATTATATCACATACACGCGATAGGCGGCTTACGTGCATTCAAAACATCACATAATATGCTTAGTGCCTCGTATGGGCTATTTCACAACATCATTCGAGTACTAGCCAGCCTATCCTTTTATTTGCTCAAATCAAAGCATTGTGTTTTGTAAAAGCATTCAAAACACATGATTTATGCAATTATTAGCCTTACCATCCCTTTTTCATAACATCCACTTCGAAACCAAAACCATGCATATACCCATCATCTTCCACAAATACCATCAACATTTATTTGAGCAATTCATGCATTTCATACAACACCCAATATTCACCCAGTTCAAAATACGAGCAGCTATCTCTATATACTCACAAAATTTCCTTACCTGGAATTGCGATGCGTGATTCCACTTCCTTAAGCTGCTTGCTCGTACGATTCGGTTCGCCTTCAACGAACTCTTCGGGACTGCACAAAATCGTATCCCGCATTATATTCGACCCATACAATTGCAACCCTTGTGCTTGCTATAGTCAATTTAACCTATAGCCTCTATTAAAGCTTATTGGCCTCGTTTCATTACTTTACCCATAACTCGAGTCTATGGATTTTCTTAGGCCTATTAACTCATTCAAAGTCGATATCAAATCGACATAAAGCTCATAGCGTTCATATTTCATGAATCCCCTCACTATGGCATTTATCAAGCATATTCATACCCATTTCCACAATTCCTCCAAACTCACAATGTAATCTCATTTAACCATCTAAAATCATAAACAATACCCCAATAACAACTTTAGCGTGCCACAAATCATAAACTCATTCAATCCCACATATCCTCACATTATACCCATTTTAGATTTCTAGGTCACACCACTTCCACTACATTTTTAGGTAGTTTATCCATCAATACTCATACCAATCAACTCCAAAATCAATTAAATAGCTAATGCATTTAGATTGGAGTGTTAGAATCTTACCAATATGATTTCTCTTCTTGCTCCAATTGGTAATGCCCTCAACTCCTTCAATTCCAAGAATGGGAAAATGCCCTCTCACTATGTTGTTCTTCTCCTTGATAGGAACAACTTTGCTTCTAATGATCTCTCTTCAAATCTCACTGAAAACGGCTGATTTTAGAGAGGGAAAGTTGGGTTTTTTAGGGTTGAGATTGTAAGGTTTGGTGTTTTTCCGAAATTTCCAGATTTTCAGCTCTCCTTATATAGAGTTGACTTGAGGAGATCGATCTGGTCCAAGAGGAGATCGATCTGGTCCCTTAAAATCCCTCTTTTTCACGGCATTTTTAAGCCTGAGATCGATCTGTCGAAGCAATGAGATCGATTTGTTGAGGCATGAGATCGATCTGTCGAAGCATGAGATCGATCTGGTCCCAAACAGAGAGCTAAGGAGATCGATCTGGCTGCTTGAGGATCGATCTTTTCACTTACAGGATGCTTGGCAGATCGATCTGGCTCCATTGGAGATCGATCTGCTCCATTCGTTCACCCAAATAAGAGCATTCTGGCTCTTCCAGATCGATCTCTCATCCTATGGGATCTATCTGGACCTCATGTTTTCCAGATTTCCTGCAGTTTCATTGCTGCAACTCATACCAACACACCCTCAATCTATTGCCATGGCCATTTCCTCATTTCTTCGCATTCATACTCAATGAAACTTGTATGTGCGTTACAATTTATATTACACATACATACATTAAATCCATGGACTTACATCAATCATACTTTACATCACAAGTCCATTCATAATATTTAATCCAAGTACACACATTACCCTTATACATATACGGGGTCTTACATTATATGGGTTCTTTGAGTGCACTACTACCGAGATGGTAGCTTTTGCCGCATTCATGCTGAAGGGATCAGCAGAACATTAGTGGAAATCCACCAGGCCTATTTTAAGAGCTCAACATACAGAGATTAGCTTAGATGTATTCTTGGAGGCTTTTTAGAGACAGTATGTTCGAGATACTACACAGCGGAAGATGATGTCACGACCCTTTTTACTCTTTAAAATCGAAAATCACTATAAATGTTTTGCATTTTCCTTTCCTTAGCCGGTCGTGAACTAACTCACCACTACATAGTTGGGCTGTGAGTCAATAATAAATATCACTCAACATTCATTCTCAAATGGATCAAAAGAAGTCTCATTCATTAAAAGATTAAGTTATACATGACACGTTTTCTAACTTCTACATCCCCCACAGTACAATACAAATTGATTACTGTGCCTTTACATGTTTAGATGCAAAAAGAATCCCTGTGTGTATACCTTTGGCAATGGAAGCAGTGGATGTCCAAAATAAAATGCCTCGATCCTCACTGGGCTGCTATGTACGCTCTGTAGGGGGAGAAATAGAGAAGGATAAGTAACATCACACTCAGTAAGGCAATAATGCAAGCATGGTAGATAACAACTCTATCTACATGCTGATAATGTTATGCATAAATCATTATAATCAGAGCATGAGGAAATAAAAATATGCCATATGAGTATACATATACCATGTATGGAAAATCATGTAGACATGCATAGAACATAGAAATATCAACATGTAAAATCATCTCATGCTCAATCCCATTCAAAACTCATCACAAAAGGGCAATTCATTTAAGAAACATCCTTTTTAAATCCACCTCTTACGCAAAACATCTCAGAAGAGTTATCATTTTTCAAAACACATCAATTTCATCACAAATCTTTTTAAATCATCAATCCCTCAGGCTTGACCCCTCCCTCGAGTCTACCCTGGATAAAAATAATCACACTCATGTATCAAAACCATGTGGTACTATGTAGTATCAAATGAGATAGGTCACTATATCTCAACAGACTATGTTGGCCAACTATGTCATAAATCATCTCAGACCACATGCATCCAGGTGTGCGGGGCATCATGCTGGTACGAAGGTGTGTTAGTCATTCGCCAGACTTTCTCATCACATAATCACCACGCGGTACATCGTACTCCATGTGATATACACAGTACATCGTACTTCGCGGACCCATATCGTGGTTGGGGGTGCCAGTCGTAGGTCTTATCTACCCCATACCAAGAGCTTTCCGTACCGATGTAAGAGAGCCTTCCTACAAAACAGAGCCTCCCCGCCCTCTCTGGCTTGAGGATGTAGGGCTTGAGGATCTTACCGTTTGAGAGCCTCCCCACCGAACAGAGATTCCCCGCCCTCTCTGGCTTGATGATGTAGGGCTTGAGGATCTTACCAACTTTCACAGCATCATACGTACCACAGTGTGAAAACTTGTGCGAGCAAAGCTCTAGCACGACTCATGCATCACAACTAAACCACCTCGTATAAGCAACGCTCTAGTATGACATTTATGCATAAAACATGAGAAAAACCACGTACGAGCATAGCTCCAGTACGGTTATATGCATAAGAAAATCACTCGAAATCTTCGTACGAGTAGTTACTCTAGTACGGTTTATAAAACATCATCACAAATCAAATCAAGGTGTGAGCTAAGCTCCAGCACTATTCATACAAGAGAAGCATAAAAAATCTCACACGAGTGAGGCTCTAGCGTGATTTATATCACACAATTACGATAGGCAACTCATACACAATCAAAACAATCCCAAAATCGGGTTTAGCACCTCACAACTGCTATTTCACAAAATCTTTCAAACACTAGCCAGCCTATGCCTTAATTTGTTCAAAACAAAGTATTGGGTTATGTGAAAACATTTCAAACACGTGATTTATGCATTTATTAGCCTTACTATCCCTTTTATAGTAATCGTTTCAAAACTAAATCTTATACATACTCATAGCTATTCGCATACATCATCAATCATTTTCTCAAACAGTTATGCATTTCATAAACGTCCTATATCCACCCACAAAATACGGGCAGCTACCTCTATATACTTACAGAATTCCCTTACCTGGAATCGTGTCACTTGATTCTACTTCCTTAGAGTTGCTTACTCGTGCGGTCCGCTTTGGCTCCCACGAACTCTTCGGAACTATATAAGGTCGTATATCGCATCAATTTAATTCACATAATAGCACTCTTGCATTTACTATAGTTGATTCGACCTATAGCCTCCATTAACACCCACAAGGCCTCAGTTTATTGTTCTATTCATATCTTGAGTCCAATAACTCTTTTAGGCCTATTGATTCATAATCAATTGATATCAAATCGATATTAAGCTCATAGTGTTCCTATTTCATCAATTTCTTCACTATGGCCTCTTATCAAACATCTTACATACCCATTTTCATAATTTCTCTAAACTTACAATATGGCTTCATTTAATCATCTTAAATCATTCACAATACTTCAACAACAACTTAGTATATCTCATAATTCATCAACTCCTCCAAACCACATTTTCTCACACTAGACATAATCTAGGTTATAAGTGTTCCCTTATTTTCTAGATGGTTTCTAGCATAAATATTCACACCAGTCTACTCCAAAATCAATAAATAGACAAATGTACTTGGGCTGGAGTGTTAGAAACTTACCAAATCTAGTTTCTCCTCCTGCTCCAATGAAAATGCCTATTGCTCTTTCAATCCAACAAATGAGGTTTTGATTTCAAATTATGCTATTCTCCTCTTAGATTTGAACAACTCTGTATCTAATAGCTTCCCTTCAATTTTTACTGGAAATAAGTTGATTTTAGAGAGATAAATATAGGTTTTGGGTGGAAAAATGGAAATGAAAGGTTAAATTTTGTGATTTGCATATTTCAACTGCTCATTTTTATAGAAATAACTTGATGAGATCGATCTGCTTAGGGAAGAGATCAATCTTGTCCCCTTAAATCCCTCATTTTCATGACATTTTAAGGGATGAGATCGATCTATCGAGGCTTGAGATCAATCAGCTCCAACCCGAGAGCTAAGGAAATCGATCTGTATACATTAAGGATCGATCTCTTCATTACAATCCATTGCTTGAATAAGAGCATTTTGGCTCTTCCAGATCGATCTCTCATCCCATGAGATCGATCTGGCATTCATATTTCCATATTTTTATTACAGTTTTTTGTAGTAACTCATACCAATTATTCTTGATTTGGGGCCATGATCATTCTCTAAGCCAACCACCTTTAAGACTTGAAAATGTCATCCATCCATACCTTATACACATTAAAACTTATGTGCATTCATTGTACAACCAAAGGTACACAATACAAAACCAAATGGAAGTACAACTTCATTCCATTTTACCACTCTACTCATTTTGAGTTCTAATCACATTCATCACTTATAAAAGTCCATTTCTTCATATTCATACATAATGAAACTTGTCTGTACATCACAATTCTTATTACAAGTTGTACATTGAATTTATGGACTTTACATCAATTATGTTTCTCACTACAAGTACGTCACCTTACTTATGAACTCATAAAGTTTACATTTGAAAATACGGGTCTTACAGATGAAGATGGCATTTTTGGGACTAACACAAGGGAGCAGGATGGTGGATGAGTATGAGACAACCTTTATCTCCCTGGGCAGATATGATCCCAATAAGATAGGTAATGAGGCTGAGAAGATCCAAAAGTTTATGGATGGACTGAGACCAACCATCAGGTCCAGATTGGTTCCCTTGGATATACCGACCTACGAGGAGGCTGTGTGCAAGGCGTAATTGTGTGAATAAGACATTGATAAAATCGCCTCAGAGTTTGAGAAAGTCGATAAAGTGAGGGATAGAGATAAGAAGAGACCAGTGCTGGATAGAGGCTTCAGTTATAAAGGAAGAAAGAGGTTTGCTAGGAAGAGGTTGAGGATTGAGGAGATATGGGAGAGGACAGTTAATCCTCCCATTTATCCGACCATAGCTCCAGCTAAGGGAATTATGATTGGAGGGTCACAGCCTAGAGAGCAGTGCAGCAAGTATGGTAGGTACCATGGTACTCGACCATGCTATGGACCTCCTGCAGTATGCTTCAGATGTGGGAAATTAGGGCACATAATCTGAGATTACCCAGAGATGACAGAGAGAGCCCCACAGAAGAGCAAGGAGCCAGAGAAAGCTCCACAGCTAAAGAAAAAGGGGAAACAGGCAGTGGGTGTGAGCAGAGGATGAGTGCATGCACTGGACCAGGATACTACGGATCAGTCTTCAGATGTGGTTAAAGGTACTATCCAAATCTTTGATTTAGAAGCATTTGTATTGTTTGATTTTGGTGCCACTCATTCCTTTATATCGCCATCCTTTGCACATAAATTATTGAAGCATGTAAAACCCACACTGCTAGATAAGATGTTGATGATATCTACCCCTATGAATGATAGTCAGTTGATTGAGCATATATATAGGAATTGTAAGTTGAGGATAGGAGGTAAAGAAATGGCAGCCGATTTAATTATATTAAATATGAGTGATTTTGATGTAATCCTAGGTATGGATTAGTTGGCTACGAACTATGTTGTTAAGGATTGTCGTGCTAAAACACTAACTTTTTCAGGATTAGACATTCTTATTGCAAACTTTGATGAAAGGAAATGAAATGACATGATCCTTATGAATGAGAAAAGCATGATTTTAATTCATAATACATGAGAGATGAATCTGTTTATCAATTGTGTATGTAATATGATGATTTTTATTACTAACGATGGAAAGGATAATGTTAAGGGTTCATTGCTTATGTGATTGAGACAGATAAGGCACGTTTGAAGTTAATAGACATCCCAATGGTCTGGGAATTTTCAGATGTCTTTTCGGATGAATTACCAGGGTTACCTCCAGATAAGAAGATGGAGTTTTATATAAACTTGGCACCAAGTATAGAGCTGATATCTAAGCCACCGTACAGAATGGCTCAAGTTGAGTTGAAAGAATTAAGGAAGCAGTTACAAAAGTTGCTGAAGAAGGGGTTTATCAGGCCGAGCATCTCACCTTGGGGAGCACTGGTTTTGTTTGTAAGGAAGAAGGATGGAAGCCTCCGACTGTGTATAGATTACCGATTATTGAACAAGGCCACCATCAAGAATAAGTACCCTCTTCCACACATTGATGACTTGTTGGATGAGCTTAAGGGAGTGCATGTCTTTTCCAACATAGATCTGAGATCTGGGTACCATCAGTTGAAAATTCAGTTTGGAGATGTACCCAAGACAGCTTTTCACAGCTGGTATGGACATTATGAGTTTATGGTTATGCCATTCGGGTTGACAAATGCTCTCATAGCTTTTATGTTATTAATGAATGAGGTGTTTCACCAGTATTTGGATTTATTTATTATAGTGTTTATTGATGACATACTGGTGTACCCAAGATCTAGAGAGGAGCATGAACAGCATCTAAGGATAGTGCTATAGACCCTCCGCGAGAAGAAGTTATACGCTAAACTCATTAAGTGTGACTTTTAGTTAGAACAGATCTCTTTTTTGGGTCACAAAGTATTGAAGGATGGTGTGTCAGTGGATCTATCAAAGATTGAGGTGGTGATACAGTGGTAGGGACCCCAGACAGTAACAAAGATCAAACATTTTCTGGGTTTAACTAGATAATATCGACTATTTATGGAGGGATTCTCGAGGTTAGCTGCTCTTTGGACACGTCTCACGAGAAAGAACATTGAATTTGTGTGGGATGATAAGTGTGAGGAAAGTTTTCAGAAGTTAAAGTGTCGTTTGACCATAACTCCGATTCTCTCGATTCCTACCAGCTCAAGAGGTTTCTCGATGTATACAGATGCTTCACACCAAAGATTGGACTGTGTATTGATGCAGGATGAAAAGGTAGTAGCCTATGGATCAAGAGAGTTAAAGGATCATGAGAAGATCTACCCGACCCACGATTTAGAGTTGGCGGTCGTAGTGTTTGCATTGAAAATATGACGCCACTACATCTATGGTGAGAGATTTCAAGTTTACACAGATCATAAGAGCCTTACGTACTTGTTCTCGCAGAAAGAGTTGAACATGAGAGAAAGGAGATGGCTCGAGCTTTTAAAGGATTATGATTGTGAGATCTTGTACAACCTAGGTAAAGCAAATATGGTAGATGATGCATTGAGTAGAAATCATCTCGAGTTGGTGTCATTTATGATGATTAGGGAACACGAACTGTTTAAGCAGTTTACGAACCTCATGTTGAATGTGACTCTGCCTGATGCTGACAGTGGCTTTATGATAGCTAGCATGCAATTGGAACTGAATCTGGTAGATCGAGTCCGACAGGCTCAAAGGATTGATCAATAGTGCAGTGATATAGTCGGGCAGATATAGAGGGGTACATAGACTAATTTTAAATTGAGTTCAGATGGATTATTAAGGTTCAGAGTAGGATATGTGTTCCCGATGATCTAGAGATCATGAAGTTGATCTTGACAGAGGCTCACTCATTGAGGTATAGGATACATCCAGGAGTACTAAGATGTATCAAAACCTTCAAAAAGTTTATTGGTGGTCTGGGATAAAGAAAGACATTGTTGAATATGTCGCTAAGTGTCTCATCAATCAGCGGGTGAAGGTAGAGCATCAGAAGCCTGCAAGGTTATTACAGCCTCTACCGATATTGACTTGGAAGTGGGAGCATGTCACCATGGATTTTATGATGGGATTACCAAGGACCCATAGAGGTCATGATTCCATATGGGTGATTGTGGATCGGTTGACGAAGTTAGCCCATTTTCTAGCTATGAGAGCTACTGATACTCTAATCCAGTTAGCAAACTTGTATATGCACGAGATAGTGAGGCTATATGGAATTCCAGTGAGCATTGTTTCTGATTGGGATGGCCGTTTCACTTTCCACTTTTAGGAACATTTTTAGGAAGCGATGGGGACCCAGTTGAGTTTTAGCATCGCGTTTCATCCTCAGACAGATGGTCAGTCAAAGAGAACTATACAGACCCTCGAGGATACGTTGAGAGCATGTGCATTGGATTTTGGAGGCCCTTGGGATGACCATTTACCACTCGAAGAGTTTGCCTATAATAACAGTTTTCATGCGAGTATCAGGATGGTACCATATGAGGCATTGCATGGGTGTAGATGTCGTTCCCCTATTGGATGGGAAGAGATTGGTGACAGATAAATCTTTGCTCCTGACTTGGTTAGACAAGCCTCTGAGGATGTCCAGTTGATTTGTGAGAGGTTTAGACAACTCAGAGCAGATAAAAGAGTTATAATGACAGGAGACGGAGACCACTAGAGTTTATGGTGGGTGAGTCAGTGTTTTTGAAAGTTTCTCCTTCAAAGGGTATTATGAGATTTGGTAAGAAGGGCAAGCTAAGCCCTAGGTATATCAGACCCTTCGAGATTTTGGAGAGAGTGGGAGAAAAGGCATACAGGCTAGCATTACCATCTGAGCTAGTGAATGTACATAACGTTTTCCATGTATCCATGTTAAGGAAATACCACCCAGACCCGACGCATGTGATAAGGTACAGGCCTTTGGAACTTAATGAAAGCATGACGTACATTGAGAGGTCGGTTCATATATTAGATAGAAAAGAGAAAGTGTTGAGGACAAAAAGTTTTTTGACAACATCACATGGTGGAAGAGGCCACATGGGAATTGAAGAGTTTGAAACGGGAGAGGTATCCCAAGTTATTCACAGAATGATTAGTGGAGGATCAAATTTTCTAAGTGGAGGAGAATGTGAAACCCCATATATGTATGACCTGGTATATATGTAAATGGGATTATAATATAAAGGATTTTGGATCAAGTATGTTGGCTCTACCGAGAGGGGGGTGAATCGGTTTTCTAATGTTAATGGCAAATTTTAAATTAATCCTAATTTAATCAGCAAATGATAATGAGCAATACAATGAAATTAAACAAATTAATGCAAGATAGGGAAGAGAGAAACAAACACAATCGTTTATAGAGGTTCGGCCAATCTCTTACCTACGTCCTCTCTCCTTGACCTTCTTGTCAAGTGCTTTCTTTCTCTCCTTCAACAGAAGTTACAATGTTCCTTTTTCAGGTTAAGGAATAACCTCTCTACCCTTTGCTATACAAAGATGTATTCACCCTTTTACAATTTATATCTCACTGAGGAACAATCCTCTTCTCTCTTAAGGTAAGGATGAATACAAAATCAAGCTTTTAATGTAGGTAGGACAATTACCGCTTTTGCACTTAAGCTTATACAACAAACTCAATAAATGAGGAATGAAGACACAAGGAATGAAAGTATTAAACTCTTGAGAATGTAAGAAATGTGCAGCAACAGTGTCTCTATTCTCATTGTCTTCAATGCTTGGTTAAATACTGAAGGATTGGTAGTTAGAGCATTTAATGTTGTTTTTCCCGTTGAGATTTTACAGAAATAGTCGTTGGGTACCTCCAGTAGAATGCCAGATCAATCTGCCATCTTGACCAGATCGATCTCTTAGTTATAAATCCTGCAAGATCAAGGCAAAATAACACAAGGAGATCGATCTCATATATGAGCAGATCGATCTTATAATTTGAAAATGTTAGGATCGATCTGTCAAATAGGCAGATCGATCTTCCAATCCCTCTGTTTAAGGCAAGATCGATCTAGAGATCGATCTACCATGAATTCTCGTAGTGGGGAGATCGATCTCTCATTACCCCAGATCGATCTCCTTAGCTCTCTGACTTTGAGAAGATCGATCTCTTCCTATACCAGATCGATCTCATGAGCTTTCTGTTTGAGTATAGATCGATCTACTGTCTTTACTTTAGGGGAGATCGATCTCTTCCCAGATCAGATCGATCTCCTCAACTCCAGTATTAGGTGGATCAATCTCATAACCCTTAGAGATCGATCTCAATCTGCCTCAATACCTTTGTAAAGGTTCACAGCTTAGCAGATCGATCTCATGTCTTTATGAGATCGATCTCTCATCCAAGAAATCCCAGGAGATCGATCTCTCATAACCCAGATCGATCTCTCATCTACAGAAACTCAAGTTCTGGTACTGATAACCTCTAAACATGTTTTTATATCATTTTTATATTATTGAATTTACTTGTTTTGTCATTTCAAAATATATTATCACAACAATCTCCCCCTTTTTGATATGACAAAACCTATTCAATCAACATGTTTAGTTAATTTGCACAAGCTCCCCCTTTTTGTAAGCTCCACCTTTCTTTTAGCTTTTGACCTCATTACTATCTTAACTCCCCCTCATTTTAATCATTCCTTTAAAACTTTAGACATGTTTCTTAAAGCCATTTACACATCTTTTAATTAACCACATGTTCTCTTTTCTTCTCCCCCTTTTTGTCATATCAATGACACTAAAGATTAAGAAAACAGTCCAACTGTAAACACATTGTGCATTTCAAAATAGTAATTCATTTGAGCATATTGCAACAAGAAGTACATCATTTCATTCAGTCAAGCAAATGCAGTATTAACAACAACAAGAAGTACATATGAAAACTAACTAATGTTATCCTAATATGCATAGCCTACGGTGGAGGAACGCGATCCATGAGATCCTCAATGTGAGTGCGAGCGACCTGAAGCTCATCATACATAGCCTGCTGAGTCTCATGAAGGTTTGTAAAGCCTTCATCTACTTTGCTGTTCAGCTCCTCGAACATCCGCTGCTGGGTTATATGAAGGTTTGCAAAGCCTTCATCGATCTTCCTATTCAGTGCACTCAACATTGTCACAATGGACTCCATGTCAGCGGTTGAGGTAACAGGTGCAGTGGGCTGAGGAGTCGAGGACGATGGACCCGCAGTCTGTGCAGCAGGTGGATCCATAGGCTCATCGGAGGGATCTTCCTCCATAGCTGCAGGAGACTGATGTTCCCTCTTCTTCTTCCAGTCGCCTCGAAAGTCCTTGTAGTAGCCCATGTGGTGGAGTGTCCCGATGTTGAGGATGCTCTTTGGAGAGGGCATTTCACACGTTTCGTAGCTGCTGTCCACTCCGAGTCATTGGAGAAAGTACGCCAATGGTTGCGGAAACACTATCGTTGTGGCTTGGCCACGTACGATCTTCAACTAGTCTTGATAGATAAAGTGGACGAGGTTGGGTTTTTGACTGGTGGAGTGAATGTGGTGAATCCAGAATCTATCTAACAGCCTAACGGTGGAGTGACGAGTACCGAATGGACGAAGGTTCCAAGATATGATGAGGTGGAGTAACCGTGGGTGCATTGGGAGGTCACTTGCCTTATCCCCGGGAATATCAAACTCCAAAGGGACTTCCTCATCTTCATTTGTCAACCCTTCATCGCATATGTTGAAAGCGTGGGCTAGGACTTCAGTGTCTATTGCAATGGATTTACCCATGACATACGTTGTAAACCCGAGAATTTTACAAGTGTCATTAGGATCATAGGTGAGTTCGGCATTGGAAAATAATGCTCGAACGATGTTTGGAGGTACGGGAGTATTGATTTTGAGGAACGACATCCAACCAAATTCTTCAAATTTGGACAGATAGGGAAAATCAATGCGGTTTAAGAAGGAAAAATCGATGGTTCGCCAATGTTTAATTGGCATGGTGGAAAAATATTCTTCATATCGCTTCCTTTTCGCAGGTGTTTTAAAACACCTGTTGAAGGTAGCGACTGAAGAGGGAGGAATGGATTGGGAAGATGACCCTTGTTCTACATTAGATCGGGGAGGTTTTTGGCCTGCTCTCTTAAGTCTAGGCATGGTTCTAGACACTAGATTGAATCTTAAGGCTAGTTCTCTAGACACCTATCCAATGGAACAGTGTAAAAATTGCCCGAACTAAGATTACACAAAAACTAGACAAATTTTGAAGAAAAATTTTGCAATGTAGGTTACTTGACCTTGATTAATGAGAGGATTAGGCAAGATTCTTACCGAAGATCGATCTGGAGGGAGAATTGAGAGAGGATGTGCGACAGGAGGTTAGGGATTTGAGAATTTGGAGTTCTGAAATTTGGAGATTTTTTGCCAGATTTTATAGTCCAGGGCACAGGAGATCGATCTGTCGAGATGACAGATCGATCTGTCATTTCCAGAAGCCCGAAGAGATCGATCTGTGGTTCCATAAGATCGATCTACAGAATACAGAAGCTTAAGGAGATCGATCTATCGTATGCACAGATCGATCTACTGTTTGACAGAGGCTTAGGGAGATCGATCTGCCAAATGCATAGATCAATCTTCAGAATACAGAGGCTTGAAGAGATCTATCTATCGTATGCACAGATCGATCTACTGTTTAACAGAGGCTTAAGGAGATCGATCTTATGGATAGAAGATCGATCTGCTTAGCTTAACCTTAATGCTTTAGGCTTGATAGAAGTATAGAGATCGATCTATATTCATAGGAGATCGATCTCTCATACTTGTTGCCCAGAAAAATCTTTGTAAAACTCTTTTAAAACCAACTTAAAACCAAGATTTTGAAGCATATACATCTTAAGGGATATTCATAAGTCCTAATTCACCTCTAAGGATACAAAACCTATCTCTATCAAGGGATTTGGTGAATATATCAGCTATTTGATGTAAAGTGTCAATATACTCTAGAATTATATCCCCCTTTTGCACATGGTCTCTAAGGAAATGATGCCTAATCTCAATGTGCTTCGTTCTAGAGTGTTGAATAGGATTTTTTGATCGGTTGATAGCACTGGTATTGTCACATTTAATAGAAACTTGTTTCATGTCAATACCATAGTCTTTCATTTGTTGTTTAATCCACAACACTTGAGCACTACAACTACCTGCTGCTATATATTCAGCTTCAGTTGTGGACTAAGCCACACTGTTTTGTTTCTTAGAGAACCAAGAGATTAATCTATTTCCTAAGAATTGGCAGGTACCTGAAGTGTTTTTCCTATCTATTTTGCATCCCTCAAAGTCTGCATCTGAAAATGCATGAAGTGTAAAAGTGGAGTCCTTGGGGTACCAAAGTCCTAGAGAGGGAGTGTCCTTAAGGTATCTAAAGATCCTTTTAGTTGCTAACAAGTGTGATTCCCTAGGAGAGGATTGAAATCTAGCACAAAGGCATACACTAAACAAAATATCTGGTCTACTTACAGTTAAATAGAGTAGTGAGCCAATCATAGACCTATAGAGTTTAGTGTCTACACACTTACCACTTTCATCTTTATCAAGCTTGATGTTGGTGCCCATTGGAGTTGCTTGAGGTTTGCAATTGTCCATTCCAAATCGCTTGAGTAAATCCTTAGTATACTTTGCTTGATTGATGAAGGTTCCATCTTTTGTTTGCTTCACTTGAAGTCCCAAGAAGAAAGTGAGTTCTCCCATCATGCTCATTTCAAACTCACCTTGCATGATCTTAGCAAACTCTTGACATAAAGACTCATTAGTTGAACCAAAAATAATATCATCCATATACACTTGTACAACTAGTAAATCTTTATTTTTATTTTTGATGAATAAGGTGGCATCCACTTTTCCTCTTGAAAAACCTTTCTCTATTAAGAATTTTGATAATCTTTCATACCATGCTCTAGGAGCTTGTTTCAAACCATAGAGTGCCTTAGATAATTTGAAAACATGCTTAGGAAATTCATGATTTTCAAAGCCAGGAGGTTGTTCAACATAGACTTCTTCATTAATGAAACCATTTAAGAATACACTCTTTACATCCATTTGATATAATTTGAAGTTTTTATAACATGCAAAGGCAAGTAACATTCTTATTGCCTCTAGTCTAGCTACCGGTGCATAGGTTTCATCATAGTCTATACCTTCCTCTTGTATATAGTCTTGTGCAACTAACCTAGCCTTGTTCCTTATGATCACACTATTTTCATCCATCTTGTTCTTGAATATCCATTTAGTTCCAATTATAGAGTGATCACTAGGCTAGGAACTAGTTTCCATACTTCGCTTCTCTCAAATTGATTTAATTCTTCTTACATTGCTAGGAACCAATTATTGTCATCTAAGGCTTTATTGACATTCCTAGGCTCTATTTGAGATACAAAGGCTATATATTGACACATATTCCTTAGAGATGATCTAGTTCTAACTCCAAGAGTTGGATCTCCTACTATTTCACAATCTTTTACATATCCTAACTCTCTTGGTGCTCTAGACTCTCTCTCTAATATCTCTATCTCTTCTTCATCTTCTTTATTCAAGTCAAGTTTTTCTAATAAATCATCTTCTAAGTTTGGGATTTCCTCTAAGTTTTCATCAAATATTCCAACATCCTCATCATTGGTTGAATCTTTAGATACATTATTTGACTCATCAAATATTACATGAATTGATTCTTCAACCATCAATGTTCTTTTGTTATAGACTCTATAAGCCTTTGAATTTAAGGAATATCCCAGAAAAATTCCCTCATCACTCTTGGCATCAAATTTTCCTAAATTATCTTTACCATTATTTAAGACAAAACATTTGCAGCCAAAAGGATGGAAGTAGCTAATGTTAGGCTTCTTACCTTTGTAAAGCTCATAAGGAGTTTTCTTTAGCATGGGTCTAATCATAGCTCTATTAATTATATAGCAAGATGTGTTTATAGCTTTAGCCCAAAAATACTTTGGTAAATTATTCTCACACAACATGGTTCTAGCCATTTCTTCCAATGTTCTATTTCTTCTCTCAACTACACCATTTTGTTGTGGTGTCCTAGGGGCTGAAAAATTATGGCTAATTCCTTGATCATTGCAATACTCATCAAATCCTATATTTTCAAATTCCTTGCCATGATCACTTCTAATACTAGTTATTGTGTATCCTTTTTCATTTTGAGTCACTTTTGTATAGGCTATGAATTTTTCTAAGGCTTCATTTTTTACTCTAAAAAAGAATACCCAAGTGAACCTAGTGTAATCATCAACTATTACAAATCCATAGTGTTTCCCACCAAGGCTTGTTGTTCTAGTTGGTCCAAATAAATCTAGGTGGAGTAATTGCAGAGGCCTAGAGGTGGATACACTATTCTTAGGCTTAAATGTTGTCCTTTTATGTTTTCCTTTAACACATGCTTCACATATTTTTTCATAATCAAAGGACATCTTAGGCAATCCTATAAGTAGATCCTTTCTAGCTAACTTAGAAAGTACATGCATGCTAGCATGACCTAGTCTTCTATCCCTTAACCAAGATTCATTTTCTTTGTCTACCATTAGGCATATGTTTTCATTCTTAAGTTCATTAAGATAGACAATGTATATATTACCTTGTCTATGCCCTAAGAAAAGAACTCTATTTGACTTAGGATCTATAACATGACATTTCATACAATCAAAAGTTACTTTGTAGCCTTTGTCACAAAGTTGATTTATGCTAAGTAAGTTATGCTTTAGGCCCCTAACAAGCAATACTTTTTCTAATGAAAAATAGTCATTACCTATTGAGCCACATCCTTCAACTTGGCCTTTGGAGTTGTCCCCAAATGTGACTTCTCCACTAACCTTTGATTTAAAAGAGTTGAAGTGGCTTCTATCACCCGTCATGTGCCTTGAGCATCCACTATCCAAGTACCAAGCTTCCTTTGTTTTAGCTTTGTGGCCATGCTCAATCACCTATAGACAAATTCAACTCAAGTTTTAGGTACCCAAATTTTCTTGGGTCCTTTGAGGTTAGTGAAAGAAATTCTTGATCCCTTTGGGATCCATTTTGCTAATGCATTACAATCCTTTGAGTTAATGACTTCTTATGGAACCCATATTCTTTTTACTATTTTTCCTTTAAGAGTCCTTATATTTATATTGCAGTTATGTGATGCATGTCCCTTTCTATTACAATATGAACGAGAAGTTGAGAGTTTATTCATGCTCTTTCTAGCAATAAAGCTTTTAAGATGAGTCTCTCTACTTTTTGCATTATATCCTAACCCATTTTTATCAAAAAATGCCCTTTGGGTTTTTAGCATGTTATCTAGCTTTTGTTGCCCCATATAAAATCTATTAAAGGAATTATGTAAATTACTATTCTTCTCTTTTAGATCACAAATTTCAAGATTAGTAATTTCTAGTTTCTTTTCACATTCTAATTTATCCTCTAGAATTAACTCATTTTCTTTCTTCAATTTAGATATTATTTTCTTATATTTCATACTCATGCATTCATATTCCAATGCAAGATCATCAAATGCATCTTGCAATTCATCAAAAGAATATTCATTGAGGTTTGAAGTTACCTTTTCATCCTCAATTGCCATGAAGCACAAGTTGGCAATGTCCTCATTTGAGTCATCATCGGAGCAGTCACTGTTGCTCCATGTTGCCACCATTGCCTTCTTTTTGTGGAACCTATCATTGGACCTTTTAAGAAGAGGGCAGTTAAATTTTATGTGTCTTGGTTTTTTACATTCATAACACACAATTGTATCTTTTCTACCTACCTCTTCTTGATCTCTCTTGTGGTTTCTCCTATTACTACCACTAGCTTTCATTCTCATGAACTTGTTAAATCTTTTGGCAAACATTGTCATCTCAAGGTCCTCTTCACTACCACTCTCATTCTTAGTCTCCTCTTGAGCAGTGGATTTTAGAGCAACTCCCACTTTCTTGGGTGGCTCTTCATTTCTTCTTAATTTCATCTCATAAGTGGGTAGTGATCCTATTAATTCATCTAAAGAAAATGTGTGAGGATCCTTAGATTCCTCAATTGCAGTCACTTTAGCTTCCCATGATTTAGGTAAGCTATTTAATATTTTCTTGACCATTTCAATATTAGAGTATATTTTTCCTAAAGACTTTAATCCATTAATTACATCCGTGAATCTAGTGAACATATCACTAATTGATTCTCCTTCCTTCATCCTAAAAAGCTCATAGTCATGTGTGAGCATTCCTACCTTGGTCTCCTTTACTTGGGTTGTACCCTCATGAGTTATTGCCAATTTGTCCCAAATTTGTTTGGCATTGTCACATCCGGAGACCCTATTGTATTCATTTGGACATAAGGCATAAAATAATGTGTGCATAGCCTTAGCATTTAGCTGAGCACATTTTATGTCATTTGAATCCCATTCATCTTCTTCTTTAGGGATATCTCTTCCCTCTATTCTCTTTGTAGGGATTTGAGGTCCTTTAATTATAATCCTCTACACCTCATAATCATTTGCTTGAATGAATAACATCATCCTAGTCTTCCAATAAGCATAATGTTCTCCATTGAACATAGGAGGTCTAACCGTAGAATGCCCCTCTCATACTAAACTAGTTGCTACATTGCTGTGAGCCATTTGATCGTTTCTAACTCTTAGGAAGTTGTTTCTATATGATTAAAGAGTCTTAGCTCTGATACCAATTGTTGGCTCTACCAATAGGGGGTGAATCGGTTTTCTAATGTTAATGGCAAATTTTAAATTAATCCTAATTTAATTAGCAAATGATAATGAGCAATACAATGAAATTAAACAAATTAATGTAAGATAGGGAAGAGAGAAACAAACACAATCGTTTATAGAGGTTCGACCAATCTCTTGCCTACGTCCTCTCTCCTTGACCTTCTTGTCAAGTGCTTTCTTTCTCTCCTTCAACAGAAGTTACAATGTTCCTTTTTCAGGTTAAGGAATAACCTCTCTACCCTTTGCTATACAAAGATGTATTCACCCTTTTACAATTTATATCTCACTGAGGAACAATCCTCTTCTCTCTTAAGGTAAGGATGAATACAAAATCAAGCTTTTAATGTGGGTAGGACAATTACCGCTTTTGCACTTAAGCTTATACAACAAACTCAATAAATGAGGAATGAAGACACAAGGAATGAAAGTATTAAACTCTTGAGAATGTAAGAAATGTCCAGCAATAGTGTCTCTATTCTCATTGTCTACAATGCTTGGTTAAATACTGAAGGATTGGTAGTTAGAGCATTTAATGCTATTTTTCCCGTTGAGATTTTACAGAAATAGTCGTTGGGTACCTCCAGTAGAATGCCAGATCGATCTGCCATCTGGGCCAGATCGATCTCTTAGTTATAAATCCTGCAAGATCAAGGTAAAATAACACAAGGAGATCGATCTCATATATGAGCAGATCGATCTTATAATTTAAAAATGTTAGGATCGATCTGTCGAATAGGCAGATCGATCTTCTAATCCCTCTGTTTGAGGCAAGATTGATCTAGAGATCGATCTGCCATGAATTCTTGTAGTGGGGAGATCGATCTCTCATTACCCCAGATCGATCTCCTTAGCTCTCTGACTTTGAGAAGATCGATCTCTTCCTATACTAAATCGATCTCATGAGCTCTCTGTTTGAGTATAGATCGATCTCACAGATCGATCTACTGTCTTTACTTTAGGGGAGATCGATCTCTTCCTAGATCAGATCGATCTCCTCAACTCCAGTATTAGGCAGATCGATCTCATAACCCTTAGAGATCAATCTCAATCTACCTCAATACCTTTGTAAAGGTTCACAGCTTAGCAGATCGATCTCATGTTTGTATGAGATCGATCTCTCATCCAAGAAATCCCAGGAGATCGATCTCTCATCTACAGAAACTCAAGTTCTGGTGCTGATAACCTCTAAACATGTTTTTATATCATCTTTATATTATTAAATTTACTTATTTTGTCATTTCAAAATATATTATCACAACAAAGTAATTATGAATTCATAAGTGATGTAAAGTCCATAAATTCAATGTACACACTTGTAATAAGAGTTGTGATGTACATACAAGTTTCATTATGTATGAATACGAAGAAATGGACTTTTGTATGTGATCGGTGTGAGTGGAATGAAAAATGAGTAGTGTGGTAAAATAGAATGAAGTGCTTAAGTAGTGTAAATCTTTATGCTTCCATTTGGTCTTGTGTTGTATATCTTTGGTTATACAATGAATGCACACAAGTTTTAAGGTGTATAAAATGTGGGTGGATGTCATTTTCAAGTCTCAAAAGTGATGGGATAAGAAAATGACTATGACAGCAAATTAAGAATTGTTTGGTACGAGTTGCTGCAGAAAACTGCAGTAAAATCTGGAAAATATGAATGCCAGATTGATCTGGAAGAGCAAAAGATGCTCTTATTCAAGCAATGGAATAGGACACATCGATCTCCAATAAGGCCAGATCGATCTGCTAAATGTTTTGTAATGAGAAGATCCATCTTTAATGCAAGCAGATCGATTTCCTTAGCTCTCGGGTTAAAGCAGATCGATCTCCTCCCTAGCCAGATCGATCTCCTTAACTCTCTACCTGAGACAAATCGATCTGAGTGTTTCAACAGATCGATCTCATGCTTTCAAAATGCTGAGAAAAATGAGGGATTTAAGAGGACCAGAACGATCTTCTTTCAGTACAGATCAATCTCATCAAGCAATTTCTTAAATAGAGGCAGTTGAAATATGCATTTCTTGGATCAAACCATTTCATTTCATTTTTAACCCAAAACCTAGTTTTCTCTCTCTAAATCATCCCATTTCCAGTAAGATTTGAGGGAAGGCTATTAGATACAAAGTTGTTCACATCAAGGAGAAGACAACATAGCTTGGAGGCATTTCCTCATTTGTTAGATTTAAGGAATAAGGGACATTTCCATTTGGAGTAAGGAGAAAATCCAAAGAGGTGAGTTTCTAATGCACCAATCCAAGTACATTTGTTTAGTTATTGGTTATGAAGTTGATTTAGTGTACAAATTAATGGTAGAACTACCTAGGATGCCATGAAACAATTATAACCTAGAAATAGGTTAGAGTGAGAAAGTGAAAGGTAGTGGTATTAATGATGAATAGGAGATCTTAAGGTGATAATGGTGTTGTGGGTATGAATTTAAGATGGTGTTATGGAATGAATTATGAGGCTTACTTAAAAAGGGTAAAATGAGTATTAAGGCAATGGGTAAAATACATAGTTGAAGGAGAGTTAGCAACATTAACTCAAGTGTTTGATGAATAAATTATAGCTCCCGAGGATAAACCGGAGCAAGTTGAGTCAAATGCGCAAGGAGCTAAGAGGAAGAGAGTTGCACCCGAGTAAATCTAGGTAAGGGAATTGTGTGGACTTTTAGAGATATCTGTGCACAATTTAGGCGCACAATGTTTTGCTAGAGTGCATGTGATACTAGGAAATGAAATTAGGTGATTGAAGGGCAAAAAGTTGGGATTTGAGAAATGTGCATGAAAAAAAAGAGCATGACGCTTTGAAAACCTTGTTTTACTGCTTTTTAGCAAGTGTTTGGTAGATTGGCTGACATTTGAAACGATTTGCAAAAAGAAATGATTTGGTTTGGTTTATAACCATGTTTTGTAAAGAATTGAGCCACCTACATGGATTTCATGAGAATGAAAGCGTGCTAGAGCATGACTCGCACGTGAGTTAATTTGTTTTATTCGCATAAGTGCTAGAGCTTAGCTCGCACCAGTTTTCACATGGATTTCTATGATGTTGTGTTGGAGCTTAGCTCGCACAGACTTTATACTGGTTTTGACATAGTGCTGGAGCATAGCTCGCATTAGATGTCCACCATACTTGTTACCGTGCTTGAGATTACTCGCTTGTGGTTTTGTCACATGATTGATTGATAGTTGTGCTAGGAGCTTCGGGTAGACTGGGTGTCGCACTGATTAAATAGGCCCACACGTGCCTAATGAGATGTGGTGTGATATGATGTGTTCATATGGGTCCATGGAGTACGCTATACCGTGCAAGTAGCATGGTGTACGTTGTACCGTGTTGAGATTGTGATATACTGTCTTCGGACGATGTTTAGATCTACTATGGACCAGTGAGTTAGATGTGACCCACCTCCCGTGTGGAAGTAGATAGTGGTGATACCCTGCACACCTGATCAGTGTAGCTTGGGATCACAGGATATGGCCATAGTCCTAGAGGAGATTTCCCTGTTATATTGCCTATCTCACATGTCTATTGTTTTATGAATAAATCCATCTTTGAAATGCTTTGTGGGTCAGGACAGTCTGAGAGAGGGGCTGAGTCCTGACAAGTGTTGATTTTAGAAGATGAAATAGCATGATAATGGCTTTAAAGTGCACTGATGCATGATAGTTTTCCATACCTTATTTATGAGATATGCATGATGAGTTTTCCATGCCTTAAATTTAAATTGTGCACTGAATTTTAACAACATGATTTGCTTTACATGCAATTAACACAAGCATGAACTAATGCTTTTGAAGTGTGATGAGAAAATGTATGTGTATTTGAGCATGACATCACGATCACGTAAATAGTGCAGTATCTTCTTGTTCGCATGATTGCCTTACTGAGCGTGTTGTTTGCTTACCCCCTTATTTTCCCCTCTCTACAGAGCTTTGAGTATAGGCTGAGAGTGACTGGAGGCTTTCCCTTTTGGTATCTGCTGCATCCCATCATGTAAGGTATACACACTGATGTAATTTTGTTTCTAAACTTTCTATAGCACAGTAGCATTTTGAAAGTAACCATTGGGGATGTAAAGCAATGTAAACACATGTAAACAGCAACTCTGATTTATTTATACGTGTTTACTTTTAAACTATAATGCAAATTAAATTTGTTAGTTGGATGAGGTAGACATTGACACACAACCCAACTGTTGAGAGTGTAGCTGATCATGATCGAGGTAAGGTAAGAACGATTAATAAATAATGTATGAAAAGTGAAAAAAAAAGTTGTGACGATTTTTGATGAGTTGAGGGTCATGACATAAGCCATAGAAGTTTACATTGTACATTACAATTTTAGATTACATAAGCTAATTTTACATTGTCAATTTACCAATTTCACTATATACCTCTACAAGGCCGAATATCACAACTCAATATATCTACTTATATAGTTTAATTTTTTAATCATGCAACCTCATAACAGCTTATTCACTTTATAATTTCTGCATTAATCTTAATTTTCTAGTAAATTCAATCTCCCCTGATTTGGCTACATGCAATCGAATTCACCTACATGCACCTATTGAATTTTATTCTTCAATTGTTATAATTCCCCTTTGCTGCAGAAATTTGTACATGCAAAATCATTTTTCCTTAATTTATCATAACAACTTATACAAGTTAAATTTTCAGAATTTAAGATTCTATTAGCTAACAACTTTAATCCATGTGCATGTAACATTTTTCTAGAATTTTAAACAATCTAATTACATACATATATAAACATGACAGCAAACATATTGAAATTGAAGAAATTAACAATGTTCTTACCCCAAATTGCACTAGCCGACCTCCTCGCTAATTCTCCCCAATTTGCTCAAACTAATTTCTGGAAATTCCATGTTAAATCCTACTGTGTTAGATGTTTGGAGTTTATTTGAAGTTTTTCTTCACCTGCTTGAGACACCTAGGCACTCCTACCAGTCATAGAGCTCTCGGTTCTAGCTAAAATTTCAGGATTCATGGCTGTTTCAACAAATTTCAGGTATGGTGGAGGTTGAAAATGAGTTTGGTGTGTTTAATTGGTAAGTAATCTAAGTCTAATTGGTTTCTAAACAACCTAAGCTAACATGCAGCTACAATTTCTAGATTTTTGTTAAATGTTTGCAGAAAATCTGGAATGTGGACTGTTTGTGCATGGAGGACTAAAGAGAGGGAAAGGATGTTGCATGCAAGCTGTAAGGGCTGTTCTAAGGTGGCTGGTGGCATGATTTGTGGTGGCTGGTGTTGGATTCAACTGCTGGTGAGGTGGTGGTGGCGTGAGGAAGAGGGGTGAGGGCTGTAAGTTTTCTGGTTTCCTCCCTTAGCAAAAACGTGAAAGATATAGGAAACCAGAATTTGTTAAATTTCTATATATATATATTTTCTGCATAATTTATATGTTAGTTAGTTTAATTATTTGTTAATTTAATTTCTAGAATTAGCAATTTAATTATACATGCATAAAATTAAATTGCACTTTTATAATTAAATCTACATATTTTACTCTAATGTTTTTATGAATAATTACATTTTCAGATTTCTTATTATGTCAATTAGCTTATGAAATCTGACTTTATAACTAACATAATTATATATACACGTTCCAAATAATACAACACAAGGATTTTATACTTATATATATTTTTCAAATTTTGTAATTTATACATAAATATATTGTATCTTAATATTTTCTGATTTTATTACATTATAATATCAAATTTATTAAATTCATAATTAACTTGGTTAACTTGCTTAAATTTAACAATGTCACTACTTAATTATTCATGAAATTTCCCTATAACCGATTTTATCATGGTTTCATATAACCAAATTTGGCATTATTTTCTTAGCATATTCGGTCACCACTGTAATCTACCTACATGAATTAAATTTATTTCTACATTTATGAATATTTAGCCTAATGTCTAATGATAAATTATCTTAGTCTATCCTAATTTAATCATATGAACATATTTCAACTACATAAATTGTGTTCTTGACATAATCCTAAACATGCATTATACATTATGCCATTAAAGTTATATTCTCTCTATATAATTTATCTTTGTTGTATTTTATTTATATTAGACTAAATTTTCGTTTTCAATACTTATACTTACCTATTTTGCTAATGTCTAACCAATCCTACATTACTCAAACTAAAATTACACAAAAATTATTATTTCTAAGTGGTGTAAACCGAAATAATCCTATTCTAGTTCTATTTATCCTAACTCTTAATTAAATTAAATCTTCCTATCCGTAAACTAATCTTGACTTAACATATAAATAACGAAACATTGGTATAGGGAATTTTGCGGTCTTACACAACTGGACATCCTCAGAGGCTTGTGTAACTAAATCTAGAGCAAAAATCTTTTTGTCAACCCCTTCTTCCCAACCAATAGGGGAACGGCATCTACGGCCATACAAAGCCTCATACGACGCCATCCCGATACTCGCATAATAACTATTGTTGTAGGCGAGTAGTAAATAATCATCCCAAGAGCCTCTAAAATCCAGCACACACGCTCTCAACATATCTATAAACCCCATGAAATTCCTATATTTAATTAGACCATATAAGAATAAAAATAATATGTTTTAATGGAAATGTGAATATTCGTTGTAGGGCTCGAGGACTATAGGAACTGAGAAGCCCGTGAACGACAAGGAACCCGAAATACAAAAAGTGATGAAGCAAATGCAAGCACGGAGGGATTTGGAAAATTTTAATTTGTTAGTTGAAAATTGTTGACGTAAAAACTTGTATCCAGAATTTATGAAGAATGATGGAATCCCGATACTATTTCATTTTCGAAAAAATAAAAATTTCATGGAAGGCATGGATATGATGTCTTTGGATAAAGTATACAAGAAAATGTATATATGTGGATATATACATAGGTGTATATGTATATATATATATACATATATACTAGACATTTAAATAAAAGAATAATAATATATATAGCATATATATATATATTATTTAGTGTATAGTATTTAATATATAAGTATTAATAAATAATAATTAAAGCATGAGACAAAGAAAAAAAGAATGAAATGGGAAACAACAAATAATCAAACAAAACAACAAACAAAAATAATAATGTCACGACCCAAATTCCATTCTCTTTAACCGAAATCACTGAAAATTTTTCGCGTTTTACTGTTACCTTGCCCGGTCGTGAACTAAACTCACCACACACTGTTGGGCTGTGAGTCAATAATAACACCACATCTCATTCATTCTCAATTAATTAAAATGATGTCATACATGTGCATTTAATCGTGTACTTATACGAATACATGTTTTACTGACATCTACATCCCCCATAAGTACAACTCAAAAGAATACTGTGCTTTTACATTGTTTAGATACAAAAGAATCACTGTGTATATACCTCTTAGCGATGGAGATGCAGCGGAGTCCAAAATAATACGCCTCAGTCCTCACCGGGCTACTATGCACGCTCTGTAGGAGGGAAAAATAGAGTGGGATGAGCAACCACACGCTCAGTAAGGTAATAATGCAAGCATGGTAGATAACTACTCTATCTACATGCTGATAGTGTTATGCATAAATCATTTATGGTAGGAGCATGAGGAATAAAACTATGCCATATGAGTATACATATATATCATGTATCAAAGTCATGTAAAATTGGCATATAAAACATGGTAAAACATCATGTATAAATCATCTCATGCTCGATCTCATTTAAATTCATAAAAAAGGGCAATTCATTAAGAAACCTCCTTTTTAAACCCACGTCATAAATCTCTTTCTCATCACATACAATCACATCACATCAATTCACAATCACAACCACGTTTTCATTTCACAATTCAAATCCACGATGCTCGACTCCTCCTTCGGGTCTACCTTAAACAATCACAATCACACTTAGAGATTTAAAATCATGTGGTAGTAAGTAATTCAAGCAAGGAGACAGGTTACTATATCTCAAGTGACTACATTGGCCAATCGTCACATATCATCCCAGACCACACGGATTTCGGTGTGCGGGGTATCATGCTGGCACAAAGGTGGGTTAGTTCTCCGCCAGACTTTCTCAATCAAGTAACCACCACGCGGTACATCGTACTCCATGTGATATACACGGTACATCGTACTCCGCGGACCCATAATCATGGTTAGGGGGTGCCTGCCATAGGTCTTATCTACCCCATATCGAGTGTAACCTTTATAGTCTCAAGAGCGCGTGGGAGTAACCGCAATACTAGGTCCTAGCCCCTCATGGCCTTGCTCGCCCCTGTTGGGTTCCCTGATCCAGGTCCTAGCCCCTCACCCTCACCTCACCTAAGAGGTCTGTTAGGCCTGTTGGGTTCCCTGGATGGATTATGTCAGGTCCTAGCCCCTCACCCTCACCCCACCTAAGAGGTCTGTCAGGCCTGTTGGGTTCCCTGAGCTAATCCGTATCTCTCACCACGGCCTCATACATACCACAGTGTGAAAACCAACGCGAGCTACGCTCTAGCGCGAATTCATGCATCAAAACCAATCACTTCGTACGAGCAACGCTCTGGTACGGCATTTATGCATAAAATATGAAGAAACCATGTATGAGCATAGCTCCAGTACAGTTATATGCATAAGAAAAACCACTCAAATCTACGTACGAGCATAAGCTCCAGTACGGTTTATAAACATCATCACAATTCAATTTCAAAGTGCGAGCTAAGCTCAAGCACGTTTCACACAAGTGAAAACATAGAAATCACGCGCGAGCGAGGCTCTAACGCGAATTATATCTCATACACGCGATAGACGGCTTACATGCATTCAAAACATCTCATAATATGCTTAGTGCCTCATATGGGCTATTTCACAACATCATTCAAGTACTAGCCAGCCTATCCTTTTATTTGCTCAGATCAAAGCATTGTGTTTTGTAAAAGCATTCAAAACACATGATTTATGCAATTATTAGCCTTACTATCCCTTTTTCAATAACCATCTCAAACCACCAAATCTCATACAAATACTCATACACCATCAGAACACATTTCTATAAGTCCATGCATATTTCCAAAGCCCTATATATACCCACGAGTTCAAAATACGAGCAGCTACCTCTATATACTTACAAAATTCCCTTACCTGGAATCGCGATGCGTGATTCCATTTCCTTAAGCTGCTTTCTCGTACAGTTCGGTTCGCCTTTAACGGACTCTTCGGGACTGCACAAAATCGTATCCCGCATTATATTCGATCCATATATTGCAACCCTTGTGCTTGCTATAGTCAATTTAATCTATAGCCTCTATTAAAGCTTATTTGGCCTCGTTTCATTACTTTACCCATAGCTCGAGTCTATGGACCTTCTTAGGCCTATTAACTTATTCAAAGTCGATATTAAATCGACATAAAGCTCATAGCGTTCATATTCCATGAATCCCCTCACTATGGCATTTATCAATTATATACATACCCATTTCCACATTTCTTCCAACCCACCATGTAATTCCATCTAACCATCTAAAATCATAACATTATCCCAATGACAACTTTAGCATGCCATAAACCATAAGTTCATTCAATCCCACATATCCTCACATTATACCCATTTTAGATTTCTAGGTCACACCAAATTTCACAACATTCCTAGATCATTTATCCATCAATACTCATACCAATCAACTCCAAAATCAATTAAATAGCTAATGCATTTGGATTGGAGTGTTAGAATCTTACCAATATGATTTCTCTTCTTTCTCCAATTGGTAATGCCCTCAACTCCTTCAATTCCAAAAATGCAAAAATGCCCTCTCACTATGTTGTTCTCCTCTTTGATAGGAACAACTTTGCCTCTAATGATCTCTCTCCAAATCTCACTGAAAATGGCTGATTTTAGAGAGGGAAAGTTGGGTTTTTGGGGTTGAAATTGCAAAGTTTGGTGTTTTTTCTGAGATTTCCAGATTTTTCAGCTCTCCTTATATAGAAATGACTTGAGGAGATCGATCTGGTCCAAGAGGAGATCGATCTGGTCCCTTAAAATCCCTCTTTTTCACGGCATTTTTAAGCCTGAGATCGATCTGTCAAAGCAATGAGATCGATCTGTTGAATCATGAGATCGATCTGTAGAAGCATGAGATCGATCTGGTCCCAAACAGAGAGCTAAGGAGATCGATCTGGGTGCTTGAGGATCGATCTTTTCACTTATAGAATGCTTGGCAGATCGATCTGTCTCCATTGGAGATCGATCTGCTCTATTCTTTCGCCCAAATAAAAGCATTCTGGCTCTTCCAGATCGATCTCTCATCCTAGGAGATCGATCTGGACCTCATGTTTTCCAGATTTCCTGCAGTTTCATTGCTGCAACTCATACCCACATCCTTAATCTATTGCCATGGCCATTTTCTCATCCATCCACCTTTATAACTTGAAAATGGCATCCATTCATACCTTATGCACATTGAAACTTGTGTGCATTCATTATATGTCCCAAGGTATGCTACATAGAACCGAATAGAAGCTTAACTCCATTCCATTTTACCACACTACTCATTTTGAGTTTCAATCACATCCATCACTTGCCATAACTCATTCCTTCATATTCATACTCAATGAAACTTGTATGTATGTTACAATTCATATTACACATACATACATTGAATCCATGGACTTACATCAATCATAATTTACATTACAAGTCCATTCATATTATTTGATCCAATTACACATATTACCCTTTTACATATACGGGGTCTTACAAAATAAATAATATATATATATTAATATAATATATATATATATATAAATATTAATATAATATATATATATATATATAAACATGGCATTGTACGAAATTGGCTTTGAAAAGCCAATTCCGTCTGCCACATTTGGAATTGAAAAAAAAATGAAACAGAGGAGCTAGGCGGGAACCAAAGAAGAGAAAAGAGAAAAGGAAGAAGAAGAAAAGGGAAGAAGGAAAGGGAGAAGAGCGAAGGTTGTCGGCCGGAAGAGAAAGGAAAGAAAGAAAAAGGGAAGCTGTCCAGCCGAGGGAGGAAGAAAGAAAGGAAGAAAAGAAAAGAGAAGGAAAGAAAGGGGCTGCTGGCCGAGGAAGAGAGGAGAAGAAAAAAAGGAAAGGGAAAGGAGAAGAGGAAGAAGGAGAAGAAAAGAAAGAAAAGAGAGGGAAAGAAAGAAGAAGGGACTGATCGGGAAAAGGAAGAAAGAGAGGATCGGCTGGAGAAGAAGAGAAAGAAGGAAAGAAAAGATGAGAAAAAGAAGGGCTGGCCGAGGAAGAAGGAGAAGAGAAGACAAGAGAAGAAAGGAATGGAAAGAGAAGGAAGAAAGAAAGAGGAAGTTGAAACTGAAGCAGAGAAATCGGGAGCTGGAGCCAACCCGAGGGAAAGGAAATTGAAGAAGACTAAAAACTGGAAATTGGAATAGACCGAGAATGGAGCAGAACAGAATTGAAACAGAGTAAAAAATGGAAGCAGAGCAAGATCGAAGCAAGCTGAAGCAACCAAGAGCAGTGGAGACTCTCGGCCAGGAAAATAAGACAGAATCGAGGGTTAGAGAAGCAAACCGAGGCAAGGGAAATTGAGTGAAGAGAAGCAAAACCGTAAACTGAAGGGAAACAGGGGTCCGGTGAAAGAGAGGAGAAAGGATCGGTGGGGGACAGTGAAGGCTGGAACCGAGAGCTGCAGAGAGGAGAAAATCAAGAAATGTAGAGAAGAAAAAAAAGAGAGAGAGAAAGGCTGGAAATTTGGAAGCCCGAAAACAGAGCAAAATTGGAGCAAAAGATGTAGGCCTCAGTGAAGCAGGAAACGAGGGTCGAATGAGATTGATGAGGATGATGAGGATGATGATGGGAAGTCAAGATCGAGAGCCAGAATAAGAGGAAGGTAGCCCTATTGCTTGAAACTGAAGAAGAAAATAAAAAGAAAAGGAAAAGAGAGAAAAAGGTAAAATATATATATGTATATATGCGTATTTAATGTACATGAATATATATGTGTGGTATATATAAGCATGCTAGTATAGTTTGAATTAGATAAAAATGGGAATGATGAGGAGTAGGCAAACATATATATATATATATTTGTGATATTGAATAATGGAAACTAATAATAATATATTTGTATATATATGTGTATATATATATATATATATATATATATATTGTTGTATATACTTGTGGGTGTGTATAAGATAAATGTGTATTTATGTGAATATATATATATATTTGGGTATATACATATAGGTGTATATAATGAATGGATATGTTAAGTATATGTACATACAAGGATATATATACATGTGATAAGGAAAAATGAAAACAAATGATGATATATATATATATATATATGCATATACATGTAAATGTATATAGAAAATGTGTATGATTACTATTTGTATGTACAAAATATATAAATAGCAAAGAAAATATATAAACGTGTGTTGACTTAGGTACATACAATAATACATACACACGTAGTAGTAATGAATAGGTTACGATTTTAACGCAATACGGACAATTCGCATGAATAGGGTGCTAAGTGTACGATTTCGGTGTAGGTGATCGTAGAAGGAATTAAGGGAGGTACTAAGAGGCGTCACCACTCGAATTCGTAAATTTCGATAGATTGAGGTAAGGGGATCTAATTTAAAATGGCAATAGTTACTTTCTGAAGCTTGATTAAAGAAAGCTTACAAAGACATGAAGTATGATTTTCATGCATGTTTCTAAATTATTTCTGATCAAGACTATGCTCTCTGTATTTGTGTTTTTGAATAATTGCATATAGCTGAATTTGACTTCTGAATAAGAGCATGTCTTCTGAAATGATCTTTTGAATAAAATGATTTTATTTCGATGTTTTCGTATATGAAAACTATACTATGTTTTGAGACTAAGGGCCATTTATATTGTATGCTTACGCATGTCAGCTTCGCCTGTGTGGCGTTTGAACTCGCCTGTGTGGCACCTGTATTTTGCCCTTGTGGTGCCTGTATTTCGCCCTCGTGGCACCTGAACTTCACCTTTGGGTTCTGAACGATGTACGATCTTGATTCTGTCTACAGCCTTACCATGGCCATAGGTTTTGAATTCCCTCTACGGAGGATGACTTAGTTATTTGCTACATGATGATTATGTTATTGCCGCATGATAATTATATGGGCCGATGTAGTCTCTATTTGAAAATTAAACTCTGTTTTCGGAAACTGATTTCATATTATGTGATTTGACATGTATTCCTATTTGGGAATTCTGAATATACGAAAAGTTTACGTAATATCTTTCAAGTTCACGTACTTAAAGAATTACGTTTTGAATCTTGATGTTTCCGATTTTTCTTAATCCTTGAATGTCCTTTATGTTAATTTCAGAAAGTAAGCATTTTACGTACTATTATGTTTTCGACATATTTGAATTACTAGGACTGTTTTTAAAAACATCTTCTTACTGAGCTTTTTTCCCAAAAGCTAACCCCTCTACCTCTCAGACCATTTGCAGTGATCCGTGGGCGCTACCTGCCGCGTACACGATGTAGGCTGTGGGAAGAGCTACCCTAGGCTACTTTTTGTACATGCAGAAAGGTATACATTTACATTCCTGTACCAGACATACTTGTACGCACAGACACATATATTGGAAATATTTTGTTGGGATGTAATTTGTAAGGAAAACGATGTAAACAATATTATTTTGGGATTATATTTTGAGATGACTAGTATTAAATCGAAATGGATATATTGAGTTGTAAAAGTGGATTTGGAAAATATGCTTGGTAGTTGTGGATATCTAAGATTGTTGGAAAGCATTCTTGGTAGTTGTGGATATCTAGGATTGTCAAAACAATTGTTTTACAAGTGGGTAGGCTTATATATAAGCTGTTATGTTGCCGAAAATTCTATCAGCCACATAGGTCAAAGTATGAAAATTAAATATAATTACGGATAAAGAATTAGGAAAAGTGTTTTGACACTGCACAGGAATACAACCTAAGTAAATAAGGGAATAAGGGGGTAGATTAAGTTAAAAAAAAAAAATTTCCCTCGAATTTTAAGGGTCAATGGTCGTTACAATATCCTCCAGAGTCCGTATAGTCCTCTCTGATTTACCATTTGTCTGAAGATTAAAAGCAGTGCTCAAACTCAACTGGGTTCCTATGACTTCTTGAAAATGTTCCTAAAAGTGGGAAGTGAAGCAGGAATCCCTATCCGAAACAATGCTCACTAGAACACCATGTAACCTTACTACCTCGCGTACATACAACTCTGCCAATGAACTCTGTAAGACCGCAAATTCCTTATACCATTGTTTCATTTATCATTATGTTAAGTCGGGATTAGTTACGGATAGGAAGATTTAATCTAATTAAGAGATAGAATAAATAGAAATTAGAGTAGGATTATTTCGGTTTACACCACTTAGAAAAATAATTTTGGTGTAATTTTAGTTTAAGTAATGTAAGAATTGGTAAGAATTGATAACATTAGGTAAGTATAAGTATTAAAAACGAAAATTAGAGTCTAATATAAATAAAATACAACAATGATAAAATTTAATAGAGAGAGAATATAATTTATTGGCATAATGCAAGATGTATGTTTAGGATTATGTCAAGAACATAATTTATGTGGTAGAAATATATTCATATGATTAAATTGAGATAGACTAAGACAACTTACCATTAAACATTAAGATAAATATTCATGAGTGAAGAAATAAATTTAATTCATGTAAGTAGATTAGTGTGTGGCCGAAATTGATAAGGAAAGCATGATAAAATCGGTTAAAGGGAAATTTTATGAATAATTAGGTAGTGAAATTATTAAATTTAAGTAAGTAGCTTAGCTAATTTGTAAGACCCGGATTTAATTAAAATATGAAATGAATGAGTATTCGTGAAGGGAAGTTGAGTTAAATTAATCCCGAACACGTGTAAGGGCAAAACGGTCAATAGACCGAAAGTCGGAATAAATTCGATAAGAAAATTTAATTAAAAATAATGGATTGAGAAATCTTGGTCAATAAAGGTGAAATAAATTTATTTCGGATTAAATTGATTAAGATATTAATTTATTGGAATTAATCGGGATTAATCAGAATTTTTAGTTCGAAAAAATAATCCCGAAAATAATCGAAAAATATACCGAAAAGTCATTCGGGACAATATCCAAAAAATACAGAGAAATTATACCCGAAAAAGGGTTAAAATATAATAAATAAATTAAATTAAATTAAATTAATTAATTTAGAATTAAATAATAATTTTAAGGATATTTTAAGGGATATTTTGGATTTTTATAGAGTATTTTAATGAATGGTGTAATAATTAAAATAATTAATAATAATAAAAATAATTAATAATAAAACAAAAAAATCTGAAAAAAAAAGAGAGAGAAGATCGAAAAACGCGAAAATGGAAACCCGAAAATGGAGCCGAAAAATCGAGAAGCCCGACGAGCCACCGACGGTCAGGGACCCCAGGCGAGGGCCGACGAAGGAAGCCCGACGCCAGGCGATCTTGCTGCCACCGGTGACGGGCGCCAAGGACGCCGGAATTCGACGGAAAACGGAGGAGAAAGTCGCGGGAAAGAAAGGGTCATCGGCGGCGAACGGCGGCGATTCAGGCGGATCCGAGGCCAGATTCTGGAAGCCCAGGCGACGACGGTGCTTTTGAGACCGATATCAGCCGACGAAACGGCGGGAATCGCCGGCGACGGCCAAGGGAAGAAAATGGGTCCGACGGCCAAGGGAGAAGAGGCCGAACCGGCGGCGTTCCGGCGAGCCCGACCGAAACCGAGGGTAGATTCGAGATGCGGACGACCTTGCGGAGCCACTGGCGGTAGAAGTCGACGGAGAACCGACCTGCAAGATGGTGAACCGGAGTGAACCGGAGTGAACCGGAGTGAACCGGGGTGAACCGGCGGGTCTGAACCGGTCCGAACCGGACTGAACCGGTTCAGCCAAAAAGAGAGGAAAAAAGAAAGAAAAAGGGAAAAAGAAAAAGAGAAAAAATTGGGAAAAAATCCCAACGATGCAATCGAGCTACGGGTAAGTCAGTAGTGGTCGAAATTGACCCGATTTAAATTTCGGAGTATTTAATTTAATTAATTTTGGACTGAAAACTTACCCGGAAAATTGTGGAATTATGTAGCTCGACAATTGGCATCCAACGAGAGCTCGAGATAACCTCAATTTACGTACTAGCATGGAATCTCGGAAAGTGATCCTTATTTACGATAATTTACATCGTTATGCATGATATGAATTTAAATTCCGTATAAATTGAATTAAATTATGGAAATTTAGATAAATTGTCGTAAATATTAAATTTAGCAATTCGAGAGTTAGAACGAGGCTCAATAAATTGTTGGAGGGTCCAATGAGCCCAATAGGCCTCGATAAAGTGAAAATTAAGTGAAAAACGGGCTTAAGGCCGATTAAGGCCCATTAAGGTGCAATCGGGCCCAATAGGGGTAAACGGGCCCAATGATTTAAATTAAGCCCAGAAAATAGGAAATACAATTAAATTGTATGTTATCTGACCTGAGGAATATTTATACGCAGTTCCGGAGGTTTGATTGGGAGCATATCGGACTGCGCGACGAGACAATAAGGGAAAAGGAAAGGTCAGACTCTACAGAAAAATAAGGTAAGGGAATTCTACGGACTGCTAGAGGTAACTTTATGCAATTTTAAGTTCATTTGCAGTCTTTAAAAATTACCTGAAGGGTCTAGAGGTCAAATAATAATTTTAGTGCCCCGAATGGGCAAATTACCAAAATACCCTTGTTAAGGGTAAAATTTACAAATTTAGGAAAAGTTGGGAGGAGTAAGAACAAGAGCTTCTTGCTCATTCTGGAGGTGTTTTGATGCATGCATTAGTAGGCTGGCTAACCTTGAAAGAAAATGCACAGCATTGCATACTTTCAACGTGAAATTGTTTTTAACACTATTTTGAGGAAACAGAGCCGCCTACGTGTTTTATTGACATGTGACGTGCTAGAGCTCAGCTCGCACGATATTTTCGATTTGTGTGATGCACGCATTAGTGCTGGAGCGAGAGCTCGCACTAGAGTTTTACATGCATAGGTGCTGGAGTCCAACTCGCACCAGATTCTTATATATATATGATTTTCATGACAGGGTGCTAGAGTCTAACTCGCACCATATTTTTATATGATTTTGAGACAGGGTGTTAGAGCTTCGCTCGCACCAGATTTTTATACGGTTTGCATACAGCGTGCTAGAGCTTAGCTCGCACTAGATTTACTTGATTTGATGAGAGTGCTGAGCATTGCTCGCACTGATTTTATGAGAACATGTGATGAGCCGTGCTCGGAGCATCGGGTAGACTGTGTGTCACCAATTAAATAGGCCCGCACGTGCGTTTTGAGACATGGCATGTTAAAACAACCTGATGAGCCCGAACGAGGGATAAAGGTTAGAGAAACAACCTGATGAGCCCGAACGAGGGATAAGGGTTAGAGAAACAACCTGATGAGCCCGAACGAGGGATAAGGGTTGGAGATCCACCTGATGAGCCCGAACGAGGGATAAGGGTTGGAGGACCAGCTGATGAGCCCGAACGAGGGATAAGGCTAGGGGTCCACGGAGTACGATGTACCGTGCAAGTACCATGGAGTACGATGTACCGTGTGGTATCTTTGTGATACGTTGGTATCTTTGTGATACGTTGGCATCTTTGGATGCATGGGATCGGATAAGACCGACGAGATGGATTGACCCACCTCCCGGGCGGTTCCCGATCATGGGGAGAACTCGCACACTAGGATCCGTGTAGCTGGGGAACTCCCGAGGACACATATGGCCATAGTCCTGGTTATTTGCCGATATACAGACGTTGCCTAGTCTCGCATGTCGTCGATTTTGATGAAATCAAATTGGGTTTTAAACTAAATTTGCATGATGGTATTTCCATGCTTTTCAAACCCATGTGTGAATGTAAATCGATTTTCATGGTTTTGTGTGAGTCAGGATCACCCGCAGGAGGGGTCGAGTCCTGACTTTATTGTGAAAATTTTAATTGAGAAATAAATGATTTGTAATAATTGCATGTTGAATTTTCCGTGCAAACTTGATTTACATAACATCATAATTCATATCATTTGTTTTAAAATATGTGGAGAAAGGGTGGTTTATACATGGTACCACGTTCATGTAGGTAGTATGGTTACCTACTTGTTCGTAGGATTGCCTTACTGAGCTTGATGTGCTCACCCCTTTCATTTTCTCCCACAGATAATCTCCAGTTGAAGTTGAGACGACTCAGTACTGCATTCCGGATATCTGCTGCTGCCCATCATTCAAGGTATATACACTTGTACAAATTGTATCTAAATAAGCATAGCACAGTAACATGTTTGTAAGTGTCTCTAGGGGATGTATAAATATTGCAGACATTTTATAAATGACTGAGAAAGAATTAAGTTATATGGTAAATGTATGGTGGGACTGGCATTGACGCACAGCCCAATTTGTTAGTGGAGTGTGGTCACGATTAGAGGACAGGTAAGAATGAAAGAAAATAACAAAACGCGAAAAATTAACTCTGATTTTTGGGTAGTTTTGGTCGTGACATAATTAGGGAGAAAATTTATATAATAATTTAATGTAATAAAATCTAAAAATATAAAGCTACTAACATTAAGATGAAATATGTTTATGCATAAATTACAAAAATCTTAAATTTTATATATAGATGTAGACTTTATGTAAAGATTATTTTCGAAACAAGTTTATATATATAAGTATATATAGAAAGATGTAAAACGGATTCCATAAGATTTTATGATTATTAAATCTGAAAATGTAGTCACTTATACATATGAGACATAAGACTTGATTATAGGTAGATTAAGTATTAAATCTACAATTTAAGTTTGCATGTGGAACCATATAGGAAGTTGATAAAAATATGCATACATTAGAAGTATGAAAACCCGAAATATATGTAGATCAATTTCTAATCATGTAACTTAATTTTCAGATTTACTAAACCTGCACTTTGATTATTAAATTGATAAACAATGTATTTGAAATGCAATTTTATATATATATATATATATATATATATGTATTAGAGTAATATCGGAAGATTATACTATAAATCTGAAATTTAGATGTTAAATTGGTAAAGCCATTTGTATTAGAGCATGAAAACCAGATTTTATTTAGATTAAAGTTTATAAATTCTGCACTTGACATTTAATTCTTAAAACCATAGTATAAGCTAAACTATGTTGCATGTATAATTAAGTTGCCAATTCTGGAAATTAGATTATTAAATGATTAAACTAAATTAAATCAAATAAAACTAATTTAAACAGAAAATATATAAAGGCCATATGTTATTTTTTCAGACTTTCCTCTTCTTCCCCACCTCCCTCACGTTTTTTTTTTTTTTCACCAAGGCTGGAAACCAGAACAGCCATTTCCCCTCTCCTCCACGCCACCACCACCACACCAGCCACCAGCCACGCCACCAGCCACCCTAGAACCACCCTCTAGGCTTGCATGCAACAATCATCCACCCTTCATTTGCCATCCACGCCTAACAGCCACATTTCCAACAAATTTCTGCAACAGCCAACAAAATCTGGAAATGTTAGCTTGCATGTTAGCTTAGGTAGTTTAGAAACTAGTTTTAGCTTAGATTATTACCTCACAAGCTCACCAATTCTCCACCCTCACCATACCAGAAATTTGCTGAAACAGCCATGAATCCTTAACATTGAGCTGAAACCGAGAGCTGTAAGAGTGAGTTGGGTGCCTAGGCGAGCTGACTAGGTGAAGAACACTTTCCATTAAGCTCCAACGTGTAGGACAGTAGGTGTTCATCAAGAATTTTCAGAAATTGGTTAGAACATTTTGGGGAAAAATTAGCAAGGGGTTCGGCTAGTGCAATTTGGGGTAAGGACAGTTAATTTCTGCAATTGTAATGCGTTTGCTGTTTGGTCAATACATAGTTTTAATTAGTTTGTTTAAATTTCCAGAAATTTAACATGCATGAGAGTTTGATATTGTTAACTAATTGAAATTCTAATTGCTGAAAATTTTAAGTTCATAAATCGGTATGAATAAATTGAAGGAAATGTACTGCATGTACAAATTATAAACAGCAAGTAAAATTGTAACAATTTAAGACTTAGAGGATTTCATTTGCTGGAAAAGAATTAGATTAATGCAGAAATTATAAAGTGAATAAGCTGTAGTAAGGATGCATGAATGAAAATTTAGCTAAATAGTAGATATGATGGATTGAGATTTGGCTACATTAGATGCATGTAGGGAAATTGTTAAATTGGCAATGTAAAATTAGCCTATGAAATCTGAAATTTCAATGTACAATGTGAAATTGTATGGATTAAAACTCAACAAGGAAAATTGGAAAAAGAGAACAATGTAATCGGCTATATGGAAATGTAAGAAAAGAAAATTTTGTATGTGATGAATTTAGTTAAATTGATTTAGCTGAATTGAGATAATGCATTTGTCTTTGTTTATAATTAAAAATTTGAAGGGAAAAACTTGAATTGGATAGGGATAGGTTTGGCTGCAATGAAAAAGAACAAAACAGAATTTGTATAATGTATGTAAATGAGGAATGAGCAAAATCTAGAAATTTTATAATATCATGATCAATTGGAATGCAGAAAATTTATGTAGGATAACTTAAATTCATGCAATTCAAGTAAGTTAAAAACAAAATTTTAAAGGCTGGAAACATGGAATAAGTTTGGTAGATTTAAAAGTTTGGAAAATAATATATCAATTCAATGTCTAACTAGGTGAATTGGCTGGAAAATTTGTAAGGATTGAAATGGTAATGTGATGCTCGGTAAGTAGGAAATTTAAGGGGAATTATGCATGCATTCGGCTAGGAGTGTTAAATTGCATAATTTGCCTAAAAATAATACACAATTGATGCATGGTAGGAAGTGAAATGAAATGCAGAAAAAATTTAATCCCTTGGCTGGAAATTATATGACATTGTTGGTTAATAAAAGTGTGCCACACAATTATGGAAATAATTGCATGAGTATAGGAGAGGAAGGTTCGGCCAAATGGGACTTTAAGAACAACAACACTTGCTGGAAATTTGAAATGAAAATAATTAATCAGTGATGAGGCATTATAGTCCCATAACAATGAAATCAGAATTTAAGACTTAGATAATGAGGATTATGGGAGTTTCAATTAGAAGGTTGTTGGTGAAATTGTTGATTGGAAATGCATAAATTAAAGAAAAATATAAATGAAAAATGTTGTATAAAAATATGTATTGCGTAAATGTAGTGTGAAATTAAAATTATGCTCAAGGTGTTTAGCTAATTTATATAGATTAAGAATAATTAACAAATAGAATTTCTAGAAATTATGGCCATGAGAGCATGATTAGAAATGAATAAGCGGAAGGCTTAAACTGATAAATTGTGTTAATGGTAGTTAGCCTAGAATTGTTTTTGCGAATGTGCGTGTGCTGAAAATTAAATTCGTTGATGTGCGAATGGTAAATGACGTATACCTTAATGATATTTCGCAACAAGCACGTCAGAAGGTGCTAAGGGTAAATCGGGTAAATCGGGCGCGTAGCTTGTGTGGTAAGGGGTTTTATATAACTGATGTTAGTAAAATACTTAGGATAGGCTAGATTTCATATTTTTAAAGTAGGATTATAGGTTAGTCGATTTAATAGAGTAGCCTGGATTAAAATTCTCTTACCCATTATTTTTATAAAGTGTCTTGATTTAAATTTTGTCATAGCATGGAGTTACTATTTTATAAGCTAATATTTCTACATGATAGCAGCATGTGCGTTTGGTGCATTACAATATTTTCGTAACTCCATGATGATTGCTAATTTTGAAGATGTTGCATGGGCACTATTGTTAACTGTATTTTGAAGTAAGCATGACGTTGTACGATTTTATTCACATGCTAGTTTTATGCAGTTGATATATGTTTTATTTTTGATGGGTTGTTTTCCCCAATTTTTGAAATTCTGATTTGGGACGAACTGTTGGATTTTTATCGTGTACACATCGAGGGATTTTTGAGTCTGTTAGCAACCCGGTTTATGCCTGTGTGGTAGTCATGTTCGTGAGAGCCATTTCTAGCATCCGGTAGGAGGTTCTATGTGATTGCCCTACGGTGCCAAGTGCTTCACAGGGATGTCTTCGTGACATCGAGTTTGTTATTGCTACCTAATACTGTGAGACCCTGAGCCCATCTACAGTACCCTAGTCCGGAACCTGCTAAGTTAGGATAGGGCGGTAGTCACTATGGCCATAGGTGTATTGATATTTGCATTGATATTGGTGAGGTTATCTGAATATTGGATCCATGACTGGTTTGGGTTATTGCCACTTACTCATGTTACTGTATCGAATGCTTCAAGTATGCCCATACATGTATTTGAATAAACTGCTCTTTGACTATGGTCTCGGTTTTGAGGACTTATGATTATTCTTTAGAAATCTGGTTTGACTAAGATACATTGATTTTCAATTATGAAAGCTTGTCTAAACCGAAGTTTGTACAACATTTGTTTTATCAAATTATGCATGATTTATTTTACGTGATTTTCTCGGTTTACCATTGCATGGTGTGTTGCATGGTGTTTTGCTAGCTTCGGTTATGTAGGCTTCTTACTGAGCGTGTGGTTGCTCAACCCTCTCTTTCCAATATTTTTCAGATTAGTATTCCAGGGAGAGCTCCATGTTTTGCTGACTCTTTCAGTGTAATTAGCAGCTTTGGAGTTTTTCAAGGTATATGTGAGGGACGGTATATGTATATATTTATATATGCATTTTTATTTTCAGATATGTACGCACGGTTGTAATTGTGAGATGTATATTTAGTTGGAAAATGTTTAAGCATGACAATTAGATGTTGCATCTTTGGATTATATGTTGTGAGCTATTAAACCGGTTAGACCTGATTGTGGTTATGTGCTGATATAATAGTTTCAGATTTCATGATTTACCTTAGGTTTTTTCTTTTCGGTTTAAAATAGAAGAAGGACATGTTAGATGGTAATGACTGTGATGTTGGGTTTGTGGATTATGTGACGTATGATGATGACCCAAAATTAATTAACTCGATGTTGAGAACTTGTGATAATTATGCTGTAGTTGAGTGGAAAAGATTAAATATTAAATTGTAGTCATATTGTATAATTAGAAAAATAAACCGAACTATTTGATAATATATTAACTAATAAATTAATCACGCACAAAAATATTATAAAAGGGTAGAATGGAGCCTACATCGAGCACACACGATAAGTAAAACGATCCGCGTAGTAATAATTGATATTATATTAAAATACGATTCTGTTGAATATTGCGCAACTAGTTCGAGGTTAGGTCACGGGATGTGACAAACTCAGAGTATTAATAGCTCTTATTACTAGAAAGTAGGTTGACTTCGTCAGTCTATCAACTATCACCCATATCACATCGTGATTCCTCCGGGTCCTCGATAAACCCATCACAAAATCCATGGTGATATGTTCTCATTTCCATGTCGATATAGGTAGAGGCTGCAATAACCCTGCAGGTTGCTGATGTTTACCTTCACTTGTTGACATACGAGACATCTCGCCACAAAATTCGTCGCATCTCTTTTCATACCTAACCACCCGTACACCATCCGGAGGTTCTAATACATCTTATTACTCCCCGGATGTAGCGTGTACCTCGACGAATGAGCTTCTGTCAATATCAATCTCCTGACCTCTAGGTCATCGGGAACTGTAAGACCCGAATTTAATTAAAATACGAAAATTAAATAAGAAAAGATGGGGGATGTATGAAGGAAGGTTAGGTAAAATTGATTTCTGAAACAAGAGCAGGGGTAAAATGGTAAAAATACCAAAACCTGATATTAAGGCGATAAGAAAATTTTAATTTAAAATAAGGATGTAAGATATCTTGATCGATAATGAGGAAATTATACAATTTGGGTCAATTGATCAAGATTCAAAAATTTTAAAAATATCGAAAAAATTACCGGAACGATATCTCGAAAAGCGCGAAAGAATAATATCGAAAATTTGGAGAAAAATATATTTAATAAATTAAATTTAAATTAAATAAATTAAATTAGAATAAAAATAATATAAGTGTAGATATTTTGGATTTTATGGAGTATTTTAATGAATAGTAAAATAATTAAATAAATTATAATAATAATAATAATAAAAAAGAAATCTGAAAACGGGTCGGGGAGAGAGAAAGACAAGGGATAAACGGAAACGGAAGCAGCCAAACCGAGGAGTCCGACGAGCCACCGACGGCCGTTGAGCCCAGGCGAAGGTCGAAAAAGCTAGAGCGAATCCCGACGATTCCAACGGTACCATCAACGCGCGTCGACGGTAGCTAATCCCGGCAAATCGATTGACGGAAGTTTCGGGGAGAAATCGCCTCTGTCCCTGCGAACGGCGACGTCTTGGCTCTGATTCGACCCTGCAAAACGATCCCTAGGCCGAGACGGTTCTGTTGAGGCCATTGGATGCCGACGAAACGGCGGGAATCGCCGACGACGACGAAGAGAAAGAAATGGGTTTCGACGCCGGGGAGAAGAGGCGGAACCGACGGCGTTCCGACGGACTTGGGTGAAACCGAGGGTAGATTCATGCTACGGACAACCTCACGGAGCTGCTGGCGGTGTAAGCCGACGGAGAACCGACCGACAAGGCGGTGAACCAGCCGAACCGGAGTGAACCGGGGTGAACCGGCGGGTCTGAACCGGTCCGAACCAGACTGAACCGGTTCAGCCAAAAAGAGAGGAAAAAAGGGAGAAAAAGGGAAAAAGAAAAAGAGAAAAAATCAGGAAAAAAATTCCAGTGATGCAATCGAGCTTCGGGTAAGTCGGTAAGCGGTCGAAATTGACCGATTTAAATTTGGGAATAATTTATTTAATTATTATTCGACTGGAAATTTACCCGAAAATCTATGAAATTGTGTAGCTCGACGATTGGCATCAAACGAGAGCTCGAGACAGCCTCAATTTACATACTAGCATGGAATCTCGGGTAAGTGATCCTTATTTACGACAATTTACATCGTTATGCGTGATATGAATTTAAATTTCGCATAAATTGAATTAAATTATGAAAATTTAGATAAATTGTCGTAAATAATAAATTTAGCTATTCGAGAGTTAGAACGAGGCCCAATAAATTGTTGGTGGGCCCAGTGAGCCCAATAGGCCTCGATAAAGTGAAAATTAAGTGGAAAACGGGCTTAAGGCCGATTAAGGCCCATTAAGGTGCAATCGGGCCCAATAGGGGTAAACGGGCCCAATGATTTAAATTAAGCTCAGAAAATAGGAAATACAATTAAATTGTATGTTATCTGACCTGAGGAATATTGATACGCAGTTCTGGGCATTGGATTGAGAGCAGATCGGACTGCGCGACGTGACATCAGTGGAAAGGTCAGACTCGACAGGAAAGTAAGGTAAGGGAATTCTACGGACTGCTAGAGGTAAACTTTATGCAATTTTAAGTTATTGCAGTCTTTAAAAATTACCTGAAGGGTCTAGAGGTCAAATAATAATTTTAGTGCCCCGAATGGGCAAATTACCAAAATACCCTTGTTAAGGGTAAAATTTACAAATTTAGGAAAAATTGGGAGGAGCAAGAACAAGAGGTTTCTGCTCGTTCTGGAGACATTTTAATGCATGCATGAGTAGGCTGGCTAACCTTGAAAGAAAATGCACAGCATTGCATACTTTCAACGATGAAATTATTTTGAAAACTGTTTTGAGGAAACAAAGCCGCCTACGTGTTTTTATTGATATGTGACGTGCTAGAGCTCAGCTCGCACGATGTTTGATTTGTGTGATGCATGCATTAGTGCTGGAGCGAGAGCTCGCACTAGAGTTTTACATGCATAGGTGCTAGAGTATAACTCGCACCAGATTTCACATGCTTGTTCGTGACACTGTGCTAGAGTCTAATTCGCACCAGAATTTACATGATTTTCGTGACAGGCTGCTGGAGTTTAACTCGGACCAGATTTTATAAGATTTTCATGTGATTTATATATAGAGTGCTAGAGCTTAGCTCGCACTAGTTTTACTGGATTTGTGGAGTAGCGCTGTCTGCCCTTGGAGTCAGCCAAAAGGCCCAACAGGCTCAAAAGACCTCTTAAGTGGGGTGAGAGTGAGGGATGAGGTTGGCGGCCTTGTGGGGATGTAAAGCGGGCTCTGTCGATTTTACTTGATTTGATGAGAGTGCTGAGCATCGCTCGCACTGATTTTATGAGAACATGCGATGAGCCGTGCTTGGAGCATCGGGTAGACTGTGTGTCACCGATTTAATAGGCTCGCACGTGCGTTTTGAGACATGGCATGAGTATTGAGAAACAAACCTCTCTGTGGGAAGCAGGCCATTTGGGCTGGAGTACCTAGAGTGATATGGGTCCATGGAGTACGATGTACCGTGTAAGTAGCATGGAGTACGATATACCGTGGGGTATCTTCGGATACGGTATCTTTGTGATACAGGGTATCTTCGGATACGGTATCTTTGTGATACGGGTATCTTCGGATACGGTATCTTTGTGATATGGGGTATCTTCGGATACGATATCTTTGTGATACGGGGTATCTTCGGATACGGCATCTTCGGATGCGTGGGATCGGATAAGACTGACGGGTTGGATTGACCAACCTCCCGGGCAGTTCTCGATCAGGGTGAGACCTCGCACACTAGGATCCGTGTAGCTAGAGGGACTCACGAGGACACACATGGCCATAGTCCTGGTTATTGCCGATATACAGATGTTGCCTAGTCTCGCATGTCGACGATTTTGATGAGATCAAATCGGGTTTTAAATTAAATGTGCATGATGGTTATTTCCATGCTTTTTAAACCCATATGTGATGTGAACAGATTTTCATGATTTTGTGTGAGTCAAGATCACCCGAAGGAGGGGTCGAGTCCTGACTTTACTGTGAAATTTTAAACGAGAAGATATGATTTTGAATATAATTACATGTTGAATTTTTCGTGCAAATGTGTTTTACATAACATCATAACTCATATCATCTGTTTTAAAATGTGTGGAGAAAGGGTGGTTTATGCATGGCACTACGTTCATGTAGGTAGTACGGTTACCTACTTGTTCGTAGGATTGCCTTACTGAGCTTGATGTGCTCACCCCTTTCATTTTCTCCCACAGATAATCTCCAGTAGACGTTGAGACGACTCAGTACTGCATTTCGGATATCCGCTGCTGCCCATCATTCAAGGTATATACAATTGTACAAATTGTATCTAAATAAACATAGCACAGTAACATGTTTGTAAGTGTCTCTAGGGGATGTATAAATATTGTAGACATTTTATAAATGACTGAGAAAGAATTAAGTTATATGTTAAATGTATGGTGGGACTGGCATTGACGCACAGCCCAATTTGTTAGTGGAGTGTGGTCACGATCAGAGGACAAGTAAGCAATGAAAGAAAATAACAAAACGTGAAAAATTAACTCTGATTTTTGGGTAGTTTGGGTCGTGACAGGAACACACAATCTGCCTCTGAACCTCTGAAGTCCATCTGGACTTATCTCAAAATCAGTCACTGTGCCTGTGAGATCTGAGAATTTTAGATATATTTGAATTATGTAATATGAACTTGAAGTGTAATTTATTGAGCTAAGTGAATTGGGGAATGATAATTGGAGATTTATATGTTAAGTGTTTAAAATAAGTATGAAGTTATGAGGATAGATCGATCTGGGAGAAGGAGAGATCGATCTGGTGAGTTAAAAATGACAAGAAAGGAGGAATTTGAGGAGCAGATCGATCTCCAATGGAAGAGGATCGATCTCCTTATGATTCTGTTTGAGAGAAGATCGATCTCATGAGGAAGAGATCGATCTCCAAATGATTCTGTTTGGGAGAAGATCGATCTCCTCAAGGAGCAGATCGATCTCATAAAGCCATAAAGAGATCGATCTCACCCCTCGACAGATCGATCTCCTAGGCATAAATTGCCCAAAATCGTCCTAAAATTCAAATGCAGATCGATCTCATCAAGAGCCAGATCGATCTCCTACCCTCAGCCTATATAAGGAACTCCTGTTTTTCACCTACAATCTCACTTTCTCTCTCTTCCAACCCCCATTTTCACCGAAACCTAGCTTTCTCACTCATCCAAAGCACCCATTTCCGTCCAAATCAGAAGTTTTGGCAAGAAGGAAAGTTGTTCCTCATCAAAGGGAGAACAACATACTTGGAAATAGAAAGACGGATCAAATCGAGGCAAGAGATAAGCTCTCCACAAGTTTTGGGTAATTTTTAAACTTCGATCCTTATATCTGAGATGATTTTGATGATAATGGTTGTTGGCATTGTGTTGAAATAGCTGAAAAATGATTAGGGATTGATGAAATTACAATGTGGTTGGAGTGATAATGATATTTAGCAATTTTGGAAATTTGAGCTATAAATAGAAATTTAGACAATGTGGTGAATTAGCATAGATAATTGGCATGAGAAATGTAGAACGTTGAGATGTTGTGAATGAGAGTGTAGTTTGGGGTAGAGTTACGAGAATCAAGAGATTTGAGGTGTTATGAGCAATTATGCTCGATTTTGAGAATTGAGGTTGATGAGATAATTGAGTATTGATGTTTTAACATCGTTTGGACAGCTCAGGAGTTCCAGAGTGGAATGCGAGGCTAGTCCGTGATACGGGGGAAACGATTGCACTATACGAGGTGCAAAGAGGTAAGGGAAACTAAACCATTTGTGTATGTGATTTGCGAACTATTATAGCATGAATTGTGATTTATAAAATAAACATGTTGAGTGTTATGTTGTGATACAATTGCACACGATTTTTATAGCCGGTTGGAGCCCAATGTTTTTATGAGTTTATAACTGGGCTCTACGTTAAGGCAATATTGAGACATAAGAAATGTGTGCGTGTTTTATCGGTTGGGACTCGATTTCAATATGTTTTGTGTTGAGTACAAAACGGTTTTCAAATGAGTTTTATGAGAGAAAAACCACTATGAGTTCTACGTGAAGGCAAACTAGTCTTATGTGATTAAGACTTAGGTGTGTAATTCTGAGTACACACCGGGCATTGCTCTGGTAGCATGTAAGCCCGATTCTTCTCCGTTCTGGTAACGTGAGAATAACCCATTCTGTGGCTATGCCATGTATACTTGGTGGCCGTTGCCACATGAGAAACCCTATTTGGTGGCCGTTGCCACGTGAGAAACCCCATTTGGTGGCCGTTGCCATGTGAGAACCCCATTTGGTGGCCGTTGCCACATGAGAAACCCTATTTGGTGGCCGTTGCCACGTGAGAAACCCTATTTGGTGGCTGTTGCCACGTGAAAACCCTAATTGGTGGCCGTTGCCACGTGAGATCACCCATCCAGTGGCTATGCCACGTATATTTGGTGGCCGTTGCCACGTGAAACCCTATTCTGTGGCTGTGCCACGTGTGAATCTAAATCAGTGGCTATGCCACGTGTGTCTAGTGGCTGTGCCACGTGTGAATTTAAATCAGTGGCTATGCCACGTGTGTTTAGTGGCTGCGCCACGTGCATTACTATTACAGTGATTTTATCACGTTCATTGAGAAAGCGTTTATCGCATTATTTTCACATGCTTTGTTATTGCTCTAGACTGAGCCTTTTTACTTCATGTTTTCACATGATTTGAGACATGAGAATGTCGTTTTGAGTACTTTCATGCTATGGTTTTCAAATGAGATTAATGAGTTTCACATACAAATAAATATTTTGTGATGTGCATTTTAGTTTATGAAATGAGTCCCTTACCCCCCTTACTGAGCGATTTAGAAGCTCACCCTGTTTTCTTTCCCCCCAGATTTCTTCAAGTGAAAAAGGATATTTCTGCGACGTACGGAGTAGTGGCTAGTGGAGGACTTGAGCTCCAGGCCATATATTGTATTTTGAGGTATCTTTTATCTTTTCATGTACCCAGACAATTACTGTAATTGCAGACATTTGATGTATAACATTGTATGGGATGTATTAAGATTAATTAACTTGAGATCAAGTAATGTATATGATATAATATATACTATTCAATGACAAGATCCTGAGGTATAATATAGGTGATGATGTATGACACTGCACAGGAATGCACTCTTAATTGTGAATGAATGAATAAAAAGTTTTAAATTAGCCCTATTTTCCGCACTTCCGGGGCATGACAGTGCCTCTCTGTATCTGACTACTCATGTTAATGCAATACAGATCAGTTTACTGTGTCTGTCTGATCCTATCCAATAGGTCCAGCTTCAAGCATAGACTAACAATCATACAGTCCATATCCATGTCAGAAGACACGACTCCCAAACTGAGGCTAGCAAACTGCTCTAGCAACTCATGTTCCTTGACCATAATATACGATACCATCCCAAGGCTCTTTCTGCTCAACGCATCAGCTACAACATTAGCCTTACCCGGATGATAAAGTATCTCACAATCATAGTTCTTTAGAAGCTCTAGCCATCTTCTCTGTCTCATGTTCAATTCTTTTTATGAGAATAGATACTTAAAGCTCTTGTGATCGGTAAAAATCTGAAATTTTTCACCATACAAGTAGTGATACCATACCTTCAATGCAAACACTAGTGCTGCTAACTCTAAATCGTGGGTCGGATAGTTCTTCTCATGATCCTTCAACTGTCTAGATCCATAAGTAACTACCCTCCCATCCTGCATCAATACACAGCCAAGTCCCTAATGCAAAGCATCGGTATACACTGAAAATCCTTCTGAGCTGGTAGGGATAGTGAGAATCGGAGCAGTGGTCAATCGACTCTTCAACTCTTGAAAACTCTTCTCATAATCTTCATCCCATACAAAAGCTACACTCTTCTGAGCGAGACGTGTCAACGGAGCAACTAACTTCGAAAATCCTTCAACGAATCTTTGATAATATCCTGCTAAACCTAGGAAACTCTTGATCTCAGTGACTGTCCTCGGTTATTTCCACTGAACTACAGCCTCAATCTTGGATGGATCCATTGATACACCATCCCTCGACACAACGTGTCCCAAAAACGAGATCCGTGACATTCAGAAATCACACTTATTGAGTTTAGCATCAAGCTTCTGCTTTCGTAGGGTCTGCAATACAATCTTGAGGTGCTTCTCATGCTTTTCCTCAGATTTCGAGTACACTAACATGTCATCGATAAAGATGATAACAAACTGGTCCAAATATGGCTTAAACACATCATTCATGAAAGCCATGAAAGTTGTGGGAGCATTCGTCAATCCGAATGGCATAACCAAAAACTCATAATGGTCATATCGGGTCCTAAATGCTGCATTAGGTACATCTTCACTCCGAACTCTCAACTGCTGATACCCAGACCTTAGATTAATCTTAGAAAAGACTTGTGCTCCCCGGAGTTGATCCAACAAGTCATCAATATGTGGAAGGGGATACCTATTCTTGATGGTTGCCTTATTCAACAATCTGTAATCTATACATAATCGGAGGCTTCCATCCTTCTTCTTCACAAACAACACTGGTGCTCCCCAAGGCGAAACACTTGGTCTGATGAACCCCCTATCCAACATCTCTTGTAACTGTCTCTTAAGCTCCTCCAGCTCAACTAAGGCCATGTGATACGGTGGTTTCAATATAGGTTCAGCACCAGGCACCAAGTCTATACAGAACTCCTTCTCTCTGTTTGGTGGTAACCTTAGCAATTCATCCGAAAAAACATATGGGAACTCACTAACCACAGGAATATCTGCCAACTCCGGATGTACCTTATCTGTATCAATCATGTATGCAATAAAACCTTCAATATATTCATTTCTTAGTCAGCATGGTACATTATTTATTAAAATCACAACTACTACTTTCATTTCTTTTCATCAAACTTTACAACATATTTTTCAGGGTTAGGAAACATAACTGTCTTAGCATAACAATCTAACACAATATGGTTTGACAATAACCAATCCATTCCTAAGATTACATCAAAATCACTCATGCTTAATAATATTAGATTGGCTATCATATCCTTATCCCCTACGCTTAGCTTACAATCATTTAACACATACTCAACTAGCTTACTATTATCCATAGGCATACTAATCAACATCATCCTACTTAAAGGTGTACGCTCTACATGTTTTTCTAACTTACATGCAAATGAAGGCTATACAAATGAATGCGTGGCACCAGGATCAATTAAAAAATATGCTTCTAATTTATACATCAGAATGTTACCTTTAATTACATCCGACGAAGCATCGGCTGTCCCCTGGTCCAAGGCATGCACTTGCCCTCGTCCAATAACCTATTTCCCTTTCTTTTCTGTTGTCGCTCTCCTCCTTGACGCAGATATATCAGCTGCAATTCTCTCAGGCTCTTTATCCTTCTGTGGGGCAATGTCTATAACATCATCGTTTGGCCCAGTCCGCGGGCGATCATTCCTTTGGTCACGCGGAGGATAACGGGGTCTCTCGCTTCTCCACAGGAAGCGGTTGATCTTCCCCTCTCTGGCCAGTCTTTCTAACTGGTCCATTAAATCTCTGCACCTCTCTGTTGGGTGACCGTGAGCACAATGGAATTCACAGTAGGCTTCGGGGTTTCGTCCTACATCTCCAATTTTCTTCTTGGGGAATTCCAATAATCCTGCCCCTTCGATAGCTGCTAGTATCGCAGTACGAGGCTCGTTCAACCTGGTATAGCCTTCATACCTGAGCCTAGGGGCTTTGTCTACTCTCACGGGTCTTAGGGAGCTTCTCTCGGGTGCATCTCTCTCTCTCTTCTTTCCTTCCTTTGCCTCCCTGGGCTGTATCATTTTCATTACTTCTTCTTGAGCTACATACTTGTTTGCCCTGGTAAAGAGGTCAAAAATTGTCATCGGTTGATCGAGAGAGAGGGATTCTTGTAGCTTTTCGGAGCTCGTCCCTTGCAGCATTGCAGCCAAGGCTACGCCTACCGGTAGATCTTCCACTTCCAAGGTTGCATCTCGGAAGCGGTCTACAAAGCTTTTCAAGGGTTCTTTATTCCCTTGTTTAAGCGTGAGTAGGTAGGTAGCATCTTTCTTCCTCTGGCTGTGGATCATGAAGACTTTGAGGAATTCATTTCTCAACTCATCAAAAGATGAGATTGAACCTTCGCTCAACCCGTTGAACCACTTTAGAGCGTGCCCAGACAATGTGAGGGAAAAAGCCCTGCACATAATTTCGTCGTCCCACCCATGCAGCAGCATGAGGGACTCGTAACTCTGTATGTGGTCATAGGGGTCTGCTTTGCCAGTGTAAGTGGCCATGGAAGGCATTTTGAACTTCTTTGGCAAAGGTTTGTTCATGATCTCCAGGCTGAATGGGATCCTCCTCCTTTGGCCGTCATCTGGAGACACTAGTTTTTTCTTCTCGAGGATCCTTTGGACGACCTTCTCCACGTCCTTCGATCCTGAGCATGGCCTTGTCCCTTCGGGTCTAGAAGAGTCCGACTGATAAACACCCCTTCCAGCACCTCCCATTCCGGGACTTGAAATTTCGAGACCTTCTCGTGGGTCTTGGCCTCTCTGTCTCCGTTGCTCCCCAGCCCTATAGGCTCCTAGATCATGTTCCGACTCTACGGGAGATGAGCTACGGCAGGTGGGGGAACTCTGCCGCCTATTGATGAGCCCTAAGGGTATATATCCGCAAGTGCACGGGTCGTACAAGTAATAATGGGATTTGAGTCCCGAGTTATCGTCCCACAAAGAAGTTGACTAGCCTAATTAAGTACCGGTTAATCTTACCCTAAGTATATCCTAGCAAATTATGAATTTCTGATGGGTGGTCTATATGGCTAGAATTCAAAATACCGAAAGCAATAAAATAATAAAAACTAAAGGAAATAAAGAAAATAAAACCGAGCTCAAAGTACTTACAATACTCCAAGCAACTGAAAACAACAAACCTACAAAAGAAAATTAAAACCGTTAAAATTAACTAACGCAATTAAAATAAAATGCAATCATGAAAATAAAGCAATAAAGTTAAACTACAATTAAACTAACCTAAAAATGCAATTAAACTACTTAATTAAAATGCATGAGTTTATCTAAATTAATTTTAAGCACTACTCCTAATACTAGATTAAAAATTACTTAGTACCCAAATTAAATCTAAGTTAAACTAATGCATTGAAATTAATCTAACTAAGCTAACTAAAAAACATTGAAATTAATCTAACTAAAATGCATGCAAAAATGAATTAATCAACATTAAAATGAGCTAGCCAAACAAGCCTTAAGAATTTAAATCCTTCCCTCCCAAAACACTGTTCATCATCCATTTGCAATTTGTTTTCCAGGTGGGGCTCGGGTTGGTGGCTGCTGCCCATGCTGTTTGGCGTGTTGGCTTGCTCATGCTTCACGGGTTGCTGCTGCTGTCCATGTCCTGTCCAAGCCTGCTGCCCACTACCAGCTCCATGCATAACCGTGCACGTTTCCTTCTCCAGGTGGCTCGGGTTGGTAACTGGTCCAGGCGTGGTCGTGTTCGCTGGTCCGCTGCTGTTTCCGCTGGTCTGCTGCTTCAAGCTTTGTTCTAGCTTGCTTCACCAACTCCCACCAGCTTTTCTTGGCTTCCATGCACTGCACCAGTCCTACAAACTTCCACCTGCTGCCATTCTCAAAGGACCACACAGCAGCTGTGCACCGTTCTACAACAGAGCAGAACAGAGGATAAATTGGTCCCTGTTTGCTGCTACGATGTCGTCTCTGCCTGCTTATGCTGCTGCTGTCTCTGTTCAGTCATGCATTGCTGCATCCATCCTCATCCCACATACCGCAACAGGGGTCCAGAGTTCACCTTCATGCAGTGGTCACGCACGGTTCATTTGCACAGGTTTAGCTGCTCCTCTGCCGAGACTTGCTCTGCAACAGATGATTGAAAGCATACCGCAACCACCAAGCCTTCTCATTGCAACATGAACATGGTGTGAAGACTTAAGAAACTAAACTCACTACAGCTTTGATGACAACTACCGAAAGGAAAGACTAGAATAAAACTAAACGGAAGCAAACCGAGAATTTAAGAACAAAGTTGAAAACAAAATTGAAAAATTAAGGAAAAACCGAGAAGAGCAAAGACAAGGAGATGAACTTGACAATTAGATACTCCATGGGAAAGAAACTGAGAGCATGAAAACAAAAGGTTGATTATCCATTGAAACATAAATTTAACAAAGATTGATGAAGAACATGGTTTCGGGAAAAAAGTTTCTAAAAATAACAACTAAACTAAACTAATCTAACTAAACTACTCTAATTACTTCTACACTAACACTACTCCTACTCCTATTCTACTTCTACACTACTCCTAAAAATTACATTCCTTTCAATTGTCATCTTCCTATTTATAAGCACACTAGGGGCAAAATGGTAATTTTCACATCCTTGATGAGTTGGCATTTTTTTTGGCCACTTGTCTTCACACCATTGGCTCCTTGAAAAGATATTTCCATGTCATCGGTTTTCTTGTCCAATTGGATGTGTTAGGTGGCATGACTCGTGTTGTCCACGTGGCTCAATCTCGATTTTAGCCCAATTCCGGTCCATTTTCTACCGAAATATTCAAAACTCATCCGGATTTGATTTATCTGCAAAAATGAGAATTTTAATTAAATAAAGGGGATAATTAACAAAATAAATTGGGGATTTAAATAATTATTTAGGAAATTAAGCACAAATAATTCTAAAAATATAGAATTATCACCTATGGGCTGCGGGGGAACGCTGTCGCCTAGCGGCCAGAGGAGAAGTCTGCCGCACATCGGGCAGAGGTGAACTCTGCCACCTATTAGCGGCGGGAGAGCACCGTCGCGTACGTGATGCGGGATACCTCTGCCGCATGTAGTCCCTGGGAGAGTTCTGTCGCCGTTGAATCGCGGGGGGACTCTACCGCACATTTGGCGAACTCTGCCGCCTATCGGACAGAGGGGGACTCTACCGCTGTTGAGCCGCGGGTGAGTTCTGCCGTGCGTTAGCTGCTGGCGAACTCTGTCGCTCGGGAGCTACGGGTGAGCTCTGCTGCGCGTTTGTTGCTGGCGAACTCTGTCGCCCGTGGTCCGCGGGGAAACCCTATCTTGCTGGACTTGCAGTAGCATTATTTTGCGTTCCTGCCTCTTGTCCAGCGTTTACCGGAGTAGAGGGCTGACCTCTCTCGTAGGTCCGTCGAGGTGTGCTTTCCCCTACTAACTGCTGCACTTCATGGGGTAAGCTGAATTGGGGGAGAGCGTCTCTGAAGAAGCTCACCATAGCTTTCAATGCAGTTGTAGTCTCCTCATTTTTGCGCTTCAGGGTCTCAAATTCTTCTAGAGAAACCACGGCTTCTTTCTGACCCCTTTCACCATGTCTTCGTCTCTGCTCTGGTCCGACGGGGGGACTCACAGAATTCTGCCCTCCTGTCAACTCTGCTGTAGAGCGTGTTCTCACCATTTTGATAGAGAACCTGACTTTTTGTCAGACTTCCCACAGACGGCGCCAATTGATGTTGCCTACCTGACAGCAACACGAATATACCTTTCACGTAGTCTGATTGCACTAACGACAAAAGGGTGACGTCGATGCAATTTGTTCCACGGGTTCTTCGTATATCCTGTAAAAACAACAAGAATCAGAGGGGGCAGGGATTTGTCCCTGCACGCGCACTCCAATGATTAAGTAAGTAATCGAAGTTGTGAATGTACGAAGAAGAGAATGTATTGCTTAAATCAGAGAGTTTAAGGCTTTTCCCTTCTTTTTGGTTCTTTTGTTTTTTTCGGATCTGGCCTCCTTCTTTCTGAGAGTTCACCTGATATTTATAGGTTTCTGCAGGTCGGTTCGAGCTGAGGCCCAGGCGCGTGTCTGGGCTGCGACAGAGTCATATAGCACTCTATCGCGCTTAGGGGTAAAGCAGCTTACGGGAGACCTCTACCGCGGGCTGTGCAGGAGAACTATGCCGCAGGCTGTGCGGGAGACCTCTACCGCAGTCTGTGCGAGAGACTATGCCGCAGGCTGTGCGGGAGACTATGTCGGGGGCTGTGCGGAGACCTCTACGGCGAGGGCAATGCGGGAGACCTCTACCGTAGGCTGTACGAGAGACCTCTACCGCAGACAGTGCGGGAGACCTCTACCGCAGTCTGTGCGGGAGACCTTTGCCGCGGGCTGTGCAGGAGAACTATGCCGCAGGCTGTGCGGGAGACCTTTGCCGTGAGGGCAATGCGAGAGACCATGTCGCGATATAGGCGATGGAGGTCTGCCGCGCCTGCTGTGCGGCACATCACAAGGCGACAGACTCCTATCGCAGCGAACACTCTATCGCACTGCTAGGAACTGTGCCGCGTGGCCACTTTGTCGCCAAATCTGCCACATGGCTTGTTCTTGGTTTGACACGTGGCAGGCGGATAGTTGCACACGTGGATTCTGGTGACACGACCACCATCACAGCTAAAATAAAAGAAAGGAATCGCGAGGAGAAATCAAGTGGGAAGAGAAAAATAGCAAGTGTGGAAAAGAATTCATTGGCATGAAAGGGGCATAACCACGGGCTGAAAATAAGAGGAAGCCGAGAGCAGGGAAGGTAGTGACCCGAAGCAGGAGCAGGAGAGGGAAGAGATCCAAGGAAGTGAGGTCATGAAACCAGAAAGAAAAACCGAAACTGAGTAAGAGAGAGACCTGCTGATAGTGAACAAGAGAGTGAAGCCAAGGAAAATAACAAAGATGAGGAGAAAACTGGAGCTAAAAACAGAGGTATCGTGGCAGTAAAAGGAGGGAGCCTCTTTCCGTGAATAGGCGACTGGAAACCGAGAGTGGAAAGGGAGAAAACTACCCAAACGGAGAGTGAAGGAAGAAGGAAACGGGGCCAAGGATGGCCAAAACTGAAGCGTTCACCGAACCTCTGCACTGTACAACCCAGAACATAGACCCCTGTGCGCCCCTGCACTAGCACCCCTACAACCTGTATCTACGCACTCTGCACCCCAGGCCTACACCAGTCCGCGCCCAGCTTGCACCACTGCTCCACGCCAAGCTAGCCTGCATAGTGCCCCTTTGAAAAACTGACAGCAACAGCCCCTGCATACCCAAGACATGCACAGATGCACACCTACGCGCACCAAAGCCTGCACCATGCCAGGCCACTGCCACCCAAACACGCACCCTCGTGCGCATCAGCTCTGCATGCCTCTGCCCCACTATATGTATATAACAAACCAGGAACGAGAGAGAGGAAGGGAGCTGGGAGAGAAACAGTGAGGAAAGGAAAACAAAAAAGAGCAAGGGAAAACAAAAAAAAAAGCAAGGTAAGCGAGAGAGGATAGAGGGAGGTGTTCGGGTTGATGGTGAAGATGATGATGGCGATGGTGATGATGCCGAGACCGAGGTTGGAGATGGTGGTGCTCGAAAAATGAAGAAGATGAAGGTACCGAGGAGGTGAGATAGAAACCAAGAAGGAGAAGAAGAAGAAGAAGAAGAAGAAGAAGAAGAAGAAGGGAAAGAAAAGAGAATTTGGCGCATTCGCGCTCAAATTCAAATCGGAAAAAAAAAAGAAAAAAAGAAGAAGATATTTTTATATTTTACAAAAATATATATTTGGAAATAGAGAAAAGGGGCTGGAAAATCCGAAAAAAATAGCTCCGATGAGAAAAATTAATCAAGTGGGTCGGCCCTAGACGTAAAGCATCTAGGACTACGTGCAAATATCGAGGTAAGAAAATTTTCGTGTGTTGCTAGAGATAAATTGCACGTATTTTCTAATACTTTGTAGATATAAATTTAGGCCGTATTTCTACTGTAGAAAAATATTCGAAAACTGTTAAAAATATATGCGTATATTTTCTAGATATTGAGACTGTGAACTTTAAGACATAAATTTTTAGTCACCTGAACTGTAGAAAATTTTAGGCCGAGTTTTGCCATTCTGAAATTTTAAGAAAAAGTTTTAAACTTCGAAAATCACCCTGATTTTCAGTATAGTATTATTTAGCCTATTTAAATAGCTATTTGAGTACTTTTAAAATTATTTGTGAAAAATCTAAAATTTTGAAAGTATACTGAAAAATCGTGTTTTGTGGATTTTAATTGAAAAAGGGTAAGACCAACCCATTTTTCTCTATTTTATGCATTGAAACAAGATTTAAGTGTCCCGACGTTGAAACCGTGCTAGTCGAACTTGTATTGCTATGTGATCTTGCAGTACCTGTTTTCATGTGATTTAAAGTGTTTTGATGTTAAAACCGTGTCTGTCAAACGTGTATTGTTGTGTGATCTTGCACTACCTGATTGCACGTGATTTAAGGCAAAAAGGCGACGATGAGATTATATGGAATTGTGAATGATAAAATTATATTGAATTGTGAATGATGTAGAGGTCCATGGAGTACGATGTACCATGCTGTATGCATTTGTGTATGATGAACCGTGTTACTGAAAAATAGTGTACTGTGTGAGCCGTTTGGGTAGCTGATCACTCCTACGCCACTTGACATCCCAACACACCTGATCAATGATTGCCCATAGTCACTGACATTGGCCAATTGTCCTACTGAATACTGTTATAGTATGAAATGTCTTGTCTCCTCTATTTAGAATTACTGAAATGAAAATGTGAATTGTGTTGAGATTTGAAACTGTGTATTCCACTACTTGAAGTTTCAAAATTGTGAAATCGTTGCAGTAAACTATGAAGATACTATTTGTTGATTTCCATTCTGATTTTATTGAACTGAAAATTCTCAGTATATTTTATGAGAAACTCATTCGTGGCATAAGTATATAGGTAGTGTATTTTGTCAGACCCAAAATTCGGTGTCATTTCTTTAAGAAGTTATTATTATAAACAGGGCTTCAGACAATCTTGATCAATAAAGAAGAAATAATTAAATTTCAAGTCCAATTGATCAAGATACAAATTTATTGTGATAATTCGAAATTTTTTACCTTGGGAACTCTTTCGAAAATATAGAAAAATATTTTCAAGGAAAATAAAAATAAATAATGATGTCTATATATACACATAAAATATATATAGAAAAAAAATTTGGGTGTCTAAATATATACATGTGCATTTGGAAATGGAAATCAATGTATATATAATACATAGTAATAATATTTTTATAATAATAATATAAATAATATGGGATAATTATTATTGTATTATTATTATAATAATATTATATTATAGTATTTATATCTATGTATTTAATTATATTATATGATATTATATTATATTAAAAATATAATATAATACAATATATATTAAGAAAAAAAAAGAGAAAACAGAATTGGAAAAAAAAAGCAAAGCGCGAAAAAAAAAGAGAGAAACAGAACTGAAGAAAGGATAAGAAACGATTAGATAAATAGATTTACATAGTTCATGAGATGTACAATTGTGTTAAATATTTGATACATATGAATGAAAAGAAAATGAGTAACATCGACTCACAGCCCAACCAAATCTTAGGAATGAAAAGGAAAAAGGTCAGCGATAACGGTCGTGACTGTCAGGACCCAATTCCCTTCTTTTTAACCGAAAATTCACTAAAAATTTTTTTTCGCAAATTTCTTTCCTTACCCGATCGTGAACTAACTTACCTCCACACTGCTGGGCTGTGAGTCAATAATAAACATCACATCTCATTCATTCTCAGTTAAATAAAGCGATGTCATACATTTGAAAGTTACTTATTAACTTATACAAAACATGTTTTACTGACATCTACATCCCCCATAATTACAACTCAAAAGAATATTGTGCTTTTACATCGTTTAGATACAAAAAGAATCACTATGTATATACCTCTGTGTGATGGAGATGCAGCGGATGTCCAAATTACCACGCCTCAGTCCTCACTGGGCTACTATGCATGCCTATAGGAGGGGGAAAATAGAGAGGGATGAGCAACCACACGCTCAGTAAGGCAATAATGCAAGCATGGTAGATAACTACTCTATCTACATGCTGATAGTGTTATGCATAAATCGTTTGTAGTAGGAGCATGAGGAAGTAAAACTATGTCATATGAGTATACATATATATCATGTATCAAAATCATGTACACTGGCATATAAAACATGGTAAAAACATCATGTATAAATCATCTCATCCTCAATTTCATTTAAATTCATAAAAAGGGCAATTCATTAAGAAATCTCCTTTTTAAACTCACATCATAAAACTCTTTCTCAAACACATACAATCCCATCAAATCAATTCACAATCACAACCTTATTTTCATTTCACAAATCAATTCCACGAGACTCGACCCCTCCTTCGGGTCTACCTTGTACAATCACAATTACACATATGTATAAAAACCAGGTCACTATATCTCAAGTGACTATGTGGACCAACTACATCATAAATCATCCCAGACCACATGCATCCAGGTGTGCGGGGGTATCGTGCTGGCACAGAGATGGATTATCCCTCACCAGACTTCCTCATCACATAACCATCACGCGGTACATCGTACTCCATGTGATATACACGGTACAGCGTACTCCGCGGACTCATATCATAATTGGGGGTGCCATTACTAGGTCTTACCTACCCCATACCAAGAGTTTTTCATATCCGTGAAGGAGAGCCTCCCCGCCTAACAGAGCCTCCCCGCCTCTTTGGGCTTAAGGATGTTAGCTTAAGGATGTTGGGCTTAAGGATCCTTCCATAAGAGAGCCTCCCCACCGAACAGAGCCTCCCCGCCTAACAGAGCCTCCCCGCCTCTTTGGGCTTAAGGATGTTAGCTTAAGGATGTAGGGCTTAAGGATCTTACCATAAGAGAGCCTCCCCACCGAACAGAGCCTCCCCGCCTAACAGAGCCTCCCCGCCTCCTCGGGCTTAAGGATGTAGGGCTTAAGGATCTTACCAACTTTCAAAACCTTATACGTATCACAATGTGTAAACTTGTGCGAGCAAAACTCTAGCACGACTCATGCATCCTATCATATAGAGACCACATACGAGCATAGCTCTAGTACGGTTATACTTATAAGACAAACCACTCAAAAGCCACGTACGAGCAGAAGCTCCAGTACGGTTTATAAACATCATCATAGTTTCCAAATCAAGGTGCGAGCTAAGCTCCAGCACGTTTCATACAAATAAAAACATCAATACCCCGTGCGAGCTAGGCTCCTGCACGGTTTAATTTACATAAACATGATAGGCAGCTCATAAGCTTTCAAAACTAATCTCAAAACATATTTGGCACTTCACATGTGCTATCACAAACATCAATCCACAATAGCCAACCTATCTATCAATTCGTTTAAAACCAAACACATGTTTTGTGAAAGCATTTAAAACACTTGATTTATGCAATTATTAGCCTTACTATCCCTTTTTATCCATCCATGTAAAACAAAATCATCCAATATTCACAACTATTTTCGCATACCAAACAACCAATTTCTCAAACGTTCATGCATTTCATAAACACCCTATAATCCCACAAATTACGTGCAGCTACCTCTATATACTTACAGAATTCCCTTACCTGGAATCGCGATGTGTGATTCCACTTCCTTAAAGCTGCTACTCGTACCACTCAATTCGTTTCCAACAAACTCTTTGGGACTGCACAAAATCGTATTCCGTATTATATCCGATCCATATAATATGACATCGTGCGTTCACTATAGTCAATTTGACTTATAGTTTCTAGTGACGCTCTTAAGGCCTCGTTTCATTACTTTACCCATAACTCAAGTCTATGGATTCTTTTAGGCCTATTAACTCATTCCAAATCGATATTAAATCGATATCAAGCTCATAGTGTTCATATTTTATTGATTTCCTCACTATGGCATTTATCAAGCATTTACATACTTATTTTCATAATTTCACTTAAACCCACATTGTAACTCCACATAACCATTCCAAATCACCCACATTACTCATTTAACAACTTATCATAACCCATAAACCACCAACTCCCCAAATCACACTTTCTCACACTAGAGGTATTCCATTTTCTAGGTTATATTTGTTTCTAACACAACCTAGGTGTTTCCATCCATCCATACTCATGCCAAACAACTCCGAAATCAATTAAATAGACAATGTACTTGGATTGGAGTGTTAGAATCTTACTAAATCTGATTTTTCTTCTTGCTCCAAATATCAATGCCCTTAGCTCCTTCAACACCAACAATGGGATTTTGGATTCCAACTATGTTGTTCTCTTCCTCAAGATGAACAACTTAGTGTCTAATGGCCTCCCCTCAAATCTTACTAGAAATGACTGATTTTAGAGAGAGAAAGTTAGGTTTTTGGGTTAGAAATGGAAGATTGGTGTTTTTCTTGAAATTTTTTTGATTTTCAGCCCTCCTTTTATAGAAATAGCTTGAGGAGATCGATCTGGTCCAAGAGGAGATCGATCTGGTCTCTTTAAATCCCTCTTTTTCACGACATTTTAAGCATGAGATCGATCTGTCGAAGCATGAGATCGATCTGCTCCCAAACAGAGAGCTAAGGAGATCGATCTGGGTGCTTGAGGATCATCTTTTCATTACAGAATGCTTAGGAGATCAATATAGCTCCATTGGAGATCAATCTGCTCTATTCCATTGCCCAAATAAGAGCATTTTGGCTCTTCCAAATCGATCTTTCATCCCATGAGATCGATCTGCCCTTCATAGTTTCCAGATTTTTTGCAGTTCTTCTGCAGCAACTCATACTCAAATATCCTTAATTTGCTACCATGATCATTTTCTCATTCATTCATCTTTGAGACTTGAAAATGGTATCCATTCATACCTTATGCACATTGAAACTTGTGTTCATTCATTGTATATCCAAAAGTATCACATTCCAAACTAAATGGAAGCATAACTTCATTTCTTTTTACCACACTACTCATTTTGAGTTTCAATCACATCCATCACTTATAAGAACTCATTTCTTCATATTCATACTCAATGAAACTTGTATGTACGTTACACATCATATTACACATACGTACATTGAATCCATGGACTTACATCAATCATACTTTACATTACAAGTCCATTCACATTCATTACACATTACAACTATACATATACAGGGTCTCACATTCTCCCATCCTTCAAGGAATTTGGTCCGCCAAATTAGAACCAAGTCACTCTTCAAAAAGTTGGGGGTACTTCTCCCGTATCAAGTTCTCTAATTCCCATGTGGCCTCTTCCACCGTGTGATGTTGCTAAAGAACTTTCACCAAGGGAATCGTCTTATTCCGTAGCACCTTCTCTTTTCTATCCAATATCCGAACCAGCTTCTCAACATATGTCATACACTCATTGAGCTCCAACGACTTATATCTTATCACGTGTGTCGGGTCCGGGTGATACTTCTGAACCATCGAGACGTGAAAGACGTTGTGGACATTTGCCAAGTTCGGTGGCAATGCCAACCTATACGCATTATCTCCCACTCTCTCCAAAATCTCGTAGGGTCTGATATGTCTAGGGCTCAGCTTGCCCTTCTTATCGAATCTCATAATACCCTTCGATCGTGAAACTCTCAGAAATACCGGCTCATCCTCATCAAACTCTAGTGGTCTCCGCCTCTTGTCAGCATAACTCTTTTGCCGGCTCTGAGCCATCTGCAATCTCTCACATATCAACTGGACATCCTTAGATGCCTGCTGCACTAAGTCTGGAGCAAAAATCTGTCTGTCACCAACCTCTTTCCATCCAATATGGGAACGACATCTATGCCCGTATAATGCCTCATAGGGTGCCATCCCGATACTCGCATGATAGCTATTATTATAGGCGAACTAGGCTAACTGCAGGTGGTCATCCCAGGAGCCTCTAAAATCCAGCACACATGCTCTCAACATATCCTCCAGGGTCTGTATAGTCTTCTCTGACTGTCCATCTGTCTGAGGATGAAAAGCGGTGCTAAAACTCAGTCGGGTCCCCAGCGCTTCCTGAAAATGTTCCCAAAAATGGGAAGTGAAGCGGGCATCCCTATCAGAAACAACACTCACTGGTACACCATGTAGCCGTACTATCTCTCGAATATACAGGTTCGCCAATTGACTCAGTGTATTGATAGCTGTCATAGCCAAGAAATGGGCCCATAACCCATAGGTCCCAGGATCGATCAAAATACGTATAAATTTTTCGTATTTTCATGCTCAATTATTAATCATCCTTCCTTGATAGTGAACAACCACACTCTTAACAGTTGGGCTGTGTGTCGACGTCTAACTCACTCCACCATATCAATTCAATTTGAACATTATTTATGAGTAAACACTTGTATAAATGTATATATATATATATATCACAGTTGTTACATGTGTTTACATTGTTTTACATCCCCAATAGTTACATACAAAACGCTACTGTGCTATGTCTAGTTTAGATACAAAATAATCCAAGTGTGTATACCTTTAGCGATGGGATGCAGCGGATTACCAAAAGGGAAATGCCTCCAGTCACGCTCAATCTATACTCAACACTCTGTAGAGAGGGGGAAAATAAGGGGGATGAGCAACCACACGCTCAAGGCCATAATGCAAGCATGGTAGATAACTACTATATCTACAAGCTGATAGTGTTATGCATAAATCGTTTGTAGTAGGAGCATGAGGAAGTAAAACTATGCCATATGAGTATACATATATATCATGTATCAAAATCATGTACATTGGCATATAAAACATGGTAAAAACATCATGTATAAATCACCTCATGCTCAATCTCATTTAAATTCATAAAAAGGGCAATTCATTAAGAAACCTCCTTTTTAAACTCACATCATAAAACTCTTTCTCAATACAATCCCATCAAATCAATTCACAATCACAACCTAATTTTCATTTCACAAATCAATTCCACGAGGCTCGACCCCTCCTCCGGGCCTACCTTGCACAATCACAATTACACATATATATAAAAACCAGGTCACTACATCTCAAGTGACTATGTGGACCAACTACATCATAAATCATCCCAGACCACACACATCCAGGTGTGCGGGGGTATCGTGCTGGCACAGAGATGGATTATCCCTCGCCAGACTTCCTCATCACATAACCATCACGCGGTACATCGTACTCCATGTGATATACACAGTACAGCGTACTCCGTAGACTCATATCGTAATTGGAGGTGCCATTACTAGGTCTTACCTACCCCATATCAAGAGTTTTCCATATACCGAAGAGAGCCTCCCCGCCCCTCTAAGGCTTAAGGATGTTGGCTTAAGGATCCTTCCATAAGAGAGCCTCCCCACCGAACAGAGCCTCCATGCCTAACAGAACCTCCCTGCCTCTTTGGGCTTAAGGATGTAGGGCTTAAGGATGTAGGGCTTAAGGATCTTACCGTAAGAGAGCCTCCCCACCGAACAGAGCCTCCCCGCCTAACAGAGCCTCCCCGCCCCTCCAGGGCTTAAGGATGTTGGCTTAAGGATCCTTCCATAAGAGAGCCTCCCCACCGAACAGAGCTTCCATGCCTAATAGAGCCTCCCCGCTTAAGGATATAGGGCTTGAGTTTCCAACGGACTCTTTGGGACTACACAAAATCGTATTACGTATTATATCCGATCCATATAATATGACATCGTGCGTTCACTATAGTCAATTTGACTTATAGTTTATAGTGACGCTCTTAAGGCCTCGTTTCATTACTTTACCCATAACTCAAGTCTATGGATTCTTTTAGGCCTATTAACTCATTCCAAATCGATATTAAATCGATATCAAGCTCATAGTGTTCATATTTCATTGATTTCCTCACTATGGCATTTATCAAGCATTTACATACTCATTTTCATAATTTCACTTAAACCCACATTGTAACTCCACATAACCATTCCAAATCACCCACATTACTCATTTAACAACTTATCATAACCCACAAACCACCAACTCCCCAAATCACACTTTCTCACACTAGAGGCATTCCATTTTCTAGGTTACATTTGTTTCTAACACAACCTAGGTGTTTTCATCCATCCATACTCATGCTAAACAACTCCAAAATCAATTAAATAGACAATGTACTTGGATTGGAGTGTTAGAATCTTACTAAATCTGATTTTTCTTCTTGCTCCAAATATCAATGCCCTTAGCTCCTTCAACACCAACAATGGGATTTTGGGTTCCAACTATGTTGTTCTCTTCCTCAAGATGAACAACTTAGTGTTTAATGGCCTCCCCTCAAATCTGACTAGAAATGGCTGATGTTAGAGAGAAGTTAGGTTTTTCGGTTAGAAATGGAAGATTGGTGTTTTTCCCGAAATTTTTTGATTTTCAGCCCTCCTTTTATAGAAATAGCTTGAGGAGATCGATCTGGTCCAAGAGGAGATCTATCTAGTCCCCTTAAATCCCTCTTTTTCACGGCATTTTAAGCATAAGATCGATCTGTCGAAGCATGAGATCGATCTGCTCCCAAACAGAGAGCTAAGGAAATCGATCTGGGTGCTTGAGGATCGATCTTTTCATTACAGAATGCTTAGGAGATCAATCTGGCTCCATTGGAGATCGATCTGCTCTATTCCATTACCCAAATAAGAGCATTCTGGCTCTTCCAGATCGATCTCTCATCCCATGAGATCGATCTGCCCTTCATAGTTTTTAGATTTTCTGCAGTTCTTCTGCAGCAACTCATACTCAAACATCCTTAATTTGCTACCATGATCATTTTCTCATTCATTCATCTTTGAGACTTGAAAATGGTATCCATTCATACCTTATGCACATTGAAACTTGTGTGCATTCATTGTATATCCAAAAGTATCACATTCCAAACTAAATGGAAGCAAAACTTCATTTCATTTTACCACACTACTCATTTTGAGTTTCAATCACATCCATCACTTATAAGAACTCATTTCTTCATATTCATACTCAATGAAACTTATATGTATGTTACGCATCATATTACACATACGTACAATGAATCCATGGACTTACATCAATCATACTTTACATTACAAGTCCATTCACATTTATTATACATTACAACTATACATATACGGGGTCTCACAGTGATAGGAGGACTTGGTGAAACAAGCCTCTGAAGATGTCCAGTTAATATGTGAAAGGTTGAGGACAGCTCAGAGTAGACAGAAAAGTTATGCGGACACGAGGAGGAGACCATTAGAATTCACCATGGGTGAATCAGTATTCCCGAAGGTTTCTCCCTCGAAAGGGATTATGAGATTCAGAAAGAGAGGAAAACTGAGTCCCAAATATATTGGGTCATTTGAGATACTGGATCGAGTGGGAGATAAGGCCTACAGGTTAGCCTTGCCACCTGAGCTAGCAGACATTCATAATGTCTTCCACGTCTCTATGCTTCGAAAGTATCATCCGGATCTGGCACATGTGATTCAGCATGAGCCATTGGAGCTCAAAGAGGATAGTCCTATGTGGAGAAGCCGATTCGGATACTAGATAGAAAGGAGAAAATGCTATGGTCCAAGATGATCCCTTTGGTTAAAATTCTCTGGCAGTACCACACTTCGGAGGAAGCTACGTGGGAATTGGAGAGTCTGATGCGTGATAAGTATCCGTAACTTTTTGAGTGATAGTTTGGTTCTAATTTGGAGGACCAAATTTCTTAAGGAGGGGAGGAATGTAAGACTCGAAATTCAGTGTCATTTCTTTAAGAAGTTATTATTATAAACAGGGATTCAGACAATCTTGATCAATAAAGAAGAAATAATTAAATTTCAAGTCTAATTGATCAAGATACGAATTTATTGTGATAATTCGAAAATTTTCACATCTGGAACTATTTCAAAAATATAGAAAAATATTTTCAAGGAAAATAAAAATAAATAATGATGTCTATATATACGCATAAAATATATATAGAAAAAAATTTGGGTGTCTAAATATATACAGGTGCATTTGGAAATCAATGTATATATAATACATAGTAATAATATTTTTATAATAATATAAATAATATGGGATAATTATTATTGTATTATTATTATAATAATATTATATTATAGATATTTATATCTATGTATTTAATTATATTATATTAAAAATATAATATAATATAATATAATATATATTAAGAAAAAAAGAGAGAGAGAGAAAACGGAATTGAAAAAAAAAAAGCAAAGCGCGAAAAAAAAGAAGAGAAACAGAACAGAAGAAAGGAGAAGAAACGATTATGTAAATAGATTTACATAGTTCATGAGATGTACAATTGTGTTTAATATTTGATACATATGAATTAATAGAAAATGAGTAATATCGACTCACAGGCCAACCAAATCTTGGGAATGAAAAGGAAAAAGGTCAGCAATAATGGTCGTGACATATTTATCTACCTACCACGTGTTTTTTTTACTGAGCATGTTGAACTCACCCCTTACTTTCCTCTACAGAGCTCATCGGTAACTTGGACTGCTTCTATTAGTAGGACATTTCACATAACTGTGATTCCATGAAGTATTTTTCTGCGTTGAAGGTATACCCAGTTTTAAGAAATTCTTTTGTATCTAAAATTTTTGTAAGTACAATAATGTAGATGAGATGTGCTTGGGGGAATGTGAACATGACTATTTGTAGAAAAACATTTAATTGAGACTATTAGATTTCAGTGTTTGATATAATATCGACTGTAGTCCAATCAAATTGTGTGTAATTCAGATCGTTACAATAAAATTCTTAAAACTATCATGTAAATTTTGAGGAGACCAAAGTAAAGAAGGTTTTTTCTTATATATAAAAGAAAGTACAAAGAAGGAAATTTTTGAATTTTGAAGTTAATCTCTTTTAAGAATTAAGATAAGATAACAATTGTTAAATCAAATTTTTATTGTTAATCAAGGATTTAATTGAAAGGGCAATGAAATTCATTTTGTGAGATTGAAAATAATAACAACACTAATATTGGATAATTAATGAGATTAAAATTAGTGGTGGATATATGTTTAGATGCAAATGCATAACAGAAGTGAGATAAAATTTAATGAGAAGAAAAATAAACATTAATGATATTATATTAAAATTTGATAAAATAAAAGAATATGAAATTTATTAAATTAATAAATAATTAAAAATTACTAAAATTATTTGATATAAATAATTTAATAAATTCAAAATTAGCAATTGTTTTTATATTCATTAATATTATAATTAAATATTTAAAAATTATTTCATGCATATTTTAATGTTATTTAATATTTAAAATCTTTAAGTTTATTTAAAAACTAATGGCATATCATTTTATATTAAGATAAAATGTTTAAACTTTTAAATAATAAACAATTAATTATTATGTGTCATTAAAATAAATTTACATTTATTTATATTTTTACAGTTAAAAATTTTTAAATAGCTAAACTAAAATAGTATTTTGAAAATAAAAAATCCCAACCATTAGATTTCGATACTTCCACCTCATCCTAATGCCATCCAACCAGAGTGAAAGTCAAAAAAACAAAAAGTTTTATTAGACAAAAAAGAAAAGAAAGCTAAAACTTAAGACACTGATAGTTCTAAAATATATAAAATTATCATAATGATTATTTAGATAATTTTGCTTAGAATTTGGATTTTTATTTTAATTTTCCTAACTAATTAATCCATTTTTCTTATATGTAGGTGTTAAAAAAATTGGTCAAAGCACAAGATTCCAAGTGGGAGTGAATCAAGTTGGATCGGATAAGAACATTGAAGATAAAACTAAAAATAAATCTAAGCAAGAGAGATTAGCTAAGGAAGATTTCCTTAAAGATGAAGATAAAGACACAATCAAACATTATTAGTCAAGATTTTGATCTAATCTCAGCACCTTCTAGCTCTATCACTACCAAGCTTCAACAAGAGAAAGAGCATCTAATCCCACTAGGGGATATAGAAGTAGTAGCTCCATTTTATATTCAATTGTTCTTAGTTTCCATAAAGCTTTCTTTTATTTTATTCTTTTAACAAATTTATTCTCTTAGGACAGATTTATAGTATTTCAAAAGTTTTAAATAAATAAAGTTTTTTCTTCATAATCTCTTTTGAGATCTTTCATTTTAGTTGCTAGTTTACTGCCATTCAAATTTCATTTTTTAATTTAATTTTTCTTTTTATATTATTTTATTTTTTATTTTTTTAATTATAATTACACATAAAAATTTTAATTGTTTGATTAAAATTATGATATTCAAATTTTAGTACTTAACAAAATAATTTACACACTCAATCCTCGTGAGATCAACATTCTCTTTACTACTATATTACTTGTTACGACTCGTGCACCTGTAGTATTTAAAGTCGGTAACAAGTTTTTAGCACTGTTGTTGGGATTGAAAGTTTTGTTCTACTAATATTAATACCAAACATATCTAATTTTAATTCAAATATTTTTATTTATTTATTTATTTTATTTTTCTTATTTCTTTTCTTGTTACCACTAACTTTCTTTCGTTTTCTTACAAGGTACATCGACCAATGCATGAGTTGACTGAGAAATGATGAATTGATTCCCTTGTACAAGAAATTGAAAGAATCTTACGAAGAATCAAGAAAGAGAACCAAGAAGCCTTATTAAAATAAACATCATGGAAGAATATGAAGATACCAGAGCTCTTCAAAACTATGCAATGCCTTTAATGAATGGATTTGAGATGAGCATAAAAAATCCAGCATTCAAGCAAATAGCTTTGAGATCAAACCAGCCACCATCCAAATAATCCAAACTTTTGTCGAGTATGGGGGTTCAATTAATGATGATCCTAATGCTCCTTTGGAAAGTTTTTTTTACAACTTTGCTTTACTTTTAAGAATAATGAAGTTTCTTATGATGCGATAAAACTGAGATTATTTCTTTTTTCTCTTAGGAATAAAGCAATGGATTGGTTGAACTCGTTAGCACCAAGCTTAATCACAACATGGGAGGACTTAGTCAAGAAGTTCTTTCTTCCACTAGCCAAAACTATCACGACCCGGAAGCGCAGAAAATAAGGCAAATTTAAAACTTATTACTCATCAAATCATAATTAAGAGTGCATTCTTATGCAGTGTCATACATCATCATATATATCATGCCTCAAGATCGCATCATTAAATAGTAGATATCATATCATATACATTACTCAATTCCAAGTTAATTAATCCTAATACATCCCATACAATGTTGTACATCAAGTGTCTTTAAATACACATTAGTCTGGGTACATGAAATGTAAATTATACCTCAAATACAAATATATAGCCTGGAGCTCAAGTCCTCCACTAGCCAATACTCTGTATGTCGCAGGGAAACCCTTTTCACTTGAAAAAATCTGGGGGGAAAGATAAAACAGGGTGAGCTTCTAAATCGCTCAGTAAGGTGGTAAGGGACTCATTAATAAAACAATGATTTGCACAGCACAATCATTTGTTTTGTAGTTGGAAACTCGATAAAAATGTAGCATGACTCAATAAAACATCATTCTCATCTCATTCTCTATAATCATGTAAAAACACGAGAGTACATAACTCAGTATAAATCACAGTTACAAGCATGTGAGACTCATGATGCAATAATGGCTTTTCTCATTAAAACGTGATAAAATCACTGCAATAAAATACACGTGGCACAGCCACAAATCACAACTCATGTGTAAAACGAGATTAGGCAATTAAAACTCATATAAATATTCGTCATGGCACATCAATAATATATCTCCTCTGGGTGCGCATCACAGACATCCTCAAAAGAGGGAATGTCAACAATATGGTCGTGTACATGGTATATTGGACTTACGCGTTACCAGAACAAGGCCCGGCCTTACATGCTATCAGAGCAATGCCTCTCCTTATGCACGTGGTCCCTGGTTCGGTTGCCAGGCGGCCCACTCTATCGGTTTTACATGCTAACAAAGCAAGGCCCGAACTTACATGTTATCAAAACAATGCCCGGACTTACATGTTACCAGAACAATCCCTCCCAACGCTACCAAAGAGGAGGAATAATCGAACTTAAATGCTACCAAAGCAAGGCCTCCCAACGCCACCAAAGCGGAGGAATAATCAGACTTACATGCTTCCAAAGCAAGGCTGACATGCCCAAAAGGTATATGTTCGCAAGTGCACGGGTCGTACAAGTAATAATGGGATTTGAGTCTCGAGTTATCGTCCCACAGAGAAGTTAATCAACCTAATTACCTACCGGTTAATCTTACCCTAAGTATATTCTAGCAAATTATAAAATTTAAGTTGATAATCTACTAAGGCTAATTAAAAGTACTGAAAATAATAAAACTATAAGATAAACTAAATAAAACCGAGCAAAATTACTTACAATGCTCCATGAAATTAAAATCAAAAGCCTACAAAAGAAATTTAAACAGTTAAAACTAATTAACGCAAATAAAATGCAAATATGAAAATAACAAAGCAAGCTTAATTAAACTAAAATTAACAATCCTAAAATGCAATAATACTACTTAATCAAAATGCAATTTAAACTAACTTAAGATTTAATGAAATAAATTTACCCCTAATTTAATTCTAAATGAACACTTAATTAACTATCAACCTAATTAAAACTAAGTTCTAAACCATTAAACAAGAATACTATTCATGCAATTTAATCAAAGACTCTAAACTAAGCTAACAAATTAAATTGGAATTAAACTAAACTAACAATGCATGAAAATGGATTAAAGCTATAATGCAAAAGTGCCAAACATGGCCTTAAGTAAATTTAAACCATTCCCTCCAAACACTGTTCACGTCTTCACAAATTGCATTTCTTTTCCAGGTGCTTCGGTTCCAGCTGCTGCTAGGCGTGCTTCTGCTCCATGCCTCTCGGTTGTCCTGTCGTGCCTTGTGTCTTCTTTCCTAGCTGCTGTCCAGGTGCTCCAGCTGCTACTACATCAAGTTCTGCTCTAGACTATGCCCTTTCCCACTGGTATTCCCCATTCTCAGCTTGTACTGCCTGTTCTGTAACGTTGCGCCATCTCCACGCTTGTCTTTTGCCCAGGTGTGTTGCTTCTACATCCATTCTTGTATGGTCCAACAAAGTATAAGCGTAATTCTCAGCTTGGCCAAGTGCTGCCCAAATGAGTTCTTGCACTCTGCTATACAAGAAGCTAAATTACAACAGACATGTTCTGCTATACTGCTCTCAGTTTCAGGTCACGACTTCTGCTCCTGCATTTTCTGTTGATCATGCTCCCAGCTACTGTCCTGCCCGTGTGCTGCTGTAGGTCATCAGTAGTTTCATCCTCATGCAGCAAACTCATACTGATAATCTGTAACAATTCCTGCCAGCAACCTGCATCGCAACATTTTGTTTTTGTAATGGACCCTTATCTCCTGTACTGGACTGCCACAACTTGCTGCTGCCCGTTGCTCTGGCTGTCCACTTAATACAGATGCATTAACCTTACCCCGTGCCTCACATAACCCAGCAAAAACAATAAGCAATGTAGATTACAAATAATCCCAAAATTGAACAGTAATAATGCACTTAAACAGAGCCTAACAAAGTATGCTGTTAATCCCCGATTACTCCCATAATGCACTCAATCTATGTCTGCGATGAATGGTGACAATAAGTAACAAAGCAAGGTGAAAATCAATAACTAAATAAAGGAAAGATAGGAAATGCGGTGATGAACAAATGCAAAACCGAGAAGAATGAATAACATGCATTAGAACATAACATAAACTATCGTTAATATGCAGTAAAATGCAGAATCGGTGAAATGCAGTTAACTAAAAATGAAAAGAAATTCAAATAACAGTGCATTGCTAACTAAAAACTTAAAAACGAAGAGAACTCAGTGAAGATCAACAACAAAAACAATTAACCCAAGTTATCATCACTACCCGTAAATCACACAAATTTGAGAAACTAGCACTCTCGAGTTGCTTCCAATCTTCCTCCTACTGCTGTGATCTCATCTTACCATTGATGTGGAAATAATACCCAGCACCTAACCCGCATTAAAACATCAGAATCAAAGACAGTGATGGATGAAATCGATTAGCTCGAATGAATATTGAAGAAAAAAACGTATGAACAAACCGAGAGCATATAAAAATTAAATTGATTGCCATGAATAGTAAAAACAAATTATTTGTTGGAAAAAGAAAACATTCGAAATTTAAAACAAGCTTTAAAATTAACCTAAAACTATTCTACCCTAAATTAAAACTACTCCTAAATTTCTCTACACTACTCCTAACCTAGGCTACCTTTTTTCAATTGACATCTTTTTCTATTTATACACACACTTAGGGGTACAATTGTAATATTTCCATCCTAGATGAGTTGACACTGTTTGGCCACTTGTCTTCACACCATTGGCTCCTTGAAAAATAATATTTCCATGTCATCTGTCTTTTTGTCAAATTGGATGTGCTAGGCTCGTGTTGTCCGCGTGGTCCAATCTCGATTTTAGCCCAATTTCGGTCCATTTTCTACCGAAATAATCAAAATTCATCCGGATTTAATTTATTTGCAAAAATTAGAATTTTAATTAAATAAAGGGGGATAATTAACAAAATAAATTGGAGATTTAAATAATTAATTAGGAAATTAAGTACAACTAATTTTAAAAATATAGAATTATCACACTCCCAAACTTGAGCTTTGTAAAACAAAATAATTGTAAGAATGACAAGTACTAAACACAATAATTTCCCTAATATTATCTTCAAAGAAAAAGTACAGACTATGAAATCAAAGAATCACAATTATAAGTCCCACATTCAGAATCATTCAATCATAAGTCCTAACCCAAATTGGACTCCTCGTGAGTGTGTGAAAAATGTCAAAGTCACTTCACAGTACATTATCCGGATTAGATTATGCAAACACAGTGAATGCAAAGTCAATGACATGTGATCATTCCCATAAGTTTGCTTTTCACTTCTCTCTCCACTAATGTAGTCACACTTAGCTAAAGATCAATAGGACTTCATTAAGCTTGTAATGTAAGGCTGGGGTTCAGGTATGATAAAGTCAATTTAGGTTTAATTACCCCTTAACATGCATTACTTTCAGGATCTTAATGTAAGAGCTCAAATTTATTCCCCCAAACTTATTTATGTCACTAAACATTTTTTTTATTTTTCTTCTTTCTTCTTTTTCTTCTTTTTCTTTTCCTTTCATTTTCTTTTTTTATTATATATATATATATTTTGAATGTTCACTATCACCAGATACTCATATGTACAAAGCTCAAAATATATTCCAATGACTTTCATGCTTTCGGGGTAGGGGATAGGAACAAAGTATTTAAGCTAAGGAAAATTATAAGCACGTATTTACAGAGAAAGTCTTATTTGACCCAGATGAGTGACTAGGGATAAAGTATGTACAGGGATGGCTCGAAAGGCTTAAACGATCCAAAGATGGCCTAAATCATCTCCCTAATTAAGTGTGATCTAATATTTCACCTCGAGATTAGATCAAACAAATTCTAGAATATAATACATAAAATAAACTAAACAAATGCAATCTTAAGTCCACATAAGCTTTCTCTAAATAAATATACGGATTCATGACATGACATGTGCATAAGATGAGGAAATCACCATCAGAATCAAGACAAATTCAAGAACACAACTTCATGCTTTTCCGATAATCATGCTTCTTAGTCAACAAAATCAGACTTAATCATGGGGTCATATCATCAGAATATGGGAAAACTACATGCTGAGTACTAAATCATCCCAAAATCAAACAGTTTAAGCTCAGATTTTCAAAAAAAATTTGAAAAAATTTTCAATTTTGCCCAAATTTTTGAAAAATACTCAAGTGATATCCCCTGCCCCAAACTTAAAGTGCACAGTGTCCTCAGTGTGCAGATAATATAAGAATTGAAGTTTAGGAATAAAGTACTCCCCTTTCTGATGATGATGAACAACTGAAGCTTTTATTGAAAGCGTAAAACTAGAAAATAAACCTGCAAAATAAACAAAGAAAGAAACAACAGAAAAGAAAAAAAGAACTATATACAAAAAGTGAAAAGAAAAATTAAGCCACTTCAAATGCAGCTAAAGAACACAACACTCAACAGCAATGCAAAGAGTAGGAGGATCATCCAGAATGGTGACAAAATATCAATAGTTAAATACTCCTTAACTCTATCTACTTCCCTCTTTCTTTCATATTTCTTATGCTCAAGCCTTATATCCTCCTCAATCTCCATTTTAAAACAATCTTGAGAGTCATCAGGGAACTTCAAAGGTTTGAAAACATTAAATGTCACCTCTTGATCTAAGACTCTCATGGTTAATTTTCCTCTTTGTACGTCAATTAATATCCTACCAGTAGCTAGGAAAGGTCTGCTTAGAATAATGGGGACTTCCCTGTCTTCCTCCATATCCAAAACAATAAAATCTGCAGGGAAAATAATTTGTCCACCTTTACTAGCATGTCCTCAATGACCCTTTTTTGGATATTTAATGGATCGATCAGCTAGCTGAAGGGTCATTGTGGTGGGCTTTACATCTCCTATTCTTAGCTTTTGGTATATGGACCAAGGCATAAGGTTTATACTAGCTCTTAGATCACAAAGGGCTCTACCAAAGAACTGATCTCCTATGGTGCAAGGTATGGTAAAACTACCTGGATCTTTGAGCTTGGGGGGTAATTTCCTCTAAATAATGGCACTACACTCCTCAGTCAAGGCCACTGTCTCATAATCCTCTAATCTTCTCTTCCTCAAGAGGATATCCTTCATAAACTTCACATAACTAGGCATTTGCTCTAAAGCATCCACGAAAGGAATGTTAATGTGAAGCTTCTTAAAAACCTCAAGAAATTTAGCAAACTGCTGATCAAGCTTCTAGTTTTTGAACCTCTGAGGAAATGGTAATGGGGGTCTAACTGGAGGAAGTGTAGTGGTAACATGTATAACATTAGAGGATGAGGAAGGCTGTGAAATAGAAGAAGGTATAGATGAAGAAGTGCCTAGCTTGGATTCTTTTGCAGCTGATCCTGATGTTCCTGCTCTTTCTGAGCTGCTTCGTTAGAACTTAAGGATTCTTCAACTATGTGGTGTTCAGGTTGGGACTTAACTTGTGGTTTGTCATCTAGCTCTCTATCGCTCCTAAGGGTGATGGATTTCACATGTTCTTTCCCATCCCTTTGCCCAACAGGATTAACTTCAGTATTACTGGGGAGGGTCCCTTGTGGACGCTGGTTAAGAGCACCAGCTATTTGTCCTACCTGAACCTCTAAGTTCTTAATTGAGGCAGCTTGATTTTGCAGGATAGTCGTGAACATTTCCTCAAGCGAGGGCTTCTTCTCAGCTACTGGTACATGGTAGAGTTGGGGCTGCACGGGTTGTGGTGGTGGTGGTGGTGATGGATGATATTGAAATTGAGGTGGGGATGGATGATGTCGTGGATGGTATGGAAATTGCGGCTGTAGTGGTGCCTAAACCGGTGGAGCTTGAAAATCAGGGAGTCCTACAGGTCTAGAGCTAGAAGTTTGCTCTTGGTTTTGACTCCAGGAGAAGTTAGGATGGTTCCTCCACCTTGGATTATAGGTGTTTGAAAAAGGGTTGTTTTGTTAAGTTTGAGAAGGGGCAACATACTGAACCGATTCTAAGTTGAGCGGACACCTATCTCAGAGTGGGTACCACTACACAGCTCGCAGGAGAGAAAAGGACTTTGGACAGAATAAACATGATTAGGATTGGAGGAAGGATTATGCTGGGTACTGGGAGACTCTACCTTCTTCGTAAGATTAGCGATTTGAGAGGTCAAGGTAGACAGTGTGTCTAGCTCATAAATACCGGCCGACTTCTTTGGCAATTGCCTCTCCGAGGACCATAAATAGTTGTTAGCCGCTATCTTGTCTAAAAGCTCGTAAGCGTCCTCCTTAGTTTTGCACATTAGGGCTCCACCCGCAGCAGCATTAACAATGGTCCTATTTTGGCTTGTAAGTCCATTGTAGAAGGTCTAGACTTGCAACCACAAAGGTAGGCCATGGTGAGGGCACTTCCTAAGAAGCTCCTTATATCGTTCCCATGCTTCATAAAGAGATTCAGAGTCATACTGGGCAAAGGAAGATATATTACTACGGAGTTGGGCCATTTTAGAGGGAGGAAAAAACTTAGATAGAAATTGATGGGCTAACTAATCCCATGTAGAAGTGGATTCTGGAGGCAGGGAGGTTAACCAGTGTCTCACCCTATCCCTAAGTGAGAAGGGGAATAATCTAAGCCTAAGCGCATCATCAAATAATCCATTATGTTTGAACGTGTTGCACAGGTCCAGGAATTGCCCAAGGTGAGCATGTGGGTCATCGTGTGGAAGCCCACTGAACTGTAAAGAAGTCTGAATCATCTGGAGGATTGCGGGCTTAATTTCAAAGTTATTTGTAGGGACAGCTGGTGGCCTAATGTCGGAATAATATCCTCCAACGGTTCTAATTTCCCTATTGTCTGTCTTTGTGTTTTGCAGTGGAGCTATAAATTTCCTAGAGTCCTTCCGAATTTTCTAAGAGTACGTTCAATTTCAGGATCTAGAGGAAAGCAATCAAAACTCTTGGCTCTACGCATGCAAACATCAAAAAGTCCTTAGAAATTTTTTTGAATTTTTGAATTTTTTATTTTTTATTTTTTTCAATTAACTAATCTAGATTAAATATTTACAACCTAAATATTTACAAGCTAGAATTACACCTAAGTATAATTTCACCGATATTAATTAACGACTAATTAAAACTTCTCCGGCAACGGCGCCAAAAACTTGACACGCCCAAAAGGTATATGTCCGCAAGTGCACAGGTCGTACAAGTAATAATGGGATTTGAGTCTCGAGTTATCGTCCCATAGAGAAGTTGATCAGCCTAATTAACTACCGATTAATCTTACCCGAAGTATATTCTATCAAATTATAAAATTTAAGTTGGTGATCTACTAAGGCTATTAAAAGTACTGAAAATAATAAAACTATAAGATAAACTAAATAAAACCGAGCAAAATTACTTACGGTGCTCCACGCAATTAAAATCAAAAGCCTACAAAAGAAATTAAAACAGTTAAAACTAATTAATGCAAATAAAATGCAAATATGAAAATAACAAAGCAAGATTAATTAAACTAAAATTAACAATCCTAAAATGCAATAATACTACTTAATCAAAATGCAATTTAAACTAACTTAAGATTTAATGAAATAAATTTACCCCTAATTTAATTCTAAATGAACACTTAATTAACTATCAACCTAATTAAAACTATCAAAATGCAATTTAAACTAACTTAAGATTTAATGAAATAAATTTACCCCTAATTTAATTCTAAATGAACACTTAATTAACTATCAACCTAATTAAAACTAAGTTCTAAACCATTAAACAAGAATACTAATTATGCAATTTAATCAAAGACTCTAAACTAAGCTAACAAATTAAATTGGAATTAAACTAAACTAACAATGCATGAAAATGGATTAAAGCTATAATGCAAATGTGCCAAACATGGCCTTAAGTAAATTTAAACCATTCCCTCCAAACACTGTCCACGTATTCACAAATTGCATTTCTTTTCCAGGTGCTTTGGTTCCAGCTGCTGCCAGGCGTGCTTCTGCTCCATGCCTCTTGGTTGTCCTGTTGTGCCTTGTGTCTTCTTTCCTAGCTGCTGTCCAGGTGCTCCAGCTGCTACTACATCAAGTTCTGCTCTCAGCTATGCCCTTTCCCGCTGGTATTCCCTTTCTCAGCCTGTACTGCCTGTGCTGTAACGTTGCGCCATCTCCACGCTTGTCTTCTGCCCAGGTGTGTTGCTTCTGCATCCATTCTTGTACGGTCCAGCAAAGTATAAGCGTAATTCTCAGCTTGGCCAGGTGCTGCCCAAATGAGTTCCTGCACTCTGCTATATAGGAAGCTAAATTACAACAGACATGTTTTGCTGTATTGCTCTCGGTTTCAGGTCATGACTTCTGCTCCTGCATTTTCTGTTGATCATGCTCCCAGCTGCTGTCCTTCCCGCGTGCTGCTATAGGTCATCAGTAGTTTCATCCTCATGCAGCAAACTCATACCAATAATCTGTAATAATTCCTACCAACAACCTGCACCGCAACATTTTGTTTCTGTAATGGACCTTTATCTCCTCCACTGGACTGCCACAACTTGCTGCTGCCCGCTGCTCTAGCTGTCCACTTAATACTGATGCATTAACCTTACCCCGTGCCTCACATAACCCAGTAAAAACAATGAGCTGTGCAGATTATAAATAATCCCAGAATTGAACAGTAATAATGCACTTAAACAGAGCCTAACAGAGTATGCTGTTAATCCCCGATTACTCCCATGATGCACTCAATCTATGTCTGCGATGAATGGTGACGATAAGTAACAAAGCAAGGTGAAAATCAATAACTAAATAAAGGAAAGATAGGAAATGCAGTGATGAACAAATGCAAAACCGAGAAGAATGAATAACATGCATTAGAACATAACAGAAACTATCGTTAATATGCAGTAAAATGCCGAATCGATGAAATGCAGTTAACTAAAAATGAAAAGAAATTCAAATAACAGTGCATTGCTAACTAAAAACTTAAAAACTAAGAGAACTAAGTGAAGATCAACAACAAAAACAATTAACCCAAGTTATCACTACCCGTAAATCACACAAATTTGAGAAACTAGCACTCTCGGGTTGCTTCCAATCTTCCTCCTACTGCTGTGATCTCACCTTACCATTGATGTGGAAATAATACCCAGCACCCAACCCGCATTAAAACATCAGAATCAAAGACAGTGATGGATGAAATCGATTAGCTCGAATGAATATTGAAGAAAAAAACGTATGAACAAACCGAGAGCAAATAAAAATTAAATTGATTGCCATGAATAGTAAAAACAAATTATTTGTTGGAAAAAGAAAACATTCGAAAATTTAAAACAAGCTTTAAAATTAACCTAAAACTATTCTACCTAAATTAAAACTACTCCTAAATTTATCTACACTACTCCTAACCTAGGCTACCTTTTTTCAATTGACATCTTTTTCTATTTATACACACACTTAGGGGTACAATTGTAATATTTCCATCCTAGATGAGTTGACACTGTTTGGCCAGTTGTCTTCACACCAATGGCTCATTGAAAAATAATATTTCCATATCTGTCTTTTTGTCCAATTGGATGTGCTAAGCTCGTGTTGTCCGAGTGGTCCAATCTCGATTTTAGCCCAATTCTGGTCCATTTTTTAACTAAATAATCAAAATTCATCTGGATTTAATTTATCTACAAACATGAGAATTTTAACTAAATAAATGAGATAATTAACAAAATAAATTGGGGATTTAAATAATTAATTAGGAAATTAAGCACAAATAATTCTAAAAATATAGAATTATCAAAGGCCTGCCAACACTACCAAAGCGAAGGAATAATCAGACTTACATGCTACCAAAGCAAGGCCCGATGTGTGTTCAACATGACATGCCTAAGTCTCAATCATTAGCCATTATCATAGAAAACATTTTGCCTTCACGTAGAACTCATAATGGGTTTCTCTCATAAATATCATTTAAAACATTTGTGTACTCAACACAAAACAGGTTAAAACCGAGTTCCAACTGGCAAAACCACACACGCATTTCTCAATCTCAGTACGCCTTAACGTAGAGCCCAAAATCTCTTTTTTTTTCTCATTTTAAACACAAAACAGTTGTAAAACATTTTCACACATAGTTTACAACTCATAAAAATTGGGCCCCAACCGACTATAAAATCACGTGCACTACTCATTCACAACTCATAAAAACATGCTTGTTTGCTCAAATCACTTTTCATGCTACAATTAACATCAAAACACATACACAAACGAGTTTAAGTTTTCCCTTCCCTCTTTGTATCTCGTAAGTGCAATCGTTTCCTCGTATCACGGACTAGCCTCGTATTCCACTTTGGAACTCTCGAGCTGTCCAACGATGTTAAAGCATCAATAACTCATTATCACATAACCTCCAAATCTCTACATCAAGCATATTGCCCATATTCTCATTAAATACCTCTATTAACTCAATTCTGACAATTCTATCACAATTCATAATCTCATCCAATACATCTCAAACTTCTACATTTTTCATGCATAACACCCATGCCAAAATCACCTCATTGCCTTAATTTTCAATTTATAGACAAAAATCCCATTTTACCACAATTTACTTAATATCATCATCACTCCAATAAAATCACAATTTTTGTCAACTCTAATCCTTTCCTAACTATTTCATCACAATGCCCATGTCTACAATCACTAAAGATTACTTAAAAATCAAGGATTGAAGTTTAGAGATTACCCAAACTTGTGGAGTACTCAACTTACACCTCGATTCGATTCGTCCTTCGATTTCCAAGTATGTTGTTCTCCTTTGGATGAGGAACAACTTTCCCTCTTGCCACAACCTTCGATTTGGACAAAAATGAGGACTTTGGAAGAGAGAGAAAGCTAGGGTTCGACTGAAATGGAGGTTTGGAAGAGAGAGAAAAGATGAAATACAGGAAAACACAGGGGTCTTTATATAGGCTGAGGGTAGGAGATCGATCTGGCTCTTGATGAGATCGATCGACATTTGAATTTAGGGATGATTTTGGGCAATTTTATGCCTAGGAGATTGATCTGTCGTGGGGTGAGATCGATCTCTTAATGGCTTTATGAGATCGATCTATTCCAATTATGAGATCGATCTCTAGTTTATAGAATGCTTCATGAGATCGATTTGCTCATTGGGGAGATCAATCTTCTCCCTTATAGAAACATTTTGAGATCGATTCCTTCCTCATGAGATCGATTCCTTCCTCATGAGATCGATCTCTTTATTACAGAATCATAAGGAGATCGATCCTCTTCCATTGGAGATCGATCTGCTCGCTTAAATTCCTCATTCCTTGTCATTTTTGGCCTACCAGATCGATCCTCTCTTCTCCAAGATCGATCTGGCCCCGTAGTTTCACACTTTAACATAAATTCTCATTTATAACTCATTTATCACTTAAAATTTGTTCCATACCACCTCAATAGATGAGTACATCATATTTAGTTCAATCAATTACACTTCATGTTCTTGTTACATAATTTAAATATGTCTAAAATTCTCAGATCTAACATCCTTCCCACCTTAAAAGAATTTGGTCCTCCAAATTTAACTCAACTCGTCAAACAGATATGGGTACTTCTCCTTCATGAGACTTTCTAATTCCCAAGTTGCCTATTCCATTGAGTGATGTTTCTATAGAACTTTCACTAATGGTATGCTTTTGGTCCTAAGTGCCTTCTCCCTTCTATCAAGAATCCGAACGGGTTCCTCTGTATAGCTCATGTCCTTTTGTATGTCCATCTCTTCATACTTTATGACACGAGAAGGGTCCGGGTGGTACTTCCTCAACATAGACACATGAAAAACGTTGTGTATTCCTGACATCTGTGGGGGTAATGCCAATTTGTAGGCTACCTTTCCCATTCTCTAAAGGATCTCGAATGGTCTTATGTATCGAGTACTTAATTTCCATTTCTTTCTAAATCTCATGATACCCTTAGTCGGTGATATCTTTAGAAATACTGCATCACCAACATAAAACTTGAGTGGCCGTCTACGCACATCCGCGTAGTTTTTCTGTCTACTCTGTACAGCCCGTAATCTCTCACATATGAGTTTCACACTTTGTACTGTCGGCTCAACAAGCTCGAGAGCATTTATCTTTCTGTCACTGACTTCTTCTCAAGCTACAGGGGATCTATACCTCCTACCATATAGAGCCTCAAAAGGTGCCATTCCAATACTCGCATGATAGCTATTATTGTATGCAAACTCTGCTAGGGGCAGGTGATCATCCCATGATCCCTTAAAATTCATCGTACACGCCCTCAACATATCCTCCAAGGTCTGAATAGTCCTGTCTGACTGACCATCTGTCTGAGGAAGATAGGCGATACTAAAACTCAATCGAGATCCCATGGACTCCTGAAACTGGGTCCAAAATCTGGAAGTGAATCGAGAATCTCTGTCAGAAGTAATACTTACTGGAGCCTCATGTAATCTAGCTATCTTGTTGACATATAACTCATCTAAGGCATCCACCGTATCTGTGCTCTTGATGGCAAGGAAGTGGGTACTCTTTGTCAGTTTATCCACTACAACCCATATAGCATCACGACCTCTCTGGGTCCTCGGTAAACCCATAATAAAGTCCATGGTGACATGCTCCCATTTCCATGTAGGTACAGGTAAAGACTGTAGTAGTCTTCCGGGCTTCTGATGCTCACCTTTCACTTGCTGGCATACTAAACATCTGGCCACATACTCTACCACGTCTCGCTTCATACCACTCCACCAGTACACCTTTCTCAAATCTCGACACATCTTAGTACTACCTGGGTGCATGGTGTATCGAGAGCAGTGAGACTCTCTCAGTATCTGTCTTTTTAGGGTATCATCGTTTGGTACACAAATTTATCCTCTGAATCTCAACAATCCATCCTCACTGATTGTGAGATCCGACTATGAAGTCTGGTCAGCTTGGCTAACCATATCTAACAACCTCTGATCATTGTACTGCCCAGTTCTAATCTGATCCATGATCTTGGGCTCTATTCGCAAGCTAGCCAAAAATCCAGTCTCAATCTCTTTCACTCTGATCCGGAGTTCGACGAATTACTCCAATAAATCCCATTCCCTAATCATCATAGCAGATATCATACTCTTCCTGCTCAGGGCATCAGAAACTTCGTTCGCCTTACCCGGATGGAATAAAATCTCGCAGTCATAATCCTTAAGGAGTTCCATCCATCTCATTTGTCTCATGTTTAAGTCCTTCTGATCAAAGAGATACCTCAAACTCTTGTGATCAGTGAAGATCTGGAATCTTTCTCCATATAAGTAGTGTCGCCAGATCTTCAAGGCAAATACCACAGCGGCTAACTCCAAATCATACGTGGGGTAATTTCGCTCATGGTCTTTCAATTGTCACGATCCATAAGCGACCACTCTTCCATGTTGCATGAGCACACACCCCAATCCTTGATGGGATGCATCAATATAAACTGAAAATCCTTTTGATCCCTCAGGGATAATCAACACAGGTGCCGTTGTTAATATCCTCTTTAACTCCTGAAAATTGAGCTCACATTGATCAGTCCATATAAATGGAGTCTCCTTGCGTATGAGCTTAGTCAAAGGAGTGACAATCCTGAAAAATCCTTCTACACATCTTTTGTAATACCCTACCAAACAAAGGAAGCGTCGTACTTCAGTAATTGTCCTCGGTCTTTCCTAATTTAGCACAGCTTCTACTTTACTTGGATTTACTGATACTCCTTCCTCTAAAACTATATGACCAAGGAAAGCTATCCGATCCAACAAAAACTCACACTTACTAAGCTTTCCATATAATTGTTTATCTCGGAGTATTTGAAGTACTAACCACAAATGTTGTGTATGCTCCTCATATGACCGAGAGTACACCGGGATATCAATCCAAAGGGCATTAACCTTATAAAGTCTACAGCGGCGTTCCTCAATCCAAAGGGCATCACTAGAAATTCATAATGGCCATATCTCGTTAAGAAGGCCGTCTTTGGAATATCTTCCTCTTTAATCCTCAACTGGTGATAGCCTGATCTCAAATCAATCTTGGAGAAGACTGAGGCCCCTCTCAGCTGATCAAGTAGATCATTAATTGACACGCCCTAAAGATAATGTTCGCAAGTGCACGGGTCGTACAAGTAATAATGGGATTTGAGTCCCGAGTTATTGTCCCACAGAGAAGTTGACTAGCCTAATTAACTACCGGTTAATCTTACCCTAAGTATATCCTAGCAAATTATGAAATTAAAGGGAGTGATCTACATGGCTAAAATTAAAAATACTGAAAACAATAAAATAATAAAACTATAAAATAAAGAAAATAAAACCGAGCAAAATTACTTACAGTGCTCCACGCAATTAAAATAAAAAACCTACAAAAGAAATTAAAACAGTTAAAGCTAATTAACATAATTAAAATAAAATGTAATTATGAAAATAACAAAGCAAGATTAATTAACCTAAAATTAACAAACCTAAAATGCAATAAGACTACTTAATCAAAATGCAATTTAAACTAACTTAAAATTTAATGAAATAAATTTACCCATAATCTAATACTAAATGAACACTTAATTAACTATCATCCTAATTAAAACTAAGTTTTATAATACTATGCAAGAATACTAACATGCAATTTAATTAAAGACTCTAAACTAAGCTTAACAAATTAAATTGAAATTAAACTTATACTAACAAAGCATGAAAATGAATTAACTAAAATGAACTAGCCAAACAAAGCCTTAACAACTTTTAAATCATCCAAATCCCTCCATTCACTGTTCATATCTTCAATTTCCATATTTTTATTTCCAAGTATGGTCTGTCCAGGTGTGCCGCAGTCCCTCTCCTGCTCCTGCAATCTTCCACCAACTATGCCTCGATTTTGTGTGCTTCCTTCTTCTCTGCCCATGCTTCTGGCTACCAACTGCCCCAACAACAGCTTTATGCATAAACCGCGCACATTTACTTCTCCAGGTGTTGTCTAGCCCACTGCTGCACGTCCTAGTCTGCTATCGGTCTGGCCACGCAACCGCTCTCGGTCCTGCATTTGCTGTTGATCAAGCTCCCAGCTGCTGTCCTGCCCTGTCTATTTCTGCTTCTGTCATGTTGCTATTCTTAGCTGTCCATAGATGCTGCTCTGCTGCACGGGTCCTGCACTCTCGATTTTGTGCAGTTACTCTCGGTCCTGACCAGAAATAGCTCCATCCTCGGTTCTGTAACATCAAACTAGATGACAGCTTACTGCTGTTCATGATTCATCGTCATCCTTGCCCATTCCTGGTGCCGAGAGCCTCCTTAACATATTTACAGACAACGAATAAGCTGTAATAACAGTGGCAGCTCTTAAAACAGAGCAGAATAGAGGCAAGAAAATGGCTCCCTGATCACTGCTGCATCATACCCGAGCATCACTTGCTCAGTCCAATCTTAAACATCGTCGGCTCCATTCCCTGCAACTATCTGCTAGTTCAAGTTTGCATTATGGTTCGGTGCCAGTACACACATCCGAGCATCCAGTAGACACTGATCAACACTTCAAAACTCAACGCTAACTGCTGCTGCAATTAGCATATCCATCATCTCGACATTATAGCAACAAGCCTTCCTCCTCTGTTTCACTAGTAACCTGGAAGAACCAACCTCCAACACTGCTCATATGTGTGTGAGCAACCGGTCATCTCCAGGAGAGAGTCGTGTCTCGGCCAACATCCACAGCAGTATCAACAACGAAAATGGAAAGGAGAAAGATGCCAAACCAAGACTAGTAACTAGGAAATAAAACTATGTAATAAAACTGAAAAGTATAAGAAATGAAGTTAACAAAACCCAGAGCTCAATGAACCATGGTGGCTGCCAAGAGAATGGAAAAAAACTAACTTGAAAAGCTTGTAAAAATAACAATGGAAATTGTTTGTGAACAGTAAAAATAAATGGGAGCTAAACGGAAAAGTGAAGCTTGAAAACAAGGAAAAAAAATTAAAACTATTCTAACACTACTCCTAACTTACTCCTACTCTTACTTACTTCTACTCCTACTCCTAAAATTTACATTCTCTTTCACTTGTCATCCTTTCCTATTCATAAACACACTAGGGGTAAAATTGTAATTTCTATATCCTTGATGAGTTGGCATTTTTTGGCCACTTGTCTTCACACCATTGGCTCCTTGAAAAGATATTTCCATGTCATCGGTCTTCTTGTCCAATTGGATGTGCTAGGTGGCATGACTCGTGTTGTCCGCGTGGCTCAATCTCTATTTTAGCCCAATTCTGGTCTATTTTCTACCGAAATATTCAAAATTCATCCGGATTTAATTTATCTACAAACATGAGAATTTTAATTAAATAAAGGGGATAATTAACAAAATAAATTGGGGATTTAAATAATTAATTAGGAAATTAAGCATAAATAATTCTAAAAATATAGAATTATCACACCCCCAAACTTGAGTTTTTGCTTGTCCTCAAGCAAAACAAAATGATTGTAGGAATGACAAGTACAAAACACAGTAATTTCTCCAATATCATCTTCAAAGAAAAACTATAGACTATGAAATCAAAGACTCACAATTACAAGTCCAGCACTTAGAATTATTCAATCATAAGTCCTAACCCAAATTGGACTCCTCGTGAGTGTGTGAAAAATGTCTAAGTCACTTCTCAGTACATTATCCGAATCGGATTATGCAAACACAGTGAATACAAAGTCAATGACATGTGATCATTCCCATAAGTTTGCTTTTCACTTCTATCTCCACTAATGTAGTCACACTTAACTAAAGATCATTAGGCTTGTAATGTAAGGCTAGGGCTAAGGTATGATAAAGTCGATTTAGGTTTAATTACCCCTAACATGCATTACTTCTAGGATCTTATTGTAAGAGCTCAAATCATTTCCCTCAAACTTATTTATTTTATTCTATTTTTGTATTTTCTTCTTTCTTCTTTTCCTTTTCTTCTTTTTTTCTTTTTTTTATACATACTCCTTCACTATCACTTAATACTCATATAGCTCACAATATATCCCAATGACTTTTCAAGCTTTTGGGGTAAGAGATAGGAACAAAGTATTAAAGCTAAGGAAAATAATGCAAATATATTTACAGAGAAAAGCTTATTTGTCCCAGATGGGTGACTAGGGGTAGAATATATACAAGGAAGGCTAGAAAGGCTCAAACGATCTAAAGATGGCCTAAATCATTTCCCTAATCAAGTGTGATCTAATATTTCGCCTCAAGATCAGATCAAACAAATTCTTGAATATGATACACTAAATCAACTGAACAAATGTAATCCTATGTACACATAAGCTTTCTCTAAATAAATATATAGAATCATGATATGACATGTGCATAAGATAAGGAAATCACAATCAGAATCAAGATAAATTCAAGAACTCAACTTCATGCTTTTCCTATAATCATGCATCTCAGTCAATCAAAGTCATGGGGTCATATCATCGGAATATGGGAAAACTACATGCTAAGCACTACTAGATCATCCCAAAATCAAACAATTTAAGCTCATATTATCGAAAAAATTTTGAAAATTCTTTCTTAGATTTTCGAAAAAAATTTGAAATTTTTTCCAATTTTTCACAAAATTGCTCAAGTGATATCCCCTCCCCCAAACTTAAAGTGCACAGTGTCCTCAGTGTGCAGATAATATAAGAATTTAAGCTCAAGACAGAGTACTCCCCTTTCTGATGATGATGAACAATCGAAGCTTGATTGAAAACATAAAACGAGAAAAGAAACCTGTAAAATAAACAAAGAAACAACAGAAAAGAAAAAGAAAAAGAACTATATACGAGGTGAAAAGAAAAACACAACCACTTCAAATGCAACTGAAGAAAACAACACTCAGCAGCAGGGCGAAGAGTAGGAGGGTCATCCAAAGTGGTGACAGGGTGCTGACAGTTAACTCCTCCTGAGCCCTATCTACTTCCTTCTTTCTCTCAGATATTATATACTTAAGCCTTATATTCTCCTCAATCTCCATCTTAAAACACTCTTGAGAGTCATCAAAGAGCTTCAAAGGTTTGAAAACATTAAACTTTACTTCCTGATCTTGGACTCTCATCGTTAACTCCCCATTTTGTACATCAATTATTGTTCTACCAGTAGTTAGGAAAGGTCTACCTAGTATAATGGAAACTTCCCTGTCTTCCTCCATGTCCAAAACAATAAAATTTGCAGGGAAAATAAACTTGTCCACCTTTACTAAGACATCCTCAATGATCCCCTTCGGATATTTAATTGATCGATCAGCTAACTGGAGGGTCACTGTGGTGGGCTTGGCATCCCCTATTCTTAACTTCTGATGAATAGACAATGGCATTAAATTTATACTAGCTCCTAAATCACATAAGGCTTTACCAAAGAATAAATTTTCAATGGTGCAGGGTATGGTAAAACTCCTGGGATCCTTGAGCTTAGGGGGTAATCTTCTCTGGATAATGGCACTACATTCCTCAGTTAAGGCCACCGTTTCATTGTCTTCTAGTCTTCTCTTCCTCGAAAGGATATCCTTTAGAAACTTCACATAACTAGGCATTTGCTCTAAGGCATCTGCAAAAGGAATGTTGATGTAAAGCTTTTTAAAAATCTCAAGAAATTTAGCAAATTGTTGTTCCAGTTTTTGATTTTGGAACCTCTGAGGAAAAGGTACTGGTGGCCTAACTAGAGGCAATGTAGTGGGAACCTGTATAGAATCAGAGGACGAGGAAGGCGGTCAAGAAGAAGAAGAAGGTAAAGATAAAGAAGCGCCTATCTTTGTTTCCTTTGCAGCTCGATCCTGATGTTCCTGCTCTTTCTGAGCTACTTCTTTAGAACTTACGGATTCTTCAACTATGTGCTGTTCAGGTTGAGAATTAATACCCTCCCTTTGCCTAACAGGATTAACTTCAGTGTTATTAGGAAGGGTCCCTTGAGGACGTTGGCTAAGAGCATTTGCTATTTGTCGAACCTGAACTTCTAAGTTCTTAATTGAGGCAGCTTGATTTTGCAAGATAGTCGTGAACATCTCCTCAAGCGAGGGCTTCTTCTCAGCTGCTGGTGCATGGTAAAGTTGTGGTTGCTTAGGTTGTGATAGTGGTGGTGGCGGTTGATGGAAGTGAGGTGGATGATGTTGAAATTAAAGTGGATGGGGATGATGAGGCGGATGAAATGGAAATTGCGGCTGTGGTGGTACATGAACTGGTAGAGCTTGAAAACTAGGGGGTTCTACAAGTCTAGAGTTAGAAGGTTACCCTTGGTTTTGGCTCCATAAAAAGGTAGGATGGTTCCTCAATCCTGGATTATAGGTGTTTGAAAAAGGGTTGTTCTGTTGCGTTTGAGAAGGGGCAACATACTGAACCGATTTTAAGTTGAGCGGACACCTATCTACAGAGTGGGTACCACTACACAGCTCGCAGGAAAGAAAAGGACTTTAGACTGAATACACAGGGTTAGGACTAGTGGGAGGATTATGTTGGGCACTGAGCGACTCTATCTTCTTCGTAAGGTTAGCGATTTGAGAGGTTAAGGTAGATAGTGTGTCAAGCTCATAAATACCCACCGACTTCTTTGGCAATTGCCTCTTCAAGGACCATAGATAGTTGTTAGCCGCCATCTTTTCTAACAACTCGTAAGCTTCCTCCTCTGTTTTACACATTAGCGCTCCACCCGCCGCAGCGTCAACAATGGTCCTATTTGGGCCTGTAAGTCCGTTGTAGAAGGTCTGGACTTGCAACCACAAAGGTAGGCCATGGTGAGGGCACTTCCTAAGAAGCTCCTTATATCGTTCCCATGCTTCGTAAAGAGATTCAGAGTTGTACTGGGTAAAGGAAGATATATTACTACAAAGTTGGGCCATTTTAGAGGGAGGGAAAAACGTAGATAGAAATTGATAGGCTAACTCGTCCCATATAGAAATGGATCCTGGAGGCAGGGAGATTAACCAATGTCTCACCCTATCCCTAAGTGAGAAGGGGAATAATCTAAGCCTAAGCGCATCATCAGATAATCCATTATGTTTGAAAGTGTTGCACAAGTCCAGGAATTGCCCAAGGTGAGCATGTGGGTCATCGTGTGGAAGCCCACTGAACTATAAAGAAGTTTGGATCATCTGGAGGATTGCGGGCTTAATTTCGATGTTGTTAGCAGGGACAGCTGGTGGCCTAATGCCGATATAATAATCTCCAATAGTCGGCATTGCATAATCTCCAATGGTCTTAATTTCCCTATTTTCTGCCATGATACTTTGCAGCGGAGCTATAAATTTCCTAGAATCCTTTCAAAGTTTTCTAAGTGTTCGTTCAATCTCAGGATTTGGAGGGAAGCAATCAAAACTCCTGGCTCTACGCATGTAAACATCAAAAAGTCCTTAGAAATTTTTTTAAGTTTTTAAATTTGTAAATTTTTTTTGATTTTAATTTTTCAATTAACTAATCTAGATTGAACTTATAAATATTTACAAACCTAAATATTTACAAGCTAGAATTACACCTAAGCATAATTTCACCAATATTAACTAATGGCAAATTAAGACTTCCCCGGCAACGGTGCCAAAAACTTGACACACCCTAAAGCTAATGTCCACAAGTGCACGGGTCGTATAAGTAATAATGAGATTTGAGTCCCGAGTTATCGTCCCACAGAGAAGTTGACTAGCCTAATTAACTACCAGTTAATCTTACCCTAAGTATATCCTAGCAAATTATGAAATTAAAGGGAGTGATCTACATGGCTAAAATTAAAAATACTGAAAGCAATAAAATAATAAAACTATAAAATAAAGAAAATAAAACCGAGCAAAATTACTTACAGTGCTCCACGCAATTAAAATAAAAATCCTACAAAAGAAATTGAAACAGTTAAAGCTAATTAATGTAATTAAAATAAAATGCAATTATGAAAATAAAAAAGCAAGATTAATTAAACTAAAATTAACTAACCTAAAATGCAATAAGACTACTTAATCAAAATGCAATTTAAACTAACTTAAGATTTAATGAAATAAATTTACCCATAATCTAATTCTAAATGAACACTTAATTAACTATCAGCCTAATTAAAACTAAGTTTTATACTACTATGCAAGAATGCTAACATGCAATTTAATTAAAAACTCTAAATTAAGCTTAACAAATTAAATTGAAATTAAACTTATACTAACAATGCATGAAAATGAATTAACTAAAATGAACTAGCCAAACAAAGCCTTAACAACTTTTAAATCATCCAAATCCCTCCATTCACTGTTCATATCTTCAATTTGCATATTTTCATTTCCAGGTATGGTCTATCCAGGCGTGCTGCAGTCCCTCTCCTTCTCCTGCAATCTTCCACCAACTATGCCTCGGTTTCGTGTGCTTCCTTCTCATCTGCCCATGCTTCTAGCTGCCAACTGCCCCAACACCAGCTCCATGCATAAACTGTGCACGTTTTCTTCTCCAGGTGTTGTCTTGCCCATTGCTGCACGTCCTGGTCTGCTATCGGTCTTGCCACACAACCGCTCTCGGTCCTGCATTTGCTGTTGATCAAGCTCCCAGCTGCTGTCCTGCCCTGTCTGTTTCTGCTTCTGTCATGCTGCTATTCTCGGCTGTCCACTGATGTTGCTTTACTGCACGGGTCCTGCACTCTCGGTTTTGTGCAGTTCCTCTCGGTCCTGACCAGAAACAGCTCCATCCTCGGTTCTGTAACATCAAACTAGATGACGCTTACTACTGTTCATGATTCATCGTCATCCTTGCCCAATCCTAGTACTGAGAGCCTCCTTAACATATTTGCAGACAATGAATAAGCTGTAATAACAGTGGCAGCTCTTAAAATAGAGCAGAACAGAGGCAAAAAAATGGCTCCCTGATCACTGCTGCATCATACCCGAGCATCACTTGCTCAGTGCAATCTTACACGTCGTCGGCTCCAGTCCCTGCAACCATCTGTTGGTTCAAGTTTGCATTATGGTTTGGTGCCAGCACACACATCCGAGCATCCCAGTAGACATCGATCAACATTTTAAAACTCAACGCTAGCTGCTGCTGCAATTAGCATATCCATCATCTCGACATTACAACAACAAGCCTTCCTCCTCTATTTCACTAGTAACCTGGAAGAACCAACCTCCAACACTGCTTATATGTGTGTGAGCAAATGATCATCTCCAGGAGAGAGTCTTGTCTCGACTAACATCCACAGCAGCATCAACAACGAAAATGGAAAGGAGAAAGATGCCAAACCGAGACTAGCAACTAGGAAATAAAGCTATGTAATAAAACTGAAAAGTACGAGAAATAAAGTTAACAAAACCCAGACCTCAATGAACCATGGTGGCTGCCAAGAGAATGGAAAAAAAACTAACTTGAAAAGCTTGTAAAAATAACAATGGAAATTGTTTGTGAACAGTAAAAATAAATGGGAGCTAAACGGAAAAGTGAAGCTTGAAAACAAGGAAAAAAATTAAAACTATTCTGACACTACTCCTACTCTTAAAATATACATTCTCTTTCAATTGTCATCCTTTCCTATTTATAAACACACTAGAGGTAAAATTGTAATTTCTACATCCTTGATGAGTTGGCATTTTTTGGCCACTTGTCTTCACACCATTGGCTCATTGAAAGGATATTTCCATGTCATCGGTCTTCTTGTCCAATTGGATGTGCTAGGTGGCATGACTCGTGTTGTCTGCGTGGCTCAATCTCGATTTTAGCCCAATTTCGGTCCATTTTCTACCAAAATATTCAAAATTCATCCAGATTTAATTTATCTGCAAACATGAGAATTTTAATTAAATAAAGGGGATAATTAACAAAATAAATTGGGGATTTAAATAATTAATTAGGAAATTAAGCATAAATAATTCTAAAAATATAGAATTATCATCAATCCTTGGCAATGGATATTTATTCTTCATTGTGGCTTTATTCAACAGTCGGTAGTCTACGCATAATCTGAGACTACTATCCTTCGGTAGTCTACGCATAATCTGAGACTACCATCCTTCTTTCTCACGAATAACACTGGTGTTCCCCATGGTGAGACACTGGGTCTAATAAACCCTTGATCCAATAACTCTTGTAGTTGTTTCTTCAGTTCCTCAAGTTCCACTAATGCCATCCTATATGGAGGTCTAGAGATAGGCTGAGTATTCGGTACCAAATCGATGGTAAACTCCAGCTCTCTCTCTGGTGGCAAACCTGACAACTCATCTGGGAAGACATCCGAAAATTCACACACCACAGGTATATCCTTAATCCTCGAATGTTCCCGTTCATCATCTGAGATGAGTGTTTCATAACCTTCACATGAACAATCATATTTAATACTCTAAAAAATAAGATTAAAATTTCAAATTACTTAAAAAAATTCCACACATTCATTTCCTCAATATCTCAAATGTACACTGTAAGGTTTAGGTAGGGAGAAAGTTACAATCTTAGTGTAGTAGTCTAAACTCACACGATTGGTTGCCAGCCAATCCATTCCCAATATTACATCAAACCCATGTATATTTAACATTATTACATCTGCTAACATTACTCTATCTCCCACCTTTATTTCACATCCTCTACAAATTAAATCAGTTCTCTAGGATTCATGCATAGGGGTATTTACATGTAGTATATACTCTAGAAGTTCAAACTTCAAGTTTAATCTACATGTAAAATGCTTAGAAATAAACGAATGTGTGGATCCTGGATCAATCAACACATGAGCCTTATGATTACAGACAAAGAGTGTACCTCTTATAGTTTCTGCTGAAGTGTCTGCTGTTTCCTTGTCCAAAGCAAACACACGCCCCTGTGTGACGGGTTTCTTTTCTTTCTCTGCAGCAGTGGCCCGTCTTTGGGGATTCACTCTCTGAGGCTACTGTCTAGTAGGCTCCAGAGCATGTGGTATCTGAGGTTGAGGATAGTCTTTCACTCTATGACCTATGTCACTACATCTAAAACATCCACGGATCATCCCAGTACAGCGTCCCTCATGTGATCGACCACAGTCTCTACAAACCCTTATCTCAAGCCTAGCATATCGAGGGTCTCCCTGATGATGGGATAAGCTGTGGGTCTCTCCAATCTACCATTCTGTACCTCAATCCTTCCTCTTCTGAAGGAACCTCTCCGAACCTCTGCTTGGGACATCGCTGGCCTCTTGCCCTTATCCCTAGTCACTGCTCCGAACTCTTTCTGGGATTGTACAATTTCAATTCCCCTCTCAATCTCTTGTGCTCGTATCAGAGCATCTCCAAACTCAGTAATACATAACCTAATCAATCGATCTCTGATGATGGGCTTCAACCCATACATAAATCTCTCAGTACGGAGCTCTTTATTCTTGAAGGTCTCTGGGTCATATCTCAGCAGAGCG